>CAMPQE020000020.1:0-1259957 GCA_946902985.2 Meconema thalassinum
ACCCCGACGGTATTAGGGTGTCCGAGGTGTAAGGGAGTCTTTCCCTTTCCCGCCTTAATTGTCCCTTGTCTCATCTTTCCTGATCCCTCATTCTCCGAGGGATCAGACCTCTTGTTTTCTCTTCTCCTGCCTTCTGCTCAAGGCCCTCAAAGAGGCAGGGTGTGTGTAGCCGCACCACTTAAGGTGAACCTTAGATTGTGTTACACCCTCAAAGGCTCACGGCTGGTGAGTTAGGGAGTTGGCGACCCGGAGGGTTTCCTGAGCTGGATCTGATTTTCTCCTTCTTCCATTGCTTTTGGGGCGGTCCCTCTCCTCTTTCCTCCCTGCCTTTCAAGGCTCTCCTTTCTTCCAAGTCCCTCAAATCTCATTCTTCGAGGGTTGAGGGCATTTCCTTTCCTCTTGTCTTTTATTTACAGTATTCTTCTTTTTGTTTCCCATTCCCTTTTCTAGTTTGTAAGATGATGATGATAATTGGCGTTTAAAGGGGCCTAACATCTAGGTTATCGGCCCCTATGGTTTGAGTTATCGTGAAGACGAAAATGAAATGTAAACTATAACTAAAACTAACTACTAACCTATAACCTAGAAGAAGAAATGGAAAACAAAAGGAGAATAAGGCAAATAAAGGACAGGCGGAAAAGAAATGCCCTGAAGCCTCAAGAATGCAGATTGAGGGACTTGGAAGGATGGAGAGCCATGAAATGCAGATAGAAAAGTGAAAGAGGAGAGGGTCCGCCCCAGAGGTAATGGAAAGAGGGGGAAAACAGGACCCAGCTCAGGAATCCCTCGGGATCGCCAACTCCGAACTACCAGCCTTGAGCAACTGAGCGTATAGCAATATCCAGGGTGCACCATAAGTGGTGGGGCTACATACACCCTGCCTCCTTGAGGTCCGTGTTCAAAAGGCAGGAGATAACATGAAAAGGAAAAGAAGGCTGACCCCTCGCAGAAGGAGGGTATCAGAAAAGATGAGACAAGGGCCAATTAAGGCGAGGAAGGAAGAGACTCCCTAGGCTTCGGATACCCTGATACCATCGAGGTCGGAAGAGAACAAGAGTTGACCAAGTGAGGTCGACAGGAAATAAGTCAGAGAGGAGCCCGGCACAAGTAAGTGGAAGCAATGCCGGACTCAGCTGGGGCCCCGTGGACGCCAACCCACGTCCCACTAGATGTGAGCCCCTGAGGGGTAGTTTGTAAGTCAGTGGTTAGTTTTAATTGTAGGTTTCATTTTTGATCATCTTTCATTTTCACTATCACCCAAACCATTAGGGGCCGATAACCTAGATGTTAGGCCCCTTAAAACAACCATTATCATCATCATCATCATCTATTTGATGGAGGGGGATAATCACCCTTTGATCCCACCTGTGAATCCTCGGAATTATTATGTTTTTCTAATGATTCCTCAGAATACCAGTACTGGCGAGTTCTGCGAACACATTTAACCCTGGTTAGTGCTGAATTGACCTCCGCTCGCCACAACACTGCCAAGGTTGAGAGGATGTGGAACATTTTCCATCACGTAGTTTTTAATTCTCCAACTTGTCAAGGTGATATCAATGATTTCCGCAGCCAATCCTATTCAACACGCAGGTGCATGGGTCGCTGTAGAACCAAGGGCCAGTTCTATCATATCCTGGTACAGCTGCTCGCAATTTACTGGACACACAATACTAACTGCTAAAACACAACAAACTCTACGTGCACACAACCAAGTGTGTCGCAACAGGTTCTGATAAACCTATCAGGTTATGGCGAGCCTACAGGCAGACTTTGTACTAAGCTTATCTTCGGGTTTGGACTTTGGCGTCATCGCCACGACAGATTAAAGTGTGGCTGATGGCGGAGTATTCAGGCTAAGAGGCAGGTTCAATATGTACACCTCTGTCGCAAAATCATCTCTACTTAGTATAAAACAAAGTCCCCGATTCTTCGATGTCACAGGTAATCTCGAGAACCACTGGATGGATGGATGGATTTTGATGTGGTTTACACCATTCTGTAGAATATCTCCAGGGAGGTTTCTGTAGAAAATTATTTATTCATGATCAAAGGAAGCCAAGCAGTAACGATTTCAGTGAAAAGGTCGAAAAAAAATCCTGGCGTCCGTGCTCTTTTTAAGCTTACGCTGGGCAAACCGTTAAAATATCTATAAACTATGAGTGTAATAATTGTTCAGCAAGAGAAGTTGTACAAAAAAGTCCCCGAGAGCATATCTCTATCTTCAAAACATCGCCCACTAAAAAGTATTTTTACGTTTTCATTTCTTCCAACAACCTCAATTCAATTACTGAAGCGACAGCTTACGAGCTAGCTAGGGGCGAGCCTATCACCCCAGTTACAGCCTAGCTAGTGGGCGAGCCTATTAACCTAGATACAGCCAGCAGCAAACTGTCGAGTCGTGTTGAGTTAAGACTTCAGAGAAGAGTGGTTGTGTTTGGAGTTTCCCTGGAAGTGCAACTCGGCTTTCCTTAATTTCCCCTGTGAACTTTTCGTTCCGCAAAATACACAGTTAAGTTACGATTGGACGGAAGGGGGATTTGTGTTTCATGCACCTCGAGATTCTTAAATTATGTGTGACAAGAATTCGTTGCACATCCATCTCCATGATAATATAATTAATAATCCAGTCTGTGATTTTATCCCATCACGCCGAGGCGTAAAACGGATATTCAGTAGGTCGTAGATCTTTGACATAAAAAAAGCGCTTATCACCTAACGCATTCATAACTGTTCCCGGGCGAAGCCGGGGCTGGTTGCTAGTCCACAATAAGACGAACTTTCGTTTGAATGTAGGCCTATTATTGTTGAAATAAAATGTAAAAATGCTTTTATTTCAATAGATTATAAAGTGAGCATTACATGCATTCAAACCAATGGTATTTGAACCATGATCTTTCATTTAAAACAAGTAACCAGTAGGATAAAGAAATTGCCGAAGGTGGGACTCGAACCTGTCGTGTTACGGTATGACTGCCGGAGGCTGAAGTGGGAATTATTCTTTGTTTACATGTCAGCCTGCTTGGTTGACATGTACAGTACAGTCGTTATGCTAGTATTGTTGCTTTAAGGGGCAGAACAGCGAGGTCATCTAACCCTAAAGAAACAGTACAGTCGCGCGAGGAGGTTATGTCTCAGTCATTGGTCTTCTCTCTGTGGTGACATGAGCTCCTGTCTGGCTTAGATGTGGTTGTGCGCTGTTGCGAAACAATTAGAAACGCACCATTCTTAATTCGCCCATTATTATTCTAAACTAGCAACCCGCCCCGGCTTCGCCCGGGAACAGTTATGAATGCATTATGGAATAAGCGCTTTTCTTTCGATGTCAATGAACTACGACCTATATACGTTTTACGTCTCGGCATGATGGGTTACAGTCACTGACTGGACTATTAATTATATTATCATGGCGATGCATGTGCAACGAATTCTTGTCAGACGTAATTTAAGAATGGCGAGGAGCATGAAACACAAATCCCCCTTCCGTCCAATCTTAACTTAACTGTGCATTTTGCGGAATGAAAAGTTCACAGGAGAAATAAAGAAAAGCCGAGTTGCACTTCCAGGGATACTGCAAGCACAACCACTCTTCTCTGAAGTCTTAAATCATCACGACTCGACAGTCAAGTTTGCTGCTGGCTGTAACTGTGGTGATACGCTCGCCCCTACCTAGCTCGTAAACTGTCGCCTCGGTATTTGAATGGAGATTGTTGGAAGAAATGAAAACGTAAAAACACTTATAGGCACCGTGCGTGTCGCTCTAGCGGCCGGGTGGAGAACTAGAGGTGAGGCAGACTCCAGGCTCGCAGCACAGATTACCTTACGCTCGCAGTCTCTGTTCTGGTATGAGCGTGTAGTCACCGACGATAATGGCAGAGAAACGAAGATAAAATAAACGAAATTGTTGTGTTGTCGGTTGTTCTAATACTTATGCAAATACGGGAAGTGAAATACAATTTCATTGTTTTCCAAAACGAGCGATAGAAGTGGACCGAAGGAGGCGATAGATACAAGCAGTTAACCGAAGGAAGTAAGTACACGTACATACTCCACAAATTTGCAATAAGTTCAACTGACTCGATCTAATTTCATTTTGGTGTTAATTTTTAGCATTGATGGTTCACTTTGGCAACCTACGACTTACTCAAGAATATGCAGTGCACATTTCATCGGAAATAGAAGATCTGGACACCCACTAAGTCCAGCCTATGTTCCGACAATATTTCCTGATGAATACAAGAGGAGGAATGTTTCGCCGGGTCCTAGCTTACAGCGCTTTCACAGACAACTTAAACGATTAAAAAAGGAAGAATCAGGCGGAAAAGTTTCGGCTGCAGTTTGCGCAAGTAACATAACCAAGGATGCATCCGTGGGAACAGACGCATCTGATTTTCATTGCTCAGACTTCATGTTTACTTGTTCTGTAAATGTAAACGACGTAAATACACAAGCATGTAATCCACTTATTTTCGGTCTGGGAAGGAACATTTCGAAACATGATCAAATGTGTGGAACGGACGACGATCATGCAGACATCACGAGCCCAGGTTTCCAAGGTTACAGTTCCATAAGGAACAATACACAAATGCGTGATTTAACAGGTGTAAACTTCCACGTATTTGCCTTACTCATTGCGTTATTACCAAACTGTAACGTTTCAAAAGTATGTAAAGAAACCAGATTATTAATTTTCCTAATGAAAATGAAAACTGGACTGTCCTATTCTGCTTTGAGAGTGCTATTCGGTGTTCACAGGACTACAATTTTACGTATTTTTACGACCGTTCTTATGCAACTCGCGCAGCGTACGAAAAATTTCATATTCTGGCCTAGTAAGGAAAGTGTTCAAGAAAAAATGCCTCCAGCATTTAAGAGAAATTACAATAATTGTCGAGCCATTATTGACTGCACGGAATTTAGGGTTGAGCATCCTCCCCAAGTAGATCAGGGAATGTATTTCTATTCTCAATACAAGGGTTGCTACACTGCAAAACTTTTAATTGCTATCACGCCTAGTGGTATGATCGCCTTTAAATCGAAATTCATATTCATATGTTATGGTGGAAGAGCTAGCGACTAATTCATAACAACTGACAGTGGTTTATTAACTTTACTTCAACCTGGCGATGAGGTCAGGGCTGATAAAGGATTTCCTGGCATCAGAACTAACTTATCTGGCCGCGGTGTCGTAATAGTGACGCCATCGTTCTTACATGACGGGAGATTAACAGTTGAGGAGGTTGAGAGTACTGACAATATTGCGAGTGTTAGAATTCATGTAGAAAGGTGTATTCAAAGAATCAAAATATACAATATATTACAGAAATTGCCAACAGATCTGTTTCAGTACATATATGACATTGCGTTTTAGAAAATTTGCAAACTCCAATAATTAAAGAATAGTTCGAGAATTTTTCTACCATCAGTTTGTTTTATATATTCTTTGTTTTCATTTTATATTGAACTGTTCAGTGCTTACCAAGCACAAATTATTATTTAATTATCATTAGGAATACCGCTAATTTTTGGCAAGTAATTACTGAAAAAGAACTTTGAAATTTTGGTGAGACATTCCTCGACGTACTTATTGTCCTTATAAACACTTATTGTCAACAGTTGTGCTTTGCTATGCCAGTTATGTACATTAGTATTTGTATTTGTGTGTAATACATATGACTTGTCTTTAAATGCATGTCTTTTGCCCGTCAGCGTAAAGATAACGTACTCTCACATTCCCTGCCTCATCAACTATTGGTATATATTTTCAGGAAGATGGACACACTAACTCTAACTTCTAACACTCTGTCAGCTACATTCCCCTTGAGAACTATGCCATCTGGAGAGCCACAAATCCAAGGTTGTTTTTGGAGGATTATTAACCCACACCGAATAACACGACCACTGAATGAACATGCATAACATTCTATTGCCTCACTTTCCATTTCACTTCCGTAAGAAAGATTGTTCAAAGCAGCTCCCCCAATTGGTGAATCAGTTACAAATGCGAGAGCTAAAGTATCAAAGTTATGTCTCCTAGTTTTGATCCGATGTGCTTTCGTGCTAGCAGATATTCGTATCTTTCTTTCTTTCTTTCTTGAAACCATCGAGGGCTTCGTGATTGAGGTACAGTTTCCAGGGAGATTTTAATTATCTGATATGTATCAACCTGAACTTTGCTGGTAAAAACATTTCGTCACTCACAGTGTGAAAGGTGTATTTGACCGGTGAGCGCACGGCGTTAGAGACTTGTAAATGTACTAGCTGTGTCACAATTTCTTCACATTCTTCTCTCTCCACATCATTCACTACCCTGTCCATCAACGAGCTGACTACGGCCCTGCACGATTGTTCGATTTCAGCTCTTGCTTCTGCTCGAAGTATTGCGCGAATACTGCAAGGGATGTGTTTTAAAATATCCTCACTTAATTCAAAGGGAGGAAGAGATGTCTCTAAAGTCTTTTTGCCGAACAGTGCTTCTACGCGTTTGCCTTTCCTATATTTTTCTTTTGACACTGTTTTCGGACTTGGTTTTCCCCACTGTTGCGGATGGTCTGTTTTCGAGACAACACTTCCATTATTTACAAAATACACTACCGCAGCTACGTGTTTGCAAGTTCCTCTGGCACCTGCAGGACAGGAGCATTCACTGCTCGAGACATTACGATTCTGGTCTACCTAAACACAAATAAAAATAAAAATGGTTACAAGTTATTAATTCATAGCAAACATGCAAAAGCGTCAGCTGTATATATATTATAGGCGACCTAATATCCCCAAATTAAATATTACAAGGTCATTTAGTGGTCGTGCAAGTCTACATATTGAGATGAAATGAAAATCCACAGCCTGCTTCCAGTCTCCGACCGGGTCAGGAATGGAATGAATGAAGCCCCCATCTAGTGGCGAGGATATGTACTGTGCCGGCTGCCGAGGCCTAACGCACTCCTCTGGGGCAATGATTAAATGAATGACAGATGAAATGAAATGATAATAATAATGAATAATGTTATTGGTTTTACGTCCCTTTTAACTACCCTGGATTTTAGAGACTCCGGGGTGCCGGAATTTTGCCCCGAAGGGGATCTTTAACGTGCCAGTAAATATACTGACACGGCTCCCTCGCATTTGCGCACCCTCAAATGCCAGCTGACTGCGCCAGGTTTCGAACCTGCAACATTGGGCTCAGCAAGCGAGAACGTTACCCCTGAGCCACGCAGCCAGACGAAACTAAATGATAGTGGAGAGTGTTGCTGGAATGAACTTTTAACAGGGAAAACCGGAGTACCCGGAGAAAAACCTGTCTGCCTCCGTTTTGTCCAGCACATATCTCACATGGAGTGACCGGGATTTGAACCACGGACCCAGCGGTGAGAGGCCGGCGTGCTGCCGCCTAAGCCACGGAGATACATTAAGTAATTCTCTCTTAATAAACTTTGTAAATTGTGACCCAACTACACCATGCCTACCTCAAGTTTCACGATATAAGGCGGCAAAGTCACAGACGTTTGCCGGATGACTTTTCCTGTGATATATCCGAAAACATTCGAAATTAACTCTTCCACGTCGTTCACGTGGCCACTGACAACTAGGTTTTTTCCTTTCTTCCATGATGATTCACTTAGATCCCCGAATTGAATCTCTCTAAACCCGCAACTTGTTCAAACGTCACACATGCTGTACTGAGACTCTCTCAATATGCCTCACCACTTGTTTCAGAACGGGCCACTACGTAGCGCTAGTAGTAGCATTTCGAGCTGCCTGCACGGTGCCTATAGTGGGCGATGTATTGAAGATAGAGATATGCTCTCGCGGACTTTTTTTGTAGAACTTTTCATGCTGACCAATTCTTACGCTCATAGTATATTGATATTTTTAACGGTTTGCCCAGCGTAAGCTTAAGAAGCGCACGGACGCCAAGTTTGTTTTCGACTTTTTCACTGAAATCGTCACTGCTTGGCTTCCTTTGATCATACATAAATTATTTTCTACAGAATCTTTCCTCGAGATATCCTTTACAGAATGGTGAAAACCGCATCAAAATCCATCCAGTGGTTCTCGAGATTACCCGTGACATCCAAGAATCGGGGACTTGGTTTTGTACTAAGTAGAGATTCACAAATTCGAACACAAATAGCGCGCTCAATGTTGCAGACTGCACTCCGTTATCGCTGGGCCCCCCTTTTCGTCTTGCAAGGCTCCAAATGCTGGCGCAGCCAAGTTCAGCGGTACTGCTCGAGTCCAATCTCTGTGAACCTGGGAGGAATGTGGATTCCTTACAATGAGGAGAGATGTGGGGTGTTGCCGGTCCGTGCGTAGTAACAGAACCAAATACATTGGTCACTCACTCATTCGCAACACCACACTGGTTAAGGCAACGGCCCTATGTTAGCAGTATTGGAATAGGCAGGAATTCCAGATAACACGGCGGGCTGTTGACAGGCCCTTCACTTTCCGCCTATCGGCGGCTACGGTGGCGTAGTTGGTGGCATGCTGAGCTTCTATGGCCAAGGTTGCGGGTTCGGATTTTTAAGAGCGTTAAAAATCCCTCACTATGTCTTCCTTCGGAGGGGAAGTAAAGCCGGCGGTCCCATGTCATAGATTTATGGCATGTAAAAGAACACTTGTGTTAAGCCAAAATTTGTAGGTTAGAATTGACAACGATCTATTAGTTCCAACGTTCAACACCAGGAGCTGACTGCGATGCCATCTAGTAGCCAAGTCCGCAAACTAGGTGTCGTAAATGGTAGCATTTGGTGGCAAAAGTAGGAACTACTTGAAATTCTTGTCTGCAGTCCTTACTTGAATTAAAACAGATAACACACTAATACAGTCATCACGCCGGTTATCAGACAGATTCTACACACACCCAAAGTTCACGGGGCTAAACGAACGCGTTGTCGCAGCCCCTAAACTGACGAACCGACCATCTCACCCCGCAAGGTCACAGAGCTTGGACCCGAGACGTATCTTAAAAGGCAAATACGGACTATAGATGCTGACCATGCTGACAGGCTCTGCTTCCAGTTTTTACGAAAGATAAAAGAAAGGTAGCCCTTTCATGGAAAGTTCATAGCTGGGAACAGATGACCTCACTGTACTGCCCCTATAAAACAAAACAATAACTAACCAACTAACTAATGTTCACTGTTTTTGTGCTTGCCTGAAACAATAGGATACCAAAACGATAGGCCTGGATAAATATTATTGATGGGCGAGTACTTCCACTGTTGGTGACAATTTTTTTTTAATCGTATGGCTTTAAGTGCCGGCAGTGTCCGAGGACATTTTCGGCTCGCCAGAGGCTGTAGCTGCTTCTAGCGGACACTCATAGAGTGAGCTACAAGTTTCATTCAATTTCAAGTAGTTCCAACTTTCGCCACCAGATGTCAATGATACCTAGTGGTGAACGTTGGAACTTTGATAGAGCGTGACAATAACCAAGGGTGAAATATTAGCTCGCTACATAGTGGTCCAAGCAAAAATGACGATGATAATTGTTTTAATGCGCCTAACAACTAGGTTATCGGTCCCTAATGGTCTGGATGATTGCCAAAATGACAATGAAATGGAAACCATAACGAAAATTAAGCTGGACTGAAAATACTTACAAAATGGAACTCAGATTTAAATGACTCACAAAATGTAGAGTGGAAATACTCACAAAAGGAATTTAGGTCGAAAAATACGCATAAAATGCAGTTTAGGTTCAAAATACTTACAAATCGCAATTGAAATTGGAAATACACAATGCAAGTCAGGTTCGGATTGAAAATACTCGCAAAGTACAATTGGACTTCAAAATACTTACAAAATGCAATTGAAATTGAAAATGCTTACAAAATGAATGGTAGATTCAAAATACTCAATATGTCCGGGCGGGGACACTAAGAGCCCGCCGATGAGCAGGCTTGGTGTCCTAGGCCAGTGTTTCCCAAACTTTTTTGTGTGTGTACCACTGCAATATATAAAAATTTCTCGCGTACCACCTAGTGGCTGCGAGATATAGTAACTATAACCCCCCACCACCACTATGTAGTAGACCGAAAGATGGATTGTAATTGTGTGTAAAACTGTGTCCAGTTGTTTTATTATTTATTACAATAAGTATTCAATTCAAACATTCAGAAATAACACTGTACAAATAATATTAATTAAAAAGATCTCAATAGTTAAACATAAAAGCCGAAGTTCAACAAACAACTTCAAGGTGAAGGGTGAGCTTGAAGATTAGAAGCTAACTTAGGAATGTCTGGTTTAAGATTGCCGAGTCTCAAACGAATATCGTTTTCCACTGTAAGGAGCCTATTCCGGTATTTATTCTTGAGATAAACAAGTGAAGAAAATGCAGTCTCACACAAGTGCAAAGTAGTGAAAGGCAGTAAAAATCTAACTGCTTTGTCAGCTATAACTGCATAGTCTGCACCCCTCTCAACCCAAAAGTTCACAAGAGCCATTTTTGAAAAGGTTTGCCTTAGTTCTGAATCACAATTCAATTCCTAAACTGCTCCATATCTTTGGCCTTAAAGCCCTCGAGCAACATGTCAATGTTTTTATATTTTTAAATTTTTCGCATGTATCGAATTTTTTAGAATATTTTTCGTAATATCACCGCGTACCGCTGCAGCAGTACGATCGTACCACTAGTGGTACGCGTACCACAGTTTGGGAAACGCTGTCCTAGGCGAAACCCCACACAAGACACGGCACAAACCTAGAAGAATTGCTGAGTTTTAATTCACCGGCCGTGAAAGTCAATATACCATCTTTTTGGAAGCCTTCATAGGGAGGTTAAGGCTGCTTGAGCTTTTAGTTCTCGCAGTGAAGAGGTGCAGTTGCACCTTATATAAAGGGAGCTGGCGCGCAGTTCGTCACTCCTGTGGGGGTCTGGGCGGGGACACCAAGAGCCCGCCGATGAGCCAGCTTGGTGTCCTAGGCGAAACCCCACACAAGACACGGCACAACCCTAGAAGAATTGCTGAGTTTTAATTCACTGGCCGTGAAAGCCAATATACCACCTTTTCAAAATACAGTACTGACAAAATGCAATGTAGATTGAAAATACAAAATGTGGTTGAGATTCAAAATACTCACAAACTGTAATTTAGAGACACCGGGAGTCAATTCAGAAAAACAGGGCGGGAATCTTGAAGAGAAAATGAAATATAATGAAAAGAAAAAGAAGGCTGATCCTTCGAAGAATGAGTGATCACGAAAGATGAGAGAAGGGCCAATTAAGGCGGGAAAGGAAGAGACTTCCTAGGCCTCAGATACCCTAATACCGTCGTGGTCGGAAGAGAACAAAGAGTTGACCAAGAGAGGTTGACAGGAAAGAAGATGGAGAGGAGCGCGGCACAAGTAAGTACGTCCCACTAGATGTGAATCTCTGGAGGGGCCAAGCAAAAACCATAGATGTGAATAAAGATTATTGACGAGTTGGGAATAGTATTTGTCCATAATTCACGCGTATAAAACCTAGATGATTTGGTGGCGTTTATTATCATAAGAGGCTAATAATAATAATAATAATAATAATTAGTGTTGGGGTAACCTTCCTGCAGGCCCGACGAGAGGGCTGCAGCCCTGGGGCCCGAGGCGGTAGAAGAGCCCAAATAGAAAATTTCCCTAACTTAATTTCTAAATATGTTTGAATTCTTTTGACAAGGCTAAATTATTTAATGTAACAGCAACCAGTGAAGAGTCTGAACAACGTGATAAAGAGAACATAAAATGAATGTTATGATAACCATAATGCTTTTAGCTTCTCTTCCAGGGAAATTGTAAAGTTTCCAGAGTTACGGTATTAATTCAATGCATGACATATTTAAATTAAAGAGTTCCTGCACGGTGAAAAATTTCGAATTTCAAAATTTGAAAAATCGATTTACTTAGTATGGTCTTGAAAAAGTCTTGCTTCTCCTTGTGGTGAGCATAAACGGTCATACGCAACAAAAATGACTAAAATCCACATTGATCAAAATCAACAAGTAAAATAAAACAATGGGAGACAATAATAAAGGTCTGAATGATGGAAGAGTAAGAAAACTCACATCTAATTGGGCCTACACACCCTATACTAAATTACAGAGTTTTAAGGGGGTGGTGGGGGTGATACTTCCAGGTTAATGTCACGGGACGAATAAAAAATAAGGGGCCCGGAAGTGCTGGCCGTGGGGCCCGCGGTTGCTCTCTACGGCCCTGCACTTACGAGACTTCGGGTTCGATTCCCGGCTGTCAGGGATTTTAGAAACTAACATAAGACCTGGAGTCACGTAAGGGCAACTGTCTGTTCAGATGGGCAGCACCCCGGTCAAGAAAGTCACGATAAATGGCAAGAGGTAACGTTGCGCTGACCATGCATGATCCCACAATCTGCAGGTCAAATGACTAAGCAGCGGTTGCTTGGCAGGCCAAGGTCCTTTACAGGCAACAGCTCCATGGGGTTTATTATTTGCTATTATTACTAGTAATAGTATTAGGCCTATATTATTACAATCGAACTTGGAATATTTCACAGTGCCTTAACATTCCTATACTGTACTCGCAAAAATTGCCTAATTCGAAATCTTAAATAATTCGATTTCTTTGTCGTTCCCTTCAGAAAGCCACGATAAATGGCAGAGGTTGCGAAGTTCGGCTGGTGGCGCTTGCAAGTAGTGGATCCTTTCTATAAAACCGTTTAAGTACTGAAATTACCTGAATTAACAGTTGGGAGAATATTGGGAGAAGATTTAGTATTAGATGTTCACTCCTCCGCTGTCATAGACCCGCCAACTACCCCCCCCCCCCCCCCCAAAATAGGAGCACGACTTATATAGTTGAAATTGCAGCTCTGACAGCCATCTTTGTGAATGAATACATAATGCCAACCCCAAGCATTCGGTACTACATCGCATGCGGCAGACCAATGGTTTTGCCTAGACCAATATTTTCGTCCAGACCAATGGTGGTTACATAACACCCCTGGTTTTTGTCACTTACAGTGGGGGAAGTCACGCATCAATAATCTTTATCCAGACCATGTCGTGTAGTGAATTTTGTATCGGACCTGTTGGTAACGTGACACATGGGGTATGACGTACTGTCCGACTTCAATGTAACATGGCGAATGAACACGATCAAAAATGCTTTCTTCTTCTCCTTCTTCTGCTTTTACGGCCTCATTGGACCACTTCAGTCAATCATTTCTTGGTCCTCTTCTTCAGTAAGTTTCCTTTCCGAGTTGCCCAGTAGCTCTTCATTCGCTCTGATCTTCTCAGGCGTTCCTCATCTGTAAATACCCTTTTTACTGTAATTACGTTTGTCCATTTTAGCCTGAAATCTTATTTTTATATCTCTCATTTTTTTCATTTTTTGTTGTTTTGTTTTGCAAGTCATCCAAGGTTATTTCCAATTCTTTCATATCTTCTCTAATTTCCTTAATCCATCCTACTTGTTGTTTCATATTCCAAAGTTTAACTACAATTTTTCTAGATAACCTGGTTTCTGGCGTCCTCATGATGTGACCAAAGAAAGAAAGCCGTTTCTTCCGAATAGTATCAGTGATGGGCTCCAGTTCTCTGTATACCACTTCATTTGGTACTATCCGCCACTGTCCATCTTTCTGATATTTTTTATTTATGCATGTTCTAGCTATTCTTCTTTCTACTTTTAAAATTTTGTCGATTCTGTTTTTCTGAGTAACTTTAAAAAGAGTTTCACTTCCATAGGTCACCTCTGGTTGAACCACCGTCTTGTAATGTTTTAATTTTGTTGCGATTGAAAGACATTTTCTTTTATATGTAGACCATGTTAATTTTTGGGCTTTTATCATTTTATTAGTTCTTTCTTGCCATGCAGGTTTCTCATCCAAGTTGTAAGTTATAATTTCTCCTAAGTATTTAAATTGCTTCACTATTTTAACTTTCTTGTTATTTACTGTTATGTGATTGATTACAAGTGGATTTGCTACCATTATCTCTGTCTTTTCAAATGATATCTGAAGTCCAATAATTTGTGCTATATTTTGTAGGCTTATTATTTGATTTCTGGCTTCTTGAATATTATTAGCCAGAAACGCTAAGTCATCTGCGAATCCCAAGTAATTTAAGTCTATTTGATCTTTCTTGGTTCCAATTCTTATGTTCCTAGGATTTTCCCTGTACCATTCCCTCATTACATATTCCAAAGCACAATTGAAAAGTAGAGGCGATAAACCATCTCCATGCCTTAATCCTGTTTTAATCGTAAACGGTTCAGATATTTCTCCTGTGAATTTTACTTTAGATTTGGTGTTGTTTAGAGTTAGTTTTATAATTTTTATTAATTTGGGATGAAGTCCGAAATTCCTAAGTATTTTCAGCAATGAAGATCTATGTATACAATCATAAGCTTTTTTGAAGTCTACGAAGGTTATGACTTGCTGTTTTTGTCTACGTTTGTGGTAGTCCATTACTAATTTTAAGGTGATTATCTGTTCAGGGCAGCTTCGCCATGGCCGAAATCCACCTTGATATTCCCCTATTTCCAGTTCTAATTGATCTTTACAACGATTATATAGAATTCGTGACATGATTTTATATGTGATATCCAAAAGGGAAATTCCTCGATAGTTGTCAGGATTTGATTTTTCTCCTTTCTTGTGTAATGGATGTATTATAGCAGTAGTCCAATGGTCTGGCAGTTCTTCTTTGATCCAAATGTTCACTATAGAAATCCACAGCCTGCTTCCAGTCTCCGACCGGGTCAGGAATGGAATGAATGAAGCCCCTATCTAGCGGCGAGGATATGGACTGTGCCGGCTGCCGAGGCCTGACGCACTCCTCTGGGGCAATGATTAAATGAATGACAGATGAAATGAAATGATAGTGGAGAGTGTTGCTGGAATGAAATGTTGACAGGGAAAACCGGAGTACCCGGAGAAAAACCTGTCTGCCTCCGTTTTGTCCAGCACAGATCTCACATGGAGTGACCGGGATTTGAACCACGGACCCAGCGGTGAGAGGCCGGCGCGCTGCCGCCTGAACCACGGAGGCTTACCCAAATGTTCACTATGCATTGGTGTAATGAAATCTTTACTGGTTCTGCTGCATATTTCCACAATTCTGCAAATGTTTGATCTTCTCCACTCGCTTTGTAGTTTTTGAGCTCTCTCAGCGCTTTGTAGACTTCTTGGATTGTGGGTGGATTTATGTTTTCTGATGGTGTTTTAATAGTGGTGTCTGTATTTATTTGAAGCAGTTCTGGTGGATCTTCGCAATTTAGCAACTTGTTGAATGTTTCTGCTAAAATTTCTGTATTTCTTTTATTACTATGAGCTAACTCGCCATTTTTGTCTTTTAACATTAATGTTGGAGGTTCATATCTTTGTAGTTGTTTGCTAAAAATTTTGTAGTAATCTCTTGAGTTTGTTTTCGCGCTATTTGTTTCGATCATCAGAAGTATATCCTTTTGGTATAGCCGTTTAACCCCTCGTATTATTTTTTGAGTTATCTTCCTTTGTTTTATGAGATCCAAGTGTGATTCATCTGTTTTTTGACTCTGATACCGTAACCAGGCTTGATGTCTATCTTCCACTGTATTATCACACTCATCGTTCCACCATTGGTGTTTCTTCCTTGGATTTATTGGGGCTACTTGTTCAGCTATTTGTTTCAATTCGGGAACTATTTCCTCTAGATCATCTGTTATTTTAATATATCTAGTTCGTTCTTTGTATCCCTTGTTATTTATTAGTTTATGAGGGTCGTATGTTCTCTTCTTTTTTAGGCGAGTTTTTTTCTTTATCAACGGGGTAAATTTAATTTTAATCTTTATCATGTAATGATCCGATCCAGTATCTGTTCCTCTCAGAACTTTCACATTGTAGATCTCCCTGTGATAGTTCTTATCCATACAAACATGATCTAGTTGCCATTCACCTTTTTTCCAATCTGGATGTTTCCAAGTTTTGAGTTTATTTGGTCTTCTCTTGAAGTAAGTTGATTTGGAGATCATATCATGGTTTCTGCAAAATTCCACCAGTCTTATGCCATTCCTGTTTGTTCTTCTCTGTGCTGGCCATTTTCCTATTATGTCTCTATATCTTTTTTCCTTTCCTAACTGGGCATTAAAGTCTCCAATTAAAATTTTAGTGTGACATTTATTTATGTTTGTTGCTGTCTGATCTAAAAGCTCCCAAAATCCCTCCACATCATCTTTGTGTTCTTTCTTATTATTTTTATCATTAGTTGGGGCATGGGCATTTAGAATGGTATATGTTCTATTTGCAGCTTTTAGAGTTAGTGTCGAGAGCCTAGGGGATAATGCTTTAAATTCTATGATGGATTCAATTATTTTGAGATTGACTACAAATCCTGTTCCGAATTGTGGACATTGCTTCATTACTCTTTTTCCTGCTTTATTTATGTAAAAAGCAATTATTTCCGGTGCAGGCAGTGACAATTGAAATTGAAATAAACTCTCCCAGAAAAGTATGTAAATCATAAATGATATATTTTCAATACCTTGTGAAAAGTTACGAAAAGAGAGGATCCAGTACTTGCAAGTTCGGCTTTATTATCATCCTCATTTTTATTGGTTATATTTATTATCTTCATTATTATTTTATGGATTTAACGTCCCTTTACAGTAAATTACTGAGGGTTTACAGACATCTAGAATACAGAATTGGAAGGGGAGAGGGGAAGTCTTTAACCCACCAGTAAATTAATTGACACGTTTCTCTAGCACGCATGCACCCTATCGACTGTACCGCCAGGCCCGATGAGCGGGAGGGGCTAGCGGGGCTCTAGCGGACATGATGACGGGCCCGGGAATGTTCTTGTAAGACTTCATTCCGTGTAAATGAACAAGATTAGTGAAAAGTGACCGAATCATTACAAAGAGAATATGTTACGAATTTTATAAACTATTATCCATTGTGTTTTTCGTTTATCTGCGGGGAAAAGGCACAGTTGCCAGAATTCTAAACTTATTTTATAAAATACAAAAGTTCTGTGTAGGTTGGAACGGTTCTAATTGCATTTCTGAAGCATTCTATATACTTGATGCATTTCAGAAAGGCGTATGGCTCATTCTTGTGGAGCCCCAACACGGTAGAATGCAATGAAAATCACATTTTAAATGCATGCTGTTCAACATCTAGAAGTAAAAGAACAAGCAATGAGAAACATAAATACGAGTGGTTGAATAAGTCAACTATTATCCGGTATGAACATGCTAAATTCCATGGGGTTTTTAATGGGTTAAAAGAAAGCCAGCTTACTACTTCCAAATAATATCTCAGGCTGAAAAAAATGGAGTGGCCCCGAAAACTGTCCTAGGGCCCATGATTGCTATCCACGCCCCTGCATACCGGTACAGGGAGTCGATCGCAGACTTTGGTCACCAGAGGTGCTGTGCCACACAGCTGGGGGTCTTATTTTGATTGGATATTTAATTACTGTTTACTTACAGACACTCTGATTACACAATGTGGCACCAGACATGACATCACTCTCGTGGCGTGGAATTATCACAACACTAGCTGAAGTATCAAAGCTATTATGAGGTATTCGTGTGGAATCGGGCAAGTTCGACAGCCTTCGTGGTCTTGAGGGACAGATGCACTGGACTTATCTCTGCCATTTGTATTCGTTATTAAAGTGCAAATCAGTAGCCAGTAAATGCACAAAGTGAGCACCAAAAAAGTTCAATCTCGGGCTTAGATACAGTACAATATATACTTTGACTCTTCCCTGGGAATAAGCTGTATATCTAAAAGCAACATATCAGCTGTGCACTTACAGTAGTTTGCTCCATCCCACCCCCCAAAAGAAAAGTTTGACTTTATGTCACATCAAACGGTAGTTTGTATCCTTCATCAAGGTCACCGCATTCCTTCATCGAACCATGACCGAGTTTTAAAGAGCAGGCTGATATCAAAAGCAAATAGAAGAGAAATGTGCTGATATAGTATTGCGCAGCGTAGAAAGAAGTTTTGAACTAGTGTCCTTCAACAATGCCACATTCTAGAGCAGTAAACTAGGTGCTGGTATAATACTCACTTGATCGTGTCTTCCCAAGAATGTCGGCGCGAGCGACACAGCGAAGACAGTAACTTCCTTGACAGCAGTGACGTAGCACGGTAGTTCCAGAATGCAGCCTGCAGATGACGTGTGTCACAAGGAGGTCGCCTCGCGTGCGTGGGATTTGGAGTACGCAGTAGTTTTCATTGTTGCATCACTTGGCTAGACTATTAAAACAAGTTCATAGTTCACCGTTGCTTTTAACTTCGCGATCAGAAACCACGAAGTATTTTAATGCGGAATCTGAACCACAGAATGTAATTTATCGCCTCGAAAACCACACACATTTAACAGGAATGGAACTTGATCCACCTTGATGAGAGGGAAGCAGCTTGAACGCTGCGCTATCACGCCCGCCACAGAATTAGCAGACACATTTACACTGTCCTGAAGCTTCAAGAAAATTCATAGAGTCACACCACTTTTGGTCCCATAATTAGCAAGAGACACACCAGCGTTGTCTCGAGTTTCACGTAAATGTTTGTAACCCGATAATGTATACAGACTAAGAATACAGACGTCAGAGAATTACAGTATAGAGGAGATAAGTAGAAACAAATCTTCGCCGTAACTCGTGATCTTATACCCCAAATCAAATGGAGTAGCCTTTATACTACACTAATGCTTTGATACTCCGTCTGGGGTATTTAAGTGATATGAGCTTAGCTGCCTGTTTACATTCTCTTGTGGACACCCTGTGGCTCAGTCTCATTCAGGGCTGTGATTATATGGAAGTTACTGAGGCATGAATGGTGCAGAGTATGGGCCGGACGTTTGTTTTAGACGAGTGAAAAACCCTAATGGAAGCCTGGAGGAGAGTTACTGTGTTGTCAGCTGCCCAAAGCGGTCAGATGATGGACAAAACTCTCTTATGCTACTGCTGAAGTACAGTCATTGGCAAATATAATGGCGCTCTGTTCGTAACTATGTTGCGTGTACTTCCGCGTCACACAATACTTCAACGTGGACTGTACTGTCTCCATGGTGGTGCCGTCACGTGCTCAAATCTGAAATTCCATTACGTCAGACCGGTGGTGACAAATGTGAATTGAGAGGGCTAGGCAGTGACAGTGTACAGGCTCACCCGCAAGCTTCAAGGTCAAGGGCAATAGTCTAAAACAAACGTAATGTGTGATTGATGTAACGTTTCAATCACAGGGTCAGTATTGTTGCACTGGCGCATGGAGGCAAGCAATAGTAAACTACCTCACCTTTCCGAATATGCCTTGTTTTGTTTTGGGCTTCTACCCAGATGAGATAACTAACGGCGGTACATTTTGAAGATTTAACCAGCCTCTGAGCTGACTACCTAACAGACAGGGAAGGCCTTGTAATTTATTGCATGTCATATAATATCAATAAGATCTAGATGACAAATATAATCAACCAACTGTCATGTACTGAGGTACAGATATTCATTATTAATTAATCTCAGGTAACATGTCTTCAACCCTTCAATGGGGTCGCTTTGCTCTAACTTACTATACACTACATAGGGCATTTTCTACGAAAAATATTATAGTAAATAAAACTTAACTCTAAAAAGAGACAGTCAGTCTGAAAGACTAGACTTTGTATCATTTTAAATGCTACAAATGCTGAAAAATGCTAGAAAGGCTCGAAGATTCTCGCTTCGCTCGAAGCCAAAGACTCTTGACATGTTAGAAAATTATCTGCATAATACTTATCTTGCTTATCTTGTTTCAAATTACTCGCGAACGGCAAGTGCAAACCAAGGGCAAAGCAAGGTCCAGCGCGGGGGATGCCGCATGCTCACCAGAGCGCGCGGGGACTTGCCCCTTCCATCCAGTCTAAAAACACTTATAGTGGGCGATGTATTGAAGATAGAGATAAGCTCTCGCGGACTTTTTTGTAGAACTTTTCATGCTGACCAGATATTTTTAACGGTTTGCACAGCGTAAGCTTAAGAAGCGCACGGACGCCAAGTTTGTTTTCGACTTTTTCACTGAAATCGTTACTGCTTGGCTTCCTTTGATCATACATAAATTATTTTCTACAGAATCTTTCCTCGAGATATCCTTTACAGAATGGTGAAAACCGCATCAAAATCCATCCAGTGGTTCTCGAGATTACCCGTGACATCCAGGAATCGGGGATTTTTATCTAATACTAACGAAGTAGAGATTGTCGGGGAACACATGCACCAAGCAGTACTATGACGTCACACACCTCAGTGCATCTGGGTACATTTCGTCCCGTCACCGTAATGTAACGCCAGACCCCAGCGTAACGACGAAGTCGACAAGATCATTTAAAATGATAAAAAAAAAAAATGGAATGTACAATCTTCTTATTATAACACGCTAAGGAGTATGTTTCACAAAACACAAGCTCCTAAACTAGAGGGAGTTAGAAGGTGTGGTTTGTTCCAAAGTCTTACAAATTCTCTCAATAGTACAGGAAAAATCTTACATTTCTTGAAAAGTCAACGGAAATATATTTATTTGTTTATAAAGTGCTTTTAAACAAATAAACAAGACGATAGCCCCTGGCAGAACTCTGTCGCGTGCAGCGCGCATAGCACTAGAGCCGGGCAGATAGTCTGTACACATGGGGCGCTCACAACACATTATGCGAGAGTTCTCACACGGATTCGCTAATTCTAATAAGAATGGGCATCCTTACGAAAGCAATTTATAAAAGTGGTTATTCATGTATTGAATTCAAAAACAAAAAGGCAATTTGTATGGAAATATTCAATACACGAATGAGCACTTTCATAAATTCTTTAGTAAGGACGTCCGTTCTTAAGTTTTATTCACTATTTAGTGTATAGTAAGTTAGAGCAAAGCGACCCCATTGACGAGTTGAAAACATGTTACAACAAAAGGCTTAACATTCTAACATTACAGTATTAACAGTCCTTAGTGAATTTAATTAATACAGGGTCATTATCTATGTGCGTCTCTATAAACACTGCAAGCTAAGCCGGCTGTGACTGGCGAAGATCGCGGGCGCGCGTACACGGTTCAGCCAGTGGTGGCGCACACTTTTACCAAACATGTTCAATAATCTGTACTTACAGTCCTCATAGCCGATGCTGAAAATGTCCTCCCTCTCTTGTAACACACACCTGACATCTTCTGATGAAAGAATGTCTGTCAACGCTTTTATTATTTACGGAGCCTGTTTCCTTGCATCGTTTAGCGAGCCTCCTAATTGTACTGGCATTAGGCAAAGGTCTTCCTGGAAACTTGATTCGAAATTTTCGTCTTGTTTCAGAACAAGACTTTCTGCTATTCATCTACGAATTATGGATATACACACGTTCGTGCAATGTGAATTGGTGTCTAGGGATGACCAACAATCAACGTAATCACAATGCTCTCCATTCGTGCAACACTAACGTCTAGGCTTTGCAGATACACGTCCATATGAATGACAAAACACGTGTGAACTAACGATATGAGTCAGTAGAGCGCGTCAACCACCGCCTGAACCATGTACGCGCGTTTGCAATCTGCGCCAGTCACTGCCGGCTTAGTTTGCCGTGTTTATCGGGGCGCACATAGATAATGATCCTATACGATGTTAATGCGCATATGAAACACTTTATGGTCAGTGTTTTTGTTTCATAATCTGAGGTTTGCAGACCTAGATGACGAAAGTCGTATTTTCCACCTACCGCACACACGAAATGTCTACATACCCAGTTATTTGTCCTAATTCGATTTAATTTGGACCAGATCTCTGGAGGTAGATCAAATCCAGACGTTCATTCTGTGACTTCAGCACTCCTTGGAACACAAACTGTTTCTATTCGTGAGACCTTTTCTTGGCTATAAGATTCTCTATCGTACAATAATAATCCCATTAGATCCCGCTATACCACGAATGTTATGTACCCTGATTCGCCGAGGGGAGACAGATTTGTCAAGCACAAGACAGGTTCACGTACGAAATAATGTTTCTACCCATCTCCGTCATCGCTCAGCGAGGTCACAGTATATCAGAAGGTCGATTAAACACAAACACAGGGTTGGACGAGAACACCGAAGTTGAAAGCAGCGTAGCATTGGAATAGGTCCCCAACATCCTTCTAGGTTTTTATCGGTATCTGAAAAAACACCAAGCATCAAGCATTTGAATAACACTGGACTGTGCAAGATGGCAAACCAGGAGGTTCAAGTACATGTGGAACAGTGTTTCTTCCAGAACGAGGCACATCAAAAGTGGCAAATATGTTTCTAAATGAATTTCCTGTTAAGCCTACTTTCTTGGAAATGAAATAAGCTTCAAATTAATCGGGGATCCGTAGGCTATGTGAGTTTGTGTGTCCCCCCCCCCATCAATTCCAAAAAGCCAGAACAGAATTGAATAAAAATTGTTGTTGTTAACCGCACTATATTGTCGCAATCTTCGTGAAAACAAAATGGCGGCAAACTGAATTTCCATTAAGTAGTCACCTACAAAGCGGCTTCGGTGGCGTAGTCGATAGCATGCTGAGCTTCTATGCCCAAGATAGCGGGTTCAAACCTGGCCGAAGCCGTCGGATTTTTAAGAGCGTTAAAAATCCCTCAGTATGCCTTCCTTCGGAGGGGAAGTAAAGCCGACGGTCCCATGTCATAGATTTATGGCATGTTAAAGAACCTTCCACTAATTACACCTGTGTGAAGCTAAATTGGATAGGTTAAGAATGTAACAACGCTTCTTAAGTTTCTACGTCCGTTGCCAAGAGCTGACTGCGGTGGCATCTAGTAGCTAAGTTCTGAACTTGGCCTAGTAGTCGTTGACGGTGGCGCTTGGCGGCAAAAGTAGGAACTATTTGAAAAATTCTAAGTTGCAGTCTGTACTTAAATTAAAAAACAGATAACACACACTAATACAGTCATCACAATTAACACCGGTTATCAGACAGATTCTACACACACCCAAAGTACACGGGGCTACATGACTGCGTTGTCGCAGCCCCTAAACTTAAGAACCAACCAACCACCAGTCACCTACAAGCAGAACCAACGTCCAGATCCTACTGCACACTGCGAAATTTAAATATTTTTTTCTTGACTATTCGAGAGCAGTGACACTTAGCACGGTAAATCTTCATACAAACCTTAATATACGGCATTGACGTCTATTTTAATTCAATTTCTACTGGAACTTAAGATTGGCGGCTGTGCTAAATTTATAAAATAACATTTATATTTCTCATGTCCTCGATTCTGCCGTACTTCGATTCTTCTCATATTGGTGTCCGTTTTCTGAATCGATGGTTTCACTTTATTGGCAAAAAACAAAAACAAAATTGGGCTCTATCCTGAAGAAGTTTCTGTAGCTATTTGGATCTTCCAAGCACAACCCCGGAAAGTACTATTGGTGGCACTGAGTACATTAAGCCTCTTAATCAGTCCTGCACTCACACATGCCTCTTTTCTGTTCTATTCCTGGTTTTCCAATGATCTCATGTGTTAATATTTCACAACTTTCGCACCTTCACGTTCTGCCACGATTGAGCAACGAGCGAAAAACCTGCGACCAACAAGAGCACTTCGTCCGTATGAGCAGAACAGGGGCAGCTTCTGTGGCGTAGTTGGTAGCATGCTGAGCTTCTATGCCCAAGATCGCGGGTTCAAACCCGGCCGAAGTCGTCGGATTTTTTAAGAGCGTTAAAAATCCCTCAGTATGCCTTCCTTCGGAGGGGAAGTAAAGCTGGCGGTCCCACGTCATAGATTTATGGCACGTTAAAGAACCTTCCACTAATTACACCTGTGTGAAGCTAAATTAATTATAGGTTAAACAACGCTCTTAGGGTTCCTACATTCGTCGTCAGGAACTGACTGCGGTGGCGTCTAGTAGCCAAGTTCCGAACTAGTAGTTATTGACGGTGGCGTTTGGCGGCAAAAGTAGGAACTACTTGAAATTCAATGTTTGCAGTCCTTTCTTGATTTAAAAACAGATAACACACACTAATACAGCCATCACAATTAACATCGGTTATCAGACAGCTTCTACACACAACCAAAGTACACGGGGCTACATGACCGCGTAGTCGCAGCCCATAAACTGAGGAACAACCAACCATCTCTTGTAACACACACCTGACATCATCTGATGAAGGAATGGACAACAATCTCATGTAATTTTAGTTCTGTAAGAACACCACGTTGTCTGTTAACTTTCTTTATTAGACTACGGTATTTACGGAGCCTATTTTCTTGAATCGTTTAGCGAGCCTCCTAATTGTACTGGCACTAGGCACAGGTCTTCCTGGAAACTTGATTCGAAATTTTCGTCTTGTTCCAGAACAAGGCTTTCTGCTTTTCGTGTACGAATTATGGATATACACACGTTCGCGCAATGTGAATTGGTGTCTAGGGATGACCAACAATCACAGTAATCACAATACTAACTTATTTATTTATTTATCGTATGGCTTTTGGTGCCGGGAGTGTCCGAGGACATAATCGGCTCGCCAGAGGCTGTAGCTGCTTCAAGCGGTCACCGATAGGGTGAGCTACAAGTTCCGTTCAATTTTAAGTGGTTCCAACTTTCGCTACCAGATATCAATGATACCTAGTATACTCACTAATCGTGCAACACTAACGTATAAGCTTTGCAGATATACGTCCATATGAATGACAAAACACGTGTGAACTAACGATATGAGTCATCGGAGCGCACGATCTGCGCCAGTCACAGCCGGCTTGGCTTGCCGTGTTTATCGGGGTGCACATAGATAATGGGTGGTGTGAATAAAAATGAGTCAAAGCTCGTGAGCGTATGCTCAGCGAGTACCCGAGTGTCTGACTGCCGATGAGCTTCTACTCCGCATTTTTGGTGAATAAGAATGTGGAGTGCAAGCACAGCGTACACTCAAGCGTCGGGAGCAGCCACTCAGTGACATTGCTCAAGGCCGTACACGGGTCGTGCAATATGATGCTGACTCCTGATGTTTGAAATACAGTGTTGGTTCCAGTCCGCTTTTGTCTCAATTTTGAAAGAACATCCAATTCTGTTTTCGAAGTCTCAGCTACCGGATACAAAGCACAAGAAAACAAGGGCAATAAATGCAGTTCAGTGTGCTTTACTTACAAAATTCAATTTAAATCTTTCGGTCCAACAGCTGTATAAAAAATTACAAAACTTAAAACCAAGGTTAAAATGTAAAATAGATTTAAAGCGTATGGGCAACAAATCCATAACGTTAAAAGATTGGGAGAAACAGCTGATGAGTCTCATGCAGGGGGAGGATAACCCAACCATCGGCCGTCTGAAAGGTAGGAAATAATAACCTGAAAATTACAGCATTAATAAATAATCTATATATATAAAGCTCAATGTCTGTCTGTCTGTCTGTCTGTTATGTATACAAATCCACACCGTTTCACCGATCTCAACCAAAATTTGTATACTTACCCTATGTAACCCTGTGAATAACACTGTCCACTTAAAATTTCGGACAGACCACCCCATTTCCTGCATTTAGGCCCTTTGGCAAACTTCTACACCGTTACACCGATCCGAACCAAAATTTGTATACTTACCCTTTGCAACCCTGCGGGTAACCCTGTCCACTTGAAATTTCGGACAGACCAACCCAATCTCCGCATTTAGGCCCTTTGGTCCAAATCTACACCGTTTTACCGATCAGAACCAAAATGTGTATACTTACCCTTTGCAACCCTGCGGGTAACCCTGTCCACTTGAAATTTCGGACAGTCCAACCCAATCTCTGCATTTAGGCCCTTTGTTCCAAATCTACACCGTTTCACCGATCAGAACCAAAATTTGTATACTTACCCTTTGGTACCCTGCGAGTAACACTGTCTGCTTGAAATTGCGGACAGACCACTCCATTCCCGGAAAGTGGACAGGGTCCGTCCCAAAGGCAATGGAAAAAAGGGGTAAAACCGGACCCGCTCAGGAAACCTTCAGGGTTGCCAGCTCCTGAACTCACCAGCCATGAGCCCTTGAGGATGTAGCACTATCCAGGGTGCACCAGGGCTACACACACCCTGCCTCCTTGAGGGTCTTGAGCAGAAGATATGAGATATTAAGAAAAGAATGAGGCTATCAGGAATGATTAGACAAGGGCCAATTAAGGCGGGAAAGTGAAAGAGTCGCTAGGCCTCGGATAACCTGATACCATCGGGGTCGGAAGAGAACAAGAGTTTGACCAAGGGAGGCTGACAGGAAAGAGAACTGAAAGGTGCCCGGCACCAGTAAGTAGAAGCAATGCCGGACTCAGCTGGGGTCCCGTGGTCGCAAACCCACGTCCCACAAGTTGTGACCCTGGTGGGTGGAGGGGGGAAGAGGGGGCAGGGGTGAGAATAGCTTGCTCATTCATCGCGAGGTGACATGAGAAAAATGTCCAGACCCCGCCGTGTTACCTGTTATAGCTGACTATGCTGATGTTCATACAGGGTCTTTGCTCAAACCACTGTAGTGTTACGAAAGAATGAGTGATTCACCGGTCAATGTGAATAGGACCGGGAACCCCCCCGAACGTCTGTCATCATATATCGTCATCATCTGCGATATTCTCAGCTACGTGCAGCTTGGACCCGAGCAGTACTCGATAAGCTCTTTCACTACACGCATCGAGTATAGGCCTAAGCCAGAATATAACGTTCAGACTTTGGAAGACATCGAAGGTAGTAATCTGAATTACCTATATCAGATTTAAAATTACACCATGTTCGTTTAGTAGTCATTTTTCATTACCTTATTATTATCATAAGGGCAAATGACCTAGATGTTACACCCTTTATACCACTAATCACCACACACAATAAGTCTTCATCGCCTGTGAATTTTGAAATATTTCTATCACGGTAGTTTGTAAGTTTGTCGTGTCAATTCAACAGTAGTTTTCATTACCATCCTCATCAAAAGGGCAAATGACCTAGATGTTACGTCCATTATACTACTAAGTAACACCACAGTCTTCATCGCCTGTGATTTTTAAAATGTGTATTTCCATTAGTTTGTAAGTTTGATATATCCGTTCAGTAGTAGTCGTCTTCATTATCATCCTCATCAAAGGGGCAAATGACCTAGATGTTACGTCCATTATACTACTTAGCAACACCAGAGTCTACCTAGCCTGTGATTTTAAAAATGTGTATTTCCTTTAGTTTGTAAGTTTGATATACCCGTTCAGTAGTAGTCGTCTTCATTATCATCCTCATCAAAGGGGCAAATGACCTAGATGTTACGTCCATTATACTACTAAGCAACACCAGAGTCTACCTAGCCTGTGATTTTAAAAATATGTATTTCCATTAGTTTGTAAGTTTGATATACCCGTTCAGTAGTAGTCGTCTTCATTATCATCCTCATCAAAGGGGAAAATGACCTAGATGTTACGTCCATTATACTACTAAGCAACACCAGAGTCTACCTAGCCTGTGATTTTAAAAATACGTATTTCCATTAGTTTGTAAGTTTGATATACCCGTTCAGTAGTAGTAGTAGTAGTAGTAGTAGTCTTCATTGTGATCCTCATCAAAAGGGCAAATGACCTCTCATTCCTTTAAAGTATCAATTATTCCCATTCGTTGATAAGTTACATGTGCCAGTAGTCGCTTCTATGTTCATCATCACTATGTAGAAGATGTTTTGCATTAGAAGAAAAGACAACTGGATGCTCAGGAACGTTAACGATATATCGACATCGAAATCTGGAAGCTTCTCTTTGAGGAATTGCTTCAGACATTTATCGTACAGTTTAAACCTTAACAAGACGAAACTTTTAACCAGATAGCGATCTAAGTGGGAGCTCTTTGGCAAAAAATAATCAAGTCTTTCCCGGAATGTGAGTCCTAAAAATAACTTTTTCTATTATTTTCTAAGTTTCATATGTCAGTTATGTAGTAATTTTCAATATCATCCTGATCAGTAGGGCAAATTACCTAGATGTTACGCCCTCAACGTCATTTGGGGTAAATGACCTAGATTTTAAGTCCATTATATTTCTAATCACCACCACATAAAGTCTTCTACGACTGAGATGTCACGAATTCTGGGACCGCTAACGACATATCTCGACTCGGACTGAAGACAAATATCACAAGAATGATCATTATTTTACAGAGCCTTCCCATAGTGACTTAAGTATAAACATTGTCACTGGGTTTGATAATGTAAGAAATGAATACATAAATAAATATAATTTATGACGTTGAGTGTTAAGGAGACTGAAATATTATCATCTTTCCACCGGGCGAAGCCGGGTACTACTGCTAGTAATTTAATAAATTTAGGAAATTGGAATCATATAAATAACAAAACTTCATTATCATGAAAATAATATATTAACAATTGACAATTATCAACAATTGAAAGCATATTTCAGGAGCAAGATCTGCAGGAGCTGTCCTCATTTCGACTTGCAGCAAAGCGACAGTGAAAACCTGAATGGTAAGGCAATTATATAAATACAGTACTAATAAGTTGAGGAAGATAGAATTTATTTAAAATATTGTGCAATGCTATCTTTCTATTGTCTATAGTAATTTGTATATATTATTATTTTTAGGGGGGGGGGGGCGGCGGCCACGACTCTGGTGCCACTGCCTCGCTCCGCACCTGGCCAGCCAAATGACACCATAGTTTGCCGCGATTACCGGGGCGTACAAAGATAATGACCCTGTAGTAAAGTTCGCGGCTAGGTGTTGTTGACGGTAGCATTTGGAACTACTTATCTGCAGTCCTTACCTGAATTACAGATAACACACACAAATACAGCCATCCAATTATCACGGATTCTACACACACCCAAAGTACACGGGGTTACAGGACCGTGTTGTCGCAGCCCCTAAACTGAGGAACCAACCAACCAACTGAACAAGGTCGTGGGTTCACAAGTTGAATAAGCAAGTCGTAGCGCATGCTTAACCTAAAACAAGTACTGTTTTGTCCACGCTAATCACAGATAGACCCTCCAGAGAGGAGACCTCAAAGGCACGAATCACAAGACGATTGTACTGAATTAAGTGCATACGTCATCTTGAATATATAAAATCTTGAAATCTATTACTTAACGTCTAAGAACATTTGAATTTCTAAACTTGGCATACGGTAACGTTAGTTCGGCATAGGAACTAAAGGTAGTCTACATGTAATAATAATAATAATATCGTATGGTGCCGGGTGCAAGCCTTGTTATTTGACACCCAGAGGGTAGTTTGCATGTTGAATTTCATTGTTCCTTGAAGCACTATGAAAGTCAAGGTGGTTAGATATCTAAGCTCCTTGAACACTATAGCGCTTTCTAGTAGAGAAATGAGGAACTTTGTGTTGGCGGAAACTCCCGAGATTAATTTTGCCATTATAAACACGACCTACTGAATTAAACATTAACATGCCAACATCGTATGGCATCCGTATCGTAATTTTTGCCGCCTTTTCAAAAAACACTTACCACGGTCAGGAACGAACCTGCAAGCTTGGGGTTGGTAGTCCGACATGTTAACCACTCACCCACCGTGGCAAGCTATCTGCATGTGCATAGATACCATACATTCAAGATTATGGCAACGTAAAATCGATAAATAAGGGTGCAATTGAATCTTGGTCGAAAAAGTAGCTTTTTATGATAGACCTTAGTTACGGAACACACAAGGCTATCTGATTGAATACAACGCGCAGCCGCCATCTCGAATATACGAAACTATGAAATTGGTTACGTGATTACGGAGATGCTGGGATGCAGAGTTTAAGCCCTGATGGGGTTCTTCATCGTGCCAGGAAGTCTACTGAACAAGATATCGAATTAAAGCACTCCCAAATGCCAATCGATTGTGCCGGCATTCAACCCCACAACCGTGGGTACTGCAGTCGAGAGCCTTGCCAAAAAAAATTTTTGGTTGAACTTCTGCTTTACTTTTTTTTGGATAGCAAGGAACATAAATTAGTTAATATTTGATCCAAAATTTTGACACAATAAATGTCTGCCACCCTAATAAAATACCGAATTTACGCCTATGAGGATGTGGATAGAAAATGCATGCCCATTAATTCCTGAGCAATCAAGCATCTCCCTCGAGACAGCAATGAGGCTCTTCCACGCCAAAATACTGCCCATACAGTATTAGCCTATGAACTTCAAGAGATATGGGACCACCTAAAGATGAAAGACTTAGACTTAGTGGGAGAGAATAAAATCCAAATACTAACAAGTAGTTCCGTGAAGAACTATACAGCCTATTTTCATATATCCTACTCATGTTAATTGCCTCTATCAACATACAAAATTTCAGTTTGAAGGTTGTGATTGATTCGTAGATATTGAGAACCGTCTAAATATTTCAGATGGTCGCCAGGTTGGATTTTAATTTTTTACTATTACATTAAGATTATTGTGTACATGTGGTATTCAAACTTCAATCGCATGATTAGAACACAAGAAGTAAAAACGAGATTTTAAAATTTCGCACAGCTGCCATCTTGTGATTATGCAAACAATTGAAATAAATTAGATGCCAGTGGATTAATATTTGTATAAGCATTTAACGTGCTACGTTTCACTGCACTCGGATAGTTAATTCGCGAGAAACGTCCATTTAAATATTTATACTTCGCGTCGCCGCCATGTTGGATTTGTGCTCACCAGGTTACTGAAAGTCCTATAGGTGAACATATGTTCATATCCCCTATGAACATAAAACATTTCAGTTTGATTGCTGTAAAAGATTCATAGATATTGAGAACCGCCTAAATATTTCGGATGCTCACCATTTTTGATTGTTATATATATATAGGCCATAGAGTTATGTACCATTCAAGGACAATTATTGCCTAGGTTCATTATTTAAACTTTCACTTTGATCGCATGATTACGACACAAGAAATAAAAACTTAATTTTAAAATTTCGCACAGCCGCCATCTTGAGGTTATCTAAACAATTGAACTAAATTAGATGCCAGTGCATTACAATATGTAAAATCATTTACTGTACCACAATTCACTGCGCTCAGAGAGTTAAATCACGAGAAAAATCTATTAAAATGTTTCAACTTCGCTTGGTCGCCATGTTCGTTTTGTACTTTACAGGTTTATGAAAATTACATAGATAAACTTGTATCAATACCCTCTATCACCGTACAAAATTTCAGGGTGATATCTGTAATAGTTTCGGAGATATAGAATGTCAGTGAAATATTTCGCACAGCCGCGAATATTTATATAAGCGTTGCATTATGAATATGTTTTAAAAGACGTAAATGCCCAAAATGCCTGGGCATTTATGGGTTTTGGGCATTCGTCCGGGCATTTATCCTGGGCATTTGCCCCGACTTATAAATGCCCAGACATTTTACATCACTAAATGGCTGTGGTGAGTATAATGTTTACTGTTCGTTTGTTATGGTACAAGCGACAGCCGTGCTGCCAACGTAAAACTGGTGACGTAGTCTCTCGCAGCAGCTTGTAGACACTGCGGAGAACATTCCCGGGCACACGGTGTAGCATGTTGAGCTTCTATGCCCAAGGTCGCGGGTTCAACCCTGGCTGAAGTCAGCGGATTTTTGATGTGTAACACCTTTCCACTCGGTTGCGGTATATTTTTTGTGGGGGTGATTTTGAAAAATGAAACGGAAATGGGACGGCAATGCAACGGAAACAATGAGCGCACGCGGTAGCGGAGATTGGTACCACGACGTACTGTCGGCCATGTGGCTATGTGGAATGTAAATCGCATACGGTTTACTTCAAGGTTTGGAGGCCCCATTAAAGATATTCCAACAATAAATCATCTTCAAATTGTCGTTCTTTGGTGTGAAAATATTCATTATATCATATTTGCTGGAAGGATTTGGCACAGGAGTTTTACAAGTAGCCTAGTTATTTCAATGGCCAACAGAGTTCACTGTAAACAAGGGATTTGCGCTCCCGGCAGACACATACTAGGATAACATGTCACATGTTACACATCATATGCGACTACTTTTATTTAAGAGCGTTAAAAATCCCTCAGTATGCCTTCCTTCGGAGGGGAAGTACAGCCGGTGGTCCCATTTATTTTTTGGGTGCATAGTTGAAGAGTTATCCGGTCAAAAAGAGCAAACAATGTGAGGTATTTTTTTTCCACAATTACAGACATTCAAGAGCAGATATTGCGAAAACTATACAAGATATCGAAAAACGTGACTGAGTGAAACTTGTAGCAAATTTCATCAGCTTTCATTTTGCATAGAGTGGTAATTTTGCTAGGACGCATACTTTCAGAGATTTAAGCGAAAACCAGAAAATGGGACCTTGAAGGCCCCCCCCCTTGGCTCAAAGGCAATGAGTGGGGATTTTTGATATATTCACCTCCTAACTAGTCCAAACAAAGTTACGAAGTCAAAAATTGTGTTCCAAACAGTTCCCTCTATACCATTTCGTTGCCTGGACCTATCGACATAACCTTCGTCTTTGAAATGCTGATCTTCATACCATACTGCCCACATTGCTATTTAAGTTCTAACATGTTGGCTTGTAAGCTTTGACGGAGTCTGCCATTACTACCAGATCATCAGCATAGGTCAGACTGCTTACCTGGTTCCCAGCTAATTGAATGCTACCCAGCCAGTTTATGCCCTTCAGCAAATGGTCATGTATAAAACAAACAGTAATCGAGGGTTTACAACCATGCCTGACTCCTCTAACAACCTTCAACCAAGAACTCATCTTACCATCAACTCTCACTGCAGCCTGATGATCTACATAAATACGTTTGCTTGCCTGTTGCAACCTTCCCTTGATACCACAATCCCTCAGGATGCTCAGCATCTTCTCCTTGGGTACTCTATCATACACCTTCCAAAACACGCCGGCCTACAAAGAGGTAGTCAGAGAACTTAAAGCAAAGAAAAAAGATATTTGGATGGAATTTTACACCACGGATGCCATGATAACGACGGACTGGAAAGAAGCAAACTATCAGCTCAGATACCTTGTTGCCATATAGGCCTATGAGGTGCATGGTTTCCATCACAAGTGTTGTCTCTTTTCATAGAAAACATCTTAGCATTTAACCTATTTTATGAAACATCTTTTGCAAAGTGCACAAAATGATTTTGGAGTTTTGAGTAATTTTAATACGTACAGTTAACATGCATGGGGAAATATTTAGCAATTCTGTAAGTCTTCACTTTAATTACCAGCAGGCCACGTAATGAAAAATGAGAAGCGTTTTAAAAGTCTGCATTAGTTTGATAGCAGATTCAACACTAAATGTATATTCCTAATGAGTTATAACTCCTCAATGTCAACAAAAACATTTCCCTGACTTCATTGATGAGAAGTGATCGATTACATACATCATAATTTAGACCTAGCATGATCGCTCTCCAGGTAATGCAGGCTATGGTTATTCAGTCTTTCCTGGGACGTTGTTGATCTACATTTTTTCTTTATTTCTTTCATTTTGCTGAAGGATCTTTCAACATCAGCAACTATCAAAGGAATTGTGCTGAACAATCGAATCGCTATACACATATTTGGAAATAAACTGCCCAATTTGAATTATCTAAGTTTATTTAAGAGTTTCAGAGGTTTTGCAAGAAAATGTAAAGAATCACTAACTAACGGGCCCCTTGCCCCCCTTCTCGGCGGCCCTGCACTAGACTATGTCTGTCCTAATCTCATCTACCCCTGCCGCTTTGGTACATTGCAGTTTATTTACCATCCTCTCTACTTCCTCAACCGTCATCCTCATTCTCCTCCTGCATAATAACAATAATGTAGCCATGATTCATTGTTTCTCAGTTAGGGGAGGCATTTAAACTTTATTTTCGAAATGCCACGTCCGACTTCGCACTGTTTCCTCATAAGTTCTTCGCTTCGCTGGAAAGCCAGAGTCGTCCAGGAATATTACACAGATTGGGGGGGGTAATGACTCTTGCTTTAAAACTTGAGGAAGCAAAAACCTGGAATTAGTTTGGATCTTGAGCTCTCATTACCAGAGTTTCCAGACGTTCCATTTTGTCCGGAACAATTCTGTTTTTTCTTGTTGAGTTTCCCGTTCCGTTTTAATCCTTAACGGAATGCCAAATATTCCGTTTTATGGTTAATATATTCAATTTCGCACCAATTTTCAAATGTCCCGCTTGAGCAATTGGCGATTGTTGATAGTGACGTCAAAAAGCACCGGCACGCCACACAGTGGGTCAAAATCGATGGGGACAAAGTTATTTTTACGTTTTAATCATGAATTTAGAGTGAAAGCGAAGTATATAATTTGTTTACTTCATAATAAACATCAGTTAAGACCTATTTTTAAGCTACGTCTACACATGCAAGAAATTGTCTATGACTAGGAGTTGGATAGAGCATTCAGTTATCTCTTCAGAACAATTTTCTACCCCTGATTTACTTTTAACAAAGTCACAAAGTTCCACTTTTGACATTATCGTCGAACTCAGTGCTTCAAACTGTTGTAAACGTGTGAGAACTGGTTGCGCGCCATCTTCTAAAACGTAAAATAACTAAGTAAGTTGCAAAAAGATGCAAAAAATCCTATTACAGGCGTAACTTCAAGACTTTATCTACATTTTAACTTGTAGAAAGTGACGCAGTGTGACGCGACATACTAAAAATCTAAGTGAAAAAATAATTTTAAAAATAATAGTTAAATATTATATAATGCAAATATAGCTAAAATTACGTAACAATTACGCCCATTAATAACTGAAATACGTTACAAAGATCATGCCTTCAGCTGCATGTTCCATCTTAAAGCATCTCACTAACCACAAAGACAACCAAACCACAGCCACTTACATTCACCCTCCAATTCAGACTGCTCGAACAGTGGTGACAGATTTACACTAAGATACGTTTATATCCCAGAATAGTGAGCGGCAATTATATGAGAATGCTGTAGAAGTAATACATTTTGATATTTTAATCCTGAAAATAAATAATTTTGTCCTCCTAGATTTCGATTTTGACCCACTGTGCGCCGGCCGCGTTGCTTCTCTTTACTGACTGGTAGGGTACAGGTGCAAGTTAGAAAGAGAACATGATTTCTATGTCTGTGTCAGATAGATGGGTACATGTTATAGATTTATTAGGGGCAACAACATTAAGGAATATCTTAGTCCTTGTGACGTTCATACTAAGCATTTTTCCCTCCAATGATTTTACGGAGAGAGGTTTTTTTTCTGTCATGAATATCAAATGGAGAGATGATAGAAACAGAAGTTCCATTAATTTGATAAAACAAGAACTGTTCACATATTTCAATTGACGAAAATTGTAGTGAATTTTATCAGAAGGTACCTGCAGATTTAAAAAATTCTTGCAAAGGGTCGTTCAAACGAAAATCATTTGTAAGTTGCTGGTGTCATAGGCCTATATGATATGCCAGCAATATCTAGGTTTAATTTTATGTATTTGATTATGTAATGTTTATTTTATACACATTGTAACGATTCGATCCCTAAGCTTTTATACTTGAATCGCCACATGCTAAAAGAGCCTCAGTCACAATAAATGGCAAACTAAGTTAAGCATAACAATCACATTTTATAGGATAACATTCTAAGCTAAAAGGGATTAGTCACACGCGCGGGTTACCTAATATTAGCTAGGGAAATTGTTAACGTACGCTAAAAGGTTCTCAGTCCGTGATTGTTTTTGTGATAACCCACACATTTCGCCTTAAACAATCCGAAGTTCAAGCTTCCAAATGAAGTACCTTACCCACTGAACAAAGTCCCTATAAATCCTGCCAAAATAAATGACATTAAAAAGTTAATGCCATACATTCCTCATGAGTTTCTGGAGTTCTATACTGAATTCGACCCTGGCCTACCTCTGAAATCAGCAATGATGATCGAAATGATGAGTAAGTTCAAGTTAAATAATATTTTGTACTGATACATTGAGTGTTTGTTACCCTTATACAAACTAGTACTCAGATTCTTTGATCGTTAGTAAACAGATAGAGAAATCACAGATGATCTGTTTTTATTTTGTGAAAAACCTGTAGTATGCTAAAAGGGCCTCAGTCCACAGCTATTAAACCTAGTTTGAATAGTAACTAAACATAAAAGAATGTTAAAATTATAAAAGAGGATAACGTTGAGGTAGGTACTACCTTCCAGTAAAGTTAATTAATTTTTAAAAACTTCAGGGTTGCTTAGACACAGTTTTCTTCGTTTTTCTCAAAACTAGGTTGCTTGGGCTGAGGCCCTTTTAGCATGTGGCGATTCATTTATAATAATTAGTCTTTCTCGATATATTTGCATATATTATTTGTTTTTATTAAGTAGTATACCATGCTTCAAGATTTTATGTGTCTGTAAGCGGCTCAATGCATACTGAATAGCTTTTCATTTACGAATGGTTGTAAATTTAGTTGTCAAAGAGACATGGGAAGGGAGAGAATCCCTCGCATTTCAACAATCGAGTTATTTCCTGAAGAGGTTCCTAGCGCGTGACAAAGGCGATGCAGTGTCAGGTCACTATTAGTGATTGTAAATCTTCTCTCACCCCCAAGTGATTGTAAGAAACTCCTGCTGCTGTGTAGAAATAACTTACGACATGGGGTTGATCTATAATGAACATGTAAAGAAACACTTGATGAGCATTGTTATGTAAGGAACAGTGTGTAATGGACTGTGTCTAATTGAAAGGGATGGACTTTATGAACCATGTTATAAATACAGTACCTCAAACAAGAGGAGGGACACTTATTATTTCTTCAGTCATACGTACTGGGAGTCAGTTTAACGTCAGTTGGGAGTTTGTACCAAGCAGTCGTTCACTGAGCACTGATCATCCTACATTCCTAGGAAAACATTAGCGAAGCATCATGCAAGAAGTTAGTTCCTACAGTGGTAGATCAGTACAAATAGTATGGAGCAAAGCCACGGTTAACCAACAGTCGGTAGTGGAAATGGGTGTGCTAACCTATCTCCAATAAGGTACTACAGCATGCCAAATACGAGACGGAACATCAATGACATCAATTATATATATGACAATACTTCAAGAGGTGAGCGAATATCATGATTTATCTCACGTCTCTCAGGCCATGTAAAGTCAAGCGTGTGTTCATTTTTAGTTAAATTTATTCATTGTCCTTTATCTGTTGAGCCGCAGTAAATTTTATTTAAATTCAAATTTGTAAATATTCTTATTGTGTTTTTCTATTTATATTTGTTACTTAGATTCATTAAATTCCTAACTATGTCAGGATCCTCCTTTATAGTAGTTAGTAATAGGATTAAGGCAATCCAACCTATCCTTCAATAAGTACTGAATCGGTTTGATTACTTCGGTTTCACTTCGACCGGGGGTGAGATATCTTATTTTCTGCCAATGAGTAGCTGTGCAACCCCCTTTCTTTTGACTATCTAATTAGTCTGGCACCCTGGTATTTTCATTTTAGTGTACTCTAAAGGTAAGTACAGAACACGAGTGCATATTTTAATTGTGTCTCATTTTCATTTCATTCATCATTTTATGTTAATTTATTCCCCATCTTGTTTACCGCCCCATTACAATTTGTCACCTCATCGTGTGGCCTGTTATTTGTGATAATCATCATTTCGCCCCAATACAACATGTGTATTATTAATTACAACATTAAACACCCTTGATTCTAAAAGAAGATGTTTTGGGACGTGTGTTCCGTTTTTCCATTCTTGACATCCGGCAACCCTACCCATTACGTGAATGAAACACTGCGTGCACATGCTTGAACTACAATACGAGTAGTAAAGATTGATGTCTTACTGTACAGCCTTGAGAGGTCGTACCACCACCAGAATGATGATGAGCACCACGAACACACTAAAGCACGACTTGGTCCGGCCGCTAATACTGCTCCGACTGTCGCTCGCTCCAACTACCGTAGTGGGGTAGGTCACGGTGTTCACTCCCGCTGTGTTGTACGAAGGCAAGGAATAAGTCGTACCGACCCCATCAGGAGGGGGCGGGGCGTAGGAGTAAGGTCCGGCGTATGGGGCGTAGAATCCGACAGGTGGCGGATCTGAGTGAGGAGGCCCTGGATAAGATGGTAGCCCAACACCTGATGGAGCTGGCATATGATACGATGATCCGGCTCCAGGAAAGGATGGCGCAGTTGACGGAGGAGGCTGAGTAAACGCAGAAACAGGCGATGGAGGAGGCACTGTAAACGGTGCTCCGGTAGGAGGAGGAGGCAGTGGATAAGACGCAGGAACTCCAGGGGGCTGATAGGACGGAAAGAGTGCTTCATATGAAGGTAGAGAGTCATCGCGCTTCAAAGGCCTTCCTCCAGCACAAGAACAGTTCGGCCCTCTTCCACAGCTGCAGTTTGCCGACATGATTCCTGAAAGGATATCAACATCACATTACAATCATTTCAAAACAAAACATTTTATAAATAAAGTGCAGGTTGTAATTCACTTTCTGCAAAACAGACTTCAATTAATTAATAGAATTGCTCCTAGCTGAAAAGCACTAAGTCAAAAATTGTCATTTTTTAAAGAAGTCGGGGTCGGACAAAATAGTACTATGACCTTACCGAGTTTCATTGAAATCGCTCCAGCCGTTTAGAGGTTATCAGGGGGACACATACATATGGACAAAAGTTTATCTCATAAGCCAATTTTTATTTTCATAAATGAAAATAGGCAAAAAATATTAATGTAATGTCAGCGGATTTGGATAACAAACGTGCGGATGCGGGGCGGATAACGTTTTGTTTATCACCGCAGCCATGGTTCAAGCCGTTCACGTTCGACAACAGCAGCTGATGGGCGACCTTTGGCTCGGAGGAATGTTACGGTCACAGAACACCAAATATAATAGAAGTGAATGACGCATGGTAAAGCATGGAAACAAGAAATTACTGCAGCACGCCTAGTGGTGTGGCAGCCAACTACCAGTATGGAATTATTAGCTCCCAAATAGGCTATGTTTTTAAATTTTATTTAACCGGGTCAGTCCAATCCGTATTTTATTTAAGGACACATTTCCATTTTAAAAAATCGCACTAACTTGAGACTTTGGACTGGGTGGTTTTATTCAGATCAGTTCACGCCGATGTCGTATGACTCATATTCTTTAGCGTGAGCAACACCTGCATTTGACAAATACGGTTTGCGAATGAAAAGTATGGAGCACGATTATAAGCTGAAGAAATACGACAGTAGCGGGTTATACAGGAACAATATTCGCTATTGCGAGTAATTTGAACGCATAAGTGACTTAAATATCTCTCAAAATCAGGATAAAGAACAGTTACTGTAACGTGTTTCAAGCATGCGGAGCCGCCATGTTATCAACAACACAGAACACCAAAACCAAGTCAGCCAATTACGAGGCGACCTTTTGCCTAGCAGCGCTCGTAGTGGGGTGGCGGTGAAGTACCCAGTGTTGTCAGTAACTCGTATCGTAGCTTCATCCCCGTGGTTACGGTGCACGTGAGTACTGCAGAACACCGCGTGTTCTTGCAGACTGTTATCAATAGCTTGCAAGGTGGACATGTGTATTTCCGACGGTCACGGTGACGTCAAGCTTTGCCGTGGGTGCTGTTTACCCAGGAATGCCGACTTTGCCTCACCCATTGAATATCGCAGACGACGTGTTTGGATGCAAAATCATTACTCGCCTCCGACACTGCGTTAACCGCGTTCAGCAAAGTGGTGGCGCATTGACGTTATGGGTAGTAGTACAGTACACCTGGAATGTTTTTTTTCCAAAAACCGTGTTATGGTTGGCTTTTTGTAAATCGTTAGAAAAACACAAAAAAGCTTAACTCTAAGTTTCGGAATAATTTGTAGTATCATGTTGTCGGAAAACTTAAAAAAAAATGAAAAGCGTTTTTCTCTGAATCTACGTACTTTAAAGAAAAGTTTTTTAAACAAAAAATGTAGAGGACATTGCCACCTAGAAGTTGTCTCATTGAGGTCATGTCATACGTTTCGAAATGCAGAAGCTAGGTGGCGCCAAAGTTTCCAATAAAGTGTTTTTTCACTTTTTGTCCTAGAAAAAAAAATAAATGGGTTTTTCACCAAAGAGTGAATAAGAAATTTGTTCCTCTAAAAATTGTCTGCAACATTTATTTAAACGTTTGTTTTCTCCGACTTACCGTTCCAACGTTATAGCGCAGCAAATGCAACGCTGCGTAGTCAAGACTACTATTGTTACTGCGGAGAGAGCGGTGGACATAGTTTAGACCGGGATTTATGTCGGACATTTTTCCAAGGCTTCATAACTTAACATAACGAAAATGGTTCTTTGGGTAGATTATATAACAAAATTGGTCTTGGTCACATTGTGGTCGTTACGTTTCATATCCGGACGTCATTTGTATCGCATGGTAACGTTATTGGTCCTTATAACGTTATTCTGATATTGGTTATCGTAGAAACGAAATAGTATTGTCCGACAGAAATAACGTTATTTGAATAAGTCTCTCGAGAAATATCCCCTAATAAAGTTATTCGGACTAATAACGTTCTTCGGATATCGGTTATCGTAGAAACGAAATACTATTGCCCACCTGAAATAATGTATTCGGAATACATATCTCGAAAAGAATCTCCTAATATCATTATTTGGACTGATAACGTTATTCGAATATCAGTTAATGCAGGAACGAAATGGTACTGCCCGCCTGAAATAACGTTATCGGAATACATATCTCGAAAAATATTCCCCCAATACCGTTATTAGGACTAATAACATTATTCGGATATTGGTTATCTCAGGAACGAAATGGTAGTGCTCACTAGAAATAACGCTATTTGAATAGATCTCTCCAAAATATTCCCCCAATACAGTTATTCGGACTAATAACGTTATTCGGATATCGGTTATCGCAGGAACGAAATGGTGGTGCTCACTAGAAATAACGTTATTTGAATACATCCCTCGAAAATTATTCCACCAATACCGTTATTCGGACTAATAACGTTATTCGGATATCGGTTATCGCAGGAACAAAATGGTACTGCTCACTAGAAATAACGTTATTTGATAAATACTCGGAAGTGCTTACTGTGATAGGGTATTGTATTCTTAGCCTACTTCTCACATTTTGCAAAAATGAGGAAAAAGTAGACTTATGAGATCGATCTGGGCAAATGTCTGTCTGTCCTTCTGCCTGTCTGTGTGTGTACTGTATGCCCCCCCCCCTTGGCCTATCAACTCCTAAACGGCTGAAGCAATCAAAACCAAATTTGGTATGAGTAAAGATCTATACCTGATTATCTCAAAACCATATATATGAAAATGATGTCAGTGCTACCAACTGCTGAAAACCCGCAATTGAAATTTGAGCTCCATGTTGGATATCTTGGGAGGTATGCATGGGAGCTATTCCAAAATTGGCAAATATATAGATATTAATATTTCAGTTTAATTTCCAGGAGGCCATACATGACAGTGTTGCCAAAATGATTCTAAGCCCGCTGATAAGTTAAATTTTTTATGTTCACATAACTTCTACACTATCAATGGGATTTAAACCAAATTTCGTATGTACTATGTGTACATAAACAGATATCACTATGCGTATTCTTAAGAATAACCAGGGCTGCCAACTGTTGATAATCGCTGTCTCTATTATTTTACCCTAATACCAATATATCAGAATGTATGCAAGCCAACAACTCTAAACTTTGCACACGTATAGTACCAGACATTCTAGATTAATTTGGAGTAACTAATATTATGCCAATGCTGCTAACATGATTCTAAGCCTGATGATAGGTTCAATTCTAAAATGCATGTAACGTCTATACAAACAAATGGAGTTCATCCAAAATTGGCACAACAATAGATCATAATATTTCAGATTATTTCTGACCAACACATGCGTGACATTGCTGCCAACATGATTTTACGCGCGCTGATAGAACCAATATCTAACTGCATGTAACGTCCATGTTATCCATTGAACTTCAACCTAATTTTGTATTCTGTACCTTAAGAAATGGAACTAAGAATATATTATGTCACCAGGGCTGCCGACTGTAGTGCTCTATTAGGTTACGTTATACCAGGTATATTTCGAACTAATTAGAAATGTTTATATTACCAACTTAATTTCGTCATTAACTTAGATAGTTCCATATAGATTAATCATTGGCATGAATCTTAAAGTTTAAGAAAAGTAGGCTCTTTAGTTCATCACGGAACTTCTTGTTGAACTTGTGAAAATGGCGAATGTCCAGAAAAACACTCTTAGGTGCACTTTTGAAGAAAGGAACAACAGACCGACACCACTTGAAATACATAGGCCTAGTAGGATAGCAAACGACTTGAAGCTTAATAGAGATCAAGTACTAGCGAATCAACTAGACAACGGGGAAAATTCAGTGTAAATTAAATTAGATTCCACCTTACTTTATGAAAACATATTATCTCGACATGAAGGTGTGAAATCCTTCCGGCTAGCAAGAGGGAACACCACAAAGATAACTATCACTGCTGCAGACTCTTTGACAAAACGTGTGCATGTCTGTTTAATCTACCTCCTGAAGTCAACAACGAAAGGCTCTCCCGCGTGCTTTCTACGTATGGAGTTGTCAAGGACATACAGAACGAGTGCTGGAATGAAGTATACAAATTTTCTGCTGTAAGTAATGGCATACGTATTGTAACAATTGAACTTAAATACTCCATTCCATCATATTTGACGGTCAATGATTATCAAGTTCTGTTAACATATGAAGGACAAGCTAAGTATTGCTTTTATTGTAAAGAAACCTCCCACTTACAAATAGACTGTCCGAACAGAAGGAATCGCCCGGTACTTCATGTCAGACAACAAACCTACAGCACGGTGCTGGGTGAGTCTGATGGGAGTAGTAAGCTAAGCAACACTACGGACATGGAAACTGCAGTACTTTCCCCTGAATATCCAGCCATATCAGAGGCCCTTCATAACAGGCCCCATTCTACAAACATATATAGCATTGCGGAAGTAAGTCAACCATCAGATAACGTAGATGAAAGATCCCTGACTACTTTACATAGCAATGAAGAGGGAACTGTGACGTCACGATCGGACAGCACGGGGAAGGGACACACCAGAAAACAACACAGCAGTCTGTACAGCAGATATTATTAAGGCTAAATGTCCCGATTTTTAGTTTGTAATTCTGACACCCCGTAGCAGCACCAAAGTGAGACAATTTCTTTTTGAAGTTTTCTCTTGAATGGAAGCTCGTATTTGCGATGTCAAAACTACTATGTATACTAGAGTGCAATCGAATTGATATTAATTCAAAGCATTTTCCAAAATGTGAAAAACAAAGACGTTACTAGCAGTTTTTTATATTTCTGCTTAAAATATGAAAAAACCTGGTAATACGAAAATGGAGATTTATTTCCTGATTCCAATGCATTTTTCATAAGTAAAATCGGGTGAATGGAATCGTCGGCATTAGTTTGGAAATTGTTTTGAAAAGGGTGGTAGGAGTAGCGGCGTAGCTTCACAAGATCTCTTGCGCAAGGAAAATGATGAACACGCTGAGTTGACGAATATTGTAGTTCGGCGAGTTACATGTACAAGTGCCTAGGCATGGAACAATATCTGAGCAATAAAATTCTAGTAATGTCACGCTTATGTAACGTTGACGCAATGTGTTTGTACAGATACCTTTCTTACTCCCTCAAACATTCTTGTTGTTGTTCTTGTTGATAATAATACATTGTAGGGGCTTGGGACATCTTGGTCATCAGTCCTGTGTAGTTGACTATGTGTGTTGCTGTATTAGAGTCAGGGATGGGGCAGGTGCCCTGAGTCTTCAAGTAAGGTACTATCTCGGCATTTACCAGGAGGAAGTGTGGAAAACCCTGGGAAACACAAGACACAACTGAACTTCAGGTGCAACCAAAATGGTAGGTTGATTGACAGGTGTTGATCTAGTCAATGAGAGATGTTTGACTGATGACAGTTTCTTAGGAAGAAAATCATAAAATAACAAGGAATTTCTGAATGGCAATAAACATCTGCTGAAAGAATCATTGTTTCAGTTCCTTACCTTTTCTTTCGTTCAATACGCCAATACACAAGCTCTGCTGGGACTTTTCTTCGTTTTCTGTGGCGTACAAAGTAAGTGGATATTTATGCAGGACGCTTGCACCTAGAGAACATGGCGCTTGACTGCCGTCAGTATTTACGGAGACCAATTTTCCAATTTCACAATGGCTACGTCTTACTTTTATACAACGCATTGTTTCCATTTGAATTCAAACTTGCTTCTCTGAAAAAAGTTGTCACTGAATAGTTCGTGATCTTGTACTCTTACAGTTATATATTAGAAGTAAAAAAAAAAAAAAACCCGTGGCGCGACAGCCGTTGAAGGGCCTAGGCCTACCAAGCAACCGCAGTTCAGCCATGTAGCTTGCAGATTGTGGGGTGACGTTTAGTCATCCAACTTGTACAGATAAAATATAAGTGAAATCAAAACTGCTCAGTACTTTACACATTCTCTAATGCAACATCCGTTACCCACGCCTACTCATTCATTACCGTATGTGCAAAAGTTGAAGATTTTGGGAATTCTTTTCCAGAACAAATTTCAAGATATGATTAGTGAAAACTGGGCGATGGTAATCAAAAAAGTGAGGCATACCTTATTCCAGCGACATACCAGGTTCCTCAATCTCATACAGAAAGTACGGCACATTAATGTGTTTGCTTTATCCAAGATATGGTATCTCGCACAATTCTTACCTGCAACTAAACAAATTAGCCAACGCTTAGAATTGTGTATCGGTCACTACCTTTGGAGTGGATCGCTGTACAGAGTCGCCCGTGATCAATAGTACTTACCAAATCTCCAAGGAGGCCTCAATCTAACCTGTGTTGGTATGAAATGTAAAGCCCTCTTAGGACGCGCCATCCCCCGATCAATGTCAGGAACGTGGAGTCAAAAAGAACTGACTTTTCTTCACCCACCAGCATTTATCACGATAAGTGGGCGACATAGACACATACACCAGGCTTTTCGTGCCGCTATCAATGTAATAGACAGTTTACCTCAGGAGAGGAAAACTCAGAGGGAATTTGATTCAACGAAGAATCTATACACTTATTTGCTGTAGGGGTAACAGAAGCCGCTATCAATAGAACATAAATACACCCAAAGAGATTGGAGAACGATTTGGTTGAATGCCTCAAATAAATACATCCCAACACAGTGGAGATCCACACACTACTCTGATCAACGACATTGTGCCTACAGCCATTAAACGCATACGTCACAATATGGCTGAGGATGCTCAATGTAGACGATGTGGAGATGTCGACACATTAGTGCATAGAGTGACATCCTGCCAAGAGGCTCGAACAGTTTGGACCTGGACGACTGGCTATACTGCGGAGAATACATCCGGGGATAGACCACTTACCAGCGGAGTGCATAATGGTTTGCGATTTTGAACGTACTGGGAAACTAAAACAAAACGCTGTAACCTGGGATATAGCGACAGCAGTGGATTGGAACATAACAGCGCACGAAAGAGGTGGGCGCACCTTAAGGGACTTTGTAAGTTCCACCAGAAGAATACGCTGGACAATGGTTCAAATCAAAAGTGAACAGAAGTAGGTCAGCCCTTTAAGATAGCCCATAGGGAATTTGGACTCGTAAGCCCTCAATAAAACTCCTTTTGTAGATCTCCAATAAACTACTAGTCGTCAAATAGAAATCTAATAGACGTCCATCCCTAGACGCCTCGACGTCTATTACAGATCTACGTTAGACGTCTATTAGACGTCTAGATGGCCACTTTTTTCCACTTTTAGACGTCTATATAGATCGATTTTAGATGTATATAATAATTCCCACACGGCAAATAGACGTCTAACAGACGTAAAGTACACGCCTATTAATAGACGTTTAGAGCAATTATTGTTGGTCTAAATTTGGTGTAATCTATGGCCTAATAGACGCCTTAATGTCGCCTATTTTTTCGTCTAGTAGACGGTCTAGCATAGACGGCGTGTAGAGGGTCCCTTTCAACTAAACATTTAAACTAAATACAAATCATATCCACATTTCTCGTACCTTTCGAGTCTCTTCCATCCACACAAGCCCTGGGCACGGCTTCAGGCAATATGAAACCTCAGGGTAAATTTCTATGTTGTACTCACCGGGATTTGAAACTAGAACCTCCGACTTCTAAGGACGGCACGTTATCCACTAGACCACGGGCACTGGGTACACGGTAACCTGTCTGTAGTACTCTTGTATCACTAACTATTCAGGGAATTTTTACGTGATATAAGAAGTGCTATGGCCATGTGAAATGACTCAAACTACACTAACTACAACACTTTTAAATTCCTATGTTGTCACATTGGATGAATATCCTTAAAGCCTATCGATAGAAAGCATCCACCATTTAATAGAAGTCTATCTTATGTATATGGCTACACAGAAATATTCTCTATATTACGTCATTTAATAGACGTCTGATAGATTAACTGTCTGATTGGAAAATTAAGCTGCTGACACTTTGTGTCTACTTTGAGTCTAGGAATAGACTCTACAGTTTGTCATCTAATAGAAGTCTAATAGACGTCTATTTACTGAAAGTGTAATATATGCTAAAACTTTGTGTGTCTATCGATAGACGGAAATACACTGCACATGATCGCATCTGATAGACGTCTATTAGACATCCAACGGATATTCTGACACAGCAAGTTTCACTATGTCTAAAAGCATCTATTTCACATCTATTGCTAGAAGTACATTTCATAGAGGACATTTAGATATAGTTAGTCCATCTATTAAACGTCTATAGACGTCTATTTGCCGTGGGAAGTTCTTTTAGATGTCGTTACGCTTTCTTCTATTTTTGATAAGGGCTCTACTTATTTTTACTGATGTTATGGACACATTGAATTTACCTCTATGGAAGACGACATATAAACAAATTTTAGACGCGTATTGATACCTGTTCGAACCACTTTAATTAAACATGTATAAATCTTTTGGAAATACACAGTGTGTTTTTATATGATTTCATGGATGCGTCGATTATATAGGAAAGACGACATTCCGAAAAATTTTGGACTAGTACCGGGTACTGGTAGTCTACCTGTTCGAACCCCCTAAGACATACGCATACATCTTTTTGAAAAATGCATATTTTTAAAGAAGGTTTTCTCTGATCTTACAGACGCGTCAAGTACGTCTATGGAAGACTATATTTCGATGATATTTATATGAATTTTAGACTGTATCAGGTACGACTGTTGTAAGCAATAACTGCAGCATTTCAAATGAAAACTGTTCAAAGTCGACCGTCAATGTCATTGAGAGCTATTCCATTGACATCTAGAGACAGACGTCTAGACGTCTATTAGACCTCAGTAGACGCTTCTAGAGACGTCTATTTGTTTATTGGGGCACCGAAGCACGTGAACGTTTGGCACGTGATGATAGTTGCGCACACATGGTATTTTACAAGCTTTTATTAAGTTTCACTGCGCGTGCTCACTTAAAATGTATCAGGGATTTTTTTCTGAAATCTTCAGTGAAATGCTTTTTAACTGACCTTCGGTGGAAATACACAGGAGTTCAGTGGTCCTGGGTCGGTCACTGAGACATCATTGCGTTAGTCGCTGATCCCAAAGTGAAACATTCCGTGAGACTATCAGTGATATTTTATGGTGCACTGAACATCATGTGTGCTTATTGCCATAGCTTTCACTGAGTTATCAACATTAGCTCAATGGAAACAATATGGCCTGCTTTCCAGTTCGATTCCATGAATCTACCCACAGATCAAAGCTCAAAGCCTGCCTGGGGCAACGTGATAAACTTTTATTTTTTTCCCCGTCTTATACTTAACCAAATTGATTATTAAGGCTTGCTCATCTCGTTAACCATGGTTATTTATTACTATTATCGTTAGTTTACTGGAAAATCGGATAAATAATCCCGGGAAACGCGAGTAAACATTCACTGAAAACTTCAGTGGATTTTCACTGCTGGAAAAGTCAGTGGATATTCACTGTAATTTTCAGTGAAGTTCCACTGAACGTCAGAACTGTGGACTTAAGTGATTTATATGGCCTTTAAGCCACTGATATAAACCGATATCTGAATAACGTTATTAGTACGCTTTGCACGATTAAGGTGATCTTTTTTACAGGCGAAGATTTTAATTAACGTCCTTTCTGGTGGGCGCTACTTTGTTGTTCTTACCATAACCGATATCCGAATATTACTGTAGTCCAAGTTACGGTATTAAGGGATATTTTTTTGAGAGACTTATTCAAGTAACATTATTTCTGGCAACACTACATTTCGTTCCTGTGGTAACCGATTTTTATATGTGTAGGCCTTAGAGTTATGTACTATTACATGAAGATTATTGTGTAGGTGTATTATTCAAACTTCAATCGCATGATTAGGACACAAGAATTAGTAAAAACCAGATTTTAAAATTTCGCACAGCCACCATATTGTGGTTCTGAAAACAATTGAAATAACTTAGATGCCAGCGGATTAAAATTTGTATAAGCATATACCATACCAAGTTTCACTGTGCTCGGATGATTAAATAGCGAGAAACGTCCATTTAAATATTCAAATTTCGCGTCACCGCCATGTTGGATTTGAGCTTCCCAGGTTATTGAAAGTTTCAAAGGTGAACTTATGTTTATAGCCTTTATCAACGTGCAAAATTTCAATTTGACTGCTGTCATAGATTTTGTGAACCGTCTAAATATTTTGGGTGCTCGCCATGTTGGATTGTAATATATGTAGATCATAGAGTTATGTACTATTAGATGCCTATTATTGCATAGGTTCCTTATTCAAACGTTGACTTCTATCGCATAATTGGAACACGAGAAATGAAAACTTCATTTGAAAATTTTGCACAGCCGCCATCTTGGGTTTAGGTAAACAATTTAACAAAATTAGATGTCAGTGCGTTACAATGTATATAAACAATTGCTGCACCAAGTTTCACTGCGTTCGGATGGTTAAATCGCCAGAAAAGTCTATTTAAATATTCAACTTCGCTTGGCCGCCATGTTCCTTTTGTAGTTAACAGGTTTTTGAAAGTCACTTAAGTGAACTTCTAGTAGTAACTTTTACCACTGTACAAAATACAAAATTTCAGGGTGAGCCGCTTAGATTTTATTAGGTGGGGGAGGGGGGGGGGGGGGGAGGAGGAGGAGGGGGGGAGGGGGTGTGCACACCAAGGCCCTGCGTAGGTAGTGCCTGTAGTATGTTCTATCCTGTTGCACCCTTATGGACAGTCTAAGAAGTAAGCCACAAGTGCGTGACGTCTTGTCATGTCAGTAAGTAATCTGTGTCCTTGACTCTCCCCGCCTGCCGCTAGCTACGTGTGCGAGTGAGCTGTGTATAGTATGTTGTGGTACCCTGCAAGCCAGGCAAGTGCTTTTAGGGCCATATGACCCAGGCGCACACTGTCAGCACTGTCTACGCTGAAACTCGTCAGTTCAGGGTCGTGTGGCCAGACTGTCGCGGTTGGATTTCTCGAAGCCGTTCTTCTCATCTCTTCATATTATTATTATTATTATTATTAGACTATTATTCTTAGCAATAAAATGTTATTGGATACCAATAGACTATGCCTCATACTGTTCCCGAGTACATTGCAGATCAATTCTCTATTATTGAATGGATTCATTTGATAGCAACATTATGCCATTTATACTTAAGTTAGGCATACCCAAACACGATAAGTTATGAAAAAATGTTGATGTTGTTTCTTTCCCTTATTCGAAACGTACCACAAGCTTTCAATTCTCTTTGAAGCCTATCGTTTGCTCTAAACGACCTGTCTTGTTATGCCGATGGTTACTTCACATCTGATGGTGGGGTCCAGCATAAATCTTGTATCCTTCTTATGGCCAGTTACAAAATTATTCTATTGTACTTTTGCTTCTAACACGAGGAAGACACGAAAACATGGATCGCGTAACATATCTGAAATGTTACAGATGCATCTTAGATCTAAGTCTGTGATTCCTAACGTTTGTAGTGAATCCCCTTCTTAATTATGGTGTTTGAACGTGAGCTAGGTTATCAGACACTCTGCAGTGATTGCAGCATACAGTCTCACACAAGAGCAACCTTTGCCTCCACCTTTTTGTGCTTGACTACTCCCTTTCATGTGTACTTCTGGATAAGTTGTTCTCCATAAAATATGGTGATTAGACACTTTCGCAATCAACCAGCAAGTTCATTTTGTTTTTTTCATACATCCGCTTCAGCCTTAAGTCACAAGTATTCCTTTGGTTCCTAACTAGTAAATCACCGTCTTCATCGTTACCACCATCTTCATCATCACCACCGTAATGACAACCTCATTCGTTGTACAAACACAAATTACGCACCATGTCACCATGCCTTCAAGCAATTCTTGCACTCTCTGTATATATGTGGCACTGTTTCCCTACATGATGATTAATATACTTTGGTTGTTCATTCACTGAAAATTGCAAAATTAGCTTGGAGGTGTTCCTATGCCCAGAACACAGAATGCTATGTAAATCAAATGGTCTTAAATACGATGTGTGGATTACATATAAATATTCAATTGGATTAACTCACGACGGCTACTTGTAGCATTGGCCTTTGAGAATATTTCACGGAAGCTATTCTAACAACTCTACGAGGTGATTTTCTCTCGGAGTTCTCATATGAATGTTTGAATTGCAGAATAAGAATGTAGAAAAAAAAGGAAACACGTGCCCACTGACCTGGTGCAAGTCCTCGAAATGAACACCCCTTTGATGACTTACGTATCATCGATACCATTTCAGTACCTCAAACCGTTTTTTTTTTTGGCAGGGCAGGGAATCAAACTTGGATCAAACCTAGCCAAGAATGTTAGCCGGTACACCACAAGGTGATCTCTTTCATTATTGCACGATACCATGTAATTTCTGCACGAACTATAATAGTACACATGTCTTCGTATTTTTGGCATTACATAGCCCCTGGTAAGTTAGAGAGATGGTTCGCATACCATAACCCTAGAGCCGAATAGTTCCAAAAACCAACAAACAACCGAAAGAAATACCGACAAGCTGGTAGAAACTTCAAAAGTTAGAAGGATTTCATCTCAACTTGCATGTTTTGCCGTATATCTTATGTGTAGGTAAATTCCATGAGTTATTGTTTCAGGCGATGTGAAAATACGAATAAAAGACATAAATTACCTCAGATTGCGACGGAATATTGTTCAGTTTAAAAACCTGATAAATTTACTAACGCACTTTTCTCGAATTCACATATCCTTGAACAGCGTCAAACTAATCAGTTAGTGAATTCAGAATCTTGTTATTGAAATAGACTATAGTTTTATAGTCCTAATGTAGTTTTTTGGTTCTACCCGTAATTATTTCGGTTGCTATGACGTAGGGGATGTTGTGAGACAGTTTCCTTGTGGGAATGATATTCCGGATAGATGCCCTTCAAGACGTCAATCTCATGAGGGGATTTAATGACAAATGAAATTAATGAGGTAAGGTATGAAATGGCTGTGTGTGGTATTTCGAGTTCGGAGTAGTCTGACCATGCACGTTATCGTGTGTAGCTACCTCTGCTGGTTAGTGACATAATGTCAACAAATTTAAAAAAATGTATTTTAACTCTCCTGATTCCATACCGGCCCCTGTTACTGTCACATGCATGATTACCAAAATGCTCGATTCCATTTTTAGGAATATTATATCTCGCTGCACCTGCTGTATCACCCAAAAAGTAGGGGCAGATGACCTCGTAGTTCCGCCCCTTAAAACAACAATAACTAACCCGAAAAGTATGCAACTTCCTGTATCCTTGTTGCAGATCTGGTCCATGTTGAGTCCAAATATCATGTTTTGTATGTCTTCGGTGTGTTTCTTTAAGGTGTGATTTTCCCACTAGGATATTTTTGTGCTCCCCATGGACAAAAGACGTAATGAGCACGGCAGACCACACGCATATGACAAAATGTTGGCTCTAGTGCGCCTAGTGTCCAGGCTCTGCGCTCAGTACTAAACGTCCTGCAGCACCCCGTCAAATGGACAGTGCTTGTGCGATTAAGCGCTGCAGTGATGTGCTGCACTGCTCAGAAATGGACTGGATAGGGCTGCGTTTCACCGGCACGAGTAAATTTCTCGCTAGCACTGCTTCACCTTGCCCATTGCACGGCCCTGGTGCACACACACGGAAAAAAGGTGATCTCATAAGCCTATTTTTTCACAAATGGAAATAGGCTAAATACGAGATTTTAAAATTTTGCACAGCCGCCATCTTGTGGTTATGAAAAAATTCAGTTTGATTGCTGTCATAGATTAGTTGACATTGAGAATCGTCTAAATATTTCGGATGGTCGTGATGTTGGATTTATATTTACTTTGTAGACCATAGAGCTATGTACTATTAGATGACGATTATTGCGTTGGGTAGTTTCATTGTTCAAACGTTGGCTACGGTCGTATGATTACGACACAAGAACTTAAAATTTAATTTTTAAATTTCACACAGGCACCATCTTGAGGTTATGTAAACAATTGAGCTGAATAGGATGTCAGTGCATTACAAGGTTTATAACATTTGACGGCGCTCGGATAGTTCAATCGCGAAAAAAATATCTATTTTAATGTATCAACTTCGTTTGGCCCCCATGTTCGTTTTTTACTTAACAGGAATTTTGAAAGTCCCATCTAGTAGTTCATTTTATCACCGTACAAAATGTCAGGATGATATCTGTAATAGTTTCGGAGATATGGATTGCCAGTGAAATATTTCGCACAGTCGCCATGTTGGATTGGTGAGCTGTAATGAAATTTGAAGATCACGGTCTGGGTCGGACAAAATAGTACTATGACCTTACCGAGTTTCATTGAAATCGCTCCAGCCGTTTATATTTTATTAGGGGGGACACACACACACATACGCACACACACAGACTAAATGTGATGTCATAAGCCTCATTCATCATTATCATTATCATTAACCGTCTCCAGCTTCCCGGGTGCGGTATAAGAGCGCTCTCCATGTTTGTCTATTCATGTATATTTCCTCCTCCTCTACCTGGTGCCAATCGACACCTCTTTCCTGCAGGTCTTCTTTTATTTGGGAGATCCAGCGTGTCCGTGGTCTGCCTCTTGGTCTCTTGCCCTCCACATCTTGCTCAAGCCATACTCTTGCCGTTCTGCTTGGATTCATCCTCTTCACATGACCAAACCATTTCAACCTTGATGTTGCTATTGCTTCATGAAGTGGTTTCACTTGAATCTCTGCACGAATCTTCACATTTCGGATCTTGTCTCTTCTGGTCTTCTGAAGCATTGTTCTCAGGAACTTCATTTCTGTAGCCTATTTTTTCATAAATGAAAATAATAAAGAAAGCTTTTTATTCGGTCACTCGAAGTTCGTGTTGACCGACTGAATAGCTTTCTTCATTAGAAATAACCATCACTGAAAAATGGCTTCTATCAATTCTAAATGAAAATAGGATAACAAGTAAACGAACAGCAAGAACGGGAGGTTTCATTTAGGAAAGAAATACTCTTATTGGTCACAAAGGAGTGAAAGTTTGGTGTGTAGGTTACACTCTGCCTTATATGGCAACACTGCGAGAAGGTGAGTTCGATTCCAATCTTAGCCAATTTGAATGTTTTTCCGTGGTTTTCCACTTCCACTCCAGGAAAATACATGGATAGTTCCTAAGTCAAGGCCATGGCCATCTCCAAAAATAACAAAGTTTATCAGACAAATTCCATAAACACCTCAACTACATGGGACTGATGAACAATAGGCTATGTTCCAAACCTCTATATGAAGCAACAAGAAATATTTCGAATCAATGGGATCCATCGTATTGATTTTAGGAAACATGTTTCTAACGTAGGCAACAGTATGACCGCGATCGAAACGAGCAAGGTGCCTTGCCCTGTCTGATGGGGCACACACTCAAATTGCAATCACTCTGTTGATTAATATTGATATTTCAAGAAGTAATTATCCTATGTTTGAATAAATAATTGGCCTGGAATTACATATGGCCCAGCATCGTCAGTTCACGGTCACCTTCCATGCTTGTCCGGGCAGTGGGAAAATAGACACTTCCATAACGTTATTGACGACAATCTTTTTTGAAATAACGGAATCAATTTCTCCGCTTAGAATAACAATACTGACAGCGTATAGCTGGTAAAAATCGCCTGTATACCGTTACTAGACTTATAACATTGTTGGTGGGTTCGCATTTCGAAATAACTGAATGAACTTTTCTGTCCTGAATAACGTTATTGATAGCGTATAGCTGGTAAAATTTGCTCTTATACCGTTACTACACTTATAATGTTATTGGTGGGTTCGCATTTCTAAATAACGGAAATATTTTTCTTCCATGAATAACGTTATTGACAGCGCAAAGCTCGTAAATATCGCTCGTATACCGTTACAAAGCTTATAACGTTATTGGCGGGTTCACATTTCTAAATAACGGAATTAACTTCTCTGCCCTGAATAACATTATTGATAGCGTATAACTGGCAAAAATCTCTCGTATACCGTTACGAGGCTTATAACGTTATTAGTAGGTTTGCATTTTGAAATAACCGAATCGATCACTCTGCCTGAATAACGTTATTGAGGCGCGCAGCGGGTAAACATCGCTGTCATACCGTTACTAGACTTATAACGTTATTAACGGGAGCGCAATTTAAAATAACGGAATCTTTTCCTCTGCTGGTTATAACGTTAATAGCACAAACCAGGGAAAATTATAACCTCTTATGTCGTTGCCGCACTAAAACCGTTATTAATATACCATTTGTTTTGGGTACGGAAGCAGTAACGTAACAAAAATTAATTCGTTATTTGTGACAATTCTGTTACGCTATGAAGCCTTGCAATTTTCACACTTCGGCAGACTGTAACTTTGGATCGGTAAGTCGGAGGAAAAAATGTTTCAATACATGTTGTAGACAATTATGAGAGGAACAAATTTCTGATTCGATCTTTTGCGAACAAAACATTTTTTCTAGGACAAAAAGTGAAAAAAAAAACCAACACTTTTTTGGAAACGTTGGTGCCACCTAGCTTCTGCATTTCAAAACGTATGACATGACCTCAATGAGACAAATTGTAGGTGACAATGTCCTCTACATTTTTAGTTTAAAAAACTTTTCTTTAAAATACGTTGATTCAGAGAAAAACGCTTTTCAAACATTTTTTGAGTTTTCCGACAAAATGATCGTGCAAATTATTCTGCAATTTAGAGTTAAGCTCTTCTTGTGCTTTTCTAACGATTTACTAAAAGCCAACCATAGTACGGTTTTTGGAACAAAAGGGGTTTCTTCTGTGCAGCTGTACTGTACTATAGAGCCCTGCGCGGATAAACAACATTATCCGCGTCCGCCCCGCATGACTTTTTTACACATTCGCACGTTAGTTATCCGAATTACAATAATATTTGTAATTACAGTAGATAAAGCATAAATTACTAAATCAACATATTTAGACATTTGAGGAAAGAGTCTTTCTCTTAGGCTTTGTATTTGAATTTATGATTTCTCTTATATACAGGCCACTGAGACTACAAAGCCTCTTTATGCAGCTCTCTTCGTTCAGAGGGCGTTATAGGAAAACGTTTTCAACTGCATATAAGATCAATAACAGCCGTTGCAATAAAAGCTAGAAATGCCTTCAGATATATTACCCTAATATCACTTGAGACAGCAATGACACTTTTTCGAACAAAGGTACTGCCCGTTTTGGCATACGGACTTGAGTCAATATGGGAATATTTACCTACAGACAGTTAGATGAAAGAGAAAAAGTAAAATCTCGATTTCTCAAAAGAGTAGCAAATGCAACCAAGTCTAGACTTGTACGAGCTTGCTAGAGAAACATTCTTAATAGAAGACCTACGAATGCTACTACTACTACTACTACTACCACCAATTTCAGACAATTACAGAAAACTGCTGCAAGATCTACAGAATAAAAAACAGGACATACCCAGGGAATTCTACACGTCAAATGCGATGTTGGACAGAAGATGGATGCATCCATTCTGTGAAATGCGACATGTCGTGACCAGACTTGCGGTACATGGGTTTCACGCAGGCGCGGATCTAGAGTTTGGCTTTGGGGGGGGGGTCAGGGAATCGAAATTGTTGAGAAAAATGGTATCACTAAAAATGCAAGAAAAATGGTATCACTAAAAATGCAATCACAAAATAACCAAACGTACAAAACCAGCCCAATTTTTTTGCAAACTACATGGATAGAAATTTGATGCGTTTAGCGCACCAAAAATATTCGTACAAATTGCAAAGGCGCGTTTTGCGACTTTTACATTGAGCTTCGAGAAAAGTATCAAGGTACGTTACAGTTTCGGAAAGTCGAGTTGGTACCGACAAAGGGAGAAAGTCACAGCTTAAATTGCCAACCAAGCTTGCAGTTTGGACGTCGGCAAATTTTTTTGGATTAATTGGAGGATTATCCATTTTTTTGGTGTGAAAAATCCCCGAATTCCTATCCGTGCATTGCTGCACATTCATCGTGACATCACTATAAACATCGATTCGGCAATCACAAGGTTTGCTAAACAAAATAGACGAGTTGATTGTTATATAAATAATCGTTTTTATATAACAGGTATGAATTTGAACGACCTCCACTCAGACTCTTGTTTCATGTTAAAGGTTAATCATTGCATGGTGAGTTTTTTATATTCATTTCAGCTGTAGAGTGTTTGCCCTCTTTGTCGTATTTATTGAATTGAATACCTATGATAAAGGTATCATAGCTTCGGTGTTTAATTTATTTATTCATCTAAAAGTATCGTATTTCTGTGTTTGAATGTCCTCGGCGTTGACTCAGGATCGTTTTTTTAAATATATTACGTATAATTGTACCGAAATAATGTCTGAAGTGTACCGGTAGCGCTGTGTATTATTCGAATCGGTTGATTTATAACACTAAAGACTTAGCAACACAGCTCAGCTGTTCCAAGCTCCCAACATATCCTTTGCGTTGTTTCCTTCGAAAGGGTGTAGGTGAGAAGCATGCTCAGAATCCTTGCCTTGTGGTGGTTGGTAGTAAGGTCCTTGTTATGTGGCGACCGTGGGTTGCGGAGAGGAAAGGCAGGGCAAAGTGACAGGAAGGCTGTCAGTACCGAATGCGCGGGGTGGGCAATACTGTATTTGTCCCATAATTTACGCATGTAATAGCGGACATACCTCCAATTTTACTATAAAAATAGTGATCTAAAAAGGGATAGTGGGTGGGTAACATCTATTACTACATTACCCCCAAAATTATTATTCATTATTACAAAGGGTATTTTGACTATTTTCAGTAGTGTAGAAAATTGTATGTAGTTAGTTTTAGTTGTAAGTAGGTAGTTAGTTTGTCTATTAGATATATGTCATTGTTCTATTAGACTGTGGTGTGTGAGTGTGTCTGGTAGCAGTTGCATTGTTTATTAGTTATAGTTCATTGTTTCAGTAGACTGTGATGTGTGAGGGTGCATGTGAGTGTGTCTGTTGACAGACTGTTTTAGTGGTAGTATTTGTTGTTGGTGGAACTTAAGTTTTTGTTAGTAGAGTTTTGGTATTTAATTGTTAGTACGGTAGAAGGTTAGTATTTTTGTTGGTAGAATTGCTCTTTACTTATTCTGAAAGGGAGTAGCAGCCTTTCAGAATAAATCAATTCTTTACTAGTCTTATAGACGGTTAAGATATTGATAATACAAGCCAATAATGGCTACACTGCGTCCTGCTGCACGGCTGAAAGCAACGGGAAACTACAGCCGTATGCTATTCCCGAGGATATGCACCTCTCTATGCATAATTACATGTGATGATGGCCTCCTCCCTTGTAAAATTTCAATCCGGAGGTAAACTGGTCCCCCGTTCGGATCTCCGGGTGGGGACTACTCGAGAGGGGGTTAACATCACAGAAGTGACAAAGAGGAAATCTGACATTCTACGGATCGGAGCGTGGAATGTTAGAAGTCTGCTAGGAAGTGGAAGGTTAGAAAACTTAGAAAGGGAAATGGATAGGTTGAGGTTGGATTTGGTTGGGATTAGTGAAATGCGCTGGCAGGAAGAACAGGACTTTTGGTCAGGAGACTATAGGGTCATTAGCACTAAATCAAACAATGGCCAAGCAGGGGTTGGCCTCATATTGAGTAGGAAACTTGGACAGCGGGTGGAATATTATGAGCAATATAGTGAACGGATTATTGTAGCAAAAATCAATACAAAACCTACCTGCACTACAGTGGTACAAGTCTATATGCCTACCAGTCACGCTGATGATGAGGATGTTGAAAAGGTCTACGAAGAAATAGAGGAAATTCTGAGGTATATCAAGGGTGATGAAAATGTTATAGTAATGGGAGATTGGAATGCTGTGGTAGGAAAAGGGAGAGAAGGGAAGATAGTAGGAGATTTCGGATTAGGTGAAAGGAATGATCGAGGAAGCAGGCTGGTAGAATTCTGCACCGAGCATGAATTGGTCATAGCTAACACCTTATTCAATAACCACAATAGAAGAATATACACATGGATGAGACCAGGAGATACAGGGCGTTACCAAATCGACTTCATTATGGTCAAGCAGAGGTTTCGAAACCAGATTTTGGATTGTAAAACATATCCTGGTGCTGACATAAACTCTGATCACAATCTGGTTGTAATGAAATGCAGATTAAAGTTGAAGAAACTGAAGAAAAGTCAAAAGCCAAAAAGGTGGGCAATAGACAGACTGAAAGAGAAGGATGTAAACGAAAGATTCAAGAAGAGTATAAAGGAAGGACTAATGAAAAACCCTAAACAAACTTCAATTGCAGACGAATGGGCACTTTTGAAGAAAGAAATAACAAAATCCGCAGAAGAAAACATTGGTAGGAAAGAACGAATAGGTAGAAAACCGTGGATCACTCAGGATATACTAGAATTGATGGATGAAAGGCGGAAACACAAGAATGTAAGAGATGAGAAGGGGAAAGCAGAATACAGACGTCTGAGAAATGAGGTTAACAAGAAGTGCAAGGAAGCGAAAGAAGAATGGTTGAAAGAGAAATGTGCAGGTATAGAAAATTGTCTGAAATTAGGAAAAGTAGACACAGCTTATCGAAGGATTAAGAATACTTTTGGGGAAAAGAAGACTAAGTGCTGTAATATTAAGGACACAAATGGAAAGCCTCTAACAGTTCGGGAAGAAAAGGTTGAGAGATGGAAAGCTTACATAGAGAGTTTGTATAAGGGAAAGGAGATTGAGAATAATGTAATGGAAAGGGAGGAGGAAATTGATGAGGATGCGAAAGGAGATTTAATATTGAGATCAGAATTTGATAGAGCTTTGGAAGACTTAAGCAGGAACAAAGCACCAGGCATAGATGATATACCGATTGAGTTGCTACGCTGCATAGGAGATGAAGGTCTGATCAGGTTATTTCACTTGGTGTGTAGGATTTATGAGACAGGTGAGGTACCCCCTGATTTCAAGAAGAATGTAATCATCCCTATACCAAAGAAAGTGGGAGCTGACAGATGTGAAGATTACCGTACAATCAGCTTGATTACTCATGCTTCAAAGATCCTGTCTAGAATAATTTACAAGAGGATTGAAAGCCAGATAGAAACTGAGTTGGGTGAAGACCAGTTTGGTTTCAGGAGAAATGTAGGAACAAGGGAAGCTGTACTAAGTCTTAGGCTGATTTTAGAAGGTAGAATAAGGAAAGATAAGAGAACGTTCATGGCTTTTGTAGACTTAGAAAAGGCTTTTGATGACGTGGATTGGACTAAATTGTTTGACATTTTGAAATCAATTGGAATAAAGTACAGGGATAGGAGGGTGATATACAATCTGTACAGAAACCAGACAGCAGTCATTCGAGTTGAAGGACATGAGAGAGAAGCTGGTATTCAGAAAGGTGTAAGGCAAGGCTGCAACTTATCACCCATACTTTTCAATCTTTACATTGAACAAGCAATGAAGGAAATTAGAGAAAAATTTAAAGTGGGAGTGAAGATTCAAGGAGAAATAATTTCAACTCTGAGATTTGCTGATGACATCGTCATCTTGGCCGACAAGCCTGAGGATTTGAATGAGTTTTTGAATGGTATGGACTCCGTCTTACGGAAAGAATTCATGATGAAAATAAATAAATGTAAAACAAAAATACTGGAATGCAGCCGAAATAAATCAGAAACCTCTATGGAGATCAAATTGGCAGGTGAAAAGCTGAAGGAAGTAGGAGACTTCTGTTACTTAGGAAGCAGAATAACCAGTGATGGACGAAGCAAAGAGGATATTAAAAGTAGGTTGGCTCAGGCAAAGAAAGCATTTCTACAAAAAAGGAATCTGCTGACATCGAATATAGATTTAGGTATTAGGAAGTCATTTTTGAAAGCCTTTGTCTGGAGCGTGGCACTCTATGGAAGTGAAACTTGGACTATTGGTGCAGCAGAAAAGAGGAGAATTGAAGCATTTGAAATGTGGTGTTACAGGAGAATGATGAAGATCAGATGGGTAGATAGGGTTACAAACAAAGAGGTATTAAGACGAGTGGGAGAGGAGAGATGTTTCTGGCAACTGCTAATGAAGAGAAGAGATAGGTTGGTAGGGCACATACTAAGACACCCAGGAATAGCAAGCTTAGTTATGGAAGGAAGGGTCGAGGACAAAAACTGTAGGGGTAGACCAAGGTTAGAATATGTTAAACAGATTGCCTCGGATGTAGGGTGTCGGAGCTATGTAGAGATGAAACGATTAGCTCAGGACAGGGAGGCATGGAGAGCTGCATCAAACCAGTCAAAAGACTGAAGACTCAAACAACAACAACAGAACTTAATAATTGCAATAAAGATATTTTCAGTAATGAAAAAAAAAAAAAACACCAACCTGTTTTTCAGTTAAAATTTTAAGTTTTATTTGTCTGGTTATTGTGTTTTCGTTTTTTGAGTTTGCAAAAAAAATTGGTCTCCGTTTGGGGGGGGGTCATGACCCCCGTGACACCCCCCCCCCGAATATGCGCCTAGTTTCACCACAAGATCTGCTCCAGGAAGGTGTTCCATGATCCAGATGGAAATTGCATATGTGAACTATGTGAGAATGTATGTGAAGTGTAACATATCGTTTCTTGCCCAAAACAAACCATGTCGATAGTGGCATACAGCACATACAGTAATAGAATTATTACAATAATTAGTAATTAGTGTACGAAATGTATACGTCAACAACACGGCCACAGGCTGCAATGAAGATTATTATTCATTCAGAGGGCGGTTGAATACAATGAAGTAAATGAAGAAGGAAAAAATAAACCTAACCTAAACATTCAGTTGTATATATATTTCCACAAGGACATCCGCCCGGCATTCTGGGAGACCATAAAGATCCAGAATGATATACAGTGTAGGTACATTGTTGGCTCTAGTACATAATATACATTACGATACACCATATAAATGGTTATGTAGCATGTTGATTAAAGCTCTCAATATGCCCAAGCAGATCCTCTCAAGATCATCATCGATGATTCCAAGCTTCTTGAGGATATCCACGACGAACTTATAAGATGTTCCACGAGCTCCGAATAGAAGGCCATTCACTTTCCATGCATTTTAGGTAAGTTATATCTCTCACTCAAGTGAGGTATGCATGGTCGGTAAATAGCCTCTTTTTCCTCGTTGACTCGTACGGCTTGCGGAATTTCCACTTCCATTCGTACCGTGGGGTCCAGGACCAAACCCCTTCCGTTCTTCCTGTCAATGGCAACGATATCTGCTCTACAGTGACTACCATTTTCCGAAATGCAGTGCACTTCCTCATAAACTTCCCATTTCAATTTCCTCAGGGAAGTGGCAATTGATGATCGGACTCTGTGATGGCGTGAATTTCGTAACAGTTCTACTTTAGAACATTGGCCCAGGACATGTCCTAGCGTCTCTGGTTGGTCACATCTTGGTTGTCGGCATAGGGTTGTGTGCTGACTTCTCCCCGGCACAGCTCTCACCGCTCAGATGTTGAAGGACATTTTGATGGCATTCGTCCATTCAGAGCACGATAAGCCTTTTCTGTTATTTATTACATCTGTTCAGCTTGATCATGATAATTGTATAGCTGATAGATTACTATGAAGGGAGTGTTTTATCGCTCTGATGGGAAGTCCTTAATACTGGTGAAATGTATATTTATTCCAAAGAATACTAGCTGAAATACGGAATGAACCTTTGCATTTTTCGATTCTATGATGAGGTATCTGGAGCATTTGTGCAGTGTTTCTGTTCCCACGGTTATGCACTGACTGCATGGGAGTTAGTGTGCAGTATAAGACGGAATTTTGAATTTTAATCACAGTCAGAGCCAGGGCATACTGTCTTCGTTCCTTTAACTTTAGCCATCCAATCTGGACGTAAAATGGAGTTATATGAGACTCTCTTGGTACATTGAGAACAAACCGCAAGCAAGAATTTTGCATTCTTTGCAATTTTGTATTGAAGACCTCTCCCAGATCATGGTAAATTATAGATCTATAGGCAAAAATTGGTAATATCAAACTCTGTATCAGTCTCTTCTGTACATTTTGTGGCAAATAGAAGCAAGTTCGCCCAATTTGATATAATGATGCAGAATCATGTTTGTGTGATCCTGCCCCTAAAGTGAATGTTAATAATTTAAGTATTTCAAGAGCGGAAATTAGAGAAAAATTTAAACTGGGAGTGAAGATTCAAGGACGTTGGACTGCGGTAGTGGGATGCCAGGCAGGGAGTCCGTACAGAAGAATGGCCGTATCGTGGAGAGGTACACCGTTCGGAGTGCACGGCTTCTGAATCCCAGAAGATTACACCTAGATTCCTCAACGTGTACATTCCACTTCAAATTGCTGGAAATATATATTCCCAGCATTCACAGTGAATTGCATACCGGTATGGGAAGAATTTTGCCGCTCAGTGAAAGGCTATGTGCAAAAGCCTGTCTGGCCCTACTTAGTCGAATATATTTACATTTGTTTACGATCAAAGTCATCTTATTTACATCACACCACAGTGCCACACTGTCCAGATCTTCCTGTAGTGCTTTGACGTCATCATTATTTTTTATGGCTCTGTAAATTATTGAGTGGTCTGCATACTGCGCCATCGTGGACGTCACACAGCTTGGATGGTCGAGGGTAAAAGCATGTACAACAAAGGCCCAATCACCGACCCCTGTGATACTCCCGAAGTTACCACTATGTTCAGCGACTTGGCCCTGCCAAACACAACACACTTCGTTTGACCTACCAGGAATGACGTCAACCATGTAATCAGTTTGCCTCCGATGCCATATTTGCCAAGCTTTAACAAGAGTCTTTGATGAGGCACCTGATCAAAAGCTTTGCTTAAGTCCAGGGCCACACAGTCTACTTGGGAGACGTTAGTCTGAACCAAGGAGTTCTGCCAGTCATCAATCACTTTTGTCAAAATATGTTGTCTAAAACTTACAACCTGTCCGAGATTTTACAGAATACGGATGTCGATTTGTCACAGCTCTGCAGAGGATATCTCACATTACCATATTTTAACTGTCAAGAGAAATGAGGCAGCAAAACACTTCAGAGGCAAATATGGCAGTGCAAAAGTATCGGCAGAATGCTCCTATTTATTTTTTTGTTTTTCATTACGCACTGGTAATCAAAATGAATAGGTTATGAACATTCCCGAATGGGAATATGATGTTATTTCCGTTTGATCAGATAAATTATCAATTAATATGATAAAATTGGTCCGGCTAGATCAAACATAAATGCCAGCGTTTCGCCCCGGTGTGCCGTTGGGCTCGTCAGTTGGTACAGACACACCTCACCAATACGCATGGCTAGCACATACTGAGAAGGCCATCACAAGACACAAAATACAAGTAGTATTGACGTCACGAGTGATGCCAATGTGCTACGGAAGTCAAGCTCCCTTTCACAAAACAAAAACCTTACCTTGGCAATCCAAATAGGTTATGAACATTCCCGAATGGGAATATGATGTTATTTCCGTTTGATCAGATAAATTATCAATTAATATGATAAAATTGGTCCGGCTAGATCAAACATAAAATGCCAGCGTTTCGCCCAGGTGTGCCGTTGGGCTCGTCAGTTGGTACAGACACACCTCACCAATACGCATGGCTAGCACATACTGAGAAGGCCATCACAAGACACAAAATACAAATAGTATTGACGTCACGAGTGATGCCAATGTGCTACGGAAGTCAAGCTCCCTTTCACAAAACAAAAACCTTACCTTGGCAATCCAAATAGGTTATGAACATTCCCGAATGGGAATATGATGTTATTTCCGTTTGATCAGATAAATTATCAATTAATATGATAAAATTGGTCCGGCTAGATCAAACATAAAATGCCAGCGTTTCGCCCCGGTGTGCCGTTGGGCTCGTCAGTTGGTACAGACACACCTCACCAATACGCATGGCTAGCACATACTGAGAAGGCCATCACAAGACACAAAATACAAGTAGTATTGACGTCACGAGTGATGCCAATGTGCTACGGAAGTCAAGCTCCCTTTCACGTATTGGTGAGGTGTGTCTGTACCAACTGACGAGCCCAACGGCACACCGGGGCGAAACGCTGGCATTTTATGTTTGATCTAGCCGGACCAATTTTATCATATTAATTGATAATTTATCTGATCAAACGGAAATAACATCATATTCCCATTCGGGAATGTTCATAACCTATTTGGATTGCCAAGGTAAGGTTTTTGTTTTGTGAAAGGGAGCTTGACTTCCGTAGCACATTGGCATCACTCGTGACGTCAATACTACTTGTATTTTGTGTCTTGTGATGGCCTTCTCAGTATGTGCTAGCCATGCGTATTGGTGAGGTGTGTCTGTACCAACTGACGAGCCCAACGGCACACCGGGGCGAAACGCTGGCATTTTATGTTTGATCTAGCCGGACCAATTTTATCATATTAATTGATAATTTATCTGATCAAACGGAAATAACATCATATTCCCATTCGGGAATGTTCATAACCTATTTGGATTGCCAAGGTAAGGTTTTTGTTTTGTGAAAGGGAGCTTGACTTCCGTAGCACATTGGCATCACTCGTGACGTCAATACTACTTGTATTTTGTGTCTTGTGATGGCCTTCTCAGTATGTGCTAGCCATGCGTATTGGTGAGGTGTGTGTGTACCAACTGACGAGCCCAACGGCACACCGGGGCGAAACGCTGGCATTTTATGTTTGATCTAGCCGGACCAATTTTATCATATTAATTGATAATTTATCTGATCAAACGGAAATAACATCATATTCCCATTCGGGAATGTTCATAACCTATTTGGATTGCCAAGGTAAGGTTTTTGTTTTGTGAAAGGGAGCTTGACTTCCGTAGCACATTGGCATCACTCGTGACGTCAATACTACTTGTATTTTGTGTCTTGTGATGGCCTTCTCAGTATGTGCTAGCCATGCGTATTGGTGAGGTGTGTCTGTACCAACTGACGAGCCCAACGGCACACCGGGGCGAAACGCTGGCATTTTATGTTTGATCTAGCCGGACCAATTTTATCATATTAATTGATAATTTATCTGATCAAACGGAAATAACATCATATTCCCATTCGGGAATGTTCATAACCTATTTGGATTGCCAAGGTAAGGTTTTTGTTTTGTGAAAGGGAGCTTGACTTCCGTAGCACATTGGCATCACTCGTGACGTCAATACTACTTGTATTTTGTGTCTTGTGATGGCCTTCTCAGTATGTGCTAGCCATGCGTATTGGTGAGGTGTGTCTGTACCAACTGACGAGCCCAACGGCACACCGGGGCGAAACGCTGGCATTTTATGTTTGATCTAGCCGGACCAATTTTATCATATTAATTGATAATTTATCTGATCAAACGGAAATAACATCATATTCCCATTCGGGAATGTTCATAACCTATTTGGATTGCCAAGGTAAGGTTTTTGTTTTGTGAAAGGGAGCTTGACTTCCGTAGCACATTGGCATCACTCGTGACGTCAATACTACTTGTATTTTGTGTCTTGTGATGGCCTTCTCAGTATGTGCTAGCCATGCGTATTGGTGAGGTGTGTCTGTACCAACTGACGAGCCCAACGGCACACCGGGGCGAAACGCTGGCATTTTATGTTTGATCTAGCCGGACCAATTTTATCATATTAATTGATAATCAAAATGAAGACGTACAGAATTCCTAAATATTTCCCTATGCAAGTCAACTGTGTTAGAAATCGCGAATATTTTTGTGCACTTTGAAAAATACATTTCATAAAATTAATACTAAAATGTTTTCTATGATTTTTTTTTTTATTATGACTGTGCATCAGAAGCTTTCCTCAAAACAACATTCTGTTTCCGGAATAGCTAGTAGAGAATGTTAGTTATTGAAATTTTAAGGGGAGGAACTACGAGGTCATCTGCCCCTAAAGTGAATGTTAATAGTTGAAGTATTTCAAGAGGGAAAATTAGAGAAAAATTTTAACTGGGAGTCAAGATTCAACGAGAAATAATTTCAACTCTGAGATTTGCTTATTTGCTGTGGTTCCGACCAGAGCATGGAAGGTCACAGCCCGTCGCTAGAAGGCACGCGTGCACGTCACGTGACGATACAAAGCGAGTAGCAGCATGCATCAATCGTCCAACGCTGCCAGTCGCATTGCAAACAGTGACATGGAGGCGTCAAACGAAGAGCAAAGAGGTGTTGTTCGGTTTGTGACAGCGGAAGGGGTAGGGGGAACGGACATTCATCGCCGAAGGTCACAAGTGTACGGCGAACACTGCATGTCCCTTGCAAGGGTCAAGGCGTGGCACAAGCGCTTCAGGGAAGGACGGGTGTCGTTAGCCAATGATGCCCGGTCTGGGGCACCCCCCTGCATTACCGATGACAACGTCCAGCTGGTTGATGCACTCATTACACAGGACCGCCGAGTGACAGTGAACGCCATAGCCGCCGTGGTCGCTCCACGACCTCATACAGCCAATACAGTCGCGGCACTGCTGCAGAAATTCAAATGGGAGGTTCTCGGCCACCCTCCATACAGTCAGGACCTCTCTCCTGTGATTACGCCAGGTTGGTCCCCTGAAAAGGGCTCTGCGGGGCCAACGATTCACCTCGGACGCCGATGTCCAGCTGTACGTGCGGAACTGGTTCACATCGCAGCCCAGGGAATTTTATGAGACAGCCATTCACTGCCTCGTGTCACAGTGGGACAAGTGCCTCAACAACCAGGGCCAATACTTCTAACATACAGGTACTGATTTCTGTAATTATGCCTCCGGCTCGTTACTTTTTGAACGCACCCTATAGATTTAGGTATTAGGAAGTCATTTTTGAAAGCCTTTGTCTGGAGCGTGGCGCTTTATGGAAGTAAAACGTGGACTATTGGTGCAGCAGAAAAGAGGAAAATTGAAGCGTTTGAAATGTGGTGTTACAGGAGAATGATGAAGATTAGATGGGTAGATAGGGTTACAAACGAAGAGGTATTAAGACGAGTGGGAGGGGAGAGATGTTTCTGGTGACTGCTAATAAAGAGAAGAGATAGGTTGGTAGGACATATACTAAGACACACAGGAATAGCAAGCTTAGTTATGGAAGGAAGGGCCGAGGACAAGAACTGTAGGGGTAGACCAAATTAAACAGATTGCCTCGGATGTAGGGTGTGGTAGCTATGTAGAGATGAAACGATTAGCTCAGGACAGAGAAGAAAGTTATCAAATATAATACACTTTGAACCAATCATCATAAAGTATTTCAAGCTGCATCAAACCAGTCAAAAGGCTGAAGACTCAACAAGAGGTGCCCGACCAAAAATAAACATGCACAGGGGCCCTTAAATCCTGTCGGTGGCGCAGCTCAGGGGTAACAACCAAGATTGCTAGCAATTGCGCCACGAGGTGGTCTAGAAACTGTAGGTCTAATTATTCGGGGAGATGCTCCGAGTTTTGAAATACTCTATCATCCCGGTATTTGGCTTGGAGGGAGTGAAGAAAACAAACAACACACTCAGGATGGACTATCCCCTGGTCTAGCGGCTAGCATTCTCGGATGTCGCCGGACATCGGGGTTCCAATCCAGACTGTCAAGAAATGTTAATTCTAGCCTGAGGGCTTGAACGGGGCAAGGCCTACACTGAATAGCATGTTCGATTCCCGTCTCAGCCATCATGGAAGTAGTTTTCCGTGGGTTTGCCACTTCTACTCCAGGCAAATGCCGGGATGACTCCTAATTTAAGGCCATGGTCGACTCCTTCCCAATCCTGATCTGAATTACAAATGCACACAATAATACGGCCAACACAGTGGCGGCTTCGGTGGCGTAGTGGGTAGCATACTGAGCTTCTATGCCCAAGGTCGCGGGTTCAAACCCGGCCGAAGTCGTTGGATTTTTAAGAGCGTTAAAAATCCCTCAGTATGCCTTCCTTCGGAGGGAAGTAAAGCCGGCGGTCCCATGTCATAGATTTATGGCATGATAAACAACCTTCCACTAATTACACTTGTGTGAAGCTAAATTATTGGTTATCTTTGACTAACGCTCTTAAGTTCCAATGGTCGTTACCGAGCGCTGGTTGCGATGACATCTAGTAGTAGCGACGATTAGAGCTAGGTGTCGTGAACGGAAGCATTTGGTAGCGAAAGTAGGAACTACTTGAAATTATCGTCTGCAGTCCTCACTTGAATTAAAAGCAGATAACACACACTGATACAGCCATCTCAATTAACACCGGTTATCAGACATACACCCAAAGTAGGGCTACATGACGGCGTTGTCGCAGCCCCTATATCTATGAGCAACAACACCTCTTCATCTGTTACTATATCTACCCATCTGATCTATCATTCACACTTCAAATGCTTCTATTCTCTTCTGCTGCACCAACAGTCCAAGTTTCACTTCCATATAGCGCCACGCTCCAGACAAATGCTTACAAAAAAGTGACTGTCACTCTGAAAGACTAGACTTTATATCATTTTAAATGCTACAAATGCTGAAAAATGCTAGAAAGGAAGGAGGCTTCGAGGCTTGACATGTTAGAGAATTATCTGCATAATACTTGTCTTGCTTATCTTGTTTCAAATTACTCGCGAACGGCAAGTGCAAACCAAGGGCAAAGCAAGGTCAAGCGCATGGGATGCCGCACGCTCACCAGAGCGTGCAGGGACGTGCCACTTCCATCCAGTCTAAAAACACTTATAGTGGGCGATGTATTGAAGATAGAGATATGCTCTCCTGGACTTTTTTGTAGAACTTTTCATGCTGATCAATTCTTACGCTCATAGTATATTGATATTTTTAACGGTTTGCCCAGCATAAGCTTAAGAAGGCAACGGACGCCAAGTTTGGTTTCGACTTTTTCACTGAAATCGTTACTGCTTGGCTTCGTTTGATCATACATAAATTATTTTCTACAGAATCTTTCCTCGAGATATCCTTTACAGAATGGTGAAAACCGCATCAAAATCCATCCAGTGGTTCTCGAGATTACCCGTGACATCCAAGAATCGGGGATTTTTGTCTTATACAGCTCAAGAGAAGGAAGACTTTGAGGAGGAGCTACAACAGCAGTTGAATGGTCAGAGCATCATTGTCATGGGAGATTTGAATGCACATGTAGGAAGTGAAAGGCAAGGATATGAAAATGTATTGGGAGCAGAAGGATGGGGTAGCAGGAATGAAGAAGGGAGAAAGTTGCTGGATTTTTGCAAGAGAAACGGTTTAGTGGTAGGCAACTCCTGGTTCCGGAAGAAAGAAAGCCACAAGGTAACGTGGTACAGCAGTGATTTAACAGAGAAATCTTTGGTAGATTACATGCTGTACGACTGGGAAATAAAGAGAAGTGTCAGAGATATAAAGGTAATACCATCAGAGGCATTAGATAGCGACCCAGAATACTTGTAATGAACCTGGGAGTTGTTAAGGATAGCAAGAGGACAGAGTACCAGGAAAGGAGAATCAAAGTATGGAAACTCAAGGAAAAGGAAGTCAAGGAAGAATTCCAGAAGATAATAAGGGAAAGGATGCCAACAGACAATCCTAAAACAGGGGAAGAGGAATGGAAGCAATTCAAAAACACAATGGTGGAAGCTGCAGTGGCAGTATGTGGAAGAACAAGCAACAGAAAGCGGTGTAAGGAGACACCATGGTGGAATGAGAGAGTAAAAGAAGCTGTGGGAAGGAAGAACAAGGCTTTCAGAGTGTGGTTCCAGGAAAGAACTGATCTGGCAAGGGAAGATTATAAGATAAAGAAGAAAGAAGCAAACAAGATTGTCGCAGAGGAGAGGAAGAAGTGGATGGTAAAGTGGACAGAGATGATGGAGGAAGACAGCAGAGGAAATAAGAAAGTTCTTTATGGGATGGTCAAAAGTAAGAGAAGAGGTCTGCGAGAGGATGTGGTAATGATGGACAAAAACGGAAATGAGGTACACAACAAAGAGACACTCAAGACAGTGTGGAAAGAGTACTTTGAGGATTTGCTGAATCCAAATGGTCATAGGGAGGAAGACAATGCATTGGAAGATGGAGAAGACAATACAGGAATGGAAAAGGACCTGACTTGGAGAGAACTGGAGATGGCTATAGACAAGATGAAAGGAGGAAGGGCACCGGGTGTGGATGAAGTGAGTGTTGAAATGGTGAAGGCAGCAGGGGAGATTGGGAAACAGTGGCTGTACCGTGTGATGAGGGTGATATGGAAGGAGAAAAAGACCCCAGAAGATTGGAAGAAAGGATTAATTGTCCCAATATTTAAGAAAGGAAGCAGAAAGGAGTGCAGAAATTACAGGGGAGTCACACTCATATCTCACTGTGCCAAGATATATGAAAAGATATTAGAAAGTAGAATACGAGCCAAAGTGGAGAGAAAATTGAGAGAGGAGCAGTATGGATTCAGACCTGGGAGATCAACAGTGGAGCTCATATTTTCAGTGAGACAGCTCCAGGAACACCACTACGAATTTGGCGAGGATCTGTTGATGGCCTTCCTGGACATCGAAAAGGCCTATGATAGTGTGTGTAGGGAGAAGGTTTGGAAAGCAATAGAAAACATGGGAGTGGAAAAAGGGATTGTAGGCAGAGTGAAGGAGATGTATTGTGGAAGTGTGAGTTGTGTGAAAGTTGGAGGGGAAAGTACAGACTGGTTCAGACAAATGAGTGGCCTGAAACAGGGTAGTGCGCTGTCACCCCTTCTCTTTATTGTGGTTATGGACGAGGTAATGACACGGATAGCAGGAAAGATAGGAGAAGATAAGATGAAAGCAAAACACTCTGCCGCCACTGAGGTGGGTACGTCTGGACAGTCTCCTGAGGTGTTTCCTTTTCGGCGAGGCATTGCTGCCCAACCATGCCTTCAATTCTCGAAAAAGGTGAAAATCATTCAGGACCGCACTGTGCCAACGTTACGATAGACTTTTTCAAAGAATTCAAGTGTGAAGTTTTGGACCATCTGCCGTTTAGTCCAAACCAGCATTGAATGATTTTCACCTTTTTCCAGACTGTCCAGACGTACCCATCTCAGTGGGGCAGTAGCGGCAGAATGTTTCAATCGTTTTGGCTATTATGTTGAGACATAAGAATAAAACAAGCAAATATTTAGTAGTAAAATCAGTTTGGTATGTCAATCTGTTATTTTTATCCAGTCCATCGGAACTTGAAAAAAAAAAAAAAAAAACAGCCTTCTGAATTGCAGCCAATAGCCATAGCTGGGTATTTTTGATTGAACACTCGTGGGCTCCCAGCAATTTCAATTTCAAGTTATTGCAACTTTGCTTACCAGATGACACTGTCACTTGCACCTAGCGGCGAGCGTTGGAACTTGACAGGACGTCTCTAACCAAAGATAACCTACAAATTTGGCTACACACTACCAATTGTAGTGGAAGGTTCTTTTACGTGCCGTAAATCTATGACATGGGCCCGCCGGTTTTACATTCCCTCCGAAGGAAGGCGTACTAAAGGATTTTAACGCTCTTAAAAATCCGATGACTTAAGCCGGGTTTAAACCCGCGATCTTGGGCATAGCAGTTCCAACTGAACGCACTACAACGTTTGTGTAGTTTGATAATATTGTATACAAATGTAAACCTCAACTCGGTGATCAAGATCTGACGATAACCGCTTCAAGGTCGAAACCAGTAATCCTAAAAATTGCCCCATTATCATCATCGGCTTTAACTCTAATCCGAGTATAAATCTTCTTCCTTCAGTCCAGTTTGTGGATGTGTTTACGGTGACTAAAGAGTCCAATCCTGGCATGGAACAAGCGACCACACAAGTCGCATAGTATTGCTGGAGGAGGACGTGGTTGGGCTGCTCGAAGTTTCCTAGCTTGACGCTTGGCCTCTTCATGTATGCGTCGATCCCTTTCAAACGTCTTTACAGTATCCGAGATGGTACGGCACCAAGTTGAGCGGTCTTCAGACAGCATGTCCCAGGTTTGTGAATCAAGACCTGTCAATTTCAGGGTCTGCTTAAATTGGTCCTTGTAGCGCCTCTTAGGACCACCATGAGGTCTGGTGCCATAGCATAACTCACCATATAGCATTTGACGAGGTAATCTCACATCATCCATCCGATGGACATGACCAATCCATCTAAATTGGTGACCTATTATGGATGATTCTATGCTGTTGATTTGAGCCTTTTCCAGAACAGCAATATTGGTAATGCGGTCTTCCCATTTAATCCTCAGGATTGATCGAAGTTTTTGTAGGTGGAAACGCTCAAGCTTCCTAAGATCACGTCGGTAAAGGGTCCACGTTTCACAGCCATACAACAATGTAGAAATGACTACTGCTTTGTACACCATAAGCTTTGTACTCATGGACAGATCTTTATTCATGAAGACCCGGTGCGCTAATCGTCCATATGCTGCATGGGCTGCGCCAATTCTCTTATCCACATCCTGCTCACAGGTACAGCTCACAGAAATGGTACTGCCCAGGTACGAGAAGTGGTCAATCTGTTCTAATGGCAAATTTGAAATGGAGATATTGAACTGAGGAAGAGGTGTGCCTGGTGAAGGTTGTGCCAAGACTTTAGTCTTATTGACATTTATGGTAAGACCAAAGCGATCACATGCACTTTTGTAACAGGTAACTGACTCTTGCAGCTCTTCTGGTGTGAGAGTTGGTGACGCAGCATCATCTGCATACAACATGTTAGTAACCTTAGTAACCTGAGTTTTCCTCAAGGAGCGGAGACGAGTTAGGTTGAAAAGCCCTCCATCAAAGCGATACTTGATCTCCACACCTGGGATGTTTGTGGGTGAATCATAAAGCATTGCAGCCAAGTACAGCGCAAAAAGAGTTGGAGCCAGTACACATCCTTGTTTCAGTCCATGGGTAATGGGAAATTCATCGGACATCTTATTCTGATGGCAAACCTGACCTGTCATGCCATCATGGAGAGCTTTGATTAGATCTACAAAACGCTGAGGGCAACCAAACCGCTTCAGCACTGCCCACATGGCTGGTCTTGGAACCGAATCAAATGCCTTTTCCAAGTCATAAAAGACTAAGAAGAGTGGATTCTGTTGTTCTCTACATTTTTCTTGTAGCTGTCTCACACAGAAAATCAAGTCAATTGTGCTTCTGGAAGTTCTAAATCCGCATTGTGACTCTGGGAGGATCCTCTCAGAGATAACCTTGAGGCGGTTAAGTAGAATTCTTGCAAGAATCTTCCCCACAATTGATAGCAGTGATATACCACGGTAGTTGCCACAAACACTGCGATCACCCGTTTTAAAGATAGTGACGATAGTGGCATTCTTTAGGTCTCCAGGTACCTTCCTTGATTCCCATATTCTGAGGATAAGGATGAAAATTCTTGTTTTGAGGGAATGACCTCCAGCTTGAATTAGTTCCAGAGGGATGTTATCTGGGCCAGGTGCTTTTCTGGGTTTCAATTGGGTGAGAGCTGCACTGAATTCATGATAAGTAGGAGGTACTGCCAACCACAGTTGTTCAGGTTGTTGCGGCACATCACAGAGGAAGTCTTCAGCAGCTTCTGATGGACGATTTAGGAGATTGGAGAAGTGCTCCTTCCAGCGTTCCAAGACTTCTTGACTATCAGTAAAGGTAGTAGAATTATCAGCGCTTTTCAGTGTACTTGATGATGAGCGAGATGGTCCATATATTTCCTTGAGTACGGCATAGAAGTTCCTCAAGTCTCGAGCATCCGATAGTCTCTGCAGTTCCTGAGCCTTCTGTTGCCACCAAGTATTTTTAATCTGCCTTATCTGCGTCTGGCATTTACCCTTGAGTTCCAGTAGTTTATCTCTCTTTGTGTTGGAAGTTGGGTCTTGAAGATGGGCAAGATAGGCATTCCTTTTGGCATTGATGAGAGACAGAATTTCCTCATTGTTGTCATCAAACCAGTCTTGTCTTTTCCGCACTATAAAACCAATGGTTTCCTCAGCTGACTGTGTGATAATCTTCTGTAATGTGGCCCATTCTTGCTGAATATCATTTGTCCGAACTAGGGGCTTCCAGTTACACCCATAACCTGCCCCCACCGTCCATATCCCATCGCCGTTGGACTTTGAAAAGTGACGTTCGGAAGAAGGGCCCCATTATAATAATGATCATAACTAATAGGCGGCTTCGGTGGCGTAGTTGGTAGCATGCTGAGTTTCTATGCCGAAGGTCGCGGGTTCAAACCCGGCTGAAGTCTTCGGATATTTTAAGAGCGTTAAAAATCCGTCAGTAAGCCTTATTTCGGAGGGGACGCAAAGCCGGCGAGTCCATGTCATAGATTTATGGCATGTAAAAGAACCTTCCACTAACTAAACTTGTGTGAAACAAAATTTGTTCGTTAAGTTTGATTAATGCTCTGAAGTTCCAACGTTCGTCACTAGGTGCTGGTTGCGATGGCATCTAGTAGTAGCCAAGTTCACAGCTAGGTGTCGTGGACGGTAGCATTTGGTAAGCAAAAGTAGGAACTACTTGAAATTGTCATCTGCAGCGCTTACTTGAATTAAAACAGACTAGCGGACCCGAGCGAGAAATCTCGCATGTTCATAAACCACACTTTTCCCAATAGGATTATAATAAGAGACTTAAGGAGAAAGGTTGTTTTATGTTTTTATTTCAACCAAATGATTATAGAACACGATTTACATTTCAGTTAGAATTCCAAGTTCAACGTTCTCTAACTTAAGAAGGCAATCACTGAAATTGGATCATCATAACACTCACCGGTTATTCGATATTTATGAAATTATACGATTTGAGTACTCATTCCTTTGATTTACCGTTTCTGAAATTCCTGCAAAATGATAAAGGAAAGACCTCAGAATGTTAAAATGACATGAAACAGGCGTCACAGTGGCCAAAATGTGAAGCGGACAGCAATTATGGAGCGTATTTTCCTACAGCGACAGTATCTGCAAATCGCAAACATATTTTAAAAGTCATTTTGTAAGACATAATAGATATGTATGAAATTAAAGTGCAAATCGTCATTGCTAATGTCTATTCTCTTCCACTTGAATGCTCATTTGTCACGATCAGTCGCTTGTGAGTGCCGCAGGAGGGATCTATACTACTGAAATAATATGTATAATAATAGCACGCACTAATACAGTCATCACAATTAACACCGGTTTTCAGACAGATTCTACACACACCCAAAGTACACGGGGCTAAATGACCGCGAAGTCGCAGACCCTAAACTAAGGAACCAACCATCATAACTAATACAGTACATGTAATTTTTCCAGGAGTGTTATTTACTTATTATTCATATATTATATTCAAGTTGCTTGCTGGGCCCAAGGTTCGTATCCTGGCGCAGTCAGCTGGCATTTGAGGGTGCGCAAATTCGACGGAGCCGTGTGAGTAGATTTACTGGCACGTTAAAGATCCCCTTCGGGGTTAAATTCCGGCACCCCGGCGTCTCTAAAAGCCAAAGTAGTTAAAAGGGGCGTAAAACCAATAACACTATTATTATTGTATATTAGATTCTTCTGTCTTAAGTTTTCTTTGACATTCGTAAATAATGTGACGAGCAATTTTATATTATTGAACTATAATATTTTAGTGCTAATTGCTACATACTATATAATAAAAATCCTCCTTTGTAATATATTTGCAACTAAATGCTAAATTTGGAATTCAGAATGTGAGATTTTGGTTTCTTAAATGCTAAAAACCACACATTTTTAATATTGACTGAATAAACTGTTAGTTCTGGTGACTTGGTGGTTAATTCTATATTGACTTTATATATGAAGCTCATGCAAGCACATCTTTCATTGCGGTCAAACTTCGCGTGGTAGTAGCATGGAACACACAAAGTTAAGTTTCCGCTACCTAGCAGTGGATATAAGCACTCACTGAACTACTAGCATTCTTGCCAATAATGGGCGCAATCATTCTTAGCACTAACATAAACATGTTTGGAAGTAAAACTGTATTGTAATAAGAAAACCTGCTTCCCGAGACTTAAAACATTCCCAAGTTACCCTTACACTCACTACACAACTTGTTCATAAGGTACAAAATAAAAGATCAGCAACTTTAGTTTCAGAACATATGTTACCTTGTCGTTTGCGAAATATAGTAAATGTCTTCAGATCAGGCTCATTATCAAGAATGTGTTTTGGATTTTCTCCGGTAAGGTCAACTTTCTCTATCTTGTCAAACTTGGGAGCCAAATAATACAGACGATTCTCGTAAACAGCCAGAGCTTTAGGCAGAGCAATGTTGTTATCTTCAGTCAACAGATCACGAACCTCCTCTCCATCTACTGTCATAACCTGAATCTGAAAAACAAGCACAGAACTATTACAACAAGACATCATTATTTCTTTACCCGAGTCCTCTAAATCACTAACATTCAAGTATAAACAATTAGGAAGGAAAGAAAAAGTGGAACAAACAAGATATGAGGCGATTTATACAGATGAAAAGATGCATAGCAATGTACACAGTACTGCCATAAGTTCTGTTGTGAGAAGCATGATATGGAGCAAAGATGTCCCTCAGAACAGCAAAAAGGTTACATATCGGACGTACTATGTCCCTATCCTGACTTATGCCTCGGAGACCTGGGTTATGAAAGGAAAGGAGAAGAGCAAAATACAGGCCAGTGAAATGAGTTTCTTGAGAAGCAGTATTGGAGCTACAAAGATCGACAGAATAAGAAATGAGAGGACAAGAGAATTAATGAAGGAGGAACCATTGCAGGATGGTATAGAGAAATCTAGACATAGATGGTATGGACATGTAAAACGAATTGAGGAGAAGAGGATACACAAGACAAAGTGGAAAGATGATGATGATAATTGTTGTTTTAAGGGGCCTAACATCTAGGTTATCGGCCCCTCAAAGTGGAAAGGAAAGAGACCGAGAGACAGGTGACTGAAGGGGTGGAAGAAAGCGTGAAGAAGAGAGGAGAAGACTGGACAAGGGTGGAGGCTGAGAGATGGTGGGAAGACAGAAGATGTTGGAGAGGCTTGTGTTTAAAACAGACCCGGCCAGTGGCTGGAAACTGTGCAAGATGATGATGACTGCCATAAGTTCTGTCAGTAAAATCTAAACGTGTTGTAGTATTGTAATTGTGAAGAAGAAGCATGGTAATGCTGAATGTAGTCGTCCACAAGGTCACCTTCACGACTCCGCCAGTAACTGCTTGCAGTGTGCTATTAGCAGGGAGCAGTGAAAGTTTGAGTGGGGAATGTGTGAGAATCTTATCACTGTATTGGCGTTATTTCATGTCTGAATGTGGGCTAAGGAAATTCTTTCTATGCAGAAACCTCTTGGTAACCTTCTAACCAGTGATGGACGAAGCAAAGAGGATATAAAAAGTAGGTTGGATCAGGCAAGGAAAGCATTTCTACAGAAGAGAAATCTGTTGACATCGAATATAGATTTATGTATTTGGAAGTCATTTTTGAAAGCTTTTGTCTGGAGCATAGAACTATATGGAAGTGAAACTTGGACTATTGGTGCAGCAGGAAAAAGGAGAATTGAAGCATTTGAAATGTGGTGTTACAGGAGAATGATGAAGATCAGATGGGCAGATAGGGTAACAAATGAAGAGGTATTAGGACGAGTGGGAGAGGAGAGATGTTTCTGAAAAGAAGAGATAGGTTGGTAGGACACATACGAAGACACCCAGGAATAGCAAGCTTAGTTATGGAAGGAAGGGTCGAGGACAAGAACTGTAGGGGTAGACCAAGGTTAGAATATGTTAAACAGATTGCCTCGGATGTAGGGTGTGGTAGCTATGTAGAGATGAAACTATTAGCTCAGGACAGGCAGGCATGGACAGCTGCATCAAACCAGTCAAAAGACTGAAGACACGAACAACAACCTCTTGGTATCAATGAATGATGTGTTTTTCAGAGGATAGCAAGGTTTAAACAAATGGGTACAACTGTTCATTACGTTAGATCGGCCCTAGGTGTGAAGGCAGAAAAGAAGTTGTGAACACTTTTTGTGCAGGGAGGAAGTTACATGTGTGCAGCGCAGACATCACCCTGCTTCTGTCATGGTACGTTGGCTGGTTTCCTGGCAGGGAGCAAAGTAGGTGCATTTTTACAAAGACAATGTTGGAAAAGGGGATGTCACTTATCAATTCGAAGCTGTTTGAAGGGAAATCGCAAAAACTACGCAGCTGTGGTTGGCAACCAATGTCCCACGGTTTATGGCTGCTGCTGACTGGCCTTGTGGAAGTCCGGACCTCAATCCATTGGATTTTTCTCTGTGGCAGAAGCTTGAGGCGATACCACGTCGAAAACGGCACGACAATATTGGGATGTTAAAAAAATCAATCAAGTCAACTGTCAAAAATATTCCACAGGACATGATTCATGCAGCTATTGAAGAGTTGCTTCAATGTCTTTGCCGCTGTGTTGCCGTACAGGGTGATCATTTCGAATAACAGTATGTTCATTCTGTAGCATATATTGTGTTCTTTCAGAATATACATATATTCATGGGTTTGTATAGTTTTATTTAGAAGTTATATGCATTGAAAATAGTGACATAACTTATGGCAGTACTGTGTACTATTAGCAGTGCAGGAAGATTGGGACCCATGTTTTTTGTGTGTGTGCATGTGTGCCCATGTGTGTGCAATGATTCCTTTATCTTGGTGTATTTTTTACGATTCGCAATTGAATCTCGTTATAAGTTAGATTCAATTGTGAATCGTAAAAAATACACCAAATACATACTACTACAATACAGCAGTAGCGTAATTATTTTAGTGTAAATTTTTAACCTCAACACAGTGACCAGGATCTGATGATGGCCACTCGAGGGACGAAACGCGTAATCCTAAATTGTGCCATTTAATAGCGATAATTAACATGTAATGTTTTCCAGGAATGTATTTACACTTGTACCCCGCCCATTCATTAGGCATAATAGTGTTGACCGACTGAAGAGCTACAAATGACAATGACTCAAGAAATGAAATTTCGGAAGTTTTGAAGATTGTCGGCATTCCGTAGCCCCCTAAGAGAATTAGCTGCTACAGTATAACCCCAATTTTGCGTGACCTCGATTTAGCGTAAACCCGCATTTAACGGAAAAAATTTCAAGTCCCGAAAATTATTCCATAAGTGCAATGCAATTTTATATTCGATTTAACGTAATTCGCATTACGGCAAAACCCGCATTTAGCGTTAGGGAATTTTAAAATTCTCAAGTATTTTTTCTATTCGTTTTGGTAAAGCGACATTAAGAACCTATGAAAAAGACGTCATAAGCTCGTTAAGGATGATTCAAGGCTGAAAAGGAATTTAGAGCGCAGACGCTTGGCGATCGATACGATCAATCATCTTCCATATCGATTCCTCGCTACATGCACGAGCGAGCTCCAACTTAGCCGATGTACAGAGTGCTAACACTCACGCGGCCGAGCTCTGATGCGACGCAATGGGTTGAGACGAAATCATTCAGACTTGAGGAGACTGAACTGTGTCATAAGCTCGTTAAGAATGATTCAAGGCAGAAAAGGAATTTAGAGCACAGACGCTTAGCGATCGATACATCATCTTCCATATCGATTCCTCGCTACATGCACAAGCGAGCGAGCCGACCGCAGCTGAAGACTAACGATGTAGGCCTACAGCATGCTAACACTCACGCGGCCGAGCTCAGATGCGACGCAATGCGTTAACAGGGTGTCTACTGTAAGGATGAAGTAAAAATTAGTTACTTTTTAGCTACCTTTTAGTTACCTTTTAGTTAATTTTAGTTACCTTTGAATTCAAGATACGTTTGCGGTCTGCAAGCAAAGGGGCTCATCACGCGGTGAAGAAAAACAGCAATGAACTGTGTTTAAAGCGGTAAATACAATTCACTTCGGGAGTTATACAAATTTTAAAAATAATAAATAAATACTAGATATTTATTATCTAATGAGTTGTTTCAGCTAATATGTCATCTTGTGCACATGGCGTTTTTATAATTGCCAAGAGGAGGCTCTGCTCTTGACCGTTTGGAGAGATTTCCTTTGTCCCTTCGGTAGATCACGAAGACATTTATGAGACGTTACGTGATTGTAACGGAATTCTGTCTTCGCAGTCAAGTATGGAGAAATTTCGAGATGTTACACGATCGGCGCTGGTCTCACCCGTTTGTCGAGATTCCCGTAGTTTTCGCGATAGAACACGGATAAATATCGCGATTTAGATAATCGGTGTCACTTTTAGTCGTTCGACGAGATTTCCATTGTCCTTGAGGTCGGGCATGAGAAAATATAGCATTATTACGCAATCGGCGCCACTTGCTGTCCGTTTGACAAGAATAAAGTTTTCCTCGTCATTGAACACGGAGAAATATCGCGATGTATCCCAATCGCTGCCGCTCTCGGCCGTTTTACGAGATTCACGTTGTCCTCGCGATATTATGCATACCGCGCAGCACCCGGCCGTTCAACGATTGTCTATTCGTCCTAACAGAATGGTGGATGCAAGCTCAGGGTTGGGCATGGTTAAAATTCACGAGTAGTTATGGACAAGTTGTAGGGCCGGCGCCGTGATTCCCGCTGTCCCTATGCTGTGGTTGTGAACTCATCAGTTCAGGGTGGATCACGAGAAGAAATTAGTATCGCGACGCTACGTAGGCTATCGGAATGTTTCTTGATTGGTGCCCAATCATCTTTGACGGGATTCCCGCAGTCCTCGTGGTCACAAGTTCACGATAGGGGACGGGTTTTATGTTACGCTACTGACGTCGATCTCGGTCCATTTGACGAGATTCCCGCAGGCAAGTCGTGCGGTCAGCCGGCCGTCTTGAGTATGAATGTTCGAAGTAGATATCAAATATTAAGAATTATTCTGAGAGGATTGCCTGAATAATACGACTAGAGGACACGTTTCCTTTCGAATAGGAATTATACAAGTTATACGAGTTTTCGAAATAACTTGTTAGATTATAATATATCCGATGGAACCAAAGTTTGAAGGAAAAATCGGCATATAACGGAATTTCGAATTAACCATACTGGATGTCGCAAATTTACGAGACAGATTTTAGGTAGATTTCATTAGAAAGCTAACTATTGCAATGGGTCCCATGTTTCGACTTCCGGAAAATTTCGACATATCTTCGCGTTTCACATCCCTAGACCCCAAAACCACCGTCAGTTCAAAAGTTTATATATAATTTATGTATGTATATATATATATATATGTATATCAGTTTCTTGTGGACACGATAACTGCCGTAATTTTGCACCAATCACTTTTTACCGAATATGTATACCTATAAAATCTCGGTCGAGTTCGTTACTGGGCTAAATCGGTAGAAGGGGGTGAAAATGGGGGGCTTTTTTCGAAAAAGTGAAATATTGCTATAACTCTCTTAATATGTGAAATATCGAATCCGTTCAACGTTCATACTATGTGTCGGATAAAGCCCAAAAATTTATGTTTGAAGAGTTTTTTTATAGCACCAACCATTGACCAAAGGGGTGGGAAAAAGTGGGTTTTTCGGGAAACATTAATCATATCTCTGTTAATAGGCACAATATCAAAACCGTACAAAATGGACAATATTCCCCTAATAATTACCTAAAATTTTGTCTGAAAGAATTTTTGATATGACCCACCATTATGCCAAGGGATGAGAAAAATGATTTCGGAATTATAAGAAAATGCCAAGAGCTATCAGTGGTTGCCATGGCAACACTACTAAATTGATGAGGGATGAGCCATCAGACGTTGCCAAGATAACGCACTTGCACGAGATCATATTCAGAATTCCATCTGACTAAGTGTGAAGCGGCTTCGGTGACGTAACTGGTAGCAAGCATGCTGAATGTCTATGCCCAAGGTCGCGAGTTCAAAGCCGGCCGAAGTCGTCGGATTTTCTAAGAGCGCTAAAAATCCCTCAGTATGCTTTCCTTTGGAGGGGAAGTTCCAACGTTCGTTGTGAGTTGCGGTGGCATCTAGTAGCCAAGTTCACAGGTAGGTGTCGCTGACGGTAGTACCTGGTAGCAACATTATGAACTAGTGCTTGAAATTGACCGTCTGCAGTCCTTACCTGAATTACTGACTAATACAGCCATCCCTAAGTACATGGGGTTACATGACCACGTTATCGCAGCCCCTAAACTGAGGAACCAACCAAAATCTCTGCGGGAGATATAATTTTGCGTGAAGAAGTAACAGACCGTTACATAGTTACACATCAGTGTCGAAACCTTGCATAAGGACAGTGTGACCACAAGTAAAAAAAATGGACCCCAAATGACAAGAAGGTTACTGTTCCCATAAGACAATAAAATGTTTAAAATAAGCATAAAATGACGAAATACAAAGTTAATTAAGCTCCAATTATAAAATACCTTCTCGCAATAAATGAGGTCTGATCCTTCTATGAAAACCTGCATATTCTGCCTATTTTCGCCTATCCCCAAGTTTGTCCGGTGAAATCTACCTCCGCCTTCCGGCGTGCCGAGAGGACTTTTTTTAAATAAGTTATAGCCTACCGGTACGTATTTCGAAGCTTGTTCAAAATCATTTTACGAAACGGTAACATTTCGCAAGATTGCGACATTAAATTATTTCGCGTTATTTCTGGACTTCAATTTGACATAGTCTCCAAATAATTGCGAGGTAATTTCGGAAGTTTTGCGAATTTTGTCTCGCGAAAAGTCAGGTTTCCTAATAACACAGATAAATATTTCACACAAAACTAAAAAGTTATCTTAATGCCGAAAATATATGCTGAACGATGTATACCACTCTGGGCATCCCCAGCATGCATTTCCTCTAGGTCGGGCACGGGGAATCGGCGCCGCTTGCGTGAAACTCGCTCCATCGCAATCTCTGAGCCTAGAGGCGCGAGTTTAAATGATTCAATCCACCTTCAGAAAAATTTCGTTACCCGTATGTAAAATTCGTTACTTTATCGTTACTTTCGTTACCCATTTGTAAAATTCGTTACTTTTTCGTTACTTTCGTTACCGGTAGACACCCTGGTTAAGACGAAATCATTGAGATACGAGAAGACTGAACTAAGTTTCTCTGCGATGTAATAGTAGGCCTACTTGCGCAATCTTCGAAACATACGAGCATGTTGGCGTGAGTGGTATAGCACAGATTTCCTTAATCTTCGAAGCCCAAACAATACAAGAGGAATGCACTTTCACTCGGGAGAAAAATACCGCTACTACGCTCGTACCTTGCCGACTTCTGTAACGACGATATTTCGAACGGGCAAGTTAGACGTCGATAAAGACGATTATGATTTAAGACATGAAAGCAAAGAAGAAATAGCACGGAATTGACTGTTGGTTAGGAAAACGGAGATCCAGTCGATATCGAGTGCAGGAGTATGCAACGGAAATCTGAAACGTTTCCCATAGTCAAGCTAGTGTCTCTAGTCACACTTATCTCTTATTTAGAAAAACGAGATGAATTTTCGTTCTCCTATAATGTTTTCTTCTGAAATGTGCAATCGAAAATAAGAATAAACGATCTAAGAAACAAACCGAGATGACTTTTTTTTTTAAATATTAATGTAGGCATAATCCACATAGGCCTACCACTAGCCTAGCATATCTCACAGGACACTACAATCAAGTGTTATAATTATTCTTTTGCGTGTTCAAGCCTATTTCAATATTTTAACCAATGGTTTTGTTTTTACTAGGCTTAACAAAAATAACTGCGGATAATTCGCGGAAGTTCGTGCATTAATTACCGCGAATTAACGAGAGTGCACTGTATGTGGAGAGAGTGCTGCAGTTAGTGATGAATCCTATCGAAACCTCGATTTAAGGTAAACCCCCATTTAAGGTTAAAAAATACCGGTCCCTAGAAAAACGTTATGTTGGGGTTCTACTGTAGTATCTTGGCAAAATTAGCGAGTACCAATAACTTTAATATGGCATCATTCCCGACTCAGCACTCACCTTTGTAGGATATTGAGTACTGAAGTATAGCCGTTTTGTTTCCAAGTCTATGGTTATTGCTTCTGGCCTCTCTGATAAGCGGAGGACAACAGGATCTGAGCCGTCCATGTTCACTTTGCCAATTTTTGCAGGTACTCCAAATCCACCTTCATCAGCCCAATAAAGCTTCCTGGAAAGAAATGATTAATGCATTTATAATATATGTTCCATCAAAACAGTTAGTGGTAAGCTAAATCAAGAGGGTTTTTTATTATTTCACTTAGAAACTTGGGACATTTTGGACATCAGCCCCATGTGTGTTGAATTTGTCTCAACTGTAATTCTGTGGTGACAGTAATAGCATGCTTAACGGTAATTAAAATGGTCTAGATTCAGGGCAGGTGTTACTGCACTTGAAATAAGGTACTGCACCCGAAAATACCTACCCTTTACCTGTTAAAATCCCTCGAAGATAACTGGATCATAGAACCTGAAAACCCCGGCTAAAAAAAATAATTCCCAGATCCTACTAACTGGTGAAAGGAGTATTAGGGTACAAGTAAATCCTAACAGAGGTGGCATTAAGTAAAACCAAAGCATGGCGGTGAACTGCTCAAAGAACACGAGAATCATGAAATCAATCAACTCAGGAGTGTGGGGAACTCTAGAAATACCTAGCTATGGCCCCTTAATGCGACCTCTTTATGCTTCTATAAATCATCACACCCCACGATTAAAAGAAATTAACCAATTCATTCCACAAAAAGGCTGACTAAAGGTCAGTCAAAAATGTCCGTGAATGGACACACAAAATCAACACCCTTGAATTAAATCATATAAAACATAAGAAACGAAATGCAGCAATAAGCCCCAAGGAAGGTACTGTATTAACCTTGATCTGACAAATAGAATTACTTACACATGGTGATCCCACAATAAAAAATTTAAAAAATCTAACGAATCAATGTTACCCTTATATACATATGTACAACATAAATTATTACACTCATATGTGTAATCGCCATAGGATTCGTAATTCTGCACCTACCAGGTGCACATAGTTATAATTTAATTATTGCCTTAGCAATTCAAATAATATCTGGTCCATCGACCGAGCAATTCCATTCATTAATTTCAATAATTACTTATTATTATTATATTTTATAATTATTTTGAACCATTTCAGTTTCATTCATTATTACTTCTTATACTTGCTTACAAACTGTTATTTGAACACAATCGCAGGGCCAATTAAATAGGGAAAACACGAGCAGAATTTAGAAACCTCCCTGATGTTAATAAAACAGAGGAATTATCAATTCAAAAACAAATCAGGCGTATTAAAAGCATTGAGAACTATGTTCTTCCCAGAACATCGTTAATCTCTCATGATTCAACCAAGATACTGTAATAATATTATAGTCATATAGTCATATATGACATCAACAATTGCTTAAGATTGGTGGCTAATACCACCCAACTCACGAAGAATATTTCTTATAACCCGATTTATACATATTGCTCACATTGGCAACACAACAACCCAATTACTTTATTACGAATTTCAATATATATATATCTTTTTACGTTCACAGACGTTCGTTATCCCAATATCATCTTGATGATGATTAATACATTCATTTACTACTATCTGGTTGTAATCCATTGTGAATATTGAAAATATTACGATGTATAATATCAATGCATTATAATCAATTTAAATGTGGGTTGTCAATATATCCCACCAGACTACAAAAATCTTGCCTCACAAAAATTTAACCCTAAGTCATGTAAGTATGTGGTTTCACTTAAAATTAAGCCTTGGGATCCGTCTCAAAAAAGTTAATGTTCTTCAATCCATTCGTATGAATATGTTCTAAGCAGAACTCAAAGTACTGAATCAAAATCAAGGATATCAATCCCTATTAAATGTAACCAAAGAATACGTGGTATCACAACTAGAAGTCAAAATCCATCAGTTGAAAATAGAAATGAGAAAACATGGTGACCGAATTGGGCCTACACCATGAATCCTGCTAACGACTCAAGTTAAAGACAATTGATCCATTATTAGGGATAGGAATTTTTCAGTGATTTCAGAGTGAAGTAAGCGGTATTTCAAAGTGGCAAATTCGGTGGTTTCAAGTGCACTTTTCGGTACTTTCAAAATGTTAAATTTTAGGCGGGATTTTTTTAAATATCATGGATAACATAACATATTTCAGTCATCCTTCAAAGTATAGTTCAGTGGAGAGATCCAAATTCTCTTGTGACAAACAGTGACACATATCACTTAACGTGCTAGTGTAAGGTGAAAAACAAAAGTTCACAGTTAGCGTTTGAACAGGGTATCAAAATTGTTTTCAACACAGATTCTGAGAACTTTGGAAATACAAATGTCATTCCTTGCAAAACTAGAACAATGTCTGTCTTGGTCCTGTCGTGCATCTGCTTCTTGATTAAAGTTTGCAGTTCGTTGTATCCTCTTATGACCTCACTTTCTTCCAGTGTTCCACAGAATGGCAACTTCTTAATTTTCTGTGCAAGGTCCTCATTGATCATTGGCACTATTCCTGCTGGATCAAACACACACATTTGTAAATCTTGTTCCCAGGGTCAACTGATCTCAGACTGATTAATATTCTAAGAGCATGGGACCCAGCCTTTACTAAAACTGAATGTATTTTCTCTCTTTTTAACACATTTCCACAAACCTCCAACAGCTCCTTAATGTTGGTACTGTAAGTTTAAGGGCTTGCTGAATTCTCCGTAGATGTCCATCTAGAAGGTGAACAGTCTGATAAGACTGGCCTTCTAATAAAGGGATGAGTTCAGTGATGTCTGTGCCAAATTCTTTGAATCTCAAGTATTTCGTCATGTGAAACATTGTTCAGGAAATCAACACTAGAGTTATCAGTCCCTACTACTTCATTCATAAATTGCACAATATCTTTCAAGTACTCTGACAGGTACACTAGTTAAGACTGGTTCAGGAAACAGTGGCACATTTGGATATGGACACTTGCCATCTAGATATTCATGTCTGAAAGGCACGCATCAAATAGTCACTAGGATGAAGGGGCAGGTGACCTTGCTGTTCTGGCCCTTAAAACCTCAATAACTTAGTAACTTAGCAGGATGACCGCCCAGATTGATAAAGATCGCTGTACGCAGAAAGCAAGGTCCGCTATCTACCGTTAAGTTTCCGATCATTCCGCGTTTGTTGGATGCTCTCCATGCAGTCAAGTCATGAGAGAAAATTACCGCTACTACACTCGCACAAAAACAAGCCTTTGTCGGCTTCTGTGACGACGATATTTAAAATGGGCAAGGTGGTCTCCCTACGATGACATTAGGGCAAAACCTGGATGAATGTCAAGATGCAGAAGAAAGTGACATTCAGTAGTTAGACTTCAATAAAGACGATCATGGTTTCAGACATGAAAGCGATGAGGATATTGTACGGAATTTGACTGTCGGTGAGGTAAACTGAGATCCAGTGCATGTCAAGCGAAGGAGTGATGCAACGGAAATCCCGAAAGTTCCCACAGTCAAGCTAGTGTGTCTATAGTCACACTTATCTCTTATATAGAAAATCGAGATGAATTTTCGTTCTCATATACAGTAGAACCTCTATGCATCGTTCCCGGAACTGTCGTTTTCCCGTATGCATCGTTCAATTAATTTAGTCCCGAAAATTTTCCATATAAACTAATGTTAAATTTCCCCGCATGTATCGTTCCTCGAACTATCGTTTTTTCGCATGGATCGTCAAAAGATCACTAGTCCTTGGCCACAATTTTCCCGCATTGATCGTTTATGAGAAAAATATATGCTAAAGTTCTTTTGAATTTGAAGCAGCATAGAATAGCGGCAACCTGTTACGCGAGAATGTACGAGGTACGAACGATTAGGAGTTCCTAGGCTTGAGCAAGTTCCTCGGCTGAAGCAAGTTCAAGTAGGCTGGACTGCAGTGCGCAGATTGTTTACGCGCAACCACACTATATAACCACGCCTACGAGCCTTCAGGCGCCAACGATTCTGCTCGAAGCGCCAAGCCGTCATTGTGCTGTTTCATTTCATTCTGAGTGGTTCTGGGCTGTGTAGTATCTTGGTTGTGTGCGGCGATTACAATTTTATCTGTAGTTCGTAATGAAAACTTTACTTCACTGACGACGCAATTCTCGTAATCTCAATAATGTTACGCTGCGTTTGGCAATGCTTGGCTAACAAGTTAGATCACACAGAACAGCAATGAAAGCATTTAGACGATCATGAGCGGGTGTCGTCATAGCGTGACGTCATTTAGCCTTGAAATAGCTTGCCCGGTCAGAGACCCGCGAACACTCGGAACTGCTGTATTCTTTCATTCGGAACACCGGAAGTATCTTCCGCGGAGATTGGCGAGCTGTGCGATGACGGCGCGGGGTAAGAGGAGTGATGAAGAGGAAGAAGACGATCGTGAGCCCCAAGTCGTCCCGAGTTTCGCTGAAGCGCATGCCGTCTTAGCGAAGATGAAATCCTTCATGTACTCGCATGTCAGTGGTGATCGTGAAGAAGAAGAAGAAGCTTTGCGTTTCAGACGAAACAATTAATGACTTTTTTACTAAAAAGAGCAAGTGATAAAATGACATATGAAATCATATCGCGTACATCGTGGTTGCAATATTTTGACGTCTCTATGAAGTTTACATGAAGAAATATGTCCAAATACAGTACCCGTACTTTATTTATATTTTTTACTCAAAATTTTTATGTTACCCGCATTTATCGTTTCCCGCATCCATCGTCATTTTCCCCCTCCCCCTTGAAAAACGATGCATCGAGGTTCTACTGTATTGTTTTCTTCAGAATTATACAATCTAAAATTAGAAAAAATAAACTATCTAAGAAACAAAAAGTGATGACAGTTATTTCTCTTAGTTTTTAATATTGGTATAGGTCTAATCCACGTAGTGTCTCTTACAATACTATGTTATAAAGTATTATAATAATTTTTTTCTGCGTGTTCTTAAAATACATTTCAATATTTTAACCAATAGTTTTCTTTTTGCTAGGCTTAAAAACATTACTGCAGATAATTCGCAGCTTTCAAAAATCCGCGGAAATTCGTTCATTAATTGCCGCGAATTATCGGAAGTGCACTATAAAGAAAAAAAGCTAAAATTCGCAGTTTGATGCGAAATTCGCGTTTTCATGCAAAATTCGCATTTCATGCAAAATTCGCGAGCTCAAAAACATTTATTTTGGCCATTTTTAAGGTTATTATAACACATTATTACCTGTGTATTACTTCTTTTAAAAATTCGCGAATTTTTCCTATCCCTATCCATTAGGCACCAAAACAATAAACCATCCCTCCCAAGAGAGAAATTCCCATTCCAAAAGAATGATCTAACTTCGCTTTCGAAAACAAAATCCTATAAAAAAACACGATCAAAAATACTAAGATCATCTGCAATGTTGTCAGAATACAACTATGAAACTTGAAATAAAGTGTGTCTATAAATATCAAGTCAACGCTTGATTAAAAATTTATCGAAGTATTTGTAAAAATCAAAATATCTATTACACAAAATTTACTCAAATCCACTAAGGAAAATGTTAATCTTCTTCCTAAGAATGTCCTCTTCTTTACAATTAAGTAGATCATAATAAGTTACTGAATTTAATTTAATCATTTCAAAAATGAAATCAGAATGTCAACTATCAAAATTTAGAAAATAAGTGCACTTCTTATTCGGGCCCAAACTCATTTGGAAATGGGGATCAGACATGAATGGGAATTCAAGTCTACATCTCATTCCAATTTAGCTACAGAAAAACGAATAAGATGGCAGTGAGGTCATCCTGAAATGATGCTACTTTGCTACACTACAAATAAAATATTATTTCTTCTACCTTGGCTGCAGAATCTTGGAGGCGAACTAGAGCAAGTATATTCCCCTACCATATATTTCCATTACCAACAGCAGAATAATGTACATCCTTCCTGACCCAGACACTCGAACCCGGAACTTCCATCTCTCCATCCCACGGTCGCCAGCTGGAAATGGGCTGTATATCTCCATTGACAAGATCCAGAACGCCCGGAAGAAAGTAGATTCGCAATCACAAAGTCGCGATACAAGATAGACCTCACGGCCTGCGATAATATCCACAGCGCTCGCATGATTCCGAAAGTCTATTCTCGGCATGCTAATGAACAGCGCAGCGTGTAGACTGGCACTTAAATACGGCATCGTGGTTGCTAGGATGATCATATCATTGCCTTTTTATAGCAAAAAAAAAGTTATTCCGTCGATCAATACATTAAGTTACATATAATTTAAAAGTGGTACATGTTTCGGGCAATCAGATAGCCCTTCATCAGCCACATCTTGTCAAATACAAAGAAACAATCAACATAACATCAAAGACATTGTGACCACATTAAAAACATGCATAAAACTTGATTAAAAACAGGTCAACAAACATGGAAATAAAATATATGTGCACATCGTTAAAATAACACTAAAACGGCTCTCCGGCCCATGAGTTCGTAAAAGTGAGTAAGGTCACATAAATATTTGCACTGTGTGGAGTCAGTCAATCACTGTTCATTTTCTTGATATTGATGTGGCTAGAGGGAAGTCTTTTGGATATTCCTTAATATGGACACTTGAAGTGTCAAGTTGTGACGAAAAATGGATCTCGTAACCGTGGCCAAGTTAGCTTGGGCGAAAAAACCGATGGTCCAAAGAGAAGCACGGGGAACCAAATCTTAAAGAGAAACCAGAAAGAAAGGCCAAAAATTAAAATGAGAATTCAAAACAGGGAAGGCTATCCGAAACGTGTAGAGCCTAGCAGGAACTTACCTGAGGAGGGATCCACGTGTAGGACGTGGCCTGAGGAGAACACAGGAAACACTGGTATGGTGGGTTGAGCTGAGCTGGTCAAGGGAGGCGAGGCAAGTCAAGGGAGGGGGACGGAGGGGCGGGGGAAGGCTACGCAGGAGAGTGAGTGCAAAGGAAAGCAAAGGTGTGGCAATCATGTGGGGAGCTCAGATGTAAACAAACCAAGAGAAATAGAAAATTTATGGGGGTTCGTTTGAGGGGATTTTAATGGTGTGTCTGGTTAGCGTGTCATAAAGTATGTTGCTGTCAAAATTAATTTCGTTGAGGTTGGCACACGGATTTAATTTTTGAGCCTTATCTATTTCAATCTGCTCCAGAATGTTTAACATGGTGCCTTTACTTCCATGATGTATAATTTTGAGATCGCACTCAATATTTGTGAATTTATGCCCCATGGCTGAAAATTTTCCCTGTCTGACAGCGTTTACGTGCTCATGGTATCTAATTTTGAAATTTCTACCCGTTTGGCCCACATAATCTGCATTGCACTCGTTGCATTGCATTTTGCAGATGCCTGATCTATTGTATTCGCTACCCTGATTGACCAAACTTGAATTGAATAAGTGGTCTTGAGTGGTATTGGTAGTCCTGTAGGCAATTCTCATATTCTGTTTTTTGAATGTGTTGGTGATGTTATGGGTGAGCGGGTTCGTGTAGGAGAATATAGCAAAATGGGATTTTTCTTTCTTGAGCGGTAGTAGAGTGGTTCTAGGTTTGTTTTTAATTTTATTGATGATGTTGTTGATGTACGTCTTCTCATAGCCATTGGCCTTGGCAATTTGGTGGATGATGGCGATTTCTTCTTTGTATTTTATTTCAGACATGGGTACGTTAAGGGCTCTATTGACAAAGCTTATAAATGCTGCTCTTTTATGGCTCTCCGGATGGTGAGATGATCTCTGTATAGTGGAAGCAGTTTGAGTAGGTTTTCTATAAATGCTGTATTGGAGTTTACGGTTCATTTTAGTGAAGTTGAGGTCCAAGTAATTGATAGTACCATTAACTTCGGATTCGGCAGTGAATTTAATGTTGGTATCCAAAAGATTGAGTTCTGTTAAGATGCCATTAATGTTCTGGGAAGAGTTATCTACAATGAGGAAAACATCGTCGACATATCTACCTACCCCAGAATGCTATGCCTTGAATTTTACTGATGATTTTATTGAATTCTAAGTAGTCTAAATATATATTGGCCAGAATGCCGGAAATAGGAGAGCCCATAGCCAAACCTTCAGTTTGTTTGTAAATCAGCTGGTCAAAAGTGAAGAAGTTGTTCTCTAGGGTGAACTTCAGTAAATTAATGAATTCCTTGATTTCAAGTGTGGATAGCCTACCATGTGATTTAAGATTATCCTCAATTATCTTAATTGTGGGAGGTATAGGTATATTTGTATACATGTTTTTGATGTCGACAGTATGGAGGGTGTGGCATTCACTTATTTCACAATTCCTAGTGGCTTCACAAAATTGGACCGTATTCCTGAAAAAGTGGTTTCTTCTAAATTTGTAGTGTTTGCGGACATCAAGGTTATACCATCAGAGAACCTGGATAGCAACCATCGATTGCTGGTAATGAACCTGAGAGGGAGTAAGGAGAAGAAAGGGACTGAGAAACAGGAAAGACGTATAAGGATATGGAAACTGAAAGAAGGGGATAGAAGGGTCGAGTACCTCAAAATGGTAAAGGAAGGAATTCCAACAGATGAAGAAAGAGGGGTGGATGAGGAACGTGCTAGATTTAAGAAGACACTAGTAGGTGCAGCAGAAGCAGTATGTGGGAGGACAAGTAGTAAGAAGAGGTGGAAGGAAACACCATGGTGGAATGAGAAGACAAAAGATATAGTAAGGGAAAAGAATAGAGCCCTTAGGAGGTGGTATCAAAATAGGACGGTAGAGACAAGGGAAGAGTACCAGGAAAGAAAGAAGGAGGCGAAGAGAGTAGTGGCTGAGGAGAGAAGAAAGTGGATGGAAGAGTGGACAAAGATGATGATGGAGGATAGTGAAGGTACAAAAAAGGTCCTGTATGGGATGGTAAAAACTAAGGGGCGGAAGGATCCTACGGATTATGTTAGAATGGTGAACAAAAGGGGACAAGAGATAGAAAATAGGGAAGAACTGAAGAAAATGTGGAAAGAATATTTTGAAGAACTTCTGAACCCAAATGGAAAAGATGGTGAGGAGGAAGAAATCGGGGAAGAGGAAGATGAACTGCAAACAAAAAAGGACTTAACACGGAAAGAAGTGGAAGATGCAGTGAACAAGATGAAAGGAGGGAAGGCACCGGGTGAGGATGAGTTGAGTGTGGAGAAGGTGAGAGCAGCAGGAGAGGTGGGGATACAGTGGTTGTATCGAGTGATGAGGACAGCATGGAAGGAAAGGAAGACCCGAGAGGACTGGAAAAAAGGAATAATTGTCCCGATCTTCAAGAAAGGTAGTAGAACAGATTGCAGAAACTATCGGGGAATAACACTGATGAGTCATTGTGCAAAGATCTTCGAGAAAGTTTTGGAAAAGAGAATTAGGACAAGGATAGAAGGAGGGATGAGGGAAGAACAACATGGCTTCAGAGCAGGAAGGTCCACAGTGGATTTGATTTTTGCTGTAAGGCAGTTACAAGAACAGCACTATGAGTATGGAACAGATCTACTGATGGCCTTCCTGGACATTGAGAAAGCATATGACAGTGTATGCAGAAACAAAGTATGGAAGTCCCTGGAGGATAGAGGAGTAGAGAAATGGACTATAAAGAGGATAAAGGAGATGTACAAGGGAAGCGTGAGCTGTGTGAAAGTGGGAGGAGGGAGATCAGATTGGTTGGAACAGAGAAACGGCCTGAAACAAGGAAGTGCACTGTCACCGTTACTTTTCATTGTGGTGATGGATGACATAATGACCCGAGTGGCACAAGTAATTGGGGAAGGAAAGATGAAAGCAATGGTGTTTGCAGATGATTTGATGATTTGGGGAAACAAGGAGGAGGAGGTACAGGAACAGTTGGACGTGTGGGAAGGAATAATACAAGGATATTGGATGAAATTTAGCATAAATAAGAGTGAGATGGTGATCACAACAAGGAAGAAGGAAAGAACCACAATGGGAATAACAATTGGTGGGGAACAGCTGAAGAAAGTGGAGAGTTTCAAGTATCTGGGAAGCCTGATACAAGATAATGGAAGAAACGATAGAGAAATAAATGAGCGGGGAAGGCAGGCAGAAGCATTTCGGAGGAGTGCGAGAAGCATGTTATGGAGCAAGGATGTCCCTCAGAACAGCAAAAAGATCATATATCGGACGTACTATCTCCCTATCCTGACGTATGCCTCGGAGACCTGGGTTAGGAAAGGAAGGGAGAAGAGCAAAATACAGGCCAGTGAGATGAGGTTCTTGAGAAGCAGTATTGGAGCTACAAAGATGGACAGAATAAGAAATGAGAGGACCAGAGAATTAATGAAGGAGGAACCATTACAGGATGGTATAGAGAAATCTAGACTTAGATGGTATGGACATGTAAAACGAATGGAGGAGAAGAGGATACCCAGGAGAGTACACGAGACGAAGTGGGAAGGAAAGAGACCGAGAGACAGGTGCCTGACGGGGGTGGAAGGAAGCGTGAAGAAGAGAGGAGAAGACTGGACAAGGGTGGAGGCTGAGAGATGGTGGGAAGACAGAAGACGTTGGAGAGGCTTGTGTTCCAAACAGACCCGGCCAGTGGCTGGAAACTGTGCAAGATGATGATGATGATGCTAATAAAACGTTGTAAGAATTGGGAGAGTCTATAAATGGGGCTGCCCCGAAGTTGACAATGGGTCTGATAGGGACGTTAGTTTTGTGTGTTTTGGGTAAGGATTTAAGGCTAGGTAGGCTGGGGTTCATGTTAACTAATTTGCTTGATTGCTGTTCATCCAGAATGAGGTAAGTCTCTTTTAATAACCGTTTTAATTTCTTTTGGATTGAAGCAGTAGGATCTTTTTTTGTGATGACGAGATTCTGACTACTAAGGAAGTCTTTAGTTTTGTCAATGTAATCCGATTTGTTGATAATGACCACGGTGTTGCCCTTATCGGCTTTGGTGATGATGAGATTATTATCCACTAATTTCTTTTTAAGAAGGGTGAAAACTTGGGTATTATTAGTTTTGGCCGCGTGTTTTTCCTGTTTGATGATTCTATTAATTTTCTTGTTGATAACATGTCTGACCTCGCTCTGTTTTTCGTGTGGTAGGTTTCTGATAGCACATTGAGATTCCGCTACTAACCGCGTTAGGTTTTTACGGTCGTGAAGAGAATCCCAGTTGTGTTTGAAACCCTTTTCTAGTATTTCATTTTCTCCAGAGTTAAAAGGTGTGTTGGATAGATTAACTACCGGTTTATGAAAAACGTGACCGTCATGTTTGGGTTCGGCATTAGGTTCAATGTTCTTGCTCCGATCGAGCCATTGGAATTTCCTATCCAGTTTGCTAATTTTAAGGGAGGCATTAAACGCTACTTTTTCGTTCACGTAAATGAGAAACGAGTCCCACTCCTTTCCTCGGATAAATGGGCTGCCTCTAAATGCGTGACATACAGTCGGTTGTTTATTTGACCTTTCTTAATGTATAAGAATTTGAGTTCTCTTTGTAGAATTTTGTCATTGATAATCAATTGGGTGTTGAATTCAAATTTGTTGGCAAACTTCTTCTTCTTCTGAAAGGATCTAGTATGATTCGGGAAAACTTTGTGTAGCCTGCATTTCTTAATGAATTCTATGTATTTAATGATGTTCGAAAGTTTGATTCTAAGGTCTTTGTAAAGGAATCTGACCCTTTTAGCTTGACGAGCCTCATTGATTGTGGGAGTTACTTCCATTTTTGGTCCGTATTGACTTTGATGATTTATAGCAAAAAATGTTATTCCGTCGATCAATACATTAAGTTACATATAATTTAAAAGTGGTACATGTTTCGGGCAATCATATAGCCCCTCATCAGCCACATCTTGTCGAATACAAAGAAACAATCAACATAACATTAAAGACATTGTGACCACATTAAAAACATGCATAAAACTTGATTAAAAACAGGTCAACAAACATGGAAATAAAATATATGTGCACACCGTTAAAATAACACTAAAACGGCTCTCCGGCCCATGAGTTCGTAGAAGTGAGCAAGGTCACATAAATATTTGCACTGTGTAGAGTCAGCCAATCACTGTTTATTTTCTTGATATTGATGTGGCTAGAGGGAAGTCTTTTGGATATTCCTTAATATGGACACTTGAAGTGTCAAGTTGTGAAGATGTGTAGTCGAAATGGACGAAAAATGTATCTCGTAACCGTGGCCAAGTTAGCTTGGGCGAAAAAACCGATGGTCCAAAGTGAAGCATGGGGAACCAAATCTTAAAGAGAAACCAGAAAGAAAGGCCAAAAATTAAAATGAGAATTCAAAACAGGGAAGGCTATCGGAAACGTGTAGAGCCTAGCAGAAATTTAATTTTTGGCCTTTCTTTCTGGTTTCTCTTTACACTCGCGTGTATACTAATTTTAAGCCAATGTCCGATGTAAGCTGGGCGAAGCTATTGTACGATCTCTCGCCCTCCACGTTACTGCACGACACGCCAGACAGATCTACCCCTACCCCTGGGTGTGGCGGACGAATCGGCCTCTCATTCGTGGACAAGAATTATACACATATTAATATCATCAAGCGCTCCGCGCGTCAGAAAAATGAACTTGAGCTCAGTGGCTGCCACAGATGGTTGTAGCGACATGAGGCGATGACTCCGAGCGCGCCCCATATGGTAGTGACGTAACTAACCTGGGTCAAGGTCGTTCATTTAGCCGTGGCTATATGAGCGGACATGTACCGTAATCCGGACCAATAAAGAAAAAAACGGTACAGTACCATCCTGGGATTTGCCTGCAGGGAGGGTGGAAAAGCCCACAGAGAAACCACGGTGAAGACAGAGATACAAACCTTGGATATCTGAACTTCCTATTGCAGTGAGAGTATGTGCACACACGAAGATGATTATGGATTGGGCTAGAATGATTGTGTAGATTGGACAAGAAGTCCAACTTAATTTACAGGGACTATTTCATCCTGTGCCTTCGTAGTACTGCATCAGATTTCCAAGCAACAGATTTGCATTGAGAGGAGAAGGTGTAACTGCATTTCTTAACCCTTCTGTTGGGGAAACAGATGAACATACCGGTCCTGCTCCAATGACACTTTTTACACGAGGATGGCTACGGAAGTAGATACTCACCCTGCAGATGGGTCGAGACACATGGACTTTGGTCTCGCAACAGACACATTACGGCCATCATTGGCAAGAATGATAGAGCGGTGCTTCACTTTTCCATCAACCTTCACTGCCTCAAAATTGGATGCAAGTCTATTACCAATTTACAGGTTCCGTCCGATCCAATCAAATGCAATGGTGTATGGTGCCCCAACAATACCAGTATCTTCACTGGTTAGGAACTCAGTCTTATTTCCTCCACCATAAGGCGCTGTGAATATGGTACACTACAAAAGAGAAGATTTAACATATTTTTATTTACTTCATAAAAAGAATAATCAAATTATGATAATACATGGTATCATGGCTGCCACACTCGAGAGAAGTTTCTCGGGTCTTTCTTTACAGAGGAGTACATCTCTGAATAGCTACTGACACTTCTGCAAGCCTAATATGATGCAAATCCCCTCTTTCTGATTAATAATAATGCACGTTCATTACCTAATTCCCATCCCTCTTTCTCAATTGTACACTCAGTGGAGGGAGAAAGTCCATACTGTAACAGCCTTCTTAAGGATTGAGAACTTTCCCCATTTCCTTTTCCAGTCATTCTGACCCTGTATTGCACCTGCCGAATATCACCCTTTCTTACTAAATGAATTACGTCTTCTAGAAATGATTTTCTCCCATCCTACATGGCATTATACAGAACTGTGCCAAGGAGTCCTTGTGGCCCCTTCACCTGGAACTTACATTCTCTTTGTCATGTGTTTAAATGTAATTTTCATTGTCATATTTTCATATCTTCTTCTTCTTTCGATTCGGCCATCTAAGGACCATGTCATTTCAACTGTTTCTTGTTGCATCGAGCTTTAACGTCCTCCCAGTACTTTCGCATTAGTTCTCGATGCTGCTGTTTCCTTTCTGCAGTCCACTTCTTGCCAGTTGGAAGCTTTGGCTTTTCTTGAAAACATCGGTGTGCTGTTAGTTTTTGTTTAAGTGTGGCACGTTCCCAAATATCGTTGCCTGTTATTCCCACTTCTTGTAAATCTTTGTCCACCTCAATGAACCAAGCTCCCTTGGTTTTCTTTTTGAGGAAGTAGGTGAAAATTCTATTTGTCAATCGTGCTGGGTTCATTCTTGTTATATGACAGTAAAAGGTAATTCTCCGTTTCCTCATGGCATCAGTTATTTTTTCCACGTGGGTGTTAAGTTCGTGGTTGTGCCTCCTCCTATATTCCCCATTTTCTTTTACCGGACCCAAGATTTTTCTTAGAATTTTTCTTTCTTTCACTTCCAGCTTCTCTGTTAGTCCCTTGCGATGCATTGCAAGGCACCCTGCAGCATACAAAGCCTCTGGACGGATGACTGTTTGGTAGTGTCTTAACTTGGCATTTGTTGATATGGATTTCTTGTTGTAAATGGCCTTTGTTAGATTGTATGCCATTTCCATTTTCCTGATTCGTGACTCGAAAGCTGCTGTTACGTGCCACCCCCTAGTGGCACTTTCGTTAACTGGATTACGGTGGGTAGGAAGCACAACACCAATTACTGCTTTAAGAAATAATTAACTTTATTGTGGCCAGAAATATACACTACTCAACAGCAAATAGCAATTATTTGCTTACTCCAGTTTCCTCAAGTCGAGAATACTTCCCCTTTCACTTGTCACAGACCACAGAAGTTAATCCGTCCTAATGAGTCCGGTGGCCTTGGCAGAAGCTACCTGCCCCTCTTCCTCAGGTAAAACAAATACAGTTACTTACGAGCACTTGAAGTACGCTGTTCACAAGCTGGGAGAACAATGTCACAGGATTTCGACACCACAATATCTGACACTCAGTGAAAGCACACTTACTCAGAACACGGCAGTCCCCTGTATGTTCCTCACTTCGCCGCTACACTAGGGGTTTCGCAAGTCACCACACTTCTGTCGCTCACGATAATCGCTCACACTAGCTCGTAAAACACAACAACAACTGCTTCACGGGTCACTCTTATATAGCAGGCCGGTGACTCAATAAATGGTTCTAGATCCATCCAGAGTCCACGGCTTCTCGAGGTTTCCACCGCTGGTCCAGTCACGAATCTTCTGGACTATCCCTTTGTCTGTAGTAGCCCTGTTGCATAAGGCGCGCGCAATACAGGAGGCAAGCCGCAGCCCAGCCCCTGGGGCAGTTGTGACTCAAGCGGCGAGCGATGACACAAACTCACAGCCGTAACACCACCCCCTTCCTAAAAAGGCTGATCGTCCCGATCAATCATTGGTCCGTCTGTGTCCCTCCGTAGGCTGCCAGGCGATCTCGATGCACGATCTTCATCTTCGCCCTCGGGCTCCGCTGGATCCTGTAGACGACATCGTTGATCCGTTTCACGACTCGGTACGGGCCCTCCCAGGACATCTGCAGTTTGGGTGACAGGCCTTTCTTCCGTAATGGGTTGAAGAGCCAGACCAGGTCGCCCTCGTGGAATCCGCCGGCATCCGTCTGCTGGTCGTATCGGGTCTTCATTCTGTCGGTCTCGATCCGCAGTTTCCTCCTCGCGAACGCGTGCACGTCCTCCAGTTGGTCGACCAGTTCTTGACAATACTGGCTTACCGGGATCGGATCATTCCCAGGTCGGCCAAAGGCAAGATCGACAGGTAGACGGAGCTCCCTCCCAAACATGGCCCGGGCTGGTGTGCACCCGGTGGCTTCATGCACGGCGGCGCGGTAGGCCAGGAGAAATAGTGGAAGATGTTTGTCCCAATCCCTCTGGTGCTCGCTGACGACTATTCGAAGATGGTTCTCGATGGTGCGATTGAATCGCTCTACCATCCCGTCGGACTGAGGGTGTAGCGGCGGCGTCCTTGTCTTCCGGATTCCCAGCAGCTGGCATAGGTTCTGGAACACCTGCGACTCGAAGTTCCTCCCTTGGTCGGAGTGCAGCTCCAGGGGTACTCCGTACCGGCTGACGAATTCTTTCACCAGGGTCTCTGCAATCGTCGCGGCTTCTTGGTTAGGGAGCGCATACGCCTCCGGCCATTTGGTAAAGTAGTCGCTGACGACTAATATGTAGCGGTTCCCTGCCTCGCTTAACGGGAATGGCCCAGCAACATCGATGGCCACTCTCTCCATGGGGCCGCCCACGTTGTAGGTCTTCAGTGGACACCGTCGTCTTCGTCCTGGGCCCTTGCTGGCTGCGCAATCGTGGCACCTCGCACAGTGGTTCTCCACGTCTGTTCGGCATCCGATCCAGTAGAACCGCTCTCTCAGCTTTTCCAGGGTCTTCTTTATCCCTAGGTGTCCACCAGATGATCCTCCATGAACTTCCTTCAGGACTTCCTCCGTCATAGCCTTTGGAACGACGACTTGTTCCCGAGATGTCTTCCCGTCGGTGCTCTCCCAGGTACGGCAGATGAGGCCATCCCTTACAATCAGCGAGTCCCACTGTGCCCAGTAGGACTTAAACTTTGGGCTGCAGTCACTCACAATGTTCCACCCGGGTCTGGGGACACAGGCCCTCTTCCATTCGGCTATCAGTCCCAGGTCATCATCCTCTGCTTGTGCCCGCGTGAAAGATTCGCGGCTCCAGTTCCCTTGAAGTTCCACAGTAGTCCGTCGGCACAGTATCCCGGTGTTCTCCTCCCTTCGGGCACAGAAGGTGCAGTCTTCGGGGCACGGTCTTCGTGACAGGGCGTCGGTGTTAGAATGCAGTTGGCCTTTCCTGTGCTGAATCTCAAAGTTGTACTGTTGAAGCCTCTCTAACCACCGCGCGAGTTGACCCTCGGGCTGCTTGAAGTTCAGGAGCCACCGCAGGGATGCATGGTCGGTCCTGATGAGAAATTCTTGCCCGTACAGATACTTGTGGAAGTGTTCAATGGTCTTCACGATGGCGAGCAGCTCCTTCCTGGTGACGCAGTAGTTCCTTTCTGGCTTTGACAGGGCCTTGCTGAAGTAGGCCACTACTCTCTCCTCGCCGTCCACTACCTGCGACAGGATTCCCCCTATGCCAAAGTCGCTGGCATCGGTATCGACGATGAACCTTGTTCCAGGTCTGGGGTAGGCCAGAATAGGCGCGGTGCACAGAGCCTGCTTGAGTTGCTCGAAGGCATTGTGGCATTCTGCTGTCCACGTGAAGAGTTGGTCCTTCTCAGTCAGTCGATGTAAAGGTTTGGCGATGTCGGCGAATCCTCTCACGAAGCGACGATAAGTGCACAGTCCCAGGAAGCTTCGTAGTTGCGACTTGTCCTTCGGAACTGGCCACTCCCTCACAGCTGCGGTCTTCTCTGGGTCGGTGCGCACCCCTTCCTCGGAGACGATATGCCCAAGGTACTGGACCCGCTTCTGGAAGAGCTGACACTTCTTGGGGCTCAACTTCAGCTGGGCAGCCCGTAGCTTCAACAAGATCTCCTTCAGGTTGCTGTAGTGCTCCTCGAAGCTTCTCCCCAGAACGATGACGTCGTCTAGGTATACCAGGCAGGTCTTCCAGTGTAGTCCCCTCAGAATGGACTCCATTAGCCTTTCGAAGGTTGCAGGGGCGTTGCACAGACCGAATGGCATGACGGTGAACTGCCAGAGCCCGCTGCCCACAGAGAACGCCGTTTTCTCGCGGTCCTTAGGGTGGACCTCCACCTGCCAGTAGCCACTCTTCAAATCCAAGGTGGAGAACCATCTCGACCCTGATATGGTGTCCAGCGTGTCGTCGATCCGGGGTAGAGGGTAGCTGTCCTTTTTCGTGACGTCGTTCACCCGCCTGTAGTCAACGCAGAACCTGGTGGAACCGTCCTTCTTCTTCACTAGCACGACCGGAGAACTCCAAGGACTATGTGATGGCTCGATCACCCCTTGCTCCTTCATCTCTTCTACCATCCGGTCGACTCCGGCTTGCTTGGCGAGCGGGACACGTCGGAATGGGGTCCTAATCGGTGCGCTGTCCCCAACGTCGATTCTGTGCTGGACCAAGCTTGTCCTGCCGAAGTCTTTGCTCCCCACGGAGAAGACATCCTGGAATTCGCGTAGCAGGTCCTGAAGTTGGCGTGATTGCTCTTCGTCTAGATGGTCCTGGGATCCTTGGTACAGCTTCTGTAGTTCTTCTGGCAGGGCGCGTCTTCTTCGGTTGTCCGTCTGCAGGTGTCCGTCCGTCGTATCTGTGATGCGGGCAATCCAGGTAACGGGCTCGCAGACTCCTAGGTTGGTGTCCCGGTGAACCGTAATGTCGTAGTCGTTCAGGTTGGACAGGCGGACGTACGGCCGAGACGTCGTGTTGATGAGAGTCTTGGCAACTAGCAATCCTTTTGTCTGGATGTCCTCATATTTTGGTTCGATGACAGCCGCCACTCCCTCAGCTGTTCCGTCGACAATTACGGCAGCGCTGACTTCCGTCCTGGCGGGAACGATGACGTCCTCTCTCAGCCTTACTCGTCGTGCGGTGACGGCCTCGTGTGCTGGTCGCAAAGCAAGTTCCTCCCTTCCGAAGTGCAGAGTGTTGGTACTCAGATCCAAGATGATGTTGTTCTGGTCCAGGAAGTCCAGTCCGATGATCACTTCATTTGATACGTCAGCCACAAGCACTGGATGCTTTATCGCCCGTCGACCAATGACGAACTCCAGTGATGCTTCGCCATGTACCGGCGCGGTCTCTCCGGTCGCGGTTATTAGCTGGAGGTTCCTTTGTGTGGGTTGCACTCTCCACTTCGGGATCACGGTGGGGCTGACGATGGTCCTCGATGCTCCCGTGTCGATTAGCATGGGCCAGCTCACTCCGTTGATGACTCCGTCGACCATCAGGCTGCTTTTATCCCTCCGTAACTGCGTCACACGAACTTGGACTGCCGGGGCTTGACGACTGTCACGAGCCAACCTTCGCCCCTCATGGCTGGCTGATACTTGCTTTCCTGGGCCGCGCGGTTTCCCTACAACTGACTGTCCCGACGGAAACTCTTGGCGGCGGCGATCACCGCAGTCCTTGCTCAGGTGGCCTCTCTTACGGCAGGTCCAGCAGGTTGGTAGTCTTCTTCCGGGCCGCCTCACCGGATGTCCTTCGGCTAAGTTTTTGTTGGTGGTACTGCGACTCTTGAAGAACCGGCCTAGCGCCTCCATCAATTCGTCGGCCAGGGGCTTGGTCTCGTTGGTTTTTGCTGGTTCGTCGACGTCCACTTGACGCACCCGCGCGTGCATTCTGGATGCCTGTTTTGCCGTCTCGAATTCAAGTGCGTGGCTCAGCGCATCTGCCAGGGTCTTATTGCGCGCGAGTCGCAGCGCCTGTTGAGTGTCCGAGTCCCGTAGCCCGTCGGTGAAGGTCTGCGTCGCTATCTGCTCCAGAAAGTCGGCCGGCGCTGTTGGGTAGGCAAGCCTTACGAGGCGTGCGATGTCCATCTCGAACTCCTGCAGGGTTTCCGCGTTCTTCTGTACCCGGGTCCGGAGCTGCATCTGGTAGGCCTGCTGAAGATGGCTATCTCCATATCGGGACTCCATATGGGCGATCAGTGCAGCGTAGTCCTGGGATCCAGTCGGGATGGCCTGAAGGACGTTAAGGGCGTCGCCTCTCAGCGCTACAATGAGAGCTGTAGCCTTTTCTGTGTTGTTCCAGTTATTTATGGAACAGACTGCCTCGAACTGACGTAAGTAGGTGCTCCACGGGACCTTTCCGTCGAAGGTTGGGGGCGTCACTCTGCTATGTCCCGTTCCTGATATTCCCGGTGTAACGGTGGGCGGGCGTTGGCGCAGCTCGGCAACTTCCTCTCGTAGAGCGTTGAATTCCTCTTCCACCCCCGTCAGTGGGCGTTGGCGCAGCTCGGCAACTTCCTTTTGTAAGGCGTTGAATTTCTCCTCCACCCCCATCAGCGGGCGTTGGCGCAGCTCGGCAACTTCCACTTGTAAGGCGTCGAACTTCTTTTCCACTGCTGCGACTTCCTCACGTAGGTCCTGTTCTAATTTCCTTTGGCTCTCCTCTAATTTCGTCAGCAGGCACTCTTCCAGATTTTTCTGGCCATCCAGAAATTTGGCGGTTAGGTCCTCTGCTAACTTATTCTGGCTGTCCTTCAGGTCCTCTGCTAACTTCTTCTGGCCATCCTCCATCTTCTTCTGGCCGTCCTCCATCTTCTTCAGGTCCTCCGCTAACTTATTTTGACCGTCTTCCATCTTCTTCTGGCCGTCTTCTAATTTGGCAGTTAGGTCCTTGGTTAAATTCTTCTGGCCGTCTTCTAATTTGGTTTCCATGCCATTTAACTTTTCTAGCAATGCTGCCAATTTCTCCTCCATTTTAGTTGTTTGTCTTGTAAAGGGCATGCACTCACAGGAAAATTAGAGAAAATGACCTGCTCGGGTTTTGAAACCAGGACCGTCAGGTGTTGTGCTTGAGTTCGTAATCCCACTTCTGACACCAGTTGTTACGTGCCACCCCCTAGTGGCACTTTCGTTAACTGGATTACGGTGGGTAGGAAGCACAACACCAATTACTGCTTTAAGAAATAATTAACTTTATTGTGGCCAGAAATATACACTACTCAACAGCAAATAGCAATTATTTGCTTACTCCAGTTTCCTCAAGTCGAGAATACTTCCCCTTTCACTTGTCACAGACCACAGAAGTTAATCCGTCCTAATGAGTCCGGTGGCCTTGGCAGAAGCTACCTGCCCCTCTTCCTCAGGTAAAACAAATACAGTTACTTACGAGCACTTGAAGTACGCTGTTCACAAGCTGGGAGAACAATGTCACAGGATTTCGACACCACAATATCTGACACTCAGTGAAAGCACACTTACTCAGAACACGGCAGTCCCCTGTATGTTCCTCACTTCGCCGCTACACTAGGGGTTTCGCAAGTCACCACACTTCTGTCGCTCACGATAATCGCTCACACTAGCTCGTAAAACACAACAACAACTGCTTCACGGGTCACTCTTATATAGCAGGCCGGTGACTCAATAAATGGTTCTAGATCCATCCAGAGTCCACGGCTTCTCGAGGTTTCCACCGCTGGTCCAGTCACGAATCTTCTGGACTATCCCTTTGTCTGTAGTAGCCCTGTTGCATAAGGCGCGCGCAATACAGGAGGCAAGCCGCAGCCCAGCCCCTGGGGCAGTTGTGACTCAAGCGGCGAGCGATGACACAAACTCACAGCCGTAACACTGCCTTCTCGGAGAGATTGGGGTCTATCCACTCACCCAAATATTTGAACGCTTTCGTTTGCTTGATTTTCCCCTGTCCTACATCCAGCTCTTTTGGCGATAGCTTGATATTAGTGATGAATTCTGTTTTTTCAAAGGAGATCTTAAGGCCCGCTTTTGCTGCTTGAATCTGGAGTTCATTAATTTGCGCTGCGGCTGCATCGAGGGAATCTGAAAAAATTGCGAGGTCATCTGCGAATGCTAGGCAGTCAACTATCAGGTTCTGTTTTTTGTAGCCCAATCTGACTCCATTTTCAGACTTGTTAATGTTCATTACTTTTCGCCACTGCCGGATGACTTTTTCGAGCACACAGTTGAAGAGCAAAGGAGATAGTCCATCTCCTTATCTTACACCAGTCTTGATTTCGAAGGGCTCTGAAATTTCTCCCCTTAATTTCACTTTGGACTCAGTGTTGGTTAAGGTTTTCATATATTTATGTTTATACCACATGTTTCATCAACAATACCACATTTCAGTCATTCACATATAGTTTTAAGACAGCATCAGATGTTTTTATTACGATTGATCAGAGGCTGGTAAGTTTTGACATTCTTAATCATAATAGTAACTAGAACTTGAAATTTAATAAGAATGTTATTGCAGCGGTTTTTAGAGACACTGCTGGGCTACCGAATTTCGCCCTGAAGGGGATATTTAACGTGCCAGTAAATCTACTGACACGGCTCCCTCACATTTGCACACCCTCAAATGCCAGCCGACTGTGCCAGGATAGGATAGGATCCTGCAACCTTGGGCACAGTAGGCGAGAACATTACTGCTGACCCACGCAGCCAGTCACTTTAAATTTAATCTCAATCTACCTCTTAATGTGTCACGGAAGAGTAATTTAGAATTAGTGACAATACAGTTGTTTTTGTTCATTTTGTTCATTCATTTAGGGGCATTGCGACATTGTGGAAGTTGTCCGATAACCTATATCCTTATGATGGCTATATTAGTGTGTGGATTGGATTGGGTAGGAGGTGGTTGCTACCTTAATTTAGATACCAACCCAGCATTGGCCTGGAATAGAAGTGGGGAAACGACAGAAAACCACTACCAAGATGGCCAAGGTGGAACCAAACCCACCTCTTCTCAGTTCTGCCTTACAAGACTGAGTGTATCCCGTTCCAGCCCTCTGGCCAGAATTAAATTCCTTGACAGAGCCAGGAACTGAACCCGGATCTCAGGGGACACAGCCAAAAATGCTAGTCACTACACCAAGAGATGGTCACTGACAATACCATTAAATGAGATAAAAGTGATATACAATGAAGAAATCAAATTTGTTCACTTTTATAATATGCTATTACATAGCTCACCGCATTAGCGAAGTAAGAGCTACCCTCTATGTAGGAGGCCTTTGCCATTCTAAGGACATAGAGGCTATTATTATTATTATTACACTGCTAGGAATGGATTGTTTGCTACAACATTTACTATAAAAATGTAACAAAACCTTGAAAGTTTCTTTTTGAAAGAAGTCAAGTTACAATGAGCACAATACCTGGAAGTAAGCACATGTTTTCTCAGCACAGAAGTCTCCTTCATCAGAACCATCACCGCAATCATTTTCAGAATCACATTTCCAAGTAGCTGGGATGCATCGTGCATTTGCACAGGAAAACTGAGATAGAGAACAGGTCACATTCTTATAACCCGTTTCATCTGAATAGTCGCCAGTCATTTTCTGCATCACACTTGAAGCTGGAAGGTATGCAACGGCCTGAAGTACATTGGAACTCACCCGGACCGCAAGTTGGTTCTAGAGATAGAAAGGTAAGTTTTTTTTATATTATATATTTTATATTATAGGATTAAATATTTTTGTTACACTGTTTGCAACTTCAGCAACAAAATCATGAAACCTTTATTTCATTAAGAAGCATCCACTGCCAGGTATAGATGGGCTGGTCATTTGTGGCCGGTCGTAAGCAAGTGAGAATCCTCCTTAAAGCCCGAGTAGTACACTTAGACCTCTGAATATGCACATGCGCTGCCGAGGACACATAGCGCACATTACTTGCATTGATCACAAAGGTATGAAGGCTCGCTGTGCATGGAGACACCACTGCACACGTAATATGTACCGGTCAAGAAGGAACGGCCCACTTACAGCAGCAGAACAGTGAGTCATTTTACTTTAACCACTAAAAACTAATTTATTTATTACATACATGCATACATACTTACATTTGAGACTGATTTGCCTTTCAGCGTTCAGTCTAGTCTGCAAGCCTCTGTCTGTGAACAAGTCACCTCCAATGCCCTATTAGCAGTTAGCAGCGCGGCCTCCTCTGCTTCTACACCTCTCACGTTGATATCGTTCATCACTGAATCTGACCATCACCTCCTAGGTCTACCTATGCTTCTCTTACCCTCTACAGCAGAACTCATTAACCTCTTAGGTAATCTCTCCTCCTCCATTCACCATCTGAGTCGGCTCATACGAACAGCTTCATCTAGCGTGTTTATTTCTAACTTAGCCTTTCTTTCTTCATTATGAGTACCCTCCTGACATTGCTGCCATTCATTTGTCCCAGAAATCATTCGTGCTAAACTCATATCAGTTACCTCTAGGTTATGTATGAGATATCCTGAGTCTACCCAGCTCTCACTTCCATACAGGAAGGCCAGCCTAAATACTGAGCGATGTAGGGAGAGTTTCGTGGCTACACTAACTTCTTTCTTGCAGAATACTGTAGATCACAACTGAGAACTTGCTGCATTATCATTTATACACCTCGACAGCCTAAGTATTTAAAATGTTCCACCTGCTCCAATTTGGTTCTTCCTACCTGGCATTATATTTTCTTGTGTTTCTTCCCTGCTGACATAACCTTTGTCTTTGAAATGCTGATCTTCGTACCTCAATCCCTACATTTCTGTTAAAGTACTAGCATGTTGGCTTGCAAGCTATCGACAACCAGGTCATCAGCATAAGCCAGACTACTTATGGTACCTGGTAACCACCTAATTGAATCCCACCCATTCAGTTTATGTCGTTCAGCACATGGTTCATATACAGTGCACTCCCGATAATTCGCGTGTCTACAAATATATTTTAAATAGAAATTCTCACGGCAACTAATCATCATGCTAAGTAAAGCAATCTCTCCGTCATTTAAATGAATTTTCGTGCGACGCAATGCGTAAAGACTAAATCATTGACATTCGAGAAGACTGAACTGCGTTTCTCTGTGATGGAACAGTAGGCCTACTTGCGCATTCGAAACATACGAGCAGGTTGCCGCGAGTGGTACCATAGCATAGATTTCCTTTATCTTCGAAGCCCAAACAATACAAGAGGAATGCTCTTTCACTGGGAACCTACCCTCCCTTTCCCAACAGCCACACTCAAAGGCCGCTGACCTGTGAGTTGTCAAGGGTGGATGCGCGGACGGCGTATTGTAAACAGCGATTATTGCGTAATGACGTAAATTTTCGCGAGACCGAGAGCGTGTTTGTTGGATACTCTTCATGCAGTCAACCAGTCATGAGAGAAAAATACCGCTACAAAAGCAAGCGCTTGCCGACAACTGTAACGATGATATTTCGAACGGGCAAGTTAGACGCCGATAAAGACGATTATGATTTAAGACATGAAAATAAAGATGAAATAGCACGGAATTTGACTGTTGGTGAGGAAAACTGAGATCCAGTTGATATCAAATGCGGGAGTGATGCAACGGAAATTCCGAAAGTTTCCCACAGTCTCTAGTCACACTTATCTCTTATATAGAAAAACGAAATGAATTTTCGTTCTCTTATGTTTTCTTCGGAAATGTGCACTCGAAAATTAGAATAAATGATCTAAGAAACAAAATGGGATGACTTAAAAAAAAATATATTATTGTAGGCATAATCCACATAGGCCTGCCTCTAGCCTAGCATGTCTTATAAGACACTACAATCAAGTGTTTTAATTATTATTTTGCGTTTCAAGCATATTTCAATATTTTAATCAATAGTTATGTTTTTACTAGGCTTAACAAAAATAACTGCGGATAATTCACGGTTTTCAATAATTTGCGGAATTTCGTGCATTAATTACCGCGAATTACCGAGAGTGCACTGTATAAAATAAACAGTAGTGGCGAGAGGTTACAACCTTGCCTCACTCCTGTAACAACCTTGAACCAAGAACTCATCCTACCATCAACTCTCACTGCAGCCTGATTATCAACATAAATACTTTTGATTGCCTGTAGCAGCCTTCCCTAGATACTATAATCACTCAGGATGCTCAGCATCATCTCCCTGGATACTCTATCGTATGTCTTCTATAGAACTACAAAACACAAACACAACAGTACTGTCTATTCCTCTCGTAACATTTGTCAATAAATTGGCACATACTAAAAATTTGATACGTAGTGAAGAATATATGCAGCCTACATGAGGCGAAAATGTGTAGCTGTTCCTCATTACGGATTGCATGATAGGTTAAAATATGTGTTGCTATCTGGTGAACGATTGGAGGACTGGTGAATCCAGAGGGACGCCGATCCTCTCATGCTGCAAACTTTACAAAGTGCCAGTTTCAGTGTCTGCACACAAGGTGACAACAGGGACTACAACCCTGATTCAACCCAACAGCACACTATAAAACATAAAATTGTTGTAATGGGGGATTTGCAGTAATAGTTCCTTATGGTTGGAAATCAGAACTTGAATGGATTGAAAAGGCTGAGAAAAAGGGCAAGGCTATACAATTGTTGGTTTCCTTTCCTACCCCCTAAATTCTACAACTGACCTTGGGCTCAACATCACATAGCTTTCACCTACACCTGTGATACGATCCCACCCCTCAGCTGCTACCCAACAGAGCATACCCCTGGGAGCAACACACTTTTGTTGTACTGTGTACTCGTCCCTGTAAGTTGCTCTTCCTCTCAATTTCTCCCTTTCTAGTTTGAAAATGTTGATTATTTCTGTCCTTTTTTTGTTTTTGTTTGTTTATCAACCCTGGAAATATTTCCACAGGATCTTCGCTCTTCTGAGTACCAGGAAAGAAACCATGGCCATGTACTTACTGCTCTTCTTCTGAGTTATCCAAACAGTCATCATCTCCGTCGCAGACCCAAGCTTTTGGAATGCAGCGTTGGTTATCACAGGTGAAGTCCCATGTGTTGGTACAGGCTTGCACAGGTGGTTCTGCATCAGGGTCAGGTTGGCATGTCTGGTTATCTGGTGCCACCAGCCTCTCACCATATGGACACCCACATTCTGCCTGAATGCAACAATCAAAAGAAAATTAACTTACACACACCTTGCCAAGCAGGGTATATGTACCTAATACCCAGGAAATTTTAAACAGGTATTTTTGACTTCTTCATTTCATTCTATATATCTGTAACCTAAGCAACAAGCATTAAGGCCATGGAGCCAAGCTATCTTTGGACTCTTACTGACAAGGAGATTAAAACCTCAGCATTGGCCACCCTTAAAATGCTTTCCCATGGATTCCCATGTTCAACTCCAGGCAAATGCTAAGACGGTACCTTCTAATAGACCCGACATTTGCCTGGAGTTGAAAACAGGAAGCCACGTTAAACCTTTTCAAGGTGGGGTTTGAACCCACTCATCTCCAATTCTGGAGACAACCTGGCCCCATGACCTAATGCAGAGCCAAGACAGTCTGTGTTCTTCAAATAGCTAAGACAGTAAGCAGTGAAATGTGGGATAGTTTAAGTAATTGTTTACATGTTTCCTCTTTTTTCATTTTCACACATAATCTTATTTTTCATCAGGCCCTGAGCCTCTATGATTTGATGATGATGATGATAATTGTTGTTTTAAGGGACCTAACATCGAGGTTATCGGCCCCTGACGAAATGAAATGACGTGAAATGGAAGGATGAAGATAAAAAAACAGCTCACTGCTATGGATAAAACGAAAATGGTTTAGATAAAATATAGACAGTGAGCCCCAACAATTATGCCTTATGTAGCAGGAAAAATACTCACAAAAAGGAACTCAGATTGAAACTACTCACCAAATGGAGAGAGGTAATACGTACATAAGGGAATTTCGAACGAAAATACTTACAAAAGGAATAGATTGAAAAATACGCACAAAATGTAGGTTAAGTCCAAAATACATACAAAATGCAACGTACAGTCGAAATACTTACAAAATGCAATTGAGAATTAACTACTTGAACAAAGCGGGGTAGGTTGAAAATACAAAAGGCAATCGAAATTGCTTACAAAAGGTATGGTAGATTCAAACTTCTCATTTCGATGGACAATACTTACAAAATGCAATTTAGATTGAAAATAATTACAAAATGTAATTTAGATTCAAAATACCCACAAAATTGCAATTGAGACTTAACCACTTGAACAAAGCGGGGTAGATTGAAAATACAAAATGCAATTGAAATTCAAAATACGCACAAGAAGACCCCCCTATATTGAAAGACTTACTAAAAAGCAATTTGGATTGGCAATCCTTACAAAATGCAAGTGAGGTTGAAAAACACTCACAAAATGCAATTTAGATCGAAAAACTTACAAAATGCAATGTAGATTAAGAATACCTACAAAAAGGTGCGGGAATCTTAAAGACAAAAGGAAATATAATGAAAGGCGGAGAGGAGAGGAGAGGGTCCGCCCCAAAGGTAAGGGACAAAAGGGGAAAACGAACCCAGCTCAGGAATCCCTCGGGGTCGCCAACTCCTGAACTCACCAGCCGTGAGCCCCTGAGGGTGCACCAGAAGTGGTGAGGCTACATACACCCTGCCTCCGTAAGGGCCTAGAGCACAAGGCAGGAGGTAAAAGGAAAAGAAAAAGAAGGCTGACCCCTCACAGAAGGAGGGAATCAGAAAAGATGAGACAAGGGCCAATTAAGGCGGGAAAGGAAGAGACTCCCTAGACCTCGGATACCCTAATACCGTCGGGGTCGGAAGAGAACAAGAGTTGACCAAGTGAGCCTCTATGATTTGTATCTGTAATTTGTGGTAAATCTTGCTACTACTCAATCTTAAGATGAAATCATTGAACAACGAGTTTAACCATCTTGTTTCTCTTGGCTCCACATCTGAAATCAATACTCTCCAAGGCTATCTTCTACTGATCATTCGCATCTTGCGACACGACCATTTAGATCTGCTCGATTGTGCCTTTCTTCACAGGTACCTGCATGCCATTTTCCCCACTGTTCTTGCTATTTCCACAGTTGACCCAGCTTTCACTCCTGCATGAACAACAATTACCCTGAATACTAAATAATTAAGGAATAGTATTATCTCTGAACTAATTTCTTCTCACAATACAGTGTACTGCATTAGCTGTGTTCTGTTTATCCTTCACCACCACTGTTCATCGGTCTTTTATGGTGAAAGAAACTACTCTTTGTTGTCAATATATCATTTGATACAAATAAATAGAGCTTTTATTTTGTGAAAAGTATTATAAATGCTGAAAATCATGGACATTGTGAAAAGTTGCAAAATCTCGCATTTATACCAATTGTAGTAATTACAGAGATACCAACTATTGAAGTGGATTATCGGTAATCCCACCTCTGACTAGCAGCCCCCACCTGAACATTTTTGGGTCAAACCAAAAGCATGCTCCTACTGGTGTTTTGTAGTTGTATTCTGAAGTATAATAAACGACTTAAGATTACAATGTAAATTTAAAAGCAAAAAATCTTGCTCAGAAACAGTACCAACATAATATTGGCCTCTTCAAACCTAACATGAGCTACTTGCTGCACATCAACCTCCTCATTATTCTGGGTACCAGCCCTGTTGTTTACTCAAATTTACAGAAAATCAACTACAATACAAAAATGCTGAAGTCTTCCATATTATTGACAAAAATATTTGTTATTGTCATTCAAGCCAATTGAAGAAACTAAAATACAAAGTGCAATGTCTTGGCGAGTGCGAGTAAGTAACAAGGGTAGGTACAGTGTTTTGGTGAGCGTTAAGTAGGTACCACAATGTTTTGGTGTATGCATTAAAACGAGGAAGGTTGTACAGTAAAGCTTGATGGGGTTGACACTGTTTTCCTTTCCTTCCGTTTTTCATGTTTTTGTTTTTTTTGTAATGTCACGTTTCTTCAATAATTTCTTCCTTGGATATAATGCCATGAGCACATGGTTAAATCCATAATATTGATGAATAATTTGTAACAGTTGGTACCTCTGGTAATGTGTCTAAACATGCCTCATTATATCAAAAATAAGCAACCATTAAGAAATTTGAGTTAATCATTAAAAGTGGCCCTCACTATAACTTACTGCCATATTACCAGCTACTGTTTGGTTTCCCCTACTTAAGGGGAGATGTAACCGAAAATGCATAGCTGGCTTTAAAAGTCCATTGAGGTCACAATATAAGACACAGAACATTGAAACTTTGTACAGTTGTCTAATTGTGTTTGATCTATTACGTGGCAAGCATCAGCAATCTTGGGTGGTAAAATGGCACAAGTACAGTCACTGCAAAAGGTTTGTTACATCCTCTTGTTTAGGTACATTTTACAACATAACTATAAAAGATCCTAGCCTGAGCTTTTAACTAGTTTCAATATATGTCACTAACTTTATGTAGAATTATCCAAATACCTTCAAAAGTTTTTTTTTTTTTGGTCATTTGAATTTTGGATTCTATAAACCTCAGTGAAAATATGAATGTAAATGCATGCAAATTCTACAAATGGGTAAATAGAAGCATATTTCTACATAAATATGTGTATAATCACTCAATAAACAATCCCTGAAAATTTCAGTTATATAGCATTTAGGATTTCAGATAAAAGTGTACCTATATGGTGGAAAAATTGATATTGTGAAAACAACATTTGAAAGTTGGATATGTTCTTTTACTCACATTTAAGTAACTTTGTCTATAGGCATGCAGCATCAGACATAAAATTATTTTAAAAATACTTCCAGTTGAGTAATTAGTTCGAAATTTTTACACAAGTATAAAAGAGGCAATAAATACAAAAAACACGTATTTCATAATGTTGATATTTTGACCCCTCATCGGTTACCTCCCCCCTTAACATTCTCTTGCCAATCTTGCCCATAACTTCTGTCGCTACCGAACTTTAGCACATATCTATATTAATGAAGCCAAGAGCACTCAGGTGAAGCCCAGTTGATGTATTGCTAGGAACCGCAAAGCATACCTTCTCACAGCCTCCATTAGTTATGGAGCATGGATGAAAAGGAATTGTAGTTTGAACTAAGCTGCTGTACACTTGAACACCATACAGACGATTTGTCTGCGGTTCTCGTACTAGAACTTCCTCCAAGTCGCCAGTCAGTTTGTGAAGCTTGATGGTAGCATACAACCGCCAGTCAGTAATGTACATGAAGTCTGCAAATGAAACCAAAGTGGTGAATGTGCACTTATAAATACTTTAAAACCAATTCAATGTAGCATTAGAGTTGCCCACCTAAAGCTCAAACCTGCCTCCAAGGAACACTAGACATGCATATCAATTTTACTATGATAAACCTCCCACCTCCTTACTCGATGCAGACCACATAGTAATATGGGAAGAAAATTTAATAGAAGTGCAAGAACAAGTTACTGTATGGAATCAAGAGATAGAGAAATATGGAATGAAAATAAGTGTGGAGAAGAGTAAGACTGTAGTGATGACATGAAACAAGAGAAAAGGAAGACAGAATATTGAAGTCAATGGAAATCCATTGGAAATGGTAAACAGCTTTATGTATTTGGGGAGCATACTCACAGAAGATGGTACAATAAATGAAGAAATTGGAAAAAGAATCCAACAAGCTAATAGGTTTTACCAGTGTGTGAGAGGTTTAGTATGGAACCAGGAAGTCCCAGAGAAATGCAAGAAAGTTATATTCTTAATGTATTACACACCAATTTTGACAGGTACTTGGACCACAACAAAACGCGATGAAAGCCGAATCCAAGCAGCCGAGATGAAGTTCCTTAGAGGAATAATTGGGAAGACACGGAGGGATAAAATCAGGAATATGGACATTAGGGAGAGAACTGGGTTCCCAAAGCTGCAAGACAAGATAGAAACCAGTAAGCTGAAGTGGTGCGGACATATGATGAGAATGGAAGAATATTGAGTACCAAAGAGAATATTTATGGAGAAAATACCAGGAAGAAGACCACGAGGATGGCCCAGAAAGAGGTGGATAGATACGGTGAAGGAAAGCATAGAGAAAAGAGGAGTAAAGAAAAAGAAGTATTGAAAGAAGGAAATGAATGGTGGAGGGATAGACAACTGTGGAGGTCCTTGATTTGCAACCCGACCCAGGGAACTGGAAACGGGAAATGAAGCAGAAGAAGAAGAAACCTCCCACACTATGAAATACTGCAAAATAAGTTAACATATTAAATATTTTAGAAAATTAGAAATAATATTAGGTTATTCATGAATATGCCTGTTGACCGTCTCTTATGAATGCAGTACATTTGCATTTGTCTATTGGCACAGGCTAGAGTAAAATGTGATTTTTCACCGATGTCTCAGTCTCATCCATGACTGATTATAATGGAAGCTACTGAAGTATGAGTGGTGTTGAGAAATGGCCTTCAGGGCACAACTAGTACCTGTATGTACTGTGAAAGGTTCTACTCATGCGGTCAGTGCTATTGTTATGACTCAGTGAGGAAAGCAATAGCAAACTACCTCACTCCTCATCTTGCCTAGTACACCTGATTTTAGTGCTGCTTTGAGGTTTTGTGGGTATGTACCGACCTAACCCATGGCGGTACTTTTTTCAGGATCCAACCAGCCTCTGGGCTGACCGACTAACAGACATAACTATGAGTACTTATCCCCTAATTAAATTTAGTCAAAATAAAGGAAGGTCTTTTATTGGCCAAGACTTCAAAAGGATAGCCTTATCTTAAATTGGAGTGCTGACAATGTGGACACTTCTGGGACTCAAGCCCTGGGCTCTCTGTCATTAGGTCAGATGCTAGCTGGTAAGAGCTACAAATGACAGTTTGTATAGGCAGTTCATCTTTCTTTCTGCTCAGCATGACAAACAAGCCTTTTAATAAGAGGGTTGAAAATGAGATTGAATTAGATTGTTCTTCTGTCTGTCTACAAAGAATAGCAATCTGTACATAGAATCCAACAAGGCAACACTAAGTTTTTTTTAAATCTATCAATTATGCGTAGCTGTGAAGCACCAATGGTAGCACACACAAGTAATTCCATAGTTTTCGGGGGACCTGGGTTCAAGTCTCGTCTCGGTCGTGTCTACATTTTCGTCACTTCTAAACAAGGAAGGTGACATCAATGTACACACCTACCTAATGACTCCAATGAGATATGAGAGATCTGATCTTCCCCCTGGACTCTTTATGTATGAACTGCCTCAGTACCTTTGAACACAACTCATACTATAAATATCACTGAATACTCGATCTTCCAATAAGGAAGTTCCGACATTATTATTAAATGCAGCATTCAGGTGTTTTTACATGCAATGCTTCACATCCTCAATATTGTTTTAAATTTTAAAAAATTCAGTTCATTTTAATAGCATAGTACTCACCTTTATAAATAGCTATCGAGAATGGATGTCTTATGAGCCTCGAGTTCACTGTCTGTACATCTGTTCCATCAAGTTTGGAGTGCTGAACATGATCTAACAAAGCATCACACCAATACAATCTGTCGGTTGCAAAGTCCACAGACAAACCATTGGGCCAACCTAAGGTCACATTACGGAACACTATCAAATTAGTTCCATCTGTATGAGCACGACTGATATTCGCTGGACGATCCCATTCCGAGAAGAATATGTAGCCTTTGTTGGGATGCACCACAATGGATCGTGGCCTTTTTAGGTTATGAAGAAGAGTTCTTCGGTATGTGACATTGCGTGTGCTCGAGACATTGAGTGTTCCTTTACGACTATTGATGTAGTAAAGGCTTTTGGAGACCCAGTCAACAACCAAGCCCTCGACTCCCTCATTCTGAGATGCCAGAACAATTTCTCGTCCTGAAAGAAAAACACAATTTTACATATATGCAGTGACACTATAATATTCAAGGTTCTCTAATAGTAGTTCGATGCGCTTGACAATTTGCTTTCTAATATTAACATTCACCACAATTGATTTATTTTTCCAAGACCTTATTTCCTGGTACCAAGAGATATTATGAAGTTCTTTAAAATACAAGTTGAAAGAATGTGCTATAACTATTAAACATAACTTTCAACATGGGAATAAAAACAACTAAAAATTCTGGTGGCTTTTGTCATGGATTAAAGAAGTTGTTGTTATTGTTTTAAGTGGTGTAACAGCGAGTCCATCTGCCGCAGATTAAAGAAGAATTCTAAATTGACTTTACCTCCTAACGTGTCATGGTGTTCATTTAATTGGTTGGAAGTTGTTTGTGTAATAAGATGATCCTTTATTTCTTTCTGCAACTTATGTATGCTCTCCTTGGTTTCTTCCTGTATCTTATCTCAACTATCCTGCATTTTACTTTGGAGTTTAATAATGTTCTCACTATTTTCTATTTGAGCCTGCACTAACCTTTTTGTAACAACAACTTTCAGTGTATTAGGTCCGTCCTTACTGTGGAGACATCTGCATGGAGTGTAAAATCATTTGTTTGCAAGGATGTAATATCTGTATGTGGAGCTGTTACATTACTATTTACTTTCTCTATATCTACCTGAGCTACCTTATTCTCTTCCTGAGTTTTCCAACTTTCTTCCCGTATTTTCTTCTGAATTTTCCTTTCTCTTCCTGTATTTTCTCCTGAATTTTACTATTCTCTTCCTGAGCTTTCCTACAATTAGTTTTAATAGTTCTAAGTTCCTCGGGCCGATAACCTAGATGTTAGGCCCCTTAAAACAACAATCATCATCATCATCATCTAAGTTTCTCCTGTACTTGTGTCATGTTTTCTCTACACTCCTTCTGTACAATTGTAACATTGTTTCTGCTCAGTATTTTCATCTGAGTCATTTCAGCAGTTAAGCTACCCTTAACCAAAATTTGGTACACTTCGCTGCTCGATAGTTTTCACTAATAATTGTTATAATATTCAATTCTGTCAACAAATAATAAGTTTCTTCGTTGCATACTTTTATCATGCAGAACTTGGTTTATTTCACTCGTACTATTTATTTGCGAAGATCTATCAAAACTTGTTAAATCCTTTACTTGTATTAACTTTCATTCACCGTCGATGGACTTAAGCTCGACAGTCGATGCCTCAGTCCTTGCCGTCAAATTATTTATAAAGTAGCGCACTTCTTCTGGGTGGAACTAACACGTCCGTACCGCTCGAAGACTTTTAAAATACAGCCCTGAGGGTCGCTCTGGAATCTCTCTCCTACCTACACTAGTAGCATCTTTCTCTGCAATTTGGCGGTCAGAATTCATGTGTCCTTTCTAGTATTAATTCTGGCTAATTAAGGCTTCTTCTTAAACGTCTGTTGAAATGAAAGTAAATCCTTTCTATTCCCTAACAATATTATGCAATTACATTTCTTCTAATTACTCTGTAGTAATTACTGAGGGGAGCATGATGGCGTAGTGGCTTAGTTGCTCGTCTTTCACCCGGACTGCCGGGGTTCGACTCCCGGTGACAGCGGGGTGGAATTTTCACCTGAAAAATCACGGGGCGTCAGGAAGGGCATCCGGCCTTAAATCCCCAGCCAAAACCAAGATGAGCCAGCTTGGCTCCGGCGACCCCAATTAATTGGGAAAAGCCGGAGAACGTTTACTCTGTAGTAATTACTGTGATCTAGTTACTTTTATGAATTTTGAATTATTAGATTGGCTGCAGGTAGTCATGTGATCAACGACTCGCGTCAAGATACCGCACGTGTCAGAACGCGTGGCTACTCACATTTTCCCTTTCCTATCTTGGGTTGTGAAGCACGCCACGTTCTATGACGCAACACTCTTGTTTTGAAACAGGTCCGTTTTTTTTGGTGCTGGTCTGCTACCTGGCGAGATTTATGTCATTTCTACAGCTCTATAATATCTCGTAAATGCCAGTTCGACCCCTGGCTTATGACATGCTATCAACCTCACAAAATACGGGTTCAGTACATCTTATTTCGTGCACCACAAGACACAACAAATATTTTCCTACCATGAGGTGTTGAGGTGTGGTGTGTATACTAATGTTATCTTATAGCACAATGTGGAGTTCCCTTGAATCCTGGCATATACAGCTAGTTGTTAATTAAGTGATGGCATTTTAGTATTTTTATCTTCTTCCCATAAGAGGAAGAGTTTAAGTTAACCAGGTTTCATGCCTGTTGTTATCTATACTTACCAGTTCCATTTTTGTGGATCCTATGAATAACATCTTGCAGAACATCAGAGTAGTACATGAATTCATCTTCAGCATCAAAATCTAATCCAACAAAGCGTGCACGGCGTGATACAACTGGCAATATAGCATCACTAAAACCTTCGATCACAGGATCCAGCACTCTTCCTTTGATGAAGCGTTGCTGCGAGTACATCAGAAATTCTTTCACCCCTGGAATGCATGCATGAGTATTACTATATAACATTTGCAAGAATAACTTTCGAAGCAGCATGAGTAACAAAGAAGCAACACTAACTGTCCGAGAGAAACATCACATTACAAGAATACGCCAGGTTATGCCCACAAACATAAATGCAGTTCGTATAACGTTTTGACAAGTTGCTTGGTTATGAACCATAGAAACTGCTGTACTCCTGAAGACAAGATGGGCAGCTGAACCAATGAACACATCCTTAATATTTATTAAAATGCATGCTGGTGAACTTTTATCAAGTTCATAAGCGGAAGTGGTAAAATTGTTGAAACCAGTATAACTATTAGGTTCGCTCCCGTGAGCCTATTTATAACCAAAACCTGGTGATGCATGGTGATTTTTGGTCTTATTTCTAATAAAGGGACTGATAGATTGCAATTGCTTTTGAAATGCTATTCAGTATCTGACTCTCACCTTGCATGTCAACATCACCTTGTCCTTTCTGAGACTGCTAATGACTCTACACACTTCAGTTGTCAGTGTAGATAACACTGTTCAACAACGGAATTTTTACACAAACAAAAATACCCAATCTTGATAGATTTTGGTACGCTGAATTTGAAAATAACAATTTTCGTTTTATAGCTACCGGTTCCGTGCTATATGAAGTATGTTACGTCCTTATTTCTAGTTCTTTTAAATTTCAGGAATACCAATGAATGCTGTGTTTTGTTTCTAGCTTGCACAGTCTAAGTAGTGATCCATTGTGTATAGTGACAAGAGTTTCTTCATTACTGTATGGAATCAAAACTGCTCCTTTTTGTAATGTGACTTTTACATGAGATTTTGAGTTACTGTGTGAAATCAAAACTTCTGTTATAATGCTCCGCAGATGTGCTAATAACCCCAACCGTTTTTGTCCCATTATGTGAAGGACATAAAAGTTTCATTAACTTCCAAACCTGAGCTAATCTAGATTTTTAACTGTCATTTACAACTTCAGCACACCCAAATCCATATAAATCAACTATTTTTGCCTTTGTAAAAAACAAAAAGTTAACATTTGTTGTCCAGTGTTATCAAAGGAGTATTTGATTTCTGATTTCTACAGTGAACTTCATACCCCCATAATTTGCACTAGCATATTCCTTACTGTCAGAGCATCTTTGAATACAGTATTGTCTACCTGCTGCTTTATTCACAACTTGATATACAACAGGAACTATGGGCTGCTATACTCATTTTTTCTCTCTCTCTCTCTTTTCTTTCTGCATATTCAGAGCATTAGGGGTAAATATTTCTTAAACCCATTCATTGTAGTTTTATGTATTTAATTTGGTTAATTGAGGGTGAAAGCTATCTCCAGTGGCGGCCGGTAATAAGGTTGCAGTGTTGCACAACAACCAGATTTCTTTCAGAAAAATATTTACCCGTAATACCGTAATAATATTTTTAGCAGTACGGTTACATTTATATACACTGACCAGCAAAAAAAAGTGGAACACTACAATTTTTTATGTAATTTCTTAATTTATTCCACTAAAATGTATCGGTTTTCCAATATTTGCATTATTCATGTAAATGTTAGATGTTTGGCTACAGAAAATACTGAAACATGTTTTACAACACGCTTTAACTCACAAATTTCGTTACACTTCACAAATCTAACAATTTTCTATATTTTAGTAATGTTCTTTTGGGCTGGTTTTTATCAAACATATTGCCAAACAAAACTGTTAATTTTTGCACTGCACTGCACGGGAACACTGGTCACTAAAAATGAGCGTTTCCACCCTTAGCGTCCATGACAGCTTGTAAACGCTCAGGCATACTGTTCACAACTCGTCGAATGGCATCTGCCGGGATGCGATCCCATTCCTCCAGCAGCGATGTTCTCAGTTGTGCCAAGGTGGTGTGGTCACGCTGTCTGACGTTCCTTCCAAGCATATCCCATACATGTTCGATCGGGTTCAAGTCAGGACTACGAGCTGGCTAGTCCAGGGTTTGAATCCCCACTTCCTGCAGATATTGTACAACACAGCGAGCAGTATGAGGGCGGGCATTATCCTGCATCAGCATGAAATTCTGACCCAACAAAAGGCGCAAAGGGCATCACATGGTTCATCAGGATCAATTCGATGTACCTTTGGGAATTGAGCGTCCCGTGATCGATGCACACCAACTCAGTGCAGGCCATAACGTTGATGCCACCCCACACCATAACCGAGCCACCTCCAAATGGAGTCCTGGAGGAGAAAGCAACAGGGCTGTACCTCTCCCCGCGACTTCTCCACACTCTTTCTCTTCCGTTAGGAGATCTAAGGTTAAAGCGACTCTCGTCAGTGAAGAGAACAGAGGCCCACTGCTCGTGGGTCCATCCCAGATGCTGCCTTGCGAAGCGAAGATGCGGCTCTCTGTGATGTCGTTCGAGTGCGGGTCCACGTGCAGGTCTCCGGGACGAAAGATGAGCTTCTTCAAACCTTCTTCTTACTGTTCGCTCACTCACTCTCACATTTCTGACATTTTCCAGCTGATTTCGTGCCTGGACTGTTGTGGTATGGCGGTCACGCAGAACTTACAGGGTGAGAAATCTGTCATCCCTGGCACTTGTGCTTCTTCTACGGCCTGACCCTCGTCTCCTGTCGTATGTTTGGAGTTCTCTGTAACGTTGCACTGCACGGTGAATGCTACCGAGTGATGATCCAATGACATCAGCAACATAACGGAAGCTGTGGCCATCCTGCACCAATGAAACTGCCTGTGAAGCTCCTTCACGGCTAAGAGGCATGTTTTAGTGTGAACTGAACATGGATAACCTACTAAAATGTATGACAATGGTTCCCAGGTGTTCAACAAATGCCAGTTGCTATCCCCAGAACAACAATAAGCGAGCAGCAACACTCATAAACCTTAAGCGCTAACAGTGCACTTCCCGCCATAAAACCATTAAAGGCCCAGGCAACTTATTTTCGAGTTTTAGTTTCCTAACTCACTAATTCCATTATTGAATTTTAATCAACATACTGAAAACCCTACCGCGTTATTTTATTTTGTTCAGGTGGTATAAGCGGAAAACGGCGACAATGCTTCAGCGTGTGACGTCACTGGAGCCGAGTCGCCTTCCGCGCGCCAACAGTAGGCATAGCAGAATCAGACAGTGCAGCTGTTGTTTCGGCGTATTTAAGTACTTTAAATGATACCTAAGTGTAAACATGGTTTACTGCGTTGCGTATGGTAGCAAGCACGCAACCACTTCGAAAACATATAAGGAAAAAGATGTAGGTTTTCGCAGATTCCCCAGTTGAGAGAAATCTCCCGAGAGATACCGATCTTGGCTATCTAGAATGAGTCGCGCTGATTTCTCACCAACCCGAAATAGTCGCGTATGCTCTACACATTTCAGAGAACAGGACTATGAACTATTTAGCAGATACAAAGCAGAACTCCTGAAGCAAAAAAGGAAACTTGTGTTAAGAAATTTGAAAGGAATGAAACTTGTTCCGGTGACAAGTCGTACATCTACATATATTAGGAAGAAAATTTTAACTGAAGCGATTAAATGTACCTCTGCGAGTGTTTCAAGTGTTTCCCCGAGTGTTTGCAGTGAAAAGGAGTGTGTTTGCAGTGAAAATGAGAGTGTTATCCATGATGAATCCAGCATGTCTGAAAATCCCAATACAGTTGGAGTACAGTGCGAATTAGGAGGAGAAACATTTAGAAACGCAAAGTGTTACGATAGTGACAGTGATCCTGGTGTTCGTGATGCAATATATGAAGCAGATGAAGAGAGGGATACTACCTCGGATGATGATGACGATGACAGGGAAGGAGATGAAACAGTACAGCCGGAGGTGGTGAGTAGAAAAAATAAAGCATGGCATTTCAGTGAGACTACGTTGCTGTTCGTAATGTGGCAGAACCTGCTACTTCTCTTTGCTAGGTGCCTTACCTGCGGCAAGAAAGTAATTCAAACTATTCATTCTACTAAAGGACCTGCTGTGAGCGTCTAAATGACCTGTCTAGCAGGCCATACTGTCGTATGGAGAGCTCATAAGAATGTTAACAAATTCTCCATGTTATCAGTTACCTTGGCTACTGATATGTACATAACGGGAGTGGGTTTTGCGTTACTGAAATCGTTGACAGACTGTATTGATTTATGTTTCATGAGCCACACAGCATTTTACAAAATTGTGAAACGAATCGTTACCCCCCGCTATTAGGCATACATGGGCTCTGCATCGTGGTAACACCGTCAAGAATCTCATGTCATCCGGTAGGAAGGTGTGGATTGCAGGTGATGGTCAATTTGACAGTCCAGGTCTTTGTGAAAAATATGTAACATATTCTGTAATGGACATCAGCTCAGAGGAAATTATTGACTTTGTTGTTTTGCGACGAGGCCAAGTTTTCGGCGAGTTGGAAAAGCACGCGTGTGATAAAGTGCTATCAAAACTATCATCAGAAGGACTAAATATAGAACTATTCTTTTCCGACCGGCATCAGGGCGTTCGAAAGCTCTTACGAACCAAGTACCCTGGAATCATTCATGAGTTTGATGTGTGGCACCTTGCCAAAAGCTTAGGTAAAAAGCTGAAAGCAGTAGCGACCAAGGCACCCGCAATATTAGAATGGAAACACAGCATTATTAATCATCTTTGGTGGTCAGCTATGACATGTGAGAACAATGAGTAGGTACTTGTTGAGAAATTTTTGTCCGTTCTGAATCATATTTGTGACACACATTCATGGTTAGGAAACACTCACGTTCACCAATGTAAGCACGACAAAATAATCGAAAATCCAACGCAAAAAACAAAATGGCTCAATAGAAATTCTCTAGACTATGGTATCATAGCCAGCGTTCTCAAAGACAAGCGCTTTATAAAGGACTTGCAAAGCATAAAACATTACTGTCACACTGGATCCCTTGAATCTTACCTTAACGTCCGACTGAAATACAAGCCTAAAAGATCCAGTTTCTCATTTCACAGAATGGTAAATCGATCTATGTTAGCAATTATGGATCACAATAACAATGTAAAATGTGATCAATCGGGCGAAACACTTAGATACTCAACATCATCATAAAAGTGGATTAACAGCAAGGTCTATAAGGAGAATGAATACGGATGGAGGACAGATATACTTCTCGAAGTAATTGGAACGGCAAATGGACAAAAGTACATCACTCCCTTGGAAGAAGATCCATACTATGAGCCGGAGCTACCAAGAAACATTGCTTCTGACCCCAGGCCCTTGGATGGAGTGTTCTCGCATTTCACCCGCTTTCATAGGCTATAAACTGAATCTAATACTCCCAATTGTTAAAATAACTGTGTGTAAAATATATAATTTAATATAGGTATTTATTTTATACTCACAAGTATTCAATTGTTAAAGGACTGTTTCATCACATCTTCAGAAAAGACTGCCATAAAATATTCTAAATATAGTTCCAAATTTATTAACCGAAGTATTCTGGTTCTTTCCCCTCAGCAGCCTGGAATCCTACGTATGTACCTCCTTCATCGGGATGTTGCTGTCGGATTGCGTTCACGACACAAGACGGTATAATTTTCATCTTCTTTCTTCCTAAAGGAGTCCATGAGTTGACCCAGTACACCATCTGGCGATTGGCCACAGACCGCCAGGTAGCGTTGGTTTTCATAGCCAGTCTGTCCCTCACATAGGGAATATTAGTTTTGTCCATATGAAGACAACGTGCAGTATTTAACACATTGTAATTTAATACAACATTAGAAAAGTCCTCGTGCCAAACAATACAAGTCACACTTCCACACATATCATTCATTGTTTCACTGTTTGTACAGCAGAAACTTTCAGCAGCAGTGGGCATCTCCTCACACTGTTCACACTTACACCAGTCGGTGTTCCCCAGTCTTTCCGATATAACAGATGATGATGGTTCCAGATGTTGTGCACTTTGGTTCAAACTGATAAGGCTTCACTTTTCTGGACATGACTGCTTATTCCAAACAACATGTTCACTCTGCACTCTGACAATCACTAGTAGACAGACGGAAGTGGCGCGCAATAACGTGTCGTAAGGCTCCAGTGACGTCACGCTGTCTCCTACCTAAAACTTCGAATCTTCGTATCGCGCAAGGTAATCGAGATTTTTAATTTCCGATTTCGACATTCCAATCTTCAGTTCGAAATCTAACTGAATTCATTAAAAACAGAAAATCGATTTTAATGAGTTTACTGGGCCTTTAATGATAGAGCGTACAGTCACTCGTCCTGCTAGAAGGACCTTCCGGAAGTACTTTTGTACACAGCGGCGCGTCCTTCCAGCAGGACTTAGGACCCTTATGGCAAATGTTTGAACTGGCCTTCCAGCAACACGCGTCCTTCGGGCAGTACTTTGGGTTATCAGAGCGTAACAATACTGAAAATCTGGTACTGGGCAAACAATAAAACTCTGTAAATATTCTAAAACAGCGTAATATGACTCATATTGACTAATACAATAAGTGTCACGTAATCTCTTATTGACTATAAAATGCATAAACGTATAAAGTATAAACGTGGTTTCTTACAGTAGTCTACAGAGACTATATAAATGAATAAGTATAAAAAAGTTGTCGAAATATTTTGATAAAAAATAAGCTATATAAAAATGTATTAAAAATGGGATTTATTTCCATGCAACTTTAGCCATTTCAAAGAAGTAATATCTAAAATGCGGTATCTAAAATTAACATCTATAATATATATATGAAAAAAATGTTCGATTTCTTGCTTTTCGACTGTAGTAATTTCAGTACACATCTACGTAAGTACCATGACATTTAGTGGTATCATAATTACTAGCAAATAACGAGCGACTCCATGCATTTCCGCTGTGTGGAGCGTCGAAATAGGTAGCAAAAACATAAACACGGTCACCCTTGCGTATAATCGCCGCCATTACTGAACGGTCAGAGCTACCAACTTCATACTTGCATGCGCTGATTCGTTACATTTCCCTCTTTATAATGGAAAAAAGAACGGTCTTGCCAGCAGGACGCTTCATCCTCATATAAGCAATTGAATTACGTACTCAAATGAGGACCTAACGTCCCGCCGGCAGTGCCTTGTACGTTCTATCATTAAGATAGGCTCATCGAAGTTTGGGGGTAATAAACCACCCTAAGGAATGTCATATTATCAATTTCTATTCACGGATGTTTCAGATGTGTGTTCTAATGCATGAAAAGCTTTTAACATGTGATTACATCTTTTTCATGGCTAATTTTATACTTTTTACATTACTTTTTTAACTGTTCCACTTTTTTTTGCCGGTCAGTGTATATAGGAATTCATAATTTTGTTCTTTAATAATTCAGGAAATCTTATAGTGAGTTACTGTGAACTGTCTGAGAAAGCGAAGCGCATCAACCGTCTAGGAGCGCTCGTCCGTTTCGTCATGCCAGGCCCGAGCACCGACCAGATCTCAATAGTAATGGGTATGGCAGAGATGCTAGACCGAGTAAGTCCTATCCCAACAGTTAACTCGGATGGTCGTTGCCCGCTGATTGCAACAAGGGAGTCGAAGCGCAGACGGAGACATCAGAGATGCTCCGTCAACTGACGATGTCTTGCAATGCAATTTGCGCGTACTTGCGACACTCGCGGTTCTTTCTCGTCCTCTTATATAACTTAAGTGGTGGTGTTCTTGTGGAGTTTTTCATGTAGACTAACTTATAATCCACTTAATCCAACGGTGATGTTCTATGAACTGCGGCATTCGTGATGAATGAGGTGCATTCGTTTTACGGTGCAATTGAGTACAGTTTTCTCTGATATCAAGCAGTCTTTTACCCTACCACCTACCCCCTCCCCTTAATGAAAATAGTGCAACACCCAGAACAATTATTCGCCAGCCGCACTGGCTATCTCTGTATATCAACAAATATATAGGTGTGAGTAATATCAAAATTCACATTTTCGGGTAGCTCTACTCATACAGCACATAAATTATGTCTGTTACTGTTCGCATTGTGTGATGAAACATTAACCCAGAAGACTGCTCTAGTTTCAGACATTCAGAATCCTTTCCATGGATATCTCTAGCAAAAGGATTCAGGAGACCAGTCGCATAATAGGGTTAACGAGATGTTCAAAAAATGTAAAAGTTTTGTTTCACGTGTGTAAACTCCATAGTTTGTAGCGATGCCCTGTGTTTCTTCATAATAATGACAGATGTTTCAACTGATTAATATTCCAATGAGAAGAGGAGGGGACAATTCTGAAGTTCTGACCTCCACTGTTGTAAGAATGTGCAAGATAAGTTAGAATATTTTCTAATTTGATATTTTATGTACGGTATACAAAAGTACGGTTTTGAAATATATACAAGATTTGTGGAAGTTAAACATTCTCCATAGTACCAATACATTAATACAAATTTCAGCAGAAGTTCATTTGATTTTCTTTCCCCTATAAATTGGCCATTTACATAAATTGTTTTATCCACTTTAAGCACAGTGGTTTAAACCCATTACCTGACTGCCTCTCGTAGATCAACATATTCATATTCATATCCACCTTAAAATGGCGAAAGACTGTTTAAAACTAAGTCAAGAAGACAACTTACAGTTGCAATTGCGCTGGTCTGAAGCCAGTTGCCAGCCAATGTGGCAAGCACATCGATATGCCAGATTCCCCGGTCTGTCTGCTGCGGTCACGATGCACATATGTTGGCACCCACCATGGTTTGTTCCACACGGCTTGGACACTAGTAATAAGAGAATAGCACATTGTCTTATACACTATTTCAATTATAAAAAATTATAATATAAAGGTCACAACAAAGGAAGCATTGACAACCTGGAAAAGGAAAAACAAGGCATTTTATAGAGACTGACACTGCCAAGTGATAGCTTAATGGCCTTTTTGACTGCTGTATTTTGCCTTAGAAGAGCTCCATAACGAGCCAGTAAATCTAGATGTGACCTCCCAAAGGTTTAATGGTTAGCATGGCTGGCTGTCATCCCTGACGTCCCAGGTTTGATTCCTGGCTCTTGGAAGAAATTCAAACCAGCCTCTTGAGTATATCTGAGCAGAGTGGGGGTTAAATTCCCATCTTGGGTATCCTAGAAGTGCTTTATCTGTGGTTTCTCCACTTCTACTCCGGGCAAATATCAAGATGGTACCCATCCTACCCTTGATTACATGTACACATATTACTACAGATACCATAATAACACTGGTTATCAGAAAAAATCCTAGTGCACAGAGCTGATGACCACTATATCCCAAGTCCCTAGATGATAAGAATTACAACAACAAATCTACTAACGTGGGTCCCACACATCTGAGCACCTTTTAATGGTATTCCTGCAACCTTGGGTCCAGGAGGAGAATGCCTCAAATGGATACATCAAGAAACGTGTGTCCCGTTCTTGCTCCATGATAGTGCTGCTTTTGGCTGATGGGAACTAAAGATTGTGTTGGAACTATATCATTCATTCATAAAGTAAACCCAGCTAATGATGGTTTTATCCTCAAATAAAAATACGGATTACTGTATAAAGCAAAGATTGATGGACTTGTTACCAACTATCCAAGCTAAGAGTGTTTGAGGAGTTGGAATACAGAGGTGTGTAGTACCGACTCATAATGGTGAGAACAATCCACTGATATTGGGACTGTTCCTTTTCTCTCTGAAGGCCACACCTGCATCCTTCCACATCTTAGCCCAAAGACTTCACATATGCATTAAGTGCATGGTTGATTTCCATGATGTTACAAACCCCAAATGAAACCAAAAACCACTAATTCCCTGGGTGGGTAAAAACTTTCTCTTGAGACCAACATCTGATGGACCATTCCTCTTTGCTAGGTGAAGTGCGATTCCTGAACCTGCACTCTGATCAACACAAGTTAGTCTATAATATGATGGATACAAGAGGCATTGCCTCAATAATACCCGAGATAACACTGCAGATCAAACAGGGAAGTTGGAAGTCGTCTTTCTACAATATTACCGTATTGTGTAAAATATAATACTCGACTAAAGTTTGGATTACTCTCACACTTAGATGATGAGAAACTATTCCACAGTGGATTTCAAATGGGAAGCCGTTTGTCCTTGAGATGTCTGCTGAGTGCCATCCAATATGAATAATCAGCTCGAGATTGGATTGTTTAAGAGCTTCCCATCTGAAAAACACTGCAGATGGATTTTCCCTTTCTTTTCTAAAAATTCTGTACTGCAATAGTCAAATGAAAGAATATTTTATTTTCAAACTACAATCTTGCATCACAGTTAGCCAGTCACAGAGGAGGGGCTAAATACACAGGCCTGCAAAAAAAAAAAAAAAAAAAAGTAAATGTCTGCAGTAAAAACGAAATTAGGTGTGTTTGATTAACTTCGCTGTACTGAATTCGAAAATGCATTTCTGATACCGGCATTCTCTGTCACATTTGATTAATTGGCAATAGTGAAAATGAAAATCCACAGCCTGCTTCCAGTTGACCGACCGGGTCAGGGAATGGAATGAATGAAGCCCCCATCTAGCGGCGAGGATATGAACTGTGCCGGCTGCCGAAGCCTGTCGAACTCCCCTGGGGCAATGATTAAATGAATGACAGATGAAATGAAATAAAATGATAGTGGAGAGTGTTGCTGGAATGAAATTTGTGACAGGGAAAACCGGAGTACCCGGAGAAAAACCTGTCTGCCTTCGCTTTGTCCAGCACAAATCTCACATGGAGTGACCGGGATTTGAACCACGGACCCAGCGGTGAGAGAATTGGCAATAGTGAAAAATGTTATTTTGATTGTAGCAATAAAAATGAAATCGAGCCTAAACAAAACTTGATATTAAAAAATTGACACCATTTATGGATTCTGAATTCTCTATAACAAAATCGCTTATTTTCTAATTAATCGCACATCAATCATGATTTACGTCTAATGTCATTAATGGAACTTCCTTCGAAAATAATTTCCATAAAAGGAACACCCCGATCAAAATCATTGTGCCTTGGTTCTTCCTTTTCCATTTACTTCATTTAAAATATTGCATTCCAGTTGGTACTTACCATGCAGCTGAATTAGTTGATGGACAGCCTTCACAGCCTTTGGTTCTCTAACATCTCGATTGCGATATATTGCCTGGATTGAGTTGGCCCCATCAAACTTCTTCACACTCATAATTCCCTGTTTTGTGCCATCAGACCAATAAATATTGTTCTCGAACGCTGTTAATCGTGATGGTGATGGAACCAGCTGACCTACGATACAAAGCAATTCATAATTATTCCAATTTGTTTAATAGTACATTCACAGTCTTATGAAAAATTATGCCTTGAGTAGGGCAATTTCAGGACAATTTGGACAAATATCTTAACTACTGTTTGTACGTCATGTCAGCATGGCACTTTGTATGTTTATGCCTGTTAGGTCTACTTAAATTTACACTACCCTTTGTTAAATATATATGTAAATAAACCCCAACCACCTAATGAAAGTGAGTGACTTGGTGGAGGACAGTGATTTTAAACTCCAACCAACATTACTACACATGTGGTCAGACAACAACCCATCGAGGTTTGTTGAGTTGACTATCTTGGGTCTCTTGATTCTTATGAACCTGCCATTACTAGGGCACATATCTAGTAATATTAATATACCATACTGAATGATTTAGGAGCTAAATGTAATGATAATTGTAATAATTTTACTGAATACTTCCTTGTTAAAGTATTCCTTGATTGTAAGTTTCTGAAAGTGATCATATTCCCCACCTCAGCCATCAAACTTTTGAAACAAGAACAATATACCGTATTTGCTCACGTATATCTCGCACTTTTTTGACCGAAAATATGTGTGAAAATTTTCAGTGCGAGATATACGCGGGGAATGACCATATTCCCGAAAAACACAAAATTTGCGATGTAACAGTAGGCCTACTTCCGCAACAGACGTGGCGCGCTAATCGCTAATTCGAACGTGTCTCAAAGCGGTGAATTTAGCCAACCGCGGCCGAAGATGCGGCGAACGATGTACAGCGTGCTAACACTCACGCTGCGCCGTATGCTTGCACGCGGCCGAGCTCTGATGCGACGCAATGCGTAAAGACGAAATCATTGAGATTCGAGAAGACTGAACTGCGTTTCTCTGCGATGTAACAGTAAGCCTACTTGAGCAACTGTTGTGGCGCGCTGATCGCTAATTCGAACGTGTCTCAAGGCGGCGAATTTAACCAACTGTGGCCGAAGACGCGGCGAACGATGTACAGTGTGCTAACACTCACGCTGCGCCATATGCTTGCATGCGGCCGAGCTCTGATGCGACGCAATGCCTAAAGACATAATCATTGAGATTCGAGGTGACTGAACTGCGTTTCTCTGCGATGTAACAGTAGGCCTACTTGCGCAACTGACGTGGCGCGCTAATCGCAAATTCGAACGTGTCTCAAGGCGGAGAATTTAGTCAGACGCGGCGAACGATGCACAGCGTGGCAACTCACGCTGTGCCGTATGCTTGCACGCGGCCGAGCTCTGATGCGACGCAATGCGTAAAGTCGAAATCATTGAGATTCGAGAAGACTGAACTGCGTTTCTCTGCGATGTAACAGTAGGCCTACTTGCGCAACTTATGTGGCGCGCTAATCGCTAATTCGAACGTGTCTCAAGATGGCGAATTTAGCTAACCGCGGCCGAAGACGAACGATGTACAGCGTGCTAACACTCACGCAGCGCCGTATGCTTGCACGCGGCGCCTCGATCCCTAATCGGCTCGTATCGAAGTTCGGATCAACTCGTTGTTGCTCGCTCTTCCTGTTATTAACACTTCAGGTAAGTTCCTGGACAATGACAACTTTTGTGGCGCGCTAAATCGAACGTGTTTCTATCTCAAGGTTATTACGGTCATTTATATGATGGCGTCACTAATGAATGTGAGATATATGCGAGTACTCTTTTTTCCCTGAAATTTCAAATTAAAAAATGGGGTGCGAGATATACGCGGGGGTGAGATATAAGCGAGCAAATACGGTATCTTTCTCTTTCAGACGAGTTAGGAATAACTAGAAACAACCACAACAAACTGTAAAAACATTTAACTTACCTCTTAGAACAAGATGGCGGTTTTGTCCTTGATAATCCACAGTTTCGATGTAATCCAACAGGGAGTCACACCAGAAGACGCTCTTGACAATGATATCTACTGCTACCCCAGAAGCTTTGTACGCTCCTTCAGAGACTATCGCATGGGAATTGGTGCCATCCATGTTCGCTCGTAACAACTGGTTGCTCTCCGCCACAAACATGTACCTTCAAAAGAGAAGAATTATTTAGTCTTGTCAAAACATAGCACAGCAAATTCATATTGTCTATGTGGCCAAGAATATTGCTATCTTCACACACAGTGTATCTGCTGTCTAGCCAGTGGACTGGATATTATTTCCAACAATTATTATTGATTTAAGCCCACTAAGGAGTGCTTACGACTAGTTCTTCTTCGATGCTCTCGAGCCCGGCTGCTAGTTTTTCCTTTCTCTCCTGAGAGGGGGGTTTCCTACACTTAGGCACTTTGGGAGGTGGGGACCAATAGTTAACCATATCAGCAAATTTGGAGCGACGTTGGACATCAAGGTCAGAAATCGCAGCGGATTTGAAGTCTTTTTTTAGACTTCATTGAGCCACAGGCTCCCAGTCTTGTAGCTTTTAATCAAGGAGAAGATCCGCTTGGCAAGTCTGTTGTTGTCCATTCGCAGAAGCTCCCCTTACAAATTCAGCCCCCTACGTCGCATGCTGGTATTGGCCCTTTCCAACCGTCGATACAGTTTGGAGTTTGCTTTCAGTTGGTAGGTTCCATCTGGGACTAATCTCGGCCCATGAATTTTCCTGAGGATATGTTTTCGACCTTCCAACAGTAACACAGTCATAATACAGTGAGTCCGGGAATGTTCTCCGCAGCACCTACATGCATCTGCGAGAGCTAGCTACAGCAGTTACGTTGGTAGCACGGCTGCCGCTTGCATCATAACAAATAAACAGTAAACTTTGTACTCACCACAGCCATTCATAACAGATGCTGGAACCATTCACAGTACATCTCTCTTTTTCCATAATGAGTTTGTTTTAATTCATGAACCACGGTAACTTTATACGGGAACAACTGAAGCTTGTCTCTTACAGCTTTATGTGCTGTCGACTTAGAGATTCCTGTTGTTGAGCTAATTTTTGTGTTGATTTACTTGGACTAATTTTTTAAATTGGTATTCTGCCCAAAGGCAGGTCCGAGCCTCCGAAGATACTACCCCCAGCCGGAGTTTACTTGCGGTAGGGTGGCCAGGGCCTTTCCGCTCCTCCTTATGTTGGCCAACAGCGCGCAGTGCCTAGAACCGGCATACCACCCAAGTTCCGACTGCGCCCAATGTTGCTTAACTGCCGAGTTCTCATGGGATCCGGTGTTTCAACACGGCTAAGCCGTTGGCGGTTTACTTGGACTACACAGCATTATATTGGAGATTTCATCAAGTTTTTCGTCTGTTAAAACCATAGGCCTGCCTGTTCCCGGTACATCGTGAACTGAGCCAGTCACACGAAATTTACTTACCAAATCCCGAATGGTATCACTGTTTGGACACTTTGAATTAGGAAACCGCGCCTGCAATTTTCTGTAAACCGATCGACTTTGCAAAAAACGTATTCCACCAAAAAAAAAAACTCTCTCTTCAGTAGTAAACATTACCGCCTGTATACTGTTGCACTTTTCCAATAATCTATCTGAACGCTCGCTTACTGCAGTACACACTGAAGACATACAGGCTCGCTCGCTTATCGCAATACACACTGACAGCCCACATGACGGAGTCCCCCTTTCAAGGACAAAGTGCAGCCAACTAAACTTATGACTCAACCACTCGCAGCTGCACGTACCCACTGCGGAGAACATTCTCGGGCGCCCTGTAGTACATTATGCAACGAGCCTATAATGGCAATAATTAAGACACGAGTATGTTTATAAAACGAGCGAAGCGAGTTTTATAATTTTCATACGAGTGTCTTAATTACCATTATAGGCGAGTTGCATACGTCTGTTTATGTTCGACGATAATTATAACTATTTTATGTTCGAACATAAATATTCATAAATATCTGTCGAGATTTCGCCAGTTTTATGTACTGAACAGAGCGCATGGGATGCAGAGAATACCATGGCCTCCTCGATACCCCACTAAGACACGAGCCACGCAGTGAAATTTAAAATAGAAGGCCGTGGAAGTCAGCGCACGTGCGATGCTATCCTTACCTAATTGGTCACACAACTGTTTCTTGAGCTCTAATTGGTGGGAGAAACTGTTTCAAAATGAAACATAGTGTTATAATGATCCTCATTATGATACAGTTTTCTGACATATAATATTTACATTTCGACATCATCGAACATAAATAAAATGATCATAACTTAGCCTATTATCCAGATAAGTGCCAGGACGTAACTTAGCCTATTATCCAGATAAGTGCCAGGACGGAACCGCTGAAAGGCCATGGCCAATTCATGGCAACTTCTAGCCCTATTTCAATTATTATCATTCATTTCATCTCTTACCAACTGGTGTGCCGTAAAACCCATTCGCCACAAACAATCTTACCTCATCTCCAATCCCACATACATGGAAATGAAATTGGGTAGGCATACCGTATATACTCGAATACCACCCGCACATTTTTAAACAAATTCGGACGTGAAAAATTGGGGTGCGGGTCCTATTTGAGTCATCCAAATTTGAAACATCTAAATTGCGCGGGATATCGGGTGTTGCGAGTATCTGCTAGATGGTGCTAGCCTTCTTCCGGCTATAACTTTGTTGTACCGTAAGCGTCATACAGTCACGCGCACGTTCTCCGAGTGTAAACATGAATGCTATGAAACATTTGCGGTCATTTACTGTGAGTGAGAAATTGAAAGTTGTGAGGGAAGCTGAAGTTATTGGAAATCGTGCCCGGTAGGAAATATGATACTGACGAGTCATGTATTCGTGATTGAGCGGGATGACGTCTATGCTACAACCACTGGATGTCTGCGTGAACCGCCCGTTCAAAGCAGCCTTGAAACAGCTGTATACGGAGCAGATGGCGGCCGATAAGCACACACCGACTCCAACTGGACGTATTCAGCGCCCGAAAGTTCTGCTGCTGTGTTCGTGGATTTTGACAGCATGGAATCGTATCTCTGGAGATCTCATACGGAAGAGCTTCAAGAAATGTAGTATTTCGAATGCTATGGATGGCAGTGATGACGACATTTAGTGGGAAAGTGATGGTGATAAAAGTTCCGAAGTTGGTACTTCTGATGACGATGAATGAAGTGTTTGTGTACTTTTATTTGTATTTTTAATCGTTTGATGTGTGTTATATTGTTATTTTAGGACGACTTCAAAACTGTTGGAAACTATTTTGGATAAATGCTATTCTGTTTATTTAGTTAAGATAGTAAATAATTTTGAGTAATTTTTTTTATTTTAATTTTGTTCTTCAAAATCAGGGTGCGGGTCTTATTCGGGGGCGGGTCGTATTCGAGTAAATACGGTACATACACTGTATTATGTACATTACTTTTTACTATAAATAAACAGTTGTAATTATTTTATTATGCATAAAAATGAGAATTATTAAGGCCCATCATGTGTGGTTGGATATCCTAGTACAAGAATCGCCGGGGCCCATACACAATGTGTTCAGAAACACAAATTTCAGCAGAAGCACTGTGTGTAGTGGTTACTAGCTACCACTGTAGCATATTTGTCCTACAAGTCATTATACAGTGAGAACGGGAAGTCTCCGTACGTGACCCAATTCTATGAAGGAAAGTAAGAAAGGATATAATGTAATATGAACACTGTAACAGAAACTAACAGTCGATCGTGCAATATGAGCGATAGAGGAAACAATACATCACAATTCCCATTCATAACGGTGGGCACACAAGTGGAGAGGAGCGCGGTCCATAAACGTCATAAGGGATCTATGATATTATTTATCCCCCTCCCCCCAATACATGCACCAGTGCATTTCGCAATGAACATCTGCCAACACCAGGACAAAATTTTTCCAAATCGTTGGATTGGATGTGGATCAGAACTATCTTGGCCTGCAAGATGCCCTGACCATCTCACATCTGACAATGTACTGTTTGGTATTGTGAAAGAAGAGGTGCAGAAACACCAATGCACCGACAATGAGCATTTGAAAGATAAAGTTTTTGCACCATGTGGATGAATAGAGGGTGATCTGTACATAACCATATAATTTCAATACCACCTTGTAGAGTCATGATTTGTTTGCCAATGCGTATGTGTAATGAATCCATGCATGAACTATATTTACATCTTTTATAGGGTCAAGAGGTGGTGTTCACACTACTACAAGTTAAACCATAAACCCTAAAGCAACGACGTCCTCTCTCCAGCAAATTTAACTTTCCAAAATTGTGTCTGCTGTTTATCAGTATGTTAAGACCTTAGTAGCCAGCAAGTTGACAATATTGTCGCACACTGCTATGGTCTTAGTAGGTCTTCCTGTTTCATCCTGCCCAGATGATTGCTCGTCAACAGTGCTGTTGTGAGATACGATTGCTTAGGTGGGAAGAACGTATATTATATCATCATCAAGATTCAAATGCATAAGCTAGGACGTTGTACAGGTTTTGTTTGATTCAGCAAGCATATTAATATGTATTTAAATAAAAAATACTGACCCTAGTTATAAAGACAGGAAAAGAAAGTAAACAGACACACACAAAAAAAGACGTAAGCGTATGACCTTGATGGAGCAGATATTAGCCATAACTTGCATAAACATAAATCTTTTTCTATTTAATCACTTATTTGAATAGGTCCCAATGAGTGTTAGGGACAATTAAGAAGCATAGATACAGATTGGCAAATACGGTACATCCTTTTTGTAACATGACATTGTGTTTAAATTGTGTTTAAGTTAATGGTACAATAGATTGATAGTGACTAACTTTCCAGAAGTAATTGGTATGATATATATGGTATTGCTTAAGACTACATATTGAACATAGGCTTCCTTAATAGGAAGTCTCTTGCTTTCCTCTTAAATGTTAAATAATTTCATAGAGAACTTTCCTTTATGCATAATGGTAGTGAGTTATATTCCTTATATTATAGGGGAAATAATTCCTTTAGTTCCAAATAGAATGGATTGGGAATGACTGGTGAATATTTGATTTATTCCTCTTGTTGCAAAATGATGAATGCCATTTGCATGGGTAAAATGGATGTGTGTATGCATCAATTTATTTTCTAATTTGTATACAAATACTGTTGCTGACGAACTATTTGTTTTTGTAGTAGCATAATTTTAGTTTCTGTGTATAGGGTAATTCATAAAGACTTAACTCAAAGCAATTGTTCACTGTCAATTTAATGACTTAAATCTCTGTTCATTTGAAAGGAAGATATCACCAAGACCTACACTACTACGAACATAACTTTCTTTTTAGACACCTCTCCCTTAACCCATCCACCACAGAATGTAGAGACAGGCATTATTAAAATACCTAGAGTTTTGAATCTTATTGAGAAAGTTAAACAAGCTATAAAGATTCAAGGAGAAATAATCTCAACTCTGAGATTTGCTGATACCTTATCATCTTAGCCGATTCACCAGAAGATTTGAATTTTAATAATGCCTGTCTCTACATTCTGTGGTGGATGGGTTCTCTCGCCATCCCTATCTATCAATCAATCATCTATGTTGAACCGTTCTTTTGCGGTAGCTGGGTCTCGACTTTGGAATTACACTTCTGCCAATATCAGAAATTCTAAACCAATAAAGAAATTTATGGCCGCATGCAGAGATTGCCTGTTGAATACTGTTGATTGACCCATGCGAGTGGTGATGGATGGTAGGACGTATGCCTGAGCTAGGAATATATTTAGGATATTATAGAAAGGTTTGTGACGTTGTGATTATTATTATTCATAGGCCTCATTCATTTTATTAGTATTAACATAATTAATTTACTCTTTATGGATCATCATAATGAACTTGTAAGGTATTTAGTGTATAAGGGGTATTCAAATGATAAGGTACGAAACAAGACTGTGGGTATAATTTATTCGTTATTCAAAAGTAATCACCACAGGCCTGTGCACAGGTGTCCCATTGCTTCACTAGCCGCAGGATTCCCTGTTCCCAGAAGTCTTGTGGCTGTGACAGGAGCCAATCTTGTACGGTGTCCTTTAGTTCGTCATCGGATTGGAAACTTACTTCCCTTGAGACGAACCATTAACAGCGATGTGTACTGTGCAACACTCCATAGCCTACGCAAGTCCATCGAGAACAAACGGCCTGGACGGCTCACGAAGGGAGGGATTTTGCTCCATGATAACACTCGCCCACACGTCTCTAACGTCACACAAGGTGTATTGGCCACGTTCAAGTGGGAGCAACTTGAGCATCCACCCTACAGTCCGGACTTGTCACCCTGCGACTTCCATCTGTTTGGTCCGTTAAAAAAACATCTCAAGGGAAAAGTTTCCAATCGGACGACGAACTAAAGGACACCGTACAGGATTGGCTCCTGTCACAACCACAAGACTTCTGGGAACAGGGAATCCTGTGGCTAGTGAAGCAATGGGACACCTGTGCACAGGCCTGAGGTGATTACTTTTAAATAACGAATAAATTGTACCCACAGTATCGTTTTGTACCTTTCCATTTGAACACCCTTTGTATTTCAAAAATTGTTTCTTATGTACTGGTACCATACTGCATAGATAAGTGTAAGAAAGGGCCACAAGCCCTATCTTTACCACTACAAAAGGCATAAAATAAATAAATAAATAAATAAATAAAGGTAGAGGAATGTTAGGATGTGTGCAGATGTCTGCTAAGATATCACTAAACTTTCAATGAGGTACCATACCAGCTTTTTCTTGCAGCTGGTGAGGAACATTCCAATGAGAATGTTTCCTGAAAATGTCAGTGGCCCGACAAGTATGGTGCGGATTCACCTCACAATTATCCTAAACCTGCAAACAACCTCTATCCATAAAGGTGCTATGAACAGCAGCTACACAGCAAATTACTCATCCTCTTACATACTATCACAAGTGAGAACCTTTTTTGATATCTTAAACCACTGAGGAAATAATAGGGATGGCCACATTAGCTGGACCATCCTGTATATTTATTGCATGCACTATGTATGGATGAATTTACGAATTACCAATTAGCAACCACGAGGAAGGCACTATAATTACCTTGAGAGTCTTGATGTCTGACCAAAAGAGCAGATTGCAGTTATAGTGGAAGTCCAGACCACTAGCACCAGTTGTATTAGCCATGAGTCTCTTGTGTTCTCCATGAAGACCCATTCTCCACACTGAGCGATCATGTGCAAAGAACAGTTCCATAGGATCGCTCGTGTTCTGCGAGATGCAGCGAGTGCGATCTACTAGGGTGTAGCCTGGCATGCAGGAGCACGAATATGAACCCCGCGGTGTTGGAGCAGAGCTGGTCACAGAATCCCCATTCGACACATTCATCTCGGTCTGAGGAACAGAATATTAGGTCACGATATAATTCTGAGAAAACGAATCTTTCAAGTTGAACAGATATCCCAAATTGCATTGGGTAAGATACATTACTTTCGTAAGATACATTACTTTCGTAAGTATTTACCAACATATTTTCATGGCCCAGAATGCAAGACACTTTTTTTTTCTTTTAAGGATTTATGCTGTGTCAATGACAAATTTCCTCAGCTAACTGTAGCTAGCTATGTTACATTGTTTTATGTTCATTGCCCCCAGAACTCTCATTCTCAAGTCCAAATCACACTAATAGATGGAATGTACAGGTTTGAGTTGACAAAGAGCAAAAAGCTTGTATGCAGATGCTCCTGTAGAAATAGGCCATACCTAAACATTAATATAAGGGTGATCTATAGTTGATTGGTCGATAGATACAAAATACTAGCAAAAACATTACCCACATTATTATTACTCTTTACTCATCAAGAGAAGTACAGTTTAAGAATAGACATCCTATTCTTGAGTGTTTGAAGCATTCCATGGAGGATTTTTCCACTTCAGACTAGCTGTACAAAGTACCAGATAGACTTACAGCTTGTGTTTTAATAAAAAATATATGCACCAGCATAATCAATTCGTCAAAGGCAATGAAACCGCAGTCTAGTTATTAATTCAAAAAGTACCGTACATGACAAAACTTTTGACTTGACTGCATAGTTACTGGCAGGTTGCTTGTGTTCTCACTAGTTACTGAACCATTAGCTAAATTTATCTTAAAATCAATGAGCAGGCAAAGACTGATGAAATTTGTTCTCCTCAAACAATGAGATTCCAAATTTGAACAATTATAATTAAGTAAACTATGGGGTGTTCATATCCAAACTCTTTGTAAAAGGTTATCAAGATAAATGCAGCACCCTTACACTTTTCTTTATTCATTACCGTATTATTGTATGCCATTCAATTTTGGGCAAACGGATATTCGTTCTTTGTGGTGACGGCTGAGGCCGGGATATTACAAGTCCGTAAGACACTACAATGCGCAGGCGCGAGCCCACCGCGCGCATGCGTACGGTGGGCTCGCGCCTGCGAACAAATGAAGTACCGGAAGTACACGAAATGCAGTCAATATCAACACAACTTCTATATACTCTCTTGGCTCTGGGGACAGCAGTCATCTGTTATTCTATGAAGGCAAAGAATATCGCGAGAAAGAAGAACACAGAGACATACTGTTACGGCGCAAGTTTTGACATATCCACACCATCAGATGAAAGGGGGTTTTGAATCCCGACATTCAAGACCGCTACGGGTGACTTTTCGCATATCGAATGCAAGAAATGTCTTAATATAATTAAATCAACACAACGCCTTAACAATCGGGGCCAAACATCGCAAATTCGATTATTCCATTTAGTACATGGGTGGGGAATCGAATCCCGAACTTCAAGGGTCTTACGGGTGACTTTTCGCATAACCAATGCAAGAAACGTCTTAATAATAATTAAATCAACACAACACCGTACGGTTCCGGGGAATAAATCGCAAATTCGATTATTCCACTTAGTACATGGGAGGGGAATCGAATCCCGAACTTCAAGGGTGCTACGGGTGACTTTTCGCATAACCAATGCAAGAAACGTCTTAATAATAATTAAATCAACACAAAAACGTACGGTTCCGGGTCATAAATCGCAAATTCGATTATTCCAATGAGTAGGCCTACATGTGAGGGGAATCGAATCCCGAACTACAAGGGTGCTACGGGTGACTTTACGCAAATCCAATGCAAGAAACGTCTTAATACTAATTAAATCGATACAACGCCGCGCAAATAGTGGCCATACATCGCAAATTCGATTTTTCCTCTTAGTACATGGGAGGGGAATCGAATCCCGAACTTCAAAGGGTCCTACGGGTGACTTTTCGCATATCCAATGCAAGAAACGTCTTAATACTAATTAAATAAACACAACGCCGCACCAATCGGGGCCATACGTCGCAAATACGATTATTCCATTTAGTACATGGTAGGGGAATCGAATCCCGAACTTCAAGGGTGCTACGGGTGACTTTTCGCATATCCAATGCAAGAAACGTCTTAATAATAATTAAATCAACACAACAACGTACGGTTCCGGGTCATAAATCGCAAATTCGATTACCGGTATTCCAATGAGTACATGTGAGGGGAATCGAATCCCGAACTTCAAGGGTGCTACGGGTGACTTTTCGCATAACCAATGCAAGAAACGTCTTAATACTAATTAAATCAACACAACGCCGTACCAATCGGGGCCAAACACCGCAAATTCGATTATTCCATTTAGTACATGGGTGGGGATTCGAATCCCGAACTTCAAGGGTGTTACGGATGACTTTTCGCATAACCAATGCAAGAAACGTCTTAATAATAATTAAATCAACACAACACCGTACGGTTCAGGGGCAAGAATCGCAAATTCGATTATTCCACTTTGTACATGGGAGGGGAATGGAATCCCGAACTTCAAGGGTGCTACGGGTGACTTTTCGCATAACCAATGCAGGAAACGTCTTAATAATAATTAAATCAACACAAAAACGTACGGGTCCGGGTCATAAACCGCAAATTCGATTATTCCAATGAGTACATGTGAGGGGAATCGAATCCCGAACTTCAAGGGTGCTACGGGTGACGTTTCGCATAGCCAATGCAAGAAACGTCTTAAGAATAATTAAATGAACCCAACAACGTACAGTTCCTGGTCATAAATCGCAAATTCGATTATTCCAATGAGTACATGTGAGGGGAATCGAAACCCGAACTTCAAGGGTGCTACGGGTGACTTTTCGCATAACCAATGCAAGAAACGTCTTAATACTAATTAAATAAACACAACGCCGTACCAATCGGGGCCATACGTCGCAAATTCGTTTATTCCATTTAGTACATGGTAGGGGAATCGAATCCCGAACTTCTAGGGTGCTACGGGTGACTTTTCGCATATCCACTGCAAGAAACGTCTTAATAATAATTAAATAAACACAACGCCGTACCAATCGGGGCCATAAGTCGCAAATTCGATTAGTCCATAGTACATGATACGAGAATCGAATCCCGAACTTCATGGGTACTACGGGTGACTTTTCGCATACCCAATGCAAGAAACGTCTTAATAATAATTAAATAAACACAACGCCGTACCAATCGGGGCCATACGTCGCAAATTCGATTATTCCATTCAGTACATGGGTGGGGAATCGAATACCGAACTTCAAGGTTGCTACGGGTGACTTTTCGCATAACCAATGCAGGAAACGTCTTAATAATAATTAAATCAATACAACACCGTACGGTTCCGGCTCATAAATCGCAAATTCGATTATTCCACTTAGTACATGGGAGGGGAATCGGATCCCGAACTTCAAGGGTGCTACGGGTGACTTTTCGCATAACCAATGCAAGAAACGTCTTAATACTAATTAAATAAACACAACGCCGTACCAATCGGGGCCATACGTCGCAAATCCGATTATTCCAGGGGAATCGAATCCCGAACTTCAAGGGTGCTACGGGTGACTTTTCGCATATCCACTGCAAGAAACGTCTTAATAATAATTAAATAAACACAACACCGTACCAATTGGGGCCATAAGTCGCATATTCGATTAGTCCATTTAGTACTTGGTAGGAGAATCGAATCCCGAACTTCAAGGGTACTACGGGTGACTTTTCGCATATCCAATGCAAGAAACTTCTTAATAATAATTAAATATACACAACGCCGTACCAATCGGGGCCATACGTCGCAAATTCGATTATTCCATTTAGTACATGTGTGGGGAATCGAATCCCGAACTTCAAGGTTGTTACGGGTGACTTTTCGCATAACCAATGCAAGAAACGTCTTAATAATAATTAAATCAACACAACACCGTACGGTTCCGGGGCATAAATCGCAAATTCGATTATTCCACTTTGTACATGGGAGGGGAATGGAATCCCGAACTTCAAGGGTGCTACGGGTGACTTTTCGCATAACCAATGCAAGAAACGTTTTAATAATAATTAAATCAACACAAAAACGTACGGGTCCGGGTCATAAACCGCAAATTCGATTATTCCAATGAGTACATGTGAGGGGAATCGAATCCCGAACTTCATGGGTGCTGCGGGTGACTTTTCGCATAGCCAATGCAAGAAACGTCTTAAGAATAATTAAATGAACCCAACAACGTACAGTTCCTGGTCATAGATCGCAAATTCGATTATTCCAATGAGTACATGTGAGGGGAATCGAAACCCGAACTTCAAGGGTGCTACGGGTGACTTTTCGCATAACCAATGCAAGAAACGTCTTAATACTAATTATATAAACACAACGCCGTACCAATCGTGGCCATACGTCGCAAATTCGATTATTCCATTTAGTACATGGGTGGGGAATCGAATACTGAACTTCAAGGTTGCTACGGGTGACTTTTCGCATAACCAATGCAGGAAACGTCTTAATAATTATTAAATCAATACAACACCGTACGGTTCCGGCTCATAAATCGCAAATTCGATTATTCCACTTAGTACATGGGAGGGGAATCGGATCCCGAACTTCAAGGGTGTTACGGGTGACTTTTCGCATATCCAATGCAAGAAACATCTCAATACTAATTATATCAACAAAACGCCATACCAATAGGGGCCATACCTCGCAAATTTGGTTATTCCATTTAGTACATGGGTGGGGAATCGAATCCCGAACTTCAAGGGTGCTACGGGTGACTTTTCGCATATCCAATGCAAGAAACGTCCTAATACTAATTAAATCAACACAACGCCGTGCCAATTGGGGCCATACATCGGAAATTCGATTATTCCATATAGTACATGGGTAAGGAATCGGATCCCAAACTTCAAGGGTGCTACGGGTGACTTTTCGCATAACCAATGCATGAAACGTCTTAATAATAATTAAATCAACACAACAACGGACGGTTCCGGGTCATAAATCGCAAATTCGATTATTCCAATTAGTACATGTGAGGGGAATCGAATCCCGAACTTCAAGGGTGCTACGGGTGACTTTTCGCATATCCAATGGAAGAAACGTCTTAATACTAATTAAATAAACCCAACGCCGTACCAGTTGGGGCCATACGTCGCAAATTCGATTATTCCATTTAGTACATGGTAGGGGAATCGAATCCCGAACTTCAAGGGTGCAACGGGTGACTTTTCGCATATCCAATGCATGAAAATGCTTAATAATAATTAAATAAACACAACGCCTTACCAATCGGGGCCATACGTCGCAAATTCGATTTTTCCATTTAGTACATGGGTGGGGAATCGAATCCCGAACTTCAAGGGTGCTACGGGTGACGTTACGCAAATCCAATGCAAGAAACGTCTTAATACTAATTAAACCAATCCAACGCCGCACCAAAAGCGGCCATACATCGCAAATTCGAATTTTCCACTTAGTACATAGGAGGGGAATTGAATCCCGAACTTCAAGGGTGCTACGGGTGACTTTACGCTTATCCAATGCAAGAAACGTCTTAATACTAATTAAATCAACACAATGCCGTACCAATCGGGGCCATACATCGCAAATTCCAAGCGAGACGCGCCACGATGCGTGTGGACACCATTTCGCCAACACTCGGAGCGGCTTGCTGGTGAAACATGTGTTATTTCCCTGTAGAAATACAAACCGATATAAAATAAGTGAATTAATTTACGTATTTCACAGTCATACAGCATAACGTTTCGATGTATAAGGATTACAATGCAACCAAGAACTACATTTTCCAACCACCCCGAGCCGAGGAAAAGTTACCTTACAAAAATGATAACAACATTGTTTCTTGGACACACACAATTTTGAAATTAATAAACCAGTTATACAACATTCCAATGTATATTGTGTTAAAATTTGGATTCGATCTGCTGACGGGCTATTGAGATAATAATTCGTAAATGTGACGCATGGTTGAAACACTCTTAAAAACTTGCCCTTTTTGTGTTCCAACTGCGATAAAAAATATTAAAATATATGTTAAAAATTCCAAACCTACATGACTAACGTAAAATAGAACGACGAAAATGATGATGTCATTGGATTTTACGTAGGTCTATTGGTTACTTCACAAACAACCTTAAAACTCGAGTGCACATAATACCTTGGTTAACAGTAGTGCCTGTCACGGGAATGGAACTCTCGTCCCCTAAGGCGTTAGGTGTGACTTATCGCGCAGCCAACATAGGAACGTCTTCATACCATTTTTATGAACATCATACCGTAACATTCTGGGTTACACACCGCAAATTCGAATTTATGACTAGTGCCTGGCACGGGAATCGAACCCTCGTCCCCAAGGGCGTTAGGTGTGACTTTTTGCACAACCAATGTAATGAACGTCTCCATACTATTTTTAAGAACACCATACCGTAACATTATAGGTTACACACCGCAAATTCGAATTTATGAATTAGTGCCTGGCTCGGGAATCGAACCCTCGTCCCCAAGGGCGTTAGGTGTGACTTTTCGCACAGCCAACGTAGGAACGCCTTCATACTATTTTTATGAACACCATACAATAAAATTCTGTGTTACAAACCGCAAATTCGAATTTATGACTTAGTACTTGGGAGAGAATCGAATCCTCGTCCCCAAGGGCGTTAGGTATGACTTTCTGCACATCCAATGTAATGAACGTCTCCATACTATTTTTATGAACACCATACCGTAACATTCTGGGTTACACACCGCAAATTCGAATTTATGACTTAGTACTTGGGAGAGAATCGAATCCTCGTCGCCAAGGGCGTTAGGTGTGACTTTTTTCACAGCCAATGTAATGAATGTCTCCATACTATTTTTATGAACACCATTCCGTAACATTCTAGGTTACACACCGCAAATTCGAATTTATGACTTAGTGCCTGGCTCGGGAATCGAACCCTCGTCCCCAAGGGCATTACGTGTGACTTTTCGCACAGCCAACGTAGGAACGTCTTCATACTATTTTTGTGAACACCATACCAAAATATTCTGGGTTACACACTGAAAATTCGAATTTATGACTTAGTGCCTGGCTCGGGAATCGAACAATCGTCCCCAAGGGCGTTAGGTGTGACTTTTCGCACATCCAATGTAATGAACGTCTCCATACTATTTTTATGAACACCATACCGTAACATTCTAGGTTACACACCGCAAATTCGAATTTATGACTTAGTGCCTGGCACGGGAATCGAACCCTCGTCCCCAAGGGCGTTAGGTGTGACGTTTTGCACATCCAAAGTAATGAACGTCTCCATACTATTTTTTAGAACACCATACCGTAACATTCTAGGTTACACACCGCAAATTGGAATTTATGACTTAGTGCCTGGCCCGGGAATCGAACCCTCGTCCCCAAGGGCGTTAGGTGTGACTTTTCGCACAGCCAACGTAGGAACGCCTTCATACTATTTTTATGAACACCATACCATAAAATACTGGGTTACACACCGAAAATTGGAATTTATGACTTAGTGCCTGGCTCGGGAATCGAACCCTCATCCCCAAGGGCGTTAGGTGTGACTTTTCGCACATCCAATGTAATGAACGTATCCATATTATTTTTATGAACACCATACCGTAACATTCTAGGTTACACACCGCAAATTGGAATTTATGACTTAGTGCCTGGCCCGGGAATCGAACCCTCGTCCCCAAGGGCGTTAGGTGTGACTTTTCGCATAGCCAACGTAAGGAACGTCTCCATGCTATTTTTATGAACACCGTGCCGTACCATTCTGGGTTACACACCGCAATTTCGAATTTATGACTTAGTACTTGGGAGAGAATCGAATCCTCGTCCCCAAGGGCGTTAGGTATGACTTTGTGCACATCCAATGTAATGATCGTCTCCATACTATTTTTATGAACACCATACCGTAACATTCTAGGTTACACACCGCAAATTTGAATTTATGACTTAGTGCCTGGCTCGGAAATCGAACCCTCGTCCCCAAGGGCATTAGGTGTGACTTTTCGCACAGCCAATGTAATGAATGTATCCATACAATCTTTATGAACACCATTCCGTAACATTCTAGGTTACACACCGCAAATTCGAATTTATGAATTAGTGCCTGGCTCGGGAATCGAACCCTCGTCCCCAAGGGCATTAGGTGTGACGTTTCGCACAGCCAACGTAGGAACGTCTTCATACCATTTTTATGAACACCATACCATAAAATTCTGGGTTACACACTGAATATTCGAATTTATGACTTAGTGCCTGGATCGGGAATCGAACAATTGTCCCCAAGGTCGTTAGGTGTGACTTTTCGCACATCCAATGTAATAAACGTCTCCATACAATTTTTATGAACACCATACCGTAACATTCTGGGTTACACACCGCAAATTCGAATTTATGACTTAGTACTTGGGAGAGAATCGAATCCTCGTCCCCAAGGGCGTTAGGTATGACTATCTGCACATCCAATGTAATGAACGTCTCCATACTATTTGTATGAACACTATACCGTAACATTCTAGGTTACACACCGCAAATTATAATCTATGACTTAGTGCCTGGCATGTGAATCGAACCCTAGTCCCCAAGGGCGTTATGTTTGAGGGGAATCGAATCCCGAACTTGAAGGGTGCTTCGGGTGACTTTACGTATATCCAATGCTAGAATCGTCTTAATACTAATTAAATCAACACAACGCCGCACCAATCGGGGCCATACATCGCAAATTCGATTATTCCATTTAGTAGGCCTACATGGGAGGGGAATCGAATCCCGAAATTCAAGGGTGCTACGGGTGACTTTTACACATATCCAATGCAAGAAAAATCTCAATACTAGTTAAATCAACACAACGCCGTATCAATGGGGGGCATACATCGCAAATTCGGTTATTGCATTTAGTGAATGGGAGGGGAATCGAATTCCGAACTTCAAGGGTTCTAAGAGTGACTTTTCGCAATTCCAATGAAAGAAACGTCATAATACTAATTAAATCAACACAATGCCGCACCAATTGGGGCCATACATGGCAAATTCGATTTTTCCACTTAGTACATGTGTGGGGAATCGAATCCAGAACTTCAAGGGTGCTACGGGTGACTTGACGCATATCCAATGCAAGAAACGTCTTAATACTAATTAATTCAACACAACGCCGTACCAATCGGGGCCATACGTCGCAAATTCGAATATTCCATTCAGTTTATGGGAGGGGAATCGAATCCCGAACTTCAAGGGTGCTACGGGTGACTTTACGCATATCCACTGCAAGAAACATCTTAATAGTAATTAAATCAACACAACGCCGCACCAATTGGGGTCATACATCGCAAATTCGATTTTCCACTTAGTACATGGGTGGGGAATCGAATCCGAACTTCAAGGGGCGCTACGGGTGACTTTTCCAATACCCAATGCAAGAAACGTCTTAATACTAATTAAATCAACACAACGCCGTACCGATTCTGATCACACATCGCAAATTCGAATTTACAAACTTCTAGCGGAAAGGAGCCTCCGTGGCTTAAGCGGCAGCACGCTGGCCTCTCACCGCTGGGTCCGTGGTTCAAATCCCGGTCACTCCATGTGAGATCTGTGCTGGACAAAACGGAGGCAGACAGGTTTTTCTCCGGGTACTCCGGTTTTCCCTGTCAAAATTTCATTCCAGCAACACTCTCCACTATCGTTTCATTTCATCTGTCATTCATTTAATCATTGCCCCAGAGGAGTGCGTCAGGCCTCGGCAGCCGGCACAGTCCTTATCCTCGCCGCTAGATGGGGGCTTCATTCATTCCATTCCTGACCCGGTCGGAGACTGGAAGCAGGCTGTGGATTTTCATTTTCATATATAGCGGAATGGGATTCGAACCCTCGAATCTCAAGGGCGCTACTGATGAATTTTCGAATATCAGTCTAGTGTTATTCAAAATATGTCTTCAGAACACGCATAATAAGGCATTAACTTAGAATTATGGCAAAAGAAATGAATACAGTCGAACATCGCTATAACGACATCTAAGGGACCGTAAAAGTTATATTATTATGAACAAGTGTTGTTGGGCGTCTTCGGTGGCGTACTTGGTAGCATGCTGAGCTTCTATGCCCAAGATCGCAGGTTTAAACCCGGCCGAAGTCGTCGGATTTTTTAAGAGCCTTAAAAATCCCTCAGTATGCCTTCCTTCCGCGGGGAAGTAAAGCCGGCGGGCCCATGTGATAGATTTATGGCATGTAAACGAACCTTCGACTAGCTACAATAGTGTGTAGCTAATTTTGTAGGTTGTCTCCCTCAAATCCAACCCCTCGTCCTCGTCGTGGGTGATGGGCAACGTAATTAAGTAGGGGATTGCCTGTAGGGGTGAAGTGCAATGGGGACTTTGTGTGCCTCAAGACCGCTAAGGTAGCTGTGAAGGCCCTGCAGGAACCCTGAAGAAATTACGGCTAACGGGGCTCTGGTGAAACAACTGCTGCCTTGTAGTTTGGAGTTGGTTCTTCAAAGGCTAAGGGAAGTAACCCAGACAGAAAATCAGCCTGGTGCCTCAGGCTTAAGGTGGCAGCCCCTCCAAGGCACTCGGAGGCAGTGGGTTAATCACTCGCTCCTCTTAAATAAACTGATTACGGAAACTGAAGCGAAATTACAAAACCAGACGGATAATCTGATGACGACTTTTGGCATGAAGAGGACTACGAAAATCGGTTTCTGGAATGTGAGGACCTTGATGGAGAAAACCAGACTGAAACAAGTGACACGGGAGATGAAAAACTATGGGCTGGATATCCTAGGATTGAGTGAAGTGAGGTGGCCAGGATTTGGTGAAATACAGACAACAGATGGAATTACATTTTTCTATTCTGGGGGCGATGATGAAGAACACAGGGATGGAGTGGGGTTGCTGCTCAACAGAAATGCAAAGAGAAGCCTTATGGAGTGGAAGCCAATTTCTAGTAGGCTCATGTTTGCTAGGTTCAAGACAAAGATTAGGAATGCGATCATCATCCAATGTTATGCGCCTACAGAACAATCGGAGCCAGAGAAGAAGGAAGAATTCTACCAAATGCTGCGAGATGTCACAAGACAAACAAGTAAGAAGGACATTCTCATTGTTATGGGAGACTTCAACGCGAAGGTGGGCTCAAACAATGCGGGGTTGGAGCAGATCATGTGTAAACATGGCCTTGGTGAGATGAATGACAATGGGAAGAAATTTACGGAATATTGCGCCAGTCAGGATTTGTTGATGGGTGGCACGGTATTTCCTCATAGGCGGTGCCACAAGGTCACCTGGGTGTCTCCTGATCAAGTCACAGAAGATCAAATTGATCACATCGCGGTGAGCAGGAGGTTCAGAAGAAGCTTGGAAGATGTAAGGAACAAGATAGTAGCGGACGTTGGTAGTGACCATCATCTTGTGGTTGCCAATTTCCGCATGAAAATCGTCGCAGTTCGCCGAAAGTTTAACACTCGGCACAACAAGTTTGATGTGGGCAAGCTTAAGAACCAGCAGAGATTGGACCAATTTAAACTGGAGCTCAGAAATCAATTCCAGGTGTTGGACTCCGAGACAGAGAAGGACGTGAAGACTGTGTGGAGCGAGGTAAAGAATATCTTCATGGAAACCAGTGAGATGCAGCTCGGGTACAAGAAATACCTGCGGATAGAATGGATATCCGATCAGACCTGGGACAAGATAAATTATAGGAAGGAGATTAAGGCCAAGCTCAACACCTGCAAGACTAGGCAGCAGAAGGCTCTCACACAAGCAAAGTATTCAACAGCAAACAGGGAGGTAAAGAGGAGTGTACGGAAGGATCATAGGAGGTGGATTGATGAGCAGGCGGAGAAAGCAGAAGAAGCGGCAAGAAGGGGGGACGTTAAGGAGCTCCATGGCATCACAAATATGCTTTCGAAGAAAGGTTTTAATAAAACTAGGCCTGTGAAGAGTAAGACGGGCGAGATCCTCACGACGTGTGAACAGCAGCTGACAAGATGGAGAGAACACTTTGCGGAGGTTCTTAATAGAGATAGAGGACCAGAAAGTAAGCAGCGAGGAGAAGATGAATAGGAAGCAGAAAGTGACCCAAGCATCAGCCTCGACTCCCCAACTCGGGACGAAATACGGACAGCGTTGAAGCAGATGAAATGCGGGAAGGCACCAGGTCTGGATAATATCCCAGCGGAAGTACTGAAAGCAGACCTGGATATTACGATCGATCTGCTGCACCCGCTGTTGGAGAAGATCTGGAAGGAGGAGAAAATACCAACCGACTGGAAGAAGGGGTTGATAGTCAAGTTGCCGAAGAACGGGGACACTACAAACTGTAACAACTGGATGGGTATCACCTTGCTGTCCATTCCAAGCAAAGTGCTAGCGAGAGTCATCCTGAATCGTATAAAAGACTGCGTAGAAAAAAGGCTTCGGAAGGAACAGGCTGGATTTCGACAACAACGCAGCTGTGTGGATCTCATCAACACCCTCCGAATCATCCTGGAGCAGAGTGTGGAGTGGCGGAATACCCTTTACCTCACATTTGTTGACTTCGAGAAAGCCTTCGACTCCGTAAATCAAAGAATCATGTGGAAGACCCTCGAGGAATATAAAATTCCAACAAAGATCATCAGAATCATGGAAGAGATGTACGAAGGGCATGAGTGCCAGGTTCTTCACGAAGGCAAATTAACAGAAAAGATAAAGGTCAGTTCCGGAGTGAGACAGGGGTGTGTCCTTTCCCCCACTCTGTTCCTGTTGGTCCTGGATAGTGTGATGAAGAAGGTAATTTGGAGGACGGAAGAGGGGTATTCAATGGGGTATAAATGACAGGCTTGAAGATCTGGATTTCGCAGACGACATTTGTCTTATGGCACAACGGTACCGAGACATAGAAGATAAGCTGGGGAGGTTGCAGAGAGAAGCAGAAAGTGCAGGACTGATGATCAACACCAACACGACCAAAGAGATGAGGATAAATTCTGACATCACGACTGGTTTGACAGTCAACGGAAAGGAAATTGAGCGAGTTGAGTCCTTCCTCTACCTTGGAAGTATAGTCACAAATGATGGGGGAGCAGAGGAAGATGTTCGAAGCCGTATCAGGAAGGCAAATGGTGCCTTTGTCCAGCTCTACCCCATCTGGAGAAATAGAAACATTTCCAGGAAGACCAAGCTCCGCCTTTTCAATAGCAACCTAATGTCGATTCTTCTCTACGGCTGTGAAACCTGGAAAGTCACAAAACCGATCAACAACCAGCTACAGGTGTTCATTAACAGATGTCTGCGTCGCATCATGAATGTGAGGTGGCCGGACATAATCTCAAATGAAGATCTTTGGACAATCACCAATCAACAACCGATTAGCATCCAGATCAAGGAGAGGAAATGGCGCTGGATTGGTCACACACTAAGGAAGCCGGACGGAGCTATTGAGAGGGCGGCGCTAGACTGGAATCCTCAAGGCGCCAGGAAGCGAGGTCGACCTAAGAAGACCTGGAAAAGGACGATCGAAAATGAAATTGCAGAGGTGGACAAGAACTGGAGTCAAGTGAAGAGAATGGCCAGGAACCGTACTGCGTGGAGAAATTTCGCCAAGGCCCTATGCTCCGGAAGGAGCGGCAGGAATTAAGTAAGTAAGTAAGTAATTTTGTAGGTTAGATTTGATTAACACACTATTAAGTTTCAAAGTGCTTGCTGCGGTGGGTGAGTGTTTATTGTGTCAGATTACTAACCCCAAGTTTGCAGGTTGGCTCCTGGCTGTGGTAAGTGATTTTTGAAAGACGGCAAAGATCACGACACGCATGTTATACGATGTTGCAAGGTGAAGAACCCATTTGAATTCAGTAGGCCGTGTTCAGAATGGCAAAATTAATCTCGGGATTTTCTGACAACACAAAGTTCCTCATTTCTCTACTAGAAAGCGCTATTGTGTCAAGGAGCTTAGATATCTAACCTCCTTGACTTCATAGTACTTCAAGGAACAACAAAATTCGACAAGCAAGCTGCCCTCTGGGTGTCAAATAGCAAAGCTTGCACTCGGCAGCCGAGTCCATACATTATTATTATTATTATTATTATTATTATTATTATTATTATTATTATTATAAGTTCCAAAGTTAGCCTCCAGGTGCCGGTTGTTGTGGTATATAATAACCAAGTTCGCAGTTAGGTGTCATTGATGGTACCATTTGGTAGAAAAAGTACGAATTACTTGACATTGATCATCTGCAGTCCTTACCTGAATTACAGATAACACACACTAATACAGCCATCACAATTGACACCGGTTATCAGGCAGATTCCTAACACACCTTAAGTACGCAGGGCTACATGACTGCGTTGTCGCAACCGGTAAACTGAGGAACCAAACAAGTGTTGTTGAAACGGAGAATCAAATTTTCAGTTTAGTAATGTGGAAAATGAAAGAGAACAAATTTAATTAGCCTAATATTATAAACACACTTTTAAAGCTATGTGAACATGTACTACAATTAAAACAAATTGTAGAGTACTCACCAAATTTCGCCGAACACTGTGCCGAAAGTAATTTTGTAACGTTGTCTGAATCTGTCAATCCACCCACTGCTGAACACAAATTCTTTATCTTTTAATTTCTTGGCAAATTCTTCTGCTTTAACCAAATGGTGAGGTCCACTGCAGGTACACTGTAGCTTCTCTGTTGCTGAAAACACTTAAGCAGTGCTTCATCCACATCGCTCCCTTCAGATTTTCTTAATCGCTTAATCTCTGATCTGTTCTGTTCAAATGCAGTAACAATTTTTCCTTGCTCTTCCAAATCACTTGGACTGTGGAGTTAACTAGGCCAAACTGACCAGACACATCAGCTTTTTTTTCTTTCCTTTCTCAATTTCATGAAAAACGTTTTCTTTCAATGTTTAAACATTTCTTGCTGCAATAAAATGCATGTACTATATGAAAACCTGCTATGGAAACCAACTTCAGGATCGTACTGTTAATTAGTTCTGTGGAATGCGCAAGGGTCACAATGAGGCGGGGCATCTACAGTACTGAGCTAGGCCTTGATGCAGGACTGGCACCTTGCAGGTTATGTTCACAGGAGAAAGCAGGACTAATGACGAAAGGGAAGAGAAAATACTTTGCCAAATTTTAACAACAGATTTTCTTGTTCTTGGAAAATCTCATTGCAAACCGAGGTTGAAAGTAATGCTATATGCATGGTTCATGCATATCTATTTTTCGTACTAAGCAAGGCTTAGAAACATATTCTTTATGAAGATACATCCTTACCACAGAAAACATGACGTTATAGCAGAGTTATCGCTGAAACCAATGTCGATATAACAAAGTTTAAATGTACGGTACATGAATTAAGGGGAAAAAATGGCATAACTTAGCGGCAAGGGCTTCCTTAGTGAAATGTGTACTGCCACCTAATAACAACATACAAAGTTTTAGCAAAAAATTTAGATGTGGTCATATAGACTAATTCTACACTTTCATCTTTGTAGTATCCACAGCAGATGATTGAATATATGCACCAAAGACCACCATCGTGTGCGAGTTTTCCTGTGAAGTTGCGTCAATGGATCTGCCACATATGGCTCAAGAGCATGACAAAACATTTTTGCGAACTAGAGGCACTCGTAAGTTCCTCAAAACAGCATGATAAAGGTCGAAACATCCTCATGAACTAGGGACAGTAAAGCTGAAGAGGCATGGAATGGTTTTGGCCGTCTTGATCTCTCATCTTCTTTCGGTACAGCGAGTTGTTTTTGAAGCCACCTGCATACTTTCGAATGTTAATACCACACAGCAGTTTATGGAGTGGAAAATTTGGAATAGAAATCATATTTGTGTAGATTAAGCAACAATATCAGTTCCTCTATTTTATAATAATAATAATAAAAATTTATTTGTAAAAAGGATTATGCACTGGTGACAAATTACAGAATTGAATGAAATAAATCATGAATTCTACAATGGGCCTAAAAAAAAATCACAATCATAAAACCATCCATCACACACCCATTTTTCTTCTCTCCTTCTTTCTTGCTACTGTCTGACCAGCTATTTAAACTTTCTCACATTTACTGAATGGCCACTGGCAAACTGTTCATTCAATTTACCCTCTTCCCACCTTGCTGTAGTGTTTTCACCTAACTGATGGGTTAAGTTCTGATCTTCTTTGTGTGTGGCTTAAAATATTTAACAATTCATTAAAAATATTGCCTTGGCATACAAATAATAATAATTTTATTAATGCAGCCAATGGCCATGTACTTTTCTTTTCAGGATGAGTCAGGGAAGGGATATTGGAAGGAAATCGGCCGTGGACCTATTGAAAGGAACCGTCCCGGCATTTGCCTGGTGATGAAAATGGGAAACCACGAAAACCATTTTCATGACGGCCGAAGTGGGAATCGAACCCACGAGGCTCGAGGTAGTGCTTTAGCGCTCTCGGCCACCGCGGCCGAATAATACTGTAATATACATCATCTTCTTGACATGACTGATTAAATAATGTGTAAAATAAAACTTAACTTTTGATTTCCCACAATCACATAAAACCATATTCTCCCAATTTACCTACTTTCCTGTCAGAAAAAATAATAATGGCAGAAGAATACTTTATTCCTTATTAAAAAAAAATCATTTCATAAACAAACACTTTGTCTGCCTAGGATGTTTTTATGGCACTCAGCAGCAGGTTCGGCTAAAACTACTCCATGTATTTTCAACATAATACTCTAAGCAGTGCTGAACTGTTGGCTTTTATTGCACCTTATTCCCTTCCCCCTTAGTATCACTTAAATATCACCTTAAGAATTAAACCCCTTAATTGGCACCATATTTTCCGCATCCTACCACCTTAACCCTTATGTGACACTTACTCCTCTCCTATTACCACTTATATGCCACATAAATACGACCTTAGAAGTTGTTCTTAACTTTCCACCTCCTTTCCCCTTAGTGCCAATGAAATATGGCCTTAAAAATTGTTGACTATCACCTTGAAAGTTTTCCCCTTAATTGCCACCTTATTGCCTCTTTATTGCTACCGAAAACCCTCATGGTCCACTTTTCATCCTCTTTGTACTTAGCTGCCGCTTTATTTTCATTTTTGCCAGAGTTCCATTCTAGCATTAGCCTACTGTAAAGTCGAAAATGGAGAAACCGCAGAAAACCATTTCAAGGGTGGCCAATTGTCTACAGATGGCTTGGCCCCAGAGCCTTGCTCGTAGCTACCCTGGTCGGTTTGTCAGTTGTTTATCTAATAAAATAAGAGCTTTACTTACCTGAGCATATTTCTTCCAGTAGAACGGCTAGGGACTTGTTCAATCATCATTCATCACTGCTGCCCTTGTTACATTCATTTTTTTGTTCATTTCATTTTAGTACATTTTCTGAAATGTATTCCAACCAATTTTTCTTGTCATGTTCATGTAGTTATGTTGCATTCTTTTAAATAATGGCATATCAAAGTGACAACTTTGCACTCTACTAGAAATGATCCCTCACTTCCCTTCATACCAGTTATTGAAAATATACTTAACGTACTGTCAATGTTTTAAAGGAAGGAAGATTGTAGTTTTACGTGACCGTGAATCTTGTGATTATGAGCCACGGGACCTCCTTTTAACGTGGAATCCGAACCACAGGAGTCAATGTTTTAATTAACCGGTTGTGTGTATCAATGTTCTTATGCATTCAATACTCGGGTAAATCCCCAATTATTATTAGCCTTTCACGATACGAGTGCCCCTGAACTTGGCTGCACTAGCGTTTGTTGATCATAGTAGCTGAAGCCTTGCGGGAGGAGAAAGGAAGTGAAGAATTAAGCACTTGCCAACGTTGTAACGTATAACAAGAAATCAATGTTAGCACATCCAGCTATGAAAGAGACCATTTTAATCTTTTGGTACACTTACAAGAGTAATAATAATAATAATAATAATAATATCGTATGGCCTCGGGTGCCGGGTGCAAGCTTTGTAATTTGACACCCAGAGGGTAGCTTGCATGCCGAATTTCGTTGTTCCTTGAATCACTATGAAAGACAAGGAGGTTAGATACCTAAGTTCCTTGAACACTACAGCGTTTTCTAGTAGAAAAATGAGGAACTTTGTGTTGGCGGAAACTCCCGAGAATAATTTTGCCATTATGAACACGGCCTACTAAATTCAAATGGGTTCTTTGACATGCCAACACCGTATGACATGCGTGTCGTATTTTTGCCGCCTTTCAAAAATCACTTACCACAGCCAGGAGCACACCTGCAAGCTTGGAGTTAGTAATCCGATACGATAACCACTCACCCACCGTGGCAAGGACTTTGGAACTTAATAGTGTGTTAATCAAATCTAACCTACAAATGTACCTACACATAATTGTAGCTAGTCGAAGGTTCTTTAACATGCCATAAATCTATGACACGGGCTCGCCGGCTTTACTTCCCCTCTGAAGGAAGGCATACTGAGGGATTTTTAAGGCTCTTAAAATCCCGAGATATAGGGCATAGAACAGGGGCCCTCACTAGGATTTCTTAGAGAGCCAAATAGTTCGTATCAAATTTTCCTCAGGGCCGCAAGTACAAACTGTATAATTTAGGTTAATTACAAAATATATTTTTCTTATTGCAATACTACACTAAGAAGTGGCGTAGAGTAACGTACAAACAGTATGATTATGACATAAGTTTATACATCAATAAAATAAACTGTTTTCCATATAAAAAGCAGGGAAATGTCTTTTACTTCTCTCAGGAATACTTGAATTTGTTAATTCTTTGAAGTCGATGGGCGAAATCTTTCACAGCTCTCTAATATGGCATCTATGTTAGCAGGTTGGGAAGAAACTGAAATTCTCAAAATGTTATCAACGTTCTCACTCGTTAACCTGGATCTGTACTTGTTTTTTATGAACTTCAGCTTACTGAATGTAGATTCACAGACATATTATGTAGATGCATAAACATACAAAATTTTCTGAGCACAGTCAATTAAGTTAGGAAGTTTGTACTTTTCAACTACTTTCCAAAACTCATAGTGAGCCTTATCCTCCTTTTTTTGCTTCAGAAATATTTTTGAGCTCCGTATCATGCTGAAGCTTAATTAACTCATTCGTATCCAAAAACAGAAAGATGAGCTACATTTGCTGTTGTTATTGCCCATGGATTTTCCACCAAGCGAGATGGTTCTTGATACTTCCTGAAGTCACTAAACCCCACAGACATTTCGTCCTTTAGGTCTGTCAACAGCTTTAGTAAATTAGAAACATCTTGACTTTCATCTGGATTTTCATCAGAGTTTTAACAGAAGGAAAGCTGGAATAATCGCTGTTTGACAATTCTTCAATATACATATTGAGCTTTTGTTTCTGTAAAAACACAAAACTCATCATTTTTGTTACAATGATATTGTAGTCTCCTTGCAATCGAGTCGGTGTTTCATTCATAATGCCCATTGTAGCAGTGAGAAACGCTACTTTAAGTCATCAACCAAAATTATAAACATCAGGATACTCTTCTTTCTTCGTAGCCAAAAACAGAGTAATCCCATGACGAATGCTGAAGAAACGTATCAAAACTTTACCCTTACTCAGCCATCTCACTTCTGTGTGGTAAAGCACGTCCCCGTATTGCGATATATGTTCATTCAAAAAATCTTTAAACGTTCTGTGGTTCAGTTCATTCGACCTTATAAAATTCACGATCTTTGCAACTGTTTTCATAACACAGCTGATATTTTCACCAAATTTAACAGCTAAGCTTTCTTGATGAATGAGACAATGAAAACTTAATCAAGTGTCATTTCACAAATGTGTTTTCAACAACTGAACGAACCCTATATTTCACCCTAACATTTATGGGCAACCATCAGTATTACACACAGAAAAAAAATCAAATCAATGCTACGCACGTTACAAAAAAACTTACTATTGTGTTCAAATAATCAATACCTCGAGTTTGTCCAGTCATGGGAAACATGCCTAAAAAATCTTCTTTAACAACACAATCCTTGGATACATACTTAACAAACTATAGAAATTGAGAAAGTGACGTTATGTCTGCACATGAGTCGAGCGCAAGACTAAAATATTTGCTTTGCTACAGTTCATCGGTAAGATTAAGTGCAAGATTTGCTGCTAAGTCCTGTGTCCGTCTCATGCAAGTTGAATCAGACAGCTGCAGCTTAGAAACTTCATCTATTGCTTACTATTAGATAATTGTGAAAACAAAGTTGTACAAACGGTGACAACACACTCTTTTACAATTTCTGCATCAGAAAACGGCTTCATATGTTGGGCTAAAATTTCTGTTACTTGGTAGGATGCTTTTGTAGTAAGCTCATTCTTGTTCAATGCATTAAAAAGGGTACTACGTTCATTGGCTCTGCTCTACTAGCTAGTCTCTCCCATCCAACTACACTGCGGTAGTCTGAGTAAATAATTACGTAGAGAAAAACGACAGATTTTCAATACACTTAATTAATAAATATAGCATATATTTATAAAATGTTGTATAATTTTTTCATAACTCTTATTTTTTAAAAATTCCTATCCCTAACAGTCTTGAGGGCTGCAAAAATTCGTGAGTAGTGAGGATCGCTGGCACGGAAGCTCAGCATGCTACCAAGTACGCCACCGAAGGCGCCCAACAACACTTGTTCATAATAATATAACTTTTAAGGTCCCTTAGATGTCGTTATAGCGATGTTCGACTGTATTCATTTCTTTTGCCATAATTCTAAGTTGATGCCTTATTATGCGTGTTCTGAAGACATTATATTTTGAATAACACTAGACTGATATTCGAAAAGTCATCTATAGCTGCCTAGGGAGTCGAGGGATCGAATCCCATTCCGGTAGAAGTTTGTAAAATCGAATTTGCTATGTGTGACCCAGAACGGTACGGTTTTGTGTTGATTAAATTAGTATTAGGACATTTCTTACATCGGATGTTCAAAAAGTCACTTTAACTCGCAGTCATCAATCTCAACAACAGTAGACCCATGCTTGATCAACTCCAAAAATGGTAGTACGTCAAATATAACAGAATTACAAGCGGCAGAACCAAGAGCATGGTTATACATAGGGCGACTCCACCATACCGCTACAATAGAAATGGTGCAGCGCCACCTAACCAATCTTCATGTGACAAATATAATCGAGTGTGAAGAACTTCCTACCAGCGACACGGTTAAAGCTCTAAGAGTAGTTATACCTCTACAAGAACTTCCAAAGGTCTACGTTCCAGGAGCGTGGCCGAGTGGTGTCATCGTGAGACGATACCGGCTTTTTCGCTCCCGCAATAGAGGAATTTAACTTCCAGCCTAACCAGCTTCACATCTTACTCTGGAATGTTGAGGGTCTTGAGAGCGCCTCAACATTCACTAACAATAACCTACTGCATTATCATGATATACTTATATTACTAGAGACTCTTTCGACCAAACCCATAGACATTAATGGATTCTACGCACAGCATATACCTGCAACACAAGGGCCAAGAGGTAGACCAATGCGTGGCACCTCCTGCTACTACAAACCCAGCCTAGGTAAAATTCAGAGTACGCACCAAGACCATGACACATTGATAATAAACTTCGAATGGATATTAGTGATTGCCATATATGCACGGCCACTAACCCCTATTGAAGAGTTGATAGCAACCATCATGTTTTCCTTGGGACATGTAGCTCCAGACAGAGGCATAATACTGGCTGGAGACCTAAACTGCAGACTAGACATTGATAATCAAAGAGCGAAAGAACTACTTGAACTAATGACAGAGGAAGGCTTTATCCTTGATAACAAGGTTGAAGACAGAACTTATTTTGCACATTCAGGGTGTAGCACAATAGATTTTTTTTTTTTATAAAGGCTGCAACATTAAGCTTCTGAACTACACTGTATGTCTCACTTCAGAGGAGGCGCTGATAAAGAAACATTGTCCAGTCTCGACCCCCTTTAACATCTCAATATTGGATAAGAGAGAAAAACATGAAGATACTAATCCTTCTCGTCAGATCGATAAATATGTTCTTAAACATGAGGAATGGAAATAACCTGATAATTGCATGGAGAAAAACAATATTGACGCAGCCGCCTTATCCCTGGAAAATACAATTAAATATGCATTTGTGTATCAGCTGAAAAGAAGATTGCGAATATGGTTTGATAAAGAATGCTATTTGTTGAGAAGAAGCGTCCTTGAGGCCATGCATGCAGTAAAATTCAATCAGAACCAGGAGGCAATAAAACATTACAGCATCATTAAGAAGGAATACAAAATGCTGTTATCTGTAAAACGAAATGAACATCTCGAAAAAGAGGCGAGAAGGATAATAGAATAAGCTGTCAGCGATTCATTTCTAGCATTGAACCCTAGGAAAATACAATGTAGTGGAAAAATAGAAATGATTGAATGGGAAGAACACTTCAGGATCATACTAAACGTTGAAGAAGATCTCGGCAATCCCGTGGTAGCTTTGTCAGGAACATACCAAAAAGAAACTGACCCGTTCACAATGGAGGAAGTGCACGAAGCTATTATGTCACTAAAAACAGTAAGGCCTTTGGACCCGACGGTATATGCAATGAACATGTGAAAGACTCATCAGAGGTAATACTTTCAGCAATTTCGGACCTAATGAATCTTTGTCTTCAAATGGGTAACATCCCCTCAGCATGGAGAATTTCGACTATCAAAGTGATGTTTAAGGGGAAATGTGACCAGTCAGATCCGAACTCCTACAGAGGGATTGCTATAGAAAATACCATGATGAAAATAATGACAAAGCTTCTTACGAAGAGGATCACAGAAGAAGTAGACCATAAACTCCCAGATGAACAGTTTGGATTTCGTAAAGGACGGAGTGCCTTTCATGCCATTACCAACTTACTCAATGACATTGAAGAAACACTACGACACCCTGGTGGAAAATTTCAGGTTGTTTTTGTCGATTATGCAAAAGCTTTTGACATGTTAAGCAGGCCTTTAATACTCGCTAAACTGGAATCCATAGTGGGTGAGGGTAATAAACTAACGAACCTGATAAGTAACATTCTGACGACAAACATCATACAAATAGATGACCGTGTCTCAACCTCCAATTTGATAATGCAAACCAATGGCGTACTTCAAGGAGACCCACTTAGCTCCCTCCTGTTCAACATAGCGACATATGATGTGGTGATGGCAACTAGGCAAGGAACAGCAAATCTTACAATATTATTATACGCAGATGATATGGTCATTGGCTCGAGATCCATTACTGAAGTTCAAAAAGCCTTAGACAATCTAGATAAGTGGGCAAAGGACAACAAGATGAAAATAATCACAGAGAAAACAGTGAAAATGACGTTTCGGAAAGGAGGCAGAGAGGCTTCAGGAGACAGGATATACCTAGGAACGACTTCCCTTAAGTCAGTCAATACATTTAAATATCTAGGATTGACAATGCAAACAACAGCAAGAGCCTACAGAGTCCACATAAAGTCTCGAGCAATAGCCGCTACCAAAGCCATATATGATATCCAAACAATCACGAAGCTCTATCTGGGAACTGCTATGACATTATTCGACGCGAAAATAACGCCCATCGCCACATATGGACTTGAAATCATATGGGAGAAATTATCACTGGCAGACTTGAGGACGCTTGAAGCAGTCAAATCGCGCTTCCTGAAGGCTGCCCTGGGGATATCGAAACATACAAAATCAAGATTAGCATATGAACTCGCCAGGGAGACCTTCTTCGTTGAGGACCTTCAGATGAAGAGAGGGCTACCATCCACAGACGCCTGGAAAAAACTAATGCAGGAAAGATTACAGAAAAGGAACGAAATCTGGTTTGAGTTTTACACCACGGAGGCCATGATGACTAGGACATGGATGAACACAAATCAAGACTTGCGACACTTTGTCAATTCGATGGCGGTACATGGGTATCACCATAAACTGTGTAATACCGAGTACTTTCATGACCTTGATGAATCCTGCGTATGTAAATTATGCGGGGTGCAATGTAGTAGATACCACGTAATTTCTTGTGCAAATCGGGGATCATCCATTGTGAAATTTTGTGAATGATAGTTTGTTTTCATCAATATGCACAATTAGTGCGATTTATCTTTAATAATAAAAAGTCACCTGTAGTGCCATTAAGGGTCGAGGGTTCAAATCCCAAAATGGAAGAAGGTTAAGACATTTCTTACATCGGATTTTCGAAAAGTCACCTGTAGCGCCCTGGACGGTCGAGGGTTCGATTCCAATGAGGTGGACGTTTGAGAAATGGATTCTGCGATAAGTTAAGTCATAATTTCGAATTTGCAGCGTGTAAAACAGAAAGTTACGGTATTGTGTTCATAAAAATAGTATGGAAACGTTTCTTACATTGGCTGTCTGAAAAGTCACACCTAACGCCCTTGGGGGACGAGGGATCGATTCTCCTCCCAGGTTCGAAGTCATAAATTCGAATTTGCGGCGTGTAACCCAGCATGTTACGGTATTATGTTCACAAAAATGGTGTGGAGACGTTTCTTACATTGGCTGTGCGAAAAGTCACACCTCACGCCCTTGAGGGACGAGGGTTCGATTCCCACCCAGGTAGTCATAAATTCGAATTTGTCGCGCGGTTCTCTAATACAGCCGAACTAATAATAAGGGTGCAAAACTAATAATATATTCGTGATCAGCACCCTCAATTTACCGATAATTCATGTAAAAAAAGTCACAATTTCGTGGAAAATATCCGCATCACCTAAACTCCATAAGTAAAAAAGTCCCAGGTCATAAATTCAAATTTGCGGCGTGTAACCCGGGAAAATACGGTATTGTATTCATAATGTAGTATGGAGACGTTCCTTACATTGGCAGTGCGAAAAGTCACACCTAACGCCCTTGAGGGACGAGGGTTCGATTCACCACCCAGGTGCAAAGTCATAAATTCGAATTTGCGGCGTGTAACCCAGACAGTTACGGCATTGTGTTCATAAAAATAGTATGGAGAAGTTTCTTACATTGGGTGTGCGAAAAGTCACCCGTAGCGCCTTTGAAGTGCGGGAATCGATTCCCCTCCCATGTACTAAGTGGAAAAATCGAATTTGCGATGTATGACCCCAATTGGTGCGGCGTTGTGTTGATTTAATTAGTATTAAGACGTATCTTGCATTGGATATGCGTAAAGTCACCCGTAGCACCCATGAAGTTCGGGAAGCGATTCACCTCCCATGTACTAAGTGGAATAATTGATTTTGCGTTTTATGACCCGGAACCTTACGGTGTTGTGTTGATTTAATTATTATTAAGACTTTTCTTGCATTGGATATGCGTAGAAACCCGTAACACACTTGAAGTTCGGGATTCGATTCCCCTCCCATGTACTAAATGGTATAATCGAATTTGCGATGTATGGCCGCGATTGGTACGGCACTGTGTTTTTTTAATTAGTATTAAGACGATTCGAGCATTGGATATGCGTAAAGTCACCCGTAGCACCCTTGAAGTTCGGGATTCGATTCCCCTCCCATGTACTAAGTGGAATTATCAAATTTGCGATGTATGGCCCGTATTGGTGCGGTGTTGTGTTGATTTAATTAGTATTAAGATGTTTCTTGCATTGGATATGCGTAGTCACGTGTAGCACCCTTGAAGTTCGGGATTAGATCCCCTCCCATGTACTAAATGGGATAATCGAATTTGCGATTTATGACCCGGAACTGTACGGTGTTGTGGTGATTAAATTATTATTAAGACGTTTCTTGCAATGGATATGTGAAAAGTCACCCGTAGCACCCTTGAAGTTCGGGATTCGATTCCCCACACATGTACTATATGGAATAATGGAATTTGCGATGTATGGGCCCGATTGGTATGGGATTGTGTTGTTTTAATTAGTATTATGACGTTTCTTGCATTGGAAATGCGAAAAGTCACCCGTAGCACCCTTGAAGTTCGGGATTCGATTCCCCACACATGTACTAAATGGAATAATCGAATATGCGACGTATGGCCGCGATTTGTACGGCGTTGTGTTTATTTAATTAGTATTAAGACGTTTCTTCCATTGGATAGTCTATGCGAAAAGTCACCCGTAGCACCCTTGAAGTTCGGGATTCGATTCCCCTCACATGTACTCATTGGAATACCGGTAATCGAATTTGCGATTTATGACCCCTCCTCCCCCACTCGTCTTAATACCTCTTCATTTGCTCCTCTATCTACCCAACTGATCTTCATCATTCTCCTGTAACACCACATTTCAGAGGCTTCTATTCTCCTCTTTTCTGCTGTACCAATAGTCCAAGTATCATCGGCAACAAATGAGCGTCAACACAAATACGTCATAGGTGACGTCATGGATGTCACTAACATTTGCCTTATTCTCCTTTATTTTTCCATTTCTTCTTCTAGTATGTAGGTTAGTAGTTAGTTTTAGTTTTAAGTTCGCTTTTCATTTTCATCTTCATGATCACCCAAACCATCAGGGGCCGATAACCTAGATGTTAGGCCCCTTAAAACAACAATTATCATCATCATCATCACTAACATCCCACGCGATATATACTACAACCAATTTTTTTTTAGGCCTTGATATCTGTTAATATCCAGTTATATTTCACCTATTGTGTTTATAATGACCCCATGCATACCCATAAAAACATTCATGACAATAAGTTCAGTAGTTTCAGAGAAATGTGTACCTGAATGTCAAAAAATATAAGTTACGGTAAAAGACAAAAAAACAAAGACATGCGTTTTTGACACGTACCAGCCTTTTAGAATTTTCCAGCTCCATACTTCTCTTCATTCTTGGTTTCCTCATCTTCTTTCTTCTTCTTTTCAGCTCTCTTCTTTATCCTGGCTTCTTTGGTCATCTCCTGGACACTCTTTTCAGCTTCCATCAGTCGCAGCAAGGCAACTAGCAGTCGCAGCATATCACTCTTGCGAAGCGCACATGCAATGCCATTGCCTGGTACAATGCCAAGTTTTTCATGCCATAAACAAACCTCAAATTAACCTCGTATTTCTTCTCAACTAATTTTGATGTCATAGTTGATTTATTGCTGCCACATGAATTACATTGTATTTCCAATCTTGTGGCTAAGCCCCTTCTACTTTTTTCATCTTCCTTTAGTTCAAAACAGTCTACACCATCACAGTGTTTACATTTAGCAAATGAGTGTAGCAAAGCAGAAAGTACACCTATATTTAGAATTACATAACTATCACAACTACTTGCATTACTCACAGTGGAACAGGCATTACTCTCGGCTTCCAAATAATAGTTTCCTTTTTGAGGCACATCTTGCTCTTCCAATGTCATGTTTTGAGTCGGTTGAATGCAATCCAAAATCGCCCCTCACACATTTGGCAACACGGCGATAATATTTACCTTTACCAAACTTCCTAATTCGACCCATAATAACACACGGGAACACAAAACTGTAAATAAATGTTATAAAAACAACGACGACTGATCTACACGAGGTTACCACTGAAAATTCAAAACATCTTCTTCTTCCACTTGGTACGGTAGTGGGCATAGTAAACTCTTTACCCAATTGCTACTGTGCAGTGGTATGTATCATTGGGTAACCGTTGACTACCGATTTAAAGCGTAAGACCAGTGAGTAGCGGGGAATCGTAAACAAGAATATGACGCAACGCGGAGAGATACATATGAGGAAAAACATAGGAATTAGAGACGAGGACACAAATGGTATTACATGATCCTTGGTATTAACTCTTCACACCGAAGCGACCCACCTTGGTGACTCGCTACACATACACACACATGACCGGGTCACAAATATGGATATGGGAAAGGATTACCCTTTCAAATCTTTAAATTAATATTGTCGAAAAATGCTACGATGCTACTAACCAGTGGAATTGTAGGCGTATGTACCAATGTGGCCACATTTAAAGGAAGTTCATACCCTAATTCGTATAGAGCTCTCAACATTATAGCACGTTGATGGTCGTATAGTGGACATTGAAATATAATATGATTTAAGGAACCCTCCATTTGTAAACACGCACATAGAGGATCATCACGTCTTTTTATGCGGAATAAATACACCGGCGTTAATGCATGGTTAAAACGTAGACGAATGATTGTAATGATATGTCGTCGTGTGTATTTCCCTCCGTGAAACCATGGTTTGTTTAAAATAGTCGGTTGTAACCCAAAATAGTGTTTGGCCTTAATTCTGGCGTAGCTAGTCCACGTGCCTTGCCAGTCCTCTCGTATTGTCGAACTAATTATAGAACGCATGTCTGACATTGGTATGGCGATGTTGTAAGTTTTTCCGTGTCCCTTTGCTGCATCTTTGGCAAGGTTATCCGCTATTTCGTTTCCTTCAATGTGACAATGGCCGGGTACCCACATGATACTGACTTCAAAACCCTCCGTGTGTAAAGTGTACAATTGTTGCACTAATTGACATAAAAACCAGTTGTCGGCCTCTCTAACATTTTGAAGTGCTTGCACTACACTCATTGAATCAGTACAAATTAAAGCATGACGAATGGCATGTTTTTTGATATAAAAACACGTCTGACGTATGGCAAAAATTTCGGCTGTAAATATCGAGACGTCAGGGGGTAAAGTATACTGAAGGGAGATTTGTAAGTCCGGAGCACAGAAGGCTGCTCCCACACGCGCAGGGTTAACCATTTTAGAACCATCTGTGTAAAAAAGGATACAGGAGATCAAAGGATTCGTTATTTCCCTAAAAATACGGGGAATGATTACAGGATGATGTTGAAACGTCTGGTAGACTTGGGGTAAGGAGTTCTGAAGAATAGGAGGTTGAAAGTACGTTGCAGCATACGGAATAGTATATATCGGTAACCGCATGACTTTTAATATATTATGGCGGTACGGTTGAAGCATGGTATATGCGGTTAGTAACGCAGGACGAGAAACGGTGGGCAATAATCGGCGCGTATAATATTCTTCTAATAGTTGTAATTTAGGGACAATAGGTGATGTTGTTATCATCATTTTTCGTAGCAGGTACATACATGCAAGATATCTACGCCGATGCTGAAGTGACATTTCTCCGGTTTCAACTAGCAGGGCTCCTGTGGGGGTTGATTGAAGCGCACCTATAATTATACGCAAGGCAGAAAACTGGATTCTATCTAACAGAATAAAAAAAAAAGGAATTGTAATCCAGTACGGAACGGATTATGTTACGATAAACCGTTAATAATGATTCTGGGTCCGCCCCCCAATTACGTCTAGTGAGAGACTTTAGAACATTAATTTTACTGGCGAGATGACTCTGAAGGTATTGCGTATGTCTCTCCCATTGCATTTTCCTGTCAATATGAATCCCTAAATATTTGACACTTGTCACCACCGGAATGTGACCTTGACGGTATAATATAGGAGAACTGTCGTAAATTCGTTTGTGCGTAAAAATCATCGCAGCGTTTTTTCCTACAGATGTTTCAAATCCGTATTGATGTAGCCAATCATGAGCATGAGATAAGGCGTGGTATATATCTCTTCGACATGAGGAAAACTCTTCTCGAGTGCAATATATTAGAATGTCATCCGCATATTGTAGAATGCGAGCGTGCGGTAATATGACTGTTTCTAAAGTACGGGTGTAAATTAAGTATAAAAGCCCGCTTAGAACGTCGCCCTGGGGAACACCATAAGAAGTATGTCGAGAATCAAAGACACCGGCTGGGGAGTTTAACGTAATATGACGATGGCATAGCATATTGTGTATTAAGCACCTGAAGGGAAAGGGAAAATTTAGATCCCTTAGAAGTTGAATAAGAAGATACGGATCAACAGAATCATATGCATTTTTGAGGTCAAGGAACACAGCTACTGTGTGCATTTTCTTTCCTTTTGCTAGGAGTAGATCAGTAAGGAATATATTTATGGGGTCGGATGTACCAAGATTTTTCCTAAATGCAAATTGGGTTTTTGGAAACAGGTTATAATATTCTAGGCACCATTGAAGCCGTCGGAGAAGAATATGTTGGAAAATTTTTCGGAAACAAGATCCAAGTTGAATACCACGATAACTACTCGGTAATCGAGCATCTTTCATGGGTTTAAGAATCGGTACGGTTTGAAAAACATTCCAATCCTCCGGGAAGGTCCCTGTGCATAAGATGGAATTATATAGTTGAAGAATGATGCTCTGAGCGTTTACTGGAAATCGAGCGATCATTTGATAAGTCACTCCATCAATCCCTGGGCTGGATGATTTTTTGTGCCGAAATGTGTGTCTTAATTCGCTACTTGTAATAGGCTGCATTAAACTGGAAAAACGTTCCAGGGAACCAGATGTACAAGATGTAGGCAAGCGAATAACTATTTCTGGTGTCCAAGTATGATACAGGTCATGGTATCCCTGCGCCGAAAGTTGGGAGGGGGATGAGATAGTACGATTATTAGAGAAATGTTTAATCGCTGTCCAAATACTGTTTAGGGACGTAGTACTGCATAATTGGGTAGTATATAATTTCCACGCTTCCCGTCTTTTATCATTAAATACACGTTGTAGTTGCGCAGTGAGACTTTTGTATCGCAAATAAGACGTTGGAGAGCCATAATGTCGAAAAGCTTTTAAACTCGCCTTGCGCCGTCTTACCAGCTGTCTGCATTCTTGATCCCACCATGAGGGTAAGGCGCCACGATTATTTAGAGGACCTGTCGTTGAAATTAAAGGGTGATATATATTAAGATAGGCGCGGATATTCTCTAATAAAAAGGCATAACTGTTACTGAGCCCCTGTGTATGCTGTGAAAGTCTATCCTCTAAAAATCGGGAGAACAACTCATACTCAAAAAATCGTAAATTTCGCTTAACCTTAGATACGTTTTTTGGGATATGTCGGGTACGCGAGACATCATAGTCGATTATAATTGGATAATGATCGCTTTGATGCGTATCCCGCACGGTCTTCCATGTCATCTTATGAGATAAGTCTAGAGTAGTGACACTTAAATCCACCGCACTTTGGGGACAATTTGGTGGGGTAATGCGCGTGGGTGATCCATCATTTAAGAGATGTAGGTGTAAATCCTGTATAACTTCCGCGATGTGACGTCCTTTTGGATTAACGCGACCACTGCCCCATAAGGCGTGATGTGCATTAAAATCCCCCACGGTAATATGTTTAGGAAATTGTTTTATGAACCGGAAATATGCCTGCCATTGCCGACGGGAACCTTGTATACCCGGGGGACAATAAATATGACTTACATGTAGATCTTGTACAAGGAAGGTGTGATGATAAGTATGAGGAATATAGAATTGAGTAGAGAGAGGAGTGTATCGTAAGGTCTTTTTGAATAGCGTCATTATGCCACGATATCCTGGACCATCCTGACGTTCGACCAGGTAGTTGGGAATCGAGAATCTATACGAGGCACGAAGCCATGTTTCCTGAAGGAATATGATATCCGGATCATACTCCTGGATTAAAAGCAATAATTCATGTTTCTTATTTAAAATACTCCGGCAATTCCACTGGAGGAGTAACATGTAGCACACATCTAAATTAGTCCACTGTAGGACTACTACTTACTAGGGTATTATTTTTTATGGTAGGAGGATTGGGAAGTAACGGAACTATTTTGTCTAATAATTGTTTCACATAAAAGCTCCATTGAGCGTTGTGCCCTAATAATTCTTGTAATTTCAGGAAATCTTCAATAATGTCATGGGACGGGTCTCGTGAAGAGCCAGGTGTTTGAGAACACTGTTTCTTCGAAATTTCCTCACCCATTGTGGCGGGTTGCAAAGCCACCCCTACACCACTGCCAGATGGTTGCTTCAAGATCTCGAGATAGGCCCGTCGATCGTAACCTATAGGATTCACCACTTTCGGCTTTGGGGACACAAGTTCAGTATATTTTCGTTTTCTCGGCGGATCATCTCTACGCGTATTATGAGACTGTTCTAAGGTTGGAAATTGCTGCGGGAGTGTAAGAGGATTAAACGGTACATTGTAGTTAGCCGTAATAACTTCGTGGTACGATTTATTTTCGGTACACATTTGACGTTTTATGGACTTTTGTTTCTCCAATTCTGAGCAGCGTGCGGCGCCTGCCGGATGATTATCACCACAATTAGCACATTTAAACAGAGTCTCCTTACATGTTTCCGTAGAGTGTCCTTGCGCACAGTTACCGCAAACTGGGGCGCGAGCCCGGCTGTGTAGTTTCACATGCCCAAAACGTTGACAGTTCAAACATCTAATGGGGGAAAATATGAATAATGTTACCTCTAAGAGTACATTAAAAATAGATACATAATCAGGTAGTCGTCGTGTTTTAAAGAAAATTTTCACTGTTCCTGTAGGAAGGGATTCTAACTTGTCATTGATCATCTTTTTCCGGAAAAACCGCTGGACTCGTACAATTGGGACAGGCGAATCAATATATTTTAGGATTTCATCGTGCGTTAAGGATGTGTCCACGCCCCTAATTAGCCCAACACGTTGGACGTTAGCGGACGGAACAAATGCGACCAAGTGCTTTGCTGGTAATAAGGGATTTTGTAAAAAGGAGTTAGCTTCTATGGCCTTGTTAAATTGTACCTGAACACGATTGCGGCCTTTGCGTTGAATATTCTTTATCCCCACGATCTTATTTTCGAAAAAGAGCTTTCCTAATGCCATCGGATGTAAATTGCCAATATGTTGATCACCCTCACCTTGCACAAACACCGTGTACGGTCCTGTGTGATGGTCGTAATATCGATTGTCGTTTGACAATGGCTGTCGCTTAGCAATAATTGGAGATGTTTCAGCAGTGGAAGTTGTTGGAGTTGATACTAGCTCAACCTCCGACACTACAAGCATACTTTCAACTGACGCTACACCCTCGTATTCCACGTGTTCACATTCGTCCGGTGGTCGCCCCATCTGACTACCATCACTTTCGGACGACATGTCGAATAGTTATCCCCTATTAGGAGGGGGATACTAACCTGATTAAACACTAACGAGATCTAACACTCTAAACAAAGAACAGGTCACAAACCCGAAGTCCACACAACACTGAAAAGCACGTACCCTACACCCGATACCACTCACTGCACAGATGCACACCGTATGGAGGTTGGGATACTTCTTCTTCTTCTTGGTACGGTAGTGGGCATAGTAAACTCTTTACCCAATTGCTACTGTGCAGTGGTATGTATCTTTGGGTAACCGTCGACTACCGATTGAAAGCGTAAGACCAGTGAGTAGCGGGGAATCGTAAACAAGAAAATGACGCAACGCGGAGGGATACGTATGAGGAAAAACATAGGAATTTAAGACGAGGACACAAATGGTATTAACTCTTCACACCGAAGCGACCCACCTTGGTGACTCGCTACACATACACACACATGACCGGGCCACAAATATGGATATGGGAAAGGATTACCCTTTCAAATCTTGAAATTAATATTGTCGAAAAATGCCACTATGCTACTGACCAGTGGAATTGTAGGCTTATGTACCAATGTGGCCACATTTAAAGGAAGTGCATACCCTAAATCGTATAAAACTCTCAACATTAAAGCTCGTTGATGGTCGTATAGTGGACATTGAAATAGTATATGATTTAAGGAACCCTCCATTTGTAAACACGAACATAGAGGATCATCACGTCGTTTTATGCGGAATAAATACACCGGTGTTAATGCGTGGTTGAAACGTAGACGAATGATTGTAATGATATGTCGTCGTGTGTATTTCCCTCCATGAAACCATGGTTTGTTTACAATAGTCGGTTGTAACCCAAAATAGTGTTTGGCCTTAATTTTGGCGTAGCTAGTCCACGTGCCTTGCCATTCCTCCCGTATTGTCGAACTAATTATAGAACGCAGATCTGACATTGGTATGGCGATGTTGTAAGTTTTTCCGTGTCCTTTTGCTGCATCTTTGGCAAGGTTATCCGCTAGTTCATTTCCTTCAATGTGACAATGGCCGGGTACCCACATGATACGGACTTCGAAACCCTCCGTGTGTAAATTGTACAATTGTTGCACTAATTGACATAAAAACCAGTTGTCAGCCTCTCTAACATTTTGAAGTGCTTGCACTACACTCATTGAATCGGTGCATATTAAAGCACGACGAATGGCATGTTTTGTTATATAAAAACACGTCTGACGTATGGCGAAAATTTCGGCTGTAAATATCGAGATGTCAGGGGGTAAAGTATACTGAAAGGAGATTTGTAAGTCCGGGGCACAGAAGGCTGCTCCCACACGCGCAGGGTTAACCATTTTAGAACCATCTGTGTAAAAAAAGGATACAGGAGATCAAAGGACGCGTTATTTCCCGAAAAATACGGGGAATAATTACAGGATGATGTTGAAACGTCTGGTAGACGTGGGGTAAGGAGTTCTGAAGAATAGGAGGTTGAAAGTGCGTTGCAGCATACGGAATAGTATATATCGGTAACCGCATGACTTTTAATATATTATGGCGGTATGGTTGAAGCATGGAATATGCGGTTAGTAACGCAGGACGAGAAACGGTGGGCAATAATCGACGCGTATAATATTCCTCTAATAGTTGTAATTTAGGGACGATAGGTGATGTTGTTATCATCATTTTTCGTAGCAGGTACATACATGCCAGATATCTACGCCGATGCTGAAGTGACATTTCTCCTGTTTCAACTAGGAGGGCTCCTGTGGGGGTTGATTGAAGCGCACCTATGATTATACGCAAAGCAGAAAACTGGATTCTATCTAACCGAAGGAGCCTAATGCTGGGCATGGAATCAAAAAAAAAAGGAATTGTAATCCAGTACAGAACGGATGATGTTACGGTAAACCGTTAATAATGATTCTGGGTCCGCCCCCCAATTCCGTCTAGTGAGAGATTTTAGAACATTAATTTTACTGGCGAGATGACTCTGTAGGTATTGCGTATGTCTCTCCCATTGCAATTTCCTGTCAATATAAATCCCTAAATATTTGACACTTGTCACCACCGGAATGTGACCTTGACGGTATAAAATAGGAGAACTGTCGTAAATTCGTTTGTGTGTAAAAATCATCGCAGCGTTTTTCCCTACGGATGTTTCAAATCCGTATTGATGTAACCAATCATGAGCATGAGATAAGGCGTGGTATATATCTCGTCGACATGAGGAAAACTCGTCTCGAGTGCAATATATTAGAATGTCATCCGCATATTGTAGAATGCGAGCGTGCGGTAATATGACTGTTTCTAAAGTACGGGTGTAAAGTAAGTATAAAAGCCCGCTTAGAACGTCGCCCTGGGGAACACCATAAGAAGTATGTCGAGAATCAAAGACACCGACGGGGGAGTTTAACGTAATATGACGATAGCATAGCATATTGTGTATTAAGCACCTGAAGGGCAGGGGAAAATTTAGATCCCTTAGAAGTTGAATAAGAAGATATGGATCAACAGAATCATATGCATTTTTGAGGTCAAGGAACACAGCTACTGTGTGCATTTTCTTTCCTTTTGCTAGGAGTAAATCAGTCAGGAATATATTTAAGGGGTCGGATGTACCAAGATTTTTCCTAAATGCAAATTGGGTTTTTGGAAACAGGTTATAATATTCTAGGCACCATTGAAGCCGCCGGAGAAGTATATGTTGGAAAATTTTTCGGAAACAAGATCCAAGTTGAATACCACGATAACTACTCGGTAATCGAGCATCTTTCATGGGTTTAAGAATCGGTACAGTTTGAAACACATTCCAATCCTCCGGGAAGGTCCCTGTGCATAAGATGGAATTATATAGTTGAATAATGATACTTTGAGCGTTTATTGGAAATCGAGCGATCATTTGATAAGTCACTCCATCAATCCCTGGGCTGGATGATTTTTTGTGCTGAAATGCGTGTCTGAATTCGCTACTTGTAATAGGCTGCGTTAAACTGGAAAAACGTTCCATGGAACCAGATGTACACGATGTAGGTAAGCGAACAACTATTTCTGGTGTCCACGTATGATACAGGTCGTGGTATCCCTGCACCGAAAGTTGAGGGGGAGATGAGATAGTACGATTATTAGCGAAATGTTTAATCGCCGTCCAAATACTGTTGAGGGACGTAGAACTGCATAATTGGGTAGTATATATTTTCCACGCTTCCCGTCTTTTATCATTAAATACACGTTGTATTTGCGCGGTGAGACTTTTGTATCGCAAATAAGATGTTGGAGAGCCATACTGTCGAAAAGCTTTTAAACTCGCCTTGCGCCGTCTTACCAGCTGTCTGCATTCTTGATCCCACCATGAGGGTAAGGCACCACGATTATTTGGAGGACCTGTCGTTGGAATTAAAGGGTGATATATATTAAGATAGGCGCGGATATTCTCTAATAAAAAGGCATAACTGTTACTGAGCCCCTGTGTATGCTGTGAAAGTCTATCCTCTAAAAATCGGGAGAACAACTCATAATCAAAAAATCGTAAATTTCGCTTAACCTTGAAGACGTTTTTTGGGATATGTCGGGTACGCGAGACATCATAGTCGATTATAATTGGATAATGATCGCTTTGATGCGTATCCTGCACGGTCTTCCATGTCATCTTATGAGATAAGTCTAAGGTAGTGACACTTAAATCCACCGCACTTTTGGGACTATTTGGTGGGGTAATGCGCGTGGGTGATCCATCATTTAAGAGATGTAGGTGTAAATCCTGAATAACTGCAGCGATGTGACGTCCTTTTGGATTAATGCGACCACTGCCCCACAAGGCGTGATGTGCATTAAAATCCCCCACGGTAATATGTTTAGGAAATTGTTTTATGAACCGGAAATATGCCTGCCATTGCCGACGGGAACCTTGTATACCCGGGGGACAATAAATATGACTTACATGTAAATCATGTACAAGGAATGTGTGATGATGAGTGTGAGGAATATAGAACTGAGTAGGGAGAGAAGTGTATCGTAAGGTCTTTTTGAATAGCGTCATTATGCCACGATATCCTGGACCATCCTGACGTTCGACCAGGTAGTTGGGAATCGAGAATCTATACGAGACACGAAGCCATGTTTCCTGTAGGAATATGATATCTGGGTCATACTCCTGTATTAACAGTAATAATTCATGCTTCTTATTTAAAATACTCCGGCAATTCCACTGGAGTAGTAACATGTAGCACTTATCGAAATTAGGCCACTGTAGGGCTACTACTTACTAGGGTATTATTTTTTGTGGTAGGAGGATTGGGAAGTAACGGAACTATTTTGTCTAATAATTGTTTCACATAAAAGCTCCATTGAGCATTGTGCCCTAATAATTCTTGTAGTTTCAGGAAATCTTCAATGATGTCATGGGACGGGTCCCGTGAAGTGCCGGGTGTTTGAGAACACTGTTTTTTCGAAATTTCCTCACCCATTGTGGCGGGTTGCATAGCTACCCCTACACTACTTCCAGATGGTTGCTTCAGGATCTCGAGATAGGCCCGTCGGTCGTATCCTATGGGATTCACCACTTTCGGCTTTGGGGACACTAGTTCTGTATATTTTCGTTTTCTCGGCGGGTCTTCTCGCCGCGTATTATGAGACTGTTCTAAGGTTGGAAATTGCTGTGGGAGTGTAAGAGGATTAAACGGTACATTGTAGTTAGCCGTAATAACTTCGTGGTACGATTTATTTTCGGTACACATTTGACGTTTTATGGACTTTTGTTTCTCCAATTCGGGGCAGCGTGCGGCGCCTGCCGGATGATTATCACCACAATTAGCACATTTAAACAGGGTCTCCTTACATGTTTCCGTGGAGTGTCCTTGCGCACAGTTACCGCAAATTGGGGCGCGAGCCCGGCAGTGTAGTTTTACATGCCCGAATCGTTGACAGTTCAAACATCTAATGGGGGAAAATATGAATAATGTTACCTCTAAGAGCACATTAAAAATAGATACATAATCAGGTAGTCTTTGTGTTTTAAAGAAAATTTTCACTGTTCCTGTAGGAAGGGATTCTAACTTGTCGTTGATCATCTTTTTTCGGAAAAAACGCTGGACTCTCACAATTGGGACAGGCGACTCAATATATTTTAGGATTTCATCGTGCGTTAAGGATGTGTCCACGCCCCTAATTAGCCCAACACGTTGGACGTTAGCGGACGGGACAAATGCAACCAGGTGCTTTGCTGGCAATAAGGGATTTTGTAAGAAGGAGTTAGCTTCCACGGCCTTGTTAAATTGTACCTGAACGCGATTGCGGCCTTTGCGTTGAATATTCTTTATACCTACGATCTTATTTTCGAAAAAGAGCTTTCCTAATGCCATCGGATGTAAATTGCCAATATGTTGATCACCTTCACCTTGCACAAACACCGTGTACGGTCCTGTGTGATGTTCGTAATATCGATTGTCATTTGACAATGGCTGTCGTTTAGCAAGAATTGGAGATGTTTCAGCAGTGGAAGTTGATGGAGTTGATGCTACCTCAGCCTCCGACACTACAAGCATACTTTCAACAGACGCTACACCCTCGTATTCCACTTGTTCAAATTCGTCCGGTGGTCGCCCCATCTGACTACCATCACTTTCGGACGACATGTCGAATAGTTATCCCCTATTAAGGCGGGGGTACTAACCTGATTAAACACTAACGGGACCTAACACACTAAACAAATAACAGGTCACAAACCCGAAGTCCACACAACACTCAAAGCACGCACCCTACACCCGATACCACTCACTGCACAGATGCACACCGTATGGAGGTTGGGATACGAATAGGTTGGGATACGAATGATGATTCAAAACATCAACAAGTTTCCGCGGAAACCGATGCTTAGATGTTTCCATGGAGATTATATAAGCAAGGCAGCTACTAGAACTACTCAGATGTTTCCATGGAGATCATATAAGCTACCAGAACTACCAACAGACAAAACAAGACTTCCTATTAGCATGCCGAAAAACAACATTTGGTGACAGTCCACGCCAGGTGGGCGTGGTCAGTTGAGCACCATAATTAAATGCTCCGAAAAAGGCATTTAGAGGGCCGGAAGGTGCAAAAATCATATGCCACCTTATAGAATAGACCTTCCCTCACACATTTATCAAAGAAAAAAAATCCATGATCGCATAGTTGATGTCATAATTCTCTGCGTTGCAATATCACAGCCCACGTGCGTCAGTGCATGGTTAGCTGTGTCTCTGACTTGTACAGTGTGAACGCTTGTTACTCTAACCGTGTGTTAATGATAATAATAGTGCTTTAATAATTGTTTGTGTAGTACTGTAGAGTAGAACAGCAGTAGTTAAAAGTAATTAGAAACTTATATTTGTGACTTTATTCAGTTTTCATTGGAATTAACAGTCTATTTTCTTATTATATTTTACTATGTCGGAGGCGGGTAATTTGGCTAAGGGAAAGGGTAAACTGAAAACCACTGGGCGAGGAATCGTTTGCGAGGTCAGTCCCGTGAATTGGTATGTACTTTACGGGAATATTTCGAGGAGAGAGATAACGGCGGTCCTTTAGTGCCTTTTAGTAAAGTTATCGATAGAACTTCTGATGCCCTAAATATCAATAAAAATACAGTAGTGAATATCTGCAAGGAGAGATTCCAGCTCGAGGAAAGTAAAAATAAATGTGTCAAACTCCAATAATTACCTACCTGAACCTTCGTTTAAAATGACTAGTTGGAAATAAATCTACGGATACACCTGCAACGAGAATTTCCAGTAATGTCAGTCTTAGTGGGTCACCCATCATCTAGCTACCAGTTGGAAGGTCCTTGATGCTATCCTTCAAATGGTAAGTTTCCTTTTTTAAATCTCTGAACTGACAGTTCACTTTGTGTGTGTGTGTTTTTTTAAACATGATTTTGCTTTGAGTAACAAATTCCTCTCTCCAAAGTTAAGGTGTAGCTTGAGACGTTAAGATAGGTAGCCGACTTGATGAATGTTAATGATGCCATAATGAAAACTAACAAGATTACTGTCAGCGTTATGACTGGTGCGTATAGCAATAATGGTAGTGAGAGCTGATGAAATGCCGAGACCTTCTACTCGAACATACGGTACTTAATAAGCTGTAAGAAAAACACGTTGAAAGCATGTGAATAAATATTTCTCGGGTTTAAGTGCAAACCTGGCCTAACTATTTCGTTCGCAATATAGGAGCAAAATCCTCTTTTAAGCCTGAAGCAGTAGATTGTCACAGAAAAAAATGCAGGCTAACATTATTGTAAGTTATCGAACTCATCGTTTTCTAATAGCCGTTACTATTATCGCAAAAATAAGGAGATATTGTATATTCTACATCTGTAGCAACTATTCTAGATTCTAAATAATTCTGTAGCTTATCACTGAAATAATATTATTAAATATATTATAGCGAGTTGAATGTACTGCAGTAACTCATTTCCCACGCGCGCGCGGTAGGAGCGAGCAGTTTGGCAACCTCGTTCTCAGACCACATGGCGAGGCGATAACTGTCAATCCCTTTCTGGTAGCTCACAGAGTTTAAGCTACGCGCTGTTATGAAAAATATCGCTCTCAATGCATTTAAGTAGAGTGACACACACAGGCCGCTATGCTAAGCTATACTATGCGAAGCGATGCTAAGCTAGACAGTGGCTAGACAGATCGCTAGGCAGGCGATTTTCTTGGCTGTAGCTGGCCTGGCGCATGCGCTTTTCATTCCGGAACAGTTGATCTGGTGGGCTGTCGCAGACCTTTGAGTTGTGTGCGTAGCCGTGTTTGTGAGTGTAGTGTAGTGATTCAGGTAGTACCGTACTTCGTTTTATTTATACAATGGGTGACAGGCCAAAAGAACAACTTCGTTCATTTCCCAGCCCTACAAAACTGTGATAATCAAAATTCTCAAAAGTACGCAGAAATTATATCAGAATTTAGAACCGAATTCCGCGTTAGATTTCAAGACTTCATGGAGAATGTTATAAGTTTCAATATGTATTATTCCCCTTTCTCCATTAAAATATATAGTGTATCCACTGCAGAAGAGGAATATTTAGCTTTAAGGAATAATAATCTTCTTGTATTATCTTCACATAATACCCATACTGGTCCATCCAGCCTCCAACAACAAAATGTAATTATAACTGACGAATAAGACGGAGGCAATTAATTAATTAATTGTTTAGTTTTAATTTGTAGTTTTGTAGTAGATACGTAGTCAGAGGAGGGGGGGGGGGGGGGGGGGGAAGGTCCGAATTCTCTCCGAAATTGAACCAAGAGGCAAACTTATCGTTTGACAATTGTGATATTATAGTATTATTCTTATTTTCTTGTTAGTAGTGCCGGTATTATTACCGTTTTAAATTCATTTTGTCAAATACGGTAATCCATATAGTATTGAATATAGTTGATAACGCAAAGAATCTAATAATATCATTTTTAAATGAAGACATAGGCTATTCAAATACGGTAATATAGAAGTATCTACTCTATTGCTATTTTATATACGTATAGGCAAATTTGAATAATTTTAGAAAAAAAACCACGTATCTTATACATAGCTATAGTGGGCCACAATTTTAATTAATAAAATAGCAACACCTGGACCCCCACCTAAACATAATCCTGGCTACGTTCCTATTTTTATGTTACATATACAGTATTACACAAAAATTAATTTAGAAAGCAGTTAATTTTTAGTCTTGTAGGATCTCTTCGAATAAAGATACTATATATTTTCATTAGTAGGAAAGCATGTAATAAGAAATATGCTGCCTAGCTTAGTTTAGCTTAGCTTTCTGTTCGTGTCATAGCACACCATAGCTTGGCATTGCTTAGCATAGCATAGCGTAGCGTAGCGTAGCTTAGCTTAGCTTTCTGTGTGTGGTGACCTTAACCTGATTTCTTTTAGAAAAAAAAAAAAAAGCACTGGGTTTAGGTATTAGGAAGTGACTACCTATGGAAGTGAAACTTGGCTGTTGGCATAACAGAAAAGAGGAGAATAGGCACATTTACACATAGGCCGGTACACGGTCGACTCTAGAAAGGTCGGAAGGTTCAACCTGACAACACTGTAGCTCCGGCTATTATCAGTCATTCTTCGTCACGAGCGCCTGAACTGAAACAGCTGTTTGCTAGCACGGGAGGCGACAAAAACTACGGAATTAATATTGGACAAACATAATGTACATGTTTAGCAAAACATCTGTTGATTTTTATTTACACATGACCAGTGTTACAATCGGAAATAAATGAATAACGTGCATATGATCGTGAAAAGTTGTTATAAGAGTCAAGCAGCTGATTTTAGGCATGAGTGACACGGAAATAATTTACCAACATAAAAGTGTTTGGCAAAATAAAGAAAATTATTTTGCTTTTTTTTTCGTATTTTACTACTCTGAAGTATGGTAATAAAACAATTGGCGGTGTTATGATAATAATAATATGGAGTAAGTAGATGCTATTGTGGGTTACGTGATGCAAAAATGTAGGCAATCTCCCATAACATCTTCACACTGTAGGTCTATAAACCCTCGATTCCGCCGCACATGTATGTAGATAATTTACTACCATTAGAGAAATAGTCTGTTGCTGCTGGTATTCCATAACTGTATCAGATTACTTCTGTTTCCTTCCTAAAGTGCTGCAACTTACTCTTCCCATAACCAAGGTTGCTGACATCAACAGCATCATTCCTTGCCTGTGAATAATTGTTTAGCAATACAGTAGCAATAACTGAAAGTATTTTTTCACTTAATTGACTAATTTATGCAATCTACGAACCATTTCGAAGGTTCCCTAATCCAGGCCTGGCGCAGATTTTCGTCACTTGGGAACCTTACTTGGTTAATTTGCATTACAGTTGGGGATCAACATGTATCTGGCACTGTTACGGTGCCGAAACATTCCAGGAAAATCAAAGTTTAAAACATGAAGTACGATATGTGATAATTCCATGTACCGTAGGCATTTAAAAATACCATATTTGCCAGATACAAAGCACACTTGTCAGTGTGTTTTCAATTAGGGATTACAGTTAAAAAAAACTCATCTGGAAGGGTAGTATAAACGCTACTATAAAGCGTATAAACGTATAAAGCGTAAGAAACAAAATATAGAAGGAAATATCCCTATGAGATAAACTAGAACACCTGCCAGACTGAACGTTCCCTCATGTTCCCGCCTGACAAGGGTATGACTGATGAACATGTTGCCAAGTCTAAGCCTTCCGACCTGTCTAGAGTCGTCTAGAGTCGACCGTGGCCGGTATTACACTATCAAAGATATTTGTCAAAGATCTTTGATAAAAGATCTTTTATAAAAGATATGACAGTGTAATGGCGAAATCTTTTATAAAAGTACCTTTGATAAAACTTCTTTGATAAAATGTATGCCAAGCACCACAGATTACCTACTACCTACTACAAGCACCGTATCTTTGATAAAAGTTTTGTGACATCATAATCCAACATCAGGGGGAGCCACTCCGGGCTCCGCGCTTCGGCTTGCCAGAGCATAGGCTGCTGCGTGACGTCTTCGGTTGGGTACTGTCGTGGCCACCATGTATAACAAACAGTTCTCAGCTGTCTCTAGCAACAAAAAGGGACGCTTTTGAAGAGAAATATGCATGTGGTAGTCCTCGCATGCCCTTCTGCAGTCAACTAATACCCTATAAAGGGCGTATCACTACAGTCTGTACCATTAAACTTGCTACCCTCCTGTCAGGAGACTGATAAAATAACCCGGTCAATGCATGTGAGATTTTCGAAGTGAAATGCCATGTCCTGTGGTTCGGATTCCACGTAAAAAAAGTAGGTCCTGTGGTTCATAATCCCAAGATTCACGTTTACGTGAAACTAATAAACAGAACTCCAAAATGGTAATGTTGAAAATTAATGAGTGAGGTAAGCAACATTGAACCAAGTGCTAAACGGTTATCGGAGTCCCAAGTCAGACTACTGTGTGACCACCACGTAGTGTAGCGGTTAGTATTCGTGGCTGTCCGGGTACACTCAGCCTCGTGAGGCAAATCTGAGAAGATGTGGGTTCGATTCCCACCTCAGCCAGCCTGGACGTGGTTTTCCATGGGTTGCCACTGCCGGGTTGGTTCCTAACTTAGGCCATGGCTGCCTTCTTCTCAATCCTCATCTGATTTACAACTACACAAAGACACCACAATAACACAGGTTACCAGACAAATTTAACACACACTCAAGTGCACGGGGCTAAATGGCCACGATGTCCAAACTCCTCAAATGAATATTTTGGGCTGCACCCAACTGATTTACTACTTCTTGAGAAGTACTGTAGTTTTAAATAAGGAATATAATAAAATGCTAAATAATCAATAAGCTAATTGCATTGGACACTTAAATTCTTTGGCATTGTATCGTGCAAATAACTTGAAACGTGAGAGTATTTTGGACTCTCATAATATGCATAGATCATACAAATGCACATCTTTTAAATAGGTTAAATATCGTAGTTCTCAGTTCTTAACCTTTTCTAGGATCAAGCACACCCTCGCAGGAAGTTGTGGTACAGTTACAAAAGTACTCTCACGTTTACGAAACTATAGGGTCTTTCTTATCGGTGTAGTAATATATAGGCTGGCTGCGTGGCTCAGCGGTAACGTTCTCGCCTGCTATGCCCAAGGTTGCTGGATCGAATCCTGGTGCAGTCGGCTGGCATTTGAGGGTAAGCAAATGCGAGGGAGCCGTGTTAACAGATTTACTGGCACGATAATGATCCCCTTAGAGGCAAAATTCCGGCACCCCGGCGTCTCTAAAAGCAGCAGTTAAAAGGGACGTTCAACCAATAACATTAATTATATTATCTAGCAATATAGCAGCTGCATTAATGTAATCTCTCGGCTGTTAGTCACCCGACTACGTGCGCATTTTGCCGGTCCCCGCTTTATTGCTAGACCGATAAAAATGTCTTTGTAATATTGTGAGCATCTGAGTTATAGTCTACTTATCTTGGTATTGAGTCATCTAACGTGCTCGGCAGAAGCTGAAAATTAAAACTTGCTACCAGTTGCATCGGTAATACTTCTCCAGTGAAGATGACGTTTCGCTAGATGCACTGAAGTACTTTGCCGGTTATGTGGCATTCAAGAGTAGGTTCATTGATGAGAGTTTAAGTGTGAAGGGGGAAAATTTGTGTGTAACAGACGAGAGCAGGGATGATTGGATACCCATCATTTCAAAGGGGACTTACTCGTCCAACACATGAGTGGCTCCATAAAATGATTGAATTTGAAGTTTTGTTCATGGACGAACTATATTAAAAAGAAAAATGTAATGACCTACCTGACCACCTTAATAAAATCAAAATCTCCGGAAGCGTATGAGAAGATAATTCGTTTATACGTGAGGACAAGGACTTTTATCAGAATCCGTCACCTGAATAGGCATATCAAGATCAAATTACTGGAGAAATATGCAGCAATAAAGAACAAACTCTGGGTCGTTTCGTCATCTAAACCTCAAGTCGCATAAAAGGTAAGTGTTTATAAACTGATCATTTTCATACCATTGTTACATTAATAATGTATGTTGTTGGGACTGGGACATCTTGATCATCAGCTCCGTGTACTTGTCTTCAATTTGTAATCCGTGCTTTTAAGGTGACTGTTGTAATGTGTGTGTGACCGTAATTATTAGGGACGGAAATGGGGTAAGTGCTCCGGAACTTGAAACAAGGTAGGCTACTATCTCGGCATTTGCCTGGAGAGAGTGTGGAAAGCCGCTGTCAGCGCCGGGATTTGAACCTCTGAACTCCTGACTTACTACAGCTTCCCATTGCGGTCGTAGTGAGCAATATAACGCGCTTGGCTACACCGCAGGATCGCTAAAGCATGATTATGTAGCCTATCGCTATTGCTAAATTTTGTATTTCCATCCTTTGCACGTCTTTTATTGTGTTTTGTGAGGCTTCTTTTAAGCTCAGCTGATACTTAGGTGCGGTAGAGTAGTTAATCTAAAATATTTTTTGTGTGTGTTTATGAAGTATATTTCGCATTATAAACCACTGCAATATATTTTTTATACCTTTCTCTTTATAATGCGCATATTGCCGTTATTGTGATTGAATACCACGAGCGGAAAAGAGAAGCGAAATATGACTGTGTTTCCCGTAAGAATGCATTGTAAATATCAGCTGGCATGCGCCTGCTACATCCGAGCTGCGTCACAGTTTATCAGCCAAGGGAGCGAGAGGCACCGGAGTGTCCACTTGTGTCTCGGGACAGTCGGATGAGGAGCCAGAAAGATGCGCGCGCACCCGGCAGGGAGGAGCATTTGAATAGCGCAAGTTTTAAGAAATAAAATATGGAGGACGGTTGTCGTTTCGGGGTAACATTTACAGTCGATTTGCATTATTAACGCAAAGCGGTCGTGAAACTTGCTTTAAGTACATTTGAAAATATGCATTCCAATCAATATTCAAGATCTAACTGTAATAATTGAATATTTAACCATACGCACTATTAAGGACCATAACAATATGCGGTAAAGTCGGTCGGAAAAGTGTGCGAGTGGTATCGCGCTCGCTTGTTGTTTTGAAGATCCCGGGTTCAAGGCTACCCAAGGGCGGAAGTTTTTACTTCTTTTTAATTATTTTATTATTTCCTCACAAGGAGCATATAATAAGAGAGACGACACTCAATGCTAATTTTCTAGACACTTATGTCTAACATTGAATCAAAAGCATGCATTATTGCACCTCAGGAGGCGATATCGTTCCAAAAATGAAATTCTAATTGGTATGATTTCCAAATCTACGAAAACTTTTTTTCCCCATTTATTTGCCTATTTGAAAGCCTACCGGTGCTTTTAATAGAATATAAATGTTCTTAATAATGACTAAAAGCTGTTAAAAATGATATAATCAAGAGTAATTAGAGTTTGCTTCATTGTGCCATCATAACCTCAAAACATTCGTAACCCCTCCTCGCCCCCAACCATGCTGTAAAAGGGCGTTTTCGCTCAGGGGTAACGTTCTCGCTTGCTGAGCCCAAGGTTGCAGGTTCGAAACCTGGCGCAGTCAGCTGGCATTTGAGGGTGCGCAAATTCGAGGGGGCCGTGTCAGTACATTTACTGGCACGTTAAAGATCCCCTTCGGGGAAAAATTCCGGCACCCCGGCGTCTCTAAAAGCCAGGGTAGTTAAAAGGGACGTAAAACCAATAACATTATTATTATTAGGGCTTTTTCGGCCAGTTACTTTATTCACCACTAATGCTAGCCACTACACGAGGTGGTCAAACAACAATTGTGTCCAGGCAAGTATCTAGGCCTAATGGTTAAGACTAGGGAGTTGTGTGTCTACAAGGTATAGGGGAGCTGAAAACATGGTAGCCTTTCTTCCTGGAACTACAAACTGTCATTCACTCATTGAGAACAGTTTCCAGCTAGACTGTAAATAACCCATTACAGATTTGGGTGCTATTCAGCACCTAGAACAAATACTAGGTACTGAACTCCATTGTCATGCACTGGAATACAATGCTAACTTTCTTACATATTTTGGGTGGTCAAGCTAAGAGAACTTTAACCCTCAGTGTAAGAAAAATGTCCCTACGATGTCAGAACAACCCTTGTTCTCTCAGCTATAAAATGCATGTTAGCAGGCTTCACCATCAAATAGGGAGGTACAATTTGACATGCTGCATACATAAAATGATGATTACTAACACAGTAAGACTGAAACCTACAATGAAGCAGCACTCAAAAGGAGCCATGGGCGCCCGCAGGATTTTTTCCAGAGGGGGGCCAAGTTATAATTTTCATTTCATAGTATGTATGTATGTCTACCCCTTATTATTCCCGTTTTCCAACGGGGTCGGGGATGAGATGCGATGGAAGTCTTTGTGGCGATGGTTTTTACGGCCGGATGCCCTTCCTGACGCCAACCTCATGAGAGGAGTTAATGAGAGATGAAATGAATGATGGTGAATGAAACTGGGCAAGGATGTGGGAGGAAGCGGCCGTGGCCTGTCAGAAGGTACCGTCCCAGCATTTGCCTGGTGTTGAAAAATGGGAAACCACGGAAAACCATTTCAAGGACGGCCGACGGTGGGGCTCGAACCCACGCGTCTACCGAGTCAGCAGAGAGCTTGGCCCCATGACCTAATGCTGCGCTTTAGCCAGCGTAGCCACTACTGTCGGTATAATTTTCATTTCATTACCCCCCCCCCCCCCAAATTTCGTTTAATTTCTTACTTGCTTCGTTAAATTCATTATTCGACTGCTTTGAAACTTTGGCTTCTTAATGCAGGATTGGGAGGAATATTTCGTTTTTCGTTCACAGTTTTTGTCCATGGAAGTTTGCTTTTGTTCTTTTGTGATTTATTTTCATAATGTTCAGTTCTTAAAACAGGTAAAAATTAGTGGTATCACCATGTGTCGACAATAATATAAAAATCAAGCAGTTCATTAATATGCTAATATAAATCCAGTTCGCTTATTTTCGAAATACGGTAACTGGAGGACATATTTTCAGACATTTCCAAATTACTGAGCTAAATTTCACTGTGGAAATCTCCCTACATATTAATCCATCTAATAATTCACATAGCACTGTTTTCAAATATCTAGTTTGAACTGGCCGTTACAGAGGATCCATCACGTTTCTCCTCTTCTTCACAAGCTATCAGGAATACTTCGCATTGCTCTTCTTAGCATTATGAATTTTGTGGGAAATGATAAATGCGTATTGTACGTTACTCGTACTTTTGACGCCCATGGTTTTAGCAAATAATCGTTTTAGAAAGAAAATATTACATTTCATTATTGCTGACTGTTAAGTAAAATATATAAAACTCACTAAATCACGTACTTCTTACTTTGTCGCTTTAATAACGACACAAACATCGCAGGATCATTTAACTAGGTAGCGGTACATTCGTACGGTACTTACGAATGTCGCATAAATGTTCCTTGAGTTAAGACCCAGCCAATGTCTGTTCTGTAATTTTCTACTTTCAGAAGCACATCATTATCAATCCCCTCTTGAACGTTGGTTTTATCACCTAATTGATCTATATTGAATTGTAACTTTCATTCTGTCAATACGACTATAAGTCCAATCTTATTATATAATAGGCTAAGGTGTGTGTTTCACAAAACTCAAGCTCCTAAACCAGAGGGAGTTATCTTACAAATCGTCTCAATAGTCCAGGAAAAATCTTGCATTTCTTGAAAAGTCAACGGAAATATATTTGTTTATAACGTGCTTTTAAACAAATAAACAAGACGATAGCCCGTGGCAGAAATGTGTCGCGTACAGCCCACATAGCACTAGAGCCGGGCGGTTAGTCTGTACACATGGGGCACACACAACCCATTATGCGAGAGTTTTCACACAGGTCCGTTAGTTAAATTACGATTAAGTTAGCTTCTCCGCTGTTATAAGTAGGCTACATGTTGCGAATCGAAAATTGCCTTGCAAGAAGATTCCATTGGAATCATAGCCTACAAGATCAGGGGCGTAAAACTGCCCGCAAACTTGGGAAGGGGTCATGCCTACCTACCAGGGAGAACTTCTTTTCGTTTTAGGCTTTAAAGCTTGACATAACACGGTAATATAGGCCTAATGCTACATTAAAAAAACGTTAATTTTATTAATTATTTCTAATTAACCCTTCAATGCCAATCTAAGTTTAATGAAATCACACGTTTTGGATAAACATTATGGCCTACCAATAATTCTTAAGATTTTGGCATTTGACTGTAGGAGGCAAATATAGTACCGTATATGAGATGATAAATAATTAAAACAGTATTTCATTAAAAGATGCTATCATTTTTTTAATAATTTGAAATTGACATTTTTCAAAGCTTTTCGAACCTTGTCGGCCCAATGCGTAGCGTGTGCTTAAAACGCGAGATGTGCGAGGGAAGAGTCATGCTATTTTACTTAGTTTATTTCAAAAAACGACGTGCACGCTGTTGTTTCCGGGCAGGAGTAATGATTTTGCGTGTTCCAGTACCTTACCTCAGTTTTAAACCAGGGCTCAGAAAAAATAGTTCGAAAATGTACCTTTTAAGATCGTCGTGGTAAGTGGACAAAGCTCAAAGCCCCTCGGCTCTCGGCTGAGTTGGCGCGTTGGCGGGAATCGGCAGAGGGAGCAAAAACAGACTGTTTGTCGGTAGAATTAACAAATTTCGACTAAGCAAGGTAATATAGCTTTTCCCATTTTCCGCCTAACGTAGTAGCCTATTAAATCTTTAATAGAATACTTTCCGGTTATTTTATATTTTTTTGAAGGTAGGCCACTGAAAAATTTGTCTTGCACCTAAAACTTGAGGGGGACAAAGACCCCCCCTGACCACCTCCCCTCATGTTTTACGCCCCTGTACTACATTACGAAGTCCATCAGTATTCAATCACCATTTTGTCTCAACTGATCTGCTGTCTACATTCGATTGAGAGTGGGAATCTCAGTCACTTTGATAACGGCACAAAAACACCGCAGAACAATTTAACTAGTCTATTAGCCTATAAATTGCTTCGATTGTAGAATATTTAACACTACTGGTTAAAAATCTACAACAATAGTAGACTGCTGTTCATTTGTTGCAATAATTGCTCTGTTCGTAAGAAATGAGCCACTTGCACACCTTAAGAATAAAAATATAGCCTACGGCATTTCACAGCACAAAGAACGAATCCGGTAAGGCAAAACGGCGAAAAAACTAGACGAGTGTATAGTACAGACAGTAAATGACCCAGTATTGTAAGCTCGACCTTAAGGGACTAGTGCTTTCTAGTCAGCAAAGAAAATCTCGTTTTCGGGGTTGAAATCCACTATCGGTGTTGCAATGTATAGAAATATCTCCAGAACGTGCTTTCATATCGTCACTGCCATAGTGAGGTGGCGAAAGTGGTAGCCACTTTTGATAGTGTTGGGGAAACTTACGTTATTTAACACTAGGCATAACCATATTGAAAATTGGAGCTATGTTTCCATTGGTAGTCTAGTGCATGACATCATTAGAACCATATATTTTTGAATATACATACATATTATGTCAGCATCATTAAAGAAGTTTTCTATTGTAATATTTGTCAGTTGATTATCAGAAACTTCAATTTATGAAATAAACTGGTGACAATGACTAATCGAATATCAACATTCTCGGAATTCCAGGGGGGGGGGGGGGCACGGCGCCACCTTGCCCCACCCTGCCCCTCCCTGCGGGCGCCCATGCTACAAGTTATCGTCGTTTGCAGAATTTAAGGATCATTTTACTTCTGATGGGGGCGTTATATTCTGCCAACTATTTGGGAAAGCAATCAAGGCTGAACAGCGATCTCAAGTTACACAACACCTCAAGGGCAAGAAACATATTGCCGCAGTTTCGCACCTTCAGAATAAGCATTTTGCGATAATCGTCGGTCATTTGTGAAGGACAACCTGAAGATGTATCTCGGTGTGTATTGTAATGCTTCAGCAGTCAGTGAGACAGAATAAACTGCGTATTGTTTATTTTCACAATTGGCAACTCAAACTAACACTTGGGGCGCTGCGGTCATCTGGATAAGTAGGGTAAAAATATTCAATAACACGCGTTTGATATGGAACACTTTTTATTTTTCGGTTATAATCAGTAAATGTGGTCCCTAAAATAATGACAGTGTTATTTTCAATTGTATATATGTATAAATGTGCGATACACGTGATCTAATTTGTGTGTTCCACTGGATTTTATGTGTCAATTGCATATTATCAAGCATCGGTTGTCTGCTGGTATTTGTTTTTGTGCAGTTGGAGTCATGGCGCTGTTACGTTTAAAAGCTATATTTGAGTTTGCTAACTGTACCATAGACTCTAGAAATTATTTGCCGCTTGGTAGGGCGAAGGGATGAGTTTAACTAGTATTAAAACTCGGGGTAGACAGGAATTGCTTGATTTGGATGGTATGTATTAACCCTGGGAAGTCAAATTAGGCCTATATGACTCGTAATGGAATGGCTCGGATATCGCAGAGTGAGGAGATGGTGGTTGGTAGGGTTATTGGAAATGAACTAGGGAGCGGGGAAGGATATCTGACTGATGAAGCTTGGCTGTCCTCAGCTGGTGTAGGCTTGGCTGTCTTGGTACGGCTTGGCCCGGCGAGACTGTGCTTGGCTGTCTAGGTGCGGCTTGGCTCGGCGTAATAAGTGAACAACCCGTCCTGTCGTCAGTGAGTGTAGTGGTGAGTGGTCCAACCCGCCATGGGCGCCCATAGGATTGTTTCCAGGGGGGGGGGGGGGGAGGGGGCAAGTGAATATTTTCGTTTCATTACCTACCTGCCCCCCCCCCCCACACACACAAAGAGAAGGTTTCATTTCTTACTTACTTCCTGAAATTCATTATTTTACTGCTCTGAAACCATTGGCTACTTTGTGGCAAGTATGGGAGGAATGTTTTCTTTGAGTTTTTGTCCGTTAACGTTCACTTTTCTTCGTGATTCAACGCCGTAATGTTCAGTTCTTAAAAACAGGAAAAAACTAGTGGTATCGACAAAAATAAAAATCAAGTACCGTAGTTCATTAAAATGGTATTGTTAATCCAGTTCGCCAACTTTCTAAATAACTGGACATATTTTCACATGATCCCAAATCACTAAGTTAAACTGTGGAAATATCCCAACATCTGAATCAGCCCAATTATTTAAATAGCACTGTTTCCAAATACGGTAGGCTACGGTATCTAGTTTGTACTGGCCATTACAGCAGATCGTCACGTCTTTCCTCTTCTAAACAACCAATCGGAAATACTTAGCATTGCTCTTATTAGAATCATGAAGCACTTGTAGCCTACGAAATGATAAACTCGAGCCTATGGTTTTAGCATGACGAATAGAAGGAACTAGTGTGAGGACTCCGCCATTATAGCACGGTAGTTTGTGGTCCCGCCGCTACAAGCACTGCAAGCGATAATCTCCATCAACCTGTACCAGGGTTGTAGGCACTACAAGCACGCCATCAAAAAACAGCAGTTGAAAAACAAGCAACAACTCCATAAACCCATCCCCTCACTCTTCTCCCTCTCACCAACACTTCCCCCACGCAATCCTAGCACTCTACATCAAATCCTACAGCTTTTAATCACGCCAGCAGCACAATAAACTTAATAAATCCAGGCTACAGAACAGACCAAAAAAATACACTTTAAGCTAAACCAAATTCACTTCTCAGCTCGACATAACCCATAATACAAGTTAAAACCTATACAAAACATACTCTTCCTACTGTTTTACAACTATTAAACTAACTATTCGCACTCAAAACCTAGAATCCCTGAAACGGGAGCTAATTTAAAAACGCAATAGCCTAGCCCGATTACGTCTCCGGCAGTGCTACCGCATTTGCATTTCAGGGTGTATGTAGCCCCACCACTTCTGGTGCACCCTAGATAATGCGACACCCTCAGGGGCTCCCGGCTGGTGAGTTCGGGAGTTGGCGACCCCGAGGGATTCCTGAGCTGGGTCCGTTTTCCCCTTTTGTCCCTTCCCTTTGGGGCGGACCCTCTCCCCTCCCTTCTCCTCATAATCCTCTCCTCTTTTCCTTATATTTCCTTTTCTCTTTCAGATTCCCGCACTGTTTTTGTTACTTGGTTCCCCGTGTATCTAAATTCCCTTTTAGGATTTTTTTTGGTAGGTATTTTTAATCTACGTTGCATTTTGTAAGTCTTTTCGATCTAGATTGCATTTTGTGTGTGTTTTTCAATCTCAATTGCATTTTGTAAGGATTGACAATCTAAATTGCTTTTTAGTATGTCTTTCAATATCCGGGCCGGGGCTTTTGTTAGTTTTTTGAATTTCAAATGCATTTTGTATTTTCAACCTACCCCGCTTTGTTCAAGTAGTTAAGTCTCAATTGCAATTTTGTGGGTATTTTGAATCTAAATTACATTTTGTAATTAATTTCAATCTAAATTGCATTTTGTAAGTATTGTCCATCCAAATGAGAAGTTTGAATCTACCATACATTTTGTAAGCAATTTCAATTGCATTTTGTATTTTCAACCTACCCCGCTTTGTTCAAGTAGTTAAGTCTCAATTGCAATTTTGTGGGTATTTTGAATCTCCATTACATTTTGTGCGTATTTTCAATCTCATTTGCATTTTGTAAGTATTTTGATTTCACTTGCATTTTGTAGGTATTTCGACTGTACGTTGCATTTTGTACGTATTTTGGACTTAACCTACATTTTGTGCGTATTTCTCAATCTATTCCTTTTCAAGTATTTTCGTTCAAAATTCCCTTATGTACGTATTACCGCTCTCCATTTTGTGAGTAGTTTCAATCTGAGTTCCTTTTTGTAAGTATTTTCCCTGCTGCATAAAGCATAGTTGTTGGGGCTCACTGTCTATTTTATCTAAACCATTTTACTTTCATCCATAGCAGTGAGCTGTTTTTTATCTTCATCCTTTCATTTCACGCCATTTCATTTCATCAGGGGCCGATAACCTCGATGTTAGGCCCCTTAAAACAACAATTATCATCATCATCATCGCATATGCATTCATAACTTCACAATAACTTCCAAATTGCGACTAAGTGAGCTATCTGCCTGAGTAGTTACAGGTGTTACCGGCTTGCCTGGGACGATGGGTCACCAAACCGGTATTTAAACTCAATTATTAAGCTTTAATTAACCAAATTGAGAGGAAACAGATCAGACCAAAAAACGTACACTTTAAGCTATACCAAATTCACTTCTCATCTCGACATAAACTTTAATTCAACTCAAAACCTACCCAAAACATACTCTCCTTACTGTTTTACAACTATTAAACGAACTATTCGCACTTAAAACCTAAAACCCCTGAAACGGGAGCTAATTTAAAAACGCAATAGCCTAGCCCGATTACGTCTCCCGCAGTGCTACCGCAAATGCATTCATAACTTCACTATAACTTTTGTATAATTTGGTGCAAAATGATGGGTTTTAAAGCTATCTGGATTCAGTTTTTCCACCAATTTATTGTGATGTTTTATGTACGGTATGGTTAATGTCAAACGCAACTAATACCATTTTATCCATAATGTAGAATCTTGGGCTTATGCCGTGTTTTATTTATTCAAACTCGACGCGTTTCGAAAGAAACCATGTCTTTCTTCATCAGGAATAAACGGAAATACGACTAAATTGTTGCTAAGAGAAAGCAACAAAGAAACTAAAAAAGGTGCTCTAAGATGAACAATGAAGTGTATGTAACACGTCCTTCGAGAAGTGTATGTGGCATTCATTTCCAGGCCGAGAAAGTAATTACCAGAGAATTAAACTCAAAATCGATGTGGAGCGAAATATTTATGATTGTATCAATTCCAAAGGAACAATTTCAGTTGATCATTCAGGAGCTGGCTGCTGTCTTCAGCGTGTCATGGATATTATCCCTAGACTTGTTTATTTTGGGTGCCGATTCATCTTCAGAACGAAGGAAATCCGCCGGGATTTGCAATCTCGAACATCCGCCAAGTCTTCACGCAAGCTTTCGAAAGTTCAGTACCGTAGCCGACAAAATGAATTGGTAAGTAGAGAGTTACTTTAAATAGTTTATGTGTGCTTGTTTTAATATGCTGGGGATTAGCCGTGGTTTTTATCTGTTTCTGTATACTCCAGGAATCTGTGCGTTCCGTAACATGCAATGAAGACCGTAGTTCTTATTTCCATGAATTATATTTTCCATTGTGCCCTGCCGTGCTATTTTAATTGTAACCGCTAATTACTTTTTAAAAGAGTACTAGTTACAAAGTAATTCGTTTCCCTTAGCACCATCCCTAAGACCAGCTGATCCCGCCAGCGTGGAACTTACCCACTCTAGCGCTGCCTGGCGGGGCGCGCTTGAACTTCAGGAGTCTTCTCACTTTCTCCTTCTATTCGTCATGGTTTTAGTAAAAATTAGTTTTGTCAATAAACATATTTCGCCTGATTATTACTAACCACTAAGTAAAATGGATAAAAACCACTATATCACGTACTTCTTACTACCATTATTCGCATTCTCGACTGAAACAAGAGGAAAGGTGATACGAACGTAAACAAACCACTTCTTTCAATGTGTAATTGAGCCTTATGCTCAAGCTTTTCTCTGTTTATGAAAATAATAGACGATAAAATGAAACTAACAGATATTGTATAATTCCGTAGAGTTTTATAAAATTAACAAGTGATATATTTCGCCGTATTATTGTACCTGTGACGTAAATAATATACTGTCTATGTGTGTTAAGGCTACCCTTAAAGAGGGGAAAATTAACCTTTTTATATTCAATAACTGGCATTGTTGTAAATGTTGTTGCATTATTTGTAAACAGGTTTAAACCTCACCCCTTGTACTTGACTCTGAGTGAAATTCCTGTTTGTGTAATAACGTGTCATTAGGCGAGTGTGTATAAGTAATGTTATTTCAGAGTACCGATACCGTAGATTTGAGATGAATGCCCCGGAACATGAAATATGATACATACGATGTATTTCCCTGAATGCAGTGTTGATAATATCGTAGGCCTACTAGGGATGGCTGCTGTCAGCGTCGGCAATCAAATTTCGAATATTTAGGTAACCAGTCGTCATCGTGCAGCCTAAATTGAGGTACTCAACTACACAGATGGGCTTAAAGATCGAATTACTAAATTCTGTCCTTTCTTACAATGCATTCCACGTATGGATTTACGTCGAATTGGTGACATTTTGGCAAAATAGCAGATCTATGGTGTTCATGTCTTCCAGATGTTTGATAGTAGCCTGGAAAAGAAAAGTGCTACTCACGCAGCCGTTTAACTTGTAACGTACATTTTTACACCCTTCATCTATAAGTTTTTTACACTATTTCCCAGAATTGTCAGGCTAATTAAGGCGCATATTAGGCCTAAATATGCAAGTTATGATCGTTATGTTTATGGATGATCAGATATCTTTTTGAATTCGTTGAAGTACCGTACCCATTTCAAATTGCTGGTTGTTACGATTAAGCATCAAGTCGAGCTTTATCTTTATTCAGTGAATAATATACTGTCTAAACAATCTAAATCAAAAATGTTTTAGTTTTTTTAAATTTATGTAGGCCTATTTATGTCTCATATGTTACGCATCCAAAATTGCCTGCTTTGCAAGAGGGTTCCATTGAAATCATACATAACATTACGAAGTCTATCACTATTGAATTCACCATTTTGTCTGTATTCGATTAAGAGTGCGAATCTTAGTCACTTTGATTATGGCACAAACATTGCAGGATAATTTAACTACTGTATTATAAATTGATTCGATTGTAGAAAATGTAACACTGCAGGTTAAGAATCTACAACTGCAATGTTAGATTACTGTTCATTCGTAGCAATAATCGCTTTGTTGTCAGGAAATGAGCCACCGTACTATTGCACGCCTTTAAAATAAAAATGTACAGCATTTCGCGACACGAATATAACAAACGCGGAAAGGCGAGCAGGCGTAATATGGCGAGAGTATAATACAGTCAGGCCCATATTTAGGGCTCTTGACGCCTCTGGAAGTAATCAACATGAAAAATTTCATTTTCATAGCCCTTGTGGTTACAAAGATACGATGATTAACGAGTAAGTTACCTCCTTTTTGGATTATATCCTAATAAGAAAAGATTGCATTACTTACCTTTAAATGAAATACAAATCCATTCGTAGAAGATGCACACAAAATTAATAAATAATACTGTAAGCACACTGACACAGTCTAGGCGGCCGTTCATAGTGAACACAAAACACACGAATGGAATGTAGGCTACGCGCATATAAATTACAACATTCCTTTGTAATATTACTCAAGTGTCTAATTTAAAGCGAAAGAACACCAGCACTATTGCATAACTGACATAATATGTAGGATGATTTTAACCTTCCGGTGGGTGCTACTGATCTGACAGGCGCACGAGTTAATTCTAATCTCATATTCGTCAACTACCTTTCAGTAGTTACGTCTTTCCACATGACATTCAAGTCCATATCGGCCAGTTTGTCAATGACCCTTCTACACATTTGCTGTTGTTGCAAAAGTGATATGCGAGGCAGATTGCGCCTGATCGAGCACCATTACGTAATAGACTATGTAGAGAACGAATGAGTGTATTCACTAATAGAAGCAAAACTATTCTTCAGCAAATATTGTAATTTAAAAAAAATCAGATTTCTGAGGTGTGCCAGACAGGCTTAATGCGCCCACTGCCACTATACAGTATTTAATGTTTGGCCTGTCGGAATGTTAAATATCTGAAGTATTTATGTTTAGTACAAATTTATTAGAATACTGAAAGCACTTTTGAAAACAAACAAAAAAGCGTTTGTTCTCAGTCTGATTTTCATATCGTATGGGCGCCCATGAAAGGAGCTACGGGCTAACGTACACTACTGAATGAAGCCCTACTGTACTCCTAGGCTTTTACATCCAACAATGTAGTAGGCCTACACCTTGCAGGCTTTAGGCTAAGCATAATAGAGGACCAGAGGGAAGATAACAAAGTAGTCAATAAAGCCTACTATTATTTTGCTAGAGGGTATCTTTATTAATATCTTCTAGCAAGTACACAAACAATAAACATATGTTTCTAGAGCCAACAAACATTTTTTATCGACTTCATTTCGACTTTTTCGCCCATGCCTAGGATTGTATCAATCCTTGCCTTATTGCCTGGCGCATAGGACACCAGAAGTCACAGCCATGCAGAGTGTATGTCAAAATAGGACCAGGGTCCAAACCTGGGTGCTTCGATCACAAGTCACTTTGTATCTTTAATACTGTACTTGTAGTATTTGATTGAGACAGCTGCATGCATGCAAGTATTAGCATAGATAGGAATATTATGGACATGGATAGGCCCTTCCGCATATCAAACTACTCAAGTAGCCTACCGTTAACTAAACTAAAGCTGATCCTGCACAGAAGTCTTCAGCAAGATGAAAACAATTGTTTGGTACATTTGGCAGGAATAAATTACATATTGTCCAATATGAACAAGACTGGAGCCTCCGTGGCTTAGGCGGCAGCACGCCGGCCTCTCACCGCTGGGTCCGTGGTTCAAATCCCGGTCACTCCATGTGAGATCTGTGCTGGACAAAACGGAGGCAGACAGGTTTTTCTCCGGGTACTCCGGTTTTCCCTGTCACAATTTCATTCTAGCAACACTCTCCACCATCATTTCATTTCATCTGTCATTCATTTAATCATTGCCCCAGGGAAGTGCGTCAGGCCTCGGCAGCCGGCACAGTTCATATCCTCGCCGCTAAATGGTGGCGTCATTCATTCCATTCCTGACCCGGTCGGAGACTGGAAGCAGGCTGTGGATTTTCATTTTCATGAACAAGACTATCGTACCTATTTTCGGATTTTTACGCGAAACACAAACAAATAAAAGTAAATCCATAAATTCTGATTAGTCAGTATAATTATACCGACAGAAACTATGACAAAGGTTTACATCTTAGCAATTAAACCCTACCCTACCTATCAATTATGTTGTCCCACGTTTAGAGCGAACGTAGCTGCCGCCATTTCTAATAACACCGCTAGCCACTTGTTATTCAATTTAGTATTGGCTCTAACATAACATAGATTGAGTCACTAAAAATGGAGTATACTGCAACAGTTGTCGGCATGCGGGTCCAAACAGTAAACAAAACGCACATGGCGGTCTTTGTTTTGGTTCGAATCGCCCATAACAGTGTCCCGCGCCTGCTTGAACAACTGTGCCGCCACCAGAAGTTGCACCAGAGGAGGGGAAAGCGAGATAGGGAAACTCATGTGACGTGACGTGTATTGCCCCCGGCGGAACTGGTGTCTCGTGATGTCTGACGTCCCAAACCAGTATTCGCAATCAGGTCATTTGAAACCACTTGTCAGCCACAAGCATTTTTAGCCTACTTTTCACATTTTGCAAAAATGAGGAAAAAGTAGACTTATGAGATCGATCCGGGAAAATGTGTGTCTGTCTGTCTGTCTGTATGGCTGACTGGCTGTGTGTGTGTCCCCCCCTATCAACTCCTAAACGGCTGCAGCAATCAAAACCAAATTTAGTATGAGTAAAGATGTGCACCGGAATAGCTCACGTCCATATTTGAAAATGATGTCAATGCTACCAACTGCTGAAAAAACGCACTAGAAATTTGAGCTCCATGTTGGATATCTTGCAAGGTATGCATGGGAGCTATTCCAAAATTGGCACACATGTAGATAATGCTATTTCAGTTTAATTTCCAGGAAGCCAACCATGACAGTGTTGCCAAAATAATTTTAAGCCTTCTGATAGGTCCAATGTTTAAATGCATATAACTTCTACACTATCAATTGTATATCAACCAAATTTTGTATGTAATATCTGTACATAAACAGATATGACTGAGCGTATTCTTAAGAGCCACCAGGGCTGCCAACTGTTAATAATTTCTCTCTCTTTTTTTTATCCAAATACCAATATATCAGAAAGTATGCAAGCCAACAGCTTTATACTATGCACACGTATATTCTGACATTTTAGATTAATTTGGAATAACTTATATACGTCAGTTCTACCAACATGATTATAAGCCTGCTGATAGTACCAATTCTTAAATACATGTAACTTCTATACTATCAGTTGGATTTCAACCAAATTTCGTATGTGCTATGTGTACCATAACAGATATGACTATAAGTATTGTTAAGAGCAATCAGGGCTGCCAACTGTTAATAAATGCTGTCTATATTTTTTTACCCTAATATCAATATATCAGAAAGTATGCAAGCCAACAGCTCTATATGTTGCACACGTATAGCACCTGACATTCGAGATTAATTTGGAGTAATTAATACAAGGTAGTGCTGCCAACATGATTCTATGCCTGCTGATATGTCCAATTTTAAAATACATGTAACTTCTATACTAACAAATGGATTTCATCCAAAATTGGCACAACAAGATATCATAATAATTCAGATTATTTCTGACCAGCACACGCATGGTATTGTTGGCAACATGCTTTTACGCGTGCTGATAGATCCAGTGTCTAACTGCATGTAACGTCCATAGGACTTCAACCAAATTTTGTATTCTGTACCTTAAGAGGTGGAACTAAGAATATATTCAGTCACCAGGGCTGCCAACTGTAGTGCTCTATTAGGCTACATTATACCAGGTATATTTTGAACTAATTAGATATTTCGATATTACCAACTTAATTTCGTCATTATTCTAGATAGGTTCATATACTGTAGAATAATCATTGGCATGAAAAGTAGGCTGTATAGTTCTTCACGGAACTTCTTGTTCAAAATGAAAAGATTCGTTTCACAGATCATCCAGCCAAGTGTGTATCTTTTTAAGGAGTTACGAGCGTCCTTGGCGTGAAGAGTTTTAGGACGACGTGACTCTTGAGCGCCCGCGGAGTGAAGACGCAGCCTCCCCCACTTTTCCCTAGCCCGGCACAGCACTGAGTCCATTGTTAGAAACAGTGGCGCCTCTGTACAGCGGGTGGAAGCTCTTATGAGCAAGCAAAGAGCACCACGTGCTATTGTTTACTGTTTTGGCCCGGTTTTCGGCAACTGTTGAAGTATACTCCATTTTTAGGGACGTAATCTCTAATATGTTTGATCCAATACTAAATTGAATATTAAGTGACAAGCTGTTTTATTAGAAATGGCGGCAGCTACGTGTGCTGGACACATGGGATGGGATAAATACCGATATTATGTAGGGCGGGTATTTAATGCTAAGGTGTAAATCTTGCTCATAGTTTCACTCGGTATAATTATGCTGTAATCGGGTCTAAACAGAATTTACGTATATACTTTAGAGTTTGTTTTTCGTGTAAAATCCGAATATGGTATTATACAGTACACTATATCGAGTAGCGTACGATAAATACATTGCATTTGGATCATATGGGCTACAGCATACAGGGGTGGCCAAATTATTAAGGCAAAGCTTAATAGAACCAAATTCTGTATTGCAAATTAAGATACAAAGCATTAAAATGAAAACATTGGTTTGAGTCCGAGTCTCCGTTGCAGGAGTGTATTTTGTCATACTTTCACCAAATGCGCTACTAGAGATCTTTAACGAACCAACATGATATTTATTTACGTATTATTTTACGCATTTAAGATTAAAGCGCTTGTATATTGTTTTGTTTTCTATTAAACAATAGACATTTAAAGGACAATCCTTAAGAAAGCAAAACGTTGTGCTGTCGGAACTAAATTTAATCTGTCGTATCTTCTTTTGTTATGAGTAGAGTATCGCATATACTATAAATATCTTCAATAGAAGGAATTATTTCACAGCAAATCATCGACTGGAAATCAATAATTTAATAAATTTCCAGTCGCGTTAGCTCAATTGGCAGCAAAGACTGATCTGATTAGGATGCCACAAAAACACATTCTCTGTTATACTTTGTTTATAGTCGATTTTACCCTCCAGGTTGGTTTTTCCCACGGACTCAGCGAGGTATCCCAACTCTACCGCCTCTACGGGCAGTGTCCAGGAGCTTGGAACTTCTGGTCGTGGAGGATACAACTGGGGAGGTGGGATCAGCACCTCGTCCAGGCGGCCTCACCTGCAAAGCCAACAGGGGCCCCATGAGGGATGGGAAGGGAGGGGACGATTGTTGTTGTTGTTGTTTTAAGGGGCCTAACATCTAGGGAAGGAGGCAGCCGTGGCCTTACGGTAGGCTCCATCCCGGCATTTGCCCGAAGACGAAATGGGAAACCACGGAAAACCACTTCGAGGATGGCTGAGGAGGGAATCGAACCCCCTCTACTCATTTGGACCACCCGGCCGTCATACCACTTTTCAAATTTCGTGGCAGAGCCAGTAATCGAACTCAGGACTTCCATGGCGGCAGCTAATCACGCTGACCACTACGCAACGGAGGCGACCTCTTTTATACATTGATGAGTATTCTGTGAACCTATTAACAACAAAGAATTTTGCTTCTATTTACCTTTACCATAATAATTTGGCTCCCTGTGTATGTAGACTATGTTATGTTCGACGATGTCGAAATGTTAATATTATATGTCAGAATGAGGGTCATTATAACACTAGTCTATATTTAGCCTATTTTCAATTTATGAAAAAAACAACAACAAGATGTTCAGTAAAGAACATATAGCCTACTTTCTCCTAAATGCATGGGTATTGTTATAACTCTTTGTCCTTTTCAAGCAGTATGATTGAATGTTGGTTGTAGTAGCTTGTTGAAATACAACGTGCTATAGGGATATTAAACATGAATATGAGGTGCCCTTTGCTAGTGCTACCTCTGTACCAAATTTCGTTCAATTCGGTTTCACCGTGTTTGAATTGATAGGGGGAATCGATTTGCACACATACTTGGCCACCATCTGCAAACTATTGGGCTGATGTTCTTGCAGTTTGGTCAGAATATGTTTCCCACATAAAGATATGGTGTTGCAAAATTTGGTGGAGACTAGATTATTAGGTTGGTCGTAATTACATTTTAGCTTTTAACATTTGGGTGGCCACGATTACGTTTCCGTCAAGATAGCGGTGATATAAAACATGACACTGAGGTGCCCTTTGCTAGTGCTACCTCTGTACCAAATTTCGTTCATTCGGTTCCACCGTGTTCGAATTAATAGGGGGAATCAATTTTGACATAAAGATGGCCGCCATCCGCAAACTATTAGGCTAATGACCTATTAGATTGGTCAAAGGATGCCCCTCCATAAAGGTATGTAGTTGCAAAATTTGGTAGAGATCGGATGATTAGGTTAATCGTAATTTGATTTAAGCTTTGAACATTCGTGTGGCCGCCATTACGTTTCAGTCAAGATGGCGGCGATATAAAACATGACACTGAGGTGCCCTTTGCTAGTGCTACCTCTGTACCAAATTTCGTTCCATTCGGTTCCACCGTGTTCGAATTAATAGAGGGAATCAATTTTGACATAAAGATGGCCGCCATCCGCAAACTATTAGGCGAATGACCTATTAGATTGGTCAAAGGATGCTTCCTCCATAAAGGTATGTAGTTGCAAAATTTGGTAGAGATCGGATGATTAGGTTAATCGTAATTTGATTTAAGCTTTGAACATTCGTGTGGTCGCCATTACGTTTCAGTCAAGATGGCGGCGATATAAAACATGACACTGAGGTGCCCTTTGCTAGTGCTACCTCTGTACCAAATTTCGTTCCATTCGGTTCCACCGTGTTCGAATTAATAGGGGGAATCAATTTTGACATAAAGATGGCCGCCATCCGCAAACTATTAGGCTAATAACCTATTAGATTGGTCAAAGGATGCTCCCTCCATAAAGGTATGTTGTTGCAAAGTTTGGTAGAGATCGGATGGTTATGTTAGTCGTATTTTAACTTAAGCTTTGAACATTTGTGTGGCCGCCATTACGTTTCTGTCAATATGGCGGCGATATAAAACATGACACTGAGGTGCCCTTTGCTTGTGCTACCTCTGTACCAAATTTCGTTCCATTCGGTTTCACCGTGTTTGAATTAATAGGGGGAATTGATTTTCACACAAAGATGGCCGCCATCCGCAAACTATTAGGCTAATGACCTATTCATTTGGTCAAAGGATGCTTCCTCTATAAGGGTATGTTGTTGCAACATTTGGTAGAGATCGGATGATTAGGTGTTAATTGTAATTTGATTTAAGCTTTGAACATTTGTGTGGCCGCCATTACGTTTCCGTCAAGATGGCGGCGATATAAAACATGACACTGAGGTGCCTTTTGTTAGTACTACCTCTGTACCAAATTTCGTTCCATTCGGTTGCACCGTGTTCGAATTAATAGGGGGAATCGATTTTCACACAAAGATGGCCGCCATCCGCAAACTATTACGCTGATGACCTATTAGTTTGGTCAAAGGATGCTCCCCCCATAAAGGTATGTTGTTGCAAAATTTGGTAGAGATCGGATGATTAGGTTAGTCGTAATTTGATTTAAGCTTTGAACATTTGTGTGGCCGCCATTACGTTTCCGTCAAGATGGCGGCGATATAAAACATGACACTGAGGTGTCCTTTGCCAGTGCTACCTTTGTACCAAATTTCGTTCAATTCGCATTCACCGTGTTCGAATTGATGGGGGGGGACAGACATTCAGAGTACACACACTCACACACACACACACACACAGACACACACACAGACTCACACACACACATACACACACACAGACTCACACACACACATACACACACACAGACAGACACACTTTTTTCGCCCTGTGTTGATCTCATAAGTCTACTTTCATTTTTTGCAAAAATCGAAAGTAGGCTAATAGGCTTACGAGATCACCTTTTGTCCGTGTGTGTGTGTTCGCGTATGTGTGTCTGTGTGATGTGTGTGTGTCCCCCTCTAATAACTTCTAAACGGCTGGAGAGATTTCTATGAAACTCGGTAAGGTCATAGCACCATTTTGGCTGACCCTTACCGTGCCCTTCAATTTTTTTTACGTTTAACCAATCCAACATGGCGGCTGTGGGAAATATTTCACCAGCATTCAATATCTCCGAAAGTGTTACGGATATCACCCTGAGATTTTGTACGGTGATAAAAGGAACTACTAGAAGTTCACCTAAGAGACTTTCGAAAACCTGGTAACTACAAAACCAACATGGTGGCCAAGCGAATTTGCGACTTTTAAATAGACGTTTCTCGCGATATGACCAACCAAACGCAATGAAACTTGGTACAGCAAATGTTCATACTCATTGTAATGCACTGGCATCTAATTAAGTTCAATTGTTTACATAACCTCAAGATGGTGGCTGTGCGAATTTAAAAATTAAGTTTTTATTTCTTGTGTCGTAATCATGCGATCGAAATGAAAGTTTGAATAATGAACCTACGCAATAATCTTCCTTTAATGGTACATAACTCTATGGCCTATACATTATAACAATCCAACAGGGCAACCATCTGAAATATTTAGACGATTCTCAATATCTACGAATCTACTACAGCAATGAAACTGAATTTCTTTATGTTCATAGGAATATGAACATAAGATCTCCTATAGGACTTTCTATAACCTGGTGATCACAAATATAACATGGCGGCGACGCGAAGTATATTTAAATGGACGTTTCTCGCAATTTAACCATCCGAGTGCATTGAAACTTGGTACAGTAAATGCTTTTACAATTGTTAATCCGCTGGAATTAATTTATTTCAATTGTTTCCATAACCACAAGATGGCAGCTGTTTGAAATTATAAAACCTCGTTTTTACTTCTTGCGTCCTAATCATGCGATTGAAGTTTGAATACTACTGGTACACAATAATCTTCATGTAATAGTACATACCTCTAAGACCTACATATATAAAAATCCAACATGGTGAGCATCCGATATATAAGACGGTTCTCAGTATCTACGAATCAATTACAACAATCACACTGAAATTTTGTATGATGATAGAGGCAATTAACATACGTAGGATATATGAAAATAGGCTTTAGTTCTTCACGGAACTACTTGTTCATTATGAAACAGTTTCTCCCACAAATCAGAGCTCAAGAAACAGTTGTGTGACCAATTAGGTAAGGATAGCATCGCACCTGAGCTCAATTCCACGGCCTCCTATTTTAAATTTCAATGTGTGGCTCGTGTCATAGAGGGGTATTTGAGGAGGCCATGGTCAAATGCAAGGTATTCCCTGCGTCCCAAGCGCTCTGTTCAGTACGGTACAAAAAACTGGTGACATCTTGACAGATATTTATGAATATTTATGTTCGAACATAAGATAGTTATAATTATCGTCGAACATAAACAGTCGTTTGCAACTCGCCAATAATGGTAATTAAACACTCGTAGGGAAATTATAAAACTCGCTTCGCCCGTTTTATAAACATACTCGTGTCTTAATTATTGCCATTATAGGCTCGTTGCATAATGTACTATAATGATTTTTATTCTTGCCAAATGTACAATATTTGAACAATTGTTCTCCTCTTGCTGAAGACTTCTGCGCAAGTCTTTGTAAATGTGCTGGATCAGCTTTAGTTTGGTTACTGGCACTGAGGTTGTTGAAATGCGGTAACCAAGTCCATATTATTTTCCTATCTATGCTAATATTTGCAGACGATGCATGCAGCTGTCTCATTCAAGTACATTATTAAAGATACAAAGTGACCTGTGATCGAAGCACTTAGGTTTGGCCCCTGGTCGTTATTGATATACTGTGGCGTCTGGTGCCATATGGGTCAGGAAATACTGGCAAGGATTGCTACAATCCTAGGCATGGGTGAAGAAGTAAAGTCGACAAGGAATGTTTGTTTAATTGCTCAAGAAAGATATGTTAATATTATTTGGGTAATTGCTTGAAGATACTAATACAGTTGTTCTCCAGCAAAAAAAAAAAAAAAGTAGACTTTATTAACTAGGGTACTTTGAATGTTATCTTCAGTAGTGTACGTTAGTCTGTAGTTCCTGTCGAGTGGTGCTTCATTGTACGCTGCGGTCTCACCAGTGGTGGTCGGTAATAGGGGTTGCAGTGTTGCACAACGACCAAATTTCTTTAAGAAAAACAATTAATACCGTAATAATATTTTTAGTAATAAAAGCTGTACGTTTCCTTTCATATGTATAGGAATTCATAAATTTGTTCTTTAATAATTCAGGAAATCTTATAGTAAGTTACTGTGAACTGTCTGAGAAAGCGAAGCGCGCCAACTCTCTAGGAGCGCTTGTCCGTTTGGTCGTTGCCAGGCCCAAGCACCGACCAGATCTTAATAGTGAAGAGTATGGCACAGATGCTAAACAGAGTAATTCCTATCCCAACAGTTAACTCGGCTGGTCGTTGCCAGCTGATTGGAACAAGGTAGCCGAGGCACGGACGGAGACATCCGAGATGCTCCGACAACTGCCGATAATATGTCTTGCAATGTAACTGATGCGTACCTGTGACATTCACGGGCCTTTCTCGCCATCTTATATAACTTACGTTGCTTTGTTCCCGTGAAGGTTTTCATGTAGACTAACGTATAATCCATTTAATCCGATGACAATGTGATGTTCCATGAACTGGGTATTCGTGATAATGAGGTACATTCGTCTTACGGCGCAAAGAATACAGTTTTCTCTGATAAGCAGTCTTTTATTTTACCACCTACACCCTCCCCCAACCACTTAATGAAAATAGTGCAACGCCCAGAACAGCCGTCACTGAGTCTTACTGTGTTAGTACTCATCATTCTACGCTTGCAGCGTGGCAATATGATGGCGGAGATACAAGGGTTGTTCTGGTATGGTAGGGACATATTTCTTACACTGAGGGTTCAAGTTCTCTTACCTTGAACACCCAACGTAAGAAAGTTAGCATCATATACCTATGTATGGCTATGCAATTCAGTACCAAGTATCTGTTCTAGGTACTGAATAGTACTGGGTTCTTGGTTGCTTTAGTACTTTGGAGCCAATTCGTTTATATGACGTAATGCATTCCAGATATCTCAATCTAGTGAGAGAATTTCACCTCAGTGTATGGTTGGGATCATCAGTTGGTACGATACATCTCACCAAGATTGTGGCCATGCATGCTGCGAAGACCATTGCAAGGCATTGTATAAGTCATAACCGACCAGTGGCGGCTGGGATATATAGTTCTGGGGGTTGCATTGAGGAAAGGCGGGGTCGGGATACCAGGGAAGACGGTATACACGTGTGCGGTAAATTTGATGTACAGTAGGGATATTTCCACAGTTTAATTTAACTTACGTAGTAATTTGGGAATATCTGAAAATATGTCAGGTTACTTAGAAAATCAGCCAATTGAATAAACATTGCCATTTTAATGAACTGCTTGATTGTTTAGTTTTGTCGATACATGGTTATACCTCTATTTTTAGCCTATTTTATTTTATGAAAAAAAAAAAAATAGGCTTATGAGATCACCTTTTGTCCGTGTGTGTGTGCGTATGTGTGTAAGTTTGTGTGTGGGTGTGTGTGTCCCCCTAATAACTTCTAAAGGCTGGATTGAATTCCATGAAACTCGGTAAGGTCATAGTACTATTTTGGCCGACACCGACTGTTACCTTCAAATTTTATTTCGTCTCACCAATACAACATGGCGGCTGTGCGAAGTATTTCACCGGCATTCCATATCTCCGAAACTATTACAGCAGCAGAGAGACACTTTTGCATATGTTTGTATCCTGTAGTTATGAAGATGTCATACAACACTCATAACACCTTGTGATACAAAAACTTGAAGTGACGTTGAATTGTTCAATGCCTATAAATTCTGTTTTTCTTTACTCTTAAAAGGCATATTTTGTACTGTCTTTGAAAAATATTTAAAAACACTTCTTTCAAAACGATGTGGCAGTTGGTTGTATTGACTAGCTATTGCTAAAAATGATGGTCCTGATTGAGTGCGTCAAATGCAACATGTGCAATAAGTGTCCCTGAGAGTTTGATAAACTTTGCATGTTGTTTTTATTAGTTTTTAATTAGTGTTTTTAATTGTTTGTATGTACATTGTATTTTTTATCATGTTGAGAGCTTCGGTGTTGTTTATTTGAGATGTGTCCCAAAAGAAGGAGTATGGGCTGAGGAAGGGACCATTGTAGGCCCTGAAACATGTACCCCTTAAAGTTGTTCAAATTAGAAGTATCGAATAGGCGGAAAAATTGAAAAGTCTTATCTCTTCATAAACCGTTAGAGATACCGGATGAAGCTAGTTAAGATATAAAATTGATTGACTTTCTTTTCTCTTTATGTCTTCTGTCACTTTAGAAAAATCATGATTTTAATACGAGGTAAATTATCACTTAATAAAAGTTATGGAAAGCTACCCTCCCTCCCTCCCCCCCCCCCCCTGCCTTCAAACAGCTATTTAATAACTATTCACAATAATGTCAGAAAATGAACATGGATTAAGAAAATGTTCAACTTGTCTTCCAGCCCAGACCAACTGGACGTCGCAAATGAAGTGACAGTCCTTGATATCGAGTCCATCCGAGGGAATGGGAATGGTCCAGATGAAGGCAATAAGGAGTTTCTTTCGCACAAGAGCTCCAAGTGGTTGGTAAGTAATTGCATTTCTGAGAATGTTAAGACTTCTGGGTTTTAATCTACGATATCATGCGGAGTGGTGTAATATGAGGCAAGGGTCTCTTAATGACTTGTTTAGGGAATAGGTTTCATTTTAATATGATCGTTTTGTTAATGACTATTAGCTGCAATAAATATATTCCAGTAGAGTGCCGCTATTCCGAACTAATTGGGACCGAACCCTGTTCGGTTTAGCTGAATTTCGGAATTGACGGATTTCATTAATAATATCAACGTATTGACTTATTAAGGCGTAAATTAAGTGTGGGGACATCTGCTAGTGTCAGCTAGCACAGTATTGATCAGCCCGTGAACAGGTTCAGTGAAAGTCGAAAGGGAAGGACTTAGACCTTCGACTACTCATAGTGCAGACAATCGACTGTGTTGTAAAAATAGACTATTCACCCCAGCCCCCCCCCCCCCCACCCTCTTATCCCGCAGTCCATACACACGGATCACTGCACTGCGCTCTGTCTAGTCAGGCCAGTGTTTGCTCTAGCGAAGTTAGATGAACTGTGTGCGCTTATTGCAAATTTGTTGAACTGTATTCTCTTATAGCATTTATTTAACTTCCCTGTACAGTATAACAACACACGTACGTTTTTACATGAAACAAGTAACATCTTCTTGATTTCTCCTGTTTTTAAGAAAAAGTAAATAAAAAGAACAATCGTTATTTTTCTGAACTCTGTTCCGAATAGGCGGATTTTCGGAATAGCGGGACCCTACTGTAGGGAAACTTAACACTTCACGTATTTACAGATGAACTTGCCACGCTGTATTACGTCACCATTTCTATTGCCGATATTTTTCCTGAGGTTTTGTTTAACATCACCAGATTTCATAATGCAATGGTTTTTTTCCCTTTAAAAATAGTATTCAACTTTGTTATTAAATGTTTGTTAAAAGGTTGTCAGTAATGGCATCCTCGTAATTGAGAATATAAAATAAAACTGTACGTGCTAAGGAATTTTCTCCTTTTAGCAACCTCCCTTGGAGGGCAGACGTGACTTGGAAGCCTTGGAGAATGTGATGTTGGTGGTGAGGGTGTACGAACCCGTCCGTAAGTACTCCCGAGGCTCGAGGATCTGTAACCCACCTCCAGTCTTCCTCTATGACCTGACTGTTCAGGGTACCAAACGCTCGACCAACTCCGGGATAAGATCAACTGTGTGTCTGACTGGTCAGTCACGGAGGGTGTGACTGAGGATTCAGCCAAACAAACCAAAGCCAAGGTAATTAATTTCATTATACATTGTGATTTACAATCTTCAGGAGTTCAGTCAAACCCTTGTTTATTATTTATTTATTTATTTATTTATTTATTTATGTGTCTTCTTCTTCTTGTTGTCCTTGACTTTTCGGCCAGCCATGGACCACGTTAATGCAATTGCCCTCTTCCTCGAGCTTGAACATTCGCCCAGTGACTCCTCACTTGTTCTCGATGCTGCTGCTTCCTGGCTTCAGACCACGTCTTGCCTGCTGTTAGTTTAAGTTTTTGCTGGAAACTCATGTGAACTTTTAGTTTCATCTTAAGGGGCGTACGCATCTGAATATCGTTGTATGTATACATTTCCCACTTCTTTTAAATCGTTTTCTACCTCTGTGAACCGTGCTCCCTTGGTTTTATTACCCAGAAAGTAAGTAAAGATTTGGTTAGACAATCGCATTGGACTCAGTCTTGTTAAATGACCATAGAACACAATCCTCTTTCTCATCACGTTAGTGATTTTGGTAACGTGTGTGTAGAGTTAATGGTTGTGCCTCCGTCTGTAATCACCGTTTTCCTTGACTGGACCAAAGATTTTACGTAAGATCTTCCTTTCTTTGGTTCCAAGTTTCTGCATAAGACCTTTTCTGTGAATTGTAAGGCACAGATGACTGTGCAGTAATAGAAGCTTGATTTATTTATGCGTGTATTTCTTTCTTTCTTTCTTTCTTTCTTTCTTTCTTTCTTTCTTTCTTTCTTGTTTGAAGCAGAGAAGATTTTCCAATTCTTTCTGGCATAACACTCATATAACAATTAAAAGGAGGCTAGAACACTAAGAATACATGATGTAATGAATATTGGTTTAAACAGTAAAACTTGGAATATACTTCAAAAGCTCTGAAAGCAATTTGTGTCATTTTTTAAATATACGGTACCGTATATGTTGTATAATATACTGTATATCGTATGGCCTCGGTACCGGGTGCAAGCTTTGTTAATTGACGCCCATAGGGCACCCTGCATGTCGAATTTTATCGCTCCTTGGAGCGCTATGAAAGTCAATGTGGTTAGATATCTAAGCTCCTTGACACTATAGCGCTTTCTAGTAGAGAAAGGAGGAACTTTTTGTGTTGGCAGAAAATCCCGAGATTAATTTTGCCATTATGAACCTAAATTTATGAAATTGACATCTAAGCACTTTCAGTAATATCTAAAAAACAATATCAACCAAATTTATAACATAAATGTGATTTTGAATCAAAAAAGACCACTCCAGATAACAAGAATAGCCTAAAAGTAATGAAGGTTTTTCAAAATATACTTTTGGTCAGTTGATACAGTATTATTCCATTGAGTAATGATGGTGTCTCAAGATTAGCATCTGTCTGTTAGGTAGTCAGCCCGAAGGCTGGTTAGATCCTCAAAAAGTACCGCCGTTAGGTTATGTGGGTAGATACCCACAAAAACCCAAGGCAGCACTATATTGAGGCGTAGGCCTACTAGGCAAGAAGAGGAGTGAGGTAGTTTGCCATTGCTTTCCTCACTGAGTCAGAACAGCAGTAGGCCTACTAACCCTATGTGTAGAACCTTTCACAGCATCCATAGGCACTGACTGTGCCTTGAATGTCATTACTCAGCACCACCCATACCTCAGTAGCTTCCATATAATCACAGCCATGAGTGAGACCGAGACATCGGTGAAAAGCCACATTTTACTCTAGCCTGTGCCAACAGGCAAATGTACTGCATTCATCAAGAGATGACAAACAGGCCGAAGATTAGCATAGGCCCTCCTAAAGCTATAAGGCACGGAAATTGTTACCCTTTTTCACGTAGCCTATATTATGAATGCAGTAATTTTGCACTTGTCTGTTGGCACAGGTTAGAGTAAAATATAGCTTTTCACCGAAGTCTCAGTCTCATTTATGGCTGTGATTATATGAGTCTGTCTCGTTGCGTAGAGACCACCATTCTTGGGTGTCACCGCGGAGGCCCGGGTTCTATTGCCCGCTCTGTCAAGTAATTAATTCTGGTCTGAGGGCTGGAACGGGGTACACTCATCCTCGTGAGGCAAAGCTGAGAAGAGGCGGGTTCGATTTCCACCTCAGCCATCCGGGAAGTAGTTTTCTGTGGTTTCCAACTTCTACTCCAGGTGAATGCCGGGACGGATCCCAAATTAAGGCCACAGCTGCCTCCTTCCCAATCCTCATCCGAATTAAAAATATACACACACACCCAAGTACACGGGGCTACTAGACCTTGATGTCGCAGAGCCCCTAAATGAATCTACAAGAACAACAGCAACAACGATTATATGAAGTTATTGTGGTATGAATGGTGATAAGTAATGGCGTTCGGGGCACAGCGATAGCCTGTGAATATTGTGAAACTTTCTACTCATAGTGTCGGTGCTGCTGTACTGATCTTAGTGAAGAAAGCAATGGCAAACTACATCACTCCGTACCTTGCTTAGCACCCTCCTTCCTTCCTTCCTTCCTTACTACACTCTCTGGTATGGAAAAACAATCAAGTTCATATTGCTTGGAAATGATTACACACAATAATACAGTATTTTTAAATTAAAAATATATGTAAAAACTTCACTTTTTATATCAAAAGGCGTGATCGAAAAGTTTCCGTTTAAGGGCTACCGGAAGGTCTGCAGTCAGCGGATACGCCAGGCGTAGAATGTTGAACAAAAAGCACACCGAATGGCTGTTTGCCTGTAGCACCTGATGCGTTTCTATGTTGAAGGCAACCCGTTCCTGAAGCGCATTGTTGCATGCTGGTGCCACCATTGGGAACCGGAGTCGAAAGCGTCGACGATGCAGTGACGTCATCCATCGTCCCAAGCAGTTGAAGAGCCAACCTCCACTGTTCATTGATTACCGGGGCCCATTGCTTATTGATTTCAAGAAAGCTGGTGTCTCCAACAGTGGAGGAACGGTAATGCGCAACACTCGAGAAATGACAGCGGGCAATTAAGGCGAAACGTCCGGCAAAACCGTGACAAGGGGTGCTGCTTCATGATAACGCACGTCCCCATACCGCAAAGTTCGTAACGCAGAATGTACGCCAACTGAAGTGGGAGACACTCGAGTAACCGCCTTATAGTCCCATCTCTACCCATGCGATTATCATGCCTTCGGTCCTTTAAAATGGCCTTTAAGGGTCGACGATTCTTGTTGGACGAGGATGTGCAGCAGGTGGTTGCGGACGTCCTCATGCAGCAGGACACGGTGTTTTACCACAGGGGTTCTTCAACCTGGTGCGTCGGTGGGATGAGTGCCTCAATGCATACCGTTTCTGGACTGTGGCGGCCGTCAAACGGAAACTTTTTGAACACACCTTATGCAACTCAGCTTGGCGATGGAAATTGGCCATCATTATCATCATCATTCGCTGTACGACATTGTATTAATAGGATTGCTTTTCAGTCGGTCAACATGAGTGGCTGGGGAGTACCAATTATTATTTTATCACCGTATTACCTGAAGGAATTGTACATGAATTTATTATTGATTCACATTAACACGCTTCTCAAACAACTTAATGACTGTGATCATTGTTCTGTGTGACGTAAAATTTCTACCCCTCGTATTTCAGGCTCTGGTCGATTTTTCATAGAAAACTAATATTCAGAAAATACTACTTGACCTCCTCTAAAAGATGGCACCATCAACTCGTTTTCTAAACGGACTGGTCTTTTTTTCTTGTAATTCAAACCCCTTCATAAAAAGCGCAATTGTCATAATAATATGTACGGTATCTTGTTGTATTAGTTTCAAAAAAATCAAGATTCCCAATTTTTTTGAAAATAGCTGAGAGTAACTCCCCCCCCTTCCGTATTAAAACATTTTAATAACATTATTTTATATAATTTTCAGGATGTCTACAAGTCGGGCTTCTTTTTCATTGAAGGGTCTTCTATAATGATTGCCGACAAAACGGACATCTTGACTAGAGTGAAACTATTATAAAGTTTGCTGAAGAGAAAGGCCAAGGACCTTTCCAGGTTGCAGTCATGGAGGAGACAAGATTTGTTGACCTCACACTACGTGTAGAATACCCTTATTTTTATCAGCACCAAGGAGTGTGCAAACACGTCATCATGTTTGTCGACATCAGGTAGCCTACTTATATTACATTCTATTAGTAATTAATTTGTAGCGTGTAAGTTCCCATTCTTCCCAGCGTCATAAAGGTAAGAGGCGTGATTACGTGAGCTGCAATGTTTCCCTTTGTAGCAGCCAAGGCTCAGGCAGCCAGAGCCTAAACATGGCCTGCCATAGTCTGCGTCGGATTAAACAAGTTACTAACAATGAGTCCGTATCATTTGTCCCCATCACTACAGCGCAACAAGTTCATCTGAAGTCCCGGAAAATCCTGGCATGCGAACTTGCCCCTCTAGTCATCATGCTACAGGATCTACTAATATTTGCTGCCGCGAAAGGCGTGACTTGCACAGTTACGTCAACAGAAACCAATAAGGAGAGAGCTCATGCATCGTTGTCAAATGTTTCATTATTACCATTCCGTCACCAGCTATCGCACGGTGAACTTCATCAGGCAAGCATTGTGGCTTTATCACAGGTAGCTTTGTCCTAATAGTTGAAGGTTTCACAACATTGTAGACTGGCACTGGGTTGCGCGCACGTGAGTGTGACTTCCCAGCGTTGCCGGTTTATTCATTCATTCATTCATTCATTCATTTATTGTTCTTCCTCTTCTTCTTCTTCTTCTTCTTCTCGCGGATGGGTCACTTAGGACCACGCGGAATCAACGCATGTTGAGCCTTCCTCCATATGCATGGATTGTTGCAGTTTCTGTTCCTCCGACCACGCACGTCGTGTTGGTTTCTTCTGATCTTCCTCAAATCCCCTTGTGTGAACAATATTTCTGATAGCATTTCTATTCCTCTGATCTGGCGATCTCATCTCCACTAGGTCCCTCTCCATCTGTTTGTACCACTTTGGTCTTGTACGTTTGTTCTGCAGGAATTTGTGGATTCGGTAAGTAAGTCTCGTATGATTCATTCTTTCCAAATGGCCCAAATATTGAATTCGTCTCATTCTCATGGTATCGGTAAATTTAGAAATTTTCCTATATATTTCAGAGTTGGGTTTGGGATAATGTATGAATGAAAATCCACAGCCTGCTTCCAGTCTCCGACCGGGTCAGGAATGGAATGAATGAAGCCCCCATCTAGCGGCGAGGATATGAACTGTGCCGGCTGCCGAGGCCTGACGCACTCCTCTGGGGCAATGATTAAATGAATGACAGATGAAATGAAATGATAGAGGAGAGTGTTGCTGGAATGAAATTTTGACAGGGAAAACCGGAGTACCCGGAGAAAAACCTGTCTGCCTCCGTTTTGTCCAGCACAGATCTCACATGGAGTGGCCGGGATTTGAACCACGGACCCAGCGGTGAGAGGCCGGCGTGCTGCCGCCTAAGCCACGGAGGCTTCGGTTTGGGATAATGTATGCCATTTTTAATTCTGGACCCTAAGATCTTTCGCATAATTTTCCTTTCTTCAATCTCTAATTGTTCCTTTAATGTTTTATGTTGTAAATTGAGTGTTTCTTAAGCACAAAGAGCTTCCAGTTTAATCATTGTTAATGGCGAATTTTACTGTTCCATGACAAGCATTGCTTTTTATAAACATTTTTTGGGTATTGCAAAGCAACCTCCATTTTCTGGATTCTTGATGTTACAGATTTATTTTCAGTGCCATTTTCAGTAACCCATTCGCCTAAGTATTTAAATTCCTTTTCTCTAGCAATTTTGTTAGCGTTAATATCTATTTCATGTGGAGCATTTTTTATGTTAGTCATAAATTTAGTTTTTCATAAGAGATATGCAGCCCTATTTTTGCTGCTTCTTCCAAGATAGTGATCTGCTTCTGTGCATCAGAGATGTCATCAGCAATTAGTGCCATATCATCAGCAAACGCTAGACAGTCTATTTGAATACCCTTAATCTTTGGCCCTAGTCGGTGAGATGGTGCCCCTACTTTTCTCCATTCTCTAACAACCTTTTCCAGGGCACAATTGAAAAGTAATGGGGAAATTCCATCACCTTGACTGACGCCTGTATTTATTTCAAACTCTTCACTTAATCCACCCATAAATTTTACTTTAGTCTTTGTCTCTGTAAGTATGTCTTTGATAATATTTCTTGTTTTTTCGTCAAGTCCAAATTCTGTTAAAATATTAAAGAGTGATGCGCGATCTAGACTGTCGTATGCTTACCAGAAATCCACAAACGTTATGACATATTTTTTGTTAGTTGTGTTGCGAAAATATTGTATTCATTTATTTATTTATTTATTTATTTATTTATAGGACTAATACACGCAACGACCCATGCGAAGGAGGCTTCAGGCCATTATAAATGCAAAAGGTTGGCATACCAAATAATAATTGCGCTTGTGTACTGTAGAACGTCTCATTTGTGGTGTGTATGAATACTTTTTTGGTACCCCAAGAATGGTTTTTGTTTCATATTGTAATACATATTGTGTTTGAAATGTTTTCGTTTGTCGGTAATGAATAATTGGTACTTTTCGTTCTACATAATGCTAACATGACGTTCTCTGGCCATATATTAAACCAACATTCAAAAATAACATTGTGTATGAATACTCTTATTTTTACCAACTGTATATGACAGTGCAATCACTTGGTAGAAGAAATTCCTGGATTCTGCAAATTACAAAAAAATCGCATTATAATGTACCTTATTCTACCCCCCGAAGAGCAGGGTAATCACTTCTTCCTCCTCCTCCTCCTCAAAAAAAAATCCATATAAGACTCTTGAGTTAGGAGTTATAACTGTTTAGAAATATAGTATAATTTAGTGTTGAATCTGCTATCAAACTAATGCGGAGTCTTAAAATGCTACTTATTTTTCATTACCTGCTGGTAATTAAAGTTAAGACTTACAGATTTGCAAACTATTTCCCTATCCATGTTAACTGTATGAAAATTACTCAAAAATGCCAAATTGTTTTATGAACATTGCAAAATATATTTCATAAAATAAATGCTAGGTCGCCTCCGTAGCGTAGCGGTGAGCATGGTTAGCTGCCGCCCCGGAGGTCCTGGGTTCGATTCCCGGCTCTACCACGAAATTTGAAAAGTGGTACGAGGACTGGAACGGGGTCTACTCAGCCTCGGGTGGCCCAAATGAGTAGCGGGGGTTCGATTCCCCCTCAGCCATCCTCGAAGTGGTTTTCCGTGGTTTCCCACTTCGTCTTCGGGCAAATGCCGGGATGGTACCTTCTTCAAGGCCACGGCCGCCTCCTTCCCTCGTCCTTGCCTATCCATCCTCACCATCCCTTACCTTCCCTCATGAGGCTCCTGTTCGCTTTGCAGGTGAGGCCGCCTGGGCGAGGTGCCAATCCCTCCTCACCAGTTGTATCCCTTCCGATTCGATGTTCCCAGCTCTAGGAGACTGCCCGTAGAGGCGGTAGTGGTGAGTTCCCTCGCTGAGTCCGTGGGTTCCACCAACCTGGAGGGTAAACGACTAAAAAAAAAAAGCTAAAAGATTCCTATGAAATAAAATTTGTGACGGTGCATTAGAAGCTTTTCTCATTGTCTTCCCGGAATAGCTCGTAGTGGATAGTAATAATTAATAGTATTTCAAGAGGGGGGCCGAGAAAAAACATTGCATAGGGGCCCTTAAATCCTCTCTGTGGGCTAACGGTGGGTGACTTCGGGAGTTGGCGACCGACGAATTTCTGAGCTTGGTCTGGATTTGCCCCTATTTCCATTGCTTTTGGGGCCGACCTTTCCCTCTTTCCCTGTCCTATTTACCTTCCATGGGTCTACTTGAAACTTGGACTGTTGGTGCAGTAGAAAAGAGGAGAATAAAAAATGTGGTGTTACAAGAGAATGATAAAGATCAGATGGTGTAACAAATGAAGAGAATATGTTAAACAGATTCCCTCAGGTGTGGCAACTATGTAGAGATGAAACGATTAGCTCAGGACAGAAAGGTATGGAGATCAGCATCAAACTAATCAAAAGGCTAAAGACTTAAACAGAAAACTCCTAGGTAATCTCTCCTCTTCTATTCGCATCACTTGGTCCAGTCATCGGAGCCAGCTCATCCATCGTGTTCATTCCTAACCTTTATCTCTTCATTACGAGTCCCCTCCTGCTAATGCTCCCAGCTATTATTTGTCCCAGCAAACATTCACGCTACCTTCATATATGTTACCCCTACTTTATTTATGTTACTTCTTATCTTCAACAAATTAATTATGCTGTTTATTTTATTTCCTCCTAGGCTCCTTAATGAGTCTGATCCAATGGTGTCAAGAAATTACCCATTTCATCTACGGATTGCGAGGAAGAAAGGTCAACTGTGCATGATGTGCGAACTGCATACCGCTAGGTGAGTCACTCAGCGTACATATAGTAGGCCTATCAGCGGGATGGTCGAACTCCACCAATTAGGTTAAACCCAAACCGTCCTGTCAGCTCACGCTAATTGGTTTGGGAGGAGAGTGGGGGTAGGCAACCTCTCCTGAAATGTTTGTTAAGCCATGAGTGACTAACAGCTACATACACCTGGAACCCCTGGAGATTTTGTTGATATAATCAGTGTTAGCCATGTACAGTCAAAGAGGTGGAGAATTGAGAATTATAGGAAACTATAAATTCCATACATGTGAGTTGTCAAAACGGGGTCAAAAGTGGAGGTGTTCAAACAAGGAATGTTCTGCCCATTTATTTACAAATTGTGGTAACTTTCTGTTATTTGGGTCTCACAATCACGAACCATGTACCACGATTAATCGAGAATTAATTTCGAACAGTGTAAAAAGAAAGGTACGTGGTGAAATATGTGAACGGCCATCGAAGTTGATTTTATTATATTAAAATATACTATCAGCGTCATATTTAGTGAGGCAAATATGTGTCTGCAAATAAATATCCAGAGCACCAGTAGTTGTTAATAAAGTTATGTAGGTACGCTTTTGTGTTTTAAGCTATATATTACGAATCTGCATATTCAAAATTGAACTTAATAAAGAACAAATTTAGGTCACAATTAATCAAAAACACCTAAAATACTTGCTAAAAATAGCATGCACTAATTTAGATTCAGATTACAGGCAAATTGTCACATCCAGAAAATATCACTTTTCAGAATGATTGATGTATGGTTGAATGATTAATTTGATTTTATGTGAAATTTGTACACAATGCAAGTAATTCTCTACTAATGTATCTTTCTTTAGAGTTTACAGTGTGTTTTGCTTCATTTGTACAATTCCTTCCATTACATATTCCTCACCAAACAGAGGGAAGTAACAGAAAGATGGCGTCAACACTTTGATAAAATCAGCAATGCAGAGTTTCCGCATGCTCCTATCCCACAGACCACTCCTGTGCAGGGACCTGTCCTACCGATCACCGAGAATGATGTTAGCCTACCGAAGCGCTTGGTAAGATGAAGCCTTAAAAGGCTACCGGACCATATGACATTCCTGCAGAACTTTGGAAATCAAAACAATGGGATCCTACTCAGTGGTTCACATGTTTCTTCATGAAGATCATTGAAGAAAAACAGATACCAACAGAGTGGATGTTCAGCACAACTGTCCCAATTTGGAAGCGAAAAGGAAACCCAGCAGAGTGTTGTAACTACCGCCCTGTACGCATCCTATCTGATACCATGAAGATCTTAGAGCGTATCCTTGATAAGAAGATACGACAAATTGTTAATCTCACCGTCAACCAGTGTGGTTGGGTTTTGGCGAATTCGGCCAGCTAATCTTCCGAGTGGATCTTTCTTATCTTGTCATTCCATCGCACAGTCCTTTTTGGCCAGTTGCCCCAGGCCAATTCTGGTTCTTCCGCTAAACTTATCCTCCCTACCGTCCCCCACCACTACCATTGTGAAAACCCAAAAGAAGACAACTTATTTGTTCTTGCAGAATTTCCTGTAAACACTCTGCCTGCAGGGCTGTACAAATTGCACAATTCACAGAAAAAACATTATGCCTTAATTCTTTTAAAAGGCCACATCAGTTAAAAGTTACCTTTAACCCGTTACATTATTATTATTAATTATTATGATTATTATTTTAATTATTATTGTCCTCCGTGGTGTATGGATAGCACACTTTTCTCTTACCGAGGAGGCTCTGGATTAGATTTCAGCCATAAACTTAAGATATATATAATGTTATTGGTTTTACGTCTCTTTTAACTACTGTGGCCGGAGTGCCTGAATTTTGTCCCGAAGATCTTTAACGTGCCAGTAAACCTACTGACACAGCGCCATCGCAATTACGTACCCACAAATGCTAAGTGTCTGCGCCAGGATTCAATCCTGCAGCCTTGGGCACAGTGGGCAAGATCCTTACCAGTGAGGGGCGTGGTGGCGCAGCGGTCAAGCTGTTGGCCTCTCACCACGGCGGACCGGGTTCGATTCCCGGTCAATGCATGTGAGATTTTCAAAGTGAAATGCCATGTCCTGTGGTTCGGATTCCACGTAAAAAGGAGGTCCCGTGGCTTATGTTCTCGAGATTAACGGTCACGTTAAACTACAATCTTACTTTCCTTACCAGTGAGCAACGCAGCCAGTCATACTTAAGATCTGACTTGAGGGCTGGAAAGGGGTGTCTTTTGTCGTTTATTCATTTTGAAGGCTTTGCGATCATGTAGTGCTGTGTACTTTGGTGTGTGTGAAATCTGTCTGATAATCTGTGTTATTGGAAATGCTGTAGCGTACTATTGTGTAAACTACTTGTAATTTGGATAGGATATGGTTAGAAGGGCGGCATGGACTAAATTTAGGTACAATGTAGGCATCTGCCTGGAGTACAAATGAGAAACCATGGAAAACCACTTCTAGAATGGCTGACGTAGGAATCAAACCCGCCTCTTCTCATTTCTGTATCAGCAGAAGGAAAGGTGTACACTCAGCCTCATCAGGACAATTAAGTACCTGCTTGATATGAGAAGTAGTTCCCCATGACCTAAAATCGAGGTGATGTGGCTAAGGGTGTCGTCGCGCAGGTTATTCGTTCCCCACAATGTGTAGGCTATGAGCTGGGTTGCAGTCGGCTTGATGTTTGGGTCCTCCCAACCACGGGTTTGTTAGACCATTATTGTTGATTCATTGAGGGGCTTTGCGACAACGTCGTCATGTAACCCCGTTAGTTGGTTGTGTGTGTGGAATTTGTCTGATAACTTGTCTTATTGCGATGGCTGTATTATTGTGTGTAGTTGTAATTTAGATGAGGATTGGGAAGGAGGCAGCCGTGGCATCCAGTCAGGACTCAATCTGGCATTTGCCTGGAGTAGATGTGGGAAACCACGGTAAACTACTTCCAGAATGGGGAGGTGGGACGAACCCTCCTCCACTCAGTTTTAACTCACGAGGCTAAGTGTTCCCCGTTCCAGCCCTCAAACCAGAATTAAAATACTTGGCAGAGCCGGGTATCGAACCTGGGCCTCCACGGTGGCAGCCACTACGTAATGAGGTGGACATACAATGCTCAGTGAAATTACATCTAAAAATACTACAAAAATGAATGAAAAAGACTTTAAAAGAAACTATTCCATCAAACTGAAATATGGCGACAGTTTTATTGAGGATTCATAGAAGCAATCCTGTTTTATTAACTACTCAATTACCTACTCTCATTAAAATATACTTGAATTTAACAAGGCAATGGCAGTTAAAATGTCATTCTTAATCTTAGTGTTTCTTTGAACCATATTAATTAAAATCTCTAAAACCAACTTCCCGGATAGACAAAAAGAAAAAAAAAACGATTAGCTGGAGTAATTTAATACAGCAATACTTTGGAATTAATTTAAATTATGTAGAACACTTTTCTCATTTAACTTAAAACAACTCGTTTACTCGTGTCAGTCGTAGGATTCTTTTTTCTAATCATTTACAAAACTAACTACATTTACTAGCCTATGAAGAGTATTTTAACATTTTTCATCGTATGAGAAAAAATATACGATGCATTAAAATTATGTAAAAGAATATCATATTGGTAAATATTGTCGTAAAATTGTCTAAAATGCATGAATCAAAAAATGGCAAAAATATAAAATAATGTTGAATTGAGCGTGTGTTATTCCCCTTCGCTACTGCGTAGAAAGTATTTCTACGGCAATGGGCGTCGTATTACTGTAATTTGAAAAGGAAACATGTGACATTTCAACAGCATCTGCCCTCTAGTCATCACTAAGAGAATTTTAAGGTAGAATTGACTTGGGAAATCTACCCTTTTCTCGCCGGGAATTAGGTGCCATGAACGTGGTGGTTTCTTTGACGGCCGGATGCCTTTCGTGGAGCCGACCTCACAACATGAACTACTGAGAGAAGAAATTAATGAACCTAAGTAAGGAGTTGGAAGGAAGCAGCCGTGGCCTATTGGAAGGGTCAGTTCCTTAATTTGTATAGAGTTGAAAATAGGAAAGCACGGAAAACCATTTCAGTCTGGCTGCGTGGTCGAAATATAATTGCTAAATAATATTGCGACCCTTGATTAGTATATAAATATAATTTACACCAATTAAAAATTCAGTACACGGGGCTGATTGACAAGCTACCCCAGCCCTTAAAATGAATCTCCAACTATTAATTACGGTACTGGTATTAAGTATTTTTTAATTTCATCTAATAGATTAGGCTATTCAATGAAAATTGTTCACTTGGTTTATTTAAAATTAATTTTGTTCATTCATTAGTGTATGCAATGAAGATCGGGTAAAATATTAGAGCTTGCACTTAGGTTATATTAACGCTGTCAGTTTATCGAACACAATCTCATGGATGTCCATATTTGTGAAACTATTGAGGACATATCGTATTCCTTGTATAAAGCTCCTCCACATACAATAGTTGTCACCATATCCTGAACGCTAGGTCATACATAGAGTATGTGAATTTATAGTAATTGACACCCCTGGGACCGTCAAACAGAGAGCCACCTCCCCTCCAACAGTTTAATGACGAAATGTTGGAACATGTGAACAGTATGGTATGTGTTGGCTGCAGAGTGGGGGAAGAGAAGGGAGTTTGCTAATGAGTTATCACTGGCCGAATTGGACTATGTCTTATCAAAGGGGAAGATCATGGTGGCCAGAAAAGTCTGTCCGATTTTATCAGTGTAATTAGCTGGCCCAATTTGACTGCGCCCGTGTGGTTTTGTGAAAGGCTGTGGAACAACAGATGCCATTCATGCTGCTCGTTTGCTCATCGAGAAACATTGCGAAAAGTCAAAGCATCTCCATCTTGCATTCCTAGACCTAGAAAAAGCATTCGATCGTGTTCCACATGCCTTGATTTGGCTTGCTCTTCGTGACCATGGAGTCCCTGAAGATCTAATAGATTGGGTCAAACTGTTGTACCGTAACCCAAAGAGTCGCATACAATCGGCGGCTGGACTATCTGGTGAATTTCCTGTTTCTGTAGGTGTACATCAAGGATCTGCTCTTTCACCACTCCTATTCATCATTGTCATGGACACTGTCACCAGGGACTTACAGAAACTTCCACCTTGGACCTTGCTTTATGCTGATGATATGCTTCTGGCCTCCGATGATAAGATGGATCTTCAACAACAAGTCAAAGCATGGAGTGACCGCCTAGGAAAATTTGGACTACGGCTCAATGTTAATAAGACAGAATACCTAACAACAGATCAAATTAAACAAGGCACAATTAAAATCAATAGTGTCGATCTACCGAAGGCAATGTCATTCAAGTACCTCGGCTCAACTACTGCTGCTGATGGAAACTTAAGACTTGAGATTGCTCACCGTGTGAGCAGCACATGGCTTAAATGGCGGACAATGACTGGTGTTCTCTGCGATAAGAAGATTCTAGACCGCCTCAAGTCGAAAATATATCGGTCCGTAGTGCGACCAGTCGCACATGGCGCAGAATGCTTGTCCACTACAAATGAAGATGTACGAAGACTTGCTATCATGGAAACGAAGATGCTTCGGTGGATATCTGGTCTGACACTTCACGATCATGTCACCAATGATGACATCCGTAGGCGATATGGAGTAGCACCAGTCATTGAGAAGATGAGGGAAAGCCGGCTGCGCTGATATGGTCATGTGCTCCGAAGGGACAAAACAAAAGTTGCAAGCACTGAATTGACTTTGCTTGTAGATGCGGAGCGACCAGTTGGACATCCTAGACAGCGATGGCTTGACAAACTTCATGAAGATCTAAAAATTGCTGGACTCCATCCAGATATGGCCTACGATCGTATAAAATGGCAACAGAGAGCCAGAATAGCAGACACTGCCAGGGTGCGGGACAAATGCTAAGAAGACGAAGAAGAAGACATATTCATTTAATGGTTTTGCTTTTCAGCGTCCAGTCTAGTCAGCAAGCCTCTGTTTGCGAACAAGTTGCCTCCATGATCCCCTATTAGCAGTTTGCACTGCGGCCTCCTCTGCTTCTACACCCCTACATTGAAATTGTTTAACACTGAAACTAACCATCGCCTGCTAGGTTTGCCTCTGCTTCTCTTACCCTCTACAGCCAAAATGATTAACCTCTTAGGTAATCTCTCCCCCCCCCCTATCTCTTCACATGACCCCACCATCTGAGTCGGCTCATAAGAACAGCTTCATCTGGCGTTTTTATTTCTAACTTAGCCTTTATCTCTTCATTACGGGTACCTTCCTGCCATTGCTCCCATCTATTTGTCCCATAAATTATTCGTGCTACCCTCATATCGGTCACCTCTAGCTTATGTATTAGATATCCTGAATCTACCCAGCTCTCACTTCCATACAGCAAGGGCGGTCTAAATACTGAACGATGTTTTGTCGTTGCACTAAGTTCTTTCTTGTAGAATACTGCAGATCGCAACCGAGAACTCACTGCATTGGCTTTTCTACACCTCGACTCTATTTCCTTCCCCATGCTGCCATACACAGCCAGTGCTCCAATTTAGTTCCTCCTACCTGCCATTCTATTTTCTTGCGTTTCTTCCCTACCGACATAAACTTCATCTTTGAAATGCTGGTCTTCATACCATACTTCCAACATTTCTCTTCGAGTTCAAACATGTTGACTTGTAAACTTTCGATGGTCTGCCATTACGAACAGGTCATCACTAGAGACGGGAATTTGCCTATTTGCCTATTTTATTCCTGTGTTTAGAAACGTAGGCTTTCGAGATATAAATCCGTTTTAGGTACTTTTAGGCTAGATTTCGTTGGTATTATTGTGCCTATAAATGCCTATTTCAAGGGGTTGTGCCTATTTGGAGTATAATTGCCTATTTGATGCCTTTTGACTGTGTTATAAAGTGCATTATATTGCAGCTAGTGTACTCGACAAAATTATATTCTCATTTCTCAATATGTGTTTACCCCACGAACAAGAATGGGAATTCTCGGAAGTCACCAGAAATAGCGCCTGGGATCTCGATATTAAGCCTCCAAACTTAACAACCCTTCGTTTTGTATTTCGCTTTTATTTATATTGAAAATTTTCCCGTTAGTATGTGTGTGAATTAATATCATAAACTTTATGCTGATTGAATAACAACAGAACTAACTTAATGCCATGTTTTCGCGTTTTTTCAATCTCGATATTAAGCCTCCAAATTTAAAAACCCTTCGTTTCAGGTATCGTCCCCTTCAAAAGCCGCGTTAGGTTGGCGCTGCAACCTAACTGTGAATTAATATACAGTATATCCTGTACGCGTCTGAGTGTTGAATGGGCAGGCAGTTAAAAGCAGCCAGGAGGGATGCGATCCAGCTGGCAGTGAAAATGCCGCGGCGATCACAGTGCGTTGGTGCTGTAACCTATCTTGTGTTGAATGGACAGGCAGTTAAAGCAGCGCCAGGAGGGATGCGATCCAGCTGGGAGTGAAAATGCAGCCGCGATCAGTGCGTTGGTGATGTAACCTATCTTGTGTTGAATGGACAGGCAGTTTAAAGCAGGCAGGAGGGATGCGGTTCAGCTGGGAGTGAAAATGCAGCGGCGATCAGTGCGTTGGTGCTGTAACCTATCTTGTGTTGAATGGACAGGCAGTTTAAAGCAGCTTGGAGGGATGCGATCAAGCTGGCAGGGGGTGTATCATGGCCTCTTACCAAGATAAATGGAAGCTTGGTGGTCCCGTCTCGAGCTACTGTTGCTATGGAGATGGCCGGCCTTGCTATTACTTCATCAGTTTATTTTCTGCTTTTATTAGCCTTTGCTTGAGTGCAAAGAGGCCGAAATCATAAGAATGAGAAAGACTATCGAAAATTCATGTAGCCAGCCGTTCCTTCTGGGCCCTAAGCTATGTGTATGAAAAATTTGGTTGAGATTGGTGGAACGGTGTAGATTTGTATACGGAACAAGTCCACCCACCCACTCACCCACATACATACATACATACATACAGACTTTCACTTATATATATTGAACCCAACGGGGTTAGGCTGACTGGTGTCGAACGTGGATCTCAGAGATAGTTGAGCTCAGAATAAAGGTTCCGGCATGGAACGAACACGAGATCTTTTGAGGGAGTTGAAGTTATAAAAACCCCTAGAGAAAGTATATATTAAATCACTGATGTGATAGGAACTAATGCTGACATTATTTATTAATATAATGCAGGGAATATTCGTAGAATACCGCATTATTGGGCTGTATGGAGTATACAATTCTGGACTTGAGCACAGAAGTTGGAGCGTTTGACGTTTTGCTAATGACTCCAGAAATGTGGGAGGAGATTCTTGGAGCCGCGTCAATCTTTGTGACCTACTTAAGTCGTCTGGAGCAGGTCAGGGAGCTAAATAATGGCCAAGTTATTCCCCGTTTCAGAATAGAAACGCTAGTGGAGTGAGGAGCTACCATCGTTATTTAATGAATACTCGTGATTGGAGCAACGCAGTGACATGAGGTTTCCACCCATGTGAATGTTTAGCTGGGAGGCTAATTATCAAGCCATTAAACATTGAAATCGAGGCATATTAAATGGAATGCGCAAGGACACAGTATATTTGGGGTTAGCGGCGAGATCTGACTAGGTCGCCGGGGGTTTTTAGAGGACGCGGCGTGCCCACGCCATGGCAAAGGCAATTAATATTAATTAATTGGCCGATCGACCCTCGAGCACGCATACAGATATGTGACCAGCGAGGAAAAAGGAACCATATGAGCATTATTTCAAGACCAGAATCATCCTGGGAGAGAAGATGACACTGCGGGGAAATTCGCGGTCTACTTTTTCTCTTGAAACGAATATAAGGCATGGACCCATGACAGAAGAGGTCAGTTGTACCAGACTCTAGCGCAGAGCGTATGCTGCCCGGGTCCAGGAAAAGAACGCGCGCACAAAGACTTGAACATTTTTAGTGTTAATCAGTATATTCGCCGTGCAGTGTAATGCACAAATTGAGAACAATTAATAATATACAGTTGAACCAAGCGCTGGGCAGAGATCATGCAGCTCTGGGCCAGGAAAGGGACGCGCACAAAGACTTTGATATTTCTTTATGAATTATTAAGTGTATTAGCCGTGCAGTATAAGTATGTACGAGTTATGAAGCATCATAAAGAAGTCAGTCGTCAGTTGTCGTCAGATGTAATCAGTAAACTTTATTAGGCGAAGTGCGCGTTACCGAAGTCGAGAAGGGATGCTCGGACTTCAGCATGAAGAGCCGTGCAGTAAAACATTTATTAATCACATTTATTAAGGACAGTCGTGCCATTTTTGTATAGTCGGCAGTACGAGCGATTGTTATTATGCACATAGGGAAAGTACCGTGTGATAGACAAGCTAGAACATTTGAGAGTAATAATCTGTACAAGTACAATGTACAATGGTTGAGCGCAGTATGTAAAATATTGATTAGGCAGATCTTAGGCTGCTGGACTGCGCAGAAATAAACTTTATTATGTGAGTGGTGGAATTTCATAGAACACCAATATAATTAACGCTCAGGACGACATGTAAGCATATTCATGCTATATCAGGAAGTTTATCGCAGGATAGAGATGGATAGACAGTTGGGTGAATCGATAGGAATCCTTAAGCAGATAATCGAGACTTTCAATCAGGATACGGATAGCGGCGAGAAGGCCAGCTTCAGCGTCTGCATTTCTGATATCTTGCCAAGGAAATTCAACCAGTAAGAAGTGTAAATAGTGAAGTGATGATCTGTTAAATATCTTTAAAATTAATAGTGTAACAAGTGCTATAAAGTGTTATGTGTATAAGGAAGCAATAGCCTCAATATGGAAAAGAAAAGTGCCGTGTGTCTTGTGAGGCCAAAGTTATATAAAATGTGTGTTATCAGTGTAAGAATGTCTTGCTAATTATGCAAATGGCAGGCATTAATGGAAGGAATGAGTGGTTGGAGCCACCTGGATAGCCAATGTAAGTACCCAAAAAACCATGATTCTATAGCAGTTAAATATCTTTAAAATTAATAGTGTAACAAGTGCTATAAAGTGTTATGTGTATAAGGAAGCTTGTGTGTTTTGTGATTTCAAAACTATAAAAGATGCCAGTAAGAGTCAGTATTAGGAGGGAGAACCTCAAATTATTATTTGTTGTGTTGATTTTAGTAAAGTTGAGATGTCTTTTGTACATCATGGAGTGGATAAATCGTTACCACTATTGTAAATGGCAGTTCAGTTATATAAAACTTAACGTAACGGACACGGACGTTCGGTTATTAAAACGGTTACGTTGTGTCGGGTATTGTAATTCACGTCAGTAATAATAATAATAATAATAATAATAATAAAAAGGAATAAACGAATACATCAGGGAAAAATGTTGTAAGCAAAATATATATGCTAATTGGAATATTTATCTACCCAAGCAGTAATATGATACATGAAGGTCTAAGAAAAACAATTTAATATCAGAGAATATTGTAATAAGGGGTATAATTATGCAAGAATGTAGGGAATGGAAGAGTTTAATAGTGAATTGAATTTGCAGCTTGTGAATAAGCTTGTAGAGTAATTGATAGATTTATCTTACCAAGTAAAGGACGAGATTATAGCATAATGGTCAGGGAGCCAGGTAGTCTATCGACGTGTGAAATCTCGTATAGCCTAGGGCGTACAGAGATATTTATTATTTGCCAGAGTGTATTTAGTGATGTACCCTAACTCTGAGGATGGATATGGAATGTTCCGGGTTCGAATCCTGTGGTATATGAGAGGATAACAATGGAAACCTCTGCATAATACCTGATCGACCGTGAACTTGTTATTGAAATGATTCAGCTCTTGAGAAGCGAATCTAATTGGCGTCAGCATGTGCCTGACCGTAGCAGTTATTAAGATGCCGGCTAGCCAGTTCGACCACTGTTTGATGAATCTCGTTCCTTCATATAGTGAAATGGACCTATTGAGGCCAGTTATTAATCTCCTAAGGTTAGGAATAAATATTTAAACACGTCCATCACCCGTCTTGCATACCATTCAGTTTAAATCATATGGGATATGTGGATCAGTGAGACTGCACTATTGTATTTGGAAATTTTGTTACTGCTTGGAGATAAAAGCCAGGAGTCAGGAGGGACGGTGCACGTGTTGTGACCGCTCGGCTCCGTTCTATTGTATACGAGTAAGCTCTGAGGGGCAGAATTTTAAAACGACCCGTGAAGGTTGACATTTAAAAGGAACAGATTTGGAGACCCTGTTTGTAAGAAAAGAATCAGTGTTGTACTGTATAATGTAATTGTGTGGTTTGAAACACATTGATAATTAAAGATCATCCTGATGATTTAATATTTAGCAAACTTATGAGTTGTTGGAAGTCACATTTTTTTACTGACAGTCTTACTTAGCACTGGAGCTCGGTACCAGATGCCATAGGCTATGCCACGCAAGGGTAGCATAAAATATCGTCCGACACAGCGGTAACGGAATTCTGAAGTTGAAATCACAACAGCATACAGTGGAACTGTAGAAAGTGGGACTGTAGAAAAGGGAACTGTAGAATACTTACATATAATTGTGGAGTTGCAAGTGAATTTGATGTGCAACCCATAAATTGGCTAATGCATGGTAAAGCATTTTGGTGGGAAGAGAGACACATAACACAAAGGTACACATAATGTAAATTAAGAGGTGTTGAAAATAAACAATTAATCTTGTGAAATGAAAGAGGTCACAGCAGGTGACATAAGATTATAAGTACAGTTTATGTGTAATTTATATGTGCATCAGCGCACTTGAGAGTGAATTTGATATCAATCTCAGGGTAAATGATTGAATAATCATATGGATTTATAGGATAAAGTGTGAATATTTAGTGGATTGTGAGAGTAATTTTGCTTTGTTTGTATGAGATTTGTTGGGATTGTGTTTTTATGTGTTTGAAGCCATGATTTAGAACTGAATTAAAGTTTTTAGAATAGAGTTGTGCTTTATCATTGTAGAGTTGATACCTTTTAGTCTCAGATCAAAATATGCAACTGCTCAGTGGGAGGATGGTACACGCCTGAGAACTGATGCTAGCTGGAGGCAGAAGCATGTTTTCCATGGAGATTACTCACATGGGTACAATATAACATAAGTATGTTATTAAATTATAAGTTGCTTATTGTTAATTCTTTTTATAGTAATTAAATATTTTATTAAATTACAAGGAATTTTTTCATGCCTATTTTACACGTTAGTGCCTATTTACATGCCTATTTTGGCTATTTTAGGAGTCTATATGCCTGCCTATTTTAACTGTTTTTAGTGCCTACAATTCTCGTCTCTAGTCATCACCATAGGCCAGGCTGCTTACCTGGTTTCCACCTAATTGAATCCCACCCAGCCAGTTCATGTTCTTCAGCAAATTGTCCATATACTGAATAAGATAAACAGTAGTGCCTCACTCCTGTAATAACCTTGAAGCAATAACTCATCCTATAGCCCGACCCAGCGGTTTCTGCCGCGATATGACCGGGCAGGCGTGGCTTCAGAACAGTGGGAGGGGAGTAGGACTGACTAGCACGACTGACGGCTAGCGTCACGCGTCACCGAAACGAAATATCACGCGCACCGAGGGGTCAAGTTTGACAGGATACGGTTTCTACATAAAAGTAGGATGAAAGGCAGCATTTTACTGAGTATATAGAAACATGAATCACAATTCTACGCCCAGTAGTTTACTCTTTATGTTATATTAAAACATGCTTCCATACGAGCCGCTGCTGAGTTGGGGAGCCAATGTAATGTTGCCAAGTCGTTGCACAATGACGAGCGGGTGAGCGAAGCTCTCGTCTACATTGCGTAGCATTATGTTATCAAGGCCAAGTCCAAGCAGAGAATGAACGATGTTGCTACATCGGGACTCGGGGAGTCAGGACGTGTCACGTGTGCCAGAGGAGGTATGAACGAATTAAAGTGCGTAACTGCGTCGCGGCAGACATTCCTGGGTCGGGCTTTACCATCAACTCTCACTGCTGCCTGATTAAAAATATAAATATATTTCATTGCCTGTAGCAGCCTTCCCGCGATCCCATAATCCTTCAGGATGCTCAGCATCTTCGCCTTCTCTAGATCTACAAAATACAAACACAACTGTCCATTCCTCTCAGCATTTCTCAATAACTTGGTGCATACTTCAAATTAGAATTAAATTAAATAACTCTCCTTCTGTTAAACATTAGACAATTATTATTTATACAAAGAAATTCTTTTGACAGTACCACATTTTTGATGCTATATGATGATATATGAATTGTAGCCAATGGCCATAAGCTGGGCATTTTTGATTGAACGCCCGAGGGCTCCCAACAAGTTCCATTTCAAGTAGTTCCAACTTTAGCTACCAGATGCTACGGTCACTAACACTAGCGGCGAACGTTAGAACTTGATAGAGCGTTTCCTAACCAGCCAAATATAACCTACAAATTTTGCTACATTCCACCAATTGCAGGGGTAGGTTCGTTTACGTGCCGTAAATCTATAACATGGGCCCGCCGGCTTTACTTCCCCACCGACGGAAGGCATACTGATGGATTTTAACGCTCTTAAAAAATCTAACGACTTCGGCCGGGTTTGAACCCGCCATCTTGGCCATAGCAGTTCAGCAGCCACCAAGTACGCCACCGAAACCGCTTAGCTTCACATTTTTCGTGATGCCTTCCTCCACTTCATACATACCGTAACTAGTACTTTGAAAATGGACACAAGAACTGCGTAACTACAGTATTTGAGATATATTTTAAAAATAAATCTTTATCATATATTTTAATTTGCTGTTGCTTATTTTAGGGCTGCGACATCGGGGTCTAATAGCCCCGTGTATTTGGGTGAGCATGGGATTTGTGTGATAACATGTGTTATTGTGATGGCTGTACTAGTGTGTATTTTGTAATTCAGGTGAAAATTGGGAAGGAGGTGGCCGTGGCTTTAAGTTAGGAACCTTCCAGCATTTGCCTGGAGTAGAACTGGATATATATATATATATATATAGTCTATATATATTTATTGTATGACATACAGACAAAAAGCATGCAAGATAAATATTGTTACGGCTGTGAGTTTGTTTCGTCGCCTGCCGCGTGAGTCACCGCCGCCCCGGGGCTATGCTCTGCCTCTGTGTATTACCTGCGTCTTACGCAACGGGGCTACTAGGACAAAAGGGATGGTCCAGAATATTCGTGACCCAGCCAGTGATGGAAATCTCTAGAAGCATTCATTGAGTCACCAGCCTGCTATATAAGAGCGACCTGGCCCGCGAGGTGGACAGTGTTTTTCGAGCTAGTGCGAGCTTTTACCTGAGCGACAGTTGTTGGTGACGTGACTTGCGAAACCCTAGTGAAACTATGTCTTGAGCGAGTGTGTTTTCCAGTGCAACAGAGGTTAGTGTGGTGAATTGCGAAACCACCGGGGGCTGTTTCCCTAGCCAGCGGACAGCGAAGCAGAGTGTAGTGGTGAGTGACCGGCTATCGTAAATAACTGTAGCTTGCGTATTCAAGGAAGTGTTGCAGGTAGTTCTATCGAGGCCACCAGTCCCATTAGGAGGGATTAACTTCTGTGGCTTATTGACAAGTGAAAGGCAAGTGTTCCCTACAAGAGGAAACTAGAGTGAGATACTAATTGCTTGTATTTGCTATTTGTGTGGTGTATCTTTCTGGCCCGCAATAAAGCTAATACGTTTCTTTAAAGGAACAATTTCTACCCACCGTAATCCAGTTAACGGAAGTGCCACTAGGGGGTGGCACGTAACAATATATACAAACATAAACATTGATATAGGCCTATACATATTTACATGGTCACATGACAAGGCAGGCTTATATCCTTAAATCTAAATTCTGTATCCATTGTAAAGCTGGAGGTGTTGCCAACAGGAAGTCGGAACGATTACCCTGATACGCTCTACTATGGCATTCGTGAACAATGTGGTGAACTGACTGTGAAGGAGCACCGCAGTCACATTGGGGAGAAGGAATTTTACCCCATTTGATGAGTGATTCAGCACAGACTCCGTGGTTAGTCCGGATCCTATTGAGGGCAGTCCACGTTCTTCTTGACAGGTCAAAACCAGATGCAGCGCTATCTCCAATTAAATCACTCCAAGCTTCAACGTTGTTGTTGGTGCTCCATTCATTTCTCCATTGGATACTCGGCTTAAAATTGTTGCCTGTGAGATCCCTAGCATACTTGATGGGTGGATATCTATATTTCCGTCGGTTTCTATTCAGATCAAGGATGTCGCAGTGAATAGGAAGAGTTGGATTACTTAAGATTTTCTTATACTCTCGGATCAGGGCAGCTTTCCTGCGTAAGTCAGGAGGCATGATGTTGCTGAGGACAAGAAGCCAATAAGTCGGCGTGGATCTAATAAGCAGAGCTGGATAACTTAACATAATTGCCTTGAATAACGAATTGTTTCGCGTTACGGTATGTATTGAATACCGTATAACAGAATGTTTGTTTTAACGTTATTCATACGAAGAACGAATAAACGGATACTGTATATACACAGTTATTTTAAATATTTTATTATCATATCGGATAGCATTTTAGTTATCACTAGAGACACAAGTCGAATGACGTTATTGGCGTTGAAACAAGATCATATGTACTCCATTCACTCCGATGTTTTAAATAACGTTACTGACAAGACCGGATAGCATTGTGTTATGCTGCATGCCTCGCAGGTCGAATAACGTTATTAACTTCGTGTTCTGTTGTATGGGTCCCAGGTTGAATAACGTTATTAGCCTCGTACTAGGGTCCAAAATACAATAACGGTACCCTCCTACTATTGTACGAATATAAAGATAGCTATAAATGAATTCTGATTCGTAGTGCTGCCAGGTGACAAACAAGTAGTTCCGTGACCGACTAAAAAGCCTACTTTTCCATAAAATTTATGATTCAACCAAACGATTAATCTTCTGTGTATACGATAGGCTTATCTAGAATGATGACGAACTTAAGTTGGTAATACTAACATTTCTAATTAGATAGGAATATACCTGAAGTATTCTAATACAGCACCACAGTTGGTAGCCTAGGTGACTCTGAATATATCCTTAGTTCCATGTCTTAAGGTACAGAATGCACATAAAACGTTTGGTTGAAGTCCAATGGATAGTATGGACGTTGCATGTTGTGAAATATTGGATCTATCAGTGCGTGTAAAATCATATTGGCAACAAGGTCATGCACGTGTGCTCAGAATTAATCTGAAATAATACTATATTTAATAGTGCCAATTTTGGACAAAATCCATTTCTTGGTATATAAGTTACATGCATTTTCAGCAGGCTTAGAATTATGTTGGCAGTACTGACGTACATAAGTTACTCCAAATTAATCTGAAATTTCTGGTATCATACGTGCGCAACATTTAGAGCTGTTGGCTTGCATACTTTCTTATATATTGGTATTAGGATAAAGGAAGAGAATGAGCATTTATTAGAAGATGGCAGCCCTGCTGGCTCTCATGTATAAGCAGAGCCATATCTGTTATAGTACACAAAAGCACATACGAAATTTGGTTAAAATCAAATTGATAGTGTAGTATTTAGATGCACTTAAACATTGGACTTATCAGCAGACTTAAAATCATGTTGGCAATCCTGTCATATATGCGCTTCTCAAAATATATCTGGAATTTTATTATCTCTGTGTGTGCTAATTTTAAGAGTTTGCATGCATAAATCCAACACAGTGCTCAAAAGTGAATTGTGATTTTTCTGCAGTTACAAAAAATTAGGTAATTTTCAAATATGCCCGTGAGATATTCAGATAGATATCTTTAATTATACCAAATTTGGTTTCAATAACTGCAGCCATTTAGGAGGGACAGAGATACATTTGCCTGGATCGATGTCATAAGTCAACTTTTTCCTCGTTTTTACAAAATGTGAAAAGTTGGCTAAAATAGTACGTAGAATATACGATAGCTACTGTATAACATCCAACCTTAGGTGCTCCGATACTGTGCTGATCAGTACCCTCTGCTTTTGGACATATCACATTTGTTGTACCGCAATCATTGGCCATCAGAGTACAATATGGTACAGACTGTAACGTTAAAGCTTGTATACAGGCACAATTCCGGTACAGGTATGAATAACGTTATTCGCACCAGCATTACGTGTTCCGATTGGCTCAGCTGCAAGAAATCAAAGATGGAGGAAAGTTGTGGATTGAGAGTAATATTTGCAGTTCATTGGCATTAATAATGCAAATCAGTCTTTAAGATGCGTTACGTTGAATACATAAAAAGGCTCTGAATGTCTGAACACATTCCTGTCAGTATTTACAATTTAACTGAAATCATTCGACATTCAGCTCTTATGCACGAAGTTACGTAACTATGAGCTTGGATAATAAGTGAAAAGTAAACGAGTGCCAACGCTGTAACTTGGTATCTAATGGGTCTCGGTTTCGAGACGGTCTATGGCCATAATTTTTATTCTTTTTGAATTATTTTGTTGTATTCACACTACTTTCTAATGTAAGATTTCAACTTCGATTTATTCGCATGATCTACGGGGATGATGTTAACAATGGATATTGGTAGGGAAAATTGTTCTATTCTATCATTCAAATTTGTACTTTCCCATTCAAAAGCATGACTATTTGTACTATTCGTGAAAGTATAATAATATTTTCATACCACAATAATAGTCTATCTTTACTCCAAAATAAATAATAATGTTCACAATAAAAAGAAGTACTTTCGTGACGATCTAAAGAGCCTACTTTTCTTTATATTTAAGATTCATGCCAATGAATTGAACTTAACAGCAGGCTTAAAATCATGTTGGCAACACTGTCATATATGCGCTTCTTAAAATATATCTGGAATGTTACTATCTCTGTGTGTGCTAATTTTGGATGAGTTTGCATGCATAACGCCAGATAAATCCAACATACTGCTCAAAAGTGAATTGTGAATTTTCATCAGTTACTAAAACTGAATCTATATAGACCTATCTAGAATAATGACGAAATTTAGTTGGTAATACTAACATTTGTAAATAGGTCGAAATATTCCTGAAATAGTGTAGCCTACTGTCGACCAAAATATTATGTGTACTCGAGTTTGAAGGTTGTTTGTGATGTAACCAATAGGCCTACATAAAATCCAATAACATCATTATTTTCGTCGTTCTATTTTACGTTAGTTCATGTAGGCTTGGAATTTTTTATTAATATTTTAATATTTTTTATCGCAGTTGGAACACATAAATTGCCCGTATTTAAGCGTGTTTCAACCATGCGTCACATTTAAGAATTATTATCTCAGAAACCCGTCATCAGATCGAATCCAAATTTTAACACAATATACATTGGAATGTTGTAAAACTGGTTTATTAATTTCAAAATTTTCCAACCAGCCCGAGCCGAGAAAAAGTTACCTTACAAAAATGATAACAACTTTGTTTCTTGGACACACAAAATTTTGAAATTAATAAACCAGTTAAACAACATTCCAATGTATAGTGTGTTAAAATTTGGATTCGATCTGATGACGGGTTTTTGAGATAATAATTCTTAAATGTGACGCATGGTTGAAACACTCTTAAAAACGTGCACTTTTTGTGTTCCAACTGCGATAAAAAATATTAAAATATAAATTATAACTCCAAACCTACATGACCTAACGTAAAATAGAACGACAGAAATGATGATGTTATTGGATTTTATGTAGGTCAATTGGTTACTTCACAAACAACCTTCAAACTCGAGTGCACATAATATTTTGGTCGACAGTAAGCCCGTATCACACGACACTCATTAGCGTGGAAGCTTCTACCAGTACGGGTATACACGCTGGTATAGACGCGTATATTACAGTGTGATTTGTACCATCCATGCTAGGTTCTGCCTTCCATGATAGCTTCCATACAACTTACGAAATTGATCAGGTGCTATTTTTCCCGCCAGTTTGCATGGAAGTTTGAGGACAACAACCAATCGGGTTGCTTTTCTCGTTCTACTAGAGATCTTAGCGACAACATAAACAAATAGGCTACATTAGTTATGTGGGTAGGCAGAGTAGTGCTGCTTGGCCCCCCGCACCGCACTTCGAGCCCATGGACTTTAGAAGCCGAGCCCGTTCACTGCCGTTCTCATCTAATGCGGCCGCGTTCTGGCTCATAGCACTGGGCTCACAAAGCCCTCCGTAGCCCACCGCACTGGACGGGCTGGGCCGAGCAGGCAGACTAGCCTTCACCACGCGTCCACAACACAATGCTCTCTTTACACTTCTATTCAGAATATTTAGCAATACTAGTGTCACTAAGCTAATGGTATAGTTCAAGCTGGCTAATCTCTATCTGAAATACATCGATAGTTGTTGTTGTTTGATTTTGGGCTTTGCGACATCATGGCCATGTAGCCCAGTGTATTTGTGTTTGTGTAATTTGTCTGATAACCTGTGTTATTGTGATGGCTCTATTAGTGTGCGCTTTGTACTTCAGATGAGGATTGGAAGGAAGCGGCCGTGGCCTTAAGTTAGGTACTATTCCGGCATTTGCCTGGAGTAGAAGTTGAATAACAAATCGGAAATTAAGTACTGTACCGAGTTTAACCAAGTATTTATAAATATTACTTTCGTCAAACGAATTTAGATAACTATTTGAAGTTATTAGACATCGGACAGAACGAAGTTTTAACTTGTACATTACGTCATTCTGAATAAGTTATTGGTTTTATCTTAAAGGTGTAAATTGTGCCAATGGTAAGAACAATAATACTATTATTAATAACAAGTAGTTACGTGACGAACTAAAGAGCCTACTTCTCTTTAAATTTAAGATTCATGCCAATCTATATAGACCTATCTTGAATAATGACGATATCAAGTTTTTAATACCGTACTAACATTACTAAGTACTGCAGTTTGAAATACAGCTGAAACAGTGTAGCCTAATAGAGTAACTTTTGTTATAACTCTTTGTCCTTTTCGAGGAGTATAATTGAATGTTGGTTGTAGTAGCTTGTAGAAATACAACGTGCTATACGGATATTAAACATGAATATGAGGTGCCCTTTGCTAGTGCTACCTCTGCACCAAATTTCGTTCAATTCAGTTTCACCGTGTTTGAATTGATAGGGGAATCGATTTGCACACATACATGGCCGCAATCTGCAAACTATTGAGCTGATGACCTTATTGTTTAGTCAAAAGACGCTCGCCGTATAAATATATGTTGTTGCAAAATTTGGTAGAGATCGGATGATTAGGTTAGTCGTAATTTGATTGAAGCTTTGAACATTTGGGTGGCCGCCATTACGTTTCAGTCATGATGGCGGCGATATAAAATATGTGACTGAGGTGTCCTTTGCTAATGATACCTCTGTAACAAATTTCGTTCAATTCGGTTTCACTGTGTTTGAATTGATAGGGGGAGTCGATTTGCACACATACATGGCCGCCATCTGCAAATTATTGAGCTGATGACCTTGTAGTTTAGTCAAAAGACGCTCGTCGCATAAATATGTTGTTACGTGCCACCCCCTAGTGGCACTTCCGTTAACTGGATTACGGTGGGTGAAAGCACAAACACAATTGTTCCTTTAAAGAAATATAATTAGCTTTATTGCGGGCTTGAAAGATACATCGCACAAATAGCAAATACAAGCAATTAGTACCTCACTCCAGCTTCCTCTCTCAGGGAACACTTGCCTTTCACTTGTCAAGAAGCCACAGGAGTTAATTCCTCCTAATGAGACCGGTGGCCTCGATATAACTACCTGCAACACTTCCTAGAATACGCAAGCTACCGTTATTTACGATAGCCGGTCACTCACCACTACACTCGGCTTCGCTGTCCGCTGGCTAGGGGAACACCCCCCGGCGCTTTCGCAATTCACCACACTAACCTCTGCTGCACTGGAAAACACACTCGTTCAAGACACAGTTCCTCTCTAGGCTTCTCACTCCTTCGCTGTCAAGAGAATCAGTTTCACTAGGGTTTCGCAAGTCACGTCGCCAACAACTGTCGCTCAAGGTAAACGCTCGCACTAGCTCGAAAAACACTGTCCACCCCGCTTGACAGGTCGCTCTTATATAGCAGGCCGGTGACTCAATAAATGCTTCTAGACCCATCCAGGATTCACGGCTTCTCGAGGTTTCCATCACTGGCTGGGTCATGAATATTCTGGACCATCCCTTTGTCCTAGTAGCCCTGTTGCGTAAGGCGCACGTAATACACTGGGGCAGAGCCCAGCCCGGGGCAGCTGTGACTCAACCGGTGAGGCGACGAAACAACTCACAGCCGTAACACCACCCTCTTCCTAAAAGGCTGATCGTCCCGATCAATCATTGGTCCGTCTGTGTCCCTCCGTAGGCTGCCAGGCGATCTCGATGCACGATCTTCATCTTCACCCTCGGGCTCCGCTGGATCCTGTAGACGACATCGTTGATCCGTTTCACGACTCGGTACGGGCCCTCCCAGGACTTCTGCAGTTTGGGTGACAGGCCTTTCTTCCGTAATGGGTTGAAGAGCCAGACCAGGTCGTCCTCGTGGAATCCGCCGGCATCCGTCTGTTGGTCGTATCGCGTCTTCATTCGGTCGGTCTCGATCCGCAGTTTCCTCCTCGCGAACGCGTGCACGTCCTGGAAACCTCGAGAAGCCCTGAATCCTGGATGGGTCTAGAATATTCTGGACCATCCCTTTGTCCTAGTAGCCCTGTTGCGTAAGGCGCACGTAATACACTGAGGCAGAGCCCAGCTGCTTCCCACAGAGTCAGATGGAAAACTGAATGTGATCTCGTGCAATGGCGTTGTCATGGCAACCTCTGATAGCTCATCCCTCATCAATTTAGAAGCATTGTCATGGTAACCTCTGATGGCTCTTGGCATTTTCTTATAATTCCGAAATCATTTTCCTCATCCCTTGGCGTAATGGTGGGTCATATCAAAAATGCTTTCAGACAAAAGTTTTAGGTAATTATTAGGGGATATTGTCCATTTTGTACGGTTTTGATATTGTGCCTTTTAAGGGAGATATGATTAATGTTTCCAGAAAAACCCACTTTTTTCCACCCCTTTGGTCAATGGTTGGTGCTATCAAAATACTTTTTAAACATAAATTTTTAGGACATATCCGACACATACAGTAGTAAGAACTTTGAATGGATTCGATATTTCACGTATTAAGAGAGTTATAGCGATATTTCACTTTTTCAAAAAAAAAGCCCCTCTCGACCGATTTTTTCCATTAACGAACTGGACTGAGATTTTAAAGGGATACATAATCATGTAAATAAATTCAAAGTGATTGGTGCAAAATTACGGTAGTTATCGTGTCCACAAGAATCTGATATACATGAATTTGAACTTACGGTGGTTTTGGGGTCGGGGGGAGGGACGCGAAGATATGTCGACTGTTTCCGGAAGTCGAAACATGGTACACATTGCAATAGTTAGCTTTCTAATGAAATCTACGGTACCTAAATTGAAATCAAATCAAATCAAATCAACATTGTAATGGTAATAGCCGTCCCTCAAGATTGAATCGCAAAGCAAAGCCAACTCCGTAGATGCCATGGAGGCCCTGGGAGTAGTGGAAGGTAGAGGCTTCCACTTTTTGTGACATCGGCACTCGGTGGGATGGAGTTGTCAGCTCCACGCCCGGCCGTCTTTGCTCCCAGGAATTACCCTGATACTCATTTCTGGTGTAGGCTGAGGCGTAGGCGTATCCGAAAGTGGTAGTTTTGTTTCTAAAATCCACTACCTGGGGATCGAACCCACTCCCTTTCAGTTAGAAGCTCAGCGCCTCTACCGACTGCGCCACGCAGCCAAATGAAATGAAATCAAATCACCATTGTATTGGTGACAGCGGTCCCTCAAAATTGAATCGCACTGTAGTTTTATCAGCTCAACTCTGGGCGCACCGAAAAAGGGGTGTTGGCGTCCAAAAGAAGAGTTATACAGGTTCTTCACAATTTAGAAGCTTGTTGAAATATCTAGCGAGAATTTCTGCATTGTCTGTATTGTTATGAGCCAGCTTCATCAGTAGGGTAGCGGCTTCGGTGGCGTAGTTGGTAGCATGCTGAACTGCTGTGCCCAAGATCGCAGGTTCAAACCCGGCCGAAGTCGTCGGATTTTTTAAGAGCGTTAAAATCCTTCAGTATGCCTTCCTTCGGAGGGGAAGTAAACCCGGCGGTCCCATGTCATAGATTTATGGCATGTAAAAGATCCTTCCACTAACTAAACGTGTGTGAAGCTAAATTTCCAGGTTAGATTTCGTTTTAACGCTCTATCAAAGTTCTAACGTTCACCACTAGGTGTCAGTGATATCTGGTAGCGAAAGTTGGAACTACTTGAAATTGAACGGAACTTGTAGTTCACCCAATGGGTGTCCGCTTGAAGCAGCTACAACCTCTGGCGAGCCGAACGTGTCCTCGGACACTCCCGGAACTAAAAGCCATACGCTAAATTAATAATAATCAGAAGGATCGGGACAAGCATTGCAGATAAAAAAAAATATTCGCGTATAAGGGGTTATACGTTCGAACCCAGGCTCTTGTAAATATTTTTGTTTGTTTTGATTAGTGACTTTTGTATTTTCTCCCCTACGATTATGTTGGAAGTGATATGCTAGGATAATTTGGATGTGATGATTTTAAACCTAGAGAGGTCAGTGGTAGATATCGCATTAGGAACGTTATGTAGCGGCTTCGGTGGCATAGTAGGTAGCATGCTGAGCTTCTATGCCCAAGATCGCGGATTCAAACCCGGCCGAAGTCGTCGGATATTTTAAGAGCGTTAAAAATCCCTCAGAGTATCTTCCTTCGGAGGGGAAGTAAAGCCGGCGCGGCGGTACCATGTCATAGATTTATGGCATGTAAAAGAACCTTCCACTAACTACAATAGTGTGAAGCTAAATTTTTAGGTTAGATTTGATTAACGCTCTCTTAAGTTCCAACGTTCGCCGCCAGGTGCCGGTTGCGGCGGCGTCTAGCAACCAAGTTCACAGCTAGGTGTCGTGGATGGTAGCATTTGGTAGCAAAAGTAAGAACTACTTGAAATTGATCGTCTGCAGTTGTTACCCGAACTAGAGGTAACGCACACTAATACAGCCATCACAATTAACACCGGTTGTCAGACACACAAAGTACACGAGTATACATGACCGCGTTGTCTCAACCCACCAGGATCATTATGTGTTCTCGTAACGTGAATACTGTGTTATGATATTATTATGCAGACAGTACGTAGAAATTAGAGGCATTTTTTATTTTACTTTGTGGTATTTACCTATCAATAAATCACAGTCTTGACTACATCGGTAGGAAGATCTGCATCCCAGCCTTCAGTGGATTTATACATGAGTTGATTTATTTGTATTTGATGGACATTTCAACCGATTGACTTGTGTAAACTGTGTGTGTGTCCTTGGGACGGGATCTTTATAGATCCTTGCTTACAGTACATTTTAGAACAGTGGTTGTTAACTGGTGGTCCGTGGACCACCTGCCTCGGGAGTGGTCCGCGGGAGGAAAGGGTCCACCAGCACGTATAAAAAAGTGGCCAATGAATAGGGGTTTAGAAAACGATGTGCGTTGAACCGAGAATCGTCCGAATGTATTCGCGGCGATGAATATCAGGGTTTGAATTGAAATATCTTTAAAATAAGTGTTATTGAGGAAGGGTTACAACTGATAAGGTGGGGGGGGGGTCCGTACATGATTCAATTTCACGCCGAGTGGTCTGCAAACTTCTACGGGTTCATAACCACTGATTTAGAGATTTTATTCATGTCCATTCTTCAAGGGATTTTGTTCGATTTGAAGAGTACTTTTTATTGTGTTTCAGCTTACCTCTATGTGTTGATGTTATGAGATCAGTTTAGTATTAGGCTACCCCAAGGAGATATTATACTGTATCAGCACGCCCCGAAAAAGAGTCCTTTCTTGGAACGCACACTACTTTACCTGGTTATCACTATTATGGACATGGAACTAAGACGCGTTGCCTATCAAATGTGTTTCTTATGTTCACATTTCGACAGTTCCTTCATGACATCTATACTAATATAACAAAGCTGAAGAATTTGTTTGTGTGTTTAAACGCGCTAATCTCTGGAACTACCAGTCGGATTCGAAAAATTCTTTTTGTATGTGATAGCCTGCTTCAAGAGGAATAGTTTAGGCTATGTAGCATTAGGCTACACCTCTCAGGTAACCTTAAAGATTGATTATTGTTCAGCAAGTCGCAAGAACAAGCGCTCCGAACAGCTTCAATAATACCTAAGTTTATTGTTGCCTGGCAATGCGGATTGCATCACTTCGCCCCTACCAGTGTTCTGGTGCAGAATTGCGAGCTGCTTATAAATTGCAGTGACAGGGAGTAGGCTAATTAGTGCAAAAAGATTTCTTAGGCCCCTTAAAACAATCATCATCAGGAATAGTATGCCTCTGAATAAGGGCGATGGTGTTGGTGCAGTGTACCGAGGTTATCAGCTACAATAAGCGTTGGTGCTTTCAAATGTACTTTCATTTATTCCGATCCTTATCCTTGAGCGCATCAGTTCTGTAGTAGTTTTCATTATCATCCACAAAACAAATAAATCCACCGGGCGAAGCCAGGCACTATTACTAATACAATATAATATCCTACTCAAGGCATTGGCTGGCCAAAGGATAGGGGTTTGCAGAACCAACATTCAGTGCTCAAATTATAATGGCTTTTTATTTCACCAACATACAGTAGTAATGTTAAGGAGGCAAGCTTGGAATGTACTGTTTTTTAACTGCGAAGAAAGTTGTTGATTGGACCTTCTTTTTTTATGTGTAACATCTTTCCACTCGGTTGCTGGATAGTTTTGTGGGAGTGATTTTGAAAAATGGGACGGAAGTGGATCGGACGGAAGTGTGTAAGACGCACTGCCAGTTGGATCGCATCCCTCCTGGCTGCCAGAAGGAATGTGATCCAGCTGGCAGTGGTACCATGTGGATTGTTTATCACGTACGGATTACTTTGTAACAGCAGAGTATCAAGAAGGCAGTGCGAGAATAGAAATATCAAGTAGACAATGAAGAAAAAAAACTGTCTCTGTTAACGTAACTTAGTTACTGGCAAGAGAGTGATGTAACAGCAGAGTATCAAGAAGGCAGTGCGACAGTAGAAATATCAAGTAGGCAGTGAAGAAAAAAAAAGAGAGTCTTGGAATTTTGTTATGTATTATGAGAGTGTAAAAAATAAAAATATATTTTGTGTGTTGATGATTGTCAAGGATAATATAAACGGTAACAACTTCAAGGTAGGATAACATGTCAGATGTTACACATCATATGCGACTACTGTAAGGCTCGTATCTTTTTTCAAAATTTAGAATGTAATGGGTTCATTCTTCTTTGCCTACCATCTTTTTTTTTCTTCAATGGGGTGACCATCTATGGACTCCGGAAATAAGTGGGTTCAAAACCCTCTATCGACTGTCCATGAACTGGTTTTCCTTGGTCACCAACTATTTCCCTTTGAACTCCGGGGAAATGCTGGGACAGTGTCTTTGCACTGGCTAGGTAGCAGTGCACAGTATCACTGTGTATCTGATACTAGCAGTAGTGCCCGGCTTCGCCCGGTGGATTTATTTGTTTTATGGATGATAATGAATACTACCACAGAAGTAGCACATGATAGTTAAACAGAAAAACAAATTATATAACATTTTGTGGTGGTGGTGGTTGTAGTGGGGGTGATAAGTAGTACAGTATAATGGACGTAACAATCAGGTCATTTTCCCTTAATGATAATAATGATAATAATGAATAGGGAAACGTCTATTTACTAACTAATTTACAGCACTGACACATGTAATTTAATAACGAATTCAAAAAAATGATTAGAAAGAGGAGTAAGTGAAATAAAAGACACGGCCTAGGGCCTATTTCTTATTGGCTGTTAGAAATGTAGAGACCAATAGTGTCGTCTTTTGTCGCATAGCGCCGTAGGAAAATAAACAGAACACTTTGGAAAACTTCGGCTGTCCCGAGCTCCTGAGGTAGCAATAGTATCATTTATCGCCACAAAGCGCTTAACGATAAGGTTCGGAATACATAAAGGTAAACTTGAAAGCACCAACGCGTATTGCAGCTGATAACATCAATGTATTGCACCAACACCATTGCACTTTTACAGATGCATAATATGTTCATGATGATAACTGTTTTAAGGGACCTAAGAAATCTTTTTGCACTAATTACTGCCCGTGACTGCAATTTATAAGCAGCGCAAGATTTAACTATTTTCGCAATTCTGCACCAGAACACTGGTAGGGGCGACGAGATGCAGCCCGAATTGCCAGTCAACAATAGACTTATTAAAATACTCTTACAGTTACACTACTACGGACATGAATGGTTCTAGGGCCTTAATACGTGGTTTTCATGTTCATTTTGTCTGTTATTCTAAATGTAGGGAATGGAGAGCGTTGTCCAAAATATCAAGTGGACAGTGTTACCAGCAGGGTTTCAAAGTGTATGTAAAATTTGGTGCAATTAGGAGGAACGGTGTAGATTTGTGATAAAGGGCCTAAATACAGGGAATGAAGTGGTCTGTCCGAAATTTAAAGTGGACAGTGTCACCCGCAGGGTTCCAAAGGGTAAGTAAACAAAATGTGATTCAGATCGGTGAAACGGTGTAGATTTGTGCCAAGGGCCTAAATGCAGGGAATGGAGTGGTCTGTCCGAAATTTCATGCAGACAGTGTTACTCGCACGGTTCCAAAGGTTAAGTATACAAATTTGGTTCAGATCGGTGAAATGGTGTAGTTTTATGCCAAAGGGCCTAAATGCATGGAATGGAGTCGTCTGTCCAAAATGTCATGTAAACAGTGTTACTCGCAGGGTTCCAAAGGGTAAGTATACACATTTTGGTTCAGATCGGTGAAAAGGTATAGATTTGTGCCAAAGGGCCTAAATGCCGGGAATAGACTGGTTTGTCATAATTTTCAAGTAGACAGTGTTACTCGCAGGGTTCCAAGGGGTGAGTATACACATTTTGGTTCAGATCGGTGAAACGGTGTACGTGTCACTAACCATAACGCCAGCGCACGTGGACAAAGCTATTCGGGAGCGCTTGTTCTTCCGATTTCTTCTTCTTCAAGTGCCTCGTCCTCCAAGAACATTGGCGATCAGTAGCATGCTCTACTGTTTGTCCATAGCTGTTCTAAACAGTGACACTGTATTAAGTCCAAACAACTGGCTTAAGTTCTTTAGCTAGGATATTCGTCTGCGTCCTGGACCCCTAATGCCATCAATCTTCCCTTGGATAATTAATTGCAAGAGATGGTATTTGTTATAGCGCATGAAATGACCAAAGTATTCAAGTTTTCTCCTTTTGATGATACTGAGAATTTCCGAGTCTTTGTTCATACGCCGCAGGATTTTGGCTGTCCATGATATCCTTAAAATCCTGCGATACATGTACATTTCAAAAGCTATCAGTTTCTTACTTAAAACCTCGGTAAGTGTCCATGTTTCAACTCCATAGAGCAGGACACTAAAAACGTAGCATCGAAGCAGTCGGGTGCGTAATGACAGACTTAAATCACGGCTGGTCAAAACTTTTCTCATTTTCATGAAAGAACTTCTGGCCTGCTCAATTCTACAGCGAATTTCTTGACTTAAGTCCCAATTATCATTGATTTGACATCCTAAATATTTATTTGATGAAACCCTTTCAGTTCTTTCATTACCAAGTGTAAGAATGCCCTGAACTTCATCTTTGTTTCTACTAACAACCATACACTTGTTTTTTTTACATTTAAATGTAATCCCATGGCATTACTCTCTTCAGAAATAGAATCCAGTAATGTTTGTATATCATCCATACTTGTTGCAAGGATAACAGTGTCATTAGCATATCGGATGTTATTAATGATAGATACATTTACCACTACTCCTTGAGACTTTCCATCAAGAGCATCTTGGAAAATCTTTTCAGAATAGATGTTGAAGAGGAGTGGAGAAAGAATGCAACCTTGGCGATCTCCCTTCATAATCGATACTTCTTCAGACAGCTGACCATCAACACGTACAGCAGCACGTTGATTCCAGTACAGATTTCCAATTAATCGGATGTCACGTCCATCTAGTCTCAGGTCACATAAAATGTTCATCAGTTTATCGTGTTGAACAACGTCAGAGGCTTTTTCATAGTCGATGAAACACATGTAAACATCGACACGAACATCACGACATCGTTGAATCAACACCTGAAGACTGAGCAATGTCTCCCGAGTTCCGAAATCACTCCTGAATCCAAACTGTGTGCCACCGATATTCTCCTCACATTTATGATATAACCTTAAGTGTAGGATTTTAAGGAATAACTTCAGGGCATGACTCATTAAACTGATCATTCTATAGTCATTGCAGCACTTTGCATTGATCTTTTTGGGAATCGATATAAAATTTGATTTGAGCCAATCATGTGGTATGTATTGAACAAACCAACCAGCAAGGAAAGAGATCGTTCATTCTTGATAAGCTGTAGTATTTCAATGTGCAATTCATCTGGACCTGGACCCTTTCCACTCTTCGATATTGTTATGGCATGTTCAATTTCAGCTCTTGTAATGTCTATGCCATCGCCCGTTCGAATACCATGATCAACACTTCAATGTAGTCCTTCCATTCTGTTAACTTCTAATCAGTGCTAGGGAGAATGATGCCGTATTTATTTATGAGAATCCCAATCCATCTGCTCTTATAAATCCCAGCTGCTTGCTTAACTTCTTATGCATGTTGAACGAGTCATGCTTTGCACAGAGTTCTTCTATTTCGCTATATTCCTTTGAAAGGTGTTGTTATTTGGCAGTGCGGATTTCCTTCCGTATTAATTTCTGCAATTCTCTGTACTTTATCGGGTCATTATTCTTGAAAGGTCTTCTGTAATCGATCTATTGTAGAATTTTATCTGTCATCCAAGGTTTGCTTTTCCTACTCTCCGTGACCTGTAGTTTTTCTCGACACAATTCCTTCACTGCAGATTTGAATTGGTTCCAAGTGTCTTCAATATTATGTATATCCTTGTTCGACTGGATATAATCTAGTTTTGTACTCAATGATGTTTGGACATAATTTCTCAATACAGGGTCTTGGAGCTTATGGATCGCAAAATGATTGCTGTGCCGCACTGGATGATATATTTTCAAGTTCAAATTCATTGTGGCTAACAAAACATTATGATCGGAGTTAATATCAGCACCAGGATATGTCTTCACACTTTTTAGGGAATTTCTGAATCGCTTATTGACAAGGATATAGTCAATTTGATTCCTGACATTATTGTTTAAGGTCCATGTGTAAAGACGACGTGGAGGAAGCTGAAAATGAGTGTTTGCTATGATGAACTCCTCCTCTTGGCATAGCTGGACCAATCGATCACCTCGATCATTGCCACTCCCTAATCCGAAACTACCCACTATATCAGCGCGTCGACCATGACCTACCTTGGCATTGAAATCTCCCATCACAATTGTAATCTCATTCGTTTTTGTGAAAGACAAGGCTGTTTTGACTTGGGTGTATATCGTTTCGATGTCTTCATCTGATGAATCACAAGTTGGAGCATACACCTGGATAATATTCAGTAATATCGGTTTTGCATTGAATTGTAGAAAAATTACACTATCGGACACAGGTACAAGGTCTTCACTGCCGCAGCAATATCTGGGTGCAATATGAACCCTACACCATGATAATGGTGGGGATTGTCATTACCTGCATAATATAACTGGTAACCATTGATGTTTCATTTTCCAGAATTAGGCCAGCGCATCTCACTAATTCCAAGGATGTCAACTTTTAGTTTTTCCATTTCTCTAATGGCATTATGAGTCTATCCACTTTGAAATAAACTGCGGACATTCCAAGTGGCTATCCTTTTCATGACTGGCCCGGAGATTCTTAGCACCCCCTGCCCACTTAAGGGCTGCCGGTGGCTGGGGGCCTTGGCTTTAGATTGTCCAGTCATGCTAAAGATTATTCTGGGGAAGATAATGTGGTGGTTTCCCGTTGCCTTCCACATTCCCATGCCGTTGACCGATTTTTATTGGTTCCTCCGCCTTTAAGGACAATTTCTTATCCTAAGGACAAGAGAGTGTCCTGCTTCATCATGAAGATGAATTTGGAAGCGTATCCCGGCCTCTGTTCGGTCTCCTCCCATCTGATACCTGCCCCAGCCTTGGAACAGATACCTTTTACTCCATTAATCCCATGCACTGGGGCTGCCACTTCCACCAGTTACACTGTACCAAAGTCCAACTTCTCTACTGTAGCTGCCGTTGTGGTCTTCACCGTATCCCTGGCAAGGGACCTTACATGGGACTACCAGCCGGGTCAGCTGGCCCAATGCTTTTACAGAGGTGTTACTCCTCTATCACTCGCCCTTTGTCCTGACTTGTGACAGGCAGAGCCTGGCTTCCCTAACATTGGAACAAAAATCAATCTTTAAAGTTACCTGAGAGGTGTAGCCTAATGCTACATAGTCTAAACTATTCCTCTTGAATCTGGCTATCATATACAAAAAGATTTTTTCAAATTCGACTGGTAGTTCCAGAGATTAGCGTGTTTAAACACACAAACAAACTATTCAGCTTTATTATATTAGTGTCTCCTAGCAGCTGTGAACATGTTATGATTTATAACATGGATTTGTATTCTGATTTTGTATTGAGTCTTTATTTCATGGCTTGTTTTCGTTTATCGAAAAGTGCTGTGATGGCTGCGCTAGAATTATCAGCTTCGGTACGCACACAGGTGGTGATATTTGTACCTAACATTATACGGCAAAGATCTCGTATACTACACAGCTTGGATGCTCTTGAAATTGTAACAATCCGTTTTCATCTTATTAAATACCGGTAGTATGATGAATGGTCGCCTCAGAGTTGTAGTGGTCAGCGTGCTTAGTTGCCACCCCGGAGGCCCGGGGTTCGATTTCCGGCTCTGCCACGGAATTTGAAAAGTTGTATGAGGACTGGAACAGGGTCTACTCAGCCTCGGGTGGTCCAAATGAGTAGAGGGGGTTTGATTCCCGCCTCGGCATCCTCGAAGTAGTTTTCCGTGGTTTCCCACTTCGTCTCCAGGCCACGGCCGCCTCCTCTCCTCTTCCTTGCCTATCCCTCCCAATCTTCCCATCCCTTCCCATCCCTCATAAGGCCCCTGTCCAGCTCCGTGGCTAAATGGTTAGCGTGATAGGCTTTGGCCCAAGGTGCCCCGGGTTCGATTCCCGGCCGAGCCATCAGGGATTTTAATCTCCTGGGGTTAATGCCCGTGGCTCGGGGACTGGGTGTATGTGCCGTCTTCATCGTCACTTCATCCTCATATCGACGCGCACGGGCGTCAACTAGAAAGACCTGCACTCGGCCTCTCTGGGGGCCACACGATTATTATTATTATTATTATTATTATTATAAGGCCCCTGTTCGCTTTGCAGGTGAGACCGCCTGGGAGAGGTGCTCGTCCCATCTCCCCAGTTGTAACCCCCGAATCGATGTTTCAAGCTCCAGGACACTGACGGCGGTAAAGGTGGGATCCATCGCTGATTCCGAGGGAAAAGCCAACCCTGGAGGGTAAACCGACTAAGGGGAAAAAAACTTATGCGATTCGGTTTGTTAAGTAAATACTGAAGTTCGTGCATATAATATGTACTCGTACCATCTTCCTCCAACAATCTTCCGATTTCTTTCCAGATTTTAGCCTTCTTCCGAATATTCTTATATTCAGGATGACTTAAATCGTACAACACTCCATACAACTTCACAGTTTCAATATTTTTTTTTTCTGAATGAAACACTCACACCTAAGAGCCTGTGGAATGCGGGCGAACTTGACAAACCGTATCTGACCGTGAGGGGGGGGGGGGGGGGAGGGGGGGCGGACGATCGTTGCAGAAGGTCGAAGGGGCTGTGTTCTGATATGACGGGTATGGTATGTTCATCCCCATTGAAAAGCACGTGCTATATCTGGTCGCCAGATGCTAGCAACTCTGACCGTGACCGTCCCCGGCCTGGTTTGTTCGGACCTTTAAGGAAACCAATATCATATTCTTCGCTTTTTCGCCTGAGAGGGAAAAGATCTTGAATTATGAAGTATTTTAGGTTGATGCCTAAATCAAGAATGGTGGCCACCACATACTTTCCAAGGCTGTTCAGCAAATCCACCAACAAACGTTTCTGCGGAAGCGTTCATGTCCGTATGTTTCACGGTTAGTACATTAAGCGTTACCGGTACTAGCGGTCCGGTGCTTGCATATGTAGTTGGTGTTTAACACCGGGTGATTAGGCCACTCGCGCCGCTGTTAGAAGTAAAACCGATATGCTCATCCAACGTATGTCAAAGGAACACGTTCGCTGCGCTGTTTCCCGCGGAAATATGTGCGCGCCACAACTTTCAAACAGAGCCGTGGCAACAATTGATAGTTTCACATTATACGTCGCTGTGATTATATGGTGTTACGATGGATGATGAGATTCTGGATCCGGAAGACCCGAGAAGATTTCAAGGGCAGCCTTGGGAAGTATGGGCAGCCCACATTGGGCGATGGGAGCCAATCCGTAAGTTTACTGGTCCTTAATTCAACTCTGTTTAGTGGCATTATAGTCGGAGTCCGATTCCCCTCCCAAGTACTAAGTGGAATAATCGAATTCGCGATCTCTGGCCCAGATCGGAACGGTATTGTGTAGATAATCCGATGACTTGGTACTTGTGAGGGGGATCGAACCCTCAAGGGCGTTAGGTGTGACTTTTCGCACAGCCAATGTAAGAAACGTCTCCATACTATTTTCATGAACACAATACCGTAACTTTCCGGGTTACACGCAAATTCGAATTTATGACAGTACCTGAAATGGGAATCGAACCCTTATCCCTCAAGGGCGTTAGGTGTGGGTGCAAAACCAATAGTATATTCGTGATCAGCACCCTCGATTTATCCATAATTGATGTAAAATTTCACATTTAGAGAAAAAATATCCGTACCACCTAAACTCCACAAGTGCCGACACAACTCCTGCTGTGTGCGCCCTAGCATTGTCATGCAGAACGATGGGGGGAGTATCGATGTGGTGTCGTCGTTTCCTTCTCCGAGCTGCTAGGAGATGGTCTTGCAGAAACGAACAATAGTACGCCGCATTAACGGTTTGCCCTGGGGGAACGGTATGATTTATGATCACACCATCCCAACCATAGGCAAGAATCAACATTACCTTCACATTGGTGAGCGTTTGTCGAACTGTTTGTTTTCGTGGTGATCCGTGGTGCCGCCACTCATTCGATTGGCGTTTCAACTGTGACCCATAAGATTTGGCCCAGATCTCGTCAATGGTTATGATACGCCGTAAGAAGTCCTCTCCTTCGCGCTCATAACGTTGCAAGTGCGTACGAGAAGCGTCATATCGCAACCATTTCTGCATGTCGGTTAAGTCATGCGGAACCCATTTTGACGCAATTTTCCTAATTTTCAGGCAGTCCTTCAGGATGTGGAAGACAGTCGAATTCGCCAGTCCTGTATCTCGCGCTAATTCACGAAGCATTCCGATCCATCTCCACTAACGCGGACACCATCTGTACATTTTCATCACTTACTGGTGGGTGACCACATTGAGGCATGTCCTCCACACGTTCGCGCCCATCTCGAAAGGCTGCAACCCATCTTGCTACCGTTCTGTTAGGTAACGCAGATGCACCGCACGCCTCTTGCAGTCCTTGGTGGCATTCTCGAGCCGTGCGATCCCTAGCACACTGAATTTTTATCCACGTTCTCTGCTCCTGCTTCGAAAATATTGCGACCGTCTTGCGCGAGCCCTTGCCCACAACTACTCATCTAACAGGCACCACTGCATACGAATGGGGGAGGGGACGGACGAGATCATGTGCTCTAAGGGAGGGGATACGGGTTAGCTACTTTTGATAACAATGCCAGAGTCCAACACCGTTGCAACATAAAGCAGCAGCACCGGTGCCAAAACTAAAAAAGCAACCCTTGTATATGAACTAAGAACAGCGTATACAAATAAATAATCTCACAGTTACAATACAGGCAGCTAGATACAAGCGAAGTAAGCATGAAAAATAAACAGAAGCTTTGGTAATATATCAAATATTGAAAATCAATGAAGATTTTGTTTCTTCGTCACGTACTATTTTGGCTTCCGCCAACAACTGCATTCTCTTATCTTTCAATTCTTTGGTTTCTTCGGCAACTCTCTTTTTCATTCTTTCCATCTCATTCATGGCTAGGTTTTTCTTCTTTTCACTATCCATGTATTCCACATACTTAGCATGAGAATTTCGAACAACATGTATGACAGGCTTCGTTATCTCGAACTTTTGGATACCTCCGACAGAAGATATCTTCTCGTAGATTCGGCGTTGGGCTACAAGGCTTTGCTCCAATTGGTTTTCAACCATGCATTCCCGATTAACAGAAAAGCCTCGTTCAAGAAAGGCGTTACCGTCAGAAAGCGTGCAAATCAATCACACAAGGCTCTTGACTTCAATAAAATTTTCCTCTTCAGCGTCAAGGAGTTTCATCCAGTGATGATCCAATCGTGTCTAGCTTCTTCGAAACTACTTCATAGCGACGATCACATGACTGAGACGGATGAACCTCATGAATTGACTGTCAACCCTATCAGTCTTAGCACCTGAAAGCCACCGTCTACTGACCAGCTCTCCTAGGCACAGTGACAAGCGATTCAAACAAACGACAGGATCAGATGCTACTACCGAGGGATGTAAGCACGCAACCGCTCGCGTAAATTTAAGTCTGAGAGGCGATTCTCCAGAAGTTTCTTGACTATCGCAATCAACGCTGAGCGACAACCTTGGCAGAAATTCAAAACATCTTTGGTGGATAACTTTTATCGGCACTTGTTGATCTCGTCTTTCACGGCATAACTCAGGTGGATTTGCTTCGCAATAAGCAAATTGTCTTCCTTCTTGATATATATTATTGACTGGATGTTAGTTTGGTTCAGAACTTCATCCTTAACGAACATATCCATAAATGTTCGCTGTAACTTCAGCAAATCCCCATAAAGGAGCGGGGCAAACGGAGAATAAGTCTGAAACTTACGAAGAAAAGGTTCTGTATGATCACAGATTGACGAAAAAAAAAACAAGTTTTGCTGGCAGCAGAGGATCAGCTAGATATGGCTTAAACTTCCTGTAGCATTTGCTTGAAGGGACAGTTTTGTCAGTCTCCGTCTGTTAGGGCAGGTAACAAACTGGCACCTCTCTTAGCAACTGGGCCATTTTCCAACCATCTCATTGCACAGAGTTTAAGAGGAATTTCTAACGTATTCGTCTGTCCCTGTTGACGACGATGTTGCTGACTGATCATTCAAAGCAGCGATGTTTGCCGCCCAGGAAAAATCTTGAAGAAGTAGTAAATGGTTCTGAGAAACTGCACTAGCTTCCAGTCAGATACGTAAAAATCTGTTTTGAATGCTCCATGTAGCACGTGCACTCCACACGACTCCAAGTCTAGTGGAATGGGTGGCTCCGGGGAAAATTCCGTCAGTCTGGACAGGAGTTCAGGAATGTAAGGTTTACGTTTGGCCCGTCCTCCGCCCATGGAGACTTGCAACAGCTTCTTCAGCATAGTATCACCCAAAGAACTTTCAAACACCACGAGGAGATCTAAGGCAGTCCCATGATCTAGAAAAACCGATGTCAAGTATCTTGTATTAACTTCATTGTTCTACTTACTCCAATATCGGACCTGTAAATCCATTTGAATTCTTTGGACGACCTTGTTCAGACTTTCGTCAAAGCCTATGGTCACGTAGTCAGCGGAATCATCCAGGTATTTTCGGAGTTCGTGGAAAAAATATGGTCTTAAACAATGGTTAATAAAATATTCCATCTTCGTCCGTTGAAGTTGCATTTTGGAAGCTATTTCGCTGTCCGAAAACATGAGTGGAAACAGTGGGATGGAGTTCGCTGCACTGCGATTATTGGCTGCACAGCATTCAATGCCCAAATAATCTCTGCTTTGATGACTTGGTCCCTGATCAACATTTTCTCCAATGCCGACTCCATGTCGTTCGCTCGCTTGGTGGAAACTGATGCATTCATGAGTGAGGACTTGAAGTCTTGAACAGGAACAGGAGGGCTCACAGTGTTGCTGACATCGCAGTCGCCTGCGCACAGAAAAGAACAGGATTAAGTCGTATGTTTTAACAGACTGCCTTAGGCCTACTTAATTGAGATTTTTTTTGTATCGCTTGGTTTTAAAAGGCGAGTCAGGTGATGCATACACTACTCAACTACTTACTGATATTGACCGAAGTCGAGCTCGTAGATGCGTTGTTGCTATGTTGAGCTTGTTGCTTTGTTGCGGCAATGAACCCTTCTTCGAGACGCTTGTGTTTGCTGCCCGCGGCGTGGCTCACCAACACCTTCAACCCCATTGTGCTTAGATTGAACGTCTTGGGCAGGCCGCCGGAAGAGCAAGGGAGACACAATGCCATGGTGTTATATTTGGGCACCACTCGCACCCAATGTGAGAATCGTTCATTCGCCACCCAAGCCATATTAAAGTGTGTTAGTCGATCAGCCATCAGAAAAGGTTAAATGTACAAAATAGAAAAACAAAACCGAAAAAAAGATTGAAAATAGCGGTTTTCAACAACAAACGCAAGTCAAAATCCGAAATAACCCTACTTATTGGCTAACCAAAAATCTAGTTGTCCGAAGAATGCAACGCTATTGCATGCCATACAAATCACATACAGAGATACTAACGAAAATAACCATTCATTTTAATAATCTACTGTAAGGCGTCTAAAGACAGATGCGTTAGCAAGTGCCTGCCGGTTGATTACATACTGTATAACTTAGATATTTTTTTAAAATCTTGCCGTCCTTCCCACAAAACAGAGTGTTTCAAAAAGGAATTTTCTACTGTATTTTTGGTAAAGACGACTCAGGCAACGCTGCCTTTCCGGTCAGTACGATGGCAACGTAGGTAGGTATCTACGGTGAGCAGGAATGTCAACAATACAAGCAGATCAGGGATATCGAACGAAACGAATGAGAGAAAAATCTTAATGAAACCCCCTTTTTTTTCGTATAGGCTAAAATGACTACACACGCAGTTTGTGTTTGTTCTCGATGTTACACTAAAACGCTCCGACAGCCTGAAAGTATTGAGACAGACAAAACTCCTCTGCACGACAAATCACCCAAGATAAGAATGATATTAGACATCCTGATTAGTTAACTACTTACGAACAGCTAAAAAAATCTCCTTAAAAAATGTGGTTTGGTTCTTCGAGGGAACGAAATAAATTTCTCGAGTAGGGGTACCGTAGTTACCTATGCAAGAGGTTAGGCCGGGCAAGCGGAGATAGCTTATGTTATCCACACACGTAAATAAAATCAATTACCTTGGCACTTGGACATTAACTTTACACTTTTAACACAAAAACTTCGTTTTAATACATACCTTGACATACGAGGCACGTCCAGAAAGTAAGTTCCGTTTGGTAATAAAATTAAATTGTGTACAGATACAGAAAGAAATATTTATTGCACAATATTCTACACCTCTTAAACTACTTTTCCACATCACTGCCGAACTTTTGCAGGCATTTGTCATAGCGTGGCACAAGTTTTTGGATACCTTCTTCATAGAAGTTTGCCGCCGACCCGTAAACGAGAGAGAAAACTCCCCTGTAAGATATCCTGCCGTTTGGCCACTACTGTTAGGCAAATTGCGTGCTTACCAGGAGAACTGCGTATGTTTAGGAGTTCTCCTGACCACATACGCAATTTGCCTAACAGTGATGGCCAAACAGTAGGATATCTTAAGGGGAGTCTTCACTCTCGTTTACGGGTCGGCGGCAAACTTCTATGAAGAAGGTATCCAGAAACTAGTGCCACGCTATGACAAATGCCTGCAAAAGTTCGGCAGTTATGTGGAAAAGTAGTTTAAGAGGTGTAGAATGTTGTGCAATAAATATTTTTTCTGTATCTGTACACAATTTAATTTTATTACCAAACGGAACTTACTTTCTGGACGTGCCTCGTATAAACACTTCCAACACAATGCATCCAAACAGGGAGCAGGCCGAAGCGACGAACTCGCCGCAACCCGTTTGTTTACAGCGACATCGTCACGTGAGGGCGCTACCGCTGCAGCAGTCGCCCCGTCAGATGTGGGGTGAGGGGTGAGGGGAGGGCGAAGGCGCGCATGGTAGCCGAGCATGGTTTGCAGAGCGACCGCTAGATAGCCCTTGCTACCCCATCCGCGATACATGACGTCGAGAACTAAGAGCAGACTGGAAATTTTGGCAGTGGATGGAAAGATTTTTATAATTACAGTAATATTAACAGTGGCTATTTTCCAGGAGTTTTCAAATTTTTCGTCATTTTCCAGGAATTTTCCAGGAGTAGTGGCCACCATGAGGTAATAAGAAATGATATTTTTGTGGGTTCGAAAGCTTCTCTTACAGCTGGGGCAACTCTAGTTACCACCGCACGCCACTGCTTTTTAAACTGTTGCTCACTGTAGGATGAAGTCTTGTTTTGTGCATCAGAAATTTCTGTTGTTAGTTTTTTCTCTGATTTTGTACGATAAAGGCCCAAACACTATCATATCTGGCATTTTGTGAAAGTCGACCTTATTGGCAAGTAAGGAAATTTCAACTATTAGGTTGTGAGTTGTACAAAGAGTGAGCCTACAAGCCACATAGATGGAAGATAAAAGTAGAAATGTACAAAGGAAGTGGGACACAAACTATTGACATCCAACTCTGACTGCTGTTGCCCTGCAACTGAGTTAATATGTTGGACATGCTAATGCATAGACCAATGACACAGATGTAGGCCTACCCTTGACGAGAGAATTAAAAGTGTCTCCATATAAGCTCAGAGGTACAGTAACGGAAGCCTAAGCTGGAGAATGCAAGTTCGTGCATCAATCTGACAGTTCAATTTTCTACCCCACACTTTGAAAAATTCACGACCTAATTGCCGAAATTATCAGGATATTTTCTTGAGAAGCTTAGTCTGCTTTCTTTCATGTTTAGTGTCTAATAACTTACATTCTACAAATCAAATTAACAGCTTGATGTTTGCATTCCTACAGATCTATCCAGTTGAACAGCAAGTTGCATGAAACAGACCTGGACTTCCTGGACGAGAATGCAGTTTCAGTAATGTGGTTCTCTTTGTAACATATGTAGGCCTACGGTATACAATAATTTTATTGTGTTTCTTGTATTACATTGTGTAATGCAAAATTAAAATTACTTTTTCAATTATGATCCTCCCGTAGTTTTAATTTGTGTGTTTCTCCTTCCTTTTTATAACAAGTTTGCAAGATGGTCATGGGAAAGTGTGTAGGAAAGCGGGGAGAGGAGAGGGGTGATAACAGTAGAGAGTTGATTCCATAGTCAGATTTGGAGGTTATGTAGGATAGGACCAAAGTGGGGTGGGAGAAGGGATTTGCACTGGAATATTGAGGTTATGTCTGTTAGGAATCCTGACTCGATATTTGACTTTATAGCATTTAACCGACAAAACGTGTTACCGTACATAATATTTTTATGTTTGACCATGCTAAAATATAAATATTACCGTATATGTCAGAGGCTCGTTATAGTTCAAGTTTCATTATGATACAGGTTGTCCACCAATCAGAGCTCAAGATTTTCATTACGATACAGCTGTTTGACCAATTAGGTAAGGATAGTATAGCACTTCCCTCGGGGAAGCCTGTTAACCCCTAGAGGGCGCGTCCCCAGGTGGCGGATATGGGGCCCACTGTAGTGAGGGTTGGTTCAGACACCTCGGAAATGAACCCCTCGGACCAACAGTCAGCCCAACTCCTGGGGGCTTAAAAATGCTGGGACACCCTCTCTCCAGGGGTCATAAATTTGGAGGGCCCAAGCTCAGGGTTATGAGTGAAGTCCTCAACGGCAATTACAGTGGAGAAATTGGATTTTCGGAACAGTGTTGTTAGCGGAAGGGGCACCCAGTGCTCGGGTATTTGAGTAAAAAGTATCTGTTCGTCTGTCGGGGAGCAGATAATTAACGTAACGTCTGTACCTCAGTCAGGCAGTTACAACCGCGTCTGATTCCTATGTTAAGGACGGCTCAATATTTGGCATATTGGCATTGAGCAAGGCAACGGGAAACCACCTCAATTATTTTTCCCAGGATAATCTTCATGGCTGAAAACCCAATTACATTGGCCCTTAGTCCCGGGCAGACCTTAATTGGTCAGAGGGTGCAAAGAATCTCCCGGTCAGCTCTGAAGATAGGAACGTGGAATGTACAGAGTATGTTTGAAGCAGGAAAGATTCATAATACAATTCATGCGATGAAAAGGATGAATGTGTCCATAATGGGTATTAGTGAGATGAGATGGCCGGGGACAGGAGATTGTTATTTGGAGGATTGCATGGTATATTAAAGTGGTAATAATGATATGCATCGAGTGGGTTTTATAGTTGACAAAAGTTTACAGTCTGCTGTTATCAGTTGTATACCATTCTCCAGTAGAATAAAGATGTTGAAGTTACGTGGTAAACCTTTCCACATTAATCTCATTCAAGTGTATGCCCCTACAAGTGACAAAAGCGATGATGTTGAAGAATTCTATGCCCAAATTCAGACCGTCTTCAAAGACACCAAAGAACTTGATGTAACCCTTGTTATGGGAGATTTTAATGCAAAGTTTGGGAAGGGTCCTGAAGAACACATTGTGGGCCTGTGGGGTCTCGGACAAAGAAACAACATTGGGGATCGTTTAGTGCAGTTTTGTAGAGAGGAGAACTTGGTCATTGCTAATACTTGGTTTAAGCTTCCTGCCAGGAAGACTCTTTACATGGAAAGCACCTGCTGATAGTCCAGACAACATAATAAGAAATCAAATTGATTTCATTCCAATTAAAAACAGATTTAGAAACAGTGTGATTTTTGCAAAAACCTATCCAGGAGCAGATGTTCCTTCTGACCACAATCCTCTCATTAGCCAAATCTATGTCCGGCTTAACTAGATTCCTATAAAAACAACACAAAAGGAATATGATACCGATGCCCTTCGGGAAATAAATACAAGGTCACAGGTGGCTGCTGCTCTTGCCAATGATCTTAAGGCGTTCACTTCAAATGACATGCAGCCCTCGGAACTTTGGGACAATTTTAAAACCTCATTGAAGAGAGTTGGAGATCATTTTCTTAGGAATAAGAGACAACATAAAAAAGGAAGGCATGGATGATGGATGAAATATTGAATCTAATGAGTAGATGAAGAGATGTCAAAGGAAGAGATAATGAAGAATATTGGTTGATTCATATATTGATAAAAAATAAGATCAGACAAGCAAGGAAGAACTTAATAGTAAATATGATGTGTTCCAGGTCCATAAGAAAATCAAAGAAGGCTCTGGTAGACACAGGAAAAGAAACACAGTCAATTTAGTTGATAGTCAAGGTAACGTAGTATTTGAAGTAGAAGAAAAATTAAAGGTTTGGGAGAACTATATACAAGAGCTTTTAATGTTAATCATCGTCCATCCCGACCCGAAATTCCTTCAGTTGTTGGACCCATGATCATGATCACCATGGATGAAGTGAAATATGCGATTAGGATAGCGAAAAATGGTAAGGCTCCTGGTCAAGATGAGATTCCAGTGGAATTATTGAAGATCTTGGATGATGATAGCATTGTGACGCTCACTACATTGTATAACAAGATATACAATACGGGCATATTACCAGAAGACTGGCTCTTGTCTACATTTATTGCTCTTCCAAAGGAACCGATGGCTAAGTCATGTAGTGACTTTAGAACAATCAGTCTTATGAGCCATGTGCTCAAGATATTTTTCAAAGTTATCCATAATCGTATACACAGGAACTCAGGAATAGATGAGAAAGACATTTGGATCATCATTAATTTATACTGGGGTCAAAAGGCTAGTCTCAGAATTGATGGACATAAATCGAGATCATTGGAAATAATGCGTGGTGAGACAGGGATGCATTCTTTTGAAACTTCTTATTAATATCTATCCAGAACAGATTTTCTCAGAGGCACTTGATGGCATTCAACAAGGTATTAAGGTCAATGGTAATTATATTAATAATATACAGTATGCAGATGATACTGTATTGATTGCGAATAGTATCGAAGGACTTAAAGAGATTGTTACTATCGTGTATCAATAGAGTAAACAAGAAGAGACAACACAACACCTCTCAAGGATGATAGATGTCGGGAAAGTAGGAGCCAAGATAGTTGCGACCACGCATATTGAAACACTAATAGAAAACGCAAAGCTAGAAGAAGCTACTCAAAACCTAGGAGAAATACTAAGAAAAACTGCCAGCCCCCGATTCAAAAGAAGAGCAAAACCCTGGTTCGATAGCGAGTGTTACAAGCTAAGAAGAGACACCCTAAACATCCTGCAGCAGGTGAGACAGAACGAGGTAAACGACACTCTCCTACTCACATATGCTGAAAAGAGGAAGCACTACAAAAGAATCATAAAAGAAAAGAAATGCGACTTCCTGCAGGAAGAGAGCAGGCTGCTAGCGGAGGAAGCCAAAAATTATCCATATTTGGCACTTCGCACAAAGAAACAAGCCCAAACAAACAAACAACATAGACATGGACAGATGGAAATCACATTTCAGCAACATACTCAACAAAGAGGGAACAACAGACGCCAGAAAGAAATCCCAAGAAGTTGTATCACCAATAGCTACAGACTGGATTCCTCCAACCACAGAGGAAGTCGGACATGTTATCCAAAACACCAAAAAACAAGAAAGCAGCGGGACCGGACGAAATATACAATGAATTCATAAAAGACACTGCACTCCTTCTAAACCAGATTTGGACCAAACTACACAACAGGTGCATAGAGACATTCGCCATCCCCGATCAATGGAGAAAATCAATTGTCAAGATATTATATAAAGGGAAAGGATACCCCAATGACCCAAACTAATACAGAGGCATCACACTGGAAAACTGACCATTTAAAATCTTCATCAAAATAATAACAGGAAGATTAAAGTGAGGAATTAGACGATCACCTGCCAGAAAATCAATTCGCGTTCAGAAAGGGAAGATCAACCCTGCAGGCAATCGAACTCTTACTGAAACACATTTGGGAAGCCTTAGAGAAAAAACAAAAAAAAATATACCGTCTTCATAGACTTCACGAAAGCCATCGACCTACTAAACAGACAACTAATGATAGAAAAACTCAAGGAAACACTAGGGGAAAACAACATATGGTCGAACCTCATTAACACACTGCTGAGCTGGAACGAAATATGCGTCTGAGATAACCTTGCCATGTCAGAACCGATCATACAAACAAATGGAGTACTACAGGGCGACCCACTTAGCCTTCTGCTGTTCATACTAGCAACCGATGAAATCCTTGGAATTACCCGCAAAGAGGGAATCTTCTCGTGCGCATACGCAGATCACATCGTAATTGGCTCCAAAGACATAACAAAACTCCAGGCAACAATAAGCGAAGTGGATAAATGGTGCTCCAAGAATAACTTGGTCATTAACATATCTAAGACGAACAGAATGATCTTTAGAAACGGAGGAAGAGCCCCCGCATCAGCTGAGATGCACGTAAGGGAAAGAAAACTGAAAATAGTATCAGAAATCAAGTATTTAGGAATCACTCTACAAACGACCGCAAAATGCTTCACAAAACACATAACAGAATAGGCAATTAAAGCGATAATGACAATGCACGAAATAAGAAACATTCGATCCCTCAGCCTAGAGACGACGATGCTGCTATTCCGAGTAAAAGTTTTACCAATACTGACGTATGGCATAGAAATCTTCTGGTCACACCTAACATTGAAGAATCTATCTACGCTGGAAGTAGTGAAGGCAAGATACATAAAGAAAGCATTAGGAGTGTTTAAAATGACGCACTCAAGATACACATATCTTCTGGTGATGGAAACTTTCCTCATCGAGGGTCTCAGGACAAGCATACTCCTACCTAACACCTGCGCCTCACAGAACCTGCTAGCAACAATGAATAGGAAAAGAGAGGAAATTCAACCGGCATTCTACAGCATTCTACCGTGCGTGCGTGGACAAAGGAAAACGTAGAAATCAGACACGTCATCACTAGGTTGGCAGTCCAGGGATTCCACCACTTGATATGCAAAAACACAAACTTCCACGAACCAAATATAGACTGAGAATGTAGGCTGTGTGAAACGGCATGTGATCGTTATCACATCGAACTATGCACAAAAAGGACAAAGTCAATATCTGAATATGCAAACATGTAAAATTTCAATTTCATCTTGGCTATTTGGCTCCAATAAAGATTTATAGTAGAGTAAACAATATGGCCTGGACCTCAACATTAAGAAAACAAAATATATGATAACATCGCGAAAACCAGCATTGTCACAAGTCCTTTTGGTCGATGGACATCAGATTGAGCGAGTCAAGAGTTTGGTTTATTTAGGACAGACGATTAATGAGAATTGGGATCCTTCGGTTGAAATAAGATTCCGTATAGAGAAGGCTAGATCCATCTTTATGACAATGAAACAACTACTATTTTGTCGAGATCTCAGTATGACACTTAAGAAAAGAATTGTGAAGTGTTATGTTGTCTCCACCCTTCTTTATGGTGTTGAAGCTTGGACCTTGTCGGTAGCTACAGAAAAGAAGATTCGAGCTTTCGAAATGTGGATATACAGGTGGATTCTTAAAATCTCGTGGATAGAACATGTGAGTAATGCCGAGGTTGTTCAGCGTGTGAGCAGCCAACCTGAGCTGTTAAACACAATTAAGAAGAGGAAATTGGAATACTTGGGACACATGATGAGGAATCCAAAATACCGTCTGCTCCAAGTTATACTTCAGGGTAAAATTGAAAGTCAGCGTGTACCGGGAAGGAGACGAATAACTTGGATGGATAATTTACGAACTTGGTTTGGGTTGTCTTCCACGGAACTCTTCAGGATTGCACAGGATAAGAAGGTGTTAGCCATGGTGGTAGCCAACGTCCGTATAGGATAAGGCAGATAAGGCTCACTTTGACAGCCTACTATTTTAAATTTCACTGAGGGGCTAGTGTCATAGTGGGGTATTCGAGGAGGCCGTGGTTGAATACAAGGTAGTCTTTGCGTCCCATGCACTCTGTTCAGTAAACGAAACTGGCGGAATCTCGACAGATATTTATGAAAATTTATGTTCGAACATGAAATAAAGTTATAATTATCACCGAACAAACAGTCGTATGCAACTCGCCTATAATGGTAATTAAGCTACTCCAATGGAAATTATAAGACTCGCTTCGCTCTTTTTATAAACATACTCGTGTCTTAATTATTGCCCCTATAGGCTTGTTGCATAATGTACTATTTAAGTTGGTTTATGTTATTATCACAATACAGCTAGGTCTATGTTTGCTGCCAACATTACAAAATGAACGACAAATTTCAACATATCTCGAATGTATTATTGACTGCCTGTGAAACATTTTGTCAGAGCTAACGTTGTCAAAGGTAATTATATTACCGGTAATGTTAATTGATCCACGGAGGGACTAGCTCTGCGGAATATTCATAAAAATAAGCTGACATCTCGGAGTTTAGTTCGTAATGTTTCCCCTACTGGAGAGAAATGATTGTTTTTGAAGCCGGATTTAAGAAAAATTATTTAACACGGGAGCTAAGACTCTTGTATTATTATATCCTTTGCGGGATTGCACACTGTGGCCATTGCCGTTTCTACGCAATGCTAGTGCACGGGCGCCGAGTCTGCGAGAGGCAGCCATCCTGCCCCAGCTTTGGCCCATTTACCCTACTAACCCTTTTGATCCCACTGATCCATTTTTGGATCAAGAATTTTACATTTTGCTGTGGGTAGGGTAGGCTATTTAATATTTTCAAGGTTTGTCACATGAAATGGTTTCAAGAAGTTCCAACCTTCATTTGAAACCTAACAGTTGTTCTTGATAGCCCACCAGAGGGTACACAGTTGATGTGTAAACTTGGGCATTTTTAAGACATATTTGTTAATGTACTATCATGATTGATGAGGCAAATAAAGGTTATGTATTCAAGATGTGGCAATCAGATGAATACTCTGGTGAAGAATGTGACAGTGACATAAATCGTCTAAATGGCAACCAATTGAGATCTGCTGCCGAACGAAAAGTGACCAAATAGTGTAATGGAGAAATTGTTACCCGGGAGATTGAGCCGAAGGAATCAAATAATCCCCTCAACCAGCAGCAGTGTCACGCCCCCAGAACCCTCAGTTACTGTAACACAAGCTAATAGCATTAGAAGAAGAAAGAAGGCTGAAAGGAAATGGACTGAAACTGACATATGTGCAGGACGGATGAAAACTTGGGTGCTTCCATGATTTTTAGAACAAGACTTGTCTCCAGTAAAACGCTTTGAACTTCTCTATGATTCGGCTGTAGTCGATATGTTAGTTGATTTTACAAATCCATCAGCATGGAGATATAACGTTCCACGTAACAGATGGCGAGATTAGGGTGTTACTCGCAATACTTCTCCTGGGCGGCTCTAATCCACTACCGGGATATAGAATGTACTGGGAAATAAGCGAGGACCGCCACAACTTAGCTGTATCGAAAGCAATGTCAAGAGGAAGATTTGAGAAGATCAAGAAGTATTTACAAGCCTGCGACAACGACAACTGATACATTCTCCACAGTTCGACCACTTTGGACAATGTTGAATAACAGATGGCTACGAGCTTTCAACAATGAGAAACTGTTATGCATTGAAGAAAAAAAGATTCCATATTATGGCAGACATGGTACTGCGCCCGAATAAACCCATCAGTACTTATATCCGCTGCACTGTAAAGGATTGCAGATATGTAAATTACCCAGCTCACAAATTTACCATGCCTATTAAGTAAAATTGGGAATTTTAGGAACATACAGGATAGATATTATTCGTAAGAAAATAGTACTACCAGCCAAGGTACAAATTTCTACTATCATTTACATTTAGAGCAAATCGAGAAACTCCAATCTCGAGGGGTGATAAGGTCTAATGTATAGTGAGCGCCTGTATCTATACCTCGCAGTACTATTTTCGACGATGACGACAATGAAAACGGTGTCAGTTAAGATAAAAGTTGACTGAGTCGCTAAAGAGCGCCAGCCGTTTATTGTGCTGAAACAAGTACAATAAAACTGGCTTCCTGCCTGAATATGGTGTCTCCTTGACACTCTCACAAAAATAAACTCCAAAAATAAACTTGCACGTGGCACTGATGTAATAAGAAATGTGAAACGGCGTGATACTATGCATTGCCCTACTTAATACAAATCCGCTTCAACTCTGAACCGTAGTTCCATATCTAAGCAAAATCATTCATTAACTATGTGCATATATACATCCATTTATGGTTCGCACAAATTATACACTCTATTGTGTCGAAAAGATTAAATTGTCTATCTTTCAATGAGTCTTGTATCTACTCAACTTCCTTAACAATCAAATAACAAACATACACCGCAACTATCGTGTTGAAAGTAATAAATACTCGTCTTAATCAATTGAACATAAGTGACAAACATTTAAGCTAAGCACTGTTCCTTTTATCTTTTATCTATTCATTATAAAATACTGAAATATTTCTGAAATTCTTTACTGTGTTAATAATTCTCTGATAAACGTGAATACTAGAAGTGCATGGCATTAACCTTCATTCTCACACTCCTCCTTCAAAATTATACAACAATTACCTCATCTCTTAAACACCCTGTACAGAATCTTCCTTTAATACACTCAAATAACTTCACAATCAGTGCGATCAATACTAGAAAAACTTGAGACTCCTCAGCCTCCTCTCGTAAAAATACGTAACTCATTTACGTCTATATCCCCTTACTTTGCACGGTATTTCAACTATAAACTTCCATTTCAATACACTTTCTTCCTAACTTTAATACTCTTCTCTATCCTGATACAACTTCACCTCGTGCTTACAAATTCCACTTCTGCAATAAATTTCTGTACTTTCACTTTCTGATCACCCTGTGATTTAACTTTGTTAACTTTCTTTTCACGTATTTAAATTCAGTTTTACATTCAATTACAACTTTTAAAGAAATATCAGTAAGAATTCATATGTTTAACAAATGATGTAAGTTTGACTTCCTTCCATGAATATATTTGTTTAACAAATTCATCTATATTTTTTTTAATGCTCTACATTTCCTTAGACATATGTGTATAAGCGTTCTCGTAATACTTTCGTTCATAATTAGTTGAGAATAAATTTCTGACACTCGAATCAACATCATGAGTTGTCAAAATATTCTTTACACTTCGTGACATAACTTTTTAAATATGCGGTACTTAAATTTGCTTCAATAAACTTCCTTTACTTCATTTACAATTATACTCCTTCTTTAGTTCGTTTAATGTTATACTCCTTTTTAAATAGTTCATTCTACATTCTTTTAATAGTTCACCCTACATTCCTTTAAACAATTCATTCTACATTCCTTTAAACAATTCATTCTACATTCCTTAAGAAGTTCATCCTATATTCCATCGCTGCGATAAAACAGATTTAATTAGCTTAAATCTAACGCAAATATGACAAATTCTACACGATTTTACTCTGAAATGACTTTAGCGTTAATAGCATCGCTATGCAAAATTTCGTCCAAGTGACTGAAATTTTCAAGAACAAGAAAAATACTCCTAAGAAAAATACGAAAAATTACTACTTCAAAATCTACATAATTTAATTATACTGGCAAAATATACTGACAAAATTATACTGTCAAAATTATACGGTTGGTCAATTGGATAATCACAGAACATAACTACAATTCTACATTATATAAAGCAATCGCTTTTATACCTTGAGTTGACTCTGGTCTGGAGAATACCTTCGTCTCGTCTGCCAAACCAAACGTGTCTCGGAGCTCATCGTCTCGCCCACAGCTATGAAGACCGGTTTGTGTCAGAACCAGCTGGCCTCTTCCCCCAGTGGAACAAGGTCGGTGACGTCCTCGGTGAACGACCTCGCCGTGAAACAGTCCGCTCTGCCTGCACTCCGTCTCCCGTTCACTGCAAGTCGTCTGGCTTCGACTCCCCATTTCTTCAGAATTGACATCTCGGTTCTTCAGAATTGACATCTCGTCTCAGGTTGAAAATAGTCGTTTATACAAGCGTTTGCGAGTATTCTAGATGTATTAGATCTCTTGTAGAAAAGTAGAGGTTTGTTCGGTGACTTTTGCGCATCACGTGGATGTTCTGCTGCGCCTTCCATAATAGTGAATTCTGGAATTCAACTGTACATCTTTGTAGTTTCCACTTCCCTATGCTTTAGCTTAGCACATGGTAATTCTCATTTCACTGATGATATATTTAAGATTTCCCCGTTGCTGCTTTGTAACTTGCATTTTTAATGTAATGTTCAAGTGTGCGTTCAAACGTAGTAATAGTGAATATCTTCTTGTCAAAAACAACTTTGTATTAAGCACTATAATACTCGGCTATATACTGTTCTATTCTGCGTGATAAATGTAGCTTGCTCCTCAAGTTACAGTCTTGCTGTACTACACTCTTCTTCACTACCAACTTTGATAAAGCGTGTCACTGTTATAATAATACTGGCTTCTTCTCGAGGTCTTGACTCGATGAAATCTCAAATTGGAAAGAACTCTCTCGTCCCGTTCTCTGCTCTCGGCAAGTTGCAGTCTCTGTCTCCCCTCTCGTGGTGTGACGTAACTTCTACCACCTCTCCTCACTTCAGTCCGCAGTTCGACCTTCGTCTCTTCTCCTCTTTCATGACGTATCTCTCGCTTCAAGTGGCGTGATGTCTCTTGCAATGTAGACCTCCCACATTCATATAATAGAATATATATCCATCTTTAAATCATTCCTTCTTTCTTGCCTTTCATAATTGCATAAGATGTATAGTATTTCACTCATTTCCATACAGATTTTCCCATATTTCTCGAATTTTTAATGAATAAAAGATTTTCATCCCCTCTTTTATTTTTCCTGGGTCTTGGTTCATATCCAGATTGGTTCTTTGGTAATGGCCTCAAATAAATTCTGGCGCAGTACCAAGCAGCACATGGCAAGCAAAGCAGTGAGATTCGTTTATAAAGTCTGATGCCTTTGCACACGGCCAGGTTACCTAATTCAAGGTGAGGCATACCAAAGTGCAACAACAGGTATCACTGTGCCTGAGCCCGGTGTTGTTGGTTCAGTTGTTTTGGATTTAGTGTCCAAACCTCCTGATGAAGATAAACAGGGCTATGATTTCTTTTTTGATAAACTTTTTACTTCACTGCCATTGCTGGATGCACTAAAAGAAAAGGGTTGCACTCGAAATGGTACAATCGATCAGGCAGAACCGAAGGTGCTCCATTGAAGGATTCTCAACAGATGAAAAAGGAACAAAGAGGTTCGTATAGCCAAATGAGCGATGAAAAGTCAGGTATTACTCTCATTCGGTATCATGACAACAGCATTGTCAATATCGCTTCGAACAGTAAAGGTGTATATCCTACTGGAAAATCAAAGCAATATAGCTGATGTGCACGGAGATACAATGAGATAATTACACCTGGTACAATATTATTGATTGAAGAGCCTCCGTGGCTTAGGTGGCAGCATGCCGGCCTCACACCGCTGGGTCCGTGGTTCAAATCCTGGTAATTCCACTGAGATTTGTGCTGGACAAAGCGGGGGCAGACAGGTTTTTCTACGGGTACTCCGGTTTTCCCTGTCACAATTTCATTCCAGCAACACTCTCCACTCTCATTTCATTTAACCATTGCCTCAGGGGAGTGCAACAGGCTTCGGCAGCCGGCACAGTTCATATCCTCGCCGCTAGATGGGGGCTTCCTTCATTCCATTCCTTGACCCGGTCGGTCGACTGGAAGCAGGCTGTGGATTTTCATTTTTCACTGAATCGGTTATTTTTGAAACCCCGTAAGTCACTCTTTTTGACAATTTCGTTTTATGTGACGAAATGAAAGTTGAAGGGTAGATACATAGTATAGTCCGAATCACCTTAATTAAGTTACTAAACGGTAACCATGTAGCCAACTTTAACATCTAATCCCTATGCCTAAGCGCATGTTGCCTTATGGTCGAATTTCTTGAAGTTAAGTAGTTTTCTGTGCCGGCACAATGTCGCCAACATGTGGGATACAAAATCACTGTTGATAAAAAGAAGTGGCATACAAAATCACTGGTGATCAAAAAAAAATCATCGGGACGCATTAAGCTGTAACCATTGTCAAAACTCATTGACCTGGGCGCGTTGAGCTGTAACCATTTTCAAAAACCATTGGATGGGACAAAACAAAGGTTAGAATGGTCGCGTGCAGGTGCGGCTTCAAGGTTGACACAAAACCTACGGTCTGGGTGTGTTAGGCTGTAACCATTGTTAAGAGTCATTGGATTGGACAAAACGAAGGTTAGAAGGTCGGGTGTAGGTGCGGCCTTAGCCGCGCCCAGCTAGCGGGGCACTGTTAACACAAAACCATCGGTCTATGCGCGTTAGGCTGTTACCATTGCCAAAAACGATCGGATTGGACAAAACGAAGGTCAGGTGTAGGTGTGGCCTTGGCCGCGTGCAGCTAGCGGGGCACCGTTGACACAAAACATTGATCTGGGCACGTTCGGCTGTAACCATTGTCAAAACCACAGTTGTGCGAAAAAAATACAGATATTTATTACAGCGGAGCGATATACTGCATAGTAATTACAGAGCAGATAACAAAAAACACTCATTTCAGCCGTGGAAAAAAATAATCAATACAGAGAAGCGAAATATTGCACACACTAGCCTAATTAGTGTGGTGAACTGAGTGCTGTGCACGAATGATGCGCACTAGAGACTGAACTGGACGCTTCTTCGTGTTACATAGTACCGTAAGGGCGAAGTTGGCAGTATTGTTTTTATGACAGACCAGCGGATCAGTGGGGATAAAGAAGAGAGCCGAAAACTCACGACCGCAACCGATGATTGATTTGGACTAATGGCAGCCACAGCTGTAATTTTGGTTATGTAAGTCGTGATCCTATGTGGGATGGTTGGGTGTGTCACAGACGGCGGAGGAGGAAACATCTATTAAAACATCGCTCCCTGATTTATTTCTCGTCGTTTCATAAGGTATTTTGGCTAATTCATGTATTATTGGGAATGCTATCGCTTGTTGTATCTTCATTCAGCGCTACCGAAAATTGTACCAATTTCCTTCTTGAAGCTGACTTTTAAAAAGCACAAGCTGCAATTTGAAACTTTCAATACGGTCACACATAGTACTGATTTGTTTTTTGCCTTGAAAAGAGTTATTTAAATCATGTAAATACCTCGTGATGTCTTTCATGAAAGCGAGTTCAGCGATCCATTGCTCATTATCCAAGTCCGACTGTGCTACCGCCACTACACGGGGAGGAAAGAGGGGTGGGAGGGGTCGCAAGCACAAAGTGCTCACGTTTAAACGATGCATACATGTTAATAACGCCTTACATACAAAAACAGACCTAAACTGGGGCTTACGTCCCAGACCCCCTTGCTTGTAGTACAAGCAGAAATTTTCAGCCAGACATTGCCTAACCTAGTAGCAGCAGTAATTTTCGGCCAGACAGAAGCCAGTATCTCGCTACGCATGACCTGTGTCGTGTATTTTGTGTACCATACATCGACAATAAAACAATAGTTTTGTCCAATCATATAGGCCTAACCTATTAGCAAACAAAGGCTTCATCCAGACCGTGTCATCTAACCAAGTAACGACCAATCGCTTTGTCTTACCCATCTTTGGTACTTCAGTAATTTTCCCCCAGACATTCAGTAGTGCAGTACGTCGAAAGCTAAAAGATATTGTTGGTATATTCTAAAATGTTGCATCCGTGACGCATGCACAGTGCGTATCCTGTGTGCATGATCAGTTGAGTATGTTACGGACTTGTAATAAGAAAAAGAAGTGCAATTGATTCATGTTGCACAACCGTTGAAGTTCAACCTTCGTTGCACCCATGACTGAAACGTACTTTTATCAGCTCAACTTGGAGACTTTCATGGGGCATCCTCTGGGCGCACCGAAAAGGGCGTTATTAAATCTTTGAGTGCCGGTTTTACTTGTTTTATTTCTTCAAAACTATCTTCAAATTCTTTATGCAATGACTGTAACGCTTTTGTGTTCCCACTGATGTGTTCATAAGTACTTAAATTCAAGGATTTTAGAGAGGGACAATTGATTAATTCTGAATGTAAGTGGAACGCGGCTTATACATTTGTAGCAGACATGAATGTGACTCTTTCATACCTTGTGTCCTTGTTTCATCTTCAGGGTGATATTACGTATTGAAATTAGGAACCCTGGTCACTACTAAACCTCATATATGTGCTAAAGTTTGTAAATATGTGTTTTTATTTATTGCTATTTTAAAGACGGCTGCCATTGTGATGCCAGAAAACAAAGTATACACCAGTAGCCTTCGAATTGATTTAAAGAAAAAGGAGGATTTGAGAAAGCTAGAGGGATACCTGCCTAATGAGGAGGAAATTCAACGATTTTGGTATACTATATACCACTGGAGCACCACTCACAAGGAGTGACGTGGGAATGTTCAGTTTTATTTCATTTAAGATGGATGTTCAACGTATCATTATGTATTAAAATATAATGCTGTTGAAAGTTGGCCAATTCTTTGCTAATTTAAAGGTGTATAATACTCGAATAGAAAAGATACACACATCAATACATGATATAAGTATGAATTTTTACCATTTCTTTAAGACAATAACTGAATTTAGTAATTTAGTTTCGAAATCACATAAGTCACAGAGTTTTAAACTTATCTATAGGCAAATGTAATAACTAAAAACAATTCATATCATACTTCCTTGATGTCTTTCTATAAGTATTAATCCTCGGGAGCAAAACATTGTACAAATTGTTGATAATTTATTCAGCAATCGGTTTTTTCTGTTTTCCCACAAGTTTACATTTCATGACTTACGGGGTTTCAAAAATAACCGACTCAATTGTTGATTACAACTTTTACATGGGAGGAGTCGATAGACTTGATGAGAATGTAGGAAACTACAGATTCAATTACAGATTAAAGAAGTGGTACTACCAACTGCTTGCTTTTCCTCTGAATGCGTCAGTAAGCAATGCATGGGTATTGTACAGGCAAACTTCACAGTATAAGGGCAAACCTCTGGATTTGTTTGGCTTCACAAGGTTTGTGGTGAATAGTTATTTCCAGAAATACCCAACTCAGCGATCACCAATGAGAAACCCAAAAACAGTGTATAAGAGAGTGCTGAGTAATGTACGGTACGATGGGAAAGATCATCCGATTTTGCCATTAGGTAAACAACTAAAATGCCGTCAGTGCAAGAAAAATACAACGAAACAATGCAAGAAATGTAACATCCGTCTCCATGCTAACTGCTTTGTTCAGTTCCACTCACAGTGGTCCAGAAAGAGTAAAGAAACAACTCAATTTGATATTTGCATGCTTTCCTTTCTAAGTAACATTGTACAATAGTAGCGAGTTTTGTGAGCATATAATCTATTCTTATTACACTGGGGAACAGCCATTTTGTTGTCTTAGATCTGTGACTTGTTCTTAACTAATTTTTGGTCACTGAATTCAAAAATGTTAGCAGTTTTTCTCTATCACGTCAAGTTTTTAAACTACAGGTTACTCTCTCTTTACCCTATAAGTCATACAAACTGGGCATACAAAGGAAAATAAAGTGGGTACTAACCAAACGTATTAGAATATTTTATTCATTCATTCAAAGGCTATTATAATATTAAAAGTTAAATTGTGTTTATACAAATAATAATAATAAAAAAGATATTAGGGTACAAATTTTCGCTTATAACTTTTCCTACAATGTTCAATCTGGGGACATTCTCGCTTGATGCTCCAACAGTAGTCACCCATCATACTGACATCCCATCTACCTCGATACCTTGCCTCCATGACCTTCAAAAGAAATTCAGTTTGATACTCATGTTACAGCCAAGCTTTTTAAAGCTCTCTAAGAGTTGTTGAAAAATTTCGACGTAATTCTGGGCTCGTGTATTTCCTATAAAGTCCTTGACAATACTTTTGAATGCCAACCAAGCATTCTTTTCAAGTTCGGTCATTGTTTCTATGAAACGTTCATCTTTAATAAGTTGCCGAATCTGTGGCCCATCAAAGACACCAGCCTTTATCTTCTCATATGACAAGCTAGGAAATGCCGAAATGATTTACTTAAAACAGTCCCCTTCATTTGACAAAGCTCTAACTAATTTCTTCACGAGACCTAGTTTTGTATGCAAAGGCGGAAATATAATGTTTTTTCTGTCGACAAGTGGGTGACTTACAATGTTTGGATCACCAGGTTTCAGGTCAGATCTTGGCAGCCACTTTGACTGCACCCAATGCTTCTCACGAGCTCTGCTGTCCCACATACACAGAAAACACGGATACTTGGTATATCCGCGTAATCGCATGCGCAACAACTGTAGAAAAAAACTTGACGTGATAGGAAAAAACTAATTACAGTTTTGGAATCAGCATGTCAATTTACCTATAAAACAACCTAAAAATCGAAGTCAACAGAATTTAAGTTACAAATTGTTCCCCTGTGTTATGTATAGTGAGGAAGGAAACATATGAATGACCAACTGTTTATATTGTTGGAAATACTACACTTGATACTTACCTGTACCCACTCGCTCCCACTGTTCCAGTTCTGGATCATCCATTGTTAGGTACTAACGAGGGAAGTATCCCAGCTCGAACGGCTAAAATCGACTTGCATTGCGCTTAACATACGAAGATATGTCTCTTCTACTACCCATCACGGGCATTTATCTGTAAAACCCTGCATTAATGTACAATCAATGTTTGGAAGTTACGGCGTCCAAAGATTTCAGAAACACAATACTCAGCAGAAACTACTGTGCAACAGGCAATTCGGACCATTATATTAGGGAAAATCCATTCCTAGCAATTGGTTAGACCTTTATCATATAGCCTATATGGTAACATTACAAAAAGATTGCAGAAACACAATTCGCAGCAGAAACTACCGTGCAACAGGCAATTTAGACCAATATATTAACAAGAAACAGATGTGGTGCAGAATCATCTGGCAAAAGGTTGAACACTTGCTTGCAACAAGAAATCTTAACACATGCAGTACCGTGTTGACATAGTCATCTTTCCCACAGTAAAAGATACTGTGTTGTCTTTCATTCGACGTTGAAGTGTAAAAGTGAAGTTGCAATGAAATGATTAAAAACACACTCATAGTCAGTCTGAAAGACTGGACGTTATATCATTTTAAATGATAGCAGCCGAGTACCAAGAAGGCAGTGCGAGAACAGAATTTCAAGATTCTATTTTGTTTTTTCACTGCCTACTTGATTGTTCTCACACTGCCTTCTTGGTACTCAGCTGCTACATCGTACTATGACGTCACACACCTCAGGGCATTCTAGGTACATTTCGTCCCGTCACCGTAGCGTAACGCCAGACCTCCGCATAACGACGAAGTCGACAAGATCATTTAAAATGATAAAAACAGCGGAATGGAACAGTATGCACCCACCAAGGGCAAATGTAGACATACTCCATTATTTACGATGTTCCCGCATTGCAATAGTCAAAACTCAATGCCAGGGTGATCACATTATCACATACTCAGATGGCGCTGGTGACCGAACACGTACGCACTTTTACAGATGAATGGCATTGATAGCTATTGACCACTTTCAGTTGGTTTTCGTCGTTCGAGCTGGAATACTTCCCTCGTAAGTGCATTGTTAACAATGTGAAACTAGTGTGTGTGTGTTCAATGCATTCCATAACCAAGGAAATATTAAAATTTAATTGAAAAATAAGTGGTAAGTCACCTTGGGGAAAATGAAAATAATAGTCGCTTGTGAACGCCCATGTGTCTATTTCAAGCAGGATGCTCCACGCTGCCTGTTCAGCATTTAGAAGGCTCTGGCACGCGTGATATGTTTTCCTTTTCATCTTTTTTTCCTTATAGCACATTAAGCACGTAACATTCTCAAACAAATACAATGGGCTTTAATAAATTATAACTTATTTACATACTACACACACGGATAATGTAGCCTACATCTAATATCTTAACGTCTGAGCACGGAATATTCGCTTCGAAGAATGTGAAGGTACGCAGCCCGGCAAGGTGCACTTCGCATCCATAGCATCGTCTACACAAGGAACTTTGATTGCATTGAAATAGATATTTCCCAGAATATTTGCAGTTGGGCTCTTGGTTTTCTTCAAGCATCCATACAGCATGCCGTCACATTCGCAGTGAGACCTGGAAAAATCAAAACAAAAAAAGGAATTAGACACTATAGAGTGTAGGATGATTGTGTGTGAGCATAATTATGATATGGCACGAGATATTCCAGTTTAAACTGGAAACTGGCAAATCTATAAATTATTTGTCATGCAAATTCTTCTGATTCAACCCACAGTTTAAAAATTCCCGCGATGGGGAACTGCAGCAAGCGGAGGTTTGAATCCCTTTACTCTCTGGGTTTTTCCACACTCATTCCAGGCAAAGTCTGGTATAATACGGTACCGGTATCTCATTTCAAGTCCTTGGGCTCTACCCTAACAATTACAGTTACACACACTACTAGTCCCAACAGAAACACAGGTTATCAGACAAATTGAACACATACCCAAGTGCACAAGGCTGATGACCAATATGTTCCAAAACCCAAAGAAGAGTTGACCACCATTTTCTGAATGAAAACTAAACGCCGTCTAAATGATGGATGCTTGTAGTTTTACGTGACCGTTAATCTTGTGATCATGAGCCACGGGACCTCCTTTTTACGTGGAATCTGAACCACAAGACATGGCATTACACTTCAATAATCTCACTTGCATTGACCGGGAATCGAACCCGGTTCACCTCGGTGAGAGACGAATAGCTTGACCTCTGCTCCACCACGCCCCCTTCCCCGTTTAAATAACACAAGCGCCAACTGAATTGATTTTCCTAGCAAAGTTTCTAAGTTTGAGAATCTCACATGAGAGAGCTACGTTCAATCATTTAGATCAGGGTTTCCCAACCGGTGGTACGCCTACGCGTGGGTGATACGATTGTTAACAAGTACAGGGGGAGAATTCTTAAACGTGCCAGTAAATCTACTGAATTTATCTGCATTTGCTACTCTATCATAATATGTTGAAGAAAATTAAATATATCCAATGGTTGCTGATATCATTGTTCACTTGGAACACCTTCAAGAAAGGTTTAATAAATATTTCTCCGAGGATTATTCCAAATTAGACTGGATCAGAAATCCTTTTTTTGGGAACCTCACCAATTGATTTGGAATTATTAAGTTAATATACATACAGTCTATCTATATCATATCGCTCAGTCCGTAGAGCACAGGGTGTCCCCGTCGTTCTTCCATTCGCTAGGACAACAGATTGTCAATCTGGGTTCTACAATCGCTCTGCTCGACTTTGGAATGACCTGCCTCATGCAATAAAAGACCTTCCTCCACGACAATTTTGCCGCAAAGTGAAGGCTCTAAAGGGACTAAAACCCCATGTAAATTGAATTTATATAATGTAACTTTGTGAGTGCGTGTGTGTGCGTGCGTGAGCGTGTATATGTGTGTGTGCGTGCTTGTATCTTCCCTTTTATTTATTAATTGTGTAATATAGACGTCATGTACAGCAGATTATGTGTATATAGCAATGTAAAGTAGTAAATTATATATATGTAACACATCAGATTTGTATAGATTTAATGAACGGAGATGGAGACACTGCTGTGTATGTGGGGCTTGCCCTTTCTCTATCTGCCGTCCATAAATTATAGACACAATTTTTGGTAAATAAATAATAATAATAATAATAATAATAATAATACAGTAATATAAATAATTAAATAAACATTAACAAGAAAAAATGAAAAATAATCTTTATATTATATTTACGAAATACAAGTGCATTAATAATTATATATGAAGTTTTCTTAGTAATTTAGTTGCAATAAAACAAGCTATTGGGCACATTTCCGACTTTAATTATATGTTTCAAAAAAAATTATGGACTGCTGATACACCAAAATGTCTAAAAATTTCAAGTGGTACGCAGTTCCTAAACGGTTGGGAACCCCTGCTTGAGATGATAACCTTATACATACACCGAAAACGAAAACGACTATTAACTGCTCAGAAATGGTGTTAACTCATAGGCCTACACGTGTACATGCTGAGAAATAAGGAATGAGCCGGGAAGTAAGTGACAAAAGAGAAAGAAAATCACAAAAAATAATATAATAGCGATCTTTGTACGGAAAGTGCAAGAACACGACCGTAATAGTGTAGCGGCTAGCACTCTTCTCTATCGCCCCAGAGGACCGGGTTCGATTCCCGGCTCTGCACAGAAATTGAGGGCTGGAACGAGGTACCCTTAGCCTCGTAAGGCAAAGCTGAGGAGAGTTGGGTTCAATTCCCACCTTAGCCATCCTGGAAGTGAATTTCCATCGTTTCCCATCTCCATTCTAGGCAAATGGTGGGATGGTTACTAACTTAAGGCCACAGCCACCCCTTTCCCAATCATCCCCTGAATTACAAACACACTAATACAAGCTTCGCAATAACACAGGTTATCAGTAAAAAATATATACACACCCAAGTACACGGGGCTAAATGACCACAATGTTTAAGATCCTCGAATGAAACAACTATAAAATATTGTGTTGGGATACCAATAATTCCAATAAAAACAAAACTCTTCAGTTTAGCTGACAATGTTCAAACAGGAGTTTTTTTTTTTTTTTCAAGTATGAATTGGCTTTTATCAGAGTTCAATGTCTGGGAATATCTGGAAATTTGCGGTTTTCAATTTTAACTCACTACTAGTTATTGAAGATAAGTGTTAGCATTCAAGAGTGCAATAATCATAATAACAAAAATGTATGTTAATAAACTCTCACTTCGGTGCATCTTCTTCTAGTGGCGCAACCAGAATCAAGGGTCTGTGGGTGCTGTTTCATTCCGGATCCATGCTTCATTTCTTAACCTTTGACTACACACACATGAAAATGAAAATCCACAGCCTGCTTCCAGTCGACCGACCGGGTCAGGAATGGAATGAATGAAGCCCCCATCTAGCGGCGAGGATATGAACTGTGCCGGCTGCCGAAGCCTGTCGCACTCCTCTGGGGCAATGATTAAATGAATGACAGATGAAATGAAATGATAGTGGAGTGTGTTGCTGGAATGAAATTTTGACAGGGAAAACCGGAGTACCTAGAGAAAAACCTGTCTGCCTCCGTTTTGTCCGGCACAGATCTCACATGGAGTGACCAGGATTTGAACCATGGACCCAGCACACACCTATTAATATATAATAAGTAAATGTGGAAATTTGAAGGCATGCTTTTTTCAGTGTTGCCCATACAAATTGTCTTTGCTGCTTCTCAGTCGGTTACCACGATTGTGCCCAATGAATTGGGCAGGGTACAAAATGGTAAATATGTAAACACACTCCTGGAAAAAAATACAAGTGTTGGTTAGTTATCCTAAATTGCCCATTCAAGTGTGATAACATAACTAACTAATACATGTAATTTTTTCCAGGAGTGTGTTTACATACATAATTCGGTACCCCACCCCATTCATTGGGCACAATCGTGTTGACCGAAGTAGGGGGGTGATGCCGATTCTAACGCACTCTAGAACCCTCCTCGACCCACTACTAAGCCTCAGCCATGTTAAATATTTCTCGAACGCATGATCCGATTTTGACAAATGACGTGTCATTGGACTCGGGCTGATGTCCTCTTTGCTGTGGACCACTCGTTATAGTTTTGAAAATTCTTTGCATTTTTTGTTTTCGAAAATAGGTAATAGTTTGAAACCCAAACAGGATAGAACGTTGTGCCATGGCTCAAACGAATGGTCTTTATGACCTTTATTTTTTGTAATAAAACTTTTTTATTTTTTATATTTTTTTGAAAACACTCGATTTTTGAAAATCCTATATTTTGGAAACTAGGAACTCTACAAAAAAAATTGTTTGACGTAAATCAATGGTCCCTACCTCCTCTACCCCCAAAATAAATTTCAAGTCTCTAGGATGAAAACCTGCAGTAGTGGGGTAGTGAGAGAGCTGCTTAAAAAAGCAAGTGGTGAGCCCCTGCGACCTTGGAATGGAAGGAGTGATGCTAGGAGGGCGTGCTTGGATTCGTTTTTTTCGTCTCGTCGTGCTCTTTACGGGAATGTAGGTGTCGAAAAGGTGAAATGCTGGAAACACGGTTTTTTTGGGGGGGGAAACGTGATTTTAAACTTTTTACTATATCTCGCGAACCAAGTATGCTAGAGGCATGTACGACGGGTCCAAGGACTCGGGGTGACGTCCTCTTTGCTATGGACCACTTGTTATATTTTTAAAAAATTTTGGAAACTCGATTTTGGGGTAAACACGTGTTTTTTGTGATTTTGCCGATATCTCACGAACCAATAACGCTAGAGACGTGTACGAGGTGTCCTAGGACTCGGGCTAACGCCCCCTTTCAAATGTGATAGATATTTTTTTTTCCAAAAAATAATTCACAAAGGGCCTAACGCCGTACATGTTGAAAAAAAAATTCTTTACCGTTACCTGTTTATAATGTTCATGAAGCGTGGTGGTTGAGAGAGACGATACGGCTGGGTGTGTGTTTCAACGAACCTGTCGCTGACCATGGTGGCTGTGTTCAATAGATCAATCGCTATTTCGGCGGGTCGGTGTATGAAAGAGCGAGCGTGCGTTTTTCTGATATTTTACCTTTAACGTGTAAACGGTGATGAGAACTTGGTTCTATGTTGGTCAAAGCGAGTACAGAAAACAAACTTGTTGAGGAGCAGGAGGTGAATGTCATTTGAGCTTATTGGAATGCGCTGATCTGACTTGACAATAGGTGCAATGGAAAAAATTACCAAGACGCTTGAAGGTGAAATAATCTGACCATTGTGGTGGCAGGGGAGTGTGAAAGGCATGTGAACACATGTGAAACCACATGTAGGCTAAACCAGTGACATCCTGTCTTGCTTCATACGTGACAAAATGCAAGTTCATGTGAAATTTGATTCGGCACAGGTGTTCACTTTGGGTGTTAGCTGTCCACGTGACCGATAAGAGAATGTTCAAAGCGTGGGAAAAAAAAAGATTATACATGCAACGTAGCATATATAAAGACATGTCGTTATCATTTCCACTCTCACTTGGGTGGACTACCTTTGAACATACTGCGTTGCGTGAAACACTTGGTCTTGTTTAACAGTTTTGGTGTTGGTGGAAAATACTTAACCTTGTTGTGAGGTAGGTGTTTATTTATTCATTTATACATTTATTGATTTATATATATATATTTACATGCAATTATTTATTGATTAGGTAATTAATGATTTTATTTATTTATTTGTTTGCAGATAACCGGTATACCTTACATGTCTGAGAGAGAAGAAACCATTGCACTTTTGAGCCCACTAGAAGGAAGCAGCAAGAAGCCACTGCAAGTAAAGGTGGGATAATTTTTTTAAACTAACTTGTTTTATTTTTGTTGTTTCATATTTTATTTTATGAAATATATGTATTAACCTGAATTTAGGTATTTATAACGGTTTATTTTATTAATTTTTAGAAACTTGGAAAGAAGAGCCTTACCGCCGTAGCAGTCGCTGAAAACCCGAGACGCAGTAAAGTGCAACCATTGTTTCCAGGCAGTGAACTATTTAAAACTCAGCTAAGCCTAACATAAAATGCTATTCCATTTTACCACTACTGAAAGCTCGTAGACAAAAAAAAAATCATTACCTATACATGACTAGGACGATGATTGCTTTCTTGATTAATGACTATGTATTGGCAACCGGTACAAGACCATATTGGTTGTTTACCGGGAAAGTACAAGGCCATATTGGATTTTGTAAAAAACAAAAAATTTAATTTAACTGACAGGTCGTTCCCTATAATAATAATAATAATAATAATAATAATAATAATATCGTATGACCTCGGTGCCGGGTGCAAGCTTTGTTATTTGACACACAGAGGGTGGCTTGCATGTCGAATTTAGTTGTTCCTTGACTATGAAAGTCATGGAGGTTAGATGTTAGATATCTAATATCTTTAAACTCTATAGCACTTTCTAATAGAAAAATGAGGAACTTTGTACTCTATGAACTCAACGAATATTCACAGGTTTGAACATGATAATCTGAACAAAATGACATGATATTATAATTTTTTGTTTATCTATTGGTTAAAGGGGAATGTAAATGACTGCAGGTTTATAAAAAGAAAATAAGTACATGGGTTACTGTTAGTGCCGACATACAGTTTATTATAATTTTTATGGTGTTTTGATATATTAATGCCAATTAACGTTAAAGTTTTATTTACAAGTATTGATTGATTGATTGATTGATTGAGTGATTGGTTATTTTGTTTGCTTTTAGTTATCATTATGCGCCATTAACGTAATGAACAGACAGTGAACAAGCATACATTGTGCTTTAAAGTACTCTGTGCAACGTTAATAACTTACAATAAGAAAAAGTTTTATTATAACACATGGCGTTAGTACCAAATACAACAAGTGAGCAAGTTGGTTTACCACGTGGGTTAGATTTAAAATCAGAACATGACCGTTGGTTAACATTTGAATCCTGGCCTGTAGGCTTTTTGTCGACACATGAACTTGCAAAAGCAGTTTTTTTTACTTGAACCGAGAAGATGTGGTGCGCTGTGTGTTTTGTCGTATTGAACTTTACCACTGGGAAGAAGGGGATGATCCCTTTAGATACCATTTGCGATGGTCTCCTTGTTGTCCTTACATGCTTGGAAAACAAGTGGGTAACATACCTGTGTATTCATTTTACCGAACCACAAGACCATTGGCCGCTACTTACGTTGCTGAATCACAAATAAATAATAATAATGATGTATTACCAGCCAACGGTAGTGTCTATATATGTGGTCCATATGCCATAGACAGTGTTGAATTGGCGTGTGCTTTTGAAAAATCGGGAGTTTGCAAGACTAAAGCACTAGCACACCCAGAGTACAGCTCTGTTGAGAAACGTTTAGAATCTTATAAAAATGTTTGGCCATTAATATTAAATCACTTTACCAAACAGCTAAGTGAAGCTGGATTTTTTTTATACTGGTGAAGAGGATAAAACAATATGTTTTCATTGTAGATTTGCTTTAAAGGTTTGGCAAATGACTGATGACCCTTTAGTGCAACACGCTCGTTGGTTACCAAACTGTAAATACATGGTGTTGCTTAAAGGTCAAGAATTTGTGAACACTATTCGTAAAGAAAACATGATTGCAGCACAAGACAGAAAAGTGCCTTTAGAGTTAGAACACGCAGAGCAAATACATAAGGCTGAAAGAAAAGACTTGTCTCACGAACAGATACAAAAGTGTAACCAACAATTATGTAAAATTTGTTATCAAGATGAACTAGGTGTTGTATTTTTGCCTTGTGGACACATGATAGCCCGTGTCAAGTGTGCATTAGAACTCAACACTTGTGCTATATGTAGAAAAGCAGTATCTGTTACAGTTAGGGCATTTCTTGCATAACTAGTATAATTTATTCGCCATGCATAGTGCAAAATCCCTAATTGCACAATATTATTAAAACTGTTTTAGAGTGTAATAGGTATGCTTTTTTTTTGTTTATAGACTACTACAATGAATGTTTTGAATGCTGTGGGACAATCATGTGGCTTAGAGACAAAGAAGCTCAGCGAATTGCCAACGCATATTCCATTCCGCATTATCAAGATTCGGAAATTGAAAACAGCCTATGGTGATCGTGTACTTTGTGTATGTGAAAACTTTGAGACATTTCTGCCTATACGGTTTAATGATATGTCGGAAAATGTTTTTGATGAAGTCAATAATGCTGTGCAACCTGTACACTTAATTTATGAAGGTTTTAAAAACAATAGGTGCATGATTCGTTTTAATTAAATAAATAAAAAGTCAAATAATAATGGAAGATATAAGTCATGACAATGGACTGAAAGAAAAAATATGTGTATAGAATAATAATGTCTTAGTGTTTAGTATTGTCTTAAAAATATTATCATGAAACCAAAAAAAAAATGTATATAAAGTTTGTAAATAAATGAAAATAATGGTACAATGTTGTTTTATTTTCTATAGAAGTCAGAATATTTAACATTGCAGAGTATACATGATTATGACAATAAAAAGCACACTTAATACAAGTCTTTGCCTTTACGATAGTGTGTTATAGTTTTAAAAACAAAGCTTGTTGTAGATCTTTTTTCTTCCACGGTAAACAATAGGCATGAAAACGTTATTGTCCTGTTTTGGATCATTATCACTATCATAATCATAAGCAGCATGATCTATATCACTATTATTATAATCACTATAATTATCCTCAACATTACTAAAACCAGTTAAATATTCCTGGTCCTCTTCCTCTTCCTCTTCCTCTACAGTGTCCTCATGTAGAGTCTGCGTGGCTTTTGATAATGTTAAGGGTTTTTTGAACATTGAATTTTTTTCAATAGTAGTATTGTTTTGTAGCACTTGCTTTTTAACATTTTCATGATTTTCTGTTGACAGCAACAGTGTTTCATGCAGTACACTACATTGATGATCACTGACACTTAAAACCACACTATTTTTGCTTTTTAGCTCACTGCGACATTGTTTTGAACGTTGTTTTGTACAACGCCAAATAACAGTTCCATTTTTATTGGTTCGTTTCACAATATATGAATATCCTTTATAGAATGCATGAGGCTTACCATACCTAGTCACAGATACTTCCATATCAACTGTCAAGCTTAGACTAAGCTCTAGTAAAGGCAACTTGGTAATAAGAACAATAGATTAATGTGCGAGCATATATGGGTGCAAATGTGGGAGCATAAAAAGTGGGAGCAAAAAGTGGGAGCAAAAAAAGTAGGAGCAAGTATGGGAGCAAATAAAAAAGTGAGAGAAAAAAGTGGGAGCAAAAATTGGGGGCAAAAATTGGGAGCAAAAAGTGGGAGCATATAAGGGTGCAAATGTGGGAGCAAAAATTGGGAGCAAAAATTGGGAGCAAAAAGTGGGAGCAAAAAGTGGGAGCAAAAAAAAAGTAGGAGCAAGTATGGGAGAAAATGTGAAAGCAAAAGTGGGAGCAAGTATGGGAGCATATGTGAAAGCAAAAGTGGGAGCAAAAAAAAAAGTGGGAGCAAAAAGTGGGAGAAAAAAGTGGGAGCAAAAAGTGTGAGCATATAAGGGTGCAAATGTGGGAGCAAAAATTGGGAGCAAAAATTGGGAGCAAAAAGTGGGAGCAAAAAGAGGGAGCAAATGTGGGAGCAAATGTGGGAGCAAAAAATTGGGAGCAAAAAGTGGGAGCAAAAAGTGGGAGCAAAAATTGAGAGCAAAAAGTGGGAGCAAAAATTGAGAGCAAAAAAAAAGTAGGAGCAAGTATGGGAGCAAATGTGAAAGCAAAAAGAGCGAGCAAAAGTGAGTGCACAAAGTGGGAGCAAAATGTGTAAGTAAAAAGTGGGAGCAAAATGTGTTAGTAAAAAGTGGGGGCAAATGTAGTGTTTTACTAAAACAATCCCCCCTAACCTAACCTAACCTAACTTCACCCAACCTAATTTCACCTAACCTAACTTCACCTAACCTAACCTTCCAACTCTCAGATCAAAAATTGAATTCTAGGCATAGTTGAGTTGGAACCCTTCAAGGATAACACACAAGTATACTAGCCACTACACCGCAAAATGGGCAAATTATCATGCAACACAACATAAAGTTAAAGTTTCCTGTAGCGTAACTCATTGGCTGTCAACCATAGTTTGGGAATTCAAACCCAAGACTTCAGGACTTCTGTTTTGAACATTATCAGAAATATTATTCCATTTACATTTTGCTGCTGCTTATAGTTATAAGAGTTGGCATTAATATGGAAAGCAAAAAAAATGTGGGAGCAAAAAGTGGGAGCAAAACGTGTAAGCAGAAGTGGGAGCAAACAAGTGTGAGCAAATATGGGAGCAGAAAGTGGGAGCAAATGTGAAAGCAAAAGTGGGAGCAAAAAGAGCGAGCAAAAGTGAGTGCACAAAGTAGGAGCAAAATGTGTGAGTAAAAAGTGGGGCCAAATGTGGTGTTTTACTAAAACAATCTCCCCTAACCTAACCTAACCTAACTTCACCCAACCTAATTTCACCTAACCTAACTTCACTTAACCTAACCTTTCAACTCTCAGATCAAAAATTAAATTCTGGCCATAGTCGAGTTGGAACCCAAAACCTCTGGGATAACACCCAAGTATACTAGCCACTACATCGCGAAATGGGCAAATTATCATGCAATACAACACAAAAATAAAAAAGTTTTCTGTAGTGTAACTCATTGGCTGACAATCATAGTTGAGAATTCAAACCCAAGACCTCAGGACTTTTGTTTTGAACATTATCAGAAATATTATTCCATTTACATTTTGCTGTTGCTTATAGTTATAAGAGTTGGCATTAATATGGAAGCAAAAGTGAAAGCAAAATGTGGGTGCAAGCATGGCTGGTTGTAGAGACTTTCATATCAACTAATACACATAAATTAAATTTTAGTAAAGTGACTTGGCTAATAATAATTATAATATTAACAGTTTAAAAAAAATTCAAGGGGATTGATATTTTTCAGGGTGTAATTTCCAAAGTACTGTCAAGAATAATAATTACATGAACAGATTCCAAGAACTCTAGAGTGCTTTTAAGGTTAATAATTGGCTAGGAGTGAGATAGAGCTAGCTAACCTAAGTTAACCTCAGCTCAGTAAACCTAACCTTGTCACATGGCATGTTCTACAAGTATAGACTTGCTTTGAGACTGGCTATGACGTCACAGATGAATGGCGGTGGGAGGCTGGACATGACTTTTTTATTACCCAAAAACGTTTTCCTTTTTGCCAGCCTCCCACCGCCATTCATCTGTGACGTCATAGCCAGTCTCAAAGCAAGTCTATACTTGTAGAACATGCCATGTGACAAGGTTAGGTTTACTGAACTGAGGTTAACTTAGGTTAGCTAGCTCTATCTCACTCCTAGCCAATCATTAACCTTAAAAGCACTCTAGAGTTCTTGGAATCTGTTCATGTAATTATTATTCTTGACAGTACTTTGGAAATTACACCCTGAAAAATATCAATCCCCTTGAATTTTTTTAAAACTGTTAATATTATAATTATTATTAGCCAAGTCACTTTACTAAAATTTAATTTATGTGTATTAGTTGATATGAAAGTCTCTACAACCAGCCATGCTTGCACCCACATTTTGCTTTCACTTTTGCTTCCATATTAATGCCAACTCTTATAACTATAAGCAACAGCAAAATGTAAATGGAATAATATTTCTGATAATGTTCAAAACAAAAGTCCTGAGGTCTTGGGTTTGAATTCTCAACTATGATTGTCAGCCAATGAGTTACACTACAGAAAACTTTTTTATTTTTGTGTTGTATTGCATGATAATTTGCCCATTTCGCGATGTAGTGGCTAGTATACTTGGGTGTTATCCCAGAGGTTTTGGGTTCCAACTCGACTATGGCCAGAATTTAATTTTTGATCTGAGAGTTGAAAGGTTAGGTTAAGTGAAGTTAGGTTAGGTGAAATTAGGTTGGGTGAAGTTAGGTTAGGTTAGGTTAGGGGAGATTGTTTTAGTAAAACACCACATTTGGCCCCACTTTTTACTCACACATTTTGCTCCTACTTTGTGCACTCACTTTTGCTCGCTCTTTTTGCTCCCACTTTCTGCTCCCATATTTGCTCACACTTGTTTGCTCCCACTTCTGCTTACACGTTTTGCTCCCACTTTTTGCTCCCACATTTTTTTTGCTTTCCATATTAATGCCAACTCTTATAACTATAAGCAGCAGCAGCAAAATGTAAATGGAATAATATTTCTGATAATGTTCAAAACATAAGTCCTGAAGTCTTGGGTTTGATTTCCCAAACTATGGTTGACAGCCGATGAGTTACACTACAGGAAACTTTAACTTTATGTTGTGTTGCATGATAATTTGCCCATTTTGCGGTGTAGTGGCTAGTATACTTGTGTGTTATCCTTGAAGTCTTGGGTTCCAACTCAACTATGCCTAGAAATCAATTTTTGATCTGAGAGTTGGAAGGTTAGGTTAGGTGAAGTTAGGTTAGGTGAAATTAGGTTGGGTGAAGTTAGGTTAGGTTAGGTTAGGGGGGATTGTTTTAGTAAAACACTACATTTGCCCCCACTTTTTACTAACACATTTTGCTCCCACTTTTTACTTACACATTTTGCTCCCACTTTGTGCACTCACTTTTGCTCGCTCTTTTTGCTTTCATATTTGCTCCCATACTTGCTCCTACTTTTTTTTTGCTCTCAATTTTTGCTCCCACTTTTTGCTCTCAATTTTTGCTCCCACTTTTTGCTCCCAATTTTTTGCTCCCACATTTGCTCCCACATTTGCTCCCTCTTTTTGCTCCCTCTTTTTGCTCCCACTTTTTGCTCCCAATTTTTGCTCCCAATTTTTGCTCCCACATTTGCACCCTTATATGCTCACACTTTTTGCTCCCAGTTTTTGCTCCCACTTTTTTTTTTGCTCCCACTTTTGCTTTCACATATGCTCCCATACTTGCTCCCACTTTTGCTTTCACATTTTCTCCCATACTTGCTCCTACTTTTTTTTTTGCTCCCACTTTTTGCTCCCACTTTTTGCTCCCAATTTTTGCTCCCACATTTGCACCCTTATATGCTCCCACTTTTTGCTCCCAATTTTTGCCCCCAATTTTTGCTCCCACTTTTTTCTCTCACTTTTTTATTTGCTCCCATACTTGCTCCTACTTTTTTTGCTCCCACTTTTTGCTCCCACTTTTTGCTCCCACTTTTTTTGCTCCCACATTTGCACCCATATATGCTCGCACATTAATCTATTGTTCTTATTACCAAGTTGCCTTTACTAGAGCTTAGTCTAAGCTTGACAGTTGATATGGAAGTATCTGTGACTAGGTATGGTAAGCCTCATGCATTCTATAAAGGATATTCATATATTGTGAAACGAACCAATAAAAATGGAACTGTTATTTGGCGTTGTACAAAACAACGTTCAAAACAATGTCGCAGTGAGCTAAAAAGCAAAAATAGTGTGGTTTTAAGTGTCAGTGATCATCAATGTAGTGTACTGCATGAAACACTGTTGCTGTCAACAGAAAATCATGAAAATGTTAAAAAGCAAGTGCTACAAAACAATACTACTATTGAAAAAAATTAAATGTTCAAAAAACCCTTAACATTATCAAAAGCCACGCAGACTCTACATGAGGACACTGTAGAGGAAGAGGAAGAGGAAGAGGACCAGGAATATTTAACTGGTTTTAGTAATGTTGAGGATAATTATAGTGATTATAATAATAGTGATATAGATCATGCTGCTTATGATTATGATAGTGATAATGATCCAAAACAGGACAATAACGTTTTCATGCCTATTGTTTACCGTGGAAGAAAAAAGATCTACAACAAGCTTTGTTTTTAAAACTATAACACACTATCGTAAAGGCAAAGACTTGTATTAAGTGTGCTTTTTATTGTCATAATCATGTATACTCTGCAATGTTAAATATTCTGACTTCTATAGAAAATAAAACAACATTGTACCATTATTTTCATTTATTTACAAACTTTATATACATTTTTTTTTGGTTTCATGATAATATTTTTAAGACAATACTAAACACTAAGACATTATTATTCTATACACATATTTTTTCTTTCAGTCCATTGTCATGACTTATATCTTCCATTATTATTTGACTTTTTATTTATTTAATTAAAACGAATCATGCACCTATTGTTTTTAAAACCTTCATAAATTAAGTGTACAGGTTGCACAGCATTATTGACTTCATCAAAAACATTTTCCGACATATCATTAAACCGTATAGGCAGAAATGTCTCAAAGTTTTCACATACACAAAGTACACGATCACCATAGGCTGTTTTCAATTTCCGAATCTTGATAATGCGGAATGGAATATGCGTTGGCAATTCGCTGAGCTTCTTTGTCTCTAAGCCACATGATTGTCCCACAGCATTCAAAACATTCATTGTAGTAGTCTATAAACAAAAAAAAAGCATACCTATTACACTCTAAAACAGTTTTAATAATATTGTGCAATTAGGGATTTTGCACTATGCATGGCGAATAAATTATACTAGTTATGCAAGAAATGCCCTAACTGTAACAGATACTGCTTTTCTACATATAGCACAAGTGTTGAGTTCTAATGCACACTTGACACGGGCTATCATGTGTCCACAAGGCAAAAATACAACACCTAGTTCATCTTGATAACAAATTTTACATAATTGTTGGTTACACTTTTGTATCTGTTCGTGAGACAAGTCTTTTCTTTCAGCCTTATGTATTTGCTCTGCGTGTTCTAACTCTAAAGGCACTTTTCTGTCTTGTGCTGCAATCATGTTTTCTTTACGAATAGTGTTCACAAATTCTTGACCTTTAAGCAACACCATGTATTTACAGTTTGGTAACCAACGAGCGTGTTGCACTAAAGGGTCATCAGTCATTTGCCAAACCTTTAAAGCAAATCTACAATGAAAACATATTGTTTTATCCTCTTCACCAGTATAAAAAAAATCCAGCTTCACTTAGCTGTTTGGTAAAGTGATTTAATATTAATGGCCAAACATTTTTATAAGATTCTAAACGTTTCTCAACAGAGCTGTACTCTGGGTGTGCTAGTGCTTTAGTCTTGCAAACTCCCGATTTTTCAAAAGCACACGCCAATTCAACACTGTCTATGGCATATGGACCACATATATAGACACTACCGTTGGCTGGTAATACATCATTATTATTATTTATTTGTGATTCAGCAACGTAAGTAGCGGCCAATGGTCTTGTGGTTCGGTAAAATGAATACACAGGTATGTTACCCACTTGTTTTCCAAGCATGTAAGGACAACAAGGAGACCATCGCAAATGGTATCTAAAGGGATCATCCCCTTCTTCCCAGTGGTAAAGTTCAATACGACAAAACACACAGCGCACCACATCTTCTCGGTTCAAGTAAAAAAAACTGCTTTTGCAAGTTCATGTGTCGACAAAAAGCCTACAGGCCAGGATTCAAATGTTAACCAACGGTCATGTTCTGATTTTAAATCTAACCCACGTGGTAAACCAACTTGCTCACTTGTTGTATTTGGTACTAACGCCATGTGTTATAATAAAACTTTTTCTTATTGTAAGTTATTAACGTTGCACAGAGTACTTTAAAGCACAATGTATGCTTGTTCACTGTCTGTTCATTACGTTAATGGCGCATAATGATAACTAAAAGCAAACAAAATAACCAATCACTCAATCAATCAATCAATCAATCAATACTTGTAAATAAAACTTTAACGTTAATTGGCATTAATATATCAAAACACCATAAAAATTATAATAAACTGTATGTCGGCACTAACAGTAACCCATGTACTTATTTTCTTTTTATAAACCTGCAGTCATTTACATTCCCCTTTAACCAATAGATAAACAAAAAATTATAATGTCATGTCATTTTGTTCAGATTATCATGTTCAAACCTGTGAATATTCGTTGAGTTCATAGAGTACAAAGTTCCTCATTTTTCTATTAGAAAGTGCTATAGAGTTTAAAGATATTAGATATCTAACATCTAACCTCCATGACTTTCATAGTCAAGGAACAACTAAATTCGACATGCAAGCCACCCTCTGTGTGTCAAATAACAAAGCTTGCACCCGGCACCGAGGTCATACGATATTATTATTATTATTATTATTATTATTATTATTATAGGGAACGACCTGTCAGTTAAATTAAATTTTTTGTTTTTTACAAAATCCAATATGGCCTTGTACTTTCCCGGTAAACAACCAATATGGTCTTGTACCGGTTGCCAATACATAGTCATTAATCAAGAAAGCAATCATCGTCCTAGTCATGTATAGGTAATGATTTTTTTTTGTCTACGAGCTTTCAGTAGTGGTAAAATGGAATAGCATTTTATGTTAGGCTTAGCTGAGTTTTAAATAGTTCACTGCCTGGAAACAATGGTTGCACTTTACTGCGTCTCGGGTTTTCAGCGACTGCTACGGCGGTAAGGCTCTTCTTTCCAAGTTTCTAAAAATTAATAAAATAAACCGTTATAAATACCTAAATTCAGGTTAATACATATATTTCATAAAATAAAATATGAAACAACAAAAATAAAACAAGTTAGTTTAAAAAAATAATCCCACCTTTACTTGCAGTGGCTTCTTGCTGCTTCCTTCTAGTGGGCTCAAAAGTGCAATGGTTTCTTCTCTCTCAGACATGTAAGGTATACCGGTTATCTGCAAACAAATAAATAAATAAAATCATTAATTACCTAATCAATAAATAATTGCATGTAAATATATATATATAAATCAATAAATGTATAAATGAATAAATAAACACCTACCTCACAACAAGGTTAAGTATTTTCCACCAACACCAAAACTGTTAAACAAGACCAAGTGTTTCACGCAACGCAGTATGTTCAAAGGTAGTCCACCCAAGTGAGAGTGGAAATGATAACGACATGTCTTTATATATGCTACGTTGCATGTATAATCTTTTTTTTTCCCCACGCTTTGAACATTCTCTTATCGGTCACGTGGACAGCTAACACCCAAAGTGAACACCTGTGCCGAATCAAATTTCACATGAACTTGCATTTTGTCACGTATGAAGCAAGACAGGATGTCACTGGTTTAGCCTACATGTGGTTTCACATGTGTTCACATGCCTTTCACACTCCCCTGCCACCACAATGGTCAGATTATTTCACCTTCAAGCGTCTTGGTAATTTTTTCCATTGCACCTATTGTCAAGTCAGATCAGCGCATTCCAATAAGCTCAAATGACATTCACCTCCTGCTCCTCAACAAGTTTGTTTTCTGTACTCGCTTTGACCAACATAGAACCAAGTTCTCATCACCGTTTACACGTTAAAGGTAAAATATCAGAAAAACGCACGCTCGCTCTTTCATACACCGACCCGCCGAAATAGCGATTGATCTATTGAACACAGCCACCATGGTCAGCGACAGGTTCGTTGAAACACACACCCAGCCGTATCGTCTCTCTCAACCACCACGCTTCATGAACATTATAAACAGGTAACGGTAAAGAATTTTTTTTTCAACATGTACGGCGTTAGGCCCTTTGTGAATTATTTTTTGGAAAAAAAATATCTATCACATTTGAAAGGGGGCGTTAGCCCGAGTCCTAGGACACCTCGTACACGTCTCTAGCGTTATTGGTTCGTGAGATATCGGCAAAATCACAAAAAACACGTGTTTACCCCAAAATCGAGTTTCCAAATTTTTTTAAAAATATAACGAGTGGTCCATAGCAAAGAGGACGTCACCCCGAGTCCTTGGACCCGTCGTACATGCCTCTAGCATACTTGGTTCGCGAGATATAGTAAAAAGTTTAAAATCACGTTTCCCCCCCCCAAAAAAAAACCGTGTTTCCAGCATTTCACCTTTTCGACACCTACATTCCCGTAAAGAGCACGACGAGACGAAAAAAACGAATCCAAGCACGCCCTCCTAGCATCACTCCTTCCATTCCAAGGTCGCAGGGGCTCACCACTTGCTTTTTAAGCAGCTCTCTCACTACCCCACTACTGCAGGTTTTCATCCTAGAGACTTAAAATTTATTTTGGGGGTAGAGGGGGTAGGGACCATTGATTTACGTCAAACAATTTTTTTGTAGAGGTCCTAGTTTCCAAAATATAGGATTTTCAAAATTCGAGTGTTTTCAAAAAAATATAAAAAATAAAAAAGTTTTATTACAAAAAATAAAGGTCATAAAGACCATTCGTTTGAGCCATGGCACAACGTTCTATCCTGTTTGGTTTTCAAACTATTACCTATTTTCGAAAACAAAAAATTCAAAGAATTTTCAAAACTATAACGAGTGGTCCACAGCAAAGAGGACATCAGCCCGAGTCCAATGACACGTCATTTGTCAAAATCGGATCATGCGTTCGAGAAATATTTAACATGGCTGAGGCTTAGTAGTGGGTCGAGGAGGGTTCTAGAGTGCGTTAGAATCGGCATCACCCCCCTACTGACCGACTGAAAAGCAGTAAAGACAATACAGAGTGTACCACCTAACTCTGCAACCTCAAATATTATCGAAATGAAACAAGATGTGAAAATTCTACTTGTGCAGGAATATGGCCACGTCAGGGGATCACACAATGGGAGGATATGCACAATCCAGGAAATTATAACAATATCACTTTCAACGCAAAGTTACCTTTTTTTAAATGGAACATACATGTTTTTTCTAGCAAAATCAAAAGTAAACATACAATATTGATAACAGAATTGGTTTCACTTCTCTAAACCTCGTACCTTCTGAAATAACTAAAGTTGTAGAGCAGTAGCGGCTTTTCAGGTGCATCAGGTACAGCCCGGCTGCACTAACATTTCTCAAAACAATTGTCTATCATTTTCTGAATCCCTATATTTTATCTTTAAAACCTACCGTATTCGTTAAAAAGAACGAAGAATGCGCTTTATATGTTGTGATTACACAACCGGTGCAGCGCTCATACTTATTAGTAATTAAGCAAGCACCGCAGTCCGTTTCCTTCACGATTGCGTCTTGCCTTCTGAGTGCAGCCCTGTTAATGCTCACAGCAGTATGGGCTGACTTGTGACGTGTAACTCAACGGTTGCCATGACAACGCGCCGAACCGCCTGCGGTATGTGTACAGATGTATTCCGCTTGGTGCTGCCCAGCGTGCAACTGGAATATCTGGCTGACTCGCACGAGCTGTGACGATATTATTCCGAACGCACCCGAATATAACCCGCGCTCTCCGCTCCTAGACCATTGCTGCCAATGTTAGTATCTCAATCACGCTAAAACACTATCATGCAAAGACATATTTACTAGCACATTTTGTCGCGAGAATTGTGGCTACTGTTCCAACAGCTGCAACAAGAAGCTTGTTACAAATTTGAACGTGTGGTGTACGAAGTATTCCTTTATAGTAAAAATTGTGCTGTTGATTTGTGATTCATGGCCGTGTGGCGCATTAATTGTGACGTGTTGGTCGTCACATGGTAAACTTTTAAACGTGGTTGTCGAGGAGTGGGAGGGATTGAAATATATTTTTGAAAGACTAATGGACGACCCTCAGTCAGACGAGAAAATAATTCGTCAATCAGAAGGGTTGTATAATAACTTCAATAGCTTCCAATTAATATTTTTATCAATAGTATTCAATGACATTTTTGAGCTTGCTAATATATTATTTAACGTGCTCCAAAACAAGTCTCTGCACATTTACTTCTGCCTCTCAAAAATAAACACCACACGGCAACTGATAGCCTACTAGGTAAAAGGAATGAAGTAACGTTTAAAACCTATTTTCATATGGCTGAAAAGAAAACTAAAATTTAACGAGATTTCATGATATGCAGAAGCTCCAGTTTCTTTGCTTAGGAGATAGCTTTAAGTTTGAAGAATATTCTAAAATCCTCCCTCTTGACGCTCTGTCTAGAGAACTTAAAAATCTCTTATCCCACGACATTTGACACACACAGGTTAAAAAACGAACTTCAGTACATCTATTCTGATTCTACCTACAAAAATACCAGATTGGAGGAAATAATTGTGTCGCTCAATAAGAATGAACTTAAGGACGTGTTCAAAGAAGCGTATAAATTATTGTATTTAATACTTACTATACCGTCTGCCAGTTCATCAGTAGAAAGAAGCTTTTCGTGCCTTAAGCGGATAAAAAAGACATGGATAGTCAGTCTGAAAGACTGGCCTTTATATCATTTTAAATGCTAGCAGCCGAGTACCAAAAAGGCAGTGCGAGAACAGAGTTTCAAGATTCTATTTTGTTTCTTCACTGCCTACATGATTGTTCTCACACTGCCTTCTTGAAACTCTGTTCTCGCACTGCCTTCTTGGTACTCGGCTGCTACATCGTACTATGACGTCACACACTACAGTGCATTCTCGGTACATTTAGTCCCGTCACCGTAACGTAACGCCAGACCTTAGCGTAACGACGAAGTCGACAAGATCATTTAAAATGATAAAACATACTTAAGGAATTCAACATCCCAGGAGAGGCTGACTGCGCTGGCAACCATATCCCTGGAGAAGTCACTGCTCAACGATTTAATGAATACAGTGCCCATTTACGATGATATAATGGACAAGTTCGCTGCTTCAAAGGACCGAAGAATAGATTTAACATACAAGCAATAGACGTGACCGAATGTGAGTGATATTTGTTCTTTCAGTTAATATATACGTTTACTGTACACGAGCGTGTGTTGGGCTGCACCGAACTAGTTATATACATAATCCTGCCTTAGGCAGATGGTGAAAGAAATCATTTTACATTTTCTGCCGAGGCACTTCATGAAGATCCGGCATTTTTTGATTCGGCTCTTCATGAAATGACTGACGCGACGAAGTCTTACATTAATTCCTTTAATTGTTCTATTCCAAGAAATAAATTAATGCTTTTTTACTGTGGAATTCGAAATCAATTTCCACGTACAACCTAAAATCTAATCCTGGAACACTGGGTAAGCTTTTCTCCTGCTTTTTTCTTCTGTATAAGTTTTGTTTTTCTATTTGTTAACCTGCATTAATCCTTTTCTAATCATGAAGAAACGCGTCAGATTGTGTAACTATCCCATTTTACATCATATGCCGGCTTTTCATGAAGTGCCTAGGATCTTCATGAAATGACGGATTTCACTATCTGACTACGACATATACAAATCGAATGGTACTCCGATGCATGGAATGTGCAGGAAACGAACGCAAGTGTTAAGTAAAGAATATTGTGATTTATTACAAAATGAAATGAGAACATATTAGAGAGGAAAATTCAACAACATTTTACCAATATGAACAGATAGTACAGGCCTTGAGTGACTTTTTCTCCTTTTTTACGAATTTCTAGTTTTGGAGGAAACAATCTTCTCCAAATTGGGTACAATATTTCTGGACACAGCTATTCGTAAACAATTGCGCAAGTTTCTATCACTCATCGTTGCACGATGTTTACTTTTGGTAAGCTTAAGAACTGAAAAGAAACGCTCACAAATGTACGTTGTGCCGAACATTGACAGAACTTGCATGTCTATACAAAAGGGGATTTTCTTCTTCCGGAAAGCCAATGTAAAATTCTTCAAAACTTAGTGACATTAGAAAGCGGTCTTTAAGACGAACATTGCATTGCAGTTCAGTCAGCTCTAATTGAAATAGCTGTGGAACACTGTCTGCACTAATAGAAAATGGTCGAACAAACATATCTAACACCGCTTGGAGTTCTGATAATTCTGAAAATCGTTTGTCAAACTCTTCTTGTAATTGGCGAATTACCTGCAAGTACTCATCAAAGTCGACACCTTCTTTCACTGTTTCAAGCGATGGAAAATGCCCTGTGTTCCTTGCACGCAACTGGTTTTCCCACAAAATCAATTTTCTTGTGAACGCTTCAATTTTTTCCACAAAATCGCAGATGTTGTGCTTTTCGCCCGGAAGCGAAGTGTTCAAATTATTCAGATGGGCAGTAATGTCACATAAAAATGACAAGTCCGCCACCCACTTAGGGTCACGCAAAAGAACTTCGGGCCGCCCTTTCATGTCACAGAATGTATCTATTGCGTTCCGCAAGCAAAACAAACGATTCAGCACCTCCGCCTTCCTCAGTCATCTTACTTCTGCATGGTACGGGATATCCGGGTACTCCGCTTCGATGTCATCCAAGAACTCTTTGAATTGACGGTGCGTGAGTCCATGGGAGCGAAGATAATTTACCATCCACACAACTGTTCCCATTGCATCTTTAAGCTGTAACGGCTACCTTCGTCGTTGGATATCGCTCTACAAGTTGGGCGATCATTTATAACGTTTCTACAGATATTACACTCAAGACTCCTTAAAACCACCTCATCGTTCTTATTTAGCATTGGCCTGTCTAGACAGACGACATACACTTTATTAATTTAGATTTACTGGGCGCCAGTTATCGTAAAGATAACACATTACAATTTTATTTAGCCACGGCCGCTCCCTTCCTTGAGCCAAGATCTATCATCGGAGCGTAGGGCAATAAACTTGCTCTATGAGATACTCTTTGCATTCCAACTATCCTATATATTAAACTCCCAATGAACAAGACATTTTAACTAATACTGGTTTATTTACAACAACATTATTAACATTTGATCTGAGGTTTCGAGCTGTGTACAATATGTGCATTAATATTCCCTAATTGCGGGGCAATATTGACTGTCTTCTCGCTAGCGCTGATCTTCTGTGTTGATAATAACTCGGTCCACATACCTGGTGCCTTGTGGTTCAAAGTCCATCTCGTTGGTCTGCTTGCAGTCTAATTTGAGATCTTACGCCAACACACGTTTATTGACCTTTGAAAACATATGTTTTCTTGTTGTTGTTGTTGTTGTTGTTGTTGTTGTTGTTGTTGTTGTTGCTGCTTGTTTCTGAGTTTGATCACCATGGTAAGCAAATTTGAACAAACCAGGCTAATTGAATTCACTAAGTCCCATCTTACTGAGGGACTGGCAGAGTCTACGACTCACAAAGTCAGTGAGTGAGTGCGTGATCGAATATGTGAATGACAGAATAGAATCTATAGAATAGCCAGTGCTGAAGTCGCGCTGGGCTTTTATACACTCTGAATGGTCCCGATGTTTCGCGACATAAATTTGCCCGCGACCCATCAGACCAATTATAGCAAAGCATTTCTCAGTCCTCAAGCGACGCTAAAACTTCTCCGAGCGGGAATACAGGCCCGCGTACTTCAAATATTCCACTCAGAACCCGCTATTCCTCTCGTTGCGCATATATATATTCCGCCGAAATCTTTCTCCAAGCCCTTGTCTCCAGTCAGCGTGGCTTCGTTCCAGAAATACATTTTCTTGCAATATGTAGCTTCACCGTCCGTAACTTCTTCCAACCATGCCCGTCCTGTCTTTACAATTTAACTAATAAAACAGCCCTAGACCTCTATAAAAACCCTGTTTCTTAATCTAAGCACTTGACAATATTATATATGACTATGGTAATGACGTGAATATGGTATGGCCCCTCCCTTGATATTAATGGGTGAATAAAACGATATAACTTTGATATTTCAATAATAATAATAATAATAATAATAATAATAATAATAATAATAATTACACAATGATATTAAAATAATAATAATAATAATAATAATTTGTACCGTAATCAAGATTACGTTACAAAACGTCCCCATGGTTTCATAAAGAATGTAATGAATGATGAAATCACAAATCTTCCCTTTAAAACTTAACAGGAAATACACTGAATATACATATATGACCCTTCAAATTACATACATAATGATTATACCCTTTTCATTTTCCTTGATTGATCTGCACTCTTCTTGCAATGTTACATAAACATTCTGATTGTCCTGTGCAGTCATACAGGATTTACATGCTACATTTGTTCTTGTAGTCCCTTACAATAACAGAACACAATATATTGCTTCTTGTTTCACGCAACACAAGTGATTTATTTCACTTCCACCAATTCCTTAGAGCCACGACACGACTCTAATTATAAACACACGGCAGTCTGCCCTTCTTGCAGCACTTGCTCTTTTCTATGATATTTCCTCAGATTGAAAATGTTATATGTACCAATGACACAATTTTCCTGATCTTTCAATAAGTAGGCATTTTTTTCTATCCTCTTCGAAACGACATAAGGTCCAGTAAACAATAAAAACAGCTTTGACATTTTCCCTTCCAATGCACAAGATGGCAACGGCTTACGTAACAATCGTTGCTACAAACTTCCATGTACTTCCTACGTCTCAACAAAACACTGACTAGTCTCGATAACATCACATGAGTCAACAATACATACCTGAAATAACTACCTAGTGTCCTACCTAATTTCCTCACTAACGTTGAGCAACTACTACTAAAGTCTACTGTTGAGAACCACTTCCGCTCCTGAAAACGTTGAACTAAATCCTCCACTGCTTCAGTTCTCAGCTGGTCGCTTTCGATTCTGGTATTTAACATTCTGGCGTCTATGCACAGTCTCACTGAATTGTCTTTCTTGGCTACTACAACTAATGGATTTAAACAATGGCTAGCTGAAGGCTCAATTATGTCGTTTTCCAACATTAATTCTATCTGTTCTTCGACGGCTTTCATATATTTAGTTGCGTCAGGATACCTAGGCCCTACGAAACTACTTGTGTCTTTAACGACAAAACTATGCTCATATAAGTGTGTTGCTCCGGGTTTTGAGCTGAAAATTTCCTTATATTTTATTAATACCTCATGTAACTGATGACCTTGCACCTCATCCAGCTTACATTGTGACAATGCATCATGGATCTTACTCTTAAGTTCAGACTCCATTGCAACCTGACACACCTTAAAAACTTTGCTCTCACTAGCATCTCCGCGGTCTACCTCATTTACTTCAGGAAACTCATCACTCACAATCACGTTGCTTTCTTCCTCAAACATACACACTTTCATCTGTTTGTCAGTCTTAGACACCTTATACGTAACCTGAACTTCTTTATCCTGCCAGAATAAACATATCCTGCCAAAATGAAAATCTAATTTAACTTGATATAATGATAACCATTCCACACCAAGAATCACCGGATATAATAAATTTGGAACTGCCAAACAGGGCTGAAATTTAACTAACTCACTAATGTTAATTGGAACTGCGACTTGCTTACATATTTTCTGAGACCTACTACCTACAGCTGTGACAATGAAAGTGGACTTAACTGGAATTATATCAACATGAATACCTTCTCTCATTACATCTTCCAAAAATCTTAAATTTATACAAGAGTTTTCGCTTCCACTGTCCAATAAAACATCAACTTCTTTACCCCACACATTAAGTTTAATTACTGGTGACATAATCTCATTCTCAATATTGTCTAAATTTCCACCATTTAGGTCATAAAGCAGTTCTTCTCTAACATCTATATTAAAATCTCCTAAATACTCAATATTCCTAGGACATTGAACTGCAATCACTTCGGGCTGTCTGTTGACCTCACTGCAACCCGTTATTCGTTTAAATTAGGCCTACCTGCCCCTGGTGTAGATTGTTGTTGTTGTTGTTGACCTGTACGTCTGTCTGGCCTAGTACCTTCCCCTACTCTGTTCAAATTCTCGTTCCTCGTATTTGCTGTGCGTCCCCCATTGTCAAGTCGTCTTTCGTAATTCGCATTCCTGCCTTGTTCTCTTCCCCTCTCTCTCTCATCCTGCCCGAAATTATCTCCTCTACTTATTGGCTTGCGTTCGGTCCTACTATTTTCAAGAGAGTCAAAGTTTTCCAATAGCTTCTCGAACCCGTTAATAGTAGTAATATTCTGCATGAAGAATGCTTCTTTAATTATATCAGGAAAATGCCTTAATAATGTTTTAATTACCTGTGATTCAGTCTCTAAACCTTCTAAATTCTGGCATATAAGTACATGCGCTAAGAAATACTCTGTGTACGAAACACCATCTCTCCTTTGGTACTTCCCAAAAATAATGTTACATCTTTCTCTTTCTTGCACATTTTCATTCCAGTACTTGGCTATGAACTTCTCTTTAAATTTTCTAAAACTAGTCATCTGGTATTTATACACACTGAACCATGACCTTGAATCCCTAACAAAAGATTTATCTAGCATCTCAAGTACTTGTTTCCATTGAACGATCCCCTCTTCTAAATCTTTAGCGAACTTCTTTTCTACTGTTTTTAAGAATTCCATTGGGTTATATGCCTTGCCTGTGAATACTGGCAAATCTGCCTCTTTAGTTAGAAATCTACTTAAATTTCCTATTTGTACATTACCGCTATTTGTTGCTATTTGCTTCTGACATCTCTGCAATTTCTCCTCCATTTTATCTGTCTTACTCGCTACTTCTTCACTGATACTATTAAATTTACTGTTAACCTCTTCCCTAATTTCTTGATTATCGCTCTCTAGTTTATTTTCTAAATTACCTATTTTAGCAATATTATTATCACACTTGACCTTCATACTGTTGACTTCTCCTTCTAAGTCAACCCTAACCTTACTACATTTAATTTTCACTTCCTCGGCAATTTTATCAACTCGCTCCGACACTTGTTGCATTCTGGCGTCAACCTTAAGTGACCATGATTCTTCCACCTCACTAATCCTGCTTCCTAACTTATTGTGAAATTCTCGGCCTACTTCATTAATTTGTTTATTGAAGTTCTCTGTAGCTTCATCAAACTTCTTACGTTGTTCATCTAGCTTCTTACTATGCTCAGTGAACTTAAGATCTATTGATTTCTCTAATTGATCACTACGCACGTCAAATTTCTTACTTTGTTCCTCTAACTTTGCTTTGCTCGCCTAACTTAATATCTATGTTTCTGTTCTGTTCTGTTATCAGCATCGTCAGGTTTCGAAGCCAGGAAGGATTCTCCCCCTCATTAATCTGGATGTTTGTAGCCCCGTCTTGTTTATTTTCCTCAGTTTCCTGATTTTCGCTTACTTTTGACATCTCATCATTGGTACTGCCCCCGTAATTGAATTATGTAGAGACCACGGTGGCTATATTTGAAATTTATAAGGAGAGTTATGGCTGTCATAGTTATGACGTGGGTAGTCATGACGTAAGCACGGATGACGTAAATGTTATACCAGCAGGTTACTTGAGCTGAGATTCTCAGTGACGTCAGCATTTAGTCGAGAATGTTCCAAGATTTACGACGCAGTCGCAGGAAACGAGGAATTCGGCTGAGGAAGAAACTATGCTATTGGAGGAGAGGCATGAACCAATCAACGATAGTTTAAAGGAAGACGGAGATTGCTGAAACTATGGTATTTTTATTACTTTGGAATGCAGAATTGTGGAAATCCATTTGCAATAAAAGCATTGATTTGGAATTTTGGTGAAATTTATTTTCAGTTTTTGAATTTTGAAAATCCGTCATGTATTAACGAAGTTGGAAGTTTTAGCGATGACGCAGTATCACGCTTTGGAAGGGATGGTAACGCCCCTCGTGAAGTTAATAAAAGGGCTTCCGCAGAAGAGAGGAGCCCCTTTCGTTCTCTGATCATTCTGAGATCTCATTCTCAGAGCATCGAAGTATATTTGTGAAAGTTCTTTTCTTATACATTCATTATAGTGAGACGTCGAAGTGAACAGCAGTGAAAAGAATCGTCTTTATAACGCGTGGCGAGGCCACTATATTAACGAGATCCAAGTCAAACTAGGTGAAGTTGAAACGGACCTTAGAAAGCTTCTACAAGCTTAGCTTCGAACAGTTAGCGGTCTACGATAAGCTAATTGTATTGTGCAGTGCTACATGCAGTTATAGAGAAAAGCAGAACAATTTCAACCGATTAGTTCGAAAGATATTAGCAGTTTTATACGACTGAGAAAAGTGATTATCTCGCCACAAGAGAAGCACTTTCGTATAGCCAGAATCAACGCAAGGCTGACGCTGCGAGTGGAATAGAAAGACTTCAGATTGCTTGGTTACACAACGATACAGTATAATGGAGCAATTGAATACGGCAGTTTGTTCTTCTAACACTACAACCGAAGAGCAGATGGAAGGCTAAGGCGCTTATTGCAATTGGGACATACTTCAACGGAGTAAGATAGCGACATGGAACTTCGCTAATTGCTATTCCACACAAGCGAACATGCGGTGAATACCATCTACACCCATGTTTCGTAATTAAAGGCTGAATACCATCGAACAGCCATAGAAACAATTTCATACTCTGAATATGAATAATTTCTTCGGAAATTTCCACAAAACTTCATGACGATTGTCTACTGGAACTTCAGGGAATTTTTCAAGAGAGGTCAGGGATATCCCGACTCACACAGAAGATTATTGCCGGAAGGATGTCTATTCGTCTTCGAGGAGCAGAGCGATTCACGGAGAAGGAAGCAGTTCGATTCTCCGAGGGTGCTATTTCCTGTTTCGAGGATGGAGCTCAACTTTAACGTGGTGAAATGGATCCATCAGCAGTCTTCTTTGGGGAATTTTCCTCTGGAACGTCAATCGGCAGATAAGGTAGTCGTGAACGTTTATTGTATTTGAGTTTACTAATGATGTTTGAGCAACCATTTTTCCCATATTTTTATCCTCATGTATTTTTGCCCTATTTTCTTGTTGAGATTCATATTCTCAGTACACCTTGATGAGTTTTGCATTTTTCGACGATTTATTAAGACATTGTGATGTCATGGGCATAGTTAACGATTTTGGATCAGTTGAGACTGATATTTAGAATTTTCAGTAATTAATATTTTTGTAGTCACGATTTGACTGTAAGTTAATGATTTTTATGGCAGATTTAAATTCAGACAGCGTGTCATTTTATTAAAGTAATTCTACCCCTGTTTAATTACTTTGAACAATTTTCTGTCATCATCAAGAAGGAAGAACATTTAAATGATTTTAGAGCGTTAAAATCTCTTACGTTGTCGACGCTCTTGGAAATACTAGTCGTTATTTGTATTGATTGCAACACAGACATTTATCGTCAGTTATGAATGAACATTGCATTATAGACACTTTTGTGAAAGAGTAACTTTAATAATGAATTATTGAATGCATTAAAGTCTAGAACTTGTGTTAGGAGTTTTTCTCAATTAGAGATTTATAGAACGATGTTTGCATTCGCCAGTCTAATTGGATTCTATTCGACTACTTTGCTTTTTAGTCGCACTTTATTTGAAGATAGTATTTTTATACTACACATTTATTTTAAGATGTTAATCTTAAATTTTGATAGACCAGACAGGCGTATATAAGCGTATTCACTATTAAATTTGTTTGTGATTGGCAAGTTTTGACTTCATTTCGGTTCATGAATGAAATCCACGAAGGTTAAATAGAAAAACAGTTTTGAAACAATTAATGATTATAAAATTTTTTAAGTGGAACTATGAATGTATAATCGCTAGTGCAGCGCGTGTTGAAAGTCGCTGAGATATAATGCCCTTGAATATGAAGGAAGTTCCCACAGGAATAAATGTTAAAGAATTATTTGTGGAAGTTTTGTAACTTATGTGGAAGTTTAATACCATATAGATTAATATATGATGATTTTGGGCATATTTTTAATGCAGTTTGTGCATTAACTTGTTAGCGAAGGATTTTCCGCTGGAGTAAGATTGTCATAGTTCGTTGAAAATAGATCAAGTGATTTACTGTTATAATTAACACGAGTTTTGAAAGAATTTGAGATAAGATTTTGAATGAAGGTTGCCGTCACAAATCATTATTAAAACCTTTATTAAACCAGATTGTGACATTAATATGTATAACTAACCTTCATTGGTCGATTATATTAATCACGATTATGAAAATTATCAACCGAATGAACATGTGGTCAATGTATTTCTGAAATTAATAATTTAAACAATTAAAATGTTAAATATTGTAAATAATTGCTGTAAATATTTTTGAAAATGATATGGAACGAGAGTGATGTTAAAGGCGTGCTTATAATATTTTTATTGTCTTTGACAAATAGTATAAACAATTTCTAATTGTTATAAATAATTTTTGTGATTTTGTTATAAACATTTAAGAGCTAATTAAACATTTGGATTGAAGTTAACAAATTTAAGGAATTAACATAATGATTCAATAGGATGTGAGCAAAGTACTTGAAAGATTTGCGTAAATATAAATGTGAGTTGTCTTGTAGACAGTTAAAAGATTGAGAGAGCAAGCTATATTCTTACGTAACTTAGCAGGTGAGAAGGGAGTCCATTCAACCAGTATGCAACAGGTTCGAGGTTAGCTCGCAGCTGGGCCAACACCTGGTTATCAGAGTGAGGTCGTACACACTTCGGCCTTGCGACTATAAATACCATTCTCATGTTTATTAAAAGGAAACCAAATGCTCTATATATGTCACACCCTGACGTCCTTTTCCAATCCCATAGTGTTATGAATATTACGTTATTTGGAGCTCTTGGGAGCTAAAATGTTTTATATCATGTTGTATGATAATTTTTGCAAGTCCTACTGAGGACGTAGTCAGATTGACTTGGGCTACTGATAGCCACGTTGATTTTGTTGTGTCAGTAAAATCATACCCTTTATTAGAAATAAAGCTTTTGTACAGTTCAAAGTTCTCGTCTTCGTCTTGGCTCATTTTTAAATGTCATGGTGGAGGTTATTGTGTGAACAGACTTTTAGTGATCCTGTTGTCAACTCAAACCCCGAGATAATTAAGAGGTAAGTAACGGTAAGTATGAACCCCCGTCTATTTTGGTGTGTTCCACAATGATTTCCTGTGAACTTCTGTGCTCTTATCTCGATAGTATCTGTCAGTGCCATTTTCATTGATGTAACTGTGCCGGTGCGAGTGATAATTGGCAATCCGATTGAGGGGGCGGATATCTGACAGCCTACTATCCAGGTAAACGGGGACAGAAAGATTGGCGACCCAAGAGCGTGGGGATGAGTCAACAGAAAGATTGGCGCCGTCAACGTGTGGGGCTTGTTCAACAACAATGGATTACCAGGTTGAACAATAGAAAGATTGGCGCACCTAAAACGTTGGGGCTCGATTCAACATAATTGGATTACCAGGTTGAACGCCAGAAAGAGTGGCAAACCTAAAACGTGAGGTTCGATTAGACTCAAATAAAGAGGTTGATTCTTTGTTAGATGTCTAGGCCAATTGTAGTATTTAAGAGTGTGATTATATAGGAATTAAATGTTGTATTGTATTAGGAAAATTACACTCAGAAAAGATCAGATCTTATACAACTTGAGAAAGGTTAAATGGGCAGGAAACTTAGAAAAATCGCCTATAATCTGGAATCTTATTTTATTTGACCGGCTTATGACATTCAGTCATATTAAAGATAAAATTAAATTATTTGGATTGTAAATGTAAATTATTTGTGTTAGGATATTTTAAAATGAGCCAGGGAAATTTGAACATGTGCTTGAGTTTGTTTCAACATGAAGTATCTTCGAAGATTAATTATAAGGTAGTTATAAGTTAGATTTAAGACAGAAAATTGATCAAAATTATATATGGTGAAAGGTGTTGCTCAAATGTTGTTATTTTGCTCTTTTGATGTATGTCCCTACAGCAATCCATTTTTGAATAATATTGTAATGGCAGATGAAAGTTTGAAGAAAATGTTAGAGGAGATGTCTGCTAACATGAAGCAGATGATGGAGGAGAATGCTAATTTGAAAGCAAGCATGACTAGTAGTATGAAGCAGATGCTGAATGAAAGCATGAAGGAGAATAATAGTCGAATGGAGGAGAATGTTAGTAATTTGTCTGCTAATTTGAATGCAAGAATGGAGGAGAATGCTAGTAATATGTCTGCTAATTTGAAGGGTATCCAAACTAGCGCTGCTAATTTGGAGGATAATATGTCGCGTTTGCAGATTAATACCCTAGGAATTGAGAGTACTGTAACGGACATGCGTACAGACGTGTCTAATGTCCATAAAGATGTGTCTATTGTGCATAAAAGTGTTGATGATGTTAAATTTGATGTGTCTAAGGTACAGAAAGACCTTACAATGTTAAATCTAGATGTAGCTAATGTCCGAGGGGATATTTCTTGTGCTAGAGCCGAAGTTGTAGTTGTCAAAAACGATGTAGCGACTGTCCAAGACAAGGTCGAGGAAGTCCAAAAAGAAATTCAAAAAGCTAGAACTGATGTATCCAATGTTCAGGTAGACATTAATAACATTCATGCGGATATAACTGAGGTGCAAAGTGACGTAACTAAGATTCAGGTAGAGGTCAACACAGTTTTCGTAGATATTACTAAAGTCCAAACTGATGTAAATAAAGTCAGGGAAGAAATCGAAAACTCAAAAACTCTTTGTACGCGTAATATAACTGCATTAGCGACTAGGTTAGTCGATGAATCAGTTAGAACAACAACGTCTTTAGCAGAGTTGAAGTATGATGTAGAGGTCATGAGAACACAGGTATTAGACCACAATAGAGTATTAAAAGAGGATATCGAAGTAGACATAGCCGAAATGTTAACAGCAAACGTAGCGGTATGGAAAGACGAGTGGAATAAGTCAAGTGGGGAACATGTAACCCAAATTCAGGAAAGGATTGAAAGAAAACTTGCCAGTACGCAGATAGAAATTAACAATGAAGTAGTACAGATTAGGAAAGATTTAAGCGTCAGGATAAATTCGTTATCCGAAAAACAAGTTGACGATAGAACACAACTAGATCAGGATATGCAAACTTTAAAATCTACATTAGAGGATCAGATGCATAAAGTTGTCTCGGATGTAAATGAAACGACGAGTAAACTGAAAAATTTGAAGTTAGGAGAGGCTAGTTTAATGGAGAACTACAAAGAAGAGATTATCAAGAAAGTCTTAACAGAAATCACCGACAAGGATACAGAAGGCTTAGCTTGCGAATTGAATAGGAATTATGCTAGAAGACATAACCTAGAGCCAGAAGAAAGAGACGTGACTCCTGAAGAACGTGTATCCAGATTCAGAGAGGAGGATGACGAGAGGAACATGGAACCTGAGTGGAATTATAGAGATAGTGGGAAAAACTATCCGGATTCATATCCGAGGAACGTGACGGTCATTAGGAATTTCGAAGACAAACCACAAAAATTCAGTAACACTGATAGTTTGACACCTATAGAGTATGTAAGGAATCTCAAAGATTATTTCATCGAAGCTCACATTCCCAGAGAAAGAGAGATGAAGATAGTAGAGAGATATCTGATTGGAGGACCCCTCGAATGGTTTCGCGCATTTAGATACACATTCAGTAACTTTGACGAGTTTGCAGAGGCATTAATCAAACGATTTTGGTCTATAGAAGCGCAGAATTCGTTAAGAGCGGAGGTGTATTCAAGAAAATACTCAGGTACTCTTCCAACGAGGTACGCTGATTTCTTTACGAGTCAGTTGTCCCGCTTGAGATTTTTGCAACCCCCATTGTCCACGGAGCAACTTATAGATGCGATTTCTCGTATGCTGCCAGTTGAGGTGAGGAGACTTATAATTTCGTCCAACATCAGGGATTTATCCAGCATGGATGAGTTACTGAGAAGGTTAGACTACACAAGTCCAATGCCTAACGTAGTCCAGAAAGGTCAAAGGCAGGAGTTTAAAGAAATCAATACGGTATACATGGACCAAGTCCAACAAACTGACAAGCCAGAGGAGGAGAAAACTGACAATGTAGGTCCTCACAGGAATAATCAGTTTAGAAATTACAGATCACAAGGTTACCGACCGTATCAACAGAGAAGAGGTTGGAACTACAACCGAGGAAACTACAATGGAAGAGGCAGATATTACAACAATAATGGGTATAACCGTAACTATAATAGGAATAACCAAAACCAAAATAGAAACCAGAATACTCAAAGTCAGGTTATGACAACCGATCAGTATCAGCAAAGAGAGAAGGAAAGCCAGCAATACTTAAAAGAATTAAGGGATAAAGAAGCTGACAATCAAAAGAAAAGGCAGGATGTTGTAATCGATCCTGGGCCTTCTACGAGCCAGCAGAACTTAGAAAATAGAAACACTGGTCAGAAGAGGAATTAGAGAGGAAAGAATACATTAACCACATAAACCCAGAGTAGAATAAATATATGATTAAGGAACATAGAGGAAATATCATACTAGAGTAAGGCAGTAATAATTCAATTTCGTGTTCAAGAGAGTTGAGATACTTGTAACATTGAGTTTAAAAACAATTTGCAACTGTTTTTAAAACGTGGTGGGAGGAGAATGCCCCCGTAATTGAATTATGTAGAGACCACGGTGGCTATATTTGAAATTTATAAGGAGAGTTATGGCTGTCATAGTTATGACGTGGGTAGTCATGACGTAAGCACGGATGACGTAAATGTTATACCAGCAGGTTACTTGAGCTGAGATTCTCAGTGACGTCAGCATTTAGTCGAGAATGTTCCAAGATTTACGACGCAGTCGCAGGAAACGAGGAATTCGGCTGAGGAAGAAACTATGCTATTGGAGGAGAGGCATGAACCAATCAACGATAGTTTAAAGGAAGACGGAGATTGCTGAAACTATGGTATTTTTATTACTTTGGAATGCAGAATTGTGGAAATCCATTTGCAATAAAAGCATTGATTTGGAATTTTGGTGAAATTTATTTTCAGTTTTTGAATTTTGAAAATCCGTCATGTATTAACGAAGTTGGAAGTTTTAGCGATGACGCAGTATCACGCTTTGGAAGGGATGGTAACGCCCCTCGTGAAGTTAATAAAAGGGCTTCCGCAGAAGAGAGGAGCCCCTTTCGTTCTCTGATCATTCTGAGATCTCATTCTCAGAGCATCGAAGTATATTTGTGAAAGTTCTTTTCTTATACATTCATTATAGTGAGACGTCGAAGTGAACAGCAGTGAAAAGAATCGTCTTTATAACGCGTGGCGAGGCCACTATATTAACGAGATCCAAGTCAAACTAGGTGAAGTTGAAACGGACCTTAGAAAGCTTCTACAAGCTTAGCTTCGAACAGTTAGCGGTCTACGATAAGCTAATTGTATTGTGCAGTGCTACATGCAGTTATAGAGAAAAGCAGAACAATTTCAACCGATTAGTTCGAAAGATATTAGCAGTTTTATACGACTGAGAAAAGTGATTATCTCGCCACAAGAGAAGCACTTTCGTATAGCCAGAATCAACGCAAGGCTGACGCTGCGAGTGGAATAGAAAGACTTCAGATTGCTTGGTTACACATCGATACAGTATAATGGAGCAATTGAATACGGCAGTTTGTTCTTCTAACACTACAACCGAAGAGCAGATGGAAGGCTAAGGCGCTTATTGCAATTGGGACATACTTCAACGGAGTAAGATAGCGACATGGAACTTCGCTAATTGCTATTCCACACAAGCGAACATGCGGTGAATACCATCTACACCCATGTTTCGTAATTAAAGGCTGAATACCATCGAACAGCCATAGAAACAATTTCATACTCTGAATATGAATAATTTCTTCGGAAATTTCCACAAAACTTCATGACGATTGTCTACTGGAACTTCAGGGAATTTTTCAAGAGAGGTCAGGGATATCCCGACTCACACAGAAGATTATTGCCGGAAGGATGTCTATTCGTCTTCGAGGAGCAGAGCGATTCACGGAGAAGGAAGCAGTTCGATTCTCCGAGGGTGCTATTTCCTGTTTCGAGGATGGAGCTCAACTTTAACGTGGTGAAATGGATCCATCAGCAGTCTTCTTTGGGGAATTTTCCTCTGGAACGTCAATCGGCAGATAAGGTAGTCGTGAACGTTTATTGTATTTGAGTTTACTAATGATGTTTGAGCAACCATTTTTCCCATATTTTTATCCTCATGTATTTTTGCCCTATTTTCTTGTTGAGATTCATATTCTCAGTACACCTTGATGAGTTTTGCATTTTTCGACGATTTATTAAGACATTGTGATGTCATGGGCATAGTTAACGATTTTGGATCAGTTGAGACTGATATTTAGAATTTTCAGTAATTAATATTTTTGTAGTCACGATTTGACTGTAAGTTAATGATTTTTATGGCAGATTTAAATTCAGACAGCGTGTCATTTTATTAAAGTAATTCTACCCCTGTTTAATTACTTTGAACAATTTTCTGTCATCATCAAGAAGGAAGAACATTTAAATGATTTTAGAGCGTTAAAATCTCTTACGTTGTCGACGATCTTGGAAATACTAGTCGTTATTTGTATTGATTGCAACACAGACATTTATCGTCAGTTATGAATGAACATTGCATTATAGACACTTTTGTGAAAGAGTAACTTTAATAATGAATTATTGAATGCATTAAAGTCTAGAACTTGTGTTAGGAGTTTTTCTCAATTAGAGATTTATAGAACGATGTTTGCATTCGCCAGTCTAATTGGATTCTATTCGACTACTTTGCTTTTTAGTCGCACTTTATTTGAAGATAGTATTTTTATACTACACATTTATTTTAAGATGTTAATCTTAAATTTTGATAGACCAGACAGGCGTATATAAGCGTATTCACTATTAAATTTGTTTGTGATTGGCAAGTTTTGACTTCATTTCGGTTCATGAATGAAATCCACGAAAGTTAAATAGAAAAACAGTTTTGAAACAATTAATGATTATAAAAATTTTTAAGTGGAACTATGAATGTATAATCGCTAGTGCAGCGCGTGTTGAAAGTCGCTGAGATATAATGCCCTTGAATATGAAGGAAGTTCCCACAGGAATAAATGTTAAAGAATTATTTGTGGAAGTTTTGTAAGTTATGTGGAAGTTTAATACCATATAGATTAATATATGATGATTTTGGGCATATTTTTAATGCAGTTTGTGCATTAACTTGTTAGCGAAGGATTTTCCGCTGGAGTAAGATTGTCATAGTTCGTTGAAAATAGATCAAGTGATTTACTGTTATAATTAACACGAGTTTTGAAAGAATTTGAGATAAGATTTTGAATGAAGGTTGCCGTCACAAATCATTATTAAAACCTTTATTAAACCAGATTGTGACATTAATATGTATAACTAACCTTCATTGGTCGATTATATTAATCACGATTATGAAAATTATCAACCGAATGAACATGTGGTCAATGTATTTCTGAAATTAATAATTTAAACAATTAAAATGTTAAATATTGTAAATAATTGCTGTAAATATTTTTGAAAATGATATGGAACGAGAGTGATGTTAAAGGCGTGCTTATAATATTTTTATTGTCTTTGACAAATAGTATAAACAATTTCTAATTGTTATAAATAATTTTTGTGATTTTGTTATAAACATTTAAGAGCTAATTAAACATTTGGATTGAAGTTAACAAATTTAAGGAATTAACATAATGATTCAATAGGATGTGAGCAAAGTACTTGAAAGATTTGCGTAAATATAAATGTGAGTTGTCTTGTAGACAGTTAAAAGCTTGAGAGAGCAAGCTATATTCTTACGTAACTTAGCAGGTGAGAAGGGAGTCCATTCAACCAGTATGCAACAGGTTCGAGGTTAGCTCGCAGCTGGGCCAACACCTGGTTATCAGAGTGAGGTCGTACACACTTCGGCCTTGCGACTATAAATACCATTCTCATGTTTATTAAAAGGAAACCAAATGCTCTATATATGTCACACCCTGACGTCCTTTTCCAATCCCATAGTGTTATGAATATTACGTTATTTGGAGCTCTTGGGAGCTAAAATGTTTTATATCATGTTGTATGATAATTTTTGCAAGTCCTACTGAGGACGTAGTCAGATTGACTTGGGCTACTGATAGCCACGTTGATTTTGTTGTGTCAGTAAAATCATACCCTTTATTAGAAATAAAGCTTTTGTACAGTTCAAAGTTCTCGTCTTCGTCTTGGCTCATTTTTAAATGTCATGGTGGAGGTTATTGTGTGAACAGACTTTTAGTGATCCTGTTGTCAACTCAAACCCCGAGATAATTAAGAGGTAAGTAACGGTAAGTATGAACCCCCGTCTATTTTGGTGTGTTCCACAATGATTTCCTGTGAACTTCTGTGCTCTTATCTCGATAGTATCTGTCAGTGCCATTTTCATTGATGTAACTGTGCCGGTGCGAGTGATAATTGGCAATCCGATTGAGGGGGCGGATATCTGACAGCCTACTATCCAGGTAAACGGGGACAGTACCCTGCACATCTAATTTCGACATTTTAACTGATCTTATAATACTACGGTTTCTCAAATGTATATTCCCCAAATTATCCCTGTTACTCATTACCCAAAATACAACTCATCAAAGGAACACTCCTAATTTATAACCGTAGTTCCCTAACTTGATATATGCCTCTTTATTGAAAAACTCGGAATGAATGCAAAGAGTACTCGTTTATATCGTACATGAAAACAACTTTAAACTTTAACATACTTGAAATAAACTGGATTTATACATAATATCCATTCACTTCAGTACGATATTTCGTAGCCCCACATTGGTTGTGCCATTTGTAACGGCTACCTTCGTCGTTGGATATCGCTCTACAAGTTGGGCGATCATTTATAACGTTTCTACAGATATTACACTCAAGACTCCTTAAAACCACCTCATCGTTCTTATTTAGCATTGGCCTGTCTAGACAGACGACATACACTTTATTAATTTAGATTTACTGGGCGCCAGTTATCGTAAAGATAACACATTAAAATTTTATTTAGCCACGGCCGCTCCCTTCCTTGAGCCAAGATCTATCATCGGAGCGTAGGGCAATAAACTTGCTCTATGAGATACTCTTTGCATTCCAACTATCCTATATATTCAACTCCCAATGAACAAGACATTTTAACTAATACTGGTTTATTTACAACAAAATTATTAACATTTGATCTGAGGTTTCGAGCTGTGTACAATATGTGCATTAATATTCCCTAATTGCGGGGCAATATTGACTGTCTTCTCGCTAGCGCTGATCTTCTGTGTTGATAATAACTCGGTCCACATACCTGGTGCCTTGTGGTTCAAAGTCCATCTCGTTGGTCTGCTTGCAGTCTAATTTGAGATCTTACGCCAACACACGTTTATTGACCTTTGAAAACATATGTTTTCTTCTTGTTGTTGTTGTTGTTGTTGTTGTTGTTGTTGTTGTTGTTGCTGCTTGTTTCTGAGTTTGATCACCATGGTAAGCAAATTTGAACAAACCAGGCTAATTGAATTCACTAAGTCCCATCTTACTGAGGGACTGGCAGAGTCTACGACTCACAAAGTCAGTGAGTGAGTGCGTGATCGAATATGTGAATGACAGAATAGAATCTATAGAATAGCCAGTGCTGAAGTCGCGCTGGGCTTTTATACACTCTGAATGGTCCCGATGTTTCGCGACATAAATTTGCCCGCGACCCATCAGACCAATTATAGCAAAGCATTTCTCAGTCCTCAAGCGACGCTAAAACTTCTCCGAGCGGGAATACAGGCCCGCGTACTTCAAATATTCCACTCAGAACCCGCTATTCCTCTCGTTGCGCATATATATATTCCGCCGAAATCTTTCTCCAAGCCCTTGTCTCCAGTCAGCGTGGTTTCGTTCCAGAAATACATTTTCTTGCAATATGTTGCTTCACCGTCCGTAACTTCTTCCAACCATGCCCGTCCTGTCTTTACAATTTAACTAATAAAACAGCCCTAGACCTCTATAAAAACCCTGTTTCTTAATCTAAGCACTTGACAATATTATATATGACTATGGTAATGACGTGAATATGGTATGGCCCCTCCCTTGATATTAATGGGTGAATAAAACGATATAACTTTGATATTTCAATAATAATAATAATAATAATAATAATAATTACACAATGATATTAAAAATAATAATAATAATAATAATAATTTGTACCGTAATCAAGATTACGTTACAAAGCTTGGCGACTTTTGCACAGATTGCCTCCTGGTGTATGAAGCAATGGATCGCCGCCATTAGGGTACTACCGTTCTCAGCCATTTTTAACTTTACATAGCTGAGGAACCCCGTGCGTACACCCCGTAAAGCAGGAGCTCCATCCGTCTTTATACTCGTCAACCACTCCCATTTTAATCCCATTGATTCAAAAATACCCTCCGCAGCTTGGAAAATATCGAAACCGGTAGTGGTGTCTTTGAGAGCTACCAAGTCGAGAAAATCCTCGGTGACCCGAAGATCGTCATCCACCCCTCGAATAAAAATAACGAGCTGTGCTGTGTCCGCAATGTCGGTTGATTCGTCGAGGGCGATGGAAAATGATACAAATTTTGCTGCCTTCTCCATTAATTGCTGTTCCACATCAACGGACATATCGTCTATTCTGCGAACCACAGTTTGAGGAGAAAGAGAGATGTTTTCAAATTTCTCAACTATCTCCGTAGGACAAAAACATGCCGCCACGTCCATTAGGCACTGAATGAAAATCCACAGCCTGCTTCCAGTCTCCGACCGGGTCAGGAATGGAATGAATTCAGCCCCCATCTAGCGGCGAGAATATGAACTGTGCCGGCTGCCGAGGCCTGACGCACTCCTCTGGGGCAATGATTAAATGAATGACAGATGAAATGAAATGATAGTGGAGAGTGTTGCTGGAATGAAATTTTGACAGGGAAAACCGGAGTACCCGGAGAAAAACCTGTCTGCCTCCGTTTTGTCCAGCACAGATCTCACATGGAGTGACCGGGATTCGAACCACGGACCCAGCGGTGAGAGGCCAGCGTGCTGCCGCCTAAGCCACGGAGGCTTCCATTAGGCACTCCTTGATGAAATTCCCTTCCGCGAAGGGTTTCCCAGCTTTGGCAATTCGCATCGAACATTTGTAGCTTGCTCGTAAAATGGGTCCACCAACCTCACTCTCCTCTATCTCCTGTCAGACAAAAATACGGCAAGTCACAACTTTAGTGTTCTTCAGATAATTAAGTCATTTGTTCATTCCCATTTGTAAACAACCAATTTAAAATTAAGGCAATAATACTTACAGGAAAGTGCTGCTTGAAATTTTCTATCAATTCTTCCAACTTCGACTGCCGACTGGCGTCTGTCAAGTCACCGTAATCATCTCTGTGGTTGGCACTGTACTGCCGTTCCAAATTGTGTTTTTTAAACACATTAAATTTCGGTGGCACACTAAACATTTGGCTTGCCCTTTATAAGCTGTACAGAAAAATGAAATTTCCCATTCTGCTTTAAAGGCTGCTGCTTCACCACTCCTTTTTTTTGGTATAATGTTCAGTTCACTGCGAAACTGATTTACTTATACGCTGTCAACAAAGCGCACTGGACTAGACTAGCGACTGATGGGTCAGGTGCCCACTTCGGCGCGGCGAGCAGACCACGTGCTCAGCTAGCCAAGCTCCTCCCACCATTACTGAAACAAGCCACGAGCTCGGTGCACTGGCTTAGAGCGCGACCGGAGCGCTGTTTGGATGGCCCTGTGGTAGTGATTGTTGTTTTCAGGGGTGGAACATCGAGGTCATCTGCCTCTATTTAGTTGAAGAGTGAGCGAGTCCATGTGTTGCAGTGTGATTGAGTGGAGAGAATTGCGCTAGTCGCTACGGAAATGTTCACATCAGCTCCTACTTCTTCTTCTTCTTCTTCTTCGCCTTTTGAGACCACAAAGGATCACTTTAACCAACCATTAGTTCGTCGACTTGTAGGAACTGATCAATTGGATTGATATCCATAGCGAGGTCCATATTGACAATTCTAGATATTGACCAAGAGGGTTTTTTGAATTCCGCCCAATGGGCGGAATTGTAGGAACTGTACAAGCCTTGCGGTCTTCCCAGTACTTCTTCATTCGTATTGATCTTCTTGCCCGTTCTTGGGCGGAAAATATTCTTGATGGAATTTTCTTTTTCATGAGTGGAAAATAAAAATTCATATTTTTAGGAGCTGTAGTAAAACTTTTCTTATTTGTAGCAATTTCTGATTTCTTTTAACCATCGGCATCCAGTTGTTGTGTTTTTTGAAGCAAGATTATACTGTATTAGTTGCTTTAGAAGACGTGAATCTGGCATTCTCATGATGTGCCCAAAGAATCCTAGTCTTTTCTTTCGCATGGTATCAGTAATGGGTTGCAGGTTGTTGTAGACAATATTGTTAGGTATTATTCACCAATGCCCTTTTTCTTTAAACTTTTATTGATACATCAGCTTCTATTGTAACTGTATTAATAATTTTGTCTACGAATACTAAAAGAGCGCTGAATGCAGGCGCGGATCTAGAGTTTGGCTTGGGGGGTTCAGAGAATCGATAATGCTATCACTAAAAACGCAATCACAAAATAAACAAACGTACAAAACCAAACCAATTTTTTTGATGCTACATGGATAGAAATTTGATGCGTTTAGCGCACCAAAAATATTCGTACAAATTGCAACGGCGTGTTTTGCGACTTTTACATCGAGCTTCGAGAAAAGTATCAAGGTACGTTACAGTTTCGGCAAGTCGAGTTGGTACCGACAAAGGGGGTAAGTCACAGCTTAAATTGCCAAACAAGCTTGCAGTTTGGACGTCGGCAAAATTTTTTGGTGCGAAAAAAGCCCCAAATTCATATCCGTGCATTGCTGCACATTCATCGTGACATCACTATAAACATCGATTCGGTAATCACAAGGTTTGCTAAACAAAATAGACGAGTTGATTTTGTTATATACATAATCCTTTTTATATAACATGTATGAAGTTGTAAATATGTACACTTGTAACAGAACATAATAATTGCAATAAAGATATTTTCAGTATTGAATAAAATGAAAAAAAAAACCTGTTTTTTAGTTAAAATTCGAAGTTTTATTTGTCTGGTTCTTGTGTTTTCGTTTTTCGAGTTTGCAAACAAATTTGGTCTCCCGTTTGGGGGGGGGGGGTCGTGACCCCCCCCCCCCCCCCTTGAATCCGCGCCTGGCTGAATGTCACTCTTCAAAAGCATACGAGAAGCCGCGTTTCGCAATTTAAGGATCTTGGATTAACAGTACAGACAAATGGAAACGCGTTCAGCTTCCACATCAAAGAAAAAGCAGCAATTGGCATATCTGCTATGAACAACATTCAGAATATAGAGAACATTTCATTAGAAACTGCGTTGAAAATATTTAAGCGAAAGATCTCACCGATATTAACTTACGGCCTGACATTAATCTGGGACCAACTGCAAAAGAGGGACATTAAAGAAATTGAAAAGGTAAAAGCTAGATTTCTTAAAAACGCAATAGGAGTCTCTAAGTTTACCCTATCGCGATTGGTTTACCTGCTCGCCAGAGAATCATTCTACATTGAAGATCTCAGGTTTGAATTATCATTGCCCACAACAGGAGCATACCAGAGCCTATTACAAGAACTTTGGGACAAAAGGGAAGATACGTGTCTAGATTTCTTCTCCACAGACGCGATGATAAACAGGGAATGGATAACGGCTAACTATGAACTGAGGCACACCATGACTCGCTTTGCGGTCCATGGTCTCCACTACAAAAACTGTAAAAGAGATACCTACCATGCACCAAGCGACCTGTGCCAGTGTAAACTCTGTGGTGACCAATGTGATAGATATCATGTGATAAAATGCAAAAGCAGGAAAATCTCACTGACAAAATTTTGTAATAGTTAAGTGCTATATGAACTATAGAACTATACATTGACCACTATGTCTATAGGCTAACTATATTATTATTGTATGGCCATTGGCTGCATTAAATATTATTATTATAATTCCGAAAATATTTTGCTCATTCCTTGGCGTAAGTTAACCGTAGCAATACCAACGAGAGGGGGGTATTTCGTGCCCACCAGTTCCATTTTTTAAGGTTTATCCATGGTATTCCTATTATACGCTTACTGTACAGAATGTTACTGTCTATTTTGAATCTGGTTACCTAACCACACATTCACTTTTTTAAAATTTAAATTCTTGTATAAGAAGTTAACAATTTTCTTTTGGTGGGCACAGTTGGTAGTTCCTGTGCCACATCATACTGTGTGGTAAGGGCAAAAGTACAACAAAGTTAACAAAACCACCATAATTTGTTCTGGTTGCAAGGGGTACAAATGCGGAAAACACAGTAAAAAACAGTCGTATGTTTCACGTGTGTTAAAGATGGCGAAGAGTATGATCAGAAAATAATTTACTTTCTGAACATCTTTTCTCATGATATTTTGATTTTGTTTGTAACTGTTGTTAATTAAGTTATATTTTTACCATTTAAGGTTCAAAATACAAGATATGTTGATTAAAGAATAATGTAGGCTAAATCACACAAAATGAATTTATTATGGTGGTACACCAGCCGTACTAAAGATGGTATATTTTTGGTTGTAATGTCTCTGCAGGTGTCATGTAACATATCCCTAAAATGTTCCCAAAGGACTACAAGCAGTATCATTGTTGCCGGATTCGTTTGTGCTAATTCACAGGAATAAACATTGAGCTGTTGCGTGGTCTGGTGAACAAAGTATAATATTGATTCAGTTATTTCACTCAGTCTTATTGTTTATTAGCTTAAATCATATTTTAACAGAATTAGAAATTATCTCCGTGTCTCGTACGGTTCTGTGTTTTTAGGGCTTGTATAAGAGCTAAAAATCCGAAGCGACTTACGGTAGAGGAAATCCATGACGCTATAACGCAAGAAGTTGGATAAGACGCAGATACTCTCGAGGAACAATTTATAGAGGAAAATGATCACGATACAAAATAGCCTTAACTATTCTGCTTGTAGAACAGTTGATTTAATGTCGTTGTTGTTGTTTCCTATGGCTAGCCCGGATTCCAATCCATCAGCTTTCTTGCGTTCCAATAGAGTTGTGTGAGGTTTCCAAAAGCTCTAGCAGTCACATCAAGTTTGTTGCAATGTAGCAGGTGCCCCTTATCCATTTTACTTCCAGGTTCGTGACAAAGTGTGCATTCTTCAGATCTCAGGATGTTGATTCGTTTCAGATGAGCTGCAAGGCAGTCATGGCCAGTGTTAAGTCTGAAGAAGGCTACAGCTTCCCTTCTTGGTGTTAATTTATATTGATCCCATTTAGCATCAATGTCCTTCCATAATTTGGTTTCTGCTGTTTTCTTTGCCATTTCTTCATACCTATTTTTGATAGTATTTTTCAAGATCGTTTTTGCTGACATAAAATCAGTCTGACTGACAGGTTGTTGTAGTGTGGTACCTTTTTTTGCTAATCTGTCTGCCTCTTCATTTCCTGCTATTCCAACATGAGAAGGGATCCACTGAAATGAGATCTGTTTGTGGAGCCTTTGAAGGGTTTTTATCAAACAAAAAATTTCTTTCAGTTCTTTATTTTGGGGCTTATAATTTGACGAGATGGCTTGGATGGATGCTTTTAAATCTGTAGTGATAACACATTTTTGATAATCAATGTTTCTGCCTAATAACTGATGGAGTGCATGTGAAATTGCTCTTATCTCAGCATAAGAGCAATGTGTTAACTGAGATAAAATATTTACGCTAAGTGACATTATTCTCTTGGTGTACAATATTCACCACGCGTGTACTTATTAAATATTAATATGTGCGTGTAGTCAATTCTGAAAACATTTTTCCCACCCCTTTGGTTAATGGTTGGTGCTATCAAAAAACGTTTGTAATAAGATTTTGACCCATTTCCAAAGAATAGTAAGTTACGAACTTTGAATGGATTCGATTTTTCACATACCGTACGAAGAAAGATATAACGATATTTCACTTAAAAAAAAAAAAAAGAGCCACCCATTTCTACCCCCTTGGTCCAATTTTGACCATTAACCAACTCGATCGCGATTTTGGATCGTTATATTTTATGTAGGGTACATTTGAAAGTGATTGGTGCAAAATGACGGGAGTTAACGTGTCCACAAGAAAGTGATATACGGTAATTGAAGACTCCACAGGAAAAACGGGGTAAGTCACATTCCCTACATTTTTCAGGAGAGCGAATTTGAACTTTGTACACTAAAAAGAAATACTTAAAACACCACACTGGAGGGTAAGGAATATGATCTTTTTTGCCAAATTTATTTCTTATTAAGGAAATACATCTGTACCGTATATATGCAAATCAATGTTACGTGGTAGTTTGTCTGTATGTATGTCCCCTATGCGTGCATAGGCTACACCATTCATCCGATTGCGATGAAACTTGGGTGAGTTGTTGTGTGCACTCCAGGGAAAGTTCCTAGCTACAAATTATTTATGTAACACAACAGGGTGAGGGACTTAACAGGAACCCTGAAATCCCACAGTAGCCCAATTGCACAATCTGTATACTTATCGCACAGCAGCGCCATGTGTGAGAATAGCTTGCTGATTCATCGCGAGTTTTTTTAAGCGTATGGCTTTTATTGCCGGGAGTGTCCGAGGACATGTTTGGCTCATCAGTTTTGTAGCTGCTTCTATGCGGACACCCATGGGGTGAGCTACAAGTACCGTCGCTTGTGAAGTATTGTCTGGGGAGGAAAGTTTGAATGTGTGGACGAGGAGTTGGAAGGTAGCGGCTGTGGGATATAGTTAGGGACCAACCCCGGCATTTGCCTGGAAGGAAGATGGGAAACCACACAAGACCATCTTCAAAGTTGCCTGCGAAGGGATTCAAACCTCATCGCCTCCCGGATATGAGCGACTGCCAGCAGCCATGCCGTGACGACCACGGCTAACTCACCCGGTATCGCGAGGAGACATGAGGAGACTGTCAGCAGCCCGCCGTGTTATCTGGTATTGCTGTCTATTCCAATACAGTTAACGCCACGGGTATTGACCGGGGGTTCATTATTATTATCATCTTCTCTTCTGTCTTTGATTGGCATTGCAACACAAGCCGGGTATAGCTAGTGTAAAATAAATAACAACTGAAGTTAAATTATGGAGAAAGTGAGAGGATATGGGACGTTCTTTCCGTTTTCACTAAAAATAAAAAAAATTACAGTCAGTCTGAAAGACTAGACGTTATATCATTTCAAATGACGCATGCTACAAGTGCTACACATGTTAGAAAGGCTCAGGAGGGCTTCTCACTTCGCTCGAAGCCCCAGGACTCTTTCAACAGACTCCATTACCCATTAAATTAGGCTTCCCGCGCGGGCACCTTTTTAAGGGTCACCCTGTATTTGAGTCTGACATCTTTTACAGCTCCTTGTATTCTTAATTGGCATCTTGTATATCTCTTTATGAGTCACCCTGTTTTCTTATCTGGCATCTTGCACTGTGTTTTGCTCTGACATCATGCACACCTCTTTAGGAGGCACCCTGTATTCTTGTCTGACATCTTGTGCACCTCTTTAGGAGTCACCCTGTATTCTTCTCTGCCATTTTGTACACCTCTTTAAGAGTCACCTTGTATTCTTATCTGGCATCTTGTATATCTCTTTAGGAGTCACCTGTATTGTTATCTGGCATCTTGTACTGTATTTTGCTCTGACATCCCGCACACCTCTTTAGGAGGCACCCTGTATTCTTATATGGCATCTTGTATATCTCTTTAGAAGTCACCCTGTATACTTGTGTTCGCTTCGCTCAAAGCCCCAGGTTGCTCGACGCCCCAGGACTCGTTCAACAGACTCCAATAACCATTAGTTTCTGGTTCCCGCGTGGCTGCATGGCGTCACACACTCGTTTCCCGCGCGGCTGCATGACGTCACTTCCGTCTCCGTAACGCATAACGTTGGACCCAAGCATAACGACGAAGTCGACAAGATCATTTGAAATGATAAAAACCTCTGTATCTCGGTGACATTCCGCTTTATTTGAAATTAATTTCAATTGATCCGTAGTGACGATGGCTGGCCACCAGAATGCGCCATAAACTCATATAAAAAAAAGGACTTGCCCTGTTCTTTCCATGGGGTCTTCAATTTATATATCAGCTTTTGAACTGACTGGGGTTTTGTGGTCTGGGGGATGTGAAACGCGAAGATAATTATGTTGACATTTTTCAGAAGTCGCAACAGGTACCCATTGCAAAAGGTAGCTTTCTAATTAAATCTATCTAAAAGCGGATGTATGGTAACCGTAGTTCAAATCACCGTGGCTGACGAGAGTAGAATATGCAATCAAGAGTAGATGTGCACTTAACAAATCCTCCATTACAAATTACCGCAATTTTACAACTTTACACATTTCAATTCATTGCAATTTTCAGCTTTTGTCATAATATGTGTGTTGAATTCCCACAGAAGTAATACGAGGGCTATTCCAAACCTAAGGTCCGTTTATTTTTTTTGAAAATTAACCGAACATTTTATTTTGAAACCACATTTATTTTTAGGTTTTACATACCTTCCTCTATTTTTCTACATAGTTGCCTCGTTATATAGGCACTTGTCATACCTTAAAACTGAGTTCTCAAATCCCTCTGCATAAAAGTTTGCCGCCTGCTCTGACAACCAAGAATTCACACTTGAGGAAAATCCATTGATAGAGTGGTCATCATGAATCTTCGGGCCTCGTGAATTTTCGTGTCAAATGCAGTCACCAAGTCGTCTGTGATCACAGATCTGAGCGTTCTTCGTCATGAACATTTTCACGGCCACTTTTGAACTCGCGTACCCATTTTCACACTTTACCTTCCGTCATTGCATTATCACCATACACCTTACAAAGCTGACGATGAATGTCTGCAGCCGACTTGTTTCTTGCATTCAAAAAAGTATCACAGATTGTACCTCACACGCGGCGGGCGAATCAATAATCTTGAACATTGTAAAGATGCACAGTTCAGCGTACAGGTTAGCTACACAGCTGCAAAGAACGCCTGCTTGTTCACAAAGGATGCCGGGAGGTAGCGCACACGCTTGTTGCGTCGTGCGCACTAACTACGGGCTTAAATAAAAAAAAACGGACCTTAGGTTTGGAATAGCCCTCGTAGTTTAAAATGTTTATTTTTATTTTTATGTTATGCCTTCATTCGTGAACAGACCAAATATTCAATTGACACACTGTAATCTGCATGTTCGGTTCTCCGTTTGCAAAAACTCAAATAATTGTAACGTGTTTTTCGAGGGTTTTTTATGCAACTGGCATAAGTCAGTAGGAAGCGATTCTATATTTATTTACGCGGCAAATTGTTCAGCCAAGAGAATTTTTCATGGTAATTTATTATTATTATTAATTTATTATAATTATTATTAAGGTATTTTCGGGGCATTTTATAAAAATTATAATCATACAGATAGGTTTTCTATGTCTTAGAAAACACTATCAAGCAAATTATTACGAACGACGATATCATAGAAAATTATCTGATTACGGAATTTTACGGAGTTTTCGTCAGTTAGGGTATATCGAGAGACGTGACTCACTGGGATTTCAAGTACACGCTTAATCTTGTCGGAAAGCATGACGCAATCCTGGGTCGCAGCGTCAAGGAAAGGCGAATTGTTGAAACGGAACCCTCCCGCCGAGTGTAATGACCCAGAGGAGGGGAAGATCGCGTGGTGGGTCAACCAATCAGTGAGGACCACGCAAGCTACAAGTCGGATGAAGAGTGGGGGAGCCGACAGGTGCATATATCGTTCGACGCGCCGTGAAACGGGGACTATCTGTGTAGAACTTGCCGAGTACGGTTGCAAGTGCGTGTCGCTCCGATGTTCCGTGGAGTGGAAGACTAACTTTGGTAAAACTTAACCAGTGTGGTTATACGAGGGTTTGGGTCCGAGGTACGGACCATAGAATTATCTAATCTACCAGAATCTCATCAAACATCGACGAAGATGACATCCAGGAGACTGTGGGAAGCTCACAGCATCATCAAGTACGAGGGAAATGCTTCGGGCATTTCCAGTGGTAAGCGCTAATGACGCAGAAATACGCAATCTCTCATTTCTCTTGGTTTTATATTTCATATTTCAGTAACTTCATAGCTTGGAAATAAGAGTAAAATCAATTTATCAGACTCCGTTTTCACGTAATTTTCTATCGGTAATATTCAAATCACAACGCTCCAATTTAAATTTTATACTTATTATTAATATTAATTTTGCTATACTTGTTTTATATAATAAATTCATTTCTTTTACAATGCAATCTTTGCTTTCAGTAGGTAGCATTAGATATAGACCAATTCCTTCTCCTGATACAATTGTTTGTTGGGTTAATGATCAAATCATACCACGATCTGAGTGAATAGAGTCTTGAAGGTGTTCTGTCAGAGCTAGACGTTGTTAAATACAAATTTAGATTTCAACATTGCATTGAGGTCTTGGCGCCCATTAAAACAACATAGCTTAGGCAAAGGTAAACAGTTACATTTATCTCCCAACAGTGTGGGCTAGCGAAACTGCCACATTTGTACGCTCAACGTGGAGCAAAGTAAATACCGTTTCACTTGTCATCCCAGCCTAAGCAGAACTACCACATTTGTCGCCGACAACTTGGGGCTGAAAACCTAATAACATTTGTGGAAGGAGAAGGGTATATATTTCTGTGCCTGTATTTTGGGGGTTATTTGTCTGTATCAGTGTATATCATTATGGGGGATGAGAAAGAAAGACAGATGAGGTTACGTAGTGGTCATCAACGGGAGAGTGATGATACGAGCAGTATGTCGAGTGATGGTAGTACCGGGGTAGCGGAGGTAAATCCCGATACTGAAACAGGGAGTGTATTCGGCCAACCAGAATTAAAAACTTTACTTCTCGAGTTCATGTATCAGAACAAAGTTAGTAGTGATGCCTTAAATGCAAAATTAGAACAGAATAATGCAAAATTAGAACAAAACAGTAGGGAAAATAAAGAAAGTACAGACGCTTTAAATGCTAAACTGGAACAAAACAACGCTAAATTAGAACAAAACAGCAGGGAAAATAGAGAGAGTAATGAAACATTAAACGCCAGATTAGAACAAAACAGTAGGGAAAATAGAGAGAGTAATGAAACATTAAACGCCAGATTAGAACAAAACAGTAGGGAAAATAGAGAGAGTAATGAAACATTAAACGCCAGATTAGAACAAAACAGTAGGGAAAATAGAGAGAGTAATGAAACTTTAAACGCCAGATTAGAACAAAACAGTAAGGAAAATAGAGAGAGTACTGAAACTTTAAATGCTAAATTAGAACAAAACAGTAGGGAAATGAGTGACAAATTCGAACTGATTAGAGGTGAGATCAGGGGGGGTGATGGAAGAAAAGGCCAAAGAGATTATTGCAGATGTAGACAGAAAATTAGGAAAAGTACAGGAGGAGTTGGAAATTAGAATCAGTACACAGGCTGAAAATTTAAAAGAACTAGTGCAACTGGAAACACAGCAGGTCAAAAAGCAATTGGGGGGAGAAATTGACAAAATTCAGGTGGCTACTAAAGAGGTTAAGGAACAGCTGGGGGGTAGAATTGAGAAAGTCCACTCCCAAATAGTTGCAGAAGTAAATGATTTAAGAGAAAGTAATAGAGAGAGCATTAGCAAGATTGAGGAGAAACAAGCAAAGCTATATGATAAAGTACAAGAATCAGAAGTAAACATTAAATTAACAGTAAACAGTATTGAGAGGAAGGCTGAGGAGAAAATCGCAGAATTAGAATTAAAATTAAAAGCTAGGATCAGGCAAGAAAATAGTCAGAATAGGCCAGTTTTTGTGAATAGCACACACAGGGAGGTAGAACTGGGTAAGTTCAGCAATCGACAGGGGTGCCCAATGGAGTTCATGAACACTAAAGAAAATAAATTCGGGGAAAGGTTGGAAAATGGTAGTATTGAGTGGTGCCAGGTAGTTGAAATTTTAGAACAAGTGTTTGTGGGGGAAACGAGGAATTGGTTTGCTGTCTACAGAGACAAGTTTACTGATATCAATGATTTTAAAATGAAATTCTGTGAAAAGTTCTGGAATGAGGTTATTCAGTCGCAGCATCGTGAGGGAGTAGTGTGTGGTAAATATAACCCTAAAGGAAGCTCCACCATGACCGAATACTTTTTAGGGCAGGTATTAGTGTGTAAATATCTGGATGGCTTGAAGGAGGAAAGTGATGTGGTGAGGTTGCTACTTAGGCACTTTCCCTATAGGATCAAGGAGGCTGCTTGTATCCAGAATGTAAAGACTATATCACAAGTAGAAAATTTGTTAAGCACATTTGATGCACTAGGGAGAGGGGGTTATGAGGACAATTTCAATCGGAACCAGGGTAATAATAATAATAGACCTAATGAAGCCAGGCATCAGGAAGTTCAAGGGAACGGTGGCGAAGGGGCCAACGCTCAAAATAGAAATAATAGTAATCAGCTAAATCAGAATAGAGGAAATGGCTATGGTAATCAGTATCAAGGGAGGAATAATGATTTCAGGGGAAATCAAGGGAGGAACAATGATTACAGGGGAAATCAAGGGAGAAACAATGATTTCAGGGGAAATCAAGGGAGAAATTATAATGACAATAATTACAACCAGAATAGGGGTCAAGGAAGAGGACAGCCTAGTGGTAGTAATATACAGCCAAACAATGACAACATAGCCCAGAACAACCAGACCAGTTTAGTAGTTAGTAGTACTACGGCCAGCTGTAGCGGTTCTTTAAACGCGAACCAGGCTGCGAAGTAAGGTCAGAATCTCAGTCTGTAGCATGCCCTGTCCATACAATTATACAGGAACCCTATGACCTAAATGTAAGAAATGAATTATTACATGAACTAAATGATGAAGGTATTATTCAGGAAGTGGTTAGTAAGAGCCCCATAGTTAAATTTAACGTGTCCGAGGCGTACACAGATGTTTTAATTGATAGTGGTTGTATGAAGAGTTGCATAAGTAGTGCATTTTATGATAAAATGAAAGGAACTGGAGTAAATTTTGAGGAGATGCCAATTAAAAGCACTTTTGTTATCACAGCTGTTGGGAAGAGGTCTAAAGTAATTTCTAAGCAAGTTTTAGTAGACATTAAAATTAATAATCATGTAGAGAAGCAGATTTGCCTTGTAATTCCAAATTTAGTATTCAGTGTTATCTTGGGCTCAGAGTGGCTAAGTAGAGTGTCTGGTAACTTATGTTATGATGTAGGGAGTTTGAAATTTAAATGGGGAGATTCTGAAGTAGAAGTAGCGTTCAATGACCATATTCAGAGGAGTAGTATTGTAGGTGTGATTTGTACTTTAAATGAGATATCGCCAGCCGTAGAGCGGGGTTCTCCATGTTTTGTGGGCAGTGTGATTACGAACGGAAGTCTAGAGGACTCGTTACGTGAGGCTGCATTTCAGGGAAATATAGAGGATGAACAGTGTGTTCGGCTCTATGATGTGTTATGGTGTAATAGGAGAGTTTTTGAGGATCGCATTGGTATGGCCAATTGCTATACACATTCATTGAACGTTATTGATAGGTCAGTATTCACAGGACATAGATATCCTGTACCTTTCGCTTATCAGAGTGCAGTTGAGGCACAAATTAACCAGATGCTTGAAGATGGGATTATTGAGCATTCTAACAGTCCATATGTTAATTCTTTGATCACGGTACCCAAGACCGACGGCACTGTTCGTATTTGTTTAGACGCTCGTTTGGTTAACAGTAGAATTAGTTCAGATCAGCTGAAATCTATGTCAATAGAGGAATTAATGCAAACATTTCAGAGGAAGAAGTATTTCACTTGTGTAGATTTGAGTTCCAGTTTTTGGCAAGTGCCACTTATGTACGAAGATAGACCATTTACAGCTTTTAGTCATAAATATAACCTTTATCAATTTTGTAGAACACCTTATGGGTTAAAGAGTAGTTCAGCAGCTTTAATTAGGGCTTTAAACATCGCATTAGGGGATGACACAGGAGAGTTTGTAACCATTTACATAGATGATATGGTAATTAGTTCACGCAGTTTTGAGGAGCATCTACGTCATTTAAATATAGTTTTTCAGAAGTTAGATCAGGCAGGGTTCACTTTGAAGTTGTCTAAGTCGTCATTCTGTCAGTCAGAAGTGACATTTTTAGGTCATAGAGTGTCGAGTAGTGGTGTGACACCATAGGAAGGTAGGGTTAGCATGTGTGGACAGTAGCAACAGGGCATCGTTACAGACACTGAGAAATAGGTAGGTAGAGTAACGTGAGGACGTTCATTTAAGGGAGCCACGGGCAAGGTTGGAAGCAGGTGACGCAGAAACATTTATAGTTTCCAAACGTATTGGAAAAACAGCATATGTGCTGGAGGATAGTAAGGGAAACAGATTATACGGGACGTATAATATACATAGTCTGCGAAAATATGTGTCATAAAGTGAGTGTGTTTAGCTGGCGAGCCAGCCTATCAAATGAGTAAGTGTGGTATTTGGTGCGTGGGAGGAGATGGTCTTCCAGGCAGGCGTATCAGAAGTCACACAGGGGTGTAGTATGTAAGTAAATGAGAGTTTTTAAGGTACAGGGAAATATGACGGGATTGTCGGATGCTCTTGAGCACTAAAATGTCTCGATACACCAAGGCCAGAATTTGGTAGCGCTGGTGAATTCCCATTTGCCTCCAAGAGATGGGTGAGCGCTTGAACAGGGTATTTTTGCTTAAGGCGTCCACGAGGCAAAAGATGGGCCTTCAGAATGCGAGACAGTCCTTCATGAAACTCATACATATCAGCACACGTGATTTCTGTTTACGGCCTCGCCATGTAAGATTTGTAAGTGTGTAATTTAAGATAATTTGTACAAAGATATTATTTCTGTGTTGAGAACTAGTATTAAGTAGAATATGGTCTACGGGAACTTAACAAGACAGGGCGATTACGGCACAGAAATATTTGGTGTTATATGTAATGCGCATTTACTGTTTTTTTTTTTTTTCAGAAGTCAATATTAATTTAATCTACTTTAAAGAGAGATTAAGTATTATGGTCACGAGGCGCTGCCACAATAGTGTGATCGTGTGCTCAGTGATAAGTGGAATTAAATGTCACCATAAGGAAGGGACCTCCAGTGAAATTAGGAAGATCTATGGTGATATAAATATATCAGAACACCTTCAATGCGTGTGATATGACATCATAAATACATAGTGCTCACACATTAATTTTGTCTATTTCTCCAACATAGAGCAATTTGAGAGGCGGAAATATCCATGGAACACTATTCTATATGTAAAACATTGGACTGGTTGCAAAGTGCAATCCATAGCGACAACAAACTTTGACGCAAAGTGCGTGAAGAAAAATTATGAGTGTATATATCTGTAATTTAGGGTGATTTCATTTATGTAATATGTATTTTGGATGGGGTTTATTAACGTGTCTGGGATAATCGGATAATGGACCGTCGTCACGGTAAATCATCCGATGATCCGAGGCGAATATGTAACGTGTTTTACGAGGGTTTTTTATGCAACTGGCATAAGTCAGTAGGAAGCCATTCTATATTTATTTACGCGGCAAATTGTTCAGCCAAGAGAATTTTTCATGGTAATTTATTATTATTATTAATTTATTATAATTATTATTAAGGTATTTTCGGGGCATTTTATAAAAATTATAATCATACAGATAGGTTTTCTATGTCTTAGAAAACACTTTCAAGCAAATTATTACGAACGACGATATCATAGAAAATTATCTGATTACGGAATTTTACGGAGTTTTCGTCAGTTAGGGTATATCGAGAGACGTGACTCACTGGGATTTCAAGTACACGCGTAATCTTGTCGGAAAGCATGACGCAATCCTGGGTCGCAGCGTCAAGGAAAGGCGAATTGTTGAAACGGAACCCTCCCGCCGAGTGTAATGACCCAGAGGAGGGGAAGATCGCGTGGTGGGTCAACCAATCAGTGAGGACCATGCAAGCTACAAGTCGGATGAAGAGTGGGGGAGCCGACAGGTGCATATATCGTTCGACGCGCCGTGAAACGGGGACTATCTGTGTAGAACTTGCCGAGTACGGTTGCAAGTGCGTGTCGCTCCGATGTTCCGTGGAGTGGAAGACTAACTTTGGTAAAACTTAACCAGTGTGGTTATACGAGTGTTTGGGTCCGAGGTACGGACCATAGAATTATCTAATCTACCGGAATCTCATCAAACATCGACGAAGATGACATCCAGGAGACTGTGGGAAGCTCACAGCATCATCAAGTACGAGGGAAATGCTTCGGGCATTTCCAGTGGTAAGCGCTAATGACGCAGAAATACGCAATCTCTCATTTCTCTTGGTTTTATATTTCATATTTCAGTAACTTCATAGCTTGGAAATAAGAGTAAAATCAATTTATCAGACTCCGTTTTCACGTAATTTTCTATCGGTAATATTCAAATCACAACGCTCCAATTTAAATTTTATACTTATTATTATTAATTTTGCTATACTTGTTTTATATAATAAATTCATTTCTTTTACAATGCAATCTTTGCTTTCAGTAGGTAGCATTAGATATAGACCAATTCCTTCTCCTGATACAATTGTTTGTTGGGTTAATGATCAAATCATACCACGATCTGAGTGAATAGAGTCTTGAAGGTGTTCTGCCAGAGCTAGACGTTGTTAAATACAAATTTAGATTTCAACATTGCATTGAGGTCTTGGCGCCCATTAAAACAACATAGCTTAGGCAAAGGTAAACAGTTACATTTATCTCCCAACAGTGTGGGCTAGCGAAACTGCCACATTTGTACGCTCAACGTGGAGCAAAGTAAATACCGTTTCACTTGTCATCCCAGCCTAAGCAGAACTACCACATAATGAGCAGCAAGGGTGTGAAGATCGTAGAGTTTGCTTTCCATCCTAATATTATATGAGTTATTGTTGATTCTTTAGGAGCTTTGCGTCATCGTGGACATGTAGCCCTGTGTACTTTGGTGTGTGTAGAATTTGCCTGATAGTCTTTGTCACTATGATGTCAATATTCTATGAACAAAGAACTCGAAACAACTCCCTTATTATCCCCGTCACTACGGGGTTGGGGATGACGTGGGATGAGTCCCTACGTGGCGAATGCCAACCTCACCAGGAGAGTAAATGACTGAATATCAATGAATTTGGACAAGCAGTTGGTAGATGTGGCCCTGGCCTATTAGAGGTTACCATCCTAGCATTTGCCTTAAGTTGAAAATTGTTGTTAGTTCGTATTATGGGATTGGGGCATACTGTGGTCATCAGCTCCGTGCAGGAATAGCAAACTCTGTTATGGAAGGAACGGTTGAGGACAAGAGCTGTAGGGGTAGATCAAGGTTTGTTAAACAGATCGTCTTGGAAATTAAGGTGTGATAGTTATGTAGAAATGAAATGATCCAAGAATGGGAGACTTTGTTTTATTCTATGTATAAGGTGCATTCAAAAAGTAACGAGCCGGAGGCTGGAATGCGCAAACCGGTGACTACATCGGCTAATCGTGGCGTGTGTAATGCGGTGTGGTTTCGACAAGAGCGTGGCAGGTCACAGCCCATCGCTAGAGGGCACGCGTGCACGTCACGTAACGATACAAAGCGAGCAGCAGCACGCATCAATCGTCAACGCTGCCAGTCGCATTGCAAACAGTGACATGGAGGCGTCAACCAAAGAGCAAACAGGTGTTTGGTTTCTGACAGCGGAAGGAGTAGGGGGAACGGACATTCATCGCCGAATGTCACAAGTGTACGGCGAACACTGCATGTCCCTTGCAAGGGTCAAGGCGTGGCACAAGCACTTCAGGGAAGGACAGGTGTCGTTAGCCGATGATGCCCGGTCTGGGGCACCCCCCAGCATTACCGATGACAACGTCCAGCTGGTTGATGCACTCATTACCCAGAACCACCGAGTGACAGTGAACGCCATAGCCGCCGTGGTTGCTCCACGACAATGCACGACCTCATACGGCCAACACAAACGCGGCACTCCTGCAGAAATTCAAATGGGAGGATCTCGGCCACCCTCCATACAGTCCGGACCTCTCTCCCTGTTTGGTCCCCTGAAAAGGGCTCTGCGGGGCCAACGATTCACCTCGGACGCCGACGTCCAGCTGTACGTGCGGAACTGGTTCACATCGCAGCCCAGGGAATTTTATGAGACAGCCATTCACCACCTCGTGTCACAGTGGGACAAGTGCCTCACCAGGCAGGGCCAATACTTCTAACATACAGGTACTGGTTTCTGTAATTATGCCTCCGGCTCGTTACTTTTTGAACGCACCTTATAGATATAATACCAGTACCGGACACTTCCTGCTAAAACAGGTGACATCCATACAGCTGAACAAGTGGTCCCTTCGAGGTTACATCAACTAGTGAGCGTCAGTGGTGGCCGGTAATAAGGTTGCAGTGTTGCTCAAAAACCGGATTTTTTCATTACAAATTAATACCTTAATAACATTTCATTAATGATTAATGTTATTGGTTTCACGTCACTTTTAACTACAGCAGATTTTAGAGACACCGGGGTGCTGGAATTTTTCCCCAAAGGGGATCTTTAACATTCCAGTAAATTTACGGAAATAGCTCCCTCTCTTTTCTCATTGATGTATTTTTTATTTTTTAACTAGATATGTCAAGAAGGAATGTATTTGGGCTTACGGCTGTGTTCCTTCATATTGTTAAATAAGTAAATAAATTTGCACACCCTCGAATGTCAACTAACTGCGCCAGTATTCGATCCTGCAACATTGGGAATAGCAGGCGAGAATGTTACTGCTGAGCCATGCAGCCAGTACCGTAATATAATATTTCAGGAACAAACAGCTATATGTTTCCTTTTACATGCATAGAAATTCATAGTTTCGTTCTTTAATAATTCAGGAAATCTTGTAGCGCTGTGAACTATTTGAGAAATCAAAGAGCGCCAATGGTATATGATCGCTCGCTGTGCGGTCATTGTCAGGCAGGAGCACAGACCAGATCTCAATAATGGGGAGCATGGGCAGAAATGCTAGAACTAAAAAGTTCTATCCCAACAGTTAATGTGGCTGGTCGTTGCCCGCAGATTGCAACAAGAGAGGCGAGGACGGACAAAGACACCCGAGAATCTCTGTCTGCTGTCGATACTATTTGCACGTGAGTGCGACACTTGAGGTTCTTTCTCGCCCTGATGTATGGCTTACGCTGTTTTCTTCTCGTGAAGATTTTCAAAAATATTTTATAATCCATTTAATCCCAAGGGGATTGTGACGTCCTCTGGACTGCGGCATTTGTGACAAATGAGCTAAATCAATTTTACCGCGGACTTGTATACCGTCTTCTCTGTTTGTGTAGCTGTAGAAATAAAATTATTTTCGTTTTCATTAGGCTAATCTTTTAACCCACCTGCCTTAGTGAAACAGAACAGTTATCAGCCCAGCCACCTCTGGTAAGTGTAGCCTAGATAATGGTCAAGGAATGTTATCGGTAAACTTTAATTTGGAGTTACGGTATTAAGAACTAACGTTAAGTTAAACCTATCACAAGCGTTGATGAACTACGAGTCACCTATCCCCAATTTACAAATACACACCGGTACAGCCGTCTCAATTCTACTGGTTATCACACAAATTCCATTCATACCCCTAAATACACGGGGCTGTATGACCTCTGTGTCGCAGCCCTAAAATAAGCAACCACAACAACGCACCGGGTATGTGAACCTAACTTTTCTGTCACAGAAATTGGCTTTCGATAGGTTAAGTTCACCCTTCAAGCTATCAACAATCTACTGAATGACATAGAACAAGCGCTTAAGACACCCTAAAGGAATTTTCCATGCAATATTTGTCGACTTCTCGAAAGCCTTCGACCTACTAAACAGATCGAAGCTCATTATAAAACTGGAACAAATGATGGATGAAAAATCCGAAATCACGTATATGATAAAAAACATCCTGGCTTTCAACAAAGTAGAGATAAATGATGGGATATCAACCTCAAGAGAGATCACCCAAACCAAAGGAGTACTACAAGGCGACCCACTGAGTCCCACTCTGTTCAACGTCGCGACAGCAGATGTTATACGCTCAAGAGAAATCACCCAAACCAACGGAGTACTACAAGGCGACCCACTGAGTCCCACTCTGTTCAACGTCGCGACAGCAGATGTTATACGGACAATTGAAAACACAAAATCAGTATCCCTTTACCTGTATGCAGATGACATGGTTCTGGGGTCTACAAACAGACAGGAGCTACAGGGAAGTGCTCAACAACTTACAAGACTGGGCGGAGGAAAATGAGCTCAGTATAAATGAAAAGAAGACAGTGCATATGGCCTTCCGAAAAGGAGGAAAACTAGCCGCCGAAAACAAAATGATTCTGGGAGGGACTAAACTTGAGACAGTCAATTCCTACAAATACCTCGGCCTCACCCTACAGACAACGTGCCAATCCTTTAGACTACATATAAAGGAACGAGCAGCAGCAGCCATTAGAGGAATGTACGATTTGAACAATATTACCAAACTATCTCTAGACAAACAGCAATGATTCTCTTCCACGCGAAAATAACCCCCGTCATTACATATGGTCTAGAACTGATATGGGAAAGGCTATCCATGACAGACCTAATCACAATTGAAAAAGTAAAGGCTTCTTTCCTGAAAAGGTTGCTAGGAATTGCAAGAACGTCCCAGTCCAGGCTGGCATATGTCCTAACAAAAGAAACATACTACATTGAAGATCTCAGATTGAGGGTAGAATTCAGAGACATTTCTTGAGGTCACCTTGAGGAGACCTTGACTAAGGAGGCCTTGAGGCTTCCTCCAATCTGAAGGTCTCCTTGAGATTGATTTTGCCGTCAGAGTCATTTCCTTAAGGTCTCCTTACTCAAGGGATGCTCAAGGCTTCCCCAAGGCTTCCTCGAAAGTAAGATTCACTGGTACCAATCACATACGAAAAGTTTCACTAGTGTTATTCGAATAAGAATTAAAGCTGACGTGTCTTACAATATAATCTTATGTTCCATGATATTAACGTTGATATGTTAAACATTATAATTGATTGTCAGCTACTCACATATGATACATGTGTGATTAGCGCGTACTTATTTCAATGTTACTTTTTGAGACTTTTGACAACGGTCAGTGTAGCTTTTGTTTCCAGACAAGCTATGAAGCAATCTTCGCGCCCCGGTATTTCAAACCTCATGGAGTGTAGAGTGGAGTAATACAGAAATTGTAGTGTGTAGAGGATATACATTTTTTTGTGCAAATCGTCCTCCAGTATAAAAATATACTTGAAAATAAGAAGACGGACGAAGTTACCGTGGAAAAAAGAAGAGAACATGTCAAAATATAATGGAGGCGTTCAATTGCGTGCCTGAGCACAAGGTAAGATTTCCTCAATTTTCGTATTATTTCTGTACTAAGACGCATCTGTTGATTATTTTAAAGCACCAATACGTCCAATGGGCCTACTGACTAAAAGGAACATAAATGAAAGAGTAGCAAAAACGTAAAGTAGTAGCCTACTTTTAAGCTTACCGTACCATAACCTATTGGAGCCTACGCGCAATAAGCAACCAAAATCCGGAGGTATGCACAAAGTTTTAAATCATATAATGAAATGCACACAGATTTTGAAAGTATGTTACTTTTTATGAAAATCTTGTTTCATTGTATGATTATCTCCATTCAAGAACGTGGTATCTTCTCAGCTTGAAAGCTGCATAGTTCAAAGACATGCCAGGCAAGTTGCCACTCATTTTGTTTATAGGTCTGATGTCGTCATGTACAGTAGATCAGGTGTTTTACATGTTTAGGCCTATGGAATAAATATTGTTTTAGAATGTTTAAATAATGTTGATTGGTTAGGTCTGGTGGATACTAAAACCATAACATGATAGTTAATCTTACTATTACCCCCCACACATTTGAAATTGGTGCCGAAACAACTATTGTCCAAAAATTACTGATAAGTGACAGGTTAGGTGAGGACTGAAGATCCGCTGAAAATTACTGTCACAGTGACTCCTATGTTCCCCCCTGCCTATATCATAATGGTGCCAGCATATTGTTCGATGTTCCATTGGATATTTTCAGTCTTATTAGGTGTGTAATAAGTGTACCGAGATAGGAATGCTGGCATATCGAGAGCCTCCCAATTGTATAACATGGTATTCTATGCACTATTTATGCCATCGAAGGACAGTGGCAGTAAAGAGCAACTTAATTGCCACTATGGGCTAGCCAACACAGTACAGTACAGAGGAAAGTATTGGGGATCATTGTGGAGAGAAAACCACTACATAGGCCTATCCACTTGTGGAGCATGAGCATGGTTAGGACAAAATAGACCAATTTTGCAAGTGGGATTCTGAATTAAAATGTTTCCTACTCGGATAGATTGCAGATTGTACTGCATAAGTGTACATACGATGGTAGGCACACTGTCACACATCGGAAAACCAAGGGTAGTTGGCCTACTCACAATATTTGCTAGATGCACATAATATTGTGATGAGACTGTACAAATTTTAGCTGACTTTATAGCTTCTCAGCTCATGAACTGCACAAAAAGAAACATAACTATAACATTCAAAGAATAATAACGATACCGTAGATATTTATTATAATGAACATTAAAGGAGAGGGAACTATTGTAAATAAAGTTGTAATGGACTTCTAATTCTGATTAAAAATAGAACCATGCCAGTTTCTTGTAATGAAATTACTGCTTTATGAAAGCAGTGCCATAAACTTGACTCTACTTTTACTAGTTAATGTTAATAGTTATAATATTTATCCTTTCTTTCTGATATTTTTAATTTGTGTTTCTTTCTTGAGTGTTACCTTAACATAATGAATTTTCTTTTCAGAAAATGGTTGAACAAATAAACAAAAAATTGGGACAGCGAGAAAAGCATTTGTGTGACGAAAAAACAGAACATGACCCAGCGGTGCATGCTCTCTTGGGGCAGGTGTATATCAAAATACCGTTTGCCCTGGACAGTGATACGTTCACATAAGATAGGCAGGTTGAAGAGGCAGCATCAATATAAGAAGAGCCTATCATCGAGCTGGTCATAGAACCAGATAAGGCTGGCACCAGTACATCGAATGATGAAAGCCCAACAGGTTTGTCAGAGAGATAGTTTTAAGACAGTTTGCAGAACAATATTCTCCTACCCGATATTATTCTCATTTCTATGGGGGCGTGGTGGCTCAGCGGTCTAGCTGTATGCCTCTCACCAAGGCGGTCCGGGTTCGATTCCCGGTCAATGCACGTGAGATTTTCGAAGTGAAATGCCATGTCCTGTGGTTCGGATTCCACGTAAAAAGGAGGTCCCGTGGCTCGTGATCTCGAGATTAACGGTCACGTTAAACTACAAGCTTCCTTCCTTCCTTTTTTCTCATTTCTATGGAGTCTGGGATTTGTAAACCAGAGAGCCATGTAGCCTAATGTCATCACGCCAGGAGATGGCAGTTCAACACGCTGCGACGGGGTAAGGGGGTCTTGCAGTACACATGCGCAGCCCAACTATTCCAAACCTAAATATATCGGTTGGCAGTCAGTTGCTGCTACTTCCTGCATGATAATCTGTTACCTTCTTACTTTCAATAAGCTATTCTTATAAGTCTTTGTGTTTACTTTTAATAATGTAGCAGTATCAGGTACAGTAATAGAAACAGTGACCAACTTAATGTTTTTGGAATGCTCGATACGTAGTGAGAGGGAAGACAACTGCTGTTCAAACTCAACTGCCATCTCCTGTCGAGATATCAGTAGGTTATACATTATGTGTACAGAAGTATCTGAACACTCACATGTGAATGCAGGTGAAGTTTGGACCAACCATCGCTACTAGCCTTAACTGTCAAAATGCTACTTTTCATGTGTATGGTAACTTTCACCTGCAGTCAAGGCTTAGAGGGAGGGTGTTATCAGCTCCATGCCCTGTCTTTGTTCCCAGGAATTACCCAGGTACTCATTTCTGGTGTAGGCTGAGTGAACCCCAGGGCTATTTGTGTTTCCGAAAGTGGTAGTTTTGTTTCTAAAATCCACTACCTAGGTGGGGATCGAACCCACTCCCTTTCAGTTAGAAGCTCAGCGACTCGACTGACTGCGCCACGCAGCCCCCTCAAGTGTAGTTATTGGAAGGTTCTTTTCATGCCATAAATCTATGATATGAGACCGCAGGCTTTACTTCCCCTCCGAAGGAAGCCATACTGAGGGATCATGTTTGTTTTGACATGGAGGATGCTAGTAACAAGCTATAGCCTCCTAAATGTCCAGAATATCTGGCAGATGACTGTGCCGTTGAAGGTTATCAGTACGTAAATAGCGGCTTCGGTGGCGTAGTTGGTAGCATGCTGAACTGCTGTTCCCAAGATAGCGGGTTCAAACCCGGCCGAAGTCGTCGGATTTTTTAAGAGCGTTAAAAATCCTTCAGTATGCCTACCTTCGGATCGGAAGTAAAGCCGGCGGTTCCATGTCATAGATTTATGACATGTAAAAGATCCTTTGACAGACTAAACTTGTGTAAAGCTAAACTGTTAGGTTATATTTCATCGGAATGCTCTATCAAAGTTCCAACGCTCGTCACTAGGTATCATTGATATCTGGTAGCGAAAGTTGGTACTACTTGAATTTGAACGGAACTTGTAGCTCACCCTAATAAGGGTGTCCCCTGGAAGCAGCTACAGACTCAGGCGAGCCAAACATGTCCTCGGACACTCCCGGCACTAAAAGCCATAAGATAAATAAAAATAAATAATTATGTAAATGAAACATTTCGGTGTATTCCTATGCAAATAAAATCGTTTTACATGAATCATGCTGTAGTTGGTAGTTGTAAGGGATGTTACCATCCTGATGAGGTGAAATGTGGTGGCTTGGATTCCACATAACAAGGACGTCACGTGACTTATGATCACAAAATTAGTGGACACGTAAAACAACAAGCTTCCTTTTTTCCTGATAGGCCACGGCCACTCCCTGTCCAGTGAAATCGATTTGAGTTCTACCTGTAAATTAAGTAATTACAATTTTACCTTTCATGGCTTAATTCCACACAAAGCAGTCTGCGTTGTGCATTATATTATCTGATTTGTATTTTAGAGAAATGAGAATTTTCAAAAAAAAAAAATCTATTCATTAATCTCTTGAGAGTATTCTCATAAATTGTACTTGCCAGAAACTTAAATAGAGTGTAAACTATAAATAACTTTTGTAAGGGCGGTGAAGAGGTCAAACTCTTTCAACAGTAAGGAGACTCATCACACCACATTCCTATCAAGATTTCACCACATATCCATGAAATTAATTATAATTATATCACAGTAAAATTTTTAGCCTACTTTCGATTTTTGCAAAAAATGAAAGTAGACTTATGAGATCAACACAGGGCGAAAAAAGTGTGTCTGTCTGTGTGTGTGTATGTGTGTGTGTGAGTCTGTGTGTGTGTGTGTGTGTATGTGTGTGTGTGCGTCTGTGTGTGTATGTGTCTGTGTGTGAGTGTGTGTACTCTGAATGTCTGTCCCCCCCTATCAATTCGAACACGGTGAATGCGAATTGAACGAAATTTGGTACAAAGGTAGCACTAGCAAAGGACACCTCAGTGTCATGTTTTATATCGGCGCCATCTTGACGGAAACGTAATGGCGGCCACACAAATGTTCAAAGCTTAAATCAAATTACGACTAACCTAATCATCCGATCTCTACCAAATTTTGCAACAACATACCTTTATGGGGGGAGCATCCTTTGACCAAACTAATAGGTCATCAGCGTGATAGTTTGCGGACGGCGGCCATCTTTGTGTGAAAATCGATTTCCCCTATTAATTCGAACACGGTGCAACCGAATGGAACGAAATTTGGTACAGAGGTAGTACTAACAAAAGGCACCTCAGTGTCATATTTTATATCGCCGCCATCTTGACGGAAACGTAATGGCGGCCACACAAATGTTCAAAGCTTAAATCAAATTACGATTAACCTAATCATCCGATCTCTACCAAATTTTGCAACAACATACCCTTATAGAGGAAGCATCCTTTGACCAAATGAATAGGTCATTAGACTAATAGTTTGCGGATGGCGGCCATCTTTGTGTGAAAATCATATCCCCCTGTTAATTCAAACACGGTGAAACCGAATGGAACGAAATTTGGTACAGAGGTAGCACTAGCAAAGGGCATCTCAGTGTCATGTTTTATATCGCCGCCATATTGACAGAAACGAAATGGCGGTCACACAAATGTTCGAAGCTTAAGTTAAATTACGACTAACATAACCATCCGATCTCTACCAAACTTTGCAACAACATACCTTTATGGAGGGAGCATCCTTTGACCAATCTAATAGGTTATTAACCTAATAGTTTGCGGATGGCGGCCATCTTTATGTCAAAATTGATTCCCCCTATTAATTCGAACACATTGGAACCGAATGGAACGAAATTTGGTACAGAGGTAGCACTAGCAAAGGGCACCTCAGTGCCATGTTTTATATCGCCGCCATCTTGACTGAAACGTAATGGCGGCCACACGAATGTTCAAAGCTTAAATCAAATTACGATTAACCTAATCATCCGATCTCTACCAAATTTTGCAACTACATACCTTTATGGAGGGAGCATCCTTTGACCAATCTAATAGGTCATTCGCCTAATAGTTTGCGGATGGTGGCCATCTTTGTGTCAGAATCGATTCCCCCTATTAATTCAAACACGGTGAAACCGAACGGAACGAAATTTGGTACAGAGATAGCACTAGCAAAGGGCATCTCAGTGTCATGATTAATATCGCCGCCATATTGACAGAAACGTAATGGCGGCCACACAAATGTTTAAAGCTTAAATCAAATTACGACTAACATAGCCATCCGATCTCTACCAAACTTTGCAACAACATACCTTTATGGAGGGAGCAACCTTTGACCATTCTAAAAGGTCATTAGCCTAATAGTTTGCGGATGGCGGCCATATTTATGTCAAAATTGATTCCCCCTATTAATTCGAACACGGTGGAACCGAATGAACGAAATTTGGTACAGAGGTAGCACTAGCAAAGGGCACCTCAGTGTCATGTTTTATATCACCGCTATCTTGACGGAAACGTAATCGCGGCCACCCAAATGTTAAAAGCTAAAATGTAATTACGACCAACCTAATAATCTAGTCTCTACCAAATTTGCAACACCATATCTTTATGAGGGAAACATATTCTGACCAAACTGCAAGAACAGCAGCCCAATAGTTTGCAGATGGTGGCCAAGTATGTGTGCAAATCGATTACCCCTATCAATTCAAACACGGTGAAACCGAATTGAACGAAATTTGGTACAGAGGTAGCACTAGCAAAGGGCACCTCATGAAAATCCACAGCCTGCTTCCAGTCTCCGACCGGGTCAGGAATGGAATGAATGAAGCCCCCATCTAGCGGCGAGGATATGAACTGTGCCGGCTGCCGAGGCCTGACGCACTCCTCTGGGGCAATGATTAAATGAATGACAGATGAAATGAAATGATAGTGGCGAGTGTTGCTGGAATGAAATTTGTGACAGGGAAAACCGGAGTACCCGGAGAAAAACCTGTCTGCCTCCGTTTTGTCCAGCACAGATCTCACATGGAGTGACCGGGATTTGAACCACGGACCCAGCGGTGAGAGGCGGGCGTGCTACCGCCTAAGCCACGGAGGCTTCAAAGGGCACCTCATATTCATGTTTAATATCCCTATAGCACGTTGTATTTCAACAAGCTACTACAACCAACATTCAATCATACTCCTTGAAAAGGACAAAGAGTTATAACAATACCCATGCATTTAGGAGAAAGTAGGCTATATGTTCTTTACTGAACATCTTGTTTTCATTGAGTTCACATGTTAATCCAAAGAGTAATCAAAGTAACCAAAGTCCAGAAATATAATAATAAATAAATAATACATAACCCCAAGCTACCGTACTCTTTCATGGCTTAAACCTGATGAAAAACAAGTAGTTCCTATTTTCATATGTCCTACTTATGTTCATTGCCGCTTTCAACATACAACATTTCAGTTTGATTGCTGTAATAGATTCGTAGATATTGAGAACCGTCTATATATTTCGGATGGTCGCCATGTTGGATTGTTATATTTATAGGCCATAGGGTCGTGTACCATTAAACAAAAATTATTGCGTAGGTTCATTATTCAAACTTTCGCTTCGATCGCATGATTTCGACACAAGAAATAAAAACTTAATTTTAAAATTCGCACAGCAGCCATCTTGAGGTTATGTAAACAATTGAACTAAATTACATACCAGTGCATTACAATGTGTATAAACATTTGCTGTACCAAGCTTCATTGCGTTTGGATCATTAAATCGCGAGAAAAGTCTATTTTAAACTTTCAACTTCTCTTGGCCTCCATGTTCGTTTTGTAGTTAACCGGTTTTTGAAAGTCTCATAGATGAACTTCCAGTAGTGCCCTTTATCTCCATACAAAATTTCAGGATGATACCGGTAATAGTTTCAGAGATATAGAATGCCGGTGAAATATTTCGCACAGCCGCCATCTTGAGGTTATGTAAACAGATGAACGATGTTAGATGTCGGTGTATTACAATGTGTATAAACATATACCGTACCAAGTTTCATTGCGTTTGGTTGGTTAAATCGCGAGAAACGTCTATTTAAAAGTCGCAACTTCGCTTGGCTGCCATGTTGGTGTTGTTGTTACCAGGTTTTCATAAGCCAAATAGGTGAACTTCTAGTAGTTCCCTTTATCACCGTACACAATTCCAGGGTGATATCGGTAATAGTTTAGGAGATATTGAATGCTGGTGAAATATATCGCACAGTCGCCATGTTGGATTGGTGAGACGTAACAAAATTTGAAGGGCACGGTCGGGGTCGTCCAGAATAGTGCTATGAACTTACAGAGGTTCATTGAAATCGCTCCAGCCGTTCAGATTTTATTAGGGGGGGGGGACACACGAATCGCACATGCACACACTGACACACGGATAAAAGGTGATCTCTCATAAGCCAATTTAGTCTTAAATGAAAATAGGCTAAAAATGAAAATCCACAGCCTGCTTCCAGTCAACCGACTGGGTCAGGGATGGAATGAATGAAGCCCCCATCTAGCGGCGAGGATATGAACTGTGCCGGCTGCCGAAGCCTGTCGCACTCCTCTGAGGCAATAATTAAATGAATGACAAATGAAATGAAATTATAGTGGGGGGGGGGGGGGTGTTACTGGAATGAAAGTATTGAGAGGGAAAACCGGAGTACCCGGAGAAAAACCTGCCTGCCTTCGTTTTGTCCAGCACAGATCTCACATGGAGTGACCGGGATTTGAACCATGGACCCAGCGATGAGAGGCCGGTGCACTGCCGCCTAAGCCACGGAGGCTTTCTCATGGCTTAAACCTGATGAATGTCGTAAACTTCACTTGCTGAGGTCCATCTATCGATTTCAGCATGAAGACACCCCCCTCGTACATGTCATCAAAATTTAGTTATACTTGTCCTCATATCATAACCGAAGCACTCGATCTGGCTCTTCCCTTGCCATCCCCATCAACCACTCATCCATGTTTAACCGCTCTTTTGCTGTAGCTGGGTCTTGACTATGAAATTCAACTCCTGTTGATATCAGGAATTTTATAACAATAAAGAAATTTAAGGCCGCATGCCGAGATTACCTGTTGAATACTGCTGATTGTCCCTTGTGAATGGTGATGGATGATAGTACGTATGACTGAGCTAGGATTATATCTAGGATATTGTAGAAAGGTCTGTGACATTGTGATTATTATTATTATTATTATTATTTGTATTGTTATTATTATTATTATTATTATTTTTAAATCGTTTCGGTCGTCGATGGACCACGTTATTTCAACTGCCTTTTCCCTCGTTCTTTCACATTGGCCCAGTATTCGCGCATTCTTCTTCGGTGAGCTTCCCTTCGTTCTTCGGTCCACTTCTTGCCGGTTTTCAATATAGGTTTTGGCTGAATACTCTGTATCTCCCCAAGTTTCTTCTTCAAAGAGTCACGTTCCAAGATGTCCTCATGTGATATCCCCAGTTCTTGTAGGTCTTTTTCCACCTCTGTAAACCAGATCCCTTTTGTTTTCTTTCCCACAAAGTAGGCACAGATTCGATTGGACAATCTTCCCGAGTTCATTCGTGTTAAATGGCCATAAAAGGAGAGCCTTCTTTTGCGAATGGTGTCCGTTATTTTCTCCACATGTAGATAGAGTTCATCGTTCTATACTCTCCTCGTTCCTTGACCGGACCCAAGATCTTTCTCAGAATCTTCCTCTCTTTGGCTTCGAGTTGTTCTGCCAGGCCTTTCTTATTCATCGCCAGGCATTCTGATGCATATAACGCCTCCGGGCGAATAATGGTAACGAAGGTCCTCAGTTTGACCTTGAAGGACATTGATCGTGATTTGTAAATGTCTTTGGTTAAATGGTAAGCCATTTCCATTTTGTTAATCCGTGCCACGAAGGCTTCCTTTTCACGAATGTTGGGCTCAATCCATTCACCCAGGTATTTGAATTTCTCTACCTGTGTTATTTGTCCTCCATTCACCGTAAGTTCTCTGGGTTCCGACTTGATGTTCGTTATAAACTGCGTTTTCTCAAACGAAATCTGAAGACCTGCCTTTGCTGCTTGCACCTGTAATTGATTGATTTGTTGTGTGGCTGTGTCAAGAGAATTAGAGAAAATTGCAACATCATCTGCGAAAGCTAAACAGTCGATTGTCAGGTTTTTGTTCTTACAACCTAGTCTGACCCCATTCTCTATACCATCCTTACACAATTCTTTACGCCATTCTCGAATAACTTTCTCAAGAACACAGTTGAATAAAAGAGGCGAGAGCCCATCTCCCTGTCTCACCCCTGTCCGTATTGCGAAGGATTCAGAAATCTCTCCCCTGAATTTCACTTTGGAAGCCGTATCCAATAGGGATTGGTGAATGATTGCTCTTGTCTTATTATCTAAACCAAATTCTCTTAAAACCTGTATCAGGGTACTTCGATCCAGCGAGTCGTAAGCCTTCTTGAAATCAACAAAAGTCACAACAAATTTCTTACTTCTCAGATTCATGTACGATAGAATTGATTTTAGATTCATGATTTGCTCAACACAAGAGCGCCCCTTTCGAAAACCACCTTGGTATTCGCCCAGGTGTTGATCGAGCTGTGCTTCCGCTCTCGTTTGAAACGCTTTCGCGAGAATCTTGTATGTTATCGAGAGGAGTGATATGCCACGATAGTTGTTTACGTCCGCTTTATAACCTTTCTTGTGCAGGGGATGAATTAGGGCCGATGTCCAATCACTGGGCAGTTTCTCTGTTTCCCAAATCTCCCGGATGATATCCGTTAGCTTGTCGACTGGTTTTTCACCTGCGTATTTCCAGAGTTCGGCAACTATTGAATTATTATTTATTATTATTATTATCATCATTATTCATGTGCCTTTTTCATTAATATTAGTATTAGCATAATCAATTTACTCCTTATTTATCATCACAATTATTTTTTGTATTTACAAAATTTTCTCATATGTACTGGTACCATATTGGGTGGTTAAGTGTAAGAGAGGGATGAGCCATAACTTCGCCACTACTGAACACATACAATAAATAAATAAATAAATAAATAAATAAATAAATAAATAAATAAATAAATAAATAAATAAATAAATAAATAAATAAATAAATAAATAAATAAATAAATAAATAAATACTAAATACTAGAGGAAAGGAGGTGGTTATGGAATACCATTTTGTTTTACGGAAGTGAGTCCAAGGATTTCTTTGAAAAATATATTTTTATTATACTATGTTATTGGCTTGCTATTTATCTCTATTAAGCTCACATTACATGGTTTTTGGATAAACGGTATGATCACAGTTTTTTAAATGTCAAACAAAGATAAATGGCAAGGGTTATGGAATAGTGCTGGGGATTTGGAATAGTATATCCCGAATATAAGCAAGATATCGTTACTTACAAAAATCACAGATGTAATGATAGCTATCACATTCAGAACAATCCTCATGGGCCCACATCTCACACTGCATGCACTAAACCCATGTTTCGCCTCTGAAGTCCTCCGAAAATCTGGCATTACAGAATATTCACTCTACATTGTCATATTTTGGTTGGGGTCGGATGCCGACGGTTCCACTGCCACTAATCCTGTAGTTCTATTGAGTCAGAATCACCAATTTATCCTCTACATTTGCTGGTAGGACAGTTTCCCCCTAATTTCGAGTCAGCTGAAATTTTTTCGTCCTTTTTGAGTTGATCCAAGGAGGAAAAGCGTAGTTCTAGGGACACCAAACTCTTTCGCAGATTCAACTTTCCCATTTTATTCTCACGCACTGACTTGATAGCATTTGCCATTGCCCATGGATCCCATTTCTTCCACTGCTGGTGATCTACCGGTGCGGGTTTACTACAACCTGCCATTTATTTGGCTGTGGATAAATATACAAACTACGAATTAAAATTTATTGTGACATATTTCCTTAGTCATGGAGTATTTATTTATAGTTTGCGTTTCATATTTAAAGCAAAACATGATATGGTATAGATGTGAGTTAGAAGGTAAACATCGTTGTTACGCGCAATCGTAAGTGGCACTGTAGTTAATTTTAACATGGGAGGGGTTATGGAATACTTGAAACTCAAGTGGTCCATAACCCCCTCCCATTTAAAGTTGCATTTACATGTTCTTATACGTCACTTCTTATCTTCCATATTAAATTCAGTTATATCATTTGAGAGCCATATTAAGGCATTTAAAGCGAGACTGGAGTTAAAGGATGAAAACACAACACATACCTCAAAATTGCGCAGTGAGTACGCACCTGTGGAAGTTTTCGCAACGTCTGATGGAGAACATTGCCGCCGGGTCAGGAATGGAATGAATGAAGCCCCCATCTAGCGGCGAGGATATGGACTGTGCCGGCTGCCGAGGCCTGACGCACTCCTTTGGGGCAATGATTAAATGAATGACAGATGAAATGAAATGCTAGTGGAGAGTGTTGCTGGAATGAAATTTCGACAGGGAAAACCGGAGTACCCGGAGAAAAACCTGTCTACCTCCGTTTTGTCCAGCACAGATCTCACACGGAGTGACCGGGATTTGAACCACGGACCCAGCGGTGAGAGGCCGGCGTGCTGCCGCCTAAGCCACGGAGGCTCACATTTGTCACTTCTACGGTTTCATATCCTATCAGAAGATGCTATTATGTTCGACCCTGACTATTATATGTCTGAAAACTGTTCTATAATGAGGCTCATTATAACACTATTTTTCATTATGAAATAGTTTCTCTCACCAATCAGAGCTCAAGAAACAGTTGTTTGACCAATTAGATAATTAGATGCGCTGAGTTCCACGGCCTTCTAATGTAAATTTCACTGCCTGGCCTAGTGTCATAGTAGAGTAATCGAGGTGGCCATGGTCAAATACAAGGCATTCCCTGCGTCTCATGCGCTCTATTCAGTACATAAAACAGGCGAAATCTCGACAGATATTTATGAATATTTATTTTCGAATATAAAATAGTTATAATAATTATCGTCGAACATAAACAGTCGTATGCAACTCGCCTATAATGGTAATTAAGAAACTCGTATGGAAATTATAAAACTCGCATACGCTCGTTTTATAAACATATTCGTGTCTTAATTATTGCCGTTATAGGCTCGTTGCATAATGTACTAATATCTTACCGGACACGTCTTTGAGGACAGAAACCCTCCCTATGTACGATAACTGAATTGCTGAGGCCAGGTCTTGTTTAATCAAAAGTTACGGTTAGGCTATAATACTTGCATGATTCATACATCCACCACCTTGAAACTATTTGGCTGATGACTTTGTAGCTTGGCCAATATATGCTTCCCACAAAACGGTTTGATGTTGCAAAATTTGGTAGAGATCAGATGGTTAGGTTGGTCGTAATTTGCTCTAATATCTTAACATTTGGGTGGCCGCCATTATGTTCCCGTCAAGATGGCAGCGATATAAAACATGACACTGAGGTGCTCTTTGCTAGTGCTACTTCTGTACCAAATTTCGTTCAATTCGGTTCCACCGTGTTTGAATTGATAGGGGGAATCGATTTACACACATGCATGACCACCATCTGCAAACTATTGGTCAAAAGATGCTTCACACAAAACGGTTTGTTGTTGCAAAATTTGGTAGAGATCAGATGATAGGTTGGTCGTAATTACCTCTATGCTTTTAACATTTGGGTGGCCTCCATTACGTTCCCATCAAGATGGCGGCGATATAAAACATGACACTGAGGTGCCCTTTGCCAGTGCTACCTTTGTACCAAATTTCGTTCAATTCGGTTTCACCGTGTTTGAATTGATAGGGGGGGACAGACATCCAGAGTACACACACTCACACACACACACACACACACAGACACACACACAATTTTTAGCCCTGTGTTGATATCATAATTCTACTTTTTTTGTTGCAAAAATCGAAAGTAGACTAATAATGCATGTTCTTCACGTATTATTCCCGTTCCAAAGGGATTGGGGATTTAATGCTCGATTTTCCATGTTACGAATTCGTTTTTATGGCCGGATGCCCTCTCTAAGGCCAAACTCAGGAAAGGAGTTAATGAGAGATGAAATGAATGGAACTGGACAAGGATGTGGAAGGGAGTGGCCGTGGCCTGTTAGAATATACCGTCCCGGCATTTGCCTGGAGTTGAACTTGGGGAAACCACGGAAAACCATTTCAGGATGGCTAACGATAGGGTTCGAATCCATGTCTACTGAGTTTCGAGTTAGCCTGGCCCCATGGTTTTGCGCCTTAGTGCGCATAGGTTTATATTAATAATAATAATAATCACATATAGAGTGCGTTATCTCTACTTAGTATAAAACAAAGTTCCCGATTCTTGGATGTTACGGGTCAACTCGAGAACCACTGGATGGATTTTGATGCGGTTTTCACCATTCTGTAAAGGGTATCTCGAGGATGATTTCTGTAGCTAATAATTTATTTATAATCAAAGGAAGCCGAGCAGTAACGATTTCAGTGGAAAATTCGAAGAAAAAAAACTGGCGTCTGAGCGCTTTGTAAGCTTACGCTGGGCAAACCGTTAAAAATATCTGAATACTATGAGTGTAGGAATTGTTCAGCATGAAACGTTCTACAGAAGAGCCCGGGAAAGCATATCTCTATCTTCAATACATCACCTACGATAAGTGTTTTTACGTTTTATTTCTTCCAACAATTTCCATTCAGTTACTGAGGCGACAGTTTACGAGCTAGCTAGGGGCGAGTCTATCACCCCAGTTACAGCTTAGCTAGCGGACGAGCTTATTGCCCCAGATACAGCCAGCAGCAAACTGTCGAGTCGTGTTGAGTTAAGAACTTTAGAGAAGAGTGCTTGTGTTAGGAGTTTCCCTGGAAGTGCAACTCGGCATTTCTTCGCTTCGCCTGTGAACTTTTTGTTCCGCAAAATTCAAAGTCAAGTGAAGATTGGACGGAAGGGGGATTTGTGTTTCTTGCACCTCGCCATTCTTAAATTACGTCTGACAAGAATTTGTTGCACATGCATCTCCATGATAATACTGCATATTTAGTAGTCCAGTCAGTGATTTTAACCCATCATGCCGAGACGTAAAACGAATATTGGTCGTTGTTCATTGACATTGGAAAGAAAAGCGCTTATCACGTAATGCATTCATAACTGTTCCCGGGCGAAGCCGGGTCGGGTTGCTAGTAACAAATAAACAGGACGATTGCCCCTGCCAGAAATTCAAACAGCACCGGAGTTTTCTGGAAAAGCCTCAACTTACAACTGGCAAGACGTGGACTGCAGACAGGAAGCAACACCAGCGAGAACGAATGAGACGCCACTGGGCAAATGTTAAAGCTCGGTGAAGAAAACTGTTGGATTAACGTGGTCCATAGATGGTCGAAGAGACACAGAAAGAGAGAAAGAAATATGTAAACACACACACACCAGTACACAAGTCTACATCAAGGTATTTAGAATATTATCTAACTACTACTGTCTGTCTAGTTACTAGTCGGAATGTAAGGTCGACTAATTTTGGGTTTATCATGACCTGGTCGTCACAACTGCCAAGAGAAGTTGAGACTTCACAACTTCAATCTTGCAATTGAACAACCAGGACTCCAAAAATTAATTTATAAACTTTCAATTGTTTTTAATAATGGTTATACAAGTATTAAACTATTCATATTAAGATTATCGCCATGGACATACGAGTGTACATAATGCATTGGTACCATACGGTGAGTACAGTGTAATAAATGTCTCAATGTAGTAATGAGCATAACTTAAATAATTTATTGCGTCAAATTAATGAAGAATTATTTGGTAATCAAGAACATTGTGAAGATAAATTCAATTTATAAACTTAATACAGTGTATCGCAGACGTTACGGCTATTGCCAGTCACTGCACAAGAGATGGCAGCACTAGCGATGAACGCCAGGCCCTGGTGGCAGCTCCAGACATTAGGGATGGGTTGCGAACGGAGTCGCGAAGAGTCGAGACTGCTGCCGCTGGAACCGATACTCTCGACTCCAGTGTCGACTCCATTGATGCACTACCGCCATCTAACAACTGTTTGTGGAACTGCTTGAACATGTATGCCACACGGCGCCAGAAGCAACGTTGTTCGCCATCGCTACGGCATGTTTAAAATACAGCTGTATAAATCTTGCTGCTAGCTTGCCAGTGATACTTTTTTGGTATTGAAATGTATGGCAAGCTATTATAACCTGCAAAACGATTCAATAGAATGATTATATGCATACCGTAGTCGTTCTTTGTTATGATCTACTGTAGGATTCTACAGTATGAGAATATGCTGGATAGGCCTAGTTGATGCATAGTGATGGGATATTTATTTTGCCGGCAAGATCGTTATATGGAATGTCGAATACCAATTACGAAGTTCTTGGCACTGTGTGTGTATTTTTACTTTCACGGTAGGGTGTTTCATTTCCGTGTCTCCAATAACAAAAGTTGCGTGTTGAATTAATGTAAGGTTTGGCCTATGTTATGGTTTGTTAATTGCTTTGTTTAAGATGTGCGCACAGGCCTCTGATATTGTGACGGTCTTGTTATGCATCCACGTTCGTCCCTTGATATCTTGTGTTACGATGAATACAATAGGATTATTAGCCAGCAAACATGGATGATTGTTTCGGATTATCATCGGAAATGTTGTAGGCGTAATTGTTATTGTGTTTATTATGATGATAATTATTTAAAACAATAATAGTAATACAATCTGCCTAAAGTGCAATATTACAATAATTTGGTACAATGCAAGTAAATAATAATAATAATAATAAAAATAATAATGAGAGATTCGGATAAAAAGCGACTGTGTGCCCCTCGCAATACTCATCAGGTGAGCTTGGAGTCGCGAGGCTTCATGCGAAGCGACCCTGCAATACTCATCCGGTGAGCTTGGAGTCGCGAGGCTTCATGCGAAGCGACCCCGCAATACTCATCCGGTGAACTTGGAGTCGCGAGTCTTCATGCGAAACGACCCCGCAATACTCAACAGGGGAGCTTGGAGTCGCGAGTCTTCTCCAGCCCCCCTGCTATATTTAATGGCCAGGGAATTCCTGTCTTGAAATACTACTACATACAGAGACAAGGGAACATTCACGAAATAGAGGGCAAATTAATGGAATTGCCAAGGGTCGAAAATGTCTGCAGCATTTATCTAAGGAGTGCGACATACCACCAAATACAGGAAATATGTAGCCTACTTACGAATAAATTCGCCATAATATGTATTTATTTATAAAACTTCAAATATATGTAAATAAATAGAAAATATTTAGTAAAATTAAATATATATAATCACATCACTATCCGGACCTTACTCATCAGGTTAGCTTGGAGTCGCGAGGCTTCATGCGAATGGACTGTGAGGCCCCGCAATAGTCATCACGTGAGCTTGGAGTCGCGAGGCTTCATGCGAAGCGGCCCCGCAATACGCATCAGATTAACGTGGAGTCGCGAGGCTTCATGCGAACCGAGACCGGTGTTCGGAGTCGATCGAGTCGACACTCTCGATTCCAGGCTTCAGTCGCGCCCATCCCTACCAGACATACGTCTACAGCCTGTAATGATTCTTCACCTGATTTGTCAAAAGACAGAAGAAACTCTTGGCCTTTAATTGTGATGGGGCAACTAATACCCGTTCTATGTGTATTTTACTGTTCCATGACGCTGTTTGTACCACAGGCTGGCTGCCTGGCTCAGCGGTAGCGTTCTCGCTTGCTGAGCCCTACAGGTTCGTATACTGGCGCAGTCAGCTGGCATTTGAGGGTGCGCAAATGCGAGGGAGCCGTGTCAGTAGATTTACTGGCACGTTAAAGATCCCCATTCGGGGGAAAAATCCGGCACCCCGGCGTCTCTAAAAGCCACAGTAGTTAAAAGGGACGTAAAACCAATAGCATTATTATTATTGGATTCGTAGATATTGAGAACCGTCTAAATATTTTGGATGGTCGCCATGTTGGATTGTTAAATGTGTAGGCCTTAGACTTGTGTACCATTACATGCAGATTATTGCGTAGGTCTAGTATTCAAACTTCAATCGCATGATTAGGACACAAGAAATGAAAATCAGATTTTAAAATTTCGCACAGCTGCCATCTTGTGGTTATGAAAGCAATTGAAATAAATTAAATGCCAGTGGATTAAAATTTGTACAAGCATTTAGCGTACCAAGTTTTATTGCGCTCGGATGTTTAAATCGCCAGAAATGTCCATTTCAATATTTATATTTCGCGTCGCCGCCATGTTGGATATGTACTCAACAGGTTATTGGAAGTCTCATAGGTGAACTTATGTTCATAGCTTCTATCAACATACAAAATTTCAGTTTCATTGCTATCATAGACTAGTGGATATTGAGAACCGTCTAAATATCTCGGTTGGTCGCCATGTTGGATTTTTATATATGCAGGCCAGATAGTTATGTACTATTAGATGGCGATTTTTGCGTCGGTTCATTATTCAAATGTTCACTTCGATCGCATAATTAATACACAAGAAATGAAAACTTAATTTGAACATTGCGCACAGCCGCCATCTTGAGGTTAAGTGAACAATTGAACTACATTAGATTCAAGTGCATTACAATGCGTATATACATTTACTGTACCATATTTCACTGCGCTCGGATGGTTAAATCGCGAGAAAATTCTGTGAAAATGTTTCACATTCGCTTGTCCGCCATGTTCGTTTTTAATTTCACAGGTTCTTAAAAGTATCATGGGTGAGCTTTTAGTAGTGCCATTTATCACCGTACAATATTATAGGGTGATATCAGTAATAGTTTCGGAGATATAGAAAGCCGGTGAAATATTTCGCACAGCCGCCATCTTGAGATTATGTAAACAATTGAACTAAATTAGATGCCAATGCATTACAATGTGCATAAACATTGGCTTTACCATGTTTCATTGCGTTTGGATGAATAAATTGTGAGAAAAGTTTATTTCAAAGTTTCAGCTTCGCTTGACCACCGTGTTCGTTATGTGGTCAACAGGTTTTTGGAAGTCTCATAGGTGAACTTCTAGTAGTGCCCTTTATCACCCTACACAATTTCAGGGTGCTATCACTAATAGTTTCGGAGATATGGAATGCCGGTGAAATATTTCGCACAGACACCATGTTGGATTGGTGAGACGTAATAACATTTGAAGGGCACGGTCGGGGTCGGCCAAAACAGTACTATGACCTTACCGAGTTTCATTGAAATCGCTCCAGCCGTTTAGAAGTTATTAGGGGGACACAGACACACAGATACACACACATACGCACACACGGACAAAAGGTGATCTCATAGGCCTACAGTATTATTTCATAAAATGAAAATAGGTTAAAAATGAGATGGTGTGTGTCTGTGTATTACTCAATCACGCAATATCCACTGGTCCGTTTTACATGACTTTTTTTTACGGAAGTAGCTGATTTACCTGGTTAACATATATGCTACTTTTGATTTCGATAATTTGCTCTACTTAAAGAATGCGATCATTTTAGTGACGTCACTACACCCTTTGGTTTCAAACTTTCATATTTCCATTTCAAATAAAAATAGAACGCTAAGAAATAGCAAGATGGCATATACGAGGTTTAAAATTTAATTTTCTATCCGAACGGTCCCTATCACTTTACGTGTAACTCCGACGGTTAGCGAGTAAAACCTAAATTTGCGCTATAAAACACGCTCAACGCCGAGCGGTGTAAATGGACAAAATGTTCCATCCTTTCTTTCCCTCCGCGCAGCTCCTCGCCTATCCCCTGTGTTAACTGTCACCTTCACATTTTAATTTATTTATATGGCAGACCTGGTTCGATTCCCGGTCAATGCATGTGAGATTTTCAAAGTGAAATGCCATGGCCTGTGGTTCGGATTCCACGTAAAAATGAGGTCCCGTGGCTTATGATCTCGCGATTAACGGTCACGTAAAACTACAATCTTCCTTCTTAATTTATTTATGACCCTTAGGTAAGCACGGGAACTTCAGCTAGTATATATAGGCTATAAAACGCTAAGGTGTACAGTATGTTTCACAGAAGTCAAGTTCTTAAACCAGAGTTAGAAAGAGCTGTATGTATCAAAATATTCCAAATCATCTATCTCAATAGTACTGGAAAGATCATGGATTTCTTCAAAGGTCAACGGAAATATATTTATTTTCAAGATTAAATACTTCCTTTGCGCGCATTAATCTTCGACTGTCGCCATTCAAACATGAACGAGCCACTACCCAGCAAATAACTGTACGCATCCATTCATACCGGTTCCGTGTATTTGAAGACGGTGATCAACCAAGTCCTCAATGACAATAAAATACAGTTAACAGTATGCACATGTACGAAAGTGCAACATTGATTTTTTTTAATGAAATGAAGGACTATTATCTCCGGAAAGCGGGTGATCAAGATAGTGAGTAGGTATGCCCAGTGCCGCCTACAGGCTAAAACCCATTTGCCGCCCCTCTATAGCTCATATTTGCTTAATACATTTGTTTTACACACTAAAAGGGGAGAGTCCATTGGCGTTTTCATCTTTTTTAAACATAAAGTTCATTTAGTATAGATAAAACTACTATTTTAATGGTTTACATAATAAATTATATAATGAAATTAGTTATATACTTTTTTTACTTCTTTTAAGATTCGTTAAAAAATGAAATGGTATTCGAACTTAATTAATTAGTTTGTTCTGGAGATCAGTGATCACTATTTTGCTCATATTTTTATATTTTAATGCTAATGACTAGCTTTTGCATAATTGAAGAACTGTGTTCAATTTGAATTAAGTTGTCCTACACGGTGAAATGAAATTACACAAAATGAAGTTAATTACTGGTTTATTTGTTGAAAAATATACAAACTTCTCTAAAACAACTCACCCCACGTAATCTTGATGTTCAAATTTACATAGCTTTCTTACGAGATTTCTTAATGTCAAACTCGTTAATAATGTCCTCATATGAAAGTGTTTTTGTTGTATTTGCCTCAATACAAAGTAATGAAAGTGAGTTTAACCGTATTTCAGAAATACTAGTTCGCATATAGTTCTTAACTCTTCTAAGACAGGAAAAACTGCGTTCTCCCACGCAATTTGTATTATTTGTGAATTTGTTTTATAGTTATAGTTTTAGAAAGTAGGCTATGTAGAACGACTAAAGCATATTTTTATGTAACGTGTATTCTTAAATTCGTACGAAAAATATTATAAACATCTGAAATACTTAAGTTGAACTTTTGAATAAATTGCCAAACTGCCGCCCCTGAAAATTTGCCGCTATAGGCCCTGGGTATGCCAACTCAATAACTGGCAGGCGCCGTTGTCGGAATGTTTAAGGCAACGGACTGCTGACTGCAAGAGCTCGGGTTCGGTTCCACCTCTCGGTGATTTTTAGCCTACTTTCGATTTTTGCAAAAAATGAAAGTAGACTTGTGAGATCAACACAGGGCGAAAAATTGTGTGTCTGTGTGTGTGTGTGAGTGTGTGTACTCTGAATGTCTGTCCCCCCCCCCCTATCAATTCGAACACGGTGAAACCGAATTGAACGAAATTTGGTACAGAGGTAGCACTAGCAAAGGGCACCTCAGTGTCATGTTTTATATCGCCACCATCTTGACGGAAACGTAATGGCGGCCATCCAAATGTTAAAAGCTTAAATCAAATTACGACCAACCTAATCATCTGATCTCTACTAAATTTTGCAACAGTATACCTTTATGTAATAAGCATCTTTTGACCAAACGACAAGGTCATCAGCCCAATAGGTTGCAGATAGCGGCCATGTATGTGTGCAAATTGATTCACCATATCAATTCAAACACAGTGAAACCGAAATGAATGAAATTTTGTACAGAGGTAGCACTAGCAAAGGACACCTCATATTCATGTTTAATATCCGTATAGCACGTTGTATTTCAACAAGCTACTACAACCAACATTTAATTATACTCCTTGAAAGGGACAAAGAGTTATAATACCCATGCATTTAGGAGAAAGTAGGCTACATGTTCTTTACTGAACATCTTGTTTCTTTATAACAATGCCCATTTAATATAATCTATAGATTACATGAACTATCAAAGGAATTCCAGACCTTGTTCATAATGAGTTACATGTAGGTTTTATGTGTTTCAGAGCCATTTCCAATGAAGAAAAGTTGAGAGCCTCATGCAGTGGCTCCAAAGATAAAACTAGCATACAAGAAAGGTGTCTTCGGATACAAACCCTGTTGGCGCAAGAAAAAGAATTACATGTTAAGCAAGTCAGGGAAATAATATCAAGTCAAAGGAGCAGGAATTAATTCTGAAACAGCAGACTTCCTGTCCCAAATGAAATGTATTTATTAATTGTACAGTACAGTATGTAAATAAATACCTATGAAAATGAACCCTTGCATCATGTATTTAAAATAAAAAGTAAACTATGGAACATTGCAAACAGCTGCTGAACTTGTAGGCTATTGTTGTCGATGTAACTTAGACGGTAGAATAAAAAGATAGGGGCACATCCCGTTGCTGTCCCACCTCTTTAAACAATAATAGTAATCAGAATAGGAAGATGATTACTCACAAATAGTTAATTTTTTATCCCAAGATGGTTTGCCATTGTTGCACTGTGACTGATTAAGGCCCTAGCCTTTTTTGTAGCATGTTGATAGAAAAACTAGATTGAGACACAGAGTTTTTTTATTCATGTAACTTCCAGATGGTTATTGGTTAGGAGGCAGAACGTTGAGAAAAACTGCTCCTTGAAACAAGTTAAATTTAAATTTTGATTATTTAAAAATGTTGAGACAGATGCCTAATTAAGAAAACAACTTACTATGAATGACACTAACAATAAGATAATACAGTGAAACCTCTATTAAGAGACCAGTGACGGTTCCATGGAAAACTGATCTTTTTAGAGGGGCGGTCTCTTAATATGCATTAAAAATAATATTATACTGCATATTAATAAAGTACAGTTGGAACACATACTTGATTACAATGTATCTGCATTGGTTCACATTTAGTACAAATTAATTACAATTAGTTATTTTCTGAGCTCTGTCATTTAAAAAAGTCACCAATAGATCTCTGTTTCAGATTAGCACATCTTTTTTAAACAATTTCACTGAGTGAGTTTGAAAGTCCATTAATTTGTTCTGGGTTTGAAAAATCTTCTAGGAGAGCCGTGTTTTGTATTTTTTATACGTTACATAACACTCTATGGAAGTGAAACTTGGACTATTAGTGAAGCAGAAAAGAGGAGAATTGAAGCATTTGAAATGTGGTTTTATAGGAGAATGATGAAGATCAGATGGGTAGATAGGGTAACAAACGAAGAGGTATTAAGATGAGTGGGAGGGGAGAGATGTTTCTGGCGATAGGTTAGTAGGACACACACCAAGACACCCAGGAATAGCATGCTTAGTTATGGAAGGAAGGGTTGAGGACAAGAACTGTAGGGGTAGACCAAGGTTAGAATATGTTAAACAGATTGCCTCGGATGTAGGGTGTGGTAGCTATGGAGAGATGAAACGATTAGCTCAGGACAGGAAGGCATGGAGAGCTGCATCAAACCAGTCAAAAGACTGAAGACTCAAACAACATAACACTTCCTCTATTGACATTCTATGCTGATGCAGTTCTGTGCCAACAGAACTATTGTTTACATCATCATCATCTCCAATGGGAAGGCAGACGAGAAGTGGTCTTTTGAAAGAGGTCAGACTGAGAAAATGCCTGGTCTTTGGTCGGGGAGAGGGGGGGGGGGGGGTCCTTAAATAGAGGTAACAAATACATAGACCTTATGTGGTTTTAAATCGGTTCCAAGAAAAATCGGTCTTTAAGAGGGGTGGTCTTTTAGAGAGGTTTCACTGTAGTAACATTAAGGCGTATCCATAAGTGTTAAATCCAGGATCGGATCCTGGCTCTGGCAGCGACTTTCCTGACCAAGGATCATGAAATTATTAGTTCAGTCGGTCACTCTTGTATAAAAACGTTCCTAGAGACGGGGCCACCTCAGGTTATGTTGCATTCTGGCAATTCTGCCAACACAACGACACTTACTCGGGATTGAGCCTGTTTTCCTCATTGCTGGGTGCATGTGCGTTGATAAGAGTATACCCTTTGTTTCTGCTGCGGTTAGAAGAGGTAATCTCTGAAGCACTACAGAAGTTAACCACTGAGCTGATAACATTCTTATTTACAGCAAACGCCATGCTAAACACCGGCATATTTTTACCTAACTCCATTATAGATTCTATATTCTTTTGTGTCCATTACATCGTTGACCTGATATTGTGTTTCTTGCAATGCCAGTATTGATATGTTTTGTTCATGCATCATCGTCGTCAGTTCTTTGTGCTCACCAAACTTGAGTAGTGAGTTAAAGTTTAGTATCCCAAAGTATTATTTTTGCTTCGTCCTGAGTTTTGTACGTTTAGACATGGAATTTCTAAAAGGTTCATTTCCCCTAAGCATCTAATTTGTGTATGCTCCCCAGAATCCAAAGACCTTCGTGCACATTAATTGAATCTTAACTTGATGAAGCTGTTTTGAATATTCTCGAATCATAAGCTCAATGTTTAGAGAAAAGGAACCTTTATTGTATCTATAGACTTCTGCCATTGGTCCACCATGGCTCTTGATAAGTATGTGGGTACAGTCGTTGCACCTTCTGATTTGTTGAATGCCCCCATTTGTTAGAATTTCCTCTGCCTCCTATCATATTTTTCCTGAGAGTTCAGGATTCTTACATACTGTACGTTCGAAGTTGCTTTGACAAATGCTCGGATATAAGACAGCCTTTCATGCGCTAGATAGGCTTACTCCCCGAAGGTCACCACATACAGTCAAAAAAGAAAGAGGAGGAGAGCCTAGTTACTGTATTGTTTTTGTACGATTCAGAGTTTAATGACACGGTTTCATTTTGGTATGCATAGCCTACACATGGTCAATAAAATTTTATTGTGTCATCAATCAGAAAGTATATTTTTGTGGTAAGGAAGATGAGTCCCCATTCATTTTCTCAGATAATGTATATTATCAACTGGAAGTTTTATGTAACTAGTCTGTAAAATAGGCTAGCTTTTTTGGTGGAGCACTGAAGTCATCTTCCCCAGAAAAATATCCCATTGAACTACTGCTCGTGTCTAAGCTGCGTGAACCTGAGAGGAATGTGCATCGCGGACTATGAGATGTGGTGTTGACGAGTGATGAGGTTTCTCGGTCTGTGCATAGTACAGTACCAAATACATTGGTCGGTGACTCACTCACTCATTCGTAATGCCACAGTGGTTTGAGCTACGGCCCTATGTCAGCAGTATTGGAATAGAAAGGAATACCAGATATCACGGCGGGCTGTTGACAGACCCTTCTCTTCTCGCCTGACCCTTCCCTGCTCTTTCCCCTCACCCCACAAGTTCACAGAGCTTGGACCCGAGCAGTTTATTGATCCATTGACCTATGGTATATGAAACATGGCCTTCGGATTAGCCTAAAACATCTGTTATACTATTTTAATGTATAGATGAATTGGAACATCTTGGGGTATGTACTTGGTCAGAACCTAGTTTCTAAGGTTTTCTATTTCTCGACTGTGGGTTGAAACAAGGTACTCGTGCCTTATGAGGAAGAACAGAAGAGATGGGTTCGATCCCTATGTAAGCCATCTTAGAAGTGGTTTTCTGCGATTCTCCAATTCAATTCCAGGGAAATACTGGCATGGTTCCTATAAGACCATAGCCACCTTCTCCTTAACTCTTATCATCAATTACAAATACACAGACACACAATAACCCATTCGATATCAAACAGATTATCCACATAGACTACCGGTAAGTACATGGGGTTGATGACCATGATGTTCAAAGCCCTGAATGAAATAGCAACAGCCTGTTTCATGACTTTCACCTAGGCTATTAAGACACTCATTTTTCACAGGAAATTCAAAGACCGGTACTCTCCATTTATTGTCGGGGATGTGTCTCCAATTAATGCAGTCAGAAGCAAAATGGTTTTCCCTACAGAGATCACTATTTTGCGTGTTATATTGTTGTTGTTGTTGTTAATTCATTGTAGGCCCTTGGTAATCAGCCTTGTGCAGTAGATTGCGTATTATAGACCTAACAGTAGTGTGCATGTATGTATCTAATCACTTTTAACCCAATAATGAGGCCAGGAAACTGGATTATTACGAGATGTCATCTAATGCGTGTTTCTTGCGTACGTATTCCTAAGGGCTAATAGGCTACTTTACATTACCGGTATTGTAGGTTATTTAGGGCCGTGTATCAGTACTGGAGGTATGAACGTCTTGCATCAAAATAAACTAACAGGCTAATCATGTAACTTATGTATAACCTAATTAATAATAAACACGTAGGCCTACATATCAGTCTGATACGATACGGTACCGGTAGGCCTATGATATAAATTACGGCCCTTTTCCTGTGGAAAATACAAACGGACGGAAGCCAAATTATTGTGGGTGATAAATATTAATGCAATACAGTCAGAATATCTTTAAATAAACAAATAATAGGCTACACTTTAAAAAACAAACTAACCTACACTGTAGTACCGTACCTAACCAACAAAAATATGGGGACTTTTACCGTACCTTAATTAGGTACCGTACTTATCGTACCGCTATTTGGTTTTATTTCGAATGTTCCTATTACCGATACCTGAAAGTTTATCGTGGCATAAAACCGTAGACTAATAACTAAAATCTGTAATATTGGAGAAAGTGGAAGTCATCTTCTGCTTTCAAACTGAACTAAAGGCAAAATCACGTTTGTCACAACATGTTTTGAAAAACGGCAGCTCAGAAAATATTTTCTATGGATTCTGGAAATCTCTTATATATCGTCTTCGTACGTATTCGTCTTCAAATAATGCTTTAGTATAATCAAGATAGTCGTCGTCCGCCAAGAATACGCCATTTTTCTTGTGATAAGGATTCCTTAAGGTAGCTTGACCCCTACCTTAGCACACGGCAAGTCGTGCGCAGTCGCGAAGGAGTCCTTGAGCCCAAGGCTTCCTCAAGAAATGTATCTGAATAGTATTTCTGCTCAAGGAAGCCTTGAGGTCTCCTTAAGGAAGGCTTGAGGTCTCCTTAAGGAAGGCTCAAGGGAGCCTTCAAATGGCTTCCTCAAGGAAGCCTCAAGGAAGCTCTCTGAATGCAAATGGCTTCCTTAAGGCTTCCCTTAGGGTGGAATTCAGAGACATTTCTTGAGGACACCTTGAGGAGACCTTGGGCTTGAGGAAACCTAGACTACAACTGTCATCTACTAAGCACATGAAGAAACTCCTAGAGATAAGACATCAGAAGCAAAACGAAATCCCGCTTGAATTCTACGCAACAGAAGCAATGGTGGACAGAAGATGGACAAACGAGAACCAGGAGATGAGACATGTGGTAACAAGACTCGCCATCCACGGTTTCCACCACAAGATCTGTAAAAATGTTAAATACCATGAACCGAATGAAGAATGCCTAAGTTCTCTGTGCAATAACCCCTGCGACAAATCCCACATCACATCATGCAGCAAACGGACAAAGAGCATAGTTGAATACAGTAAAGATTAATCTACCTGTAATAATTATTTGTAAGCACACCTTATAACTGTCCATTATGGCCACTTGGCTGCAATAAATATTTATTATTATTATTCAATGAGCTAAACAAGACAAGTAATGACGGCATTCTTCACTCACAGTCATGCATCGTACACACATTCCTGATTTATTTAGAGGCCAAGACATACTTACCAGCCGTTTCTTCTCACACACTGCAAAGACCGACATTACAGCAACCTGTCTCTTATACTTGTTGTTGTTGTTGTGGTAAGGTTGATGGACACAGTTGACCTCTTCGCCCAATAGCTTCTGTATAGATTTCACCAACGTAGCACATAACCGTCACACGTCATGTTTGTGAACACAGACGAAATATAACTAATCTAACCATTCACCTTAAAAAAAAAAAAGATGTAGATATGTTCCAGAGCACACTGGTACGCACGAAACTTTTGAAAGGGGTCAGAAAAATCAGTACACACATACTTCGTGACATATCATAAAAAGTTGCCAAAAAAAACAGCAAACAAAAGAAGGGACCATAAATTATAGCGTAAAAGGGAGATGATCTAAATATTCCATTATGGCCTCGACCAATGGAACTACAGGATTATACAACATAGTGGACATATTTAATGGTAATATATGGCCTAAGGATCTTAACTTGTGTAGCATCACCATCCTCGGTTCATTGAAAACATCACACTGGAACATCAGATGACTCAGTGTACCCCTCCTCTTACCACACACACAACTCGCATTCTCGCGAAGGCCCATGCGTGCCATATGCTCAGGTGTCATGGCATGCTGAAAACGTAAACGTATTATGGTAATAATGTGGCGTCTTGTATATTTGCCTACCCGAAACCAAGGTATTGTTCGAATCGTGGGTTGTACCGGAAAATAATTACGCGCCTTAAAGGGACCGATACTAGACCATTCAATTTGCCATTCATTGAGAAGCTGGGAATAGATAACAGGCTGAAAGTCTGTATAAGGTACAGCGACATTATAAACTACACCAAACCCCTGTGCTGGCCACTTTGCCATGCGGTCAACATCCTCGTTTCCTGGGATACCCGAATGCCCCGGGATCCAAGTGAGCATAACCTCCTGCGCCCTAGTCTGAAATTCATACAACATTTGAGCAACCTGATACACATACCAATTATCGGAGCTACTCGGATTCGATATTGCCTGAATGACACTCATGGAATCCGTGCAAATCATTGCTGGTGAAATACTGTTTTGACATATATACTGACAAGTTTGACGAATGGCAAATACCTCAGCTGTAAAAATCGTTAGATATTGCGGCAAACTATATGTTCGTATAATCTGTCGATCCGGAGCATAAAAAGCCGCCCCCACGCCAGCTGGTGACAACATTCTTGAGCCGTCTGTATAAAAAAGGTATACTGGGAATATTCATTGACAATCTCCCGAAAGCATCGTAAAATTACTTGCGGCAAACGCTGATAGTTCCGGAATAGCGCCGGTAAGGAAGTGTACAATATATTTGGCTTGGATTGTATGACCTTATATGAAAGCGTGTATGGTAAGGGTTTAATTGTTTGTAGTATATCTGCCCGAAAAGCTTGCAAGATTTCATACGCCAGTACCAAAGCCGGCTTATTCAGACGTGTAAAACGATTTTGCGCATAATACTCCACAAGCAGCTGTACTTGATTGAGAATGGGTGACGTAGACACGGACATTTTAGCTGCCAGGTACTTACTTGCTAAAATTCTCCGTCGTAAGTGCAATGGTAACTCCCCAGATTCCTAGTAATGCACAGGTTGGACTGGACGAAAGCGCCCCTAAAATGATACGTAAAACCCGATACTGTAACCTGTCAAAAGTGACCAACCTACTACTCGCCATTATGTCATAGAAAAAGCAACCATAATCCGTCTGGGAACGAATAATATTCTTGTATACCGTAAGTAATAAATGCGGATCCGCCCCCCACCTACGTCGTGCTAGCGCTCGAAGAACTTGGAGTCGTTTTTCAATTCGCACAGCGAGTATTTGAACCTGGCGCGACCACAGTAATTGGTCATCAATATGTAATCCCAAATATTTGATGCTACGAACTACATCAATGGAGCCTTGTCTAAATAAAATTGGAGAGCGATCAACTTGTCGTTAATGGGTGATAATAATGGCAGCATTCTTTCTCGCCGACGTTACAAATCCGTGATTATGGAACCAGGTATGAGCTGCAGTTAATGCATCATATACTGTATATCCTGACGGCAGAGCTGAATAGTATCACGCGAACAATAGATAAGAAAATCATCTGCATATTGAATAATTCGTGCATGAGGAAGAATAACTGATTCCAATGTCTGAGTATAAAGGGAAAACAGAATACCGCTTAAAATATCTCCTTGAGGCAATCCACGAGACGTCTGACGGTTATCCAGTACACCAGTGGGGGTGTGTAAAAATAGTCGACGATGATGTAAAAAATTCCGTATTAAACATATGAAAGGTAATGGGAAAAGCAGCTCCCCTAGACGATGTTGTAATATGACCGGATCCACCGCATCATAGGCCCCCTGAATATCCAAACATACGGCAACCGTGTGTTGTTTGCGAGCTTTCGCTAATAATATATCCGTCAAAAAAATCGTAAGAGCGTCGATTGTGCCTAACCGTTTACGAAATGCAAATTGTGACCTCGAAAAAAAATTATAGTACTCCATACACCATTGCAACCTACGTAATAAAATCTTTTGAAATAATTTTCTGAGATAGGAACCAAGATTAATGCCGCGATAGCTGAGGGGGTCTCTGGCATCTTTCAGAGGTTTTAATATCGGTAGAACTTCAAATTATTCCATTCCGCAGGATATGTCCCATTTGTCAATACCTTATTGTATAGCGCAATCAAGACCGTCAGTGCGAGGTCCGGGAGATGGGCAAGCATCCCATAAGTAATGTAACTTAATCCAGACCCGGACTCGTGGATGTCGTATGACGCAACTCAATCGAGATATCATGGCGTCTCTTATACTTATATGATCCTTGACGATTAGAGTGAAACGCGAATTATGATCCGCATCATCCTGGCTTGTTATTGGCTGGCAATTATTACCAGCCATTGGCTGCCCGCGGGTTTGTTTACAATTATCACCAACATGGTGGCGAGAGGAATAGATTTCTACATCAATTAAATTGCTAGAAATCTAGTCCAGTTCATGACAATATGAAGTGCAAATCACTTATTGATGAGGAGTTGTATGTGCGTTTATATTTAAATTGAAGCGTGACACTGTTCATCAAAATTTGTGAAAATAAAAGTACAAATCAACACTCTTTCCACCAGTTTTATTCATCAGTTCGAAATACATTCAGTACAATAACCTTTTGTGCACTATAAAACTACATTATAGACCATTGCATATTGATGTTGCTGTCTACTTATATTTACCAATTTCAACCATGTAATTTGTAGATTATGCCTAATAAGGCATATAATTTAAGTGGCCGTTTGTAATGTGAAGTCCTTACTGTATTTATGTACAAATATTATGGTTTAACTAATGAAGCAAGGATTAAAAGTGCAGTTTGCACTGCCACCCTTTTTTTGTTTAAATATTGATATGTAGTTTCTCAGTCTGGTAACTTCTTGGATTTGCTTGAGATAGATTTATAGTAATATACTACCTTATTAACCTGCAGGCTGAGTTTTTTTTTAACATGCCCAGGTGCATACAGTAGCACAAGACCTACTGCAGGCTATGTCGATCCTAAATGTAGGCCTATTATAGTGCTCATGTCAAAGGTCGTCCTAAAGTTTTAACTGTTGAGACTTGATTTGCATCGAAGATAATTTCAGCCGAGTCTGGCAAGGCTTCATAAACTTGGGCGTGACTTCACATTTTCATTTTTCCTATACAGCCACTTATATCACAGTATTTCAAGATTTGCTCTCATTAAACATCACCAACACTTTTTTTTTCTTCCCCCTGGTGGTGGGCTGTGTTGGAGTCGAAGAAAATAAAGTTGAGAAATAAAAATACATCTTAGGTTTCCATGACACAGTTGCATTTTATCCTACTATATCTCCACTCAATATATTCCAATCCTACCAATGTTTCCTAATTCCTCATGCTGCATAAATAAACATGACCGATTACAGCATTAGCAATGATGACAGTAATTTATGAATTGTTAAAATGTTTTTAAAAGATGCATAGAAAGTGGCTTGATAAATCGTGTATCATCAAACCATTTAAACATTCCCACAGAGCTCTAATCAGAAGCTCATTTTATGTGCAACAGGTATGTAAAATAAACCTCCCTCCCAATAACTTGTAGGCCTAACCTGAACATAATCCATGTTAAGAGCTGTTTTTTGGTTCACAGGAAAACCTACCATTTAAAATCTTGCACATACCGGTAGGCTACTAATCATATTAAGGTGCAATTAACTAGGGTAATTTTAAAAATCATGGCTATCAACTACTGATTTAAATTTTCCAGACATCTTTCTTAACTCCACTTTTACTGACAGCATGTAAGTCCTTACTACTGTCTTTCAAGCCATTGACCAGTTGTATTTTTCATGAGGAACCATTTTAGTCATTCTTCTCTATGTGAAATACAGTTGATGACAACTGCCTGGAAGACTCGGGTGTTTTTTCTTGTGTCGCTTCTCTGGTTGCCTGCGACACTTCCTAATTATTAACAGAATATTTCATTGAATTGTTGTATCCAATTGACCAACTGGTAATATATTATGGCTTGCTTTAATATTCCTATGATACACTTTTAGATCCCATACATTAATGAAATATACAACAACATAGGCTGAAATGTTGAACCAATCTCCCATTCCCTAACACTCCCAACTAATGGGACATAAGCTACCTAGTGGTTGGTCTCACAATGCTTCCATCTACATGTACCGTACTAGGTCTAGTAATACCATAGGTATTGTGACTGTTTCTCCAACTCCGTCAAGGAAAATAATTCTGAACTAAGATCTGGAATGGGGTACACTGTCCCACGAGGGCAATCAAGGACAACTTGAATCATTCAAGTGATTTTTCTATTTCATTTTACCAACTAACCAGGCGCCTGAAAATGCTAGAGAAGGAGGCAGCTAAGTAGGCTAGCCTACTGGTATTCACCATTCAGAGAACATTCTCAGCGACTTGTCTATGCATAGGCCTATGACACAATTTTCAGAAATTGATACAGTAGTCACAGAACACTAATGGTGCCCAGTACTCACAGTTTAGCATAGGACGGAGTGGATTCCAGCCACAGATTAACTTATGATCTGTCAACGGGTTTTCAAACAAATTGAGCACACACCCAAGTACAGGAGTCTTGACCATGATGTTCCAAGCCTCTAAATGAAACACTCCTCTTTAAGACTTCCTGGTCTTGCATCCATGGTCGATCAACATTCTCCTGATCTGTGTTCTCAAGTTTCTGATGGTTATGGACATTATTTTTATCCTGATAACTTCATATTTTAAGGGGTTGGGGTACATGCCCTATTCTTAATTAGTTTAGCATAAGATCATTGAATCCCCTTAAGAAAAATAGGGAACATCCATGTGTTATTTGACCATAAGAAAGGGAGAATTTAAAAAACTGAACCTCTAGGGACATTGATGCAGATGACTCCGAGTAAGTAGGCTAGATCAAAATGAACATTTTTCAGTGTTGCCTTAATAAAGGTTGATAACTTTCTACCGTTCAACATGAATAGGCCTATATTTGATGGGAAATATTTTTATTATTTGCAGAGATTGCTAGGATGACTTGTTGATGTATCGTTATTTTGTTAAGCGAACAAAAGTTCCAAGTCCATATCGTGTTGGAACCCATATTTCAGTGCTGCCTTAGTAAACTAAATATTCAATGTCTTTCAGTCGGTCAACACGGTTGCACTTAATGGTAATGAGTAGGGCTCGGATCAATATGCTCGATAAAATCTCCAGATATGCTCGAAAACCATGTGTTTTATGCTCGATAGATATGCTCGAAAAACCCATTATATGCAGTTAAATATGCAGAATATGCTCGAAAAACACCGTTAAAAACTATAGAAAGGAAAGTGAAACGAAAAAACCAATAACATACCTTTATATACGAGCTTTATTTTCTAATTGTATGTATGATACACTGCGATATACTCGCATTCAAATTTTTCAAGTATATATCAGAGAAGTTTTCTTATAAAAGTTATAGTTTAAAAGTTCATTTACAAAATGTTCATAATTAGGCGAGTCAATGAAGTAGATCTGCATTGGTCTGTACAACAAGAATTTTTGCTACGTTTTCAGTTTTGAATGATTTTCTTAAATCAGTCAATACAAGTTTCAATGACGGGAACGACCTCACTAAAGGTTAAAAACCTGCGGTTCTATTATTCGCACCGGATAGGCTTTTCAATAATTATTTCCTTTTTCGAACCTTAAGGATGGTCAGGGCCCGAATTCGGAGGGGGGGAATCGAAGAAAAATTAGACGAAAACCACAAGAATATGCATTTATATGCTTCTATTCTGAAAACCGTGGTTTTATGCATTTATATGCTCGATAAATTTCAATTCCATTGGTCCCAGAGAGGTGAAAATACCACCGAAAGGCTTCTTTCAGTGTGTACTATTCAGGAAAGAAATATGCAAATATGCTCGAATCCGAGCCATAGTAATGAGCATTATTCCAAAAACCAGAAAAAAAACTGTAGGCTACATGCAGACCTAACATGTCAAATCAATCATGCCTACAAGACAACAAAAATGCTTTATGAAAAACTATTAAAACCCCATAATGGTAGTCAAAAATAATCTCAAACCACCGCCACTGTTTCGCGAAGGTGCAGAAAAATCTTACTATAGTACAGCTATTCGTAATAGTTGCTACTGTTGTGATAAACCGCTACTGAGTGATAGGCCCCGAAATATAACTATTTATCTTAATGTCTACAAGATAACGAGATTGCCAAAAAACCACAAATCTATAGAAGGCAACACTAAAAATGGCTTATCTAATCCACAAGTCACCCACCCTTCACCAACATTATTAATATTTGTAATTTAAGTAACTTAGGTTATGTTAAATTGAGGTTAATGGCGGAATTGATTGCGGCTGTGTGGCGGGAAGGACCCAATAAGTGCTCAGCCAATCAGGGATGTTTTGATTGGAGACCATGCTCGGAAAATTTTTAGATCGTTTTGATTCTCAGGGCTTCGTTAAGCCCCCACCCTAGGCCGTCATCGTGTCCAAAATGGTGGCTTAACGAACACGACGGGGTGCCATTATTAAAATTTTGGGAAATAGAAACACAGCCTTAAGGTGTCCCGGACTATACCGTACATCATTTGTAATATTATGAAACGTGATTCACTGATAAACTAATTATTAGTGTATTAATAAATATGTATACTTTGATTGGTATTCCAGTTCAGAAGCAACACTAGACGACAAGACTATATATTCAAAATCTGATCTTGTATCATATCATTTTTCATTCCTAAATATAATTTACTAAAAATTACGACTTAAAAAAATTATATATTGTTATTGTTATTTGACTTTAAATCACCCAGGTGTAATCTTTGAAAGTGGCTGTTCCTAGCGAGTTTCAACATTAACGCTTGCTGAGTCAGAGTTTATGATGTACACATTTGAACAAATATCTTCAAGATTATTCCTTCCAACATATTGAAATTGAGTTCTAAAACGCACTCTGCAGTGTAAATCTATCATTATGGCTTGGTGGGCTGCTGGTCGAAGATTAAAAGAACACACGTGTTAAAAATATCTTCCGAAACACCAGAGTAAAGGTGTCTGGCCTTTCTTCGCCGGTACACTTGGCATATAGATGGAGCATGTAACTTGGATTTCCAAGAGCTGGCAGGATGTAGGTGAAGGGCCGTAGTGGGAAGACCCACCATACTTGAAAATTGTTTCTCATCGTTACATGTGTGATTAGTGAGATTTAAACTGCTTCAATTTATTTATTTATTTATTTATTTATTTTGTATGATAAAATGAGGATACATTGTGGCAAAGAATTGAAAACAAACAGATGACAAAAATGGTTAAAATACATACAATATTTACAATGTAGATTGTAGATACTGTAATGGTTTCGGCCTTTACAGCATAATGTCCAGGGTATTCAGTCAGTTGTCAGCATCATCGGTGGCACTGTGTAGGTCGTGGATAGTTCCTTCAAATCTCCTCTTCAGACACACATGATGAATGGTCTGAGGTACCTTAGCACAGTCGCAGAATGGGCTTTGAATTTTTCCCCACTTGTGCAGCCAGAAATTGCATTGTCCATGATTTGTGCGGACCCTATTCAATGATTCCTCCAGATTGGAAGATGGCTATCATCCATCCAGTATACAAGAAAGGTAGCAAAACGAACACAAGCAATTACCGAGGGATCTCATTAATCTCGGTAACTTACAAAATTTTGTCCAAAGCCCTTTTGAACCGTGCCTAACTTCAACTGGATCCACAGATTGGTGAATACCAAGGTGGGTTCCGGAAAGGCTGATCGTGTACAGAGCAAATTATCTATTTGAAAAACTCAATGTCTTACTTCCGTAAAATGTCAAACAAAAATTATGTCATTATTTTTGTTGACTTTGCAAAGGCTTATGACAGCATTGACCGTGAATCCCTTGTTGCTGTACTCTTCGAATTTGGATTAGATCGCAAGACAACGTCAATCATCAAAGCTACCCTCTTGAATACAAGTTCAAAGGTTAAATTTATGGGAGGCCTGAGCGCAGAATTTTCAATTGATACAGGAGTGCATCAAGGAGATGAATTATCTCCATTGTTGTTTAATTGTGCGCTCGAAAAAGTCGTCTGAGAATGGAGACGAACTGGTGCACCATCCCATACACTAGGACCAAAACTCAAAGGGATAGCTCTAGACTGTTTGGCATTTTCAGATGACATGGCGTTAATTGCCCCAAGCATTTCTGATGCCCAGAAACAACTTGAATTACTCCAAGAACACGCAGCAAAAATCGGCTTACGGATTTCTTTTGACAAAACAAAATTTATGACGGATATCGATGGCCCAGTTCAATACAGGAACAACTCAAAAAAACATACTTTTGAGATAATGGCGTTTAAATCTTTCCACTGACCTGTTATTTGCTCTAATAATTAGGAATTTAAAGATAACAATCTGGATTTTTTACATTGTTTAGTTGAAATTACAAGTAATTATTTGGTGCCATGTTAATATTGAAACACGTTCCTAAATATCTTATTATAGTACAGTCAAATTAGGCTTCGAGACGGAAAAAATTAAATGACAACGAATTTCTTCAAAAACATGTTCTGTAAGACCCCCTGAACATCCCCAGGAAAATCGCCAAAAATGGGGCTTGGGGAGCACCCCTAAATTTTCAAAAAACTTCCGCCATCTTGTTTTTTTCAAAAAACTGCTATAACTTATGAACGAAAAGTAGAAATAAGGTGCGGTTTTCGCCAAAAGTTCTGTTTCGACTTTTAGATGTTGTACTTACTATGGAAACTCACAATTAATTCGGGGACAGTCCTTAAATTTTTGGATAAAAAATGCTATAGCTTACGAACAAAAAGTAAAAACTAAATGCGGTTTCCCCAAAAAGTTGTGTTTCTACTTTTAGATGTTGTACTTACTATTAACTCTTGATATTGTACTTAATATTAACAGTCAAGTCGGGGACCGTCTTCAAATAAAAAAAAAAAAGACGCTTGATATCTTAGATTTTTGTAAAAAAAAATCGATGTAACTGTTGAAAAAAAAGTGAAAAGGATGCTATTCTGTCTACAAGTTTAGATTAACTTTCACAACTTGTGTACATCAAATAACTGGATATATACGAGGGGGAACGTCCCTAAATTAGAAAAAAAAACACGTCATAATAAACTCTTATATTGCATAAACAAAATCTAATGCTCATAGCAGAGTATGTACAGTTTTTGGACAAGAACATGTACAATGGATTTACGATGTTCAAAGGTTAAAAACAATCATTTTAGCTAAAACTGACATTACAAAATATTAGTACTATAAACAACAATACACAAATAGCAGACATTTTACATTGAAGATAACATATTTTATTAGACATAGACACATATGAAGACAACATTCATTTGTTTACAACTCGTCTTCTCTTTGAGGTTTCTTTGGGGGCGATGCTAGACCTCTTTTGTACAGAGACGGCGGCGGCATCATTGGTTTCATTTTCGATTTGCTCCTGGTCATCTTTGTCCTCGTCATCAAAGAAAGTGAATTTGTTCAGGCATACATCTCCTGCACATACGGCGCACATGGTGGTACATGGGAGGCCTCCTCTCCTGCATTCGCAGTTTCTTATGCAGTCTCCCTTGCATCCACACCTTAAGTGGAGGAGACGTTCAGGCGCGGGCGGCAACGTAGACTGAATGGGAATGTGCCTTACACATTCGAGTTCCCATCCCCAATCTTGCGGTGGAAGACGGTTGCCCTTCCAAGCTTGAACCTGGCGGTAGAAACGCAGACAGTGTTGACGTGCCGCAGCGGAAGAAGGAGGAAGGCTAGAAAGATTCATGGTGAAGTTTGGTGGTTTCTTTCCCACGGTTTGGATGTACTTCTTAAAACGTGCTTTGTCAAGGCCCTCTCCTGGTTTACCTCCATAGAGCTTGATGATAAATTCCTGTCCTGAATCAAACAAAACATAGGTAATGCACAGTATATCGATTTCTAGTAGTCAGAGAATTAAAATATCATACCGGTATTATAAGAACAAGTACGAAAGAAAAGAACTAATTTACCTGCAGCTGCAATTTTATCTTGTGTTGCGGTTTCGTCCAGGAGAACAGCGACTGTTTTAAGGAGTTGTTGGTCGTTGTGCAGTTTATTGAAGCCTACCAACGGACTCTTGTAATAAAAGGCGGAAGTCGTATCACATCCCACTATTGCGTGGACAAACAGTAAGTGAGCTGTCATTTCTCTGAGACCTTGATGCAGCTCCTTACTATTGTAAATCTTTTGAGAGTTCGTTGAGTTACCCGGAACTAACAAAAATATGGAATGGTCCGGCTGCGTCAAGGCTACTATTAAAACAAGAAGATCTGAATCGTCGCCGACTACTACTGCTCTTTCTCCAGATTCGGCCTCTTTTTTTTTTTCAGTTTCTACAATCAAAACATCCGCGTCACTGGGTGCATGGAGGACTGGCATGTTTGCTGCCTGAAATGCTGCTCCTAGAGGGTTTACGAAATTCGTTTTGTTGTCAACGTTGGATAAAAACTGTTCTTTAGGTGCAGTCAAAATGTTGGAAGATGTCACTTCTACTCTAGCTGACGACTTTCCGATGCAACGGCGACCATGTGCAGCATCTTTTGTGCTCGCCTCGTAGCTGTCGAACACTATAATGACACTTTCCCCGTAATGCCTTCGTACATAGTCCTTGTAGGCATTGAACTCATCGTCGTAGGTGCTGGGCGAGGCCAATGCACGCGGTGTATAAGATCGCTACCATCTAGAACGAACTTGGGGTTATCAGGCATCTGACTGCTCACCTTGCAGACTTGGTCTATAACCTGATATATCTTCGACTTAACACCAGCACGGAGCCCAACGTTGTCGAACAAAGCTTGGGGATATGGCGCCAACTCGTGCCGTAAGCAGTCTTCCAACTCCTCCTCGGTTCTGACGACACAGGCGATGCGGTGGAACAATTGGTTGGGATTTACAACGACCGGTTCCTTGTTGATCACGAGTATCTTCTTCATTGCAGCGAAGTTGTCACTTGATCCTTCCGTTTTAGAGTGACGGTGTTAAATGAATTCCCCACAACCTTCTTACCGCCTTTTCACCCAATTTTTCGGCCAAATCGCAAATGACGCTTTCGTATGCAATTACTCCCGTTGACAGGGAGACGAGGTCTTTGGATTTCTTAAAGGGAGAATGTTGTTTTAGCCACTCAACGAATTTCTTCAAGTCTTTGGCGTCTCGAGACTGCCTGGATGCCAGCAAAGAGACGTGTTGTTCAGAGGTAGACTCGTCGGCAAAGTGCTTCTTTCTTGAAATTTAAGGACGTTCCCCATCTTACATACGCAGTAATATGATAAACAGAAGTTCTGAAAGTTAAAATAATTATATAGACGAAAAGAGCACCTTTTTATCACTTTTCGTTAAGGAGAAAGCTTTTTTAAAATTTATTTATTAAAAAAAAGGAGTTAATAAGTGTTGTTTTTTTTTTCAAAATTTAAAGACGGTACCCGACTGGAATGCAAGTTTTCATAGTAGGTACAACACCTAGAAGTCGAAATACAACTTTGGGCGAAAACCGCACCTTATTTCTACTATTTGTTCATAAATTATAGAAGTTTTTTGAAAATCCAAGATGGTGGGTGTTTTTTGAAAATTTAGGGGTGTTCCCCAAGCGCGTTTATTGGCGATTTTTCTGGGGATGTTCAGGGGGTCTTATAGAACATGTTTTTGAAGAAATTCGTTGTCATTTAATTTTTTCCGTATCCGGCCAAATTTTGCCCTATTGAACTGGTATAAATAGTCGGCTTTGTAAAGGATTTTTAGTTGTTGCTGCAAGAAAGACAGACATAAGGAGCTATAAAAATGTATTTATTATTATTTTAATTGAAATTACACAGTATTTTCATTATAAACGATGACTGTTTCGACATAATTATTGTGCACCAAGTTATCCAAATAACTGTACATATTCAGTAAGTCAAAGTTGGAATCAAAAACTCAGTGTTTATTCGGAGTTTAAAGTTTCGAGGAACTACCAATATTGGTGGGATACACAAAAAAATGAGATCATCCTTCTTCGCTTTAGATATTGCAGGTGGTTGACTACAAGCCTTATTCAACTGAGGGATGTTATTCCCTACCCTGTGCTGTATGTTCATCTTTCTGTATTCCTTTTGTGTATGATGCTTCGTAAAACACCACATTTGGTTCTGATTTTTCAACTCTTATGACACACATGTCATTCCAGGAGACAACTTACTTTGAAATTGTTACCCAAACTTTCTTGGAGACCTTAAGCATCGATGAAGTCATCAGTTGTCATTTCTACAGTTTTATAAGGATGCCCTTTGGTTTTTGCTAGCCCTATTATTGTAACCATTTGAGAAGGAATATAAATTGACCCTCCATTCTCTTTTTAGAGCTTTCAATCATGGCGAGCATACTATCAGCCTAATTTTGGGCGTGGCCGACTACTAGAAACTTCATAAATGGTTGCAGACTTCAGTACATGAAACATGAACAGAAAAACCAATTTTTTATTTTATTTTGGCCACCACAATTGTCAGCATAAAACATCATATCTTCTACATCACATTCATCGAAGCATTTGTTTAAACAGCTTGCAATGTCATTTGCTCCTCGTTTAGCAACACCTTCATTCCATAAGTAGCAGGTTCCTTTTTTTCTCAGTAATTTTATAGATAGTGAAATTGCAGCATGATAGTCGTCGTTTGTAGTAGAATTGACTGACATCTCCACAAGGTAAAGATATGACAGCTTGTAAGTCAAAGCAACAAATCTAAATACTTGGTTTGCTTTGAGCATTTTTTAAATCATTTTCTTTCTCTGATCCACTTCTTTTCAAGCAGGTGTCTGTCAAATATTTCTTGTTTTGTAATTTTCTCTTCAGGGGAAGAATTTCTTTGGCATTCACATTGTGAACATTGGTCCTTTTTTTACAAAAAAAAAAAAAAAAATGTTACATTCCGTATTGAAAATATTATCATACCTATACATACTCAATTTTGGAAATGGTTGTCCTTTCTCTTTAGATGAATTATTGACATACACACGATACATAGTTGCTAGTGTAAGGCTTCCATCCAAATACTTCTTTGTAGAACACGCACGGCAATAATGAGAATCAGCACCTTGAAATTATTCAATATGGGTTTTAATAGCTGCTCCCTCTCTTCCCACAGCATCCTCGTTTATCGGTTCAATCACACCATCATTCTTCTTTTTACAGGTAGGAAATATCATCTTGCTGCTTATATCTAATGTCATCAGAAAAAACAACTTACATACCGTAATTTTCGCATAATTCATTTCTAAATAATAAGCGTACCGGTAGTTCAATGATCGATTGCTGTCCAACTTCTTGTAAGCATCTATAAGCTGTATTACTTCCATACACCATGTTAGATACTCCTTTTGTCGATCAATACTTCCTATTTTCCAGTAATTGTTGTGAAGAGCCCGCCTTTCTTCTTCAGAAATTCTACTAGAGCCCTTAAGCAGTGCAAGGGGGTTTTAAGGTTTTACTGGGAAGAACATTACCGAATACGTCTATGTAGCTTTCATCTAAATTTCTTCGTTTTAGCATCATTTTTAGCCCATTTTTTTCGTTGACGTATGTGTTTTCTATTCTATTTACATCCATCTGTTCCTAAACTTTCTGTTTTATTATGCTCATGTTGATTCCTCCCAGGAATACTCTCTCTGTCTTTTATATTTTCAGCATTTGCTTCATTATTTCTATTTTCAACCCCTTTTCCTTGCCCACTACTTTCTGGTATGTTATTCTTTTTTAAATACCTAGTATGCACAGTAATGGTTTCACTTTCAGAAATATCACTTCTAACGGAACTCTTATCACTTTCAGGTACCGTACATATTCATTGTCGTTATAAACATCAAATTCAAAATCCAAATATTCCTCTAGTTCTTCGACCTTATTATTTGTGATCAACACTGAAGCATATTTTGAAATCTTATCCCCATCGGAGTTATTAATGATAGCTATACTTGAATCCACTGCAGCTTAATGTTCCACACTTTCAGGTAGTCTATTTTGAACATAATTATATTCAACTGATTCAATTTTAACGCAATAACTTGAAAATGATTTCAAACTACGAATTCTATACAGAGCCAACTCAAAATGTTTCTGTGTGGAATTGAAATGAGTGTCAGCTTTGGTTCTATACGGAAATAAGTCAAAATGTTGCTGTATTGAACTAGTCTCAAATGAATAACTACAAAATTCTATTTTGACTTGATTCACTATTGAAATGATAAACAGGCCTATGGCCAATGGCTAGGAGGCAATAACTCAAAATAGCAATTTTTTGAGTTATTGCAGTATTGAACTGGGCCATCGATATTGAAACTGCTCCCAATACACTCTGCATCGGTAATTGTCAGGTCTCCCGTGTGAAAGACTTCAAGTATTTGGGTGAATGGATCAATGAAACTGGCAACGAAAGAAAAGCTATAGAAGCAAGACTGCAGAAAATGGAAACTGCTTTCCATTTGACAAAACAAGTTTATAACAAAAAATGCTTCTCTTGGAATTGTAAAATTCAACATTATAACACAGTAGTCTTGCCTGCAGCCCTTTATGCAGCCGAGAGACTTAATCTCCAACATAAAACACTGAGAAATCAATTGGAGATTAAGGAACGCAAAATCATACGAAAAATTTTGGGACCAAGAATTAAAGATGGAATTCACCTTCCGAAACCTGATGCTGACATCTATTAAAAAATTACTAAAATCACAGACACAATCCGTATGAGAAGGATCCAATTCATGGGACTTTTGGACAGAATGGACCCAACTAGATTAACAAATAAAATCTATACGTTTTTTCAGAAAAAGGCAACAAGGACCAATTGGTACAAACAGGCGGAAAAGGACTTGGCTGAATTAGGTTTTCCCAAGCTCAAGGATCGAGAGGAAATTAGGTAAATTACTCATACACGGGATTTTGAGGCAGAAGAGAGAAGACCTACCAGACACGTCTGGTCGCAGCAACGAAGACTAGCTCAATCGTTGCGCATGAAGAGTTATTGGGCAAACATCAAGGCCAAGAAGTGTTGATTCCGCGTGGTCCTAGGAGACCCATTCGCGCAGAAGAAGAAGAAGATTTCCATACCTTTCTCTGTAACTTGAAACCAGGCGGTTCTCTGCAGGGATCAGTTATTAGCGTGAGAATATTATTATTCATTGTGGATTCGTATTGACAAACAATTCATGAACTAATAATATAAATTATTAAAACAATTTTCTGCCTAGTCAATACTTAATGTTCGTATCTTTAACACTCCAGTGGGCACGCGGTTTGCCGTATCGTGAGTGGGCGCGTGGAGGACAGGTGTCCTCCAGTTTGTTTTGCCATTTTACCCCATGAAATGTATATTTAGCGATCATGATTTTTTGTTTTGGGTTAGGTAGGAATATATTAAACACATTTTTCATAAAAAAGAATGTATGCTACAAAATATTAAGTAGGAAATACACAATTTGGTAAATCAATCAAACACGTGTATAAGTTTGGTAAGTTATGTTATAAATGTTGCTAAAATGTGTATAAGTTTTATGTTATAAATGAAAAATTATAAAATTTAAGTGTTGTTAATTCGTTCTAGTTTGAGAATACAAATTGGTTTCGTAGTAAAAAAAAGTATATACCTAATTTTCCATCTTAGTGGAGCATATAAAACACAGCTTTTATGAAACGCAAACAAACTGTTTTGACTTCTCTTGCCTTGTCGAATGAATGTACTCGAATGAGAAACATGTTGTTATGGTCCGTTGAGCTGAGAATTATTTAACAAAAATTATGTTAAATGGTCCGGCTAAGCTCAAACAATTTACAGCGTTTCGCCCCAGTGTACCATTGGCCTACTTAGTGAACACTAAACAGCGTCTTGGTGAGGTGTACCGTACCAACTGAAGAGCCCAATGGTACACTGGGGCGAAACGCTGTAAATTGTTTGAGCTTAGCCGGACCATTTAACATAATTTTTGTTAAATAATTCTCTTGACTTATCAGGTAGAAAGTTTGGGGGAACTGCTGCTTTGTTCTTTCTCAGGGTAGCAATCATAGTTACTTTTTCTTCTTCCCGTAGCTTAGTTGCCAAGGGCACAGATGCGAACCAATTGTCACAGGTAGTATTCCTATTGGTTCCTGAAATAGGCTGCATCAATCTCAAACCAAGTCTGACGTGTTGTTGCTTCTTCTGAAAGGGCCGCTTGGTTGTCTCCATACACTTGAAGGTTTGTAGCATAGAAGGTTGTTTTGGAAACCATAGCAAACGATCTTTATCCCATACTTTGCAGGTTTACTAGGCATATACACATGGAAGGGACAGTTTCCTCTAAATGAAACTAGCTGTCCATCAATGGTAAGGTAGTCGGTTGGTTTTTATGCATTCTTGCAGTTGAGCACGAACATCTCAAATATTTCTCGAAAAGCAGCTAGTTTGTCAACAATTTTTATTTGATCTCTGTTGTGTACGTTATCAAATTTCAGACAACGTAAAAGAAATCAATACCTCTTTGCGCTCATGGTTACATAAACAGCCTCTACTCCCATGCCGTGTGAATTATCCCACATTTCAAATAAGTTTCTTCTTCCAGCCTTCAAAACCCCAGCAAGATATACCTAATATAGGTCTACCAATCAATGCACGAATTTCTTGGGAAACAGTGGGCCTAGCATTACTTTCTCTGACAAACTGAGGGCGAATTTTAGTTATGTAGACGTTAGTACAATCAAGTATTCTTTTTCACCATTTCATCATCAATATTACACTGTGACGCAGCTTCTGGAGTGACAGTATTTTTCACAGACCCTTGAGGTCCTGGGCGATGAAAAACAGGTATAATGTTATGTCTGGGTGCACGAGAAGTCTGGGCAACTTGAGGTTCTAAGTACCACCTTGATGTGCGAACTATTCCCAAATAAAACTCGGGGTTTACGAAAGGGACAGGAGGGACTGCTTCTTTACCACTTCTATTTCCTCGGATTCGTCTGGAACATCATCCGGGTCATCTTCTGCATTGATTTCATTTTCTCTACTCCCAGTGTGGTATTCCAAGTGGTCTTCTTCTCGTTCATCTTCATCCACTATACATAGAACACACTCGTTATCCTCAGTCTCATCTAGCCAACGGCGTACCTGTTCACGGTCACTTTCACTGGCTATTATTATTTTCACACTTAAACTATTTCAATTAAACCATTGTGACTATCAAAACTATGAAATGAAATGAAAATACAACAGCAATATCCGAAAAAAAAAGTGTAATACCAGTGGGCGCGCGGAGGACAAGTGTCCTCCACTTCTGCACAGAGCAAATAAACACGAGATCATGGCGACAATAGGCGAGCATAAAAGCTGACGATGCACTGACGGGCAAAGGATGAGTGGCCAGAAAGGTATATGGCCGCTCAAGGTCACAAGTGTTGCCAACCCTTGTAGTCACACTAAACAAAATCACTGGAGGACACCTGTACTCCATGCGCCCACTGGAGTGTTAAACAACAAGGTACATGTTTCAAGGCCTAATTATGTTTGGCCCCTTCATCAGCCTTACAATGATAAAACCGTGGAAACCAGCATAAAATTGAAATAACATGACTTGTTTGAAACCTTGTACCTTGTTTAAAAATACAAACATTAAGTATTGACCAGTCAAAAAATTGTTTTAATAATTTGTATTATTAGTTCATGATCAGTTATTAAACCCAGATGGTCCGGTTTTGATGCATCAATGATTCCTTACAGGCTCAAGCGAAGGATTCTGCTCGCGATGCAGAGGAGGCCCGAGCAACTCGTGAAGAGTTAGCCGCCGCTGCCAAGGAGAAGAGAGGCCGAATTGCTTGAGATGAGTGAAGACCTTGCCAGTGCCAAGGAGACAGAGAGGAAGCTGAAGAGCATAGAGGCCAAATTTCTCCAGATGAGTGAAGACCTTGCCAGGGCCAAGAGAGCGAGGAGGGCTACTGAAAGAAAGAGAGACGAACTGCAGAAAGAAATCCGAATCAATGCATTGTAAGTTCCTTTTAACAAGTTAGAATTTGTGGGTTTTAACATTACCAATAACATGCAAAATCTAATCAAATAGTGGAATCCTTTTGCTGTTGAATATGAAATTTTGGTTTGTTGCAAAATTAATCACCGTTCTTCACTTCAAAATAGTACCATATTCCTTCGTAAGCACACACAAATATTTATTCCTCAGTTAATAAAATAGTGTCTATTTTGGGCTGACTGTACTTGGAGTTCACCATCAAGAGGCATCTCCCATCCAGTCAAAGACCAAAATGAGTGATGTAATTTGTAATGAATGTTTCTGTTTCTCATAGTCTGCTACTTTCTCCTGGCCCCACAGTGTAGCCATCTGCATTAAATCTCTTTCCACAACTGCGATAGGGTGCTGCAACAAATTGTACATATACCAAAGTACATGGGGCCGATGACCAAGATGTCCCAAGCCCCTGGAACTAATTAACCACTACTACTTCCTTCTGATTTCACGTTCCTGAGAACTGTCCTTTGTAAATTATATGATGAGCCATATTTCTATTCATGTATTACAGTCAACTTTGATTACTCCAAACTTTTAGCATGGTCTCTTGATTCTATGTTAAATTTAAGAAAATATATATATATAAATAAAAAAGAAAGCTCTTTACGTGTCATATTATCATATTATTTGATAATAAAAGAATATCTGAGTAGGCATTGCAAACAATAGGCTTCAGTTCTGTTACCCCCACCCACTCTAGTTTGATCATACCAACATTTTGATCTTATTTCAGTGACTTGGGACATCTTGTTCATCAGTCCCATGTGTGATGAGTGTAGCAGTATGTGTATTGGGGACAAGGATGGAATAGGTGCCCTGGGATTTGAAATAAGGTACTGAAGGGCCTGAAGGGAGTGTTCAAAAACGACACTCAGGATGGCCTCTGTCGATGCCAGGATTCAAACCATCACTCCCCGGACTTGCTGCAGCTGCTTATCACGGCCGTGGTACATGACTCAACGAGCATGGCTATGCCACTGGTTGTCATTCCAACAGAATGGTATCAGAACTAAAAAAAAAAAAGGTTTTCAAACACTTCTAAAGACTATCATCTGCTCAAATAAACCTTATAGAGTTGAAAACCCCAGGAAAACAGACCGTTACTGAACCTGTAAGATTCACCACTTCAAAGAAGTGATCCATAGGCCTATGCCTCACTGCTGCCTAGCAAATCCACATTGTTCCAAGTGCCTTGGACCCAGAGGAAGAAGTGATAGCCAGCTATTATGGATGCAAGTGATATATTTTCCTCTTCCGACTAAATGGGAGGAAAGCAAAGAGAGTAGGCCTACATACAGGGGGTTAATTAACATTATTAGTAAGAATCATGCAGGCCAGTTCCTTGGGAAGCAATGAGGATAGGTAAATAATGTACAGGTCCTCGTTCACCCTCACATGAACTTTTGCCACACATAATTAAATACCAGTCATGTAGTACCGTACAGCTCAAATAAGCACTATTACAAACTTACATGATAGAATGAGACCGGCTGAAATATATTATTCCTATAACCCTCTCCAGAAAATTGGATCAAAAGCATCTTAAACCAACTGCTGGCGGCATTCTAGATATAAGAGGCTTATATTGGCCAGTAGTCTTCCAATGACTGACAAGCCATAGTTCATCGCCAAACTACATTTATATTTCATTACAAATGACAGAAATGCTCATTTTTAATTTTTTTATTTTGCTCATGAATCAACATTACTAAAACTTCCACACCATTTACAAAAATCTTTAATAAAAACAAATATCCTTCCACCTTGCAATAGAAGAAAATGATAATAGGCAGCAAGGGTTGCCATCATACCAACAGGTGCAATTCTTGCAATTGCAATTGTATCAAACAATGTACTGCAATAATGTTTGGGGATTTATACGATCAGCTTCTGAAATTCGTAACAATAGATTTCGTTTTCAAAGAATGCAATGTATGCCTAAAACATAGTTGTATTCCTGTTAGTGTCAGTAAAAACCAATCATATTAAAGACTTAAAAAACAAAGAGTTAGCACTACTAACACACTCGATCAGTTTGTGCTATGATAGTGAAACTTTTCCAAAGTTGCATAAATGGAGCGTAATAAAAATCCTTAGCAAAAATAAGGTTCAGCCATTCCTGGCAAAGTTCCAAAGGCCTGTTATGGAGGACTAGAGTAGACTGGTGCAGGGGTTGATGGCAAGAGGAGCTGGATGCATGGTTGTTGTTAGACTACGGCACTATAACACTTAAACAGATTTATTATTATTGTTGTTATTATTGTTATTATTATTATTATTATTATTATTAGGCCACATCTGATGGCATTGTGGGGCCATGATACTTGTAATATTGTAAGTAATATGTACATATAAATAAAAGTATAATATAATTTAATAATTATTGGAGTAGGTTGGTGCAGGGACAGATGGGAAGAGGAGTCGGATGCATGGTCTAGTAGATAAATGTTACCGATATAAAGTATAAGTAATGTCGTTTTTTAAAGAAAGAAAATTTTATTTGGAAAGTTAAACTATTCTTAAAAGTAGAGACCATCAGATTCTATGGTTTTGAGGCAACTTTCAGCGTTTCTTATCCTGCGACGGAACCAGTCTCTAGGTTTGATGCGAAGAATTCGGCGAGACCACTTCCATAACTTCAATGTTTTCGAAATTTCTTCCATGCAAGAAATGTGTCATGGATCAATAAAGATGGTAATCTGAAGGCGCAAGATCAGGACTGTATGCTGGATGTGGTTGCAGTTCGACTCCTCCCAATTCCTGAATTTTTGCCATGGTTGTTCATGCAGTATGAGGGCTTGCATTGTCCTGCTGCAAGAGAACTTTATTTCGGTTAACTAATGCTGGGTATCTCCATCTCAAAATTTCATGAACTCGTTCCAGTTGTTGAGAATAAAAAATCGCATTGATTGCACGCCCGTTTGGAAAAAATTCCCAGTGAACCACTGTTTCAATGGCAGGTTGACGGGGATTGATCCACTATTTCGAGGCATCAGTGTTGCGATAATTGACCCATTTTTCATCACATGTGACAATTCTCCTGATAAATCCATGGGGTTACCAATAAGCTGATAATAGATATCCACTCTATGTTGAGCCTATTCAGGGGTCAATTCATGACGCACAGCTTCTGTTTGATTTTCCAATTTTCTTAATGTGGTGATCCTTTTATGCACCAAGTTCTTCTGACAGCCTACGAGTACTTCTTTGCGGATTTTCTTCCAAAATTCGGCGTGTATCCTCAATATTTCGTAGTTGAGGTCTTCCTGAACGGGTAAATCTGTAGCGTTTTCTTCTCCAGTGTTGAAACGTTGGAACCATCGTTGTGCCATATGCTCACTAACGACACCTCCTCCTTCCACTTCACATATTCTTCGAGCCTCGAGCGCAGCTTTGTAATCTTGTTTTCAGTAGTGCTTTAGAATGACACTAACCTCCAACTTTGTGGTTGTGTATCAACAACTGTCGACTGATACATTCTCGCAATATACGCAATTCTAGTCATGGCTTCCTGTAAACAGCATTTGCGAACCAAAGAAAACCAATTCTACCTTATAAAACACCAAACTTAAATAACAACATTACTTACGAGACATCCTAATAGTTGCAAATCCCGCCAACAGAGACCGGTTTCCGTGTGAGGGCAAGCTGGATAATGCACTCACTAGCGATTCAGTCAGGTGAAGGATAGCAAAAAGTAAAAACCTGAGTAAAGACCGTGCTGCGGAGTTTAGGCTAGCGACACGTGAACACCTGCAGAAAAAATACGTGGCAAAAGGATTATTCTAACGTATAAGTACAGTAGAGTCTCGCTTATCTGATGCAAACGGGACGCGGGAATGTCGGATTATCTGGATTGTCGGTTAATACGGAAAGAAGAAATAACATATCGTAAATGGTCGCTGGAGTCTTATTATTGATAAAGCTGACAGAGTAATTACTATTACTGTGCAATACAATTTAAAAGTATTGATACATATTCAAATTTGTTTAAAAAAGTTTGTAATAGTCTTTTGCTTGCCTGCGGAGTGTTTTTTTTCTCGCCGCCATGTCACGCATTCTCTGTAGAAGTAACACATCAGTGCTGGAGGTTTCTTCTTGTTGCTCCATGTATTTGAATGCTGTTTCAAGGGCTTTGAATCCATCATTGTGTGTTATTTTGGCACCACCTTTATCAATTATGTTTTCTTCCTCTTCCTCTTCTGTTTCCTTTTTACCGTTGTTAACAATACCGACAATGTCTTCATCAGTGACTTCATACTGGTCATCATGAGCAAGCCACTCATCAAGGTCCTCATCAGTTGCATCTACACATCCAGGGATATGTTTCAGCAAAGGCAACATGTTTTCCGTGCTAATTTGTTCATTGCCAGAATTTCTCTCTGTCTCCTCACCTAACAGACTTTTCCACGATTTTGCAATTGTACCTGTACCAACATTTTTCCAACACTGTGCCAAAAAGTAAGCCACATCTTTCAGATTTAATTGACGCAATTTCACAATCGTATTTTCTCCATGGTCAATAGTGTCAATCAAAGTTGACAAAAGCTCCCTACGGTAATTTCTTTTTAACGTCCCCAACACACGTTGATCCATAGGCTGACAATTAGCCGTAACATTTGGCGGCAGGAACAATGCTCTTATTTCTCCATCACGAAGTTCATCTTCATTGGGATGAGTGGGAGCATTATCTAATAGTAAAATGGCTTTTCTCGGCAACTGCTTTTCCTTTAAAAACTGTTCAACTCTTGGTACAAATTCACTAAAAAATCATTCTTGAAAAAATTCTGAGCTCATCCAAGCACTCTTTTGGTTTTAATATTTGACTGGCAAAGTATTTTTTGAAACATTTTTGAAAGCTCTTGAATTTTTTGATTTCCCGATCATAGCAAGTTTAAACTTTAGGTTTCCCGTAGCATTACTGCAAGCAAGAATTGTTATTCTTTCCTTACTTCGCTTGTACCCTGGAGCTGCTGCTTCAGTCTGAGCTGCGAGTGTTTTGCTTGGCAGCATTTTACAATTTAGGCCGGTTTCATCACAGTTAAACAGATGTTCTCCGGTCACACCATCACTATCAATTAAAGCATGGAACTTTTCTCTAAAGATGTGTACTGATTCATTATTAGCTGAGAGTTTTTCTCCGAAAACATTGAGTTGTCGAATTCCATACCTCTTCTTTCAGCAGTCCAGCCTGCCAATGTTAGCTGTAAAGTCAGGGTCACCTCCATTAAACCCCTTGCGGAATTGCAGGGCTTTTTGATTCAATATTGGCCCTGATATTGGCAGACCTTTATCGCTATGATGGGTGAACTAAAGATACAAAGCCTCACTAACATTTTGGCACTCACATGGTTTCATGGTTTTCCTTTCTTCTAAGACTTTGGTTGTCCCTCTTTCTGGACACCATTTTTCTATTTCCACTCTGTTTCTCTTCCAATCACCTACAGTTACACATTCAACAAAACAATCTTGGGCCACTTTTAACGCTGATTCACCTTTACCGAGCCTCCTATTCGCCTCAGTTTATCTTCCATAGACACTAACACCCTCTTTCTTTTCGAAGCTGGGGGCCGATAACCTCGATGCTAGGCCCCTTAAAACAACAATTATCATCATCATCATCTTTTCGAAGCCATCACATAAAAACAGTGGGGCAAACAATCACCACACAGATACGCACAGTGTGGCTTAAGGCACTAGCTATAATATATACAGTCAGACCTTTATTGCGACAATGACCGGGTCGCGGCAGAAAGTTATATTCACAGCGCTTGACTCATTGTTGTTTGGCCCTCTAGAGTACAGTGTGGTAAAAATATAAATGGTACGCTGGTTAAGCGAGACTCTACTCTACTCATATAATCTTAGTAGAAATCAGTGTGCATGCTCTAATTTATTTATTATATTGTGTTGTGTTGCTTAACTATTTACACGTGCATAATATTCATACGTTGATAATAATAATAATATCGTATGGCCTCGGGTGCCGGGTGCAAGCTTTGTTATTTGACACCCAGAGGGTAGCTTGCATGTCGAATTTCATACGTTGATGCAAACCTATAACACAACATTGTAGGATAACCTTTTTAAATAACGAGATTCTCTGCGAATCATGAGTACTAACGTTAACAAGACGGAATTATACAAAGTATAATAAGAAAGTCATAATTATAAATATTTGCATATACATTTAAACTTCAACCCTAGTAATTAGGATCCGTTGTTGACCACGTGGCGGTCGAAATGTGTAATCCTAAATTCTCCCCTTATATATCAGTGAATAATATTAATACATGTACTGTAATGTTTTGGGGACCAGTGTTATATAGTGTAACTCCACCCAATCATATTCGGAAAAATGCGTGTTGACCAACTGAAAAGTATAAATGGACAGTTAGTCATGACTATCGCACTACATATAGCATGTAGCCGCCATCTTAGAAATATAATTATTTTATTCAAATTTACTGTTCCGCCAATCAATACAAAACAATATGCGTCCTTAGGCGCTAATCACGGTACATGTTTCGAACCCTTTTAAATACAGTTCTTCATCAGCCGACGTTTGTCCTAACACAGCATACTCTTAAAGACATAGATAAAACACAAATACATGCATCATTCAAAACACATTAAAAACTTTTGCAATACATGATATTAAAACACTATTAAAATGTGGTCTGTCACAATTCCTTTGCCCTTCAAATGACATGAATAGTCGGAGTTTATTTCTGTCTCTAGGAAACCTTCATACTAGGTTTAGCAGTGAGACAGTTACCGGGTGAGTTAGCCGTGGTCGTTACGGCATGACTGCTGGCAGTCGCTCACATCCGGGAGGCGAGGAGGTTCGAATCCCCCCGCCGGCAACCTTGAAGATGGTCTTCTGTGGTTTCCAATCTTCCTTCCAGGCAAATGCCGGGGTTGGTCCCTAACTATAGGCCACAGCCGCTACCTTCCAATTCCTCGTCCTTACATTTCAACTTCCCTCCCCAACGGTACTTGTAGCTCACCCATTGGGTGTCTGTCTCGAAGCAGCTACAAAAACTGGCGAACCGAACATGTCCTCCAACACTTCCAGCACTAAAAGACATACGCTAAAAAAAAAAATATAAAAAAAAAATAATAATAATTAAAAAAAATTGAGATAGTTCATATCTCATAAAAACATTTTTTAAAACCACATGTGTACTGTTGGAAGCCTCCGTGGCTTAGGCGGCAGCACGCCGGCCTCTCACCGCTGGGTCCGTGGTTCAAATCCCGGCCACTCCATGTGAGATCTGTGCTGGACAAAACGGAGGCAGACAGGTTTTTCTCCGGGTACTCCGGTTTTCCCTGTCAAAATTTCATTCCAGCAACACTCTCCACTATCATTTCATTTCATCTGTCATTCATTTAATCATTGCCCCAGAGGAGTGCGTCAGGCCTCGGCAGCCGGCACAATTCATATCCTCGCCGCTAGATGGGGCTTCATTCATTCCATTCCTGACCCGGTCGGAGACTGGAAGCAGGCTGTGGATTTTCATTTCATTCATTCATGTGTACTGTTGGTTTTATTTAAAAGTCACTGTTCATTAAATAGCACAATGCCTGTTGTTGCCTGTCCATAAAGTTCTTCACACCGAAGTGGGTAATGAAGTTCTACTTGTTGTAGAGAAGAAAGTGTTGTCAAATGGGTCTAAAAGATGAGCGGCTCTTGAAGTAGCCTAGTAGTCCATCCTGACAGTTAAGGCTGTCCTTAGTGAGAACATTACACATACCAGGTCAAACCGGGTCAAACTTAAGACATTAATATCAACAATCCACTATTTATTACAGTTGCAATGACGAAACGTAGCAAATATGTAGTCTCACATAAAAGGCTTTCTCTACAGAAGGCGCAAGATAAACGATTCCACACATTCAAAATGATGGACGACTGTACTTTTCAATCAATTCTTCTGGATGCAAAAGCGGAATTACTACGAAACTTATTAAACGGGCAGACTTATGTAGGGTACAACACTTAACATTCATCACTAAGACATTCAATTTGACTCCTTTATAGGGACAAAGAGTTATAAGTTCACTATACCCACACACATACCTGCCAACCCTTCCGATTTATTCGGAAACTTTCCGAATGTTCACCTCGTCTTCCGATCTTTTTATTTACTATTATTTCTTCCGAATTTCGGACCCCAGTGATATACTGTAAAAGAAAAATGAACTGCAAATAATTTCCATTCTCAACGAGATTCTCTCGTAAGTCGTAATTGCTTTTGTGATTGGCGTAACCTTGTTTTTTTGTGTAAGTTTCTCGCTTGGCAGTGAGTTCCATAGCTGCGATTTCGGAATGGTGAGTCAGCTGATTGGCCTACCGCATACTGATTATCTGGTATTTTAAAGGACAGACAGGTGTCAAGCTTGCGCTGATTAGTCGAGGCTGGCCAGGTGACTGATCAGTATGGGATTATACATTGTATGCTACGCGCGGCGATTGTGACTTGATCCGTTTGACGCCACGTTTAGTGCGTCGGTAGATAATTATTTCAACGAGTTGTGTCAATGATTGTTTCGTGTCGTGTGTTTCGTCACGTTATGGCAACAAAACCTCGGAAACGTTATCTCCAAGTGTTCAAAGAAAGCTATAAAACTGAATTTCCATTCATTGTATAATCTAGTAGAGGAAACCATTTTGCTCTTTGTTCCGTGTGTCGTTGCGATATGAATATTTCTCATGGTGGAAAAACTGACATTGTAACTCACAGCAACACTCTAAAACACAAGGACAGTGCTAGTTGTTTACAGAAGAACAAAAAATTTGGTACGTTTTTTGTTCACGGGCATGAAGACAATGCTGCCATTCGAGCTGAATGTTTGTTCACGGCGTTCGTCGTAGAACATAACCTCTCTTTATCATGTTCCGATCACGTGGGACAATTGTTTAGAAAAATGTTCCTGGATTCGGAAATTGCGAAGAAATATGCCTGTGGGAGGACATAAACATCCGCCATTGTTCATGAAATGGCACGTGACGCCGATTCAAAAATTATTAATATTTTAAAATATGGGCCTTTTGCGATCTCCACTGATGGTAGCAATTATAGAGATAGTAAGCTGTATCCTATCGTCGTGTCATTTTTCAACAAAGAATCGAAGATGATTGAAAATCGTTTGCTATCCATGGAGAATTTGGAAGGTGACTCGACTGGTGCTAACATTGGTAATTTGCTTCTGCGTCTTCTGGAAAGACATGCTATTCCAATGGCAAACTGTATAGCTTTTAGTGCAGACAATACCCCTGTTATGATAGGGAGGAAAAATGGTGTTGCTGCGAAATGAAAAGAGCAGTGTAAAACATCATTGTTGCGTGCCCATGCCATTTAATACATCTGGCTGCTGAGAAAGGTGCTGATTCCCTTGCTGTGAAAATTGATGAGATAATGATTGATATTAATTATTATTTAAACAAAAGCTGCAAGAGGAAAGATCATCTGAAGTTATATCAAGCTCTTTACCAAACTGATGTTAGGAAAATACTGAAGCATGAGTGCATGCGTTGGTTGTCCTTGGGTAAATGCTTAGATAGACTGATTTCACAGTGGAAGCCACTGCTGAGTTTTTTTAAGGATGAGGTGAACCAGTCCACTGGCACAAATACATCTCTCAAGAATTTCCAAATTCCCAAAGTAAAGGCACATGGAGATAAGCCTGCAGAAGTGGAATTTGGTGTTAGTGTGATCAGAAGAGTACAAGATCAAGCACGTGTTATCATTGGCAAAAGGAAGTTGGAGAGCAGTTCTTCTTCTCCGTCTGTAAGGAAAAAAGTGACAAAACCAAGTCAAACTGTTGGTATTTCAAGACAGGAGAGACTATTTCTTTTTCTGTCATCCAAGTTAAGTGAGGCATTTTGCTTGTTTCTGGTATTTACCATCCCTACCTTTGAAAAGTATAACAAAGTTCTTCAATCGCAAGCACCTCACATCCATGTCCTAAGATGCATACTGAATGATTTGCTGACAGAAATTCTCTGTAGGTTTGTTAAGCCAGTGGCCATAAAGAAATATTGCACAATTTTAGAAGTGGTCTATCACACAAGAGAGAATCAGAAAGCTGATGATGATTTGGTAATTGGTTCAACAACATCTAGTTGTGTAGAATATCTGGCTCCTAAGGAGAAGAAGGTCTTTTATTTGCATGTCAGGAACTAATTCACTGCAGCCTCTGATTATATTATTCATAAATTTAATTTTGACAGTGAGTTTTCTGTTAATGCTCAAGTGGCACAGATAAGGTCTTTGTCTACTGCTTCCTTTAGTGCCGTGAAGTATTATATCTCTATGTTTCCAATTGTGTTGCCAAAAAAAAAAAAAGACTGTGAAGATGAGCACCAAGCAATGGATGCATTACAATGCCAGTTTTGTGCTCTCCAAATGGAGGATTTGCCATCTTCTATTGTGGAAGGAAAAAGAGCAGATTGTTCTTGGTCTGCTATAGGAGATATACGAGGTGGAGATGGGTGAAATATGACTGACTAGCTAGAGTAATGCTGTCAATATTAACAATCCCACACAGCAAGCGATAGCGATAGTTTAGCCAGGTGAAGAAGACAAGGACACAATTCCGATCATCTCTGAATGACGAAAACCTCAACAAACTGTTAGTGGTTAAATCAAGCCTAAGTGGAAATTGCTACGAGCAGCAGTATGACAGGGCATTTTTGAAGAGAGCAAAGTCGGCTACAAGATCTGCATTAAATCAGTAAGCAGTCTCATGATTACCATCCACATGTATATATATCACCTAATCATAATTAGGTAAGTTGTCCATGATAATTAACTTTAGTCTGACAAAACGTGAACATGTGGTAGCGAATGCGAAGTGTAATCCATCAGAATGATAGTATACGTTTACTTTAAACACGCAATTATGTTCTCTTACGTTTAAATATTGGCCATACATATTACTCGATGATTGATGATTGTTTACATTTTTGTGAATTTTATGCTGAATTCATACTTTGCCAATAAATACACGCAGGTCTTTTGTGTAGCCTCTTTCGCCCACGCCACGGTAAACTGCGCATGATGAAAACTATAATTTTAAAAAAATCTTCCTATTTTTGACTTCCGAAGGTTGGCAGGTATGCACACAGTTTTAGAAAAAGGAGGCTATCTGTTCTTTCCTGAACATCTTGCTTTTCTTTGTCGTAACCTATGCTAGCGACCAAAGAAAAGCTTCCTATAATTTGGGCTACTGTATTAACAATAATGATTATCTAATGTTATTGAATTTTGTAGCTTGCCATTCGTAAATTATAAAAGCCGTGCAGATTACTTTTCTTAAAATTAACTCCTGAGACTCGCTAGAGAACGATACCAAAGTTATATGGTCTAGCATGTCATTTATAATTGTAGTGGTGGCGGTTGTTAATTGTATTAAGGGGTGAAAAACTGAGGTCATTATCTCCAATTTCCTGATATATATATTGTAAATTATAGGTTATACACATGTTCATATCTGGAAATGGACAATTGTACTGATGTATGGAACTGGTCTCTCGATAAGTTGATTAACCAGTATCAAGAACTGGTACACAGTTCCTTAGTGTTGTATTCATGGGTGTGTTGGTGTGACTTAGCTTGTGCAATGATGAAAGCTTTAATGTAAGACAAGGCAAGCACCAGGAGCATAGAAAGACCATTTTGCTATTTTAAAACATTTTTATGTTTCTTGCCTGAAATGACTACAATGTTTGGACTTTGAGTTTGGAGTTTGAAATCTTTGCTCTATACTTTATCCTAATGTAGGTCATGATATAGAAAATCTATTTGATGGGCGGGAGAGTTTTTAAATGGTAAAGACCTAGTGTAATGTATGAAAATAGTTCTTCAAGGAAGTACTTATTTTACATTTCAAAGGCCTACACATTTAAATGAAAGTAGCCTATGACCCAAACTTTGTTGGGTGCTCACGAAGGTCTTCGTATAAGGTATAAAATGTTCCATTTAGCAATCCTGAACTGTAAATTGGATGGACCCAGTACTGTTCCCTCTGTTCCTTTCTCCTTTCTGGTCGAATAGCAGGCGCACAAACAACAGGAGTTTCCAATATTTGCACCTTCTCAAATAAAATGTGTGAACAGAGGGTGCTAGACCATAGGTTCGAATCCCGGCCCTGTCAGCCGCTATCCTGAGTGTGTTTTTTTCCCCAGGTTTTTCAACATTCCCTCGAGGCAAATGCCGGTATAGTACCTTATTGAAGTCCCATGGTACCTACCCTATCCTTTTCACTGACGCAGTTATAGGCACTGCTACAGTCATCACGTAAATACGGATTATCAGACAAGTTCAACACACACCCAACTACACGGGGCTGATGATTAAGATGTCCCAAGCTCCTCAAATGAATTAACAAAAAAAGAAACCCAAATGAGTACAGCAGCTAAACTGTTTGTAGTGTGCACAGGTACAGTGACAAAACAGTCCCGCGACAAAATGTCTCTAGTGTGCGAGAGCTCTAAGAGTTGATGGTAGAATGAGTTCCTGTTTTAAGTTGTTACAGCAGTGAGGCAAAGCTGTAATCTTTTATGGTTGCTGTTAATTTTACTGTATACATGGATCATTTGCCGAAGAGCATAAACTGGTTAGGTGGAAACCAGGCAAGCAGTTTGGCTTGTGCTGATGACCTGGTTGTAATGACAGACACTGTCAAAAGCTTTCAAGTTAAAATGTTGAAACTTGAACAGAAATGTAAGAAATATTGTGTGAAAATCAGTATTTCAAACGAAGGTGATGTCCGTAGGGAAGAAATGCTAGAAGACAGAATTCCTGGTATGAGGAACTTAGTATTTAGTATCCGACTTTGCTGTATGGAGGTAACTGATATGAGGGTGCACGCATGATTGCTAGGACAAATAGATGGGAGAAATGGCAGGTGCATACTCATAATGATAAAATAAAGGCTGTTCATGAGTTAAGACTGATGGTATGGTCATGTGATTAGAATGAGAGAGGAGAGATTACCTAAGTGGTTATTGAACCAGGGTAAGAGAAGCAGAGGTTGTCAAAAGAGGCGATGGTTAGATTCAGTAATCAACGATTCCAACGTAAGAGGTGTAGAAGCAGAGGAGGCCAAAGTTCTAATTACTAGTAGGGGACAGAACATTGTATTTTTACCCACCAAATTCACATGAGGAGTTTACTCTGAAGTGGTAAATTTTCCATGATCTCTTTACTGTGAGGAGCTTGTGTTTCAGCTTGATGTCCGGTGCTTATCCATTACCGTTTGGGAGGGAAGTCTTGCAGACAGAGACAAATTCCCTTAATAATAAACATCATTGATGCCAGTGTATTTTTGTTCCAGAGTTTTGTTACAAAGGTGTTCATAACACTGATATCCCTTGTACATTCGGCGGAAGACACTGGTATAACTTGTATCCTTTCCCAAAGTTTTCTCAATTAATCACCAATGAACATGTCTTTCTTCATTTCTTTGAAGTGACAAAAACCTTCTAAAGTTTTCACAGGTACCAAGGTGTCGCTTGCAAGTTTAAATGTATTGCACAAGCATAAGGTATTTTCCTTACCCAAGAACCTCAATTGGTTTGCCCCCTCCCCCCCTGTGGCCCCATATTTTATCTTAACTTCAGTCTTTACAAAATGAATGACGACTGGAAAAGGCCGTATCTACCAGCCCTTGAAGACGTTATCGTTGAAAGTTATGAAAACACCTTCAGTCTTCACGGTAGGTTTTGGGATGGTGTGCCCTCGGAATGTTCAACTTGAGCAGCCTGAGGACTTTTACCCTTCAAGTGTTTTCACTTCCACATAAAGATAATGATTGTTGTTTTCAGGGGAGAAACAGCAAGGTCATCTGCCCTTTCATAATTATAAAAAAGGCAAGTGAACATTGAAGTGGACAAATGTGATGACAGTTCTTTTCTCAGATACACCACATACTATCTTCATCAACACAAGAGTTTATTCTGCCGCAGGCGTGAATTCACATGATTTGCTACCGTATCAGAACACGGGCAAGATCCCGCAAATGCCAGAGCAGTCTTCTGATGTCTTCTTCCTTATCTGTCCCTTTTGCAACCCGCCTGCGAGTGGTCTTGTTAGCCTTCCTCTCGGCCACCTCTACAATGTACTGAATCCATTCTTTCGTGGGGCATCCTCTTCTTCGAGTGCTTTCGGGCTTAGCCTCAAACACATGCTTCGGCTTCCTTTCCTCCGTCATCCTTGTAATGTGTCCATACCATCATAATGCTTGCTTCTGGATGGTGTGCACTGCGAATTCCAACTTGAGTTTTTCTCTGATTGCTTGGTTTAGCCCCCTGTCTCTTCTGGTTTTATTCACTATCTTGTGGAGATATTTCACCTCTGAGGTGGTAACTCTACTTTCATGCTCTTCCAGCATAGTCCAGGTTTCAGCACCATGGGTGAGGGTTAGTTTTCTCTGAAACTTCCTTTTTTCCCACCAGACACTGATTCAATTGATAATACACGTTGTTCGCCTTCTCCACTCTTGTGTTATTCTCTGTGTCAGCATTGTGCCTAGATAGGTATAGTTGCGGATTTGTTCCATGGTCATTCCTTGCCATTTTACTGTCATTTCTTCTCTGTCTCCACCTATCTTCATCACCTTACTCTTTTTTAATATAGATGGAGAGTCCTCTTGATGGAGAGTCCTCTATCTATCAGGGCACTAGCCCATTCAATGCCCGCTCATTGAATATCTTCAGGGGTGCTGTTTATAATAACTATGTCATCCACATAAACAAGTGATTGGAGATACACTGTCCTCATTCTGCACTTGCCAAATTTAATTTGTCTCGTCATTACCCTGCACTGTCTGATCTCTTGGTCCATGAACACTGCGAAGAGGGGTGGGCTTAGGCTATCCCCTTGTTTAACGCCTCTGCCTATCCTAAATTTTCTGCTCATATGCCCATCCAGTCTCACAACTCCCTTAAAATTCTTACATATACTTAAGTACCTAGGATCCATCATTACCTCTAGCTGCGATGCTACTTCTGATACCCGAGCAAGGGTAAACGCAGCTTGGCTTAAGTGGAGAAAAGTCACCGAAGTTCTCTGTGATAAAAAGATGCCTACGTATTTAAAGGCAGAAGTTTATAAGAGCGTGGTACGCCCAGCGGCAATCTATGGGGCAGAATGTTGCCTAATGACAAAAAAGCATGAGGAGACACTACATACTATGGAGATGAAGATGCTCCGATGGACCCTAGGACTGAATAGGTGTGACCTTGTACGGAATATAGATGCTCGTCAAAGATTAGGCATCGCTCCAATTGTGGAGAAAGTGACACTTAGTAGTCATGAGAACTCAGTCACTAAAAGAGCTCTTCAAATTGACCTAGGTGGATGCGACCGCATGGAAGACCAGCAAAGCGGTGGACCGACAATATCAAGGTCGACATGTACGATGTTGGCTTAAAATAGTAAGATGGCAATGACAGACTGAATTGGAGGAGATGTAGCAAAACAGTGGACCCTGCACTGCAAGATAAACACTAGGAGAGAGAGACACACACTTGGGATTACTCTGATCAGCTTTCCTCCAATCGGTAGTGCTTCCAGTGCTCTTTTTGAACTGAATCAAATGCGGCTGTAATATCGAGGAACGCCAGATATGTGTTGTTTCTCCGAATATTCGCCTTCTCTATGAGGTATTGAAGGCAGCTGGGTCTGCCGGTGTGGGCGGAAGGCTGTTTGCTCTTCTTGTAGCTCTAGATCCACTCGTGTCCTGGATCTTTTCACAATAATGCTCGTACACAATTTCAATATAACTGACAAGCGGATGGCTACCTTTCTTATGGATCAGGATTATGATGTTGTTTGTCAATTTTTCAGATATGATTTCCTACTTCCAACAGATATTAAATAGCATCTTTAAACATTTTTTTATCTCTTCTCCTCCTTTCTTAACCAGTTCAGGAGTTATGTCATGTGGACTTCATCTTGGTGATAGCTTTATTGATTTCATAGCTACTGATTTCCCCATCTTCATTCTTCACCCTCTCTATCTTCAGGGGTGGGGGGTAGAAGACCTCGTAGTTCCGCCCCTTAAAACGACAATAACCATCTCTATCTTCAAATTGCGGTCATTTTGCTCTTGCTCTATCTCATTAGTCTCTGGTTCAAACAATTCTCCATGATCCCAGAACTTCTTCTACTCTGGTTTTGAGCGTACCATCTTTGGTTTGCATATTTATTATTTTCTTCCCATACTATCCTCTAAGTTCTTTTACTATTGTCCAAAACCTTCGCTTATATGGAAATTTTTCTGTTTCCTCTCCAAATTCTTTCCAACTGTCTCCGTTGGCTTGCTTGACTTTCATCTTCGATGCGTTTCTAGCTTCCACATACGTATTCCAGTCATCCCTCCTTTTTGTTTGCATATACTGTACCTCTTCCATGCCTTTTTCTTTTTCTTTACTGCCTCCTGTACTGTTTCATTCCACCATCAAGATCTCTTCTGATAGCCTCTCACTGTCTTGTTTTCAGGACGATAACCTCAATGTAAGGCTCCTTAAAACTCCAAATATCATCATTTTCATGTCTTGTCTTCATTCCACACAATATCTTGTGTTGTCTTCTTGATGGTGTCCCTTAGCACTTCCCAAACGTGTTCATATCCATATTTTCTCTGGCTGCCTTCAGCTGCTGATCCAATTCTTCCTTATATCTCTTCTTCCTTAACTTCTTATTTAACCTGGTCTATGATCAGCATGGAATAATTTCTGGGTATCTGAGTCCTTGGTGTCTAAAAATACGTGGTCATGACTGAAAGGTGATGCTCGCACATTGCATATCTTGTACTTTCAGCTTAGGTAAAGTAGTCTATAGAACTCTTCGCTCCTCGTCCTTCGACAACGTATGTCATCAGCTGACACTTTTTGTGGGGAAAGAAATTGTTTCCAATGAGTACAGATTATCCACACAGAACTCTATCGTTCTGTCCCCATTGCGATTTCTAACTGCTTCTGCTGCATATCTGGCCATACACCCGTATCCTTCTTTTTGTTCATTACCAAACTGTGCGTTCCAGTCTCCCATGACATTGACATGCTTGTTTCCATCGTGAGCTCTATTTATTGTTGTCTGCAATGCTTAATAGAAGTCATCCTTCTCTGCTTCATCCCCGTAAAGCAAAATTACGACATTACAACACGGTAATCAAACCAGAGGTACTATACGCCTCTGAAACAGTGATCATTGGGGGAAGATCAGTAATTAAAGATATACAAAAACAAGAAAGAAAAATCTCGGGGAAATTTTTTGGCGCAGTTTGTACTGAAGGAATTTCGATGAAAAGGAAATCCCAGGAGCTTTATCAGCATACGGAGAAAATCTTGGACACACTCAGGAAAAGGCGTTTGAAATTTTATTGACATATTCTCATAATGAGTGAACACAGGCTAAACAATTCTAAATATTTCCCTCTCAATGAAAGCTAAGAACAACTGGCTGCTTGAAATTGAAAGAGACCTTCAGGAAATAGACATCTCAAATAATCAAGTACTAGGCAAATCTAAATTCAAATTTTTAGACCACCCAAACATTACATCCATAAGAACCTGGATGGAGGAGCGCAGAATAATAATGTTTTTTTTGTTTTTTGTTTTAAACCCCTGGCACTACAGCCCATGAAAGGCCTAGGCGTAAGGTAATCTGTGGCCTAGGACTACCAAGTGATTGCTGCCTAGCCATTTGGCCTGCAGATATTGGGGTGACGCGTGGTCAGCGCATCGGGTCCCCTCGGCCGTTAATCTTGGTTTTCGTGACTGGGGCGCTGCTTCACTGTCAGACAATTACTCAATTATCTCCCATGACATTGACATGCTTGTTTCCATCATGAGCTCTTTTTATTGTTGTCTGCAGTGCTATGGTTTCCGGTCATCTTTAAATAGGCACTCGAGGCTGAGTGCACCCCGTTCCAGCCCTCACGTCAGTTTCTAAAATCCCTGACGGAGCCGGTAATCGAACCCGGGGCCTCCGGGTGAAAGGCAGGCGCGCTGCCCCAACACCACGGGGCCTGCTTGTTATTTGTTTTACATCCCTTTTAACTGCTGTGGCTTTTAGAGCCGCCTGGGTGCCGGAATTTTGCCCCGAAGGGATCTTTAACGCGTCAGTAAATCGACTGACACGGCTCCCTCGCATTTGCGCACCCTCAAATGCCAACTTCCTGCGCCAGGATTCGATCCTGCTATCTTGGACACAGAAGGCGAGAACGTTACCACTGAGCCACGCAGCCAGTCCCATAGCAAGAAGATGAAGAGATATTGGGAGGACATGAAAGCAAGCTCAGCTCCTTAACGATGTAAATAATGATAATAATAATACAGTAGGCCTAATAGTACGCTACAACGAATAGTTGTGGGTGTAGAGTCACCGCGCTGAGACGCCGATACATTGCCCTGAATGAGATTTTTATTGTATCAGTGAATCTACTGATAAGTAAGTGTAGGCCTACCTCACATTGAAATACCGGTACTGTTCAATGATGATCGACTCTGGCGAGATTCGCTCCATCATTATTGGACACAATAACCGCAATACAAAGCCAGGCCGAGACGGAAAACAGATGTCAGTATTAAGTTAAGTTACAGGGTAGAATTGTTATTATATACAGTAGGCCTAATTCGTACTTTGTGCTTATGCCTACTTTCTTCAAAATGAAGCTGAATATTGCTTCTGAGTTATTACACCGGATTTTGGTCATCAGCCCTCTCATGCTTTCCATTATGAGGAACAACTTGCTTAGAAATGTGCTATGGTCCAGGCAAATGCTGGGATGGTACTGCATTTTTAGTCCTGAACAACCTACCCAAATGCTCGTTGTTACTCATGGGGCAGATGACCACTACCGTATTAACACAGGTTATCGGACAAATACCATACTCGCTCATGTACGCATGAATGATGTGCATAATTGTCTCAAGTCTCAAATTGAAATAAAAACAACATATTTCTAGTATTGTGGGTTTAAATAATAGATAACTGGTAACTTAAATACATCAAACAACGCTAAAGAGCACTAAAACACATGAAAATGATCTTCTGAGCACTAAAACACATGAAACAGAACACTTTAGTACTGAAACATACGATACAGCTGTATAGAGCTTTAATGAGTACTAAAACAATTGATACAGCTGTATAGAACTCTAAAACTTATCAAACAGCGCTACAGAGCACTAAAACACATGAAATACCATTATAGATCATTAAGACACAAAAAATGATCTTTTGAGCACTAAAACACACGAAACAAAGCTATTGAGTACTAAAACGCTTGATACAGCTTTATAGAGCTCTAAAACACATTAATCAGCGCTATAGAGCGAGAGAACACTTGAAGCAGCCTGATAGAGCATTAAAATACGTGAAACAGCACTAAGTTATAGATAACTAAAACACATGACACAGCGCTATAGGGTACAAGAACACATGAAACAGCGCGACAGAGCACTAAAACACATGAAACAGCGCTATAGAGCACGACTACACATATAAAAATCTTTGCGCACTAAAACACATGATAGAGAGCTAATTAGTACTAAAACACACGATACAGTCGTATAGAGCTCTAACCCCATGAAACAGTGCTATAGAGCCCTAATACACATGTAAAAGATCTTTAGACACTAAAACACACGGAAAAGAGCTATAGAGCACTAAAACACACGAGAATGATTGTTTGAGCACTAAAACACATGAAACAGAGGTATTGAGTTCTAAAATGCATGAAACAGCTGTATAGAGCTCTAAAACACATCAAACAGCGCTATAGAGCACTAAAACACACGAAAAAGTTCTTTTGACACTAAGACACATGAAATAGGCCAGTCAAAAGTGACACAAAAAATGGCTAAATTCGCAAAACATGATGAATCTCTGATTTTTTAGTATGTTGATTGGACCCATTATGGCTAAGTAAACCCAAGTTTTCAACTCTCAAAAGTTGTGGAAAAATTTTTACACACCAAAAACCTCGGAATTTTTGGACTTGTTTCAGATTCTGCTCTATATCTCATAATCCATGCATTCTTCGTCAAACGCTAATCTATACGTTTGTTAAGAGCATTAAATGTGTGACAATTTATGCCTAACCGTAGCTCTGTATGTCAAAGGGTTACTGAATTACGGCACATTGAAAATAGGCCAGGTTTACCAAAAATAGAACATTTTAGTTTTAGACCTTCTTTGGACCGAAACTGCGCCGAAACCGTTGATCCTACGAGTAGAACTTGTAGAATATACTTTGTAGGCAATTCAATTAGCTTTAAATTAAGCGCAGAGCAGGGTCCCTATGGCTCGTAGTTCTCTAAAAATAAAAAAAAAAAAAAAAAAAAAAACAACATATAAAAAGAAAATCGCATTTTTCCAGAAATGTACCTAACCACTTTTTGTTGCATGAAGTGCGATTTAAACATGCAAAACGTGTTTTTATGAATCTACGGGAGGGCGAGGAGGACGACCGCCCAGGGCCCCGCGGTCCGGGGACGGGGGGAGGAGCACGCCATAGATTTTTAAATTTAATTAATTAATTATATTTTTCAAACTAATTAATAATTCATAATACTTTTTTCAGTGCATCTATGACCTCCCGTGAAACAGAGAGGCTCTTGCTTGGCACTGAAAGGTCACAAATACTGTTTGCAGAAGACAATGAAAATGTACAAATTATAACTGCTAAATTCAAAAGCGCCCTTGGAAAACTTGAAGAAGAAGGCCCGACCGCAAAACTTTGGGTACTCTACTATCGAATGACCTTACTCATGAAGCAATTCATTCAAGCCGAAAGGATGGGAGATTGGAACCTTCACCTGCAAATAATCAGCCAAATGCTCCCATTCTTTCACTCGTCTGGACACTTCTTCTATGCGAAAATTGCTCGTTTATATTTACAAGATATGAGCACTCTGTAAGACCGGATGGACCCAACCGAATATCAATTGTTCACGAAAGGATGCTTCACCATCCGCAGATCCGACAAATTTTGGTCAGGTCTGTGGACTGACTTGACAATTGAACAGGTATTCATGCGTTCAATGAAGAGCCAGGGTGACCTAACCCATGGCAGAGGTATCTCTACAAGTGTGCTCTCTCGTTGGACTTGCGGGATAGTAAATATGTTTTTTTTTCGTGTGGTCTCCTGAGAGGCCGAGTGCAGGTCTTTCTAGTCGACGCCCGTGGGCGACCTGCGCGTCGGGATGAGATATGGAATGGATGAAGATGAATGAAATTGGGCAAGGATGTGGATGGAAGCGGCCGTGGCCTATCAGAAGGTACCGTCCCAGCATTTGCCTGGTGTTGAAAATGGGAAATCACGGAATGCTGAATATATGTGAAGAGGTAGAAGGGTATTGGGATATTTCCTCCACAACAAGTGAACAGCATGTCGATATGCGACCTACGCAAATTTTCACGAGATACCTCTGACGTGAAAAAACTGAAAGCCTGGTTCAATAACCATCCACCGTTCCCATCGATAGATAAACTCGTATCTATCAGCAGTGGCACTGTAGGTGGCCCCCACATAAATTACCACACTGCCCGAGAAGGAGGACTGAAAGGGGTGAACCGAATTATTGGAAAAACGTTTGGGAATGTTAGTTTCTCTAGGAAAGAAAAAAGTCCTCTCTTTGGCAACGCCTACCACCTCTATCAAGATTCACAAGAAGAGAGTCGATGTCGAGCCACTCACCATCTTCTAACGCATGTGAATCATGTAACAGTCAGACCTTCAGTTGAAGGCCCACTTCACATATGAGCTCGCTCCATTTCCAATGGTCCTATTTCCGACAAAGGGATGCGTAAAGGCACAAAATCAGCTTTTTACGCTGTTTTCACTCAAGCCACAGAGAACGTCAGTGTGCAGGCAAAAACATTTGCTGTCGTCGATGGAGGATACCTCCTCCATAAAGTCGTGTGGCATCGGAATGATTCGGTACGGGCTATCACAGCAAGCTACTTAAACTACATATTTAACCACTTTGGGAGAAATGTTTGTGTAGTCTTCGAAGGGTATCCTGAGGATGGCGCCCAAAAGAGCACCAAATTTGCAGAGCGATCACGACGGTATTCTGCAGCAGCGGAAATTGTGTTTGACGCATCGACCATCATCACAGTCCCCCAAGAGAAGATGCTCTCGAATGACAAAAACAAGGTTCGTCTCATCTCTGTTCTTCTCTTGCTCTCGAGGGGATTGAGACAAGAATATCAAAAGAAGACGCAGACCGCGATATCGTCGTGACTGCTCTGCAAAAAATTACCTCCAATGACCACGTCAACTTCTTTGGAGAGGATGTGGATTTGCTTGTGCTCCTCTGTGGTCTAGGATCCACTAAAACGAACGTATACTTCAAGAAGAGTGGCAGAGGTGGTGCGGGTTGCGTCCAATTCTCCACCAGCTCATTCAACCAAGGGGAAGTGGAGCTACCACCTGGATTTGAACTTTTCATGCACGCATTTACTGGGTGCGACACCACCTCTGCCCTCTTCTGGCAGGGGAAGATGAAAATGTGGGGACAGTTCAGACAAAATCAAGCCCTAGTGGACCAAGCAAGAGTTTTCCTCGAGACAGATGCCACACACCAACAAGTCGCAGCAGCCGGTGACAAGTGCCTAGTTGCCCAACATGGAGGAGACCAAACGACAGACATCCTCAACGATGTACGCTTCAGTACTTTTGTGAAGACAGTAGCCAACGCCAAAGCGAATCTGGCCCTTTTGCCCCCAACCACAGAGGCTACTTAGTATCACCATTACCGCACATACCACCAGGTGCAAAAGTGGTTGGGGGTGGAGAAAGAGGCCACCGACTGGGGTTGGGAATTGACCTCGGCTGGACTCTTCCCCATTGCCAGTTGGCAAGCTCTTGCCCTCGCAGAGCTCCTAAAACTCCTCTCGTGCAAATTCAAGAAGGGGTGCAGAGGTGGCTGCACTTGCCTGAAAACAGGGCTCAGATGTTCGGTGATGTGTGCTACCTGCTCTGGGAAAAGTGCTAGAACGCTGCCCTTATCATCATTGAAGAGGACGACGACGACGAGCCTCAAGACAACCTTGACGATCCACCAATACTGGAGTACCTACGTACAGGGAACGAAGACGACGAGCCACCAATAGTGGAAGACCTACCTATCGAAGAGAGCAACGAAGTAACGGCCCAGGGCCATCAAAAACAAGGCGACGAGTTTGACTATGTGTCTAATTTGATTGACTGATTGATTGATTAAGACACTTTGAACACTAAGACACATGGAACAGAGCTCTTTTGTACTAAAACATATGATAACAGCTGTATAGAGTTCTAATGAGTACTAAAACAATTGATACGGCTGTACAGAACTCTAAAACTTATCAAACAGCGCTATAGAGCACAAAAATACATGAAATAGCATTATAGATCATTAAGACCCCAAAATTGATCTTTTGAGCACTAAAACACATGAAACAAAGCTATTGAATACTAAAACGCTTGATACAGCTTTATAGAGCTCTAAAACTCTTTAATCAGCGCTATAGCGTCCTAAAACACATCAAAAAGCGCTATAGAGCACTAATACACATGCAAATGATCTTTTGGCACTAATATACATGAAAATGAGCTATTGAGTAATAAAAACATGATACAGCTGTAGGCTATAGAGATCTAATGAATACTACAGCGTTTCATACAGCTGTATAGAACTCTAAAATAATCCAACAGCGCTATAGAGCACTAAACCACATGAAACTGCATTATAGAGCATTAAGACTCATAAACATGATCTTTTGAACACTGAAACACATGAAACAGAGCTATTGAGTACTAAAACGCTTGATACAGCTGTATAGAGCTCTAAAACACAACAAACAGCGCTATAGAGCACTAAAACACCTGAAAAATGTATTGAGCACTAAAACAGATTTATTTACTCGTGTCAGGAACAAAAATATTACATAAGAAATTATGTACAAAATAGGCAACAAAAATGACAAAACTTCAACATTTAAGGTTCTAAATAATGCATGACCAATATTTTGCCATGTCACGTCCATTTGGTGTAGCCTTCGCCAGATCCTCCATGGTGCACAGTATAGGACACAGACTGCACTGAAGCAGATGACCCATCGCATTCACAAAGGACCGAGTCGCAGCAAAAAAAAATTTTTTAAATGAATGTTGGACTTGGATCTGCCAACCCCAGATCGCAATCTGTTGAGAGACTAAAACAGATGAAACAGAGCTATTGAGTACTAAAACACATTATACAGCTGTATATTCTAATGAGTACCAGAACGCTTGATACACCTTTATAGAATTCTAACACACATCAAACAGCGCTATAGAGCACTAAAACACTTGAATCAGCATTATAGAGCATTGAGACACAAGAAAATGATCTTTTGGGCACTAAAACACTTGAAAGCGAGTTTTTGAGTACTAAAACACATTATACAGCTATATAGAGCTCTAATGAGTTCTAAAACGCTTGAACTCTAAAACACATCAAACAGCGCTAAAGAGCACTAAAACACATGAAACATCATTATAGTGCATTGAGACACTAAAAAAATGATTTTTGAGCACTGAAAAACATGAAACCGAGCTAGTGTGTACTAAAACACATGATGCAGCTGTATAGAGCTCTAAGACACATGAGACATGGGGCAGATGACCTCGTAGTTCCGCCCCTTAAAACAACAATAACTAACACATGAGACTGCGCTGTAGCATACTAAAACACCTCAAACAGCGCCATAGTGCACTAAGACACACGAAGCAGCGCTATAGAGCACTAAAACACATGAAAAAGATCTTTTGAGCCCTAAAACACATGAAACAGAGCCATAGAGTATGATACAAGCCGTATAGAGTTCTAAAAAACTTGAAGCAGCGCTATAGAGCACTAATACGCAGGTAAGAGATCTTTTGAGCACTAAAACTCCTGAAACAGAACTATTGAGTACTGAAAATCTTGATACAGCTGTATCGAGCTATAATACACTTCAAACTAAAACCCATGAAAAAGTGCTATTGCATATTAAAATGCTTGATAAAGCTGTACCGAGCTCTAAAACACATCAAACATCGCTATAGAGCACTAAAACACATGAAACAGAGCTATTTAGTACTAAAACACATGATACAGCTGTATAGAGCTCTAAAACACATCAAACATCGCTATAGAGCACTAAAACACATGAAACAGAGCTATTTAGTACTAAAACACATGATACAGCTGTATAGAGCTCTAAAACACATCAAACAGCGCTATAGAGCACTGAAACACCTGAAAGAGCCTGATGGTGCACTAAAATACAGGGTCTTTATATTTGCTTGACAAGGACATTTCTCGCTCACGCGCTCCGCCAGTGACGGCTCAATTGCCAGCGACCGCGTGCGCATATGTGCGGCAGAATACGGTGCTTAAAATCAATATCATGCATTTTTACTCACCATGTTTACAGTACATGCTGAAAATGTTCCCCATCCGCTGCCAAACATAATTGACATCTCCTAATGAAGTTCCCGGTTACTCCGGTTAATAAAGCTTCAGTTAGGAAATAACGACGTCTATTTTTATTGTTTACTGAACCTGTATGTTTGAAGCGGGAATATCAGCAGACCTTTCAACGTGCTCTTCCGGCACTCTTAATAATCATCTTCATAGGCATCCAAGACGCAATACAAATACAGGGGGTATTAAACATGAAGGCGGGACGCACCCAGGACCCTCCGAATGTGCATCAGCGCCACCACAAAAATCATCCCCTTAAAAAAGCGTTCCACAAACGCATAGTCGACGAACCAATGACCCAATCGCAACTTCCTTGTCAACTGAAACCAAGCTGGAGTCCTTCTTTGATAACCCTTCACAAATCCTCACTTGATTTCACATTTAATCCCTCGTCGGCATCCGACGGCAACAATATATATTTAAAACCTTTCATTAGTTTGACTTAGCTCACTCTGGCCTTCTCTTCAACCCACAACTGATTCATTTTGGCTCCATTTACAAATTATCATTTATTATTATTATTATTTTATCATGTACAATAATTCCTGCCAAGCTTTTAACACACATTCGTATATTTTCATTAACAACATTTCATATAAAAAAAACGCGTCGGAATTGGTATATTTTCGTCTTTCAACTTTCCACATGCTGTGACAATTAATTTTAAGATGCACAACCCCTCAAAACATTACTGATACAATAGTATAGTACTCACATGATTCTGGTGGCCTCCTCCAGCATAAATGAAAATTATCATCCATCTTCGTGGTGATTTTAACCTTCCATATTACACCAGTAACAAATTTTGACACTTTTCTCAAACATTTTCACTTTGTGATTTAAACTTATAACACAAATCTTCATTATAATTAGCAACCCTTTCTTAAGGTATTCTTGCTCATTAGATTATAATTTCACACTTAAATTTTAACACTTTGACACATTACAACATTATTTACATAAAAGATCACTCGAGCATGCAATAATGCTTCTTTCCACTTTCATTTAAACCATACGGTTTTAATTTCCATTCTTTACACACGTATAGAATTCTAGCGACGTCTACTCGTGGAATGCAGGTACTTTTATCCCTTAATCCTCTTCCTAACGTCCTGCTTTATGATTAGCAATCTCTGCTTGCTAATTCGACAACTCCTACTCGGATAATGTCCCTCCCATCTCAGCTATTCAAATCTCAATGTTTCTAACTATTTAAATTCACGTAACTCTACTCGTTTCCGGCTGATATAATGTTCAATATCTCTCTACTGGTACGTATTTTCTCTTCTTACAATGTTCACGACGCTTACTTTCCTTCAATAACAGTAGTTATTTCATGAAGATATTTGTATCATCTGACTTCCTTCTCCTCGGCCGTATTTCGACTCGTGCCGTGATTTTGGCTTAACAGTTCTATATCTGGCTTCTACTATTTGTATCGGCGACTTCTAGTAGTCCGAATCTTATTTATTCCGAGCTCGTGGTTAACCCTTCCAGGGTTTCGGAACTTACTGTACTTTGCCCCACCGGCGTCTAGTACTAACAATCACGTGGCCCTCGCCAGGGTCCAACTCCAACTCGTACTGCTTACTGGCGTATCAACTGACAGTGCTATCTCGCGTAACGTCCCCCTCTGGGGTTCCAGATCAACTTGTATAACTTAGCCCTCTCGAGGTCCAAGAATCGACTGACTATCGTGGTCTTCTTACAGCGTGACATGCCCTCTCTGGGGCTCAAGATAAGCTATGACTGACTTACACTCGGCTTGCTCGGCCTTATATTTCATTTGGCTAAAATATAGTCCTGTGAATAATTTTGAAACTTAATTTCTGTTTCCGTCGTCCTATCGTGTTTTAAAAATTACCTCCCTGCTCAGACAGTGCTGCAGGTCTCGAAAGTCATTCGCGGGGCCAAATTCGATCATACACTTCTTCTCTAAAAATTCCTAAAGTAATGCTTTCATAACATGGGCTGTGATTAAACTCACACCGTCAGCATGTATCTCTGCGCGAAGCTATGATTAGCCGTGCTCCTACGCGCTTAATAGAAATATCTTGTCATTAGACATTTTTATAATTTCAAAAATCATCTATTCAATTTTCATCCACTGTGGCGTCTTCCTTTATTATTAAAATTGCGCGGTTCTTGAAATAACAGCAATTTCCTTGTATTAAAGGTCCGCCTCCGACTGACATCATCGCGCTTTCAGCCAATTCAGCACTCAATCGGTGGTTCCCCTTCGTGCAACAGCCTAATATATATTGAAATGAGTCCGCGTCTTATCTGACATTAATGGATTCTGACCTCATCTCGGCCGTGCTGTGCTGGTCATGATTTCACTCCTTAGGAATGCATAAAAATATCAAATGACGTCATCGGTCTACTCTCAGCTCTCATAAACATTAGTTAGATATCTTCTTAATTTCGTTCTGTAATGTCCCTTATCTAAATTAATACTTTCGTTCTCCGGGCTGGTTATATCCTCTGTGTATCTTACAGCTCTCTTTTAAGTTTGACTACAAGTAGAATATTCTTCTCAGTTTCAACTTCAAATGATGTCTGAATATAATATCAAGACCTGGCTTTTCATTTGGACTTGACTACTTTCACCTAGGGTTCGGGCTTCGACTCATTTGTACCAAATCACAAAAGGGTACATTATAGAGCGCGAAAACACATGAAAGTTATATTCGGAGCACTAAAACACAACAAGACAGAGCTATTGACTAATAAAACCGCTGTATGGAGCTCTAAAATACATGAAACAGCGCTATAGGGTACTGAAACACCTGACACAGCGCGATAGTGCACTAAGACACACGGAACAGCGCTATAGAGCACCAATACACATGTAAAAGATCTTTTGACACTAAAACACATGAAAAAGAGCTATTGAGTACTAGGAAGCTTGATACAGCAGTATAGAAACCTAAAATAATCAAACAGCGCTATTGAGCACCAAAACACATGAAAAGGATCTTTTCAGCACTAAAACACCTGAAACAGAGCTATTGAGTACTAAAACACATTATACAGCTGTATAGTCTAATGAGTACTAGAACGCTTGATACAGCTGATTAGAACTCTAACACACATCATACAGCGCTATAGAACACTAAAACACATCAAACAGCGCTATAGAGCACTAAAACACAAAATACTCATATTTGTTAGTTTTCCTTTTTAGATAAAAAAACCCGCAATTTACTCCATTTGACGTCTCAATCTCATCAAAGTTTGTCAAGTATACGAGACTGATTCCCATTCTCGAAATTCAATCAATATCAACCCAAGCATTCTTCTCATACAAAATAAAGGGACAATATTAAACATCTTTGAAAACATTGAAATCCATGCAGCGCAAAATCGGGATCTGAGAAAGAATGGTTGGTTGGTTCCTTAGTTTAGGGGCTGAGACAACGTGGTCATGTTGCCCCGTGTACTTTGGGTGTGTGTAGAATTTGTCTGATAACCGGTGTTAATTGTGATGGCTGTATTAGTGTGTGTTATCTGTGATTCAGGTAGAAGGACTGCAGAAGATTAATTTTTTCAAGTAGTTCCTACGTTTGCCACCAAATGCTACCGTCCATGACACCTAGCAGCGGACGTGGCTACTAAATGGCATCGCAGTCAACACCTGGCTTCGAACGTTGGAACTAATATAGCGTTATCAAACTAACCTACAAATTTTAGCTTCCACAAGTGTAGTTAGTGGAAGGTTATTTTGCATGCCATAAATCTATGACATGGGACCACCGCGCCGGCTTTACTTCCCCTCTGAAGGAAGGCATATCGGTACTGAGGGATTTTTAACGCTCTTAAAAATCCGACGACTTCGGCCGGGTTCGAACCGGCGATCTTGGGCATAGAAGCTCAGCATGCTACCAACTACGCCACCGAAGTCGCTTGAGAAAGAATATAAACGATATAACATTCGTCGATAAAAATTGGATCTGTGCTGCCAAGATAGCCTCCTTAATTGCAATGTTTTGTCACAAGGACTAGATCTCGATTTGAGGCTTTATCAACAATTTCATTTGCATAACATTTGGAAATGGCACTTGTTTTTAGATATGGAATAACAATCCAAAAATATATTTTAAATGTATTTTAAGTTTTTAACCTGTTATAAATTTTATTTCTTTATTTTTAATCATCGTAAAGCAAATTACAGTGTTTTAACTTACATATGTTGCAAAATAACTTTATTGGATACTAATTTGATGTATTAGAGATTGATACAGTGTTGCTGACGAAAGTCCCTTACAAGGAAAAAACATGAACTACCACTAGTTTAACAAATTACTGTATTGAAAAGTGGCGAAAGATTGAATATAATCTTAATCAAGAGCTCAATAACGTTAAATTATGACTAAAGTCAAAGAAATACATCCAGATGCCAAGCAGGCATACAAACATGCAAACAAATATAGTACTATCACAATAAAGATGAGCAGTGTATGCAAAGACATAACATTTTTTAAAAATTGTTAGGAGGAAAAAGATGTGCCAACACACTTAAGTAAATTTCAATGGAAAAAATGCAGGACGATACATGAAATAAAAACACTAGAAACTATCAACGAAACACTACTGTACCTAGACGCGAAATTAATCTTCTATACAAGGAAAAGGCATTTCTTAACACACAAATGTATGAACACCATTTACTAGCAGCAAAAATTCTAACTAAATTCGGATGGGACACATTTCAAGGATAATACGAAGCAAAATGCTATCCATATCGAAAAAGAAGCAAAAGACATTACGCAATAAAACCAACAAATTAAAAACCCCGTACATACAAAACAACAGAACATAACCAAGACAATCCAAAAATCCACACATTCCAAACACCAATAATAAACTTAACAGGAATAGTATTAACACAAGAGGAAAACTCAATTTTGAGTCAAGGCCCAAAACATAATATTGGCCTCAACAGATAAGGAACTAACAATCACCATCATAGTAGCAGAAGTACTACAAGCGATAAATATATTTCTATCTGAAGAAAGAAACGCAATACGATTTGAAACTAATAGGAAAATTCAGCAAATAGGAAAAGAAAAAAGAAAGAAAACAGGAAAACAGTAAATAAAGAAACACAACAAATTAATATCTTGAAACAATATTATAAGTCAATGATCTAATAAGGTAGTCATGAAATCTCATAAATAAAGACCAATATATAGGAAAAACAGAACAATTCTTTGAAAACCCGAAGTTTAAGAAAATTAAGAGAATTGGGCACGAATGTGCATAGAAATACATAGAAATAATGTTCTTGATGCTCACTCGCAGCAAAATTGAGTTAGCAATTTCTTCCTTTGTTCGCATGTGAGTACATGGTATCTGTCACATAAACACTCTCAGAGATCGAATATGTACGTAGAATTTGGATAATGGTAGACTTTGGTTCGACAGAGCCTGAAGTGGAAATCGTGTAGTGTAATTAAAACTAATTATCAAAAACTAATAATCATTAACCTAAATTGAGATCAGGAATAAAACGGAAATTAAATGTGAAATAATAATCAATGGACACAATATTTTGACTTAAATAAATTTTTATAATCAGACCATTCTAAATAAGAAGCCTAATGCTTAAACTTAACTTTATCTAAAGACCATATGATGCAGGAATGTGATTTCCTTTACACTCTATGCTTGTCTAGGACAGTTATTCCCAATTTTTGAGACGACAGTTACCATGGCGTGGAAACTTGTGAATATCACGACCATGCGCAATAATGTGACGTTATACAAGAAGTTGTACTTCATGCAGTCACCGACATAACTCTTTTTTCCTCCTTGTACTAGCTGACGGCTAGTCACAAAGAGTGATCACCTTGTGTACGCAGGGCACAAAGAGTGCAACATTAGGAGTGTTATATTATTGTACAGATTTGTGTTGTTATTTTTTAGTTAGGAAAGCTGTGCATATTTTTAGCTTTGTGTTTTTTATTTCCTTGAACCATATCGTCTACTTAACATAAATTGTTTTCAGAATTGATTAGCTAGACAAAGTAACGTAAAGATAAATATTGGACGTTGACACCATCGTAACTTCGTTATTTTTATTATTGCCAATTAAATGACTTTATTGTAGAAGAGTGGAAATTGAATTGCAGTAGGATCAGGCGAAATTATTATTAATATTTTTAATTAATGGGATGGTATTTGCGTAGGGAATTTTATGTGCCACGAATCTTAGCTTGATTTGCAATTTATTTTGTAACTAGGATTTGTAGAAGGGATTTCTAAGTACTAATTAGGTTGTCAGATTTTATTATTCAGTTTAGATTAATTTAGAGTGGAATAGCCGTTACAACTCTTCTAAGAATCGGGATAGGGATGTGATTTTTTGAATAAATTCAGTGAATATATTTACTTAAGCTTGGGACCTTATACTTTTAGATTTTCTTTTTCCTCTGGATGTGTTCCTGGAGCTAGTTTAAAATACCCACACCTCTCTCCCAACCCGATACTCCCTGAGAATACAGTCTCGTGCCGAGGTAGTCAAAAGACTCATCTGATCCTCTCAGTGTATGCTTTCTTTGAAAAGGGGTCTCGTGTGGGCTGATCTCGATCCCCAGTCCCAAGATATCTCGGACTAACGGGCACAATACAAACTTTCTAAATATGTTCAACAAAAGAAAATCTAACATGAAGACAACACCAGTTACAGATATGTTCTCACGAACACAAGCAGACGGATTGACATTTCGCCCAAGTAGATCTCATTTTATTCAAAATTCGAATGTAGGTTAAAAATGAAATCAACGTAAATTGTTGCCTAGTACTGTACATCCACTTATAACTGCTATGTGTGACCAGTCATAAGGAAAAGAATGGAAGGAACGAACAGTGTCACATACTCAGTCTCAACGCCGATATAATGAATTCATCCATATTTTCTCGCATCTGTATTACTGTATTTTAAATTCGCCGAATTCATTTACTGTGCTAGTTTGGGATCATTTGTATTACCACCGTGTCACACGAGGCTTAGATGTCTGCTGAACATTCTCAGCATCAACCCTTCTGATGTAAAATCTGAAATACACACTTGTTTTTCAACCTCACCGGAATGTTTATATCGTAGATCATAACTAGAGATGAGCATTATATATGTGTAGGTGCATATATTATTAAACCTTTGTAATTACATGCCTCATGGACGATTGATGAGCAATCGTTAGTGTATATCTGAGCATTCTTCGATCGATAGAACATGTCTCAGCATATTTTTGAGTGCTTATAGTAAATCTGGACAACACGTGGTCCAATGGCGTGTCCAGTGATATGGCTAACAGAAAAGAGTCAAAATATTTATCCGCTCAAAGTAAATACATAACTAGTTTTTTATTGTGCTGGTACCTTTAAAGAAGGTCTTTGGGAAATGTTATACATAGCCTAAATAGCAATCGTATCTGGCTGACCTCGAGCGAAGAGCCTATTCTCTGTGTATGAAAATGTCTCTCTGTTACATCACATTATCCCCCAAAAGATGTTGAGCATTGAAGGATCCTTTGAAACTGATGATTATCGTGTGTTATGATTATGAAAGGATAATCTTGGTTCATACTGTACCTCATGGTATAAAAGTAAATGCAGACTACTACTTGCGTTATTTGGAACATCATTTGCGCCCAACATTGCGTTGTAAACGACCTTTAGGCCATTGGGAGTCCTATTGTGTTACATAACAATGCTCATTGCCATGTATCCGCAACAGTGAGGAATTTGTTTACAAGGTGGAACTGGGAAGTACTCGAACATGCACCAAATTCACCTGACATGAGCCCTTGTGATTACGATTTATTCTCAAAGAACAAAGAACCTCTACAAGGTGTTCGATTTCAATCAAGAATTGACATCCAGAGAGCTCTAGATCGATCAGTGAAAGATATATCAAGAAATGGTGCTGAGAATAGAGTGCGTCGTCTTCCAAGGATTTGGCACGAGACTATAAATGAAGTTCGTAATGCCAAAATAACCAAATGATATTATTTGTGATGGTATAGCAGTGTTGCCATTACTTATAGAATGCCCTAGTATTTCTCATTTGTCCATGTGTGCTGTAATGCGATTATCATCATAATCATATTATTATTATCATTATCATCATCATTATATATCTACTAAATCATAGGAAGAGAGGAATGTCAACACAGAGCACGTGCTGGTAGACCCGTTGCTGCAACTGACGATCTCCATGTTCAGGCTGTGAGGGCATTATTGGAAGAAAAAAAAATACGAATGTGTAGTTGATTTGTTGATTATTTCGTGTTAGCATTCATCCCAATCGAAAAACATGTCGCACTAGGACATTCACATTATTATAGATATTCCAGTACATATCTTACAGTTTGCCTACCATATACTGTACGTGCGTGGTTTAGCTATAGATCAGGGCAGGGGTGCACAACCATTTTATAAGTGGGGGCCAAGTTTATGTTTACATAATAAGTGGCGGGCCGCAAGTTACCTTTCCACATAGGCACTTGCCAAACCCTACCGCTAAAGCTAATTTTACTATTATCTGAATAACCTATTTTACCAGCAGACAAAAAGTGTGTTTCAATACCATTTTTGTGTCCTCTAAATGGTTTAAATCCATTTTTGAAGTGTTTTTTTTTTGCAAATTGCGTTATTAAAGTATCAAATTACTGATTTACAATCTACTTACTCCTAATTCGAAAAGGTTTAGGGGTAGTCTATATAAAATAAAATAATACAAAATAATGCAAAACTTAAAATCTGTCCAATATTGTTTACTTTTTAATTTATTTTTAATTAAACATGTTTATAATTTTCTTATTTCAACTAGGGCCTACAACAATGGGAGAAATCTCATCATTCACAATACAGTATATATATTCTCGTTTTCAATAGTATAATATATTTATCCGCGGGCCGCGGGTTGTCCACCCCTGGATCAGGGGTTCTTAACCTTTACTCTCATACCCTCCCCTAAAAGTAAACTTAAAATTTAAGCTCCCCCCCCCCTGCCCTCTTTCACAGGCACTTTGTGGGAGGCTTCTAGCAGTGGCTTTTGGGAAGATTCAAAACCTAACTTCGGTAACGTACGGTACTGCACCCGTTTTCCAGATGTCACGATGGCCCGGCTATCACAACGTGATATCCAAGAAACCATACAGTTCCCCTTTAAAGGGACCCGGTAGGGTCTATATCTATAATGTTAAATTTACTGTTTTTAGGTACATTTATCTCGGAAACAGTTTATACTAAAGGCTTACTTTTTTCTCATACATTTTTATACCTTCTTGCATGTTTTAACGGAGGGATTTATTCATTAGAGATATTCGTCCAAATGTATTATTTTTTTATTAAGTGCAACATTTTTTGAAAAAAATCGCTCACTTATTAACCCCTTGTTTCTGTACTAAGCACTTCTCTCCAAAAGCGTTGAGTTAATGTGTGTATCATATGAGTTTATGTAACATCTATCGGGTGAGTTAGCCGTGGTCGTTACGGCATGACTGCTGGCAGTCGCTCACATCCGGGAGGCGAGGAGGTTCGAATCCCCCCGCCGGCAACCTTGAAGATGGTCTTCTGTGGTTTCCCATCTTCCTTCCAGGCAAATGCCGGGGTTGGTCCCTAACTATAGGCCACAGCCGCTACCTTCCAACTCCTTGTCCTTACATTCAAACTTTCCTCCCCAGACAACACTCCACACGCGACGGTACGTGTAGCTCACCCACTGGATGTCCGCCTCGAAGCAGCTACAAAAACTGGCGAGCCGAACATGTCCTCGGACACTCCCGGCTCTAAAAGCCATAGGCTAAAAAATATATATATAAAAAAATGTAACATCTGAAAGTTTCAAGATTGTATACTGAATAGTTTTTGAGAAAATATTCCTCATGTTCATAAAAAAGTGAACCTGCAGAAACAAGCCTTCCAAGTTTTTCAATGTAATCCTGCCTCATATGATGGATCATCTGGGTTGTCTTGCATGGCATCCTCTAGTCTTCTTCTCACAGCTCTCTTAGTTTGCCTTGACAGTTTTTACAGTCCTTTTCTGCACGTTAAACCTTCCTTTTCCGTTCACAATCGATTTTCAAAGAAGATGGGTGGGATAGAATTCTTATGCAAAATCTGCTGATTTAATGAATTTTTGGGGAATTGTGGTAAATTTAGGGGTTGAGGGTGATGGGGGATACGGAAAGGGGTGGGAGTATAACGGTAAGGTGAGAGGCCATCCTGAAAGACCTTTGAGAACGTTTGCCATTTTTTTATATTAAAAAGCTCAAATTTAACATTTGTAGCTAGTCCCTTTGGTAAAAGCTAAAAACCACACTTGTCCTGGAGATAGGGACGTGACTCCCTTTAATTTGAGCCCTCGTGCGACTCTCTACGATTATTAGTTCGAGAGATATAATTAATCAATATTGTTGAGCGGCCATTCTGAATCGACCAATTAAAGACATCTACCCCTCTCGTTCTGGGCACCCCTCCCTTGTGGGGATAGCTACCTACCTAAAAATGTTCCACGGCAAAGAGGGCGTTACACGCTTTAATTTGAATCCATGCGCGAATTTGTACAATTATTGGTTCACGACATATTTTTATATTGTAGTTAGGCCCTGTGGCAAAATCTGAAAAAAAAAAAAAAGACTGAAATTCATCTTCAGACTTGGACAGTTTTTTAGCTGTTGAAGAATTAGGAGTATCACCATTGGGTGGAAACATGTGGAAACGTGTATTGTCGTTGTCAACAACGAGATCTCCCGGCAGATACAAGTTTCCGCGCCCATGCAGTGTTGTCTTGGAAACGCAATTTGAAGCACTTATAATCAAGATATGGCCAGAATAATAGCTCAAATTAAAGAAGAAAGTCTCTAGATTGTTTTGAAATAACAAAGTAAAAGTCATTTTTTTGGCGAAATTTCACCCTACCGGGTCTTAAAGAGAAAAAAAATGTCCGAAAAAAAATCAACTGCTTGGACAGGCATGAGATTATGTGTCTCGGGCGTTTAAAGGGATGGTTGTGAAAAGGTTCTCTCGGACATATATTTCATGAAATAGGACTGTATTATTCAACTGGGATATCATCATCATCATCGGCTTTAACTCGAATCCGAGTATAAATCTTCTTCCTTCAGTCCAGTTTGTGAATGTGTTTACGGTGACTAAAGAGTCCAATCCTGGCATGGAGCAAGTGTCCACACAAGTCACATAGTATTGCTGGAGGAGGACGTGGTTGGGCTGCTCGAAATTTCCTAGCTTGACGCTTGGCCTCTTCATGTGTGCGTCGATCCCTTTCAAACGTCTTTACAGTATCCGAGATGGTACGGCGCCAAGTTGAGCGGTCTTCAGCCAGCATGTCCCAGGTTTGTGAATCAAGACCTGTCAATTTCAGGGTCTGCTTAAATTGGTCCTTGTAGCGCCTCTTAGGACCACCATGAGGTCTGGTGCCATAGCATAACTCACCATATAGCATTTGACGAGGTAATCTCACATCATCCATCCGATGGACATGACCAATCCATCTAAATTGGTGACCTATTATGGATGATTCTATGCTGTTGATTTGAGCCTTTTCCAGAACAGCAATATTGGTAATGCGGTCATCCCATTTAATCCTCAGGATTGATCGAAGTTTTTGTAGGTGGAAACGCTCAAGCATCCTAAGATCACGTCGGTAAAGGGTCCACGTTTCACAGCCATACAACAATGTAGAAATGACTACTGCTTTGTACACCATAAGCTTTGTACTCATGGACAGATCTTTATTCATGAAGACCCGGTGCGCTAATCGTCCATATGCTGCATGGGCTGCGCCAATTCTCTTATCCATATCCTGCTCACAGGTACAACTCACAGAAATGGTACTGCCCGGGTACGAGAAGTGGTCTACCTGTTCTAATGGAAAATTTGAGATGGAGATATTGAACTGAGGAAGATGTGTGCCTAGTGAAGGTTGTGCCAAGACTTTAGTCTTATTGACATTTATGGTAAGACCAAAGCGATCACATGCACTTTTGTAACAATTAACTGACTCTTGCAGCTCTTCTGGTGTGAGAGTTGGTGACGCAGCATCATCTGCATAGAACATGTTAGTAACCTTAGTAACCTGAGTTTTCCTCAAGGAGCGGAGACGAGTTAGGTTGAAAAGCCCTCCATCAAAACGATACTTGACCTCCACACCTGGGATGTTTGTGGGTGAATCATAAAGCATTGCAGCCAAGTACAGCGCAAAAAGCGTTGGAGCCAGTACACATCCTTGTTTCAGTCCATGGGTAATGGGAAATTCATCGGACATCTTATTCTGATGGCAAACCTGACCTGTCATGCCATCATGGAGAGACTTGATTCGATCTACAAAACGCTGAGGGCAACCAAACCGCTTCAGCACCGCCCACATGGCTGGTCTTGGAACCGAATCAAATGCATTTTTCAAGTCATAAAAGACTAAGAAGAGTGATTCTGTTGTTCTCTACATTTTTCTTGTAGCTGTCTCACACAGAAGATATAACACAACAGCAATAATTAAGTTTTTTCTAAAATAAATATCGTCCTTTTATTGTGAGCAGATGAACAAAACAATAGAGCATATCACCCTCCCATAATCTTTGATTTCATATTATGTTGGGATCTGTGATCCTAAAAGTCCTTGTTATCAAAGATTATCCTGTCTGTTTAATTGAGGAGATTTAAAGGGAAAAGTAAGTTCCAATTTTCGTTGTTATATTGTTCAATTTAAAAAATCACTCCTCTTCACTTTTCCAACTATGATGAAATTAATTAACGTTAACATATACCTTCTCAATTCCAAAATTTTCTAAATTGAGTAAATGTTTCCACTGGTTAATTATATGTTGAACTTAGCCCAGCCGTTGCGAGAGTTGGTTGTAGCCAAGGTCGTGCCTCCCACCTGCGCTTATTATTCAGTGGAATCGCGCCTCGTTGGCCAGTCAACCAATTAGTGTCACTCCTGTGTGCAGACTACGTGTTTACACACTGGCACTTCGCAGATTGCTTGGACGAACTATATATTGAAAATATCTACAAATTTTATATACATTTTATACACATATATCTACAAATAGTCATGTTTATGGGCGACCCCTAATCCATCGGAAGTCATCAATAAGAAAATAGGTGAGTTATTATTACTAATCGAGAATTGAATCCTGTATCAAATTCATGAACTAATTAGATGATTAATATTACTCATTAAGGGGAAAAGATTGCTTAATTGATTGATTGCAAAGTCAACTGGCTCATTTATAAGTTTCAGATTGCATTTTATCATCAATTTAAACATTAATAGAATTAATCAAAATCATCCAAATCCTGAAATATGATCCTAACATTTCTCGTAGATAATGCAATAATATTAATTCGTCATCCAGCACATCTACTAAACCTTAATATCAAAAAGCATACACCTTTATAATAAACCTTCATGGATCGTGTTAACCATCACACATCCGACAAATAACTCTTCATTACAAAATGAACAGTGATCCTAAATCACTCACTTGTAATTAAACGCAATAGGTTGAATAGGTCACAAGGACTCATATTCAACAGTTGTCAATTTAAGACCACTTATAAAACTAGTGATTACAACTCTATTGCCTGTGCTTTTTCACGTGCCTCACCTTCCAAAAATATGACGAATAAGTTGAATAGCTCAATAATCTATCAGTTCCTGATATCCGAGAATTCATCTGATATGATCAATTCAAAAAGATTTAATTATGAACTCTATCTTGCGCTCTGGATTAGATTTGCAATCATAAATTATAAAGCATGAGCCAAAGTTCATTAAACCTTTCTCATTGTCCAATAAGTTTACCAAATATTAATTATGACATACAAATTATTCATAATATTAATCAATCATTAAATTCAATCTCAACCACTTGACTTAATTAGTCGTAATTATTAATTAGCGATAGAATCTCGACACTCCATTGGAAATCGTATTGAGGAAAGTGAAATTAAAATTCACAGAAATAGAACAAATTTAATCAAAAACCATTAAATTAATTATCTTTCAATGCCACATTCGTAAATAATAAACTTATTCACCGTAGAAGTTGCTAAGCCTTATGACTAGCTGCTTGCTCATATGGCTTTGGATTCAGGAGATAATTTCGGTCGTTCGAAATAATGAACAAAAATATAAAATCATGGTAATGATTATCATAAAAACACAAATTTATGTAGAATTTGACTCACAGCAGTTATTGATGGTTGAATTAAGTATCCTCGTAACCAAATACTGTAACATTCCTTCAATATTTGGGAATAATTATCAATTTGCTAGATCGACGTCTGCCCTGCGCTTCCAAAACGCCGTCATCGATTTGCTAGATCGACGGCTGCCCTGCGCTTCTAACACCATCATCAACGTGTTGTTTTTCCTAGCCTCTTGCAGTCTAGAAGTCACCATTGCTATCAAGTTTCCCCTCTAATAATCTAAGCCATCGTGCTCACGATGTAATAGTTGTTAATGAGAAGTCCCATCGTGTTAAGTTCGAACTCAAGTGGCATGGCAAAAATCCTGCCTCCAAAAATGTATGGTTCGTTCGCCACTGCTTAAAACTCTTCCATATATTCAAAGTATCTAGAGATTCCTCGGGAATTCAAACATCCTGGGCACTGCATTATATTATCCACGATGTGATTGTTCAGTTATAGTATTGCTAACAAGCTTTCGTGAAATGTCATTGAATTTTACGAGACTGTTTCTCGCAACATAGCTCACAGCAGTCAGTGACCTGAGAGCTCGCATTATACAACCATATGTTGACCGGTTGACCTTGAGTGAGATTCAGCCGTGCATTTGAAGATGAAATTGTACCACATAGCGTAACATAAGAATGCATGCGTTCGTCAGTTATAAGTCCACTTTTTTAAATGTTGGATTTGTAACCCTTTATGGGATAGTGGTCTCTATATTAACCACCTGTCATAAGGACAGTTTATGCTTTCAAAGATGCTGATAGTTGAATCTATAAGCCAAATTTTGGAGATGTTTCATGCCGAAGTGCTAGTATTTCTAAAAATCAAATATACCTACGTATCTACTTGACGTAATGTTTTGGATAAAATTTAAAAATGATTAAAACTAAAACATAAACAATTAAAGTGTAAAAATAAAATATAAATATAGAAATAAAAATCATAAAAATAAAATTACAATAATAAAAGAAATATAAAAATTAAAATAAAGAACATAACTATAAAAAAATTATGAAAATAATTGTAAAAATCAATTCGAAATTAGTTAATTAATTAATTCAACAAAAATATCAAAATTAAATCTATCAGAACACAAATTGAAAATTAAAAATAAATGTATAAACATTAAAAAAAGAGAGAGAAAAAAATAACTTTATTAACAATTATAATAGTTAAAATAAATAAAAAGGTAAAAACACTTTAAAATAAAAAAAATCGTTTTGCCCTATAAAGGGTCAATGCTTTGCTTCCACTCATAGGAATTAATAGTGTTATTCACGTACAGTTTGTCGTCTTATTTGTCACATATTATACTCGTATACTTTCACTGATACTAAGCTCTTCACTGCTTGTACAAATTGACACAATCTCACCATGGAGATGTAGAATAGAATAACTCAAATTTCTATTATTGCAAATCCGAACACGGGATTCGAATACAGAATGAACTTTCCGCACGTAATTCGAAAACAGAGTAACTTCCACGTGGGACTTGAAAATCGAACTTATTCCTATGCGGGTTCCGAATACAGAAAGAACGTCTCGTTCCTATGAGGGTTCCGAGTACAGCATGAACTTGTTTTAGAGGCATGATTTTTTCGCATTAACGATAAACGCGACAAAAAATATTTTGAAGCGATTTTACGATATCTTTACGAATCATTTGTTTCTGGTTAAGAAATTAAGGATATTATGTTCGCGAATTAAACCTATAAGGCCATTTTAAAGTGAAATTCAATTATTTCGTGATGAGCGTGATCTTACAGCGAAATCTGTAGCGAATATCGAGCTTGAAATTTTGTTTCAAGATTATGTATGAAACGAAAGAGAAGAGTGAACAATGATTCAACAAGTTGAAATAATTCAGTCACAGCTAGCATTAAAATTAATGCAAAATAATGAATATACTGTAATAAAATAATATTGGATGCTTACTAGTAATTTTAAAATCTACCATTCATATAAATAATTCCGAACCACAATAATGAAACCTTTAAAGATTAATTTTAGAATTTCATTACAGTGAAATTAACGCGATACAGCAATATCTATTTCGCGAAATGACGCAAACATTATTATCCTTAGTGCTAAAAAATCATGCCTCTAACTTGTTTCCTGTGCTATCCACTAGCTCGCCTCGGGATGGCCACTCCAGTTACGTGACTGAGGGTAGTGGGGATGAAGATTCCCTTCTTCTCCTCCTTAGCAATAGCCAATAATAAAAGCTATTGAGGCTTAATAAAAATAAAGCAATAATCAAGTGATATCTTCTGTCATCTTATCATGACAATAACAATCGAAGATTTGGCATAAGATGATATACAAATATGGGAAATGAAATAGCGTTCCATCGTGAAAATATTATAAACAGCTTGGTGATTGGTCAATCTTCAAAAAAAAATGGAGTAACTTGAAGAAAAATATATCTCTCTCATCCCAGGAATCGCGGACTCGCTCTCAAGCTCAAAATAGGCCGTTGGCTTGCGATTCTATCATCCTCTCCCATCCGGCGTTGGGTTAGTCGAACCACATGAATGATTTCGGTCACAGTACCTGATGATTGGAATCGAGCTCTCTTCTGCCTAAGTGTCTCCTGCGACTCTCCAGAGCTCCCCGGCCGTACTTTACTGAAATGTTCCTGGAGTTTAGCAGGCCTCATATTATCATTGCAAATAATTTTGGCACATAAGAAACACTGCGGTTTTTCAATTTCATCACGACCAAGGTTGCAAGTGAACCGATACTTAACATATTCATCACTGTACTTCCTTTTTTTTGACATTTGTTTTCTTAAGACATAGCACTGTAATTTATACTTTTGATAGTAGTGGAGATAATAATGAAAGAACTTCCTACTTTAAGTAGTAAAGACAAACTGTTGTAGAGAAATTTAAAGAATTAAAGACGTTCTTGATAAAATTCATTGTTACACTCATGCAGATTGTGCATTTAGATAAAGAGAAACACTAAGCTTTTTTTACTTAAGAAATCCATTGTTATAGCTATTCAAACTATGTACCTATGTCATTAGATCTATTGTTGGTGATCAGAATAAGACCTCGTGCGCATGGCGATATTTTACCTGCTGGCGCTCCTAGCGGCAACGCGCTCAGAACATCCATGTTGCGAGTGTGTGTACTGTTTTGTGCGGGAGAATCAAGTGTGATTGTGAAGGAAGCAATTTAAAGTTGAAATGTCGTCGTCCATAGAGGTTCACGTGGGCTTTCAGAAGATTCGGTGTGATACGTCGTTTTTTAGAGCTTCTACGTTAAAGAAAGGCAAACAACTCAATGAAAGCAATCACATATTTCAGGTAAAGGGACGATTGGGAGAAGAAATATCCACCTTCTGTTTCAGAGAAACGAGCATTAATGAACCGCCTTATGCTGTTAAACTTAAGGTAATATTTACCTTTCTTTTTGGTCCACAAATCATATGTATATTTAGACTATTAATTTTAAACATAACTTTATTATATATATTTCCCGTATCCATTGCCGTTGCAAATTATTTTTTCATTAATTAATGCTAGTCTTTTTTTAAATTTAACAGATCGATTGCAACAGGAACATTCAGTCAGCCGAGTGTGAGGCATTTCCAAATGCTGCAAGCACATTGCTGCGCTTTGCATTTATGTTAATACCGAGAGTGATTCTTCGAAGACTTCCTTCCTGCAACAATGGGAGAAACCTAAGAATGTTATCGCGGAATATTCTAAAGGTGAACAAAGGTGGAGAAATGTTCAAGGATATATTAAATAAGCGGACAGTTTGTAGCGTGTCGGAAAGTGTGGGATTAGAAACATTCACCAAAACTGAACTATACGAAAAAATTAAAAATATAGACTGTGCTTTTACGAGAATTTTGAAGGCCGAGTGTGAAGGTGAATCCATAATTATCTCCACTTCTATTGTTGAAGCTATCGTGGATGATGCTGTAGAACAGAGCGAAACAAGACTTTTACTTCAGTGTCTTCAGCAATTCGACCATCATAACGTTAATAAACTGTTTAGATGCTATGGAATAAATTACTTGCCAAGTGGCAATATATCACTAGTGCCAACAAATTATGAGTCCATGTTGCCAAGTGACGTCCAGAATTTTTATTTTGACAACGTGAAAGTCACAAAATTGCAGAAGGATGCTATTACGATTGAGACTAGGGCTCAATCTAAGAATCTTGCTTTGTTCCATAAAAGAAAATTACGCATATCGGCCAGCCAGAGCAGAGTGGAGATTTTAATAAACTGGCATCTCAGCTTTTTATTTCTAAAGACATAAACAGGCCTGAATTGAGGTACGGAAGAGATAATGAGCAGAGGGCACTTCAGGAATTCTGTTTATCGTCCCAATGTTGCGTGTCACAGCTGGGTTTGTTTATAAAAGAAGAGTAACCCTGGCTCTGCTGCAGCCCGGATGGGATAGTGCTAGGTCAGGAATGCCTTTCTCTTTTGGAGATTAAGTGCCCTTACTCGTGTCGGGAAAAGCCTGTGGTTGATGACAACACGTGTAATGTTCCATATTTGTATATTAACATTAATGGTGATATCAAGTTAAAGGAAACTCATGTATACTACACCCTGGTACAGGCATCATTGTATATTTTGAACCTCAACTTTTGTGACTTGTTTGTATATTCTCCAAAGAAAAGTGTGAAAGTGAGTGTCTCCAGAAATGAAGAATTCCTTTCAAATATTATTCCCACAGTAGAGATGTTTTATTTCGAACATTACCTCCCGTTAATTTTCAAGCGTTATACATAATGTTACATTGTTACCATTCTCATGCTGGGTTTTACCACTATTCAGACATTTGAAACATTATATAGTTTCTACTTGAGTTAGAAATATAAAAAGCAGTGAATTAGATTGGTGTAATCATGTACAATTCAATAATTATATAATCATGTCTAAGTTAAGGAACTGCCTAAAATATATCAGTCGTCTAATTTAATGATAGGAGGACTGAAATTCACTAAGACACCTATGAGATGAACAATCTTGTCTAAATGAGGTACCAAATCCATAGTAACCCGGTTACTTAATATTTTATAAATCTTTATTCTATGTATGGCTCTTTCAACATGAATTCTGACAGATGATATATCATTTGTTGATTCTACTTCCTCAGCTGAAAACTGTGGATTAAATGCAAATGGTGGCATTACTATTAATGCGTTCATATTTTCAATGCACGTTTTTATCTGTAGGAACCTTTTATCACACATAACAAGATCTCCTGCTTGAATAAGATTTAGTATACCGGAATGTACGGTAATGTAGCTGTCAGTCGCTCTTCCACCATAACATCTAGAAAGATAAGAAATATAACCTGATGGAGTAATGGCAACCAGAAATTTTACAGTGAATGCATGTTTGTAATGAGAGAATATTAAAATTCTTTGACGAACACTTTGCGGTATTTCACAATATACTTCGGTACAATCTATAATGCACGTGCAATTTTCAGAATGACGTTTAAAGGAATTTGGCATAGCACATTTAATAGTGGATCGTTGTGGCCAGAAAATCCAATCCTTTAGTTTTCTCAAAAAGATGGTAGAGTGTAAATTTAAAGGCAGCAGAAGCCGTAGTCCTGTGACAGTTAAACATAACGCCGAGTGCAGCAAAACTAATACCCAGTTTGCACTTCATTAACAGGAGAAGTAACATATTTTCCTCGTCAAGGGTACAATTAGGATGAACAGAATGTAACAACGATAACAGGATACGAAGCACTGCCAGCTTTACACCCGCTATTTCAACAAGATTATGTTCGCTTTCTTTCACTGACCGCTATCCACAAAAATAATGCTCCTTATCCACAAGGTCCATATTAACACTACAGTCTTGTTTTAAACAAATGTCAGTCATTGTTTGTTCGTTAGCACGGGACATTGGCAGATTTGTCTGGACTTCTGCTTCGCAATTATTTCTCAAAGAAAAAACAATATGTTCACCTCCGTCTTGTCACTACATACGGTCACAATATCCGTCTGTGTGCTCGCGTCACTGAATGAACCATACTCCATCACACTTCTTCACCCTCGTCATATTCATGCCTCATTTTTCGCCTCTTGTATCTCGCAGTTGCTCTACTGCCCTCTCGTTGCTGGTGCTGATCCGATAAATGTGGCATCATGTAGAGCCTCGGTATGTAACCGAGACTGTCAGGATCTCTTGTCGGTGTTCCGTTTATAAAATGCCGACTACAAACACGTTTGTAGGATGCCATGGTTTACCATCACTCGTGTCCCGTTTTAAAGCCACAGTCCAAGCGTTGTTTCTATGAATGTGATGATTATTCCTTTGGGAATACGAAGAACTTCGTCCCAGGAGGACAATTTCTGTAGGAGTAGTTACATCCAACCACAGAACAATTTGTTTTACTCTTTGTAGAACTTTCTTCCATCTCGAACTATAATTCGCACCTCAACAAACGCAGCCTGGTAATCACGTTGCTTCACTTCACTGACAAGCGCCACATGGACTATTCGAACGACTTGCCGCCAGAGCGCAGCAACATCCATGCGCACGAGGTGAAAAACTTTATGTTTTACTTTCAGACTGGTGTAAATTCTGAAAAGCAATATTACGAAATTATAGAGGACAGTCACACCTCCCTACTAATCTATGTGTACCTCCCCAGGGGAGGCACACCCCACATGTTAAGAACCCGTGCTATAGATTGAATTGTTCCACACTTTGTTATAACATGATATTTTCTTCTACTCATAGAAGTTTGATGTTTACATTGTTTATTTAATTTAATCGTATGGAGAGTACAACAAGGAATTCATAAGTCCAGGTCCAAGTTCTTCAACCACACAGCCGCACTTTCTGAAAGATGAAACAGGTCGCTGGGGCTTCCGGAGTAGGCATGAAGAGGACAACGCAGGATGACATGGTCCATAGTCTGCTCCTCTTCACGGCATTCACACATTGGAGAATCCATCCAGCCCCACTTATGGCGCAAGAAATTACAGCGTCCATGCCCAGTTCTCAGTCTGTTGAGGCGACACCATAGTTTTCTTGGGAGGTCAAATCCATTAATTTTCCGAGTTGGATTTATCTCGTGAGCATTAGTACCAGATGTCGAATTAGACCACTCTTCCTGCCAGCTCCGGTTTAGGTTAAAATTGTCTCTCAAGAGTCGGCCGGCCAATACACTTGCTGGTCTCCTAGATCGAAGTCGTTGTGGCGATGGGTAACAAAATTCTCTCAGCAAAACTTCCTTTCTCCTCAGGTGGGGTGGTGGGATATGGCTAAGAACGGGTAACCAGTGGCGAGGTGTAGACTTGACAGTACCAGTTATGCAGCGCATGGTTTCATTCAACTTAGTATCTACTTTATGCACATGTGCACTTTCCAGCCATACAGGAGCACAGTATTCCGCTGCAGAGTAGACAAGACTAATACCCGTTAATCGTAAGCAGTCAGCCGAGGCTCCACATGGACTACCACAAAGCTTGTGTAGGATGTTATTCCTTGTAGTGATTTTATGAGAGAGCTTGGTGAGATGTTCTTTGTAGCTTAAAGTTCTGTCCATGGTGACTCCTAGATATTTCGGGAAAGGGTTGTACTTTAGTTTATCACCAAGGAATAAAACAGATGGCTCGTAGTTTGCGAGTCGGTTGCTAAGATGGAAACATGAAACCTCAGTCTTAGAAGCGCTTGGGATCAATCGCCAAGACTTGAAGAATGTAGCCATTTTGTCCAAGTCTGCTGAAAGAATGGCTTCTCCATCCTCAAAATTTCTGGTTTGAGCTACCAGTGCAATGCCATCTGCATAGATAAACTTAGTAGCTGAGGTTGATGGCAAGTCATGGATGTAGAGGTTGAAGAGGACTGGGGCCATTACTGATCCCTGTGGCAAACCGTTATTTAATTTTATTTTACGACTTTTAGAATCACCTAGGAATACTACAAACTTTCTCTCAGAGAGCATGTTGGAAATTAGGTTTGCAATTTCCAAGCAGGGAATTACTTCCAGCACTTTAAGAATTAGTCCATGTCGCCAGACAGTATCATATGCACTTGTCAGGTCAATAAAGACAGCTGTTGATTTTTACTTCTTTTGGAAGCCTGCCTCGATGTGAGTGGAAAGAGCCAAAACTTGATCAGTACAGCTACGATTTCTTCTGAAACCAGCTTGTTCTGGAGGGATTACATCTTCACTGAGTGGTGCAATCCTAGTGAGGAGGACTCGTTCCAAGAGTTTATAAATGCAACTAAGAAGTGCTATTGGACGGTAGTTTTCAGGTCTCTGCTCCGACTTTCCAGGTTTCAGAATGGCTATCACTTTTGATCATTTAAACTGCTTTGGCAGTTTGTTAGCCTGAAGGATGTAAGAAAAAGGAGAAGTGATCCACTTGATACTATACTGACCCATATATCGAAGGAATTCGTTGTATATATTATCTGGGCCAGCAGCCTTACCGGTCTTCAACATTTTGATAGCAGCTGCAACTTCCTGAATAGAAAATGGCCTGGACAGATCCTCATTCTTCTGTGATCCATGTTTGAGCTCAGTGAGACGCTTCACATTTTTCGTATGGCATTTATCTCTCTTGGTTCGGGTGACTTCAACCATTCTATTTGCTATGGCATCTGGACTCAAGTTATTGCACTGCTTTTTAGAATAATGTTTTCCAGTAAGTCGATTCAAGACTCTCCAAGCTTTTCCTGCTCGATTTTGCAAAGTCCATGTCTTTCACTGTTGCTTCCCACTTTTCTCTCCTATTCTTGTCTAATGACTGCAGAAGCTGTGAACCTACTTCATGACTACCTGTTGTTTGATATTCTTCATACTGTACCCGATACCTAGTTGAGGCTATCGGCTACGCCAGTTGTGATCGAGCCATAGTTGAGATTTGTGGGCAAGGAGAAAAGATAGCGCTCAGATCGAGTCAGAAGAATGGTAGGAAATGACGTAGGAGGCCGAGGGAGAAGGAGGCACTATCCCTCAAGCATATGGAATTATGGGAGAAATACTGGATTATTATAAAGATTAATATGGAATAAAACCTTATCTAACCTCAGAAGGGAAGGAAATATCGAGAAATCTTATTGGTAATAACTTGAAGAAAGGCAGACAACTCCTTAAGTTATGTTATAACTTAATAGCCGAAATAGTGTGGTCGAGGTTAGAGCTGTGACGTCAGACAGCGGAAGGAAGTGGGAAGTCACGTGGTAGAGCAGGGCGAGACGGCCGAACGCAGTGACACCAGCAAAAAGAATTATTCCAGCAGTCAAGCTGAGCGGATCACATCGTGCGATAAGAGAACAGTTAATAAGGCAGTGCAATACAGAAAGTTACGTGCGGGAGAGAGTCGCTAGGCGAGGCCTGCAACGCAGTATTCGGAGTTCGTTTTAGGAGCACACGCTGTCCATAAGGGCAGGTTATACAGGCCGTGAACTTGAGCGAGGAAGCCGGTGCTCAGACACATGTTATTTCAACATCGCAGTAGTATTCACGTGAAACAGCAATGCTTTTCCAAGCTTACAATTTACCGAAGCAATACGCAGTATCATACTAGAATCGAGAAACATTATTTGAGCTACATTCTCAATGTATAACAGCACAGCGAAGCAGTATAATGAGGCCAGTATTCAACCTCATATTATACAAGGACAGTGAGGCGGAACGTGTCGTGCTGTGGGCGACATTTTATAATCATGCGATGGTCAAGGAGTTGAACATTACTCTGACATTTTGTCAAGCTTGAGATGTTTGGACTTGTGTTTCGACAGTCCAATTGTGCAGTCCAATTACAATTATACACTTCTATTATGGGCATTTAGATGGACTTGAACTTATTTCAGCGGTATTACGGCATATTTCATGATGCATTTGGACCGAAATATTTAAGGCGACCATGGGGCCGTTCCAACATTACTGCTTTTGGCAAGTGAAAAGTTATAAGCGTATGCAATTTGTGAATAGAGGCACGAGCAGCATAATAGTTACATATCATGAACAGTTATGAAATATCTTAGTTACGAACACAGATACAGGGTGTCTGACAAATCAGTACACTTTTCAAGATACTTTATTTTTCTACTAGTGAAATTCAGCCGCTTTGGAGACTAACATTATTATCGAATGCCAACCGAATAGTTTATGGAACAGTGGCGTGACATATTCGAAGAGTATGGGGTACTCTGTATTTTTGAACTTTTGTGGAAGAGTTTGGACAATATCCATGATGGATAATCTTCAGTTCATCATGTCGGGCTAGGCGGATACAGAGGCGTGATGGCACCTCAGAGCGATGGATTCGGTTCCTGACGAAGAGGATAAATATGACATCAAATTCACTTGGATGGAGTCAAGCGTTAGTTCAGGGGGTGATACAGCATTTTCGTCGATCTAGCGAGAAATCTGTGACAAACACTTGGATTACCGGCGATCTTTGAATTATATTAACATCTGGAATATGAAGGTATTGTAAGAGTTATGGCATTACTGATATGATTTTTCATGAACACTGGGCATACTTGTATATATTTCTAGTAGGAGTGCTACTATTATTTTTCGACATGGCTTAAATATTTTATTGCTCCATTTGCTAAAATATGGTGTTACCATATGATATGGCAGGCACATTTATACGACGTTCTCACCATTGTTTGACTTTATTAGACAGGATTTTGGTCTTTATATTTTTCTGTGAGGATAGTATTTCTTGATTATGGATATTTTTAGCGAGTGTTTCGAACTCGTGATCTGCAATTGGATAATTTAAATTATTTCGTCAGTTCATTGCATACTAGCGAGTATGTATAACTCATCAGTAGGGATTTTTTATTGGATTGTTTGGTGATATTAAAATTTTATTCACTCAAGTGAATGCATATCGCTTTTATGTGACAAATAGAGTCTTGTTGATTACAATCATGTACACTCACTCATTAGTCCACGAGATGGGGTCTGTTGCTTTAAGCAATTGTGTGGTGGCACTCACCTAACCTATCGTTTTTAGGGCATTATCATCATAGTCTACGAGGCGGGGCCTGTTGCTCTAAGCAATTGCTTGGTGGCACTCACCTTACCTGCCAGTCGAGGGTCTCATTTTATCATCCGAGTGTACTTATGATCGTAAGAGGATTAAACAATAAACTACCAGTCACATATTAGTCGAATTTTGTTAAATAAATTAAAAATAAATGTAAGCAGGGTTACATTTTGTAATTCTTGTTTTGCCAATCCAATATTTTGTTGCAATACTCTTTTCAGAGTATATTCATTTAACAGCTGATACTTTGGATACTCTTTGTGAGTGATTTGATACCTTTGAGAAGGATTTCAAGTAATTGAATCTTGTAAGATGAGTCATTTATGGTCAGAATTTATTTTGAGGCAGATCATTATTAGATATTTTTGATGTGAGGTAATATAACACATTGGTGTTTTTCTTTGAAGTAAATCTTGAGGATCTTAAGAGAATTTATGCTCTAAATTTAAACCAGATCTTGAATTGGATTATGATTACTAAGGTAATTTTCATATTGTTTAAGAAGTTGTCTAGATATGACCAGATTAATTACAGTTCTTGTAGATTGTGTGCGTTAATCATTTGAAGCCAGTTATATATTTTTGTGGATCATGCAACGTGATTATGTGAAGTATTTTTGATAGGTATTTTTGGAGGTTGCCAAGTGGAAGTTTGCAATGTTGCCAATGATAATTTTGAGGCAGACATGAGGTTGTTGAACCCAGTCTAGCATATTTTTGGAGATTCATGCCGAGCGCTGAATAATTATGGTGTTATATGGAATAATTATGGTATTCAAATATGATATTTGACAAAGTGAGATTAAATGGGGAAGTTTTGGATAGTGAGATCCAACGTGATTTTGTGAAGGCAACGTATTATTTTGGCATGATAATTAAATACGAGGTATAACTTGGAACTGATAAAACTGTAAGACAACGTTCTATAACCTATATTAAACAATTTTTTAGGAAATTAAATAAATAAATAATTTTGATAATCCAAGATTTTCTGATAATAATAATTTATGAAATAATAATCTGAAGTTTAAGCATATTAATGATCTGACCCGATGAATTAAAATTTGAATAAATGGATAAATTAAAATTTGAATAAATCGATGAATTAAATAAATTGATGAATTAAAGGTTGAATAAATTAACTGAATTAAATAAATTAATAGGTGATTAAACAGCTGATGAATAACTAAATTAAAGGGTGATAATTAATTAAAGGAGCTGATGACTAATAAAATTTAAATGAATTTAAATAGATTTGAATAAGAGATATGATTTAAGTAAATTGATGAATTGCAACTTAAATTAATGAATTAAACTATTTAAATGGATGAATTGAGAAAATTTAATCTGAATGAGATAATGAAATGAGAGTGTGTGGACGATTGAATAATCTAATGAATTGATGAATATAATATTCATTTAAATGATTTGATGGTAATATTCTGACTTGAATATAACGAATATTGGGATGAGAACTAATGTGAGAAATGTTTAATTTTGATATGATAATGATGGTGATAACCAATGAATAGTGAAGTTTTCTTTGATTCACAACCAAGCAATAATCAGTGATAGTGTAAATATGGTGTATAAATTAATTGTTAGATTTTTAGGAGCAATTGTTGGGATTTCCAGCATTGATTAGTGCCATTTAAGCCATAGAAATGAGTGAATATTTGAATATATATGTTTTTAGGATATTTTGTGTTAGACAGATTCATATTTCTTGACATACACATTACTGATGTTAAATTAAAGAAAGGTTAGGTCTCAGGGATCACGAAATGTCAGTGACGCAAAGACATAGTGCTACGGTGGCCCTGAGAACTCAAGCGAACTTTAGTAAATTTTTATATTTTATGTGGATGAAAAATACTTTGAAATAGCACAGAGATGGTTCGATTTTGAGGACTATAACAACCTAACGTTTACATTCGACCATACTCTTAGGCAGGGTTTGTGTTTCTTTTTCTGTCTGACTATTTAAGTTTAAATAAATTTGGTTTTATCTTAGTTGTGATCTGATGATGGTGTTGTTTTCCCAATCCTTTCCTTTGTCTTAATTAAGGCTTAACCAGAAAGGATGTGGTTTGCTAGGGGTTCAGTTGATGGCGCCCATTTCTATTTGTTATTATGATTAAATTTAAGCCCGTAACGACCCTGGAGATACTTTATCTCGTGTTACCCTCTGCTTTTGTGATATTTCAACTGAATTTCCGACACATTCCTTATTTGATTTCATGTTCATTTATCTCCACTCTGGCCTGGGAAGCCAGGTATGCGATGTAATGGCAGATGGGCCATCGCATACCTCGGATGAACGGGTGCAATACAGAGCCTCACTTTATGGATTCCAACCAGGCACATAATATTTTCTGAAACCTCTCGTAACATTTGATTTGGCAGATGAAATGACCAAGCTGACGAATTCATCATAGTTGCTGGTAGTTGGATCTAGATTTATAACAGACAGCTTCTGGTCAAGATCTTTAGAGAATGTATCTCAGTTTGCACTATTAAAATTCCACCTGGGTAGAGGTACTGAGGTCACCAGGGGTATCTTCATACCAGCTTCCAACAGAACTCGTCGATGCTGGCTGTTTGGGAAACTCGACAATATTGTACGTGTGATACTGAGAGGCTGATCAAAGCAATCCTTGGACACAAATGTTAGGTCAGGGTTGTAGTCTCTTCTCCAGCGAGCGGATTGGAAAGTGCCCTTGTCTTTCGCATCAAAACCTAGGTGCAGATCGGATATTTCAACCCACTGAGATAATGCCTCACCATCGTCATCAACAGAGTCATATCGCCAGTTAGTATGATGGCTGTTAAAATCTCCAGTGTAAATGCAGGGATGGCTGAAAGTTGGCAAAATACTAGGAGGCCAACTGATGCTAGGAGGTTTATACACGTTAACAACTGCTAGGTTATTAACCTGTATAACTATAGAGAAGATGCGATCCTTGACACTTGACTCAACAACTTGAACTCCTATAAGACTGGATTGGCATAGGTGGCAATCCCATACTGTTGATGGTGGATAGCATCGACAAGTGTATAACCCAAAATTCGTCCTCTTCTATCAAAGTCCTGTTCATCTGTGGTGTGCGTCTCCTGAATGTTGACGATATCAACATCGAAGTAGTTCAGCTGTTTTCCGAGATATTCACACTTGGCACGACTTATGCCTTCAATATTTAGTTGTAAAATACGGACTGAAGGTCCAATGTTGATTGGTTCTGAAAAGAACCGATATTATCAAAAGTTTGAGACATTATGTCATTCACTTGTACATTGTTATGTAGCTATAATAATTCACATTTACGGTATTTAAGTTTCAAATGTTGAGTCTAACCATGATCTAAATCAGAGCATGTCCTTCATGAAATTACTGGATTTAACCTCAAGACTAGTCGTCAGAGATTCTGCATTTAGTTCCCTGTGCGTGAAATACTCTTAAGTGTAGTGAAGTATTTTTTAGCCTATTTTCATTTATGAGAAAATAGGCTTATGAGATCCCCTTTCGTCCGTGTGTGTGTATGTGTGTGCGTATGTGTGTTTGTGTGTGTGTCCCTCTCTAATAACTTCTAAAAGGCAGGAGCGATTTCAATGAAACTCGGTAAGGTTATAGCACCATTTCGGCCGACCCCAACCGTGCACTTCAAATTGTATTACGTCTCACCAATCCAACATGGCGGCTCTGCGAAATATTTCACCGGCATTCTTTATCTTCGAAACTATTACCGATATCACTCTGACATTTTGTACGGTGATAACTAGAAGTTCACCTACGAGACTTTCAAAAACCTATTGACCACAAAACGAACATGGCGGCCAAGTGAAATTCAAACTTTTAAATAGACTTTTCTCGCGATTTATCCTTCCAAACGCAATGAAACCTGGAACAGCAAATGCTTATACACATTGTATTGCACTGGCATTTAACTTAGTTCAATTGTTTACATAATCTCAAGATGGCGGCTGTGCAAAGTATTTCACCGGCATTCTGTATCACCGAAACTATTACTGATATCACCCTGAAATTTTGTACAGTGATAAAAGGCACTACTACAAGTTCATCTATGTAACTTTCAAAAACATGTGTAAAGTACAAAACGAATTTGGCGGCCAAGCGAAGTTGAAAAATTCTAATAGACTTTTCTCGCGATTTAACCATCTGAACGCCGTGAAATAAGGTACAGTAAATGTTTATACACATTGTAATACAATGGCATCTAATTTAGTTCAATTGTTTACATAACCTCAAGAAGGCGGCTGTGCGAGATTTTAAAATTAAGTTTGTATTTCTTGTGTCGCAATCATGCGATCGAAGTGCAAGTTTGAATAATGAACCTACGCAATAATTTTAATTTAATGGTACATAACTCTATAGCCTATACATATAACAATCCAACATGGCCACCATCCGAAATATTTAGACAGTTATCAATATCTACGAATCTATTACAGCAATCAAACTGATTTTTTTATATTCAGAGAGGCTATGCACATAAGTTCACCTATGGGACTTTCAATAACCTGGTGGACAAAAATCTAACATGGTGGCGACGCGAAATATAAATGCTTAAATGGACTTTTCTCGCGATTTAACCATCCGAATGCAGTGAAAATCGGTACGGTAAATGCTTATACAAATTTTAATCCACTGGCATCTAATTTATTTCAATTGTTCTCATAACCTCAAGATGACAGCTGTGCGAATTTTTTAAATCTCGTTTTTGTTTCTTGTGTCCTAATCATGTGATTGAAGTTTGAATACTACACAATAATCTTCATATAATAGTACATAACACTAAGATCTACATATATAACAAGAAGTTCCGTGAAGAACTATACAGCCTACTTTTCATGCCAATGATTATTCTACAGTATATGAATGAACCTATCTAGAATAATGACAAAATTAAGTTGGTAATACTGAAATATCAAATTAGTTCAAAATATACCTGGTATAATGTCAAGGCTAGTAAACTACAGAGGTTGCCTCAATATGGAGCTCTTAGGCGAGGGGATAGCGGAGGGAAGGGAAAGGACGTGACGTCACACGTTTCCTCGTAGCGCGCGAAGCGCGTGATATGCAAGGAAAGTCAACTTTTCCACACATTATATGGATTGCAGTGGTTTAAACACGTGTTTTAAGCCCTTTTGTTTATAATCATGCCAGGCCAAAGATGTGCTGTGACAGTTTGTCTCAGTTATTATAAAGTTGGAAATGACGTGTCTTTTTCACGATACCTAAAGACGCATGCCTTCGCAATCAGTGGATTGCTGCATGTAAGTGAAAAGATCTTTGCAACCCTCAAAGAAGTAGGATATGTTCCCTCCACTTTAAGAGTGAAGACTTCGAATTAGAATTCAGGGCCGAATTGCTTAATTAATATAAAGCCAAGATTTCCAAGGAATCTAAAACCGAATGGTAAGTGAGCCCAGCTGGCCTACTCTTAAGTTTTAATGACCGTCTAGGATGATTTTAAAGCTGTTAATATTTTTGACATATTTCGTACATGGTATCAGGGGCGTATATACATTTTTAGGGGGGGGGGGGCTGACTATCGTGGAAAATTGTGAGTACTTAATGAATTTTCTATTATAGCCTATGGAGTATGAATGGAAAATATCTAAATGGGCTACTTGTCAATTCATTAAGCAGAAAGGGAAACACTCATTTTCTTTTACAAATTGATAATTATTTCTTAAAAGTAGGCTACTGTGAAATACATTGTATGTTGTACCCAAGTTGACTTTTTCGGGGGGGGGGGGGGATCTGGAGCCCCCTCAGCTCCAGATATACGCCTTATATACGCGCATGCATGGTATTTTGATTTTGGACAAGACGGAAAATTTCATGAGTAATTCTCTTTGCATTGGTAAACATTCTTTGCAAATATTCCAGAAAGCAGTCATCATTTCAATAAAATCCCTTCGACTTCTGTCCAGAGATATGGCCCGTAGGCATAATACAAAGTACATTCTCACACATAGGCTAAATCAAGATATACTGGAAAACCTCTTTTCACAATTGCGAACCCGTGGTGGCTTACGCGATCATCCTTCTCCCCTTGACTGCATTTACAGACTGAGGATGATTATTTTAGGAAAAAATCCAGTTGTTCAAAAGCAAACAAACACTGCTGATCCAGATTCAGATGAATATGTAGTTGCTAAAGCACTAATAAACAAAGCTGGCATAGTGTCTGAATCAAGTAACGTGCTTCCAGAACCAACCTTAGGGAGCAATGTGCAACCAGAGTTCTTCATTGCCAATATCATGGAACAAAGTGAAGAGGATGGCAAGGCTTATGTTGCAGGTTATGTAGCCCACAAGTTCCAAGATAAATTTCCACAACTTGGGAACTTAACCTATGGAATGCAAACTCAACACGATTATGCATTACCAACCTTGATTAAACACTTGTCATACAGTGATATGACCGATCCCTCAGAAACTTGGCTAAACCAGTTCCGGCACATTTCAGCAAAATTCGCCACATTTCACGGAAAATACGGATTTCAACGAGGCAGGAACGTTCTAAGAAGAACGACAGATTTTGTGTCGAGAGAAGTTCCTGACGTACCGTCTGCATCTTGCATAAGAAGTGGTTATTGGAAGTCACTAACACCCACGATACTGCTACCGAGTCTAGGCGAATTTCCAAGAAATTCAAGAAGATCACAACATAAAATGTAAGTAGGCTACATTCAGTTATTTTATCACCCATTTACCAATAATTTCATGAGAAAAAACTGCTCTTTGCGTACTCAACAGCTGATGTTGACAGTTTCGTTACGTTCCCCACATGGCGCGTTTGGTATCTTGTGACGTCATCCGCCTTGTGAGCGCTGATTGGTGAGTGAAAATTGAGGCAACCTATGTAGTTTATAAGCCTTGGTATAATGTTGCCTAATAGAGCACTACAGTTGGCAGCCCTGGTGACTGAATATAACTAGCGCTTAAAGACAGCCCAGCGGGGCTAGCGAAGAGACCCGAATACTCACGACTGCAACCGATCACCCATCCTCCTTCACGCACTTTTGACACGCACCGGGACAGACATCATGATGATCCTTTCATGGCCCATATTCTTTGGCATGGCCGGACAACCTGACCCATAATGGCAGATCGTGGTAAATTGTTCGTGTCATTATACACAAGTAATACGTTTTACTCGTGGATAGAGTGCAAAATTAGTAAAAGCAAAGTATATTGCTCAGTTGACGGCTGTAAGTCGATGTATAAGAGGGCTGCGGATATAAGTTTTCATCACTTTCCAAAAGATGCAAATAGCAATAGCCGAAAGGTGATGATACCAAATAAATACCGGCAACAGGAACGGGTTGGAATACAGTTGGCTTAGACGTTGGTGTTGAAGATGGGGAAGAAAATTACGCCTTCAATGAGAGTGTGCTCTTTTCGTTTTAGTGAAGAGGACTTTATTTCTTCAGGTGGGGACCTGTTTTCATGAGCATGTGGGAAGTGTGATTTTTAAGAGCTAATTCTTTGTTTTATTGTAATTAATAATAATTTTACTGAATAGAATTTGTATGCAACACTTAAGTTATTACAAATGAGTTTTAGTGGGTCTTGTCCTAATAGGCCTTTGTTTCTTCAACTTTGAGGTTGGAAATGTCATCTTCCTAACTCAACAAAACTTACTGCTCAATGCATAAAACTAATGCATGCAACAAGTGATAACATATCTGGGGCAGATGACCTTGCTGTCATGACCCCTTAAAACACCAATCATCAAAGTATCTTTATGTTTGTAGGCATGTCAGCAAAGAGGAGAATACTGGGAAAAATGCTGTTCCATCCCAGGATCTTCCTGTCCTTCCTCAGAGATCCAGTCAGCGAAGTCCTTGATCAACAGTGCAACGATGAGGGCAACTAATAGAAAAACATGAGGAGGAATTAGCCAAGTGTCATCCTCATTTAAATAGGTGACTTCGCCCACTGTGCATGACAAAAACCAGGGGTGTTATCTATTAGCTAACGCCCACAGGGCCGTTCTATCAATCCACCATTGGTCTGGACGAAAATATTGGTCAGGCAAAACCATTGTGTAACCCTCTTGTGAAGTTTTACCTAGTGACTAATGATAAAAGAATTCATAAACTCTCTGTTTATGAGCGAGTGGTGTTTACACTCATAAAACTAAAGCATAATCTGTTGTTCTCATTGTTGAGTGCTTTGTTTGGCAATGTAACCGCTACAACACTCAAAACCATTTTTAAAGAAACTGATCGTTTTATCTAGAATTTTGAAAGCTGTGGTACCATGGCCACAGAGAGAAGAATTTTAAACAGTGTTTCGAAAACTTAAAAATTTAAGAGTTGTATTAGATTGTACTAAAATTTCAATACAAAAATGCAAATGTTAGTGTGTAGGATTAAACTGTATTCACATTATAAGTCGGGGCTCACAGTTAAATTTATGACTGGTGTTACGCTTGCTGGGTTGATAAGTTATGAGAGTAGGCTACTGTATATGGAGGAAAAGCAGGGACATCCAAGCAAACACGCCAATGATAATGGAACTCTCTTGCACAGAATATGAAGAAAACTTGGGTAATTCTTTGGGAGTGATGATCCTGGATCCAACATTTTCATACCTTATTTTATATTCCGGGAGTTATTACCAATTGAAATTACTGTCCATTATCACTACTGCACAGGAAATGCTAAATCATGTAAATATGTGACTTAAGTCGTTATATCTTGTTCACTCAATGACGGCAATCATCATTGCTTGTTGTTGCTCATCTGCTACTGAAAGATGTGCGATAGGTCTTCAACTGTTACCGAGATGCACACAGGCATTTATATTGATGCTATTTCACTGTTGCAAATGTAATGCAAATGTACCCCAAAAAATAACAACACAGGTTATGCATAGTGAGTGAAGTGAGATTCTATTGGCTTGTCTGGCCGAAAATTATTGCTTGTACTACGCGTCAGCTCCAGGTTAGGTTTGTTTACGTATGTAAAACCTTATCATAGAAACTCCACGAAGCAAGCAGAGTATAAAACAAACACTACACGGCCACACTTACCGTATGTGTGGGGTTGGCAACATTTTATTTGTCCCATAAATCACGTTTACAATGTCCGACACATCTGAAATTTCACTATATAAGTCGTGTTATAAAAAGGGGATGGCAGGTAGGTTATAGACAGCGGAGGATAAAACATCTATCATTTCCACAATTATTATTCATCATTACACAAGGTATTTCGGCTAATTTAAGTAGTTTTGTACTACAGTGAGGGCCCTCCATGTAGAACGGAGCCTGACAGTGGCTGTGCTATGGAAAGCTCGCAATGACTCTCCACAAGTTTTTATAGCAAGTAAGGTAAATGCACCAATAGTCATGTTAAGACAGATTTAGTCAAGAAAATATATACACCTTATACATTTTGGTAAATTTAATCAACAAAAGCACTGTACCTATCCTCAACTCTACTCAAACACTAGGCAACTCTCAATATCAAAAATATTCATTTTTGGAAAAGTTACTTAAAAAAAGTGTGTTTTTGCCCTAGTCCTCGGCACGATGTCTTTTTAATTGAAATTCGAACAATAAAACCACAAGAACGTGTATTGATGTAGGCTTCCCTGACCGGTGTTCAAGAGCGAATGGTCTTTTGCCGGCGTGTTATGCCGTGATCTTTTTTTTTTTTTGACGGGTGATGGGAGGCGTAGTCACTTAAAACGTGAAACTAGACCATGGCATAACATAACGCCTGCGTTGAACAATCGCCGAGGGTCTGACAAGATAGACTGTAAGTAGTTTTCCACCAAATAACAGTAGGTTTTAATTTGATGTTCCGTAATATTGCAGCACGGTTTACTGTCAAATTTTGAGGGATTCGTAAAGACAGGCTTGGATTACTTTTTAGGAAAGATTCACACCATTTCCTCCCTGGCCACCCATCTTTGAAAGGAGAGTCCCTCTTCAATTCTTTTGTGAGGCACTGGACGCTATTTTGCAAATCGTCCTTTGCTACCGTGAACCCCGCTTTTCCTAGCGAGATAACCCATTGAACTAACACCCTTTGTTAAAAAGGACCTTGGCCCCATCTTCCTTTCTCTAGTTTTTCCTTTAATTATGTCCGAGAAGACGTTTCTCGGAACACCATTCCTCTCCGCGGACGTTGTAATACTTATGCCGTCCTCCTCAACGACCTTAATAGCAGTTTCCATTTGCTGAATATCGTAGGCTAATTGAGAAATGTGCGTTTCGACATATTACTTGAAAGCAAAGATTTAGTCTTAGAATATATTTTTCATCTCAATTTAAAAAGAATCCCCTTTAGCTCACCTAAAAACCCTAGGCCTAGACCTACTGATAATATTAATGTTATTTGTTTTTCGTTCCTTTTAATTACTGCGGCTTTTAGAGACCCCGGGGTGCCGGAATTTTGCCTCGAAGGGGGATCTATAATGTGCCAGTAAATCTACAGACACGGCTCCCTCGCATTTGCACACCCTCAAATTCCAGATGACTGCGCCAGGATTCGATCCTGCTACAGCAGGCGAGAACGTTACCGCTGAGCCACGCAGCCAGCGTAGACCTACGGCCGTCAAAGAGACAGATCTACATAATAACAGCACACTGTAAATGTTTATTGGTTCTGAAAAGTTAACGCAAACTTTAACATTATCGTGCACTAGTGTTCGTCACGCATATGCTCTAAAGATCGTCAGCTATGACGACTATTGGACACGATGATCAAACGACAATTTAATTAATGCAGGGTGGTTCAGAACTACATTATAAGTGTATTGCCGCTGTTAGTTAGGTCTTACAAGGAGATATGACGATGTGCCAGTTTTCGTCACAAATGACAAGCATTGGTAAAGTGTGTGTTTTTAAATCCAGTGTTCGTCACCAGCATTTCTAACCAAATTAGAAACGTGAGCACGAAATAGCAAATCGCAACAATTACTGTACCAACTGTATCACGCACTTGTAACATTTTAAAATGTCGGAACATAACACGTATGCACATAATTAACTCGTGTGCCTGCTTAGCACTTGCGAGAAGCAATACGCCGCGTCAAGGCAGCTCAACTCACACGAGATGTGTCCTGGGAATCGCCTATTACATCGCACTCATGATTTCGCAAAGTTGCTCCTTATCGGCAACTAATCTCGTAAGACTTCGTGCGTTGAGAAAGACCCGTTGACATGCTTATAACGTGCGTCAAATGCCGCAAAACCCGAGCTATCAAGCTCTCTTCAGTACCCAATGCCATCAGGGGTACGCCAACCAGCCTCGTACCACTCGGCCAGTTGGTATTAGACTTGATAGCTTGTGTACTGAAATAGGAGTGGCTGTAGGTCCCCGTATGATCTGGACAACTAGCGAGGTGCCTCCGTGGCAAGTCTCGCGTCCGGAAAATCGGTTAGATCTGCACCGAGGTCCTACGGTGAACACGGATGCCTCCGTTTACTGGAGGCAGTTCCACAGCATAGTTCACCAATTTCCGGACGCTGGCATTCTCTACACGGATGGTTCGAAGGTGTTTACGTTATTGATGGTGCAAATACCAAGATCTCTTTGCCTGAGACATGTAGTGTGTTTAGTGCGGAGCTCGTTGCCATCTATGAAGCTCTGCAGTTTGCACTACAGGATGCAAGAATCCACTTTCTCGTGTGTACCGACTCTTTGAGTTCGTTGCAGTCAATTGCTACATGTTTCCCGCAACACCCCCTAGTGCAGTGAATCCACGACCTACTAGCCAGGCTGTGCCACGCTGGCACTCGAATCACCTTTCTTTGGCTTAGTTAGCGGATCAAGCTGCAAAAGAGGCGGTATCACTACCACCTCGACCAATGGAGGTACCCGCTAGAGATATTCGCTCTCAGTTACGCATACAAGTTCTGGCATTTTGGGAGAGTCGGTGGGTAGCTGACCCACTGCCCAGTAAACTGAGAGCGAACAAGGGAACTACTCGCGTGTGGCGGAGCTCTTTCCGGTCATGGAGTTAGTCCGTCATTTTGTGTAGGCTAGGGATAGGTCATACAGGATCCACCCACTCGTACCTAATGAGAAAGGAAGACCCCCCACTTTGTAACTGTGGAGCTGTTTTCACCGTGGCCCACATTTTCACCGAGTGTGTGGATCTTGCTGACTTACGAAGAAACCTTGGTTTGCAGATGACACTCAAACTTATATTAGCCGATGACGCAGTGGCTGCTGATCGCGTTATCTGCTTTATAAGTGAGAGTGGGTTAGGGCCAGCAATCTAAATTTTCCAGTATGAATTGACTCAACGACTTGTTCGTTTTTGAATGATATTTTTTTGTTTATTTTTATAATTTTTATTTTATTAATTTTTGGTCTTTTTAAATTTAGGTGTCCACCTCAAAATTTTAAATTCAATTCCAAATTTGTATTCTGTAATCTGTGTTAAGAGGGGCAGATGACCTTGTAGTTCCACCCTTTAAAACAACAATAACTAACTGACATGTTTATTTTTTGTACTTATATGCGAGAGTGACGACGACTGGCTCAGTGACGAAAACCGGTACAGTTACCTTACCGATTACAACCATGGTCGGAAAGCCGTGGATGCTGTCATAGCATATATTACATACACAGATGGCAAGATACCTTAGTGGTGAAGTACTGTAAGCTGCCTCGTATCACGTGAACAGGGTTAGGTAGGCCAGAACAAAACAAACTTTCCTGGTGGAAACTTATCTTCTCAAGAAGTAGTTTGCAGTGAATTTGTTCATAAATTTAAGTGCTGTGCTATTTTTACTTGTAGGGGAATCTCAAACAAAAGATATACAGAATCAATCTGCATACTCTGAAGGCTCTCAAGAACGAAATAACTGCACTGATTCGAAATATCAGTGAGGATGAATTTCAGAGAGTGTACCAAAACTTCCTACGTTGGTGCAATGTGTGTTTAGAAATTGAAGGACAGAATTTCCAGCAACTACTCTGAAATTGTAATTATAATTATTAAATATGTTAAAAAGTGTAAATGTGTTAAACTTACACTGCAACACGCAGTGCCTTGGCCGCCATGCGCCTTTGCGAGTCTCCGTTTGATAGGGAGGATCGCACTGTAGGTTAATCACTCCTGAAGCGTTACCAGATTTGTATTTAAGGCGAAATCAAGTAAACATTTTGCGGAATTCGAAGAAATATAACTATTTTATCATTTAAAAAAATGAGCGCACCTAACCCAACCTCCATTTTCGACCCTCCCAGATTAGATCACAACTTATATAGTAAAATTCCAGCTGTGTTCCTCATTATACACGTGAATTATGGACAAATAGTTATCTTGCAACAAGAAAACACAGGTTTATTCCTAGACCAATACTTACTTCGTGCAGGGCCGTGTTGGCCATATATGCACCCATGGGTTTGTCACACACTGTGGGAGTATTTGCGCATAAGTAATCTTTATCCAGACCAATTGGTATGCCAATTAATGTTTTTTTTCCACATAAATACAACATTACCTATATCTTAAGCATGACCTGAGTAGTGTATTTTCTTCGCCATACATCACGGGCAGTGTCAGTGATGCAAGTTGTACATTTATTTATGATAAAATAGTAATATTTCTTCGAATGCTGCAAAATTGTCTCAGTAAATACATGTTTTCTTTACATTCCATTGTCATTGACGTGTTTGCTTGGATGTACCCCAACTTCAGGTTTAATAAAAGAAAGTAGAGAGATACCAGTGTTATTATTAGCATATTTGCATCTTATAGTATTCGTATCCAGTTTATCATATGGGATAAGGGACAAGACTATATTTCTTCCATGAAATTCTTTCCTACAGATAAGTCAAGCATGGCTTGACCCTACGTTTTGTTTTTATTGCCCAAGTGTTAAAACGACATTATGAATATATAGTTCTGTTTTTCCCTCTTCTTTCTTTTCTCACTAGACATTTTGTATTTTATGATATTCATTTTAATTTCATATTGTAAATTTGTCATCTCTTTTAAATTTTGTCATACATGTTTGAGTTTGGTACTGTAAATAATATTTGTTTTAAACTTTGATTTTATTTGCATATCACACTGTCTGCTCTGTTCCACCTGTTAAAACAACAACAACACTCGTCTGACATACTGACTAGATTCATTGTAGTCTTGATGGGTCATGTGAATAAGTGAGTTGACTGCGAACTCAACGCGTTGGCTTTTAATGAGTTCCACAGGTGGGCTTCAATGCTCTGCAACAGGAGGAATATGTATGTACTGAGCATTACCCACTTGAGATACGATTGCCGATGATCAAAACATATGCCAATATGCATCAAATGCCGCAACATCTGAGCTATCGAGCTCTTTTTAGTACCCAATACCACCAGAGGTATGCCAACCAGCTGGTTCGTATAAGACTCGATAGCTCTTGTACTGAAATAGGCGTGGCTGTAGATACCTTTATGATCGAGACACCTAGCGAGATGCTGTGGAGTCCCGTTTCCGGTTAGATCTACACAGAGGTCCTAAGTTGAACACATTTCCACAGCATAGTTCACCAATTACGGGACGCTGGCATTCTCTACATGTCTACATAGATGGTTCGAAGGTGGACGAGAAAGTGGGTTGTGCTTACGTTATTGATGATGCAAATACCAAAATCTCTTTGCCTGAGGCCTGTAGTGTGTTTACTGCGGAGCTCGTTGCCATCTACGAAGCTCTGTAGTTTGCACTACAGGATGCACAAATCCACTTTCTAGTGTGTCTTTGAGTTCGTTACAGTCAATTGCTACATGTTTTCCGCAACACTCCTTAGTGCAGCGACTCTATGACCTACTAGCCGGGTTGTCCCGCGCTGATACTTGAATCGCCTTTCTGTGGTTTCCAAGCCACGTGGGAATTGCGGGAAATGAGTTAGCAGATCTGGCTGCAAACGAGGCAGTATTACTACCACCTCGACCAATGGAGGTACCCGCTAGAGATATTCGCTCTCAGTTACGCCGACAAGAACCTCGACCAATGGAGGTACCCGCTAGATATATTCGCTCTCAGTTATGCCGACAAGAACTAGCATTCTGAGAGAGTCAGTGGCTAGCTGACCCAATGCCCAATAAACTGAGAGAGATCAAGGGAACTACACGTGTGTGGCGGAGCTCTTTCCGGTCACGGAGGGAGTCTGTCATTTTGTGTAGACTAAGGATAGGTCATGCAAGATCCACCCACTTGTACCTAACGAGAAGGGAAGACTCCCCACCTTGTACCTGTGATGTCTTATTCACTGAGGCCTACGAAGCTCTGTAGTTTGCACTACAGGATGCACAAATCCACTTTCTAGTGTGTCTTTGAGTTCGTTACATGTGGAGGATAAGGTAAGCAAACGGATGAAATTACTGAAGAGACTAGCAGGAGCTACTTGGGGGAGCACTCAAGACACACTCAACAAAACCTACAATATTTACATCAAACCTATCATAAAATATGGCAGTGAAGTACTCTTTACAGCACCCCAGTCAAACATTGATCGCCTCGAGAGGTGTCAGAATAATGCCCTACGAATCATAACAGGTGCAATAAAAACCACACCTATAACCGCCTTGCAATTATATACCCACAACTTACCAATAGAAGAAGAGATGAAACATCAAACAGCCAATGCATATCTCAGTATACAAAGACTACCTCAAATGACATGGATCAAAAAACCAGTTTCTAACCCCAATCTTAAAACACAAAAAGATCCCTTAAGTCTCGCCAAAGAATATATCAATAAGAGCAATCTGCAAATAAAACTTGAACCACTCTGTATGCCAGTCAACCCCATTGAATATATACAAGTGACTACAGATCTTACTTTGTTAGAAGAGGTCTGCAAGAAAGACTCTTCACCACAAGATCTAAAACAACTGGCCCTCTGTACAATAGAAGAAAGATATCCATCTAATCAATGGCTAAAAATATTTACAGATGGCTCACAAGACAAAGAAAATAGAACTGGAGCAGGAATACATTCATCTCTCTTCTCACTCTACTTCCCAGTAGGCCAAAACAAAACAAACTTTGATGCTGAGATAAGAGCAATTTCACATGCACTCCATCAGTTATTAGGCAGAAACATTGATTATCAAAAATGCGTTATTATTACAGATTCAAAAGCAGCCATCCAAGCCATCTCGTCAAATTATAAGCCCCAAAACAAAGAACTGAAAGAAATTTTTTGTATGATAAAAACCCTTCAAAGACTCCACAAACAGATCTCATTTCAGTGGATCCCTTCTCATGTTGGAATAGCAGGTAATGAAGAGGCAGACAGATTAGCAAAAAAAGGTACCACACTACAACAACCTGTCAGTCAGACTGATTTTATCTCAGCAAAAAGGATCTTGAAAAATACTATCAAAAACAAGTATGAAGAAATGGCAAAGAAAACAGCAGAAACCAAATTATGGAAAGACATTGATGCTAAATGGGATCAATATAAATTAACACCAAGAAGAGAAGCTGTAGCCTTCTTCAGACTTAACACTGGCCACGACTGCCTTGCAGCTCATCTGAAACGAATCAACATCCTGAGATCTGGAGAATGCACACTTTGTCACGAACCTGGAAGTAAAATGGATAAGGGGCACCTGCTACATTGCAACAAACTTGATGTGACTGCTAGAACTTCTGGAAACCTTACACAACTCTATTGGAACGCAAGAAAGCTGATGGATTGGAATCCGGGCTAGCCATAGGAAACAACAACAACATTTTATTTAATTTTATCATTCCAAATGATCTTGCCGACTTCGTCGTTATGGTTGGGGTTCATCGTTATGCGTTACGGACACGGAGGTGACGTCATGCTGCTGCGCGGGAACGTGACGTCATGCTCACGCGGGGAGCGAGAAGCAGACGCTAATGATTATTGGAGTCTGTTGAAAGAGGCCTGGCGTCGAGCGACCTGGGGCTTTGAGCGAAGAGAACACAAGAATACAGGGTGGCTTCTAAAGAGATATACAAGATGCCATATAAGAATACAGGATGCCTCCTAAAGAGCTGTGCAGGATGTCAGAGCAAAATACAGGCAAAGCGAACACAAGAATACAGGGTGACTTCTAAAGAGATATACAAGATGACATATAAGAATAAGAATACAGGGTGCCTCACCAAGAGGTGTGCAGGATGTCAGAGCAAAGCATCGAACCAGTCCCAATATTACATCCCTACTCTCACTCAAAATAGCCCCCCCCCCCCCTTATGTTCAGTCCGCCACTGCTCGCTCCCAGGTTCTACAACTCATCTCCCAACTCTCTACCGTTACACTAGTCTAGCCAGATCGAACACAGGCCTGCCTGGGGCAAAAACACTCCTTTTCAGAGAAATAACAACTCCGCAACAAGCTTCACGAAAACCCAAATTAAAATCGAAAATTACATTCTACAAACACCAAATTCAGTAAACTTCCCTCATTTCAGTTACTCTATACTTTACAGACACAGAAGGCATAGTCATGACTCCTTCATGGAGTAGGCTATTGTCTACTCATGTTCACCTCTCCTTCACCTTTACCATAAATTTCATAAACTCCATTTAAAAATCAGAAACTCACTCCACAAATCTGTAAATCAGTATTCTTCCCTTATTTTAGATACACTATTCATTAAACAAACATATAAGGCATAGTCATGACCCCTTCATGGAGTAGGCTATTGTCTAAATCTGGACACTCATACTACATCCTTACACTAATTCAAATTTATGGCCAAATGATCCTTCTGACAGGGAGGCAAAGGTTTCCACCGGCTTGCCTGGGATGATGGGCCACAATACCGCTATCAAAAAGTACACAATTTACGCTTTATTCAACCAAACACATCTCTAATACAAGTATAAGAAACACATTTCTTCCCGTGCCCGCGCGGGAAGCCTAAGTTAATGGGTAATGCAGTCTGTTGAAAGAGTCCTGGGGCTTCGAGCAAAGCGAGAAGCCCTCCTGAGCCTTTCTAACAAGTGTAGCATTTGTAGCATGCGTCATTTGAAATGATACAACGTCTAGTCTTTCAGACTAACTGTGATTTTTGTTGTTGTATTAATTTTGTCTTTTCCCATTTAGGTATCCACCTCAAAATTTTAAGTTTATAATCTAAATTTGCATAATTTTGTGTTAAGAGGGGCAGATGAACTCATAGTTCTGACACTTAAAACAAGTACTAACTGACCGAAACAAATCACAGCATTGTTCGGCGGCAATAGCTTACCAATTTAATATTTTTTGATCAAATAATGTGAGTTATTTTATACTCTGATTTACGAAAGGTGATGGTTGTCAACCGCTTGCAGGGTGAGGTGAGGAGTGGTGTAGAGTGTGGTAACGGACTCCAAAGCAACAGCGAGCAGTGTTGGAATGTATGCCTACACAGCAGTGAGCACAAGGTTTCGACATAGTGTTCTACTGTGCCTTGACGCGTCACTGTCATTAGATCGCCAGGCAGAGGGGCTAACTTACCCAGTATTTGTGTCTTCCTGCAAGCCTCTTGGAATGTTATGAACCATGATCTGTCTCGGTGGCAACGCAGCATTTCCCCACGTGCTAGCTTTGACAGACGTCAGTGTTCATTATTGGTAATCCACAGAGTACGGTATTACTATGACAAATATCAAGGAACTCCGTCAATCAATACAATATCATTACAACATTTTTACACTTTTGGTACATGTTTCGAGCTCATGAAGCTGAAGGGCTGTATGAGCTTGAAACATGTACCCTAAAGTGTAAAAATTATATTGTATTGATTGACTGAATTCCTTGATATTTGTCATAGTAATTTTACTGTCAATGCGGACCTAACAGATTCCAATATGGAGTCTAATAACATTAAGAATACAGGGTATAGTGATAAATATTTAATGTAATTGGGCACAATTTGTGTTGACTGAAAACCCTTCATTTATGCCAAACTCTTTGTAGGCAGTTTATAATCCTTAGTTCCTGAGTTTATGGGCTGCGACAACACGGTCGTGTAGCTTTATAATCCTTGTTTTGCCTAATGGTGTAGTTTCTTTTAAGACAAACTTTCAATTGGTCGAAGACTGGACGACAAATTAAACTTACGGTGCCTTTGTTTCCATTCATGACACACCTAATTCATAGACTTCCCTAGGAACATGCACTGGAGAGTGACAATAAGCCCTCAATGGCATGGCACTGTCTTACATTGTAACGAGGGAGTTGTCTCAACTGGGATATCTGGATTTGGTTCAAACTAAAATGATTAAAACTATTAAAAATTCAATATATCTGCGAGATACCTGACCGATCCCACCCAAAAAATCTTTAAAGCAAAGTGACGTTCCATGTTCTTCTATGAGACTTCTACTTGTGGGGTAATTTGAAAGACAAGAGAGAGTAGAAATAATCACAGATCCACCACCCATAGAGGAACTGAAAAATGCAATTCACATAAAAAAAATATTGAAGAGTCAAGAGGCCAAGGCAAATGTCAGGATGGTTCATAACTTAAGGCCACAGCCGCTTCGTACCCAATCATCACCTGAATTACAAATACACACATTACTACAAGCATCGCAGGTTATCAGACAAAATCTACCAACATCTAAGCACATGGAGCTAAAATGACATGATGTCGAAGCCCCTCAACAAGGCAGAGTTTCAGAGTGTGAACCGTCGTCGGATTTTTTAACACTGTTAAAAATCCCTCAGTATGCTTTTCTTCGGAGGGGAAGTAAATCCGGCTGTTCCATGTCAGATTTATGGCATGAAAAAGAACCTTCCACTAACTACACTTGTGTGAAGCCAAAATTTGTAGGTTAGGTTTGATTAATGCTCTTGAGTTTCAACGTTCATCACCGGGAGCTGGTTGCAATGGCATCTAGTAGTAGCGAAGTTCACAGCTAGATGCCGTGGACGGTAGCGAAGGAAAACAGGTAACGCACACTAATAGTCATCACAATTAACACCGGTTATCAGACAGATTCTACACACACCCAAAGCACACGGGGCTACATGCCCGCGTTGTTGCAGTCCCTAAACTAAGGAACCAACCATCATCGTTTCTTCGCTCCACCCACAACAAACACCAATGAATATACTTCTATGTTTAATGATCACTATTTGTGGATTTAAAGGGATAAGACTTGGTGATAAAATGAAAAACAATTCATTTTCTGCCAATGATCCCAATCTCTTTCATGACTGAAGATGGAAACAATGCCAAACATGTATACTGATAACCAAATTGGAGCTCAAATTCAGGTATTGATCCAGCTTCAAAGCCAATCAGGTAACATGTAACAGCATATCTGTTTAAATTATGCTAGATATTGTGAACAGATTTAGCTTTCCTTTCATTAAAGATTCAAAAGTTAACCAATGGGTAAAAGTGATGTGGTTAGGCACTGTACCAAAAATTCAAATTTGATTCTTATGCCTTGGCGATCTATTATTAGAGTGTATGGTTCTTACCATTTGCGACAAATGCAAAATTTGTTGAAACTTCGTCGAGTATGTGCATTCATGTTTTATGATTTGTCAAACCTGGGATCTTCGGATTCCCTACCCTATTCTCTTTACCAACTGAGCTATCACGCACACTCTTTTTCTCTGCCTGGCAAAGGTACATCTACTGGTGTGAAGATTACTGTCACCTCAACAGCACTTTTATTTCATGTGCACAATGCAACCTAAGAACTGCATTTGGTGCTCACGGTCATGAAAAATTAAAGTTTCAAAAATTAGCTTTCTTTTAGGTGAAATGTGTTTGTGAAATTTTGTTGCATAAAAGAATTCCAATCAATGACCAACAACCGATTGTTTGTAAGTAGAATTGAGGCATAAGTTTTCATATTTTTGGTAGGTCTATTTGCATGTTAGTTTATTCTATCTTAGATTTCTACAATACTTAATTAGTAATATGACGAGCAATACTATAGAGTGAGGGTCTTCCTTATAGAATGGAGATGTGCTTGCCCATGGGGCGGGCAGAGAGTGATTAGTCACAGCCACTTGACTAGCATTTAGTAGGGAATATTACCACAGAAAATACATTTGGGATGAATTTTATACGACGGACCCTATGACTACACAGGACTGGATGCAAGGATCCTACGAATTGAGACATATCTTGACGCGCTTTGCGGTCCATGGTTCTCACCACTGGATCTGCACGAGAGAAGTCTATCACCAACCAGATGAACTATGCGTATGCAAAAATTGCACTCATTGCACTTCATGCGTATGCAAGTTTTGTAATGGTCCCTGCGACAGGACGTGCAAGTGCAGAGAGGTGTCTCTGACGCAATTTTGTGGAAATGAGACTTGAATTCCGTAATATGCTCATGCGCAGTGTGCGCAATTCAAATTACATAAATAGAAATCCATAAAGGAAGCAGAACATCGGCTAGGTGTCATGGAGACCAAGATGCTTAGTAGATGGACAGCTGGCATTACTAGGTTGGATCATATCCCCAATGAAAGAATAAGGGAACGATTTGGTGTCGCGGCAATTAACAACAAAATGCGTGAGGGTCATCGACGTTGGTTTGGGCATGTGCTACGGTCAGGAGCGGACACCATTGCAAAACAGAGCTACACACTCGAGGTCGCCGGGAAAAGACCAAAGGGGCGACAGAGCAACGTTGGGCCGATACACTGCACTGGGATCTGAAAAGCGTCAACCTACTGTGCTCGCATTATATTTCTGCCGGTGACGTACGTCATCACTTCCAGGAAAGGTGTATCGACTGTACTAGCCTCAGCAAAAACATTTCTCAAATCACTATTGTATTCATAATTAATATTTACATCGCCATGAACAGTCCTCCTCAATATGTACTGCTCAAAGTCGTCGAAATTAGTGACAGTATTACTTCAAGAGTTTTATCAGGAGTTTGATTCTCCTTTCTCAATATCACCCAACTCTCTCTTTATAACACGCACCGTTCTTTTAGATACACCTGTGGCCTCCGCGGTCCTAGCCTGTGCTTGGTTAACAGGAATATTGAAATCACCGAAAGCCGCTTCATTTTCCATGAATTTTAGTAAATTAGCCACCGTTTTAGTTTTCAAACAATTTGGGAATGATATTCTGTGCATAGATGGAACTCGCAGGTTGACAGGTTACGACTTCCAGATATACACTATGAAATGAAGTCTGGTTTTCCTTGTGCGTTCATGTTTTGTAATAGAGGTGACTCACTAGTAATGGAACTGTTCTTCCAGACTGTTTTAAATTCCTTGGATGGGGATATTTCTCCTCGGAATTTCATGTCGGACATGGATGAAAGTTTTTTCAATGCTTGGTGTTCTCTGTTTCCCCGGAATAAAACACAACATTTGTATTGTTCATGGCATGTGGACAGGGCTTGGCAACAGAATTTAAGCAAAGTCCAGACCGAAGAGAAGAAAATTGAGGTATATAAGAAAATAAAGATTCTTATGTTGGAGAGAGACAAGTCGGCCTTTGATGTGATGTCAAGAAACATGTTGCAAGAATTGTATGCCAGTGAATTGACCATCAACTTTGCCAAGTACTTTGAGAGGTTTATTCATGAGCCCTCTAAATGGGCCTATTGCTTTAGACTACATGCGGGCATTAACACAAACATGTCACTTGAAGTGTTTCACAGGAACTTGAACCACATTTATTAAGCAGGAAGAAAGGTTAAACGACTAATCAAATCTATCCATGCGCTCCTCAAGTTCCTGAGAGGAAGAGTTTTTCAGAGACTAATTGGAGTTTGCAGAGGAAGTGAACCCAAGAAGCTGTCATCATTCAGAAAGAGACACGTTACTTCCTGCGAACTAGCTATAGATTCCGTCCATCAAGCGAGTACAGTAGAATGGAGTGCTTTTCGGGCACTGGAATGTATGCTGCCTCATTGGTGAAGAAGGACTGCAGTTGTAAGTTGTGATGTGATAACTCTGTTGCATGTGTACATGCGTTTAGTTGTACTTGCACTGATTCGGCGATATTATGGAACATGTGCAAACATATTCTTCCAATGTGTCGGCCTACTTTCCAAGATTCATACTGTCCATAAATTGACGACCACTCTCATGTCGAACTCTTGGCTCCTGGTCCTGGGTGTAGCACGAAGACAGATGACTTTCTTCTTAAGGAATTGTTGAGAAAAAAGGTGGATGATCTGGAACTGAAGAAACGTGAAGCAGAAAAATTTCTGAAGATTACCAATGGCATAACTGAAGTACTTCAAACCTTTCAAATGAAATGTATGACACTTCTTAAGGTAATGGTAAGTAGCATCAAAAACTTGGAACCGTAAGTAAATCATTTTGTGATCCAGAAATAGGATTCAAAATAACCACCCAACAAAAAGTTATGTCCTCAATGTGTGGTCATGCCCTCCTCAACAAATAACTGCTCAATGTTACAACTATGGTGCACGAAATGTTCAAATAATAAACTACACTCAGTCAGAACACAACAAACAAAATAACAGCCAAGAGCAGATGGATGCAACCACCACCCACATAAGTCACCAATACTGTAGTTCATTTGTCATATGAAAAGTTCAAATATTGAACAACAGAGATGTTAGCAGCTTTGTAGGCCACTCACAAAGAAACTATTAACGTAGCACTCGAGGCAGATAACCTAGATGTTCTGCCCTTTAAAACAACAATCACCACCAGCACTAGCCACCAACATTCCACTTCTGATATGAGTATTTAAATTTTGAACAGCTCTTGGCAGTTTAGTGCACACAAAGTACATAACCTAGATGTTCTGCCCTAAACAACAATCGCCACCAGCACTAGCCACCAACATTCCACTTCTGATATGAGTATTTAAATTTTGAACAGCTCTTGGCAGTTTAGTGCACACAAAGGGACTATTAACGTAGTACTCGAGGCAGATAACTTAATGTTCTGCCTTTTAAACCAACAATCGCCACCAACATTCCACTTCTGGAATGAATATTTAAATTTTGAACAGCTTTTGGCAATTAAGTGCTCACAAATGAACTATTAACACAGTACTTGAGGCAGATAACCTAGATGTTCTACCCTTTAAAACAACAATCGCCACCAGCACACGTCACCAACATTCCACTTCTGGTATGAATATTTAAATTTTGTACAGCTTTTGGCAGTTTGGTGCACACAAAGGAACTATTAACGTAGTACTCGAGGCAGATAACTTAATGTTCTGCCTTTTAAACCAACAATCGCCACCAACATTCCACTTCTGGAATGAATATTTAAATTTTGAACAGCTTTTGGCAATTAAGTGCTCACAAAAGAACTATTAACACAGTACTTGAGGCAGATAACCTAGATGTTCTACCCTTTAAAACAACAATCGCCACCAGCACACGTCACGAACATTCCACTTCTGGTATGAATATTTAAATTTTGAACAGCTTTTGGCAGTTTGGTGCACACAAAGGGAAAATTAACGTAACACACAAAGCAAATAACCTAGCTGTTCTGCTCTTTAGTGCCACCACTACAATTCACCACAAGCCACTCCCTGAGTTAAGTGAAGTGATTTTCGGCAAACAATTTAAAATATTCCGAACTCTTCAGAAGGTAACTGACTAGGCCTACATTGATTTTAATCTCTAGAACTTCCCTGTCCCATGTCAGTAGCACTGCTGCTACATGGCATCTCCTGACTGTAAATTAACTGCAGAGCTATTTCATTTGCTTCAGTTCCCGAGGGTTTCTGAAATCGTACAGCAGCTTTCCTTTTCTTCTTAGTCGAGTAGAGCATAACCTCTCTCTGAGGACATATCTTCTTGTTAGGTGGTTCTTTTGAAGCCTCTTCCTGGGTCACAAATGTATTTACTTGTTCTTCCATGCTTTCGGCACTTCTTACCATTACCTCAAGAGGTGCCATACATTTCTTCAAGGCTTGGAACCCTTCTTCAGTTGTAATGCCATTGATAATCTTCAAAAGTCATTCTGCTTCACAACGTTTTTTCAGTTCCAGATCATCCACCATTTTTCTCGTTGACAATTCCTTAAGAAGAAAGTCATCTGTCTTCGTGCTACACCCAGCACCAACAGCCAAGGGTTCGACATGAGTGTGGTCGTCATCTTGAGGACAGTATAAATCCGGGGTAGTAGCCCGACACACCAGATGAATGTGTTTGCACATGTTCCATCATACCGCCGAATCAGTGCAAGTACAACTAAAAGCATGTACACATGCAGCACAGTTATCACATCGCAACTTACAACTGCAGTCTTTTTTCACCAATGAGACAGCATACATTCCAGTGCCCGAAAAAACACTCCATTCTTCTGCACTCACTTGATGGACGGAATCAATGGCTAGTTCACAGGAAGTTATGTGTCTCTTTCTTAATGATGACAACTTCTTGGGCACACTTCCTCTGTAAGATCCAATTAGTCTCTGAAAAACTCTTCCTCTCAGGAACTTGAGGAGCGCATGGATAGATTTGATTAGTCGTTTAACCTTTCTTCCTGCTAAATAAATGTGTTTCAAGTTCCTGTGAAACACTTCAAGTGACATGTTTGTGTTAATGCCAGCATGTAGTCTAAAGCAATATGCCCATTTAGAGGGCTCATGAATAAACCTCTCAAAGTACTTGGCAAAGTTGATGGTCAATTCACTGGCATACAATTCATGCAACAAGTTTCTTGACATCACATCAAAGGCAGACTTGTCTCTTTCCAACATAAGAATTTTTATTTTCTTATATACCTCAATTTGCTTCTCTTCAGTCTGGACTTTGCTTAAATTCTGTTGCCAAGCCCTGTCCACATGCCATGAACAATACAACTGTTGTGTTTCATTCCGGGGAAACAGAGAACACCAAGCATTGAAAAAACTTTCATCCATGTCCGACATTGTGGTGTTTGAAGCCATATTTTCAGTGTTGCCTTAGTAAAAAAGAGTTTAGTGCTTTTCAGTCGGTCAACACGAATGTACCCACTAGTGTTTTATTAATCTCATGTAATTTATTTCAGGATTAGGGCATAACCCATCTCTTTTGGGTACATTCGTGTTGACCGACTGAAAAGCACTAAACTCTTGCATGTCCGACATGAAATACCGAGGAGAAATATCCCCATCCAAGGAATTTAAAACAGTCTGGAAGAACAGTTCCATTACTAGTGAGTCACCTCTATTGCAAAACATGAACGCACAAGGGAAACCAGACCGCATTTCATCCAGTACTTGAATAGTGTACATCTGGAAGTCGTAACCTGTCAACCCGTGAGTTCCATCTATGCACAGAATATCATTCCCAAATTGTTTGAAAACTTCCAGCTGGACATCATTCCATAAAATTAAACAGAAGTCCTCAGTTTTCATTTGAGGATAATCGGGAGACACCGAACCCTGTGGCTTGTACAGACGCACTATGTTGCTCTTCTCTTTCATGTACATGACCCACTTGTCCACTGCCTTAGCATCATTAGGTTCATGCTGATCATTGTCTAATCCATACTCGGCAATGATATTTCTTATATCTTGCTTAGTTACCAGATGAATTCTTTCCAATTCTCCCTCTGCCACAGAATCTCTTATACCGTCCAAGACATCCTCCAGAGGGATCTTCATAGCCACCTGAGTTGCAATTGTGGCCTTTTCTGACTTACTTAGAGGCATTCTACTTATTTCACAGCTATGACCCACATGTGTACTAGTGAAATTAACATGCACACCCTTATTACCTTTGTCTTCTACCTTCATAGTTGCAGGACAACCAGCATTTATTTTATTCGATCCCAGTACTTTAACATGTCGTATGTCCTTCCCTTTGTAAGTGTAACTTCCAGCACGATGACAGTAATAGTAGCTCACTGTGCTTCCATCATGTCTTGTTGTCGAACCTCTGTGCTTGACGTACCTGGACTTCGTTTCTTGCTCCAATTTCTCCTTCCAATCAGTGAATTCTGTAGCATTTTGGAATATCAATGTCTCCTTTTGAATATTAATGCGGCGAGGATATGAGCTGTGCCGGCTGCCGAGGCCTGACGCACTCCTCTGGAGCAATGATTAAATGAATGACAGATGAAATGAAATGATAGTGGAGAGTGTTGCTGGAATGAAATTTTGACAGGGAAAACCGGAGTAGCCGGAGAAAAACCTGTCTGCCTCCGTTTTGTCCAGCACAGATCTCACATGGAGTGACCGGGATGTGAACCACGGACCCAGCGGTGAGAGGCCGGCGTGCTGCCGCCTAAGCCACGGAGGCTAGGTCACATGGATATTGTTAATTCTAGTATGGCAACATCGGTAGCATACTACATGCCGCACCATCCGGTATTCAAGAAATCCAGCACTACTACAAAAACTAGAGTTGTCTTCGACGCTTCTTGTAAATCGAGGTCAGGAAAGTCACTTAATGATATTTTAATGACGGGTCCTACTATTCAACAAGACTTATGTTCGATTGTCGCTAGATTCAGAACTCACGCCATAGGCTTTACAGCTGACATCGAGAAGATGTACAGACAAGTTAAGGTTGATTCCAGAGACAGCAGCCTTCAACGCATCCGTTGGAGAGCTTCTCCTAATGAGCCTATCAAGCAGTACCAACTTCAGACGGTCACATATGGCACATCATCAGCTCCATTTCTAGCAATAAGATGTTTAAGGCAATTGGCATATGATGAGGGACAACAGTATCCGCAGGCAACATCTGTCCTTCTTCGTGATTTTTATGTAGACGACTGCACTTCAGGAACAAGTATGGTTGACAATGCATTACTCCTACAACGTGAACTGATCCAATTGTTATCCAAGGGAGGCTTCAAGCTCCGCAAGTGGTGCTCTAACCATCCAGCATTGTTAGAGGCGGTTCCAAAGGACTGCAGAGAGATGCAGCTTCCCCTTCAGATTGATTCTGGAGAAAATATAAAGACTTTAGGTCTACTTTGGCATCCAGCGACAGACAAACTACAGATATCCAGTGGTGTGCAGAAAGAACAAGGAAGTGGATCTCCAGTTACCAAACGCAAGGTGTTATCGATTGTGTCGTCAATTTATGACCCTATTGGACTAATCAGTCCTATTGTCATCGCATTCAAGATGTTTCTGCAGCAACTATGGCAAGAGAAGATAGGATGGGATGATGAACTTCCAACGGAACTTCTTACAAGATGACGTACTCTGCATTCTCAAATACCCTTGATTGACAATATATATATATATTAACAGATTTGTGCTTCAAGAAAATTGTACTCAGGTGCAGTTGCATGGCTTCGCTGATGCATCCTTGAAGGGCTACGGTGCATGTTTATTCCTACGCTCGTCAACAGATCAAGGTCACGTAATAACGCATTTCCTGTGCTCCAAGTCCAGAGTGGCTCCACTGAAACAGATCACGCTACCCAGACTAGAGTTGTGTGCAGCAGTACTATTGTTACAAGTGGTTAAAAAGATGTGTCATATTCTCAATATTGAATTCCATAGTATTCATCTGTGGACAGACTCAAAGATTGTTCTCGCATGGTTAGCAGGTGAACCGTCAAAATGGAAAACTTTTGTTGCGCACCGTGTGGCTGAAGTGCAAGGCAATACTTCAGTCAAGGATTGGAAGCACGTAGCATCAGCAGACAATCCTGCAGATCTAATTTCTCGAGGAACTGATCCTGCAAAACTTTTAAATACCGGTAATCATCTTTGGTGGCATGGCCCTGAATGGCTACAGTGTTCGGAACGGAACTGGCCCACTTCCAGTGAACAACCTGAATCAGAGATTCCTGAGCAACGCAAGATAGTGCTTAGTTGTTCAGTCCACTCTAATCCTGCAGACGTGCTCACAAGATTTTCTTCCCATCTCAAGCTACAAAGAGTGTTAGCATACTGTTTAAGATTCGTGCACAACACTAAACACAAACCTTCAGAACGGAAACATGGTCCATTAACAATAGAAGAGTTGCAGCAAACTAACATGACATGTGTTAGACTAGTCCAGTCAATAGCATTCCTCGAGGAAATAGCTGATCTTTTGAAACACAATGCAGTGTCAAGACGTAGCAAACGTCAAAGTTTAGTACCATTTTAGACAAGGATCAAATCCTGAGAGTTGGAGGAAGACTAGAGAACTCCAATCAAGACTACGATTTCAAACATCAGATGATTTTGCCCGCTAAACATCAGTTTACTGATTTAATAATCAAGAGGGAACATGAAAGACTCCTACATTCAGGAAACCAGTTGACTTTAGCATCCATCAGACAGTGCCACTGGATCATCAATGGAAAGTCGGTGGTTCGAAGAGTTATTAACACTTGTACAAAATGCTTCAGGTTCAAAGCCAAAACTACACAGCAAGTAATGGGATAGTTGCCCTCAGTTCGTGTGTCTCAAGCAAGACCATTCCGCAACACCGGCACAGACTTCACGGGCCCTTTCTACTTGAAGATCGGCAATCCACGTAGCAAGACCATTGTCAAGGGTTACATATGCATTTTCATATGTATGTGCACCAAGGCCATTCATTTAGAAATAGTTTCCGACCTAACCACTCAAGCTTTCCTCGCAGCACTCAGGAGATTCATCGCAAGAAGAGGATTATGCAGCAACATGTACTCCGACAATGGTACAAATTTCCAAGGTGCTAGTAGAGAGCACAAGGAGCTCAAGAAATTGTTCACTCAGGAACGGACTAGAGAGGAGATCAGTAACTTCGCCAGTAGTTGTGGAGTTAAGTAGCATTTCATACCTCCTCATGCCCCTAATTTTGGAGGGCTTTGGGAGGCCGGAGTAAAATCCCTCAAACATCATCTAAGAAGAGTTCTCGGAACACCTCATTTCACATATGAAGAATTGGCTACATTAACTGCGCAAATTGAGGCTTGCTTAAACTCACGTCCCCTTCTAACCCTGTCAAATATTCCTTCTGATGCATCTACCTTGACACCAGGTCACTTCCTTAGAGGCGAACCCCTCACTACTCTTCCCGAACCTGATTTAACATTATGTAAACGGCCTTTGTTAACTAGATATAAGGTTCTTCAACAAAGACTCCAATCCTTTTGGAAGAGATGGTCATCAGATTACCTCACTCATCTGCAGCAGCGCAGCAAATGGACGACCTCCTCCTGCAACGTATCACCAGGCACTGTGGTGCTGATACGGGAAGACAATGTTCCCCCACTCCAGTGGCCCCTTGGTGTTATCACAGAAGTGCATGCTGGTAAAGACAATGTGGTAAGAGTGGTTTCAGTGAAGTGCAACAGTGGTATATTTAAACGAACAGTTTCCAAGGTAGCTCCGCTACCAATTGAGCAGACACATAATTTTGACTGTTAATATGTCAGTGTTTTACCGATAGTAGTGGCTACGCTGGTTAAAGCGCAGCATTAGGTCATGGGGCCAAGCTCTCTGCTGACTCGGTAGACGCGTGGGTTCGAGCCCCACCGTCGGCCGTCCTTGAAATGATTTTCCGTGGTTTCCCATTTTCAACACCAGGCAAATGCTGGGACGGTATCTTCTGACAGGCCACGGCCGCTTCCTTCCACATCCTTGCCCAGTTTCATTCACCATCATTCATTTAATCTCTCATTAACTCTTCTCATGAGGTTGGCGTCAGGAAGGGCATCCGGTCGTAAAAACATCGCCACAAAGACTCATCGCATCTCATCCCCGACCTCGTTGGAAAAACGGGAATAATAAGGGGTAGACATACAATTAGTCAGTGTTTTAAGTTAGTGAATATTTTAGTGTTTCATATCCTTGTCATTGGAACATTTCAGTGTTTCCATTTCAGATTATTGAAATCCATGTATTTCAAGGTGGGGAGCATGTTTGCTCTCAGGGAGAATATAATTATATAATTGTTTTATTTCCACAGTTGGTAACAGATACATTTATTTATGTTTAGGTTGGCAGCAGTGACCTATAGACAGAGAGTGAAGTAGCCATTATGGCTGAATGTGTTTGTGTTTCGGAGGAACAGATCCTTCGCATTTCAAGTGTTGTGTCTTTTGTATCATGTACATTTTTGTAAATACAGTCCACTAGTGTTAATTCGACATTTTCATTTATCCCCTGATGTTTCATCTGGGGCACGTATGTCGCATACAGACACTTACAGTTACACTACTACGGACATGAATGGTTCTAGGGCCTTAATACGTGGTTTTCAAGTTCATTTTGTCTGTATTCTAAATGTAGGGAATGGAGAGCGTTGTCCAAAATATCAAGTGGACAGTGTTACCAGCAGGGTTTCAAAGTGTATGTAAAATTTGGTGCAGTTAGGAGAAACGGTGTATATTTGCGATGAAGGGTCTAAATGCAGGGAATGGAGTGGTCTGTCCAAAATTTTAAGTGGACAGTGTCTCCCGCAGGGTTCCAAAGGGTAAGTATACAAAATGTGGTTCAGATCGGTGAAACGGTGTGGATTTGTGCCAAAGGACCTAAATGCAGGGAATGGAGTGGTCTGTCCGAAATTTCAAGCAGGCAGTGTTGTTACTCGCCGGGTTCCAAAGTGTAAGTATGTAAAATTTGGTTCAGATCTGTGAAACGGTGTATATTTGTGCCAAAGGGCCTAAATACTGACAATGGAGGGGTCAGTCCAAAATTTCATGCAGAGAGTGATACTCGCCGGGTTCCAAAGGGTAAGTATACACATTGCCGTTCAGATCGGTGGAACGGTGTAGATTTGTGCCAAAGGGCCTAAATGCAGGGAATGGAGGGGTCTGTCCAAAATTTCATGTAAACAGTGTTACTCGTAGGATTCCAAAGGGTAAGTATACAACTTTTGGTTCAGATCGGGGAAAAGGTGTAGATTTGAACCAAAGGGCCTAAATGCAGGGAATAGACTGGTCTGTCATAACTTTCACGTAGACAGTGTTACCATCAGGGTTACAAAGGGTAAGTATACAGATTTTGGTTCAGATAGGTGAAACGATGAACGTATCAGTAACCATAACGCCAGCGCATGCGGATAGAGCTGTTGGGGAGCGCTTGTTCTACCGACTTACTGAACAAAAAAATCATCTTTAAGGGTTACCTGAGAGGTGTAGCCTAATGCTACATAGCCTAAACTATTCCTCTTGGACCTGGCTATCATATAAAAAAAGAATTTTTCGAATCGGACCGGTAGTTCCAGAGATTAGCGCGTTTAAACACATAAACACACAAACACACAAACTCTTCAGCTTTATTATATTAGTATAGATTTGGGTAAAATTCTGGGTGCGCCTTAAATTCGCTACCTACGCTTTTATAATATGTCATGTGCTGTTTAAAAAGGAATGCTCATTAGCAAGAACACAGCAACAAAGCAACAATACAGTCTGTAAGAGAAACTGGCGGCATTTAATGACAACAATGCGAACTTTTGTTTTGGCATTGGAATTGTTATTCGGTAACACTGTATTGTTTCATAAGCTTGAATAATCCACAGTAGCTCTCTTTCAGTAAGAACTGTGAGAAAGCCTATTTAATGCAAAATGAGCGATCATTTACCGGTAGAGCGAAAATAGTGAGAGTGATGAAGTGAATACTGGCAGTGATGACAGTGAATAAGTCAATAATGAATAATGGTAATGTGTTGGGTGCCAGTGTTGTGTATCACAGGTCGGGAAAAAATGTTTACATGTTGGTAAGTACAAGAAAATAAATATGTCTTCCCTTAATCCGAATGAGGCTATTTTCGGGCATAAACGTTTTTTTCTTTTTCCTCTTCGAATATTAAGGATGCGACGTATATGCGGGGTGCCTTATTTTCGGAACAATACGGTATTTTCAGACATATTAGTGCCATTCTACATCAAGGCCCTAAATCAATTTAACATACGGTATTCCCACTTCTCCTATAGGTTCCAAATGTTAAATATTACATTGAGTTACATTTTACACACATATAGTTAAATAAGTTTTCTTCACGGGCGTACCTGCAAAATAATTCCCGGAGGGATAGTTGAACTGGATGTAGGTTAAGACTGCCTTATGTAGTGACTGGCTAAACAGCCTCTCATAGAGGTGACAATTCAGACTTTTAGGTGGGATGTATCCCCTACTCTCCCTCCTGGGCACGGTAAACGTTTAAAATCACCACTACTCAAACTACTACTAGGTCTGTTGTCAGCCATTACAGCGCAAGGAAGTCAAACTTTCCCATTTCTTCGAACACATGACTAGCATAATTCGCATTAAAAATGCACAGTAAGTTGTACTATGGACTATCACAAAGAGTAGGCAAGTCTACTTTCAAATAACATTACCTCATAGAGCTGGAATGTGGTAGTAAAAAGGCGCACGTGTAGCGACGAACCGTTTCGCCGATAGCACTCGGAGGGTTGAACGTGTCAGTACAGGCAACATAACACCGTTTCTAAATAGAAAATTTTAAATTAATTTTATATTTCCCCTTCTATTGTTTGTAAGAACGGTTCGATTTAATTCAATAGATGCTTGCTCTGCATTGTTTTAGTTTGATAAGATCACTGAAGGTTAAAGAAGTGATATGTAAGATCTATTACTTACCAATAATGGCGTATGGAGCAGAAACTTGGCTGATGAACAAGGAGATGAAAGTAGAATACAGACAGCGGAAATTAAATTCCTGAGGAGTTTGGTACAGAAGACTAGGAGAGATAGAGTGAGGAATGGAGTGAATGTACAGAAGCTGAATGATAAGCTGGAGCATAACATGTTGTCGTGACCTACCTGGCCTGTGAGACGGTCTGGCAGGTTGACAGCTGCTCTGACGACTTTCCCTCCTAGCCGAGCGGTTCACTAGATAAGGGAACTTGAGTTTTTGTAGGCTAGTCCCGGAACTCCCGGAATAAAAGATGTCACTTCCCTTGAACTTACTGCTGATTTATTATACTTTAGCAGTCGAAGTATGTACACTATATACAAATTACATGAAATTACTACTGGAAGTGCACTCAGGTCTGAATTGGCGCTACTAAGTCTTTACTGTTACTCGAAATCTAGCATGTCTCCACGAGACTGAATTCTGCTCGCGTGCGTTACGACGTTTCTCTGGCAAGGGCTATGGCGCAAGGACCCCGCTCGCCATTTTGGATACCATTATATCCAACTAGGGATGACCAGAGTCCAGTTCTCCCTCCACTGAAATCTGTGGTCAATTCCACCTTCAGCATCCAGTAAGTGCTGCTCTCTAAACTAGTGGCGACTTCCCATACTAGCATCTACGTGACTTCCAGAGTCCAACTCTTGGACTGGCATTGTGACCATGAATCACTCCTTCTACAATACAAAGTGCTCGACTAAACTCTTCTCTGTATCAACCAATATTTGCAGACCTATGTACACATCCTGGCTCCAACATTCTTGTTCCATGAGAAATACATCCTGACTTACATTGCTCACTTCCAACTTAGTAATAATAATAATAACTCTATTGCCCTTATATAATGTTCCTCCAAACCGCAGTCCTGGGTTCTGAACCTGGGAAGCTCACAGTCATGACAATGTGAAAAGGATGAAAGATGAAAGAATGCCGTAACAAGTGATGGGGAGACGGATGACTGAAAAGAGGGTACGAGGAAGACCTAGAGTACGGTGGATGGATTTTGTGAGAGGACAAACCCTGGAGTGGAGTTCAGTGGTTCAGGAAGGATGGCAGACAGACAGAGTAAAGTGGAGGGGGTGTCATTTTGCTCCGACCCGGCTCAAGCTGGAAAACGAAAAATTATGATGGAGATCAACGTAAACTCACAGCTAGAGAACGCCACAATGTGGCCAAAACTGGTACAACTTAATTAAATAATTTCTATTAATTAAATATTACTGACTAAGTGGAATAAATTTATTCAATTCAATATGATATCAGTATACACTCTATATACAGTACAATCCAGAAATGGAGCTAACTCAGCCCTTTTCACATTTGAAATTAGAAGTAAGATTACCCGTCGTCGAGGAATATGACGTCGTCTTTGCTGATGTCTTCCTTGAGTACTGCTTCATCATCTTCATCCTCCTCCTCATCCAGCACTTCTTCCTCTTATTCCATCTCCTCCTCTACAGTACCGGTATGATCTCTACATCATCAGTCTCTCCTTCGTCGGCTGTCTTGCTCCTTTTACCTCTGGAGTGTCCTCAGGGAAAATGATGAAAAAGTTACAATAACATACAGTACATAACATTTGTTTTATGTCATTGTTGCAATATTTTTTTGTAGTTTTTAGTAATTGATGTTGTTGATTGTTTAGGGGCTTTGCGACATTGTTGTAATGTAGCCCCGTGTACTTTGGTGTCTGTAGAAGTTGTCTAATAACCTGTGTCACTTTTATGTCTGTACTAATGTGTGCATCTGTAACAAGGTAGGTACTCAATTAAATTAGCAGGTGGCTGCACGAGCGAAGCGAGCGAGCCAGCGGCGCGGCGTGTGGGCCAGGTATGCGGTGTGACTATGCGCTCCTTAGCCTAGGGTTTAAATGGAATCGGAGTTAAAATTTGGATTTCTTATAGTTAATGTTAGTAGTCATGTGATTTTTTGTAATGGAGATGTCCGCTGGGGCAGCTGTCGGTCACGAAGGGACCTGCAGCCGCCTCGGCGGTTCCTTGCGTGCTTTCAAGTTGTTAAAAATAATTTTTAGCTAATGTTGTATATGCAATTTGTTAGTTATTTTGATTTTTGATAGTTTAATGTTATTGTACGTAGTAGAAATGTGTTAGGACCTATTCCGTTCCGTGTTACTCAGACCATCGCACACCACATGCCCTCCAGGCCGCGGCGTGCAGCAGTAGCAGCCTTAGTTGGTGTAGTATGTACTCTTGTTAAGCGCAGTCCAGTTGAGGAGCTGTGTTTATTCTTGCTAGGCGCGATCCATTATGGTGCTGCGCGCTGATTGGCTGTTGGTTTTTAGCAATGTTCGGTGCACTTATTTAATGATTTTAATTGAAATTAATGTTACTAATGGATGGGGTGAATTTTTAAAGATGAATTTTGGAAGTACAGTGATCTTATTAAGGGTTTTGGGGGGTGGCCTCAGTAGTTTCTTGCTGTCAAGTGTTACTTTTCTTAGGGCGCAGTTCGTAGTAATAAGATGGTATTTATTGTGAAGACCATTGGGTAGGAAGTGACCTTGGCCTTACGTTAGTTACCATCCCAGCATTTGCCAGCAGTAGAAGGGTGGGTGAGGCGGGAATCAAACCCATCTATTTTCAATTTTGCCTCACAAGGTTTGAGTGTACTCCGTTCCAGCACTTAATATTTTTGCAGAGCTGGGAATCGAACCCGGGCCTCCACGGTGACAGACAATCAAACTTCAATTGCAGACGAATGGGCACTTTTGAAGAATGAAATAACAAAATCCGCAGAGGAAAACATTCGAAGGAAATAAAGAATAGGTAGAAAACCCTGGATCACTCAGGATATACTAGAATTAATGGATTAAAGGCGGAAACACAACAATGTCAGAGATCAAAAGGGGAAAGCAGAATACAGACGTCTGAGAAATGAGGTTAAGAAGAAGTGCAAGGGAGCGAAAGATGAATGGTAGATTGAGAAATGTGCAGGTATAGAAAATTGTTTGAAATTAGGAAAAGTAGATACAGCTTATCGAAGGATTAAGAATACTTTTGGGGAAATATTAAGGACTCAGATGGAAAGCCTCGAAGAGATAGGGAAGAAAAAGTTGATAGATGGAAAGCTTGCATTGAGTGATTGTATAAGGGAAAGGAGATTGAGAATCATGTAATGGAAAGGGAAGAGGAAATTGATGAGGATGCGAAAGGAGAGTTAATATTGAGATCAGCATTGGAAGACTTAAGCAGGAACAAAGCACCAGGCATAGATGATATACCGATTGAGTTGCTACGCTGCCTAGGTGATGATGGTCTGCTCAGGTTATTTCACTTGGTGTGAAGGATGTATGAGACAGGTGAGGTACCCTCTTATTTCAAGAAGAATTTTATCATTCCCTATACCAGAGAAAGTAGGAGCTGACAAATGTGAAGATTACCGTACAATCAGCTTGATTACTCATGATTCAAAGATCCTGTCTCGAATAACTTACAAGAGGATGGAAAGCCAGATAGAAACAGAGTTGGGTGAAGACCAGTTTGGTTTCAAGGGAAATGTAGGAACAAGGGAAGCTGTACCAAGTCTTAGGCTAATTTTGGAAGGTAGAATAAGGAAAGATAAGAGAACGTTCATGGCATTTGTAGACTTAGAAAAGGCTTTTGATACCGTTGATTGGGCTAAATTGTTTCACATTTTGAAAATGATTGGAATAAAATACAATGATAGGAGGGTGCTCTACAATCTATACAGAAACCAGGCAGCAGTCATTCAAGCTGAAGGAAATGAGGGAGAAGCTGGTATTCAGAAAGGTGTAAGGCAAGGCTGCAACTTATGACCCATACTTTTCAATCTTTACATTGAACAAGCAATGAAGGAAATTGGAGAAAAAATTAAAGTGGGAGTGAAGATTCAAGGAAAAACAATTTCAATTCTGAGATTTGCTGATGCATCATCATCTTGGCCGACACATCAGAGGATTTGATTGAGGTTTTGAATGGTATGGACTCCGTCTTGAGGAAAGAATTCATGATGAAAATCAATAAATGTAAAACAATAATACCGGAATTCAGCCGAAATAAATCAAAAACCTCTATGGTCATAATTGGCAGGTGAAAAGCTAAAGGAAGTAGGAGACTTTTGTTACTTAGGAAGCAAAAGAACCAGTGATGGACGAAGCAAAGAGGGTACTTACTATAAGTAGGTTGGCCCAGGCAAGGAAGTCATTTTTGAAAGCCTTTGTCTGGAGCGTGGCACTATATGGAAGTGAAACTAGGACTATTGGTGCAGCAGAAAAGTGGAGAATTGAAGCGTTTGAAATGTGGTGTTACAGGAGAATGATGAAGATTAGAAGGGTAGATAGGGTAAGAAACGAAGAGTTGTCAATACGAGTGGGAGTGGAGAGATGTTTCTGGTGACTGCTAATGAAGAGAAGAGATAGGTTGGTAGGACACATACTAAGACACCCAGGAATAGCAAGCTTAGTTATGGAAGGAAGGGTCGATGACAAGAACTGTAGGGGTAGACCAAGGAGAGAATATCTTAAACAGATTGCCTTGGATGTAGGGTGTGGTAGTTATGTAGAGATGAAACAATTAGTTCAGGACAGGGAGGTATGGAGAGCTGCATCAAACCAGTCGAAAGACGGAAGACTCAAACAACCCGTATCCTGAGCCAATATTCTCATATTTTTGACTGTCAAATTGACCATGAATTCCAGTTACTCCACAACTCCGTCGTTCAAAATAATTGAAATATCAGGGTGATTCTGAAACTGAGATTCTGTTGAGGATTTATCATCATGATTCTCACACAGGGAATATAGATAGAATCCCTGATTTTTGCTTTTAGCGATATCCGCAAAATATTTCAGCAAGCATATATATGCTATCACAACAATATATTTACCTCAAATATGCGTTATTTTTAGATATTGAAGCCGCAAAAGGAAGTTAATTTGCATTATGTTATTTTCACCCTAAAATGCTAAATACCAACGAAATGCTGGTAATACAGCCTTTTTTAAGTATTTACTTAAAAGTTAATCTATATGTCCAATCCACCTAATTCTAATCTTTTAAATTTCTGCCACAATAGTTGGTTCCCCATATAAATTGTACCCTTCCTTATTAGTTCGTATTCTCCACTCTCCGTTCTCACATATCGGCCCATAACTATTTCTGAGCATTTTCCTTTCCCATCTATTCAAAATATCTTCACTCCTCTTTCTGAACACCCATGTTTCCCCTCCATATGTTACCACCGGTCGAATCCCCGTCCTATATATTACCTTCTTATTAGACGCTCTTGAGATTGTTCTAGACTTCAGTACCTTTATTGTACCAAAATAGCTTCTATTTCCAGCTCTTATTCTTTCCTTCATTTCTTTCAGATTATCATTCCCATCTGTAATGATAGATCCCAAATACTTAAGAGATTGGATCTTCTCAAAAACCTGATTCCCCACTCTTAAATCACTATAGTCTATTTCATCTCTCGTCATTATCATATACTTAGTTTTAGATTCATTCACACACAATCCTGCGTCTTTCGATACCCTCTCCATTTGGTTATATGCTCTTACTACATCCTGATTAGATCTTCCCATTATTGCTATGTCATCCGCATAGGCCAAACATTGTATAGATTGATTATACAATGTCCCTGCTTTATTTGTATCTCTTCTGACATACTCCCTCATAGTTCCTTTTTGGCTTATTGTGATGTAACGTATCACTCTCTCCAGTGTGAAGTTGAACAGTATCCATGCCAATGGGTCACCTTGCTGCACTCCTTGATTCACCTTAAACTCCTTCGACAACCTGCCTTGTGCTTTCACCTTACTTCTCGCATTTCTAAGAGTAATTTTAACCAAACTTTCATATAAGAAAGATTTTCTTACACTATCGTATGCTTTCTTGTAATCTATGTATAGCTGATGCACTGGTATATTATATTCATAGCACTTTTCGAGCACACATCTAATTGTAAATATCTGGTCCGTGGTCGATCGATTTCTCCTAAACCCACATTGGTAATCTCCCAACACTAGATCCGCAACACACTCTAATCTTGCAGCTAGTATCCGTGTCAGTAGTTTGTATCCAAAACTTAGCAATGTTATACCACGATAGTTGTCACACTTGAGTCTAGAACCCTTCTTGTGGAACGGCACAATTATCCCTACCTCCCAGTCTTGTGGCATCTGTTCTTCCTGCCATATTTTACATATAAGTGCATGCAGATATTCATGAAGTAAGCTGCCACCTTTCTTCACCATCTCTGCCGTTATCTTATCCTCTCCTGGTGCTTTGTAGTTCTTCATTCTCTTTATTGCACCTATTACTTCTGCTAGACTTGGTTCTGCCACATAGGGATCCGGTCCTCCGAGATAGTTGTTCTCTTGTTCCACATCTCCGCTCTCACTGGAGTCGTTTAGAACTTCTTCGAAGTGTTACGCCCATCTATCCAGCACACTCCCCACCTCCACTATCAAACCGCCATTCCGTTGCTCACACATATTTACTCGTGCTTGGACCCCTAGTTTTTCCATTCTTAGTTGTGCATACATCCCCCTAATATCTCTCTTACTTGCATATTCTTAAATCAATTCTATCTTTTCCTTTTCCAACCTCCTTTTCTTTCTTCTGCAGATTCTCTTTGCTTGTCGTCTAGCGTCTGTATACTGTTGTCGCAACCCTCTTGTGTCTTAATACAGTATTTTCTTTCTAGCTTCGTTCCTTATTACCAACATGTTACCACATTCCTCATCAAACCAGCTCTTCGTGCTGAAACCCCACCAGTTCCTAAGCAGTTGTTACCATTACCCTTTTAATTCTTTGCCACTTTTCTTCAATTTCCTCTATGTCCTCCTTTTGTATTTGAAGCTCCTTCTCAATTTTGTTTTGGTACTTCTTTTCCTTATCTTTGTCTTTGAGCTTCTCCATATCATATCTCTTCTGTACCACTCCCCTCTCAGTTTTCACCCGGATAATTATTCTCTGTCGGTATTTAACTCTCATAAGGTAATGGTGTGTGTCTGCATCCGCTCCCCTACAGATTCGTACATCTTGTATGTCAGAGGCATGTCTTACATCTATTAGAACATGATGTATCTGGTTCTTCGTTATTCAATCCGCCGAGCACCGCGTCATTTTGTGTATTTCCTTATGTGGGAACATCGTACTACTAATTACCATTTCCTTACTAGCTGCAAAATCCACCGCATATAATCCATTATCATTTGTTTCTGGATGCAAACTTTCCTTTCCAATTGTTCCATAGAAAATTTCTTCTTTCCCGATTTTGGCATTCAGGTCTCCTAAGACTATTTTAACATCATATTTTGGTGCTTCTTCAACCAAATCTTCCAGTTGTGCGTAAACATTTTCCTTAACTTCTTCTCTTGATTCTTCAGTAGGTGCATGTACACATATACATGTCACGTTAAAGAATTTTCCTTTCAAACGTAAAGAGCACAATCCTTCTTTGGTTTAAAATTTAACACTCCACCCATCCATCCTTTCTCTACTGCGAATCCTGTGCCAAAGGTGTTCGTTTCTCCTCCGCTATAAAAGATTGTGTAATTTCCTTTCTTCAAATTTACTGATTCCTTCCATCGTATCTCCTGTAATGCTACCAGTTGCATCTTATATTTAGTCAACTCGTTTATTAGATTTGCCAATGCCCCCGCCCTATATAAGCTTAAACAATTCCATGTTCCTATATATGACTCATTTCCTTTTCCTCGCCTAGTTCGTCGTCTATGTATATCCGTCCGGTTTATATGTCTTGGAGCTTTCATAACATGTATTTTTTACATGGTATGGTTGTTAACCATACGCATAACCTTCTGGGGGGCTTCCCCTCATCTGCTCTCAGGATCGCTGTCCATAGATATCAGGGTGGGTCCCTTAGCCTTTGTAGATCCCTCTACTGCCAAGTTTGAATATGTTGGCAATATACAGTATTTGTATTTGAGGACAAACTTCGTGCGTTCTTGTGTAAAATTGATCTCTGGATAGCCAAAGTTGAAGAGAAAAACTTTCATTCTTTCCCGACTTTAAAAACCCTTGCTGACGACGGGTACTACGCCACTGTTATAGACAAGGTACAACACCACGTACTCAACCACTTGGGCACTCTTAAGGATGAATTGGCTCGTTATTTCCCTGAATATGATAGCAGTATGACTCACACTATAAAAGAACTGATTCGAAATCCTTTCATATTCAAGCCTAAGGATCTCCCTGATAATATTCAAGACGAAGTTATTGAACTCCAAAATGACAGTAACTTCAAGGACTTGTATGAATCAGGTGTAAACCTAGAAGAGTTGTGGTGCAAAAACGCCATATCTTACTCAAACATTCGGCAAGCAGCTTTGCGGTGTCTCGTGGTGGCTTCGGCAACTTTTTTGTGTGAGCAGGGATTCTCGTCTTTATTGTTGATCAAAAATAAACAAAGAAATCGGCTATGTGCAAGCATTGAGGTTAGCTCTGAGTAAGATAATTCCTCAGCTTGTCAAAGAAAGTCATGCACAATAGGCACCATTAAGGTGAAATTATTTTCCAATGTCCTTTTCAAACAAAGTTGTTGCTTGAAGATAAAATCATTTGCAATTGAGACTTTTCATATTATGAAGGCTATATACAGAATTATATACAGCATTATAAAAAAGTAATTTTGTTCTGTTAAATAGTTTGTAATTAAGTTGTAGGCCTAGTGTACACTAATTAGACTAATAGTAATAATAAATAATGTGTTCTAAAAACTGTTTTGCTTAATCATCTTTGAATATTCTGATGGCAAATGTGCTGAGGAAGGGTTACACCTGATAAGGTATATCGTGGGGGGGGGGAGATGGTGGGATTTCTGGCTGAGTGGTCCGCAGACTCCTACGGGTTCAGAACCACTGCGTCTATGTTTTATCCTCATCCACCTTTGTAACCATTAGTCTTCAGTCAATCAGTCTTTACCCTCCACCTTTCTCATTCGGGCTTGGAACCGGCAAAGGTGGAGTTGCCAACTTCCTACCCCCTTCCCTAATCTTGTCTTCATTAGACTCAAGTAAGACTGGGCAATCAGCCTGTCACCATCCCCAGTTGTATCTGCTGACAAAGTGTGTCCAGCTTCAAGACACTGTCCTTGTGGCGGTAGAGGAATGATCCCTCGCAGAGTCCATGGGTGAAGCCGTACTTGGAGGATAAGCGATTTTAAAGAAAATAGACCGAAACGTCATGCTTAATAAATAGTTACAAATCATATTAGGCATGTGAATTAAAGATAATCACCCAATAACAAAAAAAGCAAGCAAGCAAGCTTGTAGTTTAACGTGACCGTTAATCTCGAGATCATGAGCCACGGGACCTCCTTTTTACGTGGAATCCGAACCACAGGACATGGCATTTCACTTAGAAAATCTCACATGCATTGACCGGGAATCGAACCCGGACCGCCTTGGTGAGAGGCATACAGCTAGACCGCTGAGCCACCACGCCCCGCAAAAAAAAAAAAAAAAAAAAAAAAAAAAAATCCAGTGAATTATCACGAATAATATAACCCCTTGCACTACAGACCATGTAGGGCCTAGGCCTACCAAGCGACCCCTGCCCAGCCATTTGGCCTGCAGATATTGGGGTGACGCGTGGTCAGGGCGTTGGGTCCCCTCGGCCGTTAATCTTGGATTTCGTGATCGGGGAGCTGCCTCACTGTCAGATAGATACTCAATTGTCCTCACGAGGCTGAGTGCACCCCGTTCCAGCCCTCAGGTCAGTTTCTAAAATCCCTGACGGAGCCGGGAATCGAACCTGGACCTCCGGGTGAGAGGCAGGCGCTCTACCCCAACACCACGGGGCCGGCTATCACGAATAGCAGCGGTAAATAATATTCTGAGGTAAATATCAATTCTTTGTCGAGTGCTTGTTCCAAAGTTGTCGATATTCCCCTCTCGACGAGCAGATAACCTGTTGATCAGAGCCCAGTGCCATCTGGGAGATGCTGAGTGAGGCATGTTCGAGAAGTTCAGTATTTTGCCCATAGATAGTAGTAGCGGCTTAAAAATCGAAACTATACGTGGGAACGTTTAACCGTTCTAGGGAAGAAAATATGGTACTTAACAAGACAAAACGGGATGATTCCTGTTTGGTGGAACTGCACAATTACAAACTGCTTGGTAGCTGGCGGGTGAAAAATGAAAATCCACAGCCTGCTTCCAGTCGACCGACCGGGTCAGGGAATGGAATGAATGAAGCCTCCATCTAGCGGCGAGGATATGAACCGTGCTGGCTGTCGAAGCCCGTCGCACTCCCCTGGGGCAATGATTAAATGAATGACAGATGCAATGAAATGACAGTGGAGAGTGTTGCTGGAACGAAAGTAGTGACAGGGAAAACCGGAGTACCCGGAGAAAAACCTGTCTGCCCCCGCGTTGTCCAGTACAAATCACCTATGGACTGACCGGGGTTTGAACCACGGACCCAATGGAGAGAGGCCGGCGTGCTGCCGCCTAAGCCACGGGGTCTCACATCTCCTCCAAGATAAGTAACCGTATTACATAATAGAATTTCAAGAGCATGTTCTAATTTCATTTATTATACTGTATTGAGTTGTTCCAAATCTTATACACGTATATAGGCTAATACTCGTACGTAATTCACGAACCCGTATAAATAAAACAAACTGACCTCATATAACGAGATTCAAACTGCAAATCAAGATATAAACACTAATTGTGCCCGCTAGAAAAGAAAAAAATATGTAGTTAGATAACATTGTGTATAAATTTAAACCTCAACGTAGTGATCAGGGTGATGATGACCGCTTGAAGGTCGAAACGCGTGATCCTAAAATTACCCCATTATAATAGTGATCATAACTAATACATGTATTTTCCAGGAGTGTTATTTACTGTTTTTCTTTCGTTATCGTTTTACCCTCCAGGGTTGGCTTTGCCCAAGGATTAAGCGAGGGATTCCACCTCTACCGCCACTGAGGGCAGAGTCCTGGAGCTTGATACTCTGAGTCAGGAGATACAACTGGGAAGTGTGACTAGCACTTCGCCCAGGCGGCCTCACCTGCAAAGCAAACAGGGTCCTTTTGAAGGGATGGGAAGAGTGATAGGCAAGGAAGAGGGAAGGAGGCGGCCGTGGCCTTACATTAGGTACTATTCCCGAATTTACCTACAATCACCTGTTGAATCCCACGAAGACAGCCGGATCGTAGAACCTGAAAATCCCCGGCTAGAAAACCCCCCAAGTCCTACCAACATGTGAATGGGATAAAATGACACAATTATATCTAACAAGATGGCACTAAGAAAGATCATGGCCAAAATCGCATAATAGTTCAGAGAACAAGAGATTTCCACGAGTGGAGCACCTCGGGATAGTGGACTACTCCGAAATATCCAGCGATTGCCTTCTTAATACAACCTTCCATCACCTTTATAAAGCATCACGCAGGAGAATTTTAAAAGAAAAATCAATTTATTCAGAAAAAGTATGACATCTGGACAAAAATCCTAGCATCCCTTTTGAAAGGAAAGAATTACCCCACAAAAGGGGTAAAAATTCTAAATGCCAGTAGCAAAAATGACTGGTAATGCTTACAACTGTGGCAAGAAATCAAGTGTCTATCTTGACATACACATACAAAAAATCTATACAACATTGTTTAATTGAAATTGGTCGTCGACGATATAATGAATTAATCGACGTAATTATCATGGTTATCGAATTATCACGTTTCATCAATATTCTCAATCAACAATAAAATAAATATTTACATTTAATACAGAAATTTGAGTTACACCTAATGTGTACTCTTTATTAACTTTTTACAAGACTTGATTCAACCTTCCATCCCAAGATTTACTGTCATTAATCGGTTGCACTATTCTTAAATCGTGATGTAATTTAACAAACAGCAAAGTTAATTAGAAGTATAAATTTGTCTATCCATTTAGAAAAAATATCAATAGTAATTGAATTATGAATTTGTTGACAGTTGTTAATTACTTTCTTGGATTAATTCCAACTATTTAATCATGTTTATGACACAGTGTTTAACTCAGTTTATTCATGAGAGTACTTAATACACAGATGCTATACTCAAACATCTGGACCCAAAATTCCATGTAAGGACTGACCTTAATTAAATTCGATGTGGATTATCACACAATATCAAAATCCACAACATTGATACCACTCAACAGTGTATCCATAAACAACTATAATAGCATTTTCCAAAATATGCTCGACGATGTGTACACCTCCCTAATGGTGACCCTATACCAAATAGATCCAACAATCATCTTAGTTGCACCTCAGTGCTGCACAAAATAGTTCACATTCATCGTGAATTTATAAAGACTGAAGTAAATTACACTTGTGTCGAAAATAGAAAATGTAGTGGAAAATGACCCTATTAAGCTTCAAACTTTGCCTCACATTATTCATTACAATTGTTCTTAATATTAATCGAGACTTTATTAAAGTCTGAACTAGGAATTGCTAGTAAATGAGCGTTGATGCTTGCCAATAATCTCTCTCTAATATTGTAGAATTATTAATATTAACTGCATATATAATGCCTCAAACTATCGGAAGTCCCAAGAAAAATGTGATCTGGATTAAAGTGAAAATAGAAAAAAATTAACTAATTATGAAAACTCCCCCCAATCAGACGAACTCGAGAATGCTTTAGCAATACTTCCTACACCATGAATCTAGCAAACGGCTGTATGTTTAAGAACTATTGGTTCATTAGGCAGTATCGGTAATATCTCCCGCTCTATAGAATAGTATGAAGTCTTCCAGAAAAATAACTGAACATAGTTATTCACTAATCCAACATCAGAAAACTTCTAATGTCCAAATGACATTTTAAACATATTTAACTATTTTCTTCAAACAGAAAATTAATTTCATCAACGCAGCTCAAATCGGAGTGTATCAAAGAGACTCTCATCATCATATCAAAACATCAAAGTTCACAAATGCACCAAAATAAATGTGCAGTAGTTCCTATCTCTATCGAAATATGTAGATATGAGTGATGAGTCTTCACGACAATGAAAATATGCATTAGTTTAAAATTTAAAAAGAAATTTACTAGAATCAAATATAGTTACCAATATTGGACGCATTTGGTTAACCCAAATCAAAATCCAGGTTGGCTACAATTCTAAAGAATATGGCAACTATGGTTACTTTCAAATACCCACTAGCCACTACTAAATATACTGTATGCCTACCTTCTGCCAGGCTTCGTAGCGATGTTTTAAAAATGATATTATGCCATTATTATTATGCCACTGCGTACTTCACCAGGGCATAATTCCCTTCCATGAGCTGGTCCAGGTATCGAACTCAGGATCTCCTTCCTCCAACCACGTCCCAAACTCCATCCTCGCGGTCGTTCGATGCACGAAATGGCGCCGCGATCAGAATTCACGCACTCACGTTTCCCGAGGGAAAATAACAGTATGTAACAGCTGAGAGGCATTCGATTGCAGCCATGTGTTATGCCCATCTCGATTGGAGATGTGTAAAACATATTCTCAAAATATTGCTTCGTCTGATACGAGAACAGCGTGTTCTTGAAACACATGCTAAATCTGGTTGTCTTTGAGAGTCTCTGCTATGCTTTGAAAGTAGTGCTTATGTCATAGCTTAGCCCTGCATGGCTATCATGACTTTATACTGTTCATTCTTTCCCCCTGACGTCTGCATGCTTAACACGAAGCTTGAGAAAAGGTATAGTTCCAATACACATGCAGTGTATAATGCACAAACTGTCCATAGATTCAATGCCCAGTGAGAACTGAGCATAATCTTGCTTAACGCAAGCTGTTCTTAATGGCTTCGCTCGGCCTCGTGTTCACGTATCAATGCGTACTAGCATTGCAATGGCGATTGTCCTCGCTCGAAAGCTTAAATGTCGAACACGACACTGACGTTTCCATGAGACATACTGGTGCGTGTTATACCACACAGTAAGGTATTTTGACAAAGTCCGTCACTTCACGTATTTCACGACACGGCTCAACTTACGAGCACTCCCGTGTTAAATTTCCTGTACGGAATCGCATTGCGTTCTGACTATCAAGCGGTGGGTCGCTTCCGCACGAAAGCTTTCTGCCCCCTGTCTAAGATTATCCTAGTTCGAAGTCTGTCACTAGGACTGACATATATGCATATCTTTATCATATTTCAACTTCTTATAATGTCATAAACACTTGCATAAACTTTCTAGCATTCTGGCAAGTAGTTTGATATCTATTTCAGTGCGTAAATCGCTCTAATTTGCTATAAAACATTACAATATTTTCTCAGGTGTTGTGTCGTCATCAATACTGTAAACCAATAATATCATTTCTTCTTCATTACTCGTCAGGGCCTTCGTAGATGCTCGCGGGACATCGGCTACCCTCGGCTGACCCACATCTGAGATGCAATGGTCGCTTGCCATATGATCCCTTACAAAGTACCGTATGAAAGTCATCAGCTCGTGGCGCGCGGGCCATAAATTAATGGTACAGTACCATCCCGACATTTTCCCGAAGAGACGAAGTGGGAAATCACAGAAAACTACTTCGAGGTTGGCTGAGGTAGGAATCGAACCCTCTCTAATAATTTGGACCACACGAGTCTGAGTAGACCCCGTTTACTTATTGTTCATAAATTACGAGTATAAACATTGTACCCCGCCCAGTGTTTTGGGCAAGTTCGTGTTGACCGACTGAAGATATACAACTGACAGTTTGTATAGGCATCACCGAAGAAACTTCACATGAAGTGATCTGTCAACATTTGCAAGTCGAGACTGTGATTGAGAACAGTGAACTATTTGTGTGTCTCCCGGCCTAGAGACTTACAACGTGTGGGAAAAGGAGTAAAGCCAAAAGACCCTAGCCTGAGTGCAGCACTGCTTCTCTTTATTTTGGCCAGTTTCGTCTTCCTTTTCTCCACTGTTCAGCATCCCTATGTCTGTTTTTGGGTCCGCCTTGTTGCGTAGTGGCTAATATTCTTGACTGTCACCGCGGAGGCCAGTTTCGATTCCTGGTTATGCTAAGAAATTTCATTCTGGTCTGAGGGCTGGAACAGGGTACACTCGGCTTCGTGATGTAAAGATGAGAAGTGGTGGGTTCGATTCCTACCTCAGCCATCCGGGAAGGGGTTTCCCTTTCCTTCATCTACTCCAGGCAAATGCCGGGGTGGTAACTAATTTAAGACCACGGCCGTTCCCTACCCAAATTCTAACTCAATTAAAAATACAGAATCAAGTACAGACACCACAGTGGCACAGGTTATCCGACAAAATGTACACATACCCAAGTACACGGGGCAACAGGACCACGATGTCGCAAAACCCCTAATCAACAACAACTCTATTCTTGGGTAACGTACACCAATGAAACTTCCTTCCTTGGCAAGTTACTATAGAAGTCAAACATTGGGGAGTTTCATCTGAGAGCAAATAACTTGAGTCCTCGGACTAAGTTACTACAGTAGTTATTCGTAGAGCCCTGCGTGGATAAAAAAAAGTTATCTGCATCCGGCCCACATCTGCACGAGTGTTATCTGCATCCGCCCCGCATCCGCACGACTGTTATCCGCATCCGCCCTGCATCCGCACGAATGTTATCCGCATCCGCCCCGCATCCGCACGACTGTTATCCGCATCCGCCCTGCATCCGCACGACTGTTATCCGCATCCGCCCCGCATCCGCACGACTGTTATCCGCATCCGACCTGCATCCGCACGACTGTTATCCGCATCCGCCCCGCATCCGCACGACTGTTATCTGCATCCGCCCCGCATCCGCACGACTGTTATCCGCATCCGCCCTGCATCCGCACGAATGTTATCCGCATCCGCCCCGCAACCGCACGACTGTTATCTGCATCCGCCCCGCATCCGCACGACTGTTATCCGCATCCGCCCCGCATCCGCACGACTGTTATCCGCATCCGACCTGCATCCGCACGACTGTTATCCGCATCCGCCCCGCATCCGCACGACTGTTATCTGCATCCGCACGACTGTTATCTGCATCCGCCCCGCATCCGCACGACTGTTATCTGCATCCGCCCCGCATCCGCACGACTGTTATCCGTATCCGCCCTGCATCCGCACGACTGTTATCCGTATCCACCCTGCATCCGCACGACTGTTATCCGCATCCGCCCTGCATCCGCACGACTGTTATCCGCATCCGCCCCGCATCCGCACGACTGTTATCCGCATCCGCCCTGCATCCGCACGACTGTTATCCGCATCCGCCCTGCATCTGCACGACTGTTATACGCATCCGCCCCGCATCCGCCCCGCATCCGCACGACTGTTATTCGCACCCGCCCCACATCCGCCCTGCATTTGCACGACTGTCATCCGCATCCGCCCCGCATCCGCACGACTGTTATCTGCATCCGCCCTGCATCCGCACGACTGTTATCCGCATCCGCCCTGCATCCGCACGACTGTTATCCAAATCCGCTGATATTTCAATATTATTTTTAATTTATTAGATAAAGCATAAAGTGTTGAACCAACACATTTAGACATTTGAGGAGAAAGTCGTTCCCCTATGCTATGTTTAAAATGAATGTTATACCGCCAGAATTGCAACCCTTTTCAGTTCGGAGTGTTAATTATGCTTAATGACTTAATTTGAATGAGATTAGCTTAAACCATCATCTTACATTTGTTATGGAAGAAATATAACGGAAAAATATGATATGTCATAAATATCAGTGTCCTAGTAATGATATTCAACAATTTCGGATGCTAGAACTACTTTTTATTTACACATAATATAAAAATATACATATCGCACATTAATAACTAAAACTTTTTGTTTTGTAGGCTATATACGATTTGGTGCAGCATCTTCTAGTTTATTATTTTCCAAGAATGCACGTGTGCCGCAGTAAGTTTGATGTGCCTGATTTGTGTCCTGAGTAAGAATACACGTTTTTTACAGGTAAAACATCCCACTATATCGTTCACCTTTTGGTTTCCATTGAAAACTTAACCAAATGTCTGCCATATCGTTGACTTGAGCTATGTTTCACGCACTATAGAATATTCGCCTTAATTTATTTTAGTAGATATTTTATCCATGTTCGTGAAATGATGTTCAAACTCCCGGTCGCGGTAATTTTTTTTCTAGTAAGTGAACAAAACAAACTAAGGAGGTGTGGAAATTATTAGAATCCAATCAAGAATTGAAATCCTCACAATTCCTTATTCAAAATAATTTCTTTGACCAACTGCTGGCATCTTTTGTAACCCTACTTCGTAATGTTTTCTCCCCCATGGACTTACACCTTTTCCCATAAGGAATTGCGTCTGGAGACTTTCAGAATTGGGTATTGACATTAGGCCGGAAATTCTAAGTCTGTCATCATCCTTCTGCCTCTTGATCCATCCATGTTCGCATAACTCTCCCCGTTGCAATATCCAGTGGCGGATCCAGGCCTTGCGGGTCCTGGGCGATATGATATGGTGGGGCCCACAACAATAGGAAATGTTAAACAGCTTCATAGCTGGATTAAAACAGTATTTACTTATCTTTCACACGATGAGTAGGTAGCGGGCGGTGGATGTTGTATTCATCACATTATCACAAAATGTCGGACGAGACAACTGACCCTCGGAGAGCGGTCTAATCAAGTTGCTGGTGTCACTAAGGAGTCTGGCAAGCGAGAGAGTTCACAGCAGTGAAGAGAGCGATGTGAGGGTTAAGGGAAAGGAGGTGACGTGAGACACAGGGGATACCAACATATGAAACAATAAAGCACTTGGTTACACAAATTTCTCTTCTTGAGGCAGAGTCCAAAAAGTGAAGAAATGGTGTGGATTGCCATCTGTAGCAGGGTAGCAGCCGTTGGCAAGATGTTCTTACGCTGGTCACCAGGAACCATTGAATTCAGCAATTAGCCGTATGAGGCGCTGCAGAGCGAAGCCCGACGATATAGCTAAACAGGGGAGGGGGAGACATTTCTGGAACAAACTGAAGAGAACATAAGAAAATGCACAACAAGAGAGCTAAATGCAAATTAATATCTGTGGGTGGTTTTCACGAAATAAAAAAATAAAAAAGGCGAAAAAACTAAAGAAGACCCAATGCGGGTGCAAAATTACATGGAACGTATATTCACAGAATATACCAGGGGGAAATACGAATATACAAAAATCCCTAGAGTGATCTCATAAAACTACCTTCACATATTTATTTTTCTACATTTTAAATATAGACTCAAGCACCAATCAATAAAAATCTTTTATAATTTTGAATTTATATAGTAATTGTTCAGCAATTGCACTTGATCGTCCAAATCTATACTTTATGACAAAACAACATTCACGTTATCCTGTATTTAATCCTAACATATCATAATCCTAGCTTCAATGATAGAGAAATGGAAGATAACGTTTACTAAAGATCTAACATAATATTTTGACACCAACAATCCGAAAGAGATTTAAGAACATTCTGGAAAGTAATTACAAAGTACAATATTTCAATTAGAGGTTTGAAAAATCTTGGTCAGCAACTCATGATTGTTGTTGATTCATTTAGGAGCGTTGCGATATCGTGGTCATGTTGTAACGGCTACAAGGGCTTTAGGAATATCGTCCCATTGTTGGGCGTCATTTGTAACGGCTATTTTCATCGTTGGATATCGCTCTACAAGTTGGGCGATCATTTATAACGATTATACAGCTGTTACACTCATGACTCCTTAAAACCACCTCATCGTTCTTATTTAGCATTGGCCTGTCTAGACAGACGACATACACTTTATTAATTTAGTTTTACTGGGCGCCAGTTATCGTAAAGATAACACATTAAAATGTTATTTAGCCACGGCCGCTCCCTTCCTTGAGCCAAGATCTATCATCGGAGCGTTGGGCAATAAACTTGCTCTATGAGAAACTCTTTGCATTCCAACTATCCTATATATTCAACTCCCAATGAACAAGACTTTAACTAATACTGGTTTATTTACAACAAAATTATTAATAACATTTGATCTGAGGTTTCGAGCTGTGTACAATATGTGCATTCATATTCCCTAATTGCTGGGCAATATTGACTGTCTTCTCGCTAGCGCTGATCTTCTGTGTTGATAATAACTCGGTCCACATACCTGGTGCCTTGTGGTTCAAAGTCCATCTCGTTGGTCTGCTTGTAGGCTAATTTGAGATCTTACGCCAACACGCGTTTATTGACCTTTGAAAACATATGTTTTCACTTTGTTAACTGTACTTCGTCTAGTTGTTGTGGTTGTTGTTGTTGTTGTTGTTGCTGCTGCTGCTTGTTTCTGAGTTTGATCACCATGGTAAGCAAATTTGAACAAACCAGGCTAATTGAATTCACTAAGTCCCATCTTACTGAGGGACTGACCGAGTTTACGACTCACAAAGTCAATGAGTGAGTTCGTGATCGAATAAGTGAATGACAGAATAGAATAGAATTGAATAGCCAGTGCTGAAGTCGCGCTGGGCTTTTATACACTCTGAATGGTCCCAATGTTTCGCGGCATAAATTTTCCCGCGATCTATCAGACCAATTATAGCAAAGCATTTCTCAGTCCTCAAGCGTCGCGTTACTTCTCCGAGCGGGAATACAGGCCCGCGTACTTCAAATATTCCACTCAGTACCCGCTATTCTTCTCGTTGCGCATGTATGTATTTCCGCCAAATCTTTCTCCAAGCCCTTGTCTCCTGTCAGCTTGGCTTTGTTCCAGAAATACATTTTCTTGCAATATGTTGCTTCTCCGTCCGTAACTTCTTCCAACCATGCCCGTCCTGTCTTTACAATTTAACTAATAAAACAGCCTTAGACCTCTATATAAACCCTGTTTCTTAATCTAAACACTTGACAATAGTATATATGATTATGGTAATGACGTGAATATGTTATGGCCCCTCCCTTGATATTAATGGGTGAATAAAACGATATAACTTTGGTATTTCAATAATAATAATAATAATAATAATAATTTGTACCGTAATCAAGATTACGTTACAAAACGTCCCCATGGTTTCATAAAGAATGTAATGAATGATGAAATCACAAATCTTCCCTTTAAAACATAACAGGAAATACACTGAATATACATATATGGCCCTTCAAATTTCATACATAATGGTTATACCCTTTACATTTTCCTTGATTGATCTGCACTCTTCTTGCAATGTTAAATTAAACATTCTGATTGTCCTGTGCAGTCATACAGGATTTACATGCTACATTTGTTCTTGTAGTCCCTTACAATAACAGAACGCAATATATTGCTTCTTGTTTCACGAAACACAAGTGATTTATCTCACTTCCACCAATTCCTTAGGGCCACGACACGACTCTAATTATATGTTAACACACGGCAGTCTGTCCTTCTTTCTGCACTTTCACTTTTCTATGATATTTCCTCAGATTGTAAATGTTATATGTACCTATGATACAATTTTCCTGATCTTTCAATAAGTAGGCATTCTTTCCTATCCTCTTGGAAACGACATTAGGTCCAGTAAACAATAAAAACAGCTTTGACATTTTCCCTTCCAATGCACAAGATGTCAACGGCTTACGTAACAATCGTTGCTACAAACCTCCATGTACTTCCTACCTCTCAACAAAACACTGACTAGTCTCGATAACATCATATGAGTCAACAATACATACCTGAAATAACTACCTAGTGTCCTACCTAATTTCCTAACTAACGTTGAGCAACTACTACTAAAATCTACTGTTGAGAACCACTTCCGCCCCTGAAAACGTTGAACTAATTCCTCCACTGTTTCAGTTCTCAGCTGGTCGCTTTCGACCCTAGTATTTAACATTCTGCCGTCTATGCACAGTCTCACGGAATTATCTTTCTTGGCTACTACAACTAATGGTCTTAAACAATGGCTAGCTGAAGGCTCAATTAAGTCGTGTTCCAACATTAATTCTATTTGTTGTTCAACGGATTTCATATATTTAGTTGCGACAGGATACCTCGGCCCTACGAAACTACTTATGTCCTTAACGACAAAACTATGCTCGTATAAGTGTGTTGCTCCGGGTTTTGTGCTGAAAATTTCCTTATATTTTATTAATACCTCATGTAACTGATGACCTTGCTCATCATCCAGCTTACACTGTGACAATGCATCATGGATCCTACTCTCAAGTTCAGACTCCATTGCAACCTGACACACCTTAAAAATTTTGCTCTCACCAGCATCTCCGCGATCTACCTCATTTACTTCAGGAAACTCATCACTCACAACCACGTTGCTTTCTTCCTCAAACGTACACACTTTCATCTGTTTGTCAGTCTTAGACACCTTATACGTAACCTGAACTTCTTTATCCTGCCAAAATAAACATATCCTGCCAAAATGAAAATCTAATTTAACTTGATGTAATGATAACCATTCTGCACCGAGAATCACCGGATATACTAAATTTGGAACTGCCAAACAGGGCTGAAATTTAACTAACTCACTAATGTTAATTGGAACTGTGACTTGCTTAGATATTTTCTGAGACCTACTACCTACAGCTGTGACAATGAAAGTGGACTTAACTGGAATTATATCAACATGAATACCTTCTCTCATTACATCTTCCAAAAATCTTAAATTTATACAAGAGTTTTCACTTCCACTGTCCAATAAAACATCAACTTCTTTACCCCACACATTAAGTTTAATTACTGGTGACATAATCTCATTCTCAACATTATCTAAATTTCCACCATTTAGGTCATAAAGCAGTTCTTCTCTAACATCTATATTAAAATCTCCTAAATACTCAATATTCCTAGGACATTGAACTGCAATCACTTCGGGCTGTCTGTTGACCTCACTGCAACCCGTTATTCGTTTAAATTAGACCTACCTGCCCCTGGTGTAGATTGTTGTTGTTGTTGACCTGTACGTCTGTCTGGCCTAGTACCTTTCCCTACTCTGTTCAAATTCTCGTTCCTCGTATTTGCTGTGCGTCCCCCATTGTCAAGTCGTCTTTCGTAATTCGCATTCCTGCCTTGTTCTCTTCCCATCTCTCTCTCTCACCTTGCACGAAATGATCTCCTCTACTTATTGGCTTGCGTTCGGTCCTACTATTTTCAAGAGAGTCAAAGTTTTCCAATAGCTTCTCGAATCCGTCAATAGTAGTAATATTCTGCATGAAGAATGCTTCTTTAATTATATCTGGAAAATGCCTTAATAATGTTTTAATTACCTGTGATTCAGTCTCTAAACCTTCTAAATTCTGGCATATAAGTATATGCGCTAAGAAATACTCTGTGTACGAAACACCATCTCTCCTTTGGTACTTTCCAAAAATAATGTTACCTCTTTCTCTTTCTTGCACATTTTCATTCCAGTACTTGGCTATGAACTTCTCTTTAAATTTTCTAAAACTAGTCACCTGGTATTTATACACACTGAACCATGACCTTGAATCCCTAACAAAAGATTTATCTAGCATCTCAAGTACTTGTTCCCATTGAACGATCTCCTCTTCTAAATCTTTAGCGAACTTCTTTTCTACTGTTTTTAAGAATTCCATTGGGTTATATGCCTTGCCTGTGAATACTGGCAAATCTGCCTCTTTAGTTAGAAATCTACTTAAATTTCCTATTTGTACATTACCGCTATTTGTTGCTATTTGCTTCTGACATCTCTGCAATTTCTCCTCCATTTTATCTGTTTTACTCGCTACTTCTTCACTGATACTGTTAAATTTACTGTTAACCTCTTCCCTAATTTCTTGATTATCGCTCTCTACTTTATTTTCTAAATGACCTATTTTAGCAATATTATTATCACACTTGACCTTAATGCTGTTGACTTCGCCTTCTAAGTCAACCCTAACCTTACTACATTTAATTTTCGCTTCCTCGTCAATTTTGTCAACTCGCTCCGACACTTGTTGCATTCTGGCGTCAACCTTAAGTGACCATGATTCCTCCACCTCATTAATCCTTTTTTCTAACTTATTGTGAAATTCTCGGCCTACTTCTTTAATTTGCCTATTGAAATTCTCTGTAGCTTCATCAAACTTCTTACCTTGTTCATCTAGCTTCTTACTATGCTCAGCTAACTTAAGATCTATGCTTCTGCTCTGTTCCTCTAGCTTCTTACCCTGTTCCTCTAACTTAATATCTATGTTTCTGTTCTGTTCCTCTTGCTTCTTACTCTGTTCTGTTATCAGCATCGTCAGGTTTCGAAGCCAGGAAGGATTCTCCCCCTCATTAATCTGGATGTTTGTAGCCCCGTCTTGTTTATTTTCCTCAGTTTCCTGATTTTCGCTTACTTTTGACATCTCATCATTGGTACCCTGCTCATCTAATTTCGGCATTTTAACTGATCTTATAATACTACGGTTCTCAAATTTATGTTCCCCAAATTATCCCTGTTACTCATTACCCAAAAAAACAACTCATCAAAAGAACACTCCTAATTTATAACCGTAGTTCCCTAACTTGATATATGCCTCTTTATTGAAAAACTCAGAATGAATGCAAAGAGTACTCGTTTATATCGTACACGAAAACAACTTTAAACTTAAACATACTTGAAATAAACTGGATTTATATATAATATCCATTCACTACAGTACGATATTTCGTAACCCCACAGTTGGTTGTGCCATTTGTAACGGCTACAAGGGCTTTAGGAATATCGTCCCATTGTTGGGCGTCATTTGTAACGGCTATTTTCATCGTTGGATATCGCTCTACAAGTTGGGCGATCATTTATAACGTTTATACAGCTGTTACACTCAAGACTCCTTAAAACCACCTCATCGTTCTTATTTAGCATTGGCCTGTCTAGACAGAGGACATACACTTTATTAATTTAGTTTTACTGGGCGCCAGTTATCGTAAAGATAACACATTAAAATGTTATTTAGCCACGGCCGCTCCCTTCCTTGAGCCAAGATCTATCATCGGAGCGTTGGGCAATAAACTTGCTCTATGAGAAACTCTTTGCATTCCAACTATCCTATATATTCAACTCCCAATGAACAAGACTTTAACTAATACTGGTTTATTTACAACAAAATTATTAATAACATTTGATCTGAGGTTTCGAGCTGTGTACAATATGTGCATTCATATTCCCTAATTGCTGGGCAATATTGACTGTCTTCTCGCTAGCGCTGATCTTCTGTGTTGATAATAACTCGGTCCACATACCTGGTGCCTTGTGGTTCAAAGTCCATCTCGTTGGTCTGCTTGTAGGCTAATTTGAGATCTTACGCCAACACGCGTTTATTGACCTTTGAAAACATATGTTTTCACTTTGTTAACTGTACTTCGTCTAGTTGTTGTGGTTGTTGTTGTTGTTGTTGTTGCTGCTGCTGCTTGTTTCTGAGTTTGATCACCATGGTAAGCAAATTTGAACAAACCAGGCTAATTGAATTCACTAAGTCCCATCTTACTGAGGGACTGACCGAGTTTACGACTCACAAAGTCAATGAGTGAGTTCGTGATCGAATAAGTGAATGACAGAATAGAATAGAATTGAATAGCCAGTGCTGAAGTCACGCTGGGCTTTTATACACTCTGAATGGTCCCAATGTTTCGCGGCATAAATTTGCCCGCGATCTATCAGACCAATTATAGCAAAGCATTTCTCAGTCCTCAAGCGTCGCGTTACTTCTCCGAGCGGGAATACAGGCCCGCGTACTTCAAATATTCCACTCAGTACCCGCTATTCTTCTCGTTGCGCATGTATGTATTTCCGCCAAATCTTTCTCCAAGCCCTTGTCTCCTGTCAGCTTGGCTTTGTTCCAGAAATACATTTTCTTGCAATATGTTGCTTCTCCGTCCGTAACTTCTTCCAACCATGCCCGTCCTGTCTTTACAATTTAACTAATAAAACAGCCTTAGTCCTCTATATAAACCCTGTTTCTTAATCTAAACACTTGACAATAGTATATATGATTATGGTAATGACGTGAATATGTTATGGCCCCTCCCTTGATATTAATGGGTGAATAAAACGATATAACTTTGGTATTTCAATAATAATAATAATAATAATAATAATAATAATAATAATAATAATAATTTGTACCGTAATCAAGATTACGTTACAATGTAGCCCCGTGTACTTGGGTGTGTGTGGAATCTGTCTGATAACCTATGGCATTGGCATGGCTGTGCTAACGCGTGTATTTGTAATTGGGGTTAAGATTTGGGTAGGAGGTGGCCGTGACTTTAATTAAGGTACCGTACCATTCCAGCAATCCCTTGGAGTAAAATTGAGAAATCAGGCAAAACCACTTCTAGGATGGCTGAGGGAGGAATCGAATATTCCTCTTCTCAGTTGTGCCTCACGAGGCTGAGTGTGCCCCGTTTCAGAACAGAATTACATTTCTTGGCAGAGCCGGAAATCGAACATTGACCCCTGCAGCGACAGCCACGAATGCTAGTCACTGCGCCACGAGATGGACGCAACTCAGTGTGTTATGTAAGGTGAATACGCATACTGTATATTTTTACGTGTTATCCACACTTACATAGCTATGTTCGTCCGTTAGGTAGTCAGCCTGGAAGCTGGTTGGATCCTCAGAAAGTACCGCCGTTAGGTTATGTGGGTAGTTACCCACAAAAGCCCGTGGCAGCGCTATATTGAGACGTACTAGGCAAGATGAGGAGTGAGGTAGCTTGTCATTGTTTTCCTCACTGAGTCAGAACAGCGGTACTAACCTTATGAGTAGAACCTTTCACAGCATCCTCAGGCACTGACTGTGCCTTGAATGTCATTACTAAGCATCACCCATACCTCAGTAGCTTCCATATAAACACAGCGATGAGTGAGACTGAGACATCGGTGAAAAGCCACATTTTACTCTAGCCTGTGCCAACAGACAAATACAAAAATACTGCATTCATCAAGAGATGGCAAACAGGCCAATTGCTATGTCAACATTACACAATTAAACTAAAACTTTCCTCGGCTTATCCCAATTAATTGGGGTCGCTTGAGCCAACCAGGCTCATTTTTGGGTTTGGCCGGGGATTTAAGGCTGGATGACCTTTCTGATGCCACGTGATTTTTCAGGTGAAAATTTCACCCCGTTGTCACCGGGATTCGAACTCCGTCATTCCGGGTGAAAGACGAGCAGCTAGGCCACTGCGCCATCACTCTCCCCGTCAATATTACTCAATTAAAATATAAAAATTTGTTTTAGAACATAAATTAAATGATGTCTTCGATATTTAATTAAAGCTGAAATTTCGTCTGGTAAGTAATAACGAATTAAAAACTGTGAAGAATTAGTGATTCACATTGAGACGTAGCACTTGGCGCTGTTTGAGTTACCGCTTGCTGTCAATTAACTAAGAGTTCGTTCCAATTCCAGCTGTCAGAAGTTAACCTAATAAGACCAACGTGGTGGCGCAGCACAGAGGTACAAGTCTCTCATGCAGTAAAGTCTGCTGGTCACGCACAACTGGTTTCAAATTACAGTATTTCTAATGAGTTGTTTAAAGGCCAAGTTAATAGTACCATTCTTCACTTCTACCTCCAGCGCAGGATATTACAATTCTAGAATTATACATAATCAGAAGGAAGCACTTGTGCCAACCTTCAATAGATTAATCGATGTAACATGATAAACATTGCCATCGACGGCGAGCATAAGTAAATATTATATAGCCTAGGCACCAACGTCTATAAAGTATTAGGGACGACGACAGTGGGCCTCTAAATTTCCTTCCAACACTTGAAAATCCAAGCATTATCAATTTGAATAATGACGAAGTTTAATATTTTTGTGCTATAACAGATAATAATTCAAAATTAAATTTCTGTTAACTGTTTAGGATTATATTAAAATTGTGTGTCTACCTATTATTATTCCCGTTTCCAACTGGGCCGGGGATGAGATGCGTTGAAAGTATATATATAAGGTGAGTTCAAAAAGTAACGAGCCGGAGGCTGTCATGCGCAAACCGGTGACAACATCGGCTAATCTTGACGTGTGTAACGAGGTGTGGTTCCGACCAGATCGTGGAAGGTCACAGCCCGTCGTTAGAAGGCACGCGTGCACGTCACGTGACGGTACAAAGCGAGCAGCAGCATGAATCAATCGTCCGACCAAGACCAAGACAGTAGGCCATTCGACATGCTTCCTGGTGAGGTTGAAGACTGTGGGGCACCCATTGGGCACCTACTTTGCGCATGTGCGGTCGTTCCTTCATGATGGTGTGCACACTTCCGACGCTCAATCCGACCACGGCGGCTATGGCGTTCACTGTCACTCGGCGGCCCTGGGTAATGAGTGCATCAACCAGCTGGACGTTGTCATCGGTAATGCAGGGGGGTGCCCCAGACCGGGCATCATCGGCTAACGACACCCGTCCTTCCCTGAAGCGCTGGTGCCACGCCTTGACCCTTGCAAGGGACATGCAGTGTTCGCCGTACACTTGTGACATTCGACGATGAATGTCCGTACCCCCTACTCCTTCCGCTGTCAGAAATCAAACAACACCTCTTTGCTCTTCGTTTGACGCCTCCATGTCACTGTTTGCAATGCGACTGGGAGCGTTGGACGATTGATGCATGCTGCTGCTCGCTTTGTATCGTCACGTGACATGCACGCGTGCCCTCTAGCGATGGGCTGTGGCCTTCCACGCTCTGGTCGGAACCACACCTCGTTACACACGCCACGATTAGCCGATGTCGTCACCGGTTTGCGCATTCCAGCCTCCGCTCGTTACTTCTTGAACGCACCTTATATGTATATATAGGCTATATGTGGTTTATACGGCCAGATACCCTTCCTGACGCACACCTCAAGGGAGGAGTTATTTAGAGATGAAATTAATGAACATGAATGAAACTGGGCAAGGATGTGGAAGGAACTGGCAATGGCCTGTTAGATGGTACCGTCCCAGCATTTGCCTGGACTTGAAAATGCGAAACCACTGAAAACCATTTTAAGGACGGCCGACGGTAGCGAGCGTAGCTACTGCTGTCGGTTAGGATTATATTAAAATAAACCTAAAAAGTTAGAATTTACTAATAACTGAAATCGGATATATAATTGATCGTGCACCCATACGTACCATGGCACCATAACCCACGAGGGGCCCTGGCCTAACAAACGATCGCTGCCCAGTTATTCTACCAATAGATTACGGAGTGACGCGTGGCCAGCGCGTCGAGTCCCCTCGGTCGTTCATTTTGGCTTCCAAAACCAGGTTGCTGCCTAACTGTCAGACAGCTACTCAATTGTCCTCACGAGTCTGAGTGCACCCTCACGTAAGTTTCTAATATCCTTGACGGAGCCGTGAATCGAACCGGAGCCTCCAGGCGAGAGGCAGCTACCAGCTTAGTACTAATGAGCAGTGATGAATAAGAATTCGGTAATTCACCAGTTATATCCTCCCCTAAACGTTTTGAATTAATTACCTTGCACAGATGATGATCAAATGACATAGCACTACTACTAGATTGATGCTGTTAGTACAGAACATGCGCTTTTGATTACCCTTGAACGTCATCGAGTTGGAAGTCATTTTTCAGTGTTGTCCTAGTAAATGAGATTTAAATCATTTCAGTCAGTCAACACGATTCTACTCAAATTGTAAAGGGTTGTGGGGGTGGGGGTGGTGATGCAGTGCTCAAGCTGCTTGCCTCTCGCCAAGACGGAGTGTGTTCGATTCCCCGTCAATGCATGTGAGATTTTCGAAGTGAAATATCACGTCTTGGGGTTCGGATTCGGAGTGGTAATGGAGGTCCAGTGCCTACTGATAGCGTGATTAACGGTCACGTCTAACCACAAGCTTCCTTTCTTTGCTGCCTTTAATGGGTGTTGTTCCCTACACCTGAAAAAATACATGAGATTAATAATTAATATACTTGGATGACTAGTTTCGATCGTCAAGCGATCATCAGATCCTTTACACTCAGGCTATTAATCCATGTCTACGAATCTTCGGGTTAAGATACATGTAATATACCTTGGTATGCTCTATTTTAGTTACAGATGTTTATTGTATAACTTACTAGCCACCCGACCCGGCTTCGCCCGGGAACAGTTATGAATGCATTACGTGATAAGCGCTTTTTTTTTCAATGTAAATGAACAACGACCAATATCCGTTTTACGTCTTGGCATGATGGGTTAAAATCACTGAATGGACTATTAAGTATATTAATATGGAGATGCATGTGCAACAAATTCTCGTCAGACGTAATTTAAGAATAGTGAGGTGCATGAAACACAAATCCCCCTTCCGTCCAATCTTAACTTGACTGTGAATTTTGCGGAACGAAAAGTTCACAGGCGAAATGAAGAAAAGCCGAGTTGCACTTCCAGGGAAAGTCCAAACACAATCGCTCTTCTCTCAAGTTTTTATCTCAACACGACTCGACAGTTTGCTGCTGGCTGTAGGCTGGGGCAACAGGTTCGCCCGCTAGCTTCCAGGCTGTTCCAAATCCACAAGTTTGAGTATGCGTACACGCGAGAACTCAGCAGTGATGCTCGGAACACGGTTGGAGAGGGACTGGGGGTGATAGACAATACGTCACTGAGCGAAGGTCATAGTGCAAGTCCATGAGCTTCCTGCCAATCTTGATGTATCCACCGCTTAGTAATGGCCGCCCCTACAGCAGAGCAGTATTGCATATTGCAGGATTACTCACACAAGGCGGCGAGTACTCAGCTGATCACGGGCGAGCTGCTCGGCTGGAACAGCCTGAGCTAGGCTGTAACAGGGATGATACACTCGCCCTTAGCTAGCTCGTAAACTGTCGCCTCAGTAGTTGAATGGACATGGAAGAAATTAAAACGTAAACACACTTATAGTGGGCGATGTATTGAAAATAGACATATGCTCTCGCGGACTATTTTATAGAACTTTTCATGCTGAACAATTGTTACACTCATAGTATTTAGATATTTTTAACGGTTTGCCCAGCGTAAGCTTACGAAGCGCTCGGACGCCAGTTTTTTTTTCGACTTTTCCACTGAAATCATCCTCGAGATATCCTTTACAGAATGGTGAAAACCGCATCAAAATTCAGCCAGTGGTTCTCGAGTTTACCCGTAACATCCTAGATTCGGGGACTTTATTTTATACTAAGTAGAGATATACACTATTTAATTAGTTATTATAGTTATTGTTGTTGTTGTTAGAGGCGGAACTACGAGGTCATCTGCCCCACACTATTTTAGTTACAGAAGATAGTTGTACATATTCTATATACCTTAACCCACATATTCGTGGACATAGATTTGTAGTCTGACAGTGAGTGTATAGGATCGGATGAGGATCGCTTGGCGATCAAAACTAGACAGCCAAGCGTTTTAATTAATCTCATTTTAATTTTTTTCAGGTTTAGGAATAACACCCATTGTAATTTGGGTTGACCGACTGATAAACATTTACATTTCATTACCATTGAATTATATAGAATTTAAATAATATTAACAAATTTGGTCATTTTAGTTGTCATTGCCGAGGAGAAACTGCTCTATTTTCTGCATGAGTTTTTATCAAAAGGTGATGCCAGGCAGCTGAGAGTTACGTCCATTACCTCGCAATGAAGATTTTGGTATTTGTCACGTCTGAAAATTGGTGCATGGTAGGGTCATTAGAAGTACTTGTCTTTTCCGAGGTAATTTTAAAGAATCAACATTCATTTCAGTTATGTTCTGCATTGTCACATTCCAGAGTTCTTGGAAGTTCTTTCTTAGGAACTGAATTGTTGTTGAAATCATTTTAGGTGCCATTACACAATGAAGTGTCTTTCCTTGTACAGCCGTATTTAGAGCGACATTATGTGAAAATAGCCTAACCAAAAACAGGTAATGTGAAAAAGGAATCGAAGGATTACATCTGGTTCAATAATCCATTTGCTTTATAACCTGTATCAGATTTATCTTCACAAACCATATGAAAAAATTCTTGTAGTGTGGTGTAGTTTTCTAAAGCAGAAGACAACTGTCATCCAGTAGGACAGATTGGTTAAAGGTTCTTTTGGGAGAATACTTGTCAAAGTTGATTAATTCCTGTATTGCTCCTATGACATTCCGACAACCTGTATTCCTTTTAGAGTATCCTGTAATTCAAGATTGAGAGAATGGGCCAAGCAGTGCACAAACAAAACATTATTCTCAACTGCTTGAAATTTATACTGCACGTCATTGGAGACACCAACCATGTTAGCTGCACCATCAGATCACTGTCCTCAAAAATATGAATCGCCTTAGGATGCCAATTATGATATTAAACAAACTTTGGGCTGAAGGGTTTTCCGTTCACTAAATTTCCAAAAAGTATTCATACCTTTTTCCAGTTCCGGAAACCTGACTCTATGAATGCTGTTTCAATTTTGTTGAAAATTTAAGTTGCTTCTCCATGTTCATTTGTCTACATAATTTAGAAGAGTTAACTTTTTTAAACATATGGAAACTGCGTACTCCTGGATGGCTGTAAACTACGCTCTTTACCCTTGTTGTGCTGTATTTTTTGTTGACAAGTGACGTGAACTATTACTCACGTTTCCACTAATGCATTTCGGTTCACCTTTCTAATCTCCCACGCGAGTATCTCCATTTTCAGCGGTTTTCATTATAAAGATTCTATCCATTTTGGGAACGACAAGACAAATGTTACGCTCTGCTACGATGTTCCAAAATCAACTCAATAATAATGATCAGTTAATTCACTTGTTTTCACTGATTATTCTTCAAATACGTCGAAATTCACACCCACATTTACGCATTGCTACAAGTGAACAATAAAGTAAAGGAATGTTAACAGAGTATTAAGTTCTTAATTAACATATTGTACATACCGGCAACTGTGTGTTAAAAGCACTTAAGTAAATAACATATTCGACTTTAGCTTAGTTTTACAATTAACCATCCTGACCCTGACACTTTATTATACATTTAATGTTGCAATAACTGGTGTTTCTTTATCTAAGTTACCAGTGTCAACATCGGGGATATTCTCCTGAAGATGATAATTGCGATTCTACTTGTCTCTTTTAATGTTGTTACAAAATGTTTCGATTTTGTTTGGTCCATTCAAACACGTAATTTTTTAATGATAAAACTGCCATGATTGTGGAGCCAGGACACTTCAATGAAATTATGAGAGGTGGGGAGGGGCGATTCCACTGGCTTTTTAAGTTGGGATGAATGCATTACCCCTCCCTAAGTTGGCGCCTATGTACCTGCTTCAATTTAGTGCCCCCTACCCGGTATTGTATCTTCTTCCGTTTCTTCCTAACAGACATCACCTTCACTTTGGAAATGCAAATCAAGTTAGCTTGTATGATATCGATAGTGTCTGTCAAACCAAGCCAAACCACTTGCATATTTCCCTATCATAAGTCTACATTGTGAATGTATGACTTTCAATAAATGCTTTATGTGTATGAAGTGACTAAGAGTAGTGTAAGATTACAGCCTTGCCTCACTTCTGCAAATTAACAATGAACCCTGTTATGACGTAACTTGAACTCTTACTGAAGCCTGATTTTTTAAAATGAACGCTTTTGACTACCAGTAACAAACTTCCCTTGATACCACAAGCCCTCAGGACACACGGATCAATTCACTTTACATTTCTAGATTACCCACCGGTTTACAGAGCCAGTTGCACACTTAGGTTCTAATGGAGCGTACCACATATTGTATGTATAGTACACAACTTTCTAGGAACAATAACACAAGTTCCAATTCCTCTGTTATATGCGACTTACATTTTCAGCTAGCTAGAGAACAGTCGTGTGAATTTGAGTAACGGAAGGCTGAGCTACATCCAATAGCCGGATATTCTTGAGTCTACTCTTTAAGCCCCATCGCATGGCGCAGGTTTAATCAGAATATCATATCACGTTCCTTTGTTAGAGATTCTGTATCTCCAGACGGGCTCTACCGACTCCCCCTTCATTGCCATCATCAAACACTACACTTCACGGCATAGAACAGATCTTTATAAACAGAGTACATGCATATATGTGAGGGTCAGGTTAACTCTTTTCATTTTGAGCATGCGAACGGGGATGGCAAATAAGACGTATACAATTGAATGTATAATGTGCGTTCAAAAAGTAACGAGCCGGAGGCTGGAATACGCATACCGGTGACTACATCGGCTAATTGTGGCGTGAGTAACGAGGTGTGGTTCCGACCAGAGCGTGGAAGGTCACAGCCCGTAGCTAGAGGGAACGCGTGCACGTCACGTGACGATGCAAAGCGAGCAGCAGCATGCATCAATCCTCCAACGCTGCCAGTCGCATTGCAAACAGTGACATGGAGGCGTCAACCGAAGAGCAAAGAGGTGTTGTTCGGTTTCTGACAGCGGAAGGAGTAGGGGGAACGGACATTCATCGCCGAATGTCACAAGTGTACGGCGAACACTGCATGTCCCTTGCAAGGGTCAAGGAGTGGCACAAGCGCTTGAAGGATGGGTGTGGTTAGCCGGTGATACCCGGTCTAGGGCACCCCCCTGCATTACCGATGACAACGTCCAGCTGGTTGATGCACTCATTACCCAGAACCGCCGAGTGACAGGGAACGCCATAGCCGCCGTGGTCGCTCCAAGACAATGCACGACCTCATACGACCAATAGCCTACAGTCGCGGCACTCCTGCAGAAATTCAAATGGGAGGTTCCCGGCCACCCTCGATACGGTCCAGACCTCTCTCCCTGTGATTACGCCATGTCTGGTCCCCTGAAAAGGGCTCTGCGGGGCCAACGATTCACCTCGGACCTCGGACGCCGACGTCCAGCTGTAAGTTACGTGCGGAACTGGTTCACATCGCAGCCCAGGGAATTTTATGAGACAGCCATTCATCGCCTCGTGTCATAGTGGGACAAGTGCCTCAACAGCCAGGGCCAATACTTCTAACATATAGGTACTGGTTTCTGTAATTATGCCTCCGGCTCGTTACTTTTTGAACGCACCTCATATATGGATAATGCAGACTATGTAGGAAGGGTTCATCCACACAAAACCATAAACACGCTAGTGTATTACTGGAGACGGAAGCTTCAGTTTTAGAGTAGAAATAAAGTTTACATACCCGTCATACTGGCAAAAATCGTCAAGTATCCACACCATGCTGCCAAGAATATGGGAAGCACCGTTTACCATCTGCTTCTTCATATCCTGTACTATGTCTGAATCATGCCATGTTTTGTCGCACTTTATTTTCGAAGTCTTCTTGTGTCCTAAATCTTCTACAGTGTAATAGAGAGAGCGTTAACACGCTACTTTGTGCCTCGCTGGCATCGGCAGAGCGTGGGTTCAAATCTCACCTCGGCCGTCCTGAAAATGGTCTTCGTGGTGATCAATTTCCACCACTTGGCAAATGCCGGGACGGTTTCTTTCTATAGGTCAACGGACGATTTCCTTCCAAAATCCCTTCCCTGACCCGTCCTGAAAATAAAATAAATGGCCAGTGGCTCCATTAATAAAATAAAAAGTATCAGATAAAAAAAAAGATATTCTGCGATTAGTGAGTGCTCCAATACTTCCCATCCCTTGCGTACAACCGTCTGCTGTACACACTACGTTGTACAGGGTCATTATGTGTGTGCGCGCCGGTAAACACGGCAAGCTAAGCCGGCTGTGACTAGCGCAGATCGCGGCCGAGCGCACCCGGTCCAGTCGGCGGTTGGTGGCTTCGCTGACTCATATCGTTAGTTCACACGTGTTTTGTCATTCATATGGGCGTGTATATGCAAAGCTTAGACGTTAGTGTTGCACGTTTAGTGAGTATTGTGATTACCGTGATTGTTGGTCATGCCTAGACACCAATTCACATTGCACGAACGTGTGTATATCCATAATTCGTATATGAAAAGCAGAAAATCTTGTTCTGAAACGAGACGAAAATTTCGAATCCAGTTTCCAGGAAAACCTGTGCCTAATGCCAGTACAATTAGGAGGCTCGCTAAACGATTCAAGGAAACAGGCTCCGTAAATAATAAAAGAGTTGACATGCATTCTTTCATCAGAAGATGTCAGGTGTGTGCTACAAGAGAGGGAGGATATTTTCAGCATCGCCTATGAGCACTGTAAGTACACATTATTGAACATGTTTGGTAAAAGTGTGAAGTGCGCCCCGACCGCCGGCTGAACCGGGCGAGCGCGGCCATGATCTGCGCTAGTCACAGCCGGCTTAGCTTGCCGTGTTTACTGGCGCGCACACACATAATGACCCTGGATATCGTCATGCGTTGTCCTGGAAAATGATTGCAATGTTCATAAGATCCGATTATTTTTCCTGAATGGAATTACGTACCTAGATAGCAAGCTGCTGTCACTGGGCGGAAGGAAGTGACACACAATCACTCCCCAGATGTCATGTGTGACTATAAACATCAACCGCACCGAGGGAAGATTTGGACGAAACGTCTGTTTTAACTGTGATGCAGAATATTGCCACTTTGTAGACTGTCGTTCGTTGATAGCGATGATTCTCGATGAGAATTACTAACCTTCCTGCCAATAGCACGCTAGGTGCTCGCTGAGCATTGCTTACCTGCCCAATTTTGAATTTCACTGAACACATGGGGCTTGCACTAAGATGTAACTTTGCGCCGGTGAATATCCTGCCACAAAATCCATGGTGCGTTTCTCGATGTCACTTTCACTCTTTACTTAACTCAACGTCAATCGGCGCCTGGTCTCTTATCAGGCGGATAATTACGACACGCGACGCATCTTCCCACTCACAGGTCAATACGCCCATTGCCCTCCCCAGTTGCTTTGCGTCCTCACTGATACACTGTTACTCATCTTGCGACAGTTTGGTATTAACAGGCATAATTCTCGACAGCTTCTACCAAATGTCTACAGCATTTCTTTTTACGAAGAATGACTATTTTGATATTTGAATGTATGCTTACGTGTCGGGACATATTTGGATTGCCACCTGCCTATTGGAAATTGAATAAGGTAAAGCGCAAAAAGCGTGCTGTGTCTAAAATTCTGAACGGCATCAAGCAGACTGTGTGATCCTGTTAGCGAATAGACATGCCCAGGAGGGTATCCACACTTATTTGTACGTGCTTCGTTGCCTTGTGAATGGAAGGATTGCCCATGCAATCCCGTCGGGTCATCATACAGGCGCCGATTGGCGTTGAGTGAAGTAAAGAGTGAAAGTAAAATCGAGAAACGCACCATGGATTTTGTGGCAAGATATTCACCGGCGCAAAGTTACATCGTAGTGCTAGCCCCATGTGTTCAGTGAAATTCAAAATTGGTGACTTAATAAGAACATAGAATATTTATTCGAACCTCTGATCTCCGGACTTGCGGTAGATGCCCTCATGGCCATGGTGCACGATTTAACGAGCACTGCTACGCCACGGGACGCTTAAAAATGAGGGATCTCACTCGTACGTAACTTATAACGATTGACACATCAAAATACAATTTATAGAGTATTTCAGTTTTAAAAGTAATCAACTTCGAGAAAAATGAAATTCACTCACTGTTCGGTTGAAAAATTTAACAAAGGTGTTTCGTACATAAAACAGTTAATAATTAAATGTGTGCGCTTCTCCAGATACGATTGTGCGTAACTATTCTATAACGCTCTCTTCGGGCCACTCCTAAAATTGTGATGTTGATATAATTAAATATGGAGTCTAACCATCGCCTGCTAAGTCCACCTATGCTTCTCTTACCCTCTACAGCCGAGCTCTTTAACTTCTTAGGTAATCTCTCCTCTCCCATTCTCATTCCCCTATTCAGTCATATTGTACCCTTCAATAAGGAGATATACTGTTAATGATATCGCGTCAGGAGTTGGCAGTCGGATTTGAACTGCATGGGTCTTCCCGCTCACTGCGTATAGCGCATTCCAAAAACATTCACTCAGCACATTCCTTCTTTCGGTGGCTGAGTGTCGCCTGCTGCAATGACAACCATTGGCATGCGGCAAGCCGATATATTTAACTTAGGAATATGCGGGCCGCGCATGCGTACTGCAAGACCCCCCGCACCCCGTCACAGCGTGTTCAACTGCCAACTCCTGCCGCGATGACAGTACATATCCAGCTATCACAATCGGATCGAGGTGTGGTACGCTCATTTCCACTATAGTAACCATACATCAGGATATGAGCTAAGGTAAACAAGCTACATTAATTCAAAACAACAATTTCCCAAAACACAAAATTTCATACTCAAAAACTAAACATTTATCTACAACAATACAAAATTTTAAATCCATACAATACAGTTAACTCACCTAACGGCGCCTCTGCCTAATATGTGAGTCGATACTCAATGCCTCTTTATGGATCACTCCATCCTTTAGGTCGCTTCTCCAACCTATAATTCTACAACACCATTATTCTACTTCACAACAATTAATTATTCACATTAAATTTTATCTAAGATAACAATCTTATCTATTTGTCTGATCCTTCAATACTAGTTTCATCCCTTATTCCAATCCTAAATTTATTGAAATTATAATACCGTATACTCGTATAACCTTCATTACTTAAAGTTTGGCATCTTCATTACTTTATATTCTGTTCAATCCTCTTTAAACTGAATCCAAATACTTGTTTACACAGTTACCTCAACAAAGTCACTAACTTTTCTTTACAATTCCTCACAACAATATTATTTGCTTATAATCTCAACATCTAATATTGAATTTAATCGCAAGTTCACTTTCAAAATTAATGAATGATCATTTTCAAAAATTAATCACATTCAATATTCCACATTTAATACCATGTTCAATTTGAATTTCCAGAATTCATCTCATCCCACCCAATTATTTCTTGCACATAATGTAAGTACCTTTACTCATGCTACCTTATTCAGTGACAAGTATCATATTTAACCCTATTTATGCCTTTCTGGGCACCCGTTTCATCCGTGTTTTTTATTATTATTATTACTGTGATTAACTTATAGCGTCCGATTTTTACATTTATATTATTATCATACACCCTTAGCTGGAATATGAACTCAAGCCTTCATTACAAGAGATTATTGGCAACGGTATATTTAACACCGCTACATTTTAGAACAATGCTCATTTATTCAACTGACCAGATTCTGCCTGGACCAGGCTGACTTGGAGGACAATGTGTCTTGCCTGCACAGCTCTGATTTATGGCTTAGGATCAACAAACATGGTGGAGAGTTACCCTTGGGGGGGGGGGGGGGGGGGGGGGGGGGAATAACCTTCACCGTATTTTACTTCTTTCAAGACAGCTCACGTCTCTTGTCTGAGAAGGACACTAATTTCTGGTCTAAGACAAATGACCGTACACATCATTAACAATCACTAGAATGACGATAACCCTGGATTCCTAATCTCATGATTTTATAAACTTAATTATGGCTTCCAATTACCATATTACACAAAGGTACGCTGGTTCGAGTTATAGACTAATTATCACGCAAGGCTGAAGCAGTTGAACACGACGTTTTCTCTGCTGCATTATCTTTAAGCGTACATTTACAGTTACTGTTTTATTTACATTTAATTCTATTTAATTTTCTTTGCCTACAATTCCCTTTCCTAATCACATTAACGTTTACTGTTTTCATTTCTCTCATTCTTAATGACATTCACATGAAAATGAAAATCCACGGCCTGCTTCCAGTCACCGACCGGGTCAGGAATGGAATGAATGAAGCCCCCATCTAGCGGCGAGGATATGAACTGTGCCGGCTGCCGAGGCCTGACGCACTCCTCAATAAAATTCACATAAGTTATTTTATTTCTCACTTTATTAATAACTGTTGCGTAAGTTTTTTAATTCATCCTTCTCTCTTTCTATTGCTGTATAGGCCCTTTCCTCTTACAAATTACCAACACATCTTATCTTCCCTATCTCTGAATTCGGGTACCCTCTTGTCTCTGAATTTCTAACATTTACATAATGAGCATGGTTTACAACACTGTAATTAAAATATTGCACTCACTCGGTAGGTCATCCATGATCACAGAAAATTAGGCCCATCTCGTATTTCCTCAGCACCTCTCCAAATTCACAAATTCAATACGAGCCATAACATTTTCACAAATACACTTCGATTCCAATTTTACACACAATTGCATATTATTTGTTCACTTTGACATATACATTTTAACACTTTCATAAAACACATAAGACACTAAAACAATATAAAACACTTTACACAAAACACTTTACACTTTCCCACATAATTTCACTTCCCCCCCCAGGGGCTCACATCTAGTGGGACGTGGGTTGGCGACCACGGGGCCCCAGATGAGTCCGGCGTTGCTTCCACTTGTGCCGAGCTCCTCTCCGTCTTCTTTCCTGTCGACCTCTCTTGGTCAACTTTTGTTCTCTTCCGACCCCGACGGTATTAGGGTATCCGAGGCCTAGGAAGTCTCTTCCTTTCCCGCCTTAATTGGCCCTCGTCTCATCTTTTCTGATACCCTCCTTCTGCGAGGGGTCAGTCATCTTTTTCCATTGATATCATCTCTTGCCTTCTGCTTAAGGCCCTCAAGGAAGCAGGGTGTATGTAGCCCCACCACTTCTGGCGCACCCTGGATATTGCTACACCCTCTGGGGCTCACGGCTGGTGAGTTCGGGAGTTGGCGACCCCGAGGGATTTCTGAGCTGGGTCCGGTTTTATCCCTCACCTTTGGGGCGGACCCTCTCCTCTTTCACTTTCATATCTGCCTTTCATGGCTCTCCTTTCTTCCAAGACCCTCAATTCACATTCTTCGAGGGTTGAGGACATTTCTTTTCCTTCTGTCCTTTATTTGCCTTATCCTCCTTTTGTTTTCCATTTCTTCTTCTAGTATATAAGTTAATAGTTAGTTTTAGTTGTAGTTCACATTTCATTATCATCTTCACGATCACCCAAACCATTAGGGGCCGATAACTTAGATGTTAGGCCCCTTCAAACAACAATTATCATCATCATCATCATCATCATCATCACTTTTTAACGGGACTTTCTCTGCTTCCACTCTCACCATGCAGGCATGCAATTTCTCGATGATGTGGACTGCCTGTCACCTTCTCTCTATGCTGATGTATCTCTGCGCGGAAACCCCAAATCTGCTCCCGCTCATCTGCATGTGAATGTTCAAATGGAACACCTGCTTCTCGCCTTCCTTCCCAATGTCTATTTTAATGATATTTATTTAATCCTCCATAGGACTGCACATTGTAGCCTACCTCGTTAACTTGTAGAGGAAGAGTGCCAAATATGGAATACCTTTTTATTTTAATAAAAATGACGACCTCCTTTTTGACATTGTTAAATTCTGAATACATGTTACGTTGCTGCAATCTGTATACTTTATCAGCTATTTATTTTTATTCTGATTAACACTTATTTTTTTTGTAAATTACAAAATATAATAAAAACTGTAATTTTTTTGTTCAAAAAAAAAAAAAAAGTGTTCCTAATATGGAATACTATTATTTGTATCCTAAGCATTTTGTTTTAATAAACATTCATAGTCTGTATGCTTAAAATAAGAAACACATGAGCATAATTTAAAATAATAAAACATTTTTTGCAATGTTTATGTATAAATGTGCCTCCTTCGGCACTTGAACACACGGTTTGAGGAAAGTATCTGAGAGTCCAGCATTTTATCTTTGTAAGGTGATGATGTTAGAATCTCAGCCTTGCCTGGAGCACTTCCTCGTTGAGGACCCTTACGCCTTGGTAATTTAGGAACAGGACAAATGTATTCTGTTACGATTAGTTCGTTATTGTTGTTTTAAGGGGCGGACCTACGAGGTCATCTGCCCCTTGTTACGATTAGGTTCCATTATGTTTCCTAATGGCATTTGGAATTTTTTGGGGCAGAGCTAGAAACATCCACTTCTTCCTTTACTCTTGTATTTTTCTTTGTTGTTAAACGAAACAATTGTTCTTGGTACACCATATGCACTTGCTGCCAATTTGTAACCCATTTTCACTGTCCATACTGCAGTGATAAGAGTGTTGCATATCTACTTCCTTCCACTTCTTCCGTACCTTTCCCTTTGAATTGTCCTTCCGTTCGGCCATGGTTCTAAAGAAAAGAAAAACTGTCTGTACATATGGAAAAGTCTGGCTCCAAATATGGAATACTATTCCATAATAGGAACACCATAGTATTCCATATTAGGCTCCCAGCAGCATTTAATTTGCCCCTTACAAAATATGTATACCAGTTCATCAAATGTATTTGTCCACTGCATAGTTGGTATGGTTAGTGCACACTCTACGTAACGCTAACAGACGTTTTGGAATTTAGATAAAGCATTAATTTGTAAACGACTGCAATTCATACCTTCCCAAAACTTCTTGGAGGTTGTAAAACACTCATTCCACTTTCACGGACAAAGAACGCAACTCAAGTGCCTCCCCTCACTCACCACCAGAAAGACCTTCCTTGTGCATCTTCGTACCTGTTCCACGCAGCGCTGCCAAGTTTAATTTAACAAATATTGGGGTATTCCATATTAGGAACGTATTCCATATTTGGTACTTTTCCTCTAGCTACTTTAATGTTAGCGATATATTTTTATATCTCACGTTATTTCTGTGCTTATACTGTTCTATTACGCGACTACTATACTTGGTCGCACTTGACTCTCGTGACTGTACCTCATCATATTATGTTTAAACAGTTAACCTTCACGAAGAACATTTCTTCTTATATTTAATTACTAGCTTCGCCCGGGAACAGTTGTGAATGCATTACGTGATAAGCGCTTCTTTACGATGTCAATGAACTACGATCTATATCCGGTTCACGTCTCGGCATGATGGGTTAAAATCACTAACTGGACTATTAACTATATTATCATGCAGATGCATGTGCAAAAAATTCTTGTCAGACGTAATTAAAGAATAGCGAGGTGCATGAAACACAAATCCCCCTTCCGTCCAATCTTAAATAACTGTGAATTTTGCGGAACGAAAAGTTCACAGGCGAAATGAGAGTTGCACTTCCAGGGAATGGAGAGGTGAATGAAACTCAAATCCCCCTTTCGTCCAATCTTAACTTGACTGTGTTTCACAGGCGAAATGAAGAAAACCCGAGTTGCACTTCCAGGGAAACTCCAAACACAACCACCCTTCTCAGAAGTCTTAACTCAACACGACTCGACGGTTTGCTGCTGGCTGTATCTGGGGCCATAGGTTCGCCCACTAGTTTGGCTGTAACAGGGATGCTAGACTCGTCCTTAGCTAGCTCGTAAACTGTTGCCTCAGTAGTTGAATGGACATGGTTGGAAAAAATTAAAACGTAAAAACACTTATAGTGGGTGATGTATTGAAGATAGACATATGCTCTCGCGGACGTTTTGTAGAAATTTTCATGCGGAACAATTCCTACACTCAAAGTATTTAGATATTTTTAACGGTTTGCCCAGCGTAAGCTTACAAAGCGCTCGGACGCCAGTTTTTTTTTCGACTTTTCCACTGAAATTGTTTCTGTTCGGCTTCGTTTGATCATAAATAAATTATTTTCAACATAAATCATCCTCGAGATATCCTTTACAGAATGGCGAAAACCGCATCAAAATCCATCCATTGGTTCTCGAGTTTTCCCGTAACATTTAAGAATCGGGGACTTTGTTTTATACTAAGTAGAGATGTTACTTATCACTTCACTTTATGATCACGAATACTCGTATAAAGATAAATGTTTATTATTCGGTGGCGTCACTACGGAGCGCGGAACGCGGAGCGACACACAGTGTCCCAATCCCAATTCTAGGAGGAAAGAATTAATAACTTCGTTAATAGAGCTGGGATTCCATTAAAAGTTGGCAATATACCGTTTTCGAGGTCGCTGAATTCATTTCTGGCATCGTCTATAGTGTACGATGTTCGTAGGGTTAAGGGGAGGTGTAAAAATGACCGAAAGCAACAAAAGAATCGTCCATTGTCGGTAGTACAAAACACGATTTGGATGTGTATATTATAGTTTATGACAGTGGATAAAATATGAATAACAATGAGACTTGCAGTCCAGTATTCTTGTTACACCTTGTTTGAGGGGATAGACGAAGTCACTGTATGTAAAATCATCCAGATTAAAAACGTATATTAAATTGTTATTGAACATAGTACAACGAAATATGCACAAAAAATAACATTTATTTGCTAAAAATAAAAAAAATATTCGTCAAAATCATACAAACAATATTTCTTTATAAAAAAATGTCATTTTACATTCCTGTTAATGACGTAGTTTTAGTAAACACACTTCACACACGAAAACAATATTATTTCTTTGGAAAATCATGGAAATTAAGACAACATATATTGAGTATTAGGCCTATTTCTCCCATTGCAAATAAAAATAAAACGTCGATTCGTCAAGTAATGTTCTCATTAATCTCATTCCCCTTAATAACAAAATGTCTATTGTTCATTCGTCACCTGATTCTTCTGTAGAGTCCAGAGCATCGTAGTCATTGCTATAGTGGTCTTCATCATTTGATGTCGAAGGGCCTTAGGAGTCATAGAGTAACTCAATGGCTTCCATAGGTAGATTACCGGGAGATTAACGTGGCACTGTTCTTCCTGCACTCTCCCATTTTTGTTAATATTATGGGATATGAACTTAATTTTGTTTTTTAGCTTCTGAACCTGAGTGTCAGTAAGAGTTGTAGGATCAAATTTATTCATAACATATTGAAATATTACGTCTGTACGCCCCTTTTTCGACACGACCGCCACGCGTTGAAAAATTCTTCTCGCGGTAATGCCCGCATAGTCACTGAAAATAAGAAAATAAACCATCATGCACATTCGTTCGCAACCAAACCACTACAGATCCTGAGTCTACATTAAATTTCCCATAGAATGACGTTTAAAGTAAAGTGGCACTATGATGCACGCATAAAGTAAGTTATTTATTTAGCTCAGAAAGCTTGTATTACGCATGAAAGTGAGAACACATACCTATTTTCACTATTCCATAAGCAGCAGAAGACAACTCACTAGAATCACAACGTTCGGTTCACCCCAACACCTCCTATCAAATGACCTGATAACTGCCAGGAAGACGTTTCAGCACCTATAACCTCCTTCCTACGCACCAGACAGCGGAAAGGAAGACCGAAGGTCACCATCTGGTTTGTTCACTATCGAATGAGCCAGTTTTCGCCTTCATTTGCGGCAGTGAATTTTTTCCGCCTAGATAAGGGATTCGACACACTGTGAGACGTGACCATTCCTTTTTGAGGGCTCAAGACTCGTTTATTCGGTGGCGTCACTACGGAGCGTGGACCGACGTGACCATTCCTTCTTCAGGGCTCAAGACTCGTGTTCTGGTCCTCCAGTTCCCCTCATTTATATTTTTAAAACTATATAGTTTGCTTTCTCTTCACATGGGAGCTTCTTTTTCTTCAATATGCCTGTTAGGGCTTCAATTTCACCATTTCCTAGCGTAGTTTTGGTCGCTGATTACAACCATGTAATACGGGTTCTGATTCGCTCGTCCATTTGATTAATAATCAGCTCGCTTTGGTATGATGAGACCGACGCTATCTCGGGGCTTTCCTCCGAGCACATTCCTGATTCTACGCGGCCTCTTCACAAAGAGTGCTCCTCTCAATTTGCTTTAATTAAAGCCTGTTTGGACATGTATATTCATGATTTATTTTTCTGAATCTGGAACTCCCTTCATTTAAATATTTCATCCAGCCGTTTTCGAGATATTCAGAAAAGGGGTGTTTCCTTCTTCTCCCACCACTTTCTTTCCATTGTTGTAGGCTCTTGTGGCTTTGGAATTGGGCTCCCCCTACAGAAAAAGTAGTTCGTTTGAGTGACGTTAATGACCAGTCGGCGCCAACAAGATCTGCCCCTTTCTCAGAGCTACTTATCTAACTGCCGAGCCCCCTGGATTTGGTGCAGTTATGCTGGAGAGAATGCACACCAAAATCGAGTAGTTTTAATGCATTACTCTATATTTTAATAGACCAAACTGGCCCTGAACCTGGTAAATTTTCATCGTTTTTAAGAATCTTGTACTTGATGTAATTGATTTTTCGTGCTGGGTGCTCCTGATCTAGTTTGTCCTCCATCGAACCCCGTGTTCTTATCCTGACACCATGCCTCGTATGGGCACAGTATGTTATACGATCAGTCTTTATTTTATTCCTTCATTTTCATTTGAGACTGTTTTGCCATTCAACGTCCAGCCTAGCCTGCGACCCTCCATGTTCCCCCATTAGCAGTTAGAACAGCAGCTTCCTCTGCTCACCTTGCAATCACTGAACACTGAACCCAACTATTGCCTCCTAAGTCTACCTCTGCTTCTCTTACCTTGTATAACCGAACTCATTAACCTCCTAGGTGATCTCTCGTCCCCCATTCTCATGACATGACCCCACCAATCAGAGATGGCTCATACAGACAGCTTCATCTAACGTGTTTATTTCTAGCTTAGCTTTTATCTCTTCATTACGAGTATCCTCCTGCCATTGCTTCAATCTATAGGTATTGGTCCCAGCAATCATTCGTGCAACCCTCATGTCAGTTAGCTCTAGCTTACATACAGCAAGGTCGGTCTAAATACTGAGTTCGCCTCGTTGCGTAGGGGCTAGCATTCTTGGTTGTCACCGCGGGTTCTATTTCCGATTCTGCTAAGACATTTAATTATGGTCTGAGGGCTGGAACGGTGTCCACTTAGCCTCGTTAGGCAAAACTAGGAAGAAGTGGGTTTGATTCCCATCTCAGCCATCTTGGAAGTGGTTTTCCGTGGTTTCCCACTTCTACTCCAGGCAAATGCCAGGATGATTCCTAACTTAATGCCACGGCGGCCTTCTTCCCAATCCTCAACTGCGTTACAAATACACATAATATTGCAGACATCACAATAACACAGGTTAACCGACAAATTCTATACAAGTACATGGGGCTAAATGGACACGATGTCCTAAAGCCCCTAAATGAATTAACAACAACATTAATTAAATACTGAGGGAGAGTTTCGTACTGCACTAACTTCTCACTTTCAGATTACAGTAGATCGCAAATGTGAACTCATAATATTGGCTTATCTGCATCTCGACTCTATTTCTTTCATTAAACTAACCCAGACCTTAACCTACCATCAACCCTCACTGCAGTCTGCTTATCAACATAAATTGTCTGTAGCAGCCTTCCCTCGATACCACAATCCTTAAGGGTGATAAGAATCTTTTTCCTTGATGCTATATCATACGACTTCTCTAGATCTACAAAACACAAACTCAAATGTCTATCCCTTTCGTAGCATTTCTCAATAACTTGGCACTTACTAAAAACTTGATTCTAACTAAACCCAGACTGGTTTCCATCCCTTTTAGTCTCGGCCAATGATCGAACTTCCCTTTCTACAACGCTTGAGTACACTTTGCCTGGAACACTTTTTAAAGAGATAAATTTGTATTTGTAGCAATCTTTCCTGTTGCCTTGCTTATAAATTGAGGCGATTACTGCTTTCTAACGCCTATGCCAATTGGATTGTCCTCTACAACCATATCATCCCTGCTTTTCCACTATATATTACCACTTCTGACGGAATTTCATCTAGTCCTACCGCTTTGTTCCCGTCCTCATTCGCCTCCTGCATAATCTCAAAATTTGTGATAGATTAAGTTTCCAGTTACATTTAGCAAGTTTTTGAAGATTTATTGCCATTTTCCTATCGTTTTCTTGGCATCTAAAATGAGTTTACCAAAATTATCCAAACATACTGCTCATTTACGTTTTTCGTCCGTTCCTAAGATATTTGTAACCCTCCAAAAAGACTTTCCTGCAGCCTGACCTAACGTTTGCAATTTATCTCCAAATTCCTCCCATGGTTTCCTTTTTTACTCTGCAATTATTTGCTTAGTTCTGTTCATTTCCACTGCATACAGTAAATCTTTCTATGTACCGTATTCCTTGTTCGAAGCAATTTTTTTTTAAAGCCGACCTTACGATATCATTCCACCAGAATGTACCCTTTTTTCTGACTTAACACAACGTTGTTCCTGTAGACAGAGACACCTCCCCAAGTGATCTAATTATAGAGTGCCTATTTACATCATATTATACATAGGCTTACGAAATCGATTTTTGTCCATATGTGCTTTTTCCCTCAAGTAACGTTTGATCGAATGGACCAGTTAATGCAATTTTGTAGTGAGTTAGTTCCATTTACGGACACCTCACCCGTAACTTTCAAATTTTCATCACTGTTTCCCATTCAACATGGTGGCTGTGAGAAATTATTCACCCGATATCTCAAACTCTTGCAGCAATCGACTTAAAATTTTGGATAGAGATATAAATTATAATGTAAGTTCATGTAGACTGTGTGATTAAAAACTGGTAAGTACAAAATCAACTTGATGGCCACGCAAAGTTCAAATATTTGACATTACTGACGATCTAATCAGCCGTGCGCAGTAAAACATGGAATTGAAAATATTATATTGAGCTAACGTAAGTGTAAGAGCATTCAAAGTAAATGGTTAAAAAATTCAAGATGGTGACTGTGCAAAACTTTAAAAACATGTCGTTTCTTTTATTCTATTCTAGTGATAGAAATGCAACTTGCCAGTTGCCACTGTTATAATATTCTCCTACCAGTACGTAACACTATGACTTAAACTTACAGAAGCAGCGCGAGTCAATACTTCTAGGATAAATTTCTCTAATTCATTGCGGAATGGTTTGATCCCTGTGAAACTTGGTATAGTGGATAACTACTGAATTGTAAATTCTGCAGGTGCATACATGTATAGGCTTCATAAATTATACACACCAACTCGTCACTGAATGGACCGATCACTGAGATCTGGCATAGTGAACCACTACCATAATCTAAGCCCACAGGCAGTGGCGTAACTACGGGGGTTTATTAGGGGTATAACCCCCCCCCCAGAGCCAAATATTGAAAAAAGTAATTGGATGATTTTTTATGAAAAAAAAAAGTCCGGTTTCGGATTGATGACAAACAAACGAATTATGTGCGTTTATACCCTTTATTTCTCTTTATTTGTGTAAAATATTTAGTGTTGGACCTACCAAAACTGTTCATTTCCGAGCTTTAGAACATTGAGAGGTGCAATTAAAGCGTATCAAATGCTATCGATATAAAATAAAAAAAAAAAAAAAAAAATTCAAAAGCAAAAGCAGAAAACCAATATTAAGCAAAAGTGAAATTCAAATAAAGAGCAAACGCAGAAAACAGAATACAAAATCAGAAACAAATGAAGCAAAATAAAAAAAGAAATGAAGAAAAAGCAAAAGTAGACAACAAACACCAAACCAGAAACATAAAACACAAATCAAAACGATAAAACGTAGAAATCAACAAACACTAAACCGAAACCGCAATTAGTTCAAATTTGACTCCACTCATCCCCCTTCAGAAGCAAATCCTAGTACCGCCACTGCCCACAGGTACTGTACTTACATATGTTGCCCCCTTTTCACAAATTATATATGGCGCTCAGGCTAATGTTTAATACAAGGATTCACCTAACTCATGGCCGTGATCAGTCAGGAACCATCCCTGAATTTACCTAGAGTAGATATATGAAACCACGGAGAATGACATTTAAGATTTCTGAGGAAGGAATCGAAGTCATTTCTTATCAGTTTGGTTCACGAGGTTGCTTACCTTCTCTATATAAACAAATGTCAGAAAAATGTAACTCACATGTAAGTACATGGGACTGATGACCCTTGTAACAATAAAGTTGATCATCTCTCCATCTGACCGGAGAAACATTGTTTTTCAGCAGCCGCGCAATGTCTGGGTTACCCTTAGTGTATCTTCATATATGCAGGAGCCCTGTGGTGTGATTTGTTAGGATGGACTAAGATGGTTGATATAAAGACATTTTAGTTCAGAATCTGAATTTACTTACCAGTAAGCACTACACACACATCCATGCCCGTGGTCAGATTCGAGCATGAGCTCAGTCTGCTTCACGCCAGGCGGTCGGCCGGAAACGAGTAAGGAGCTTGAATACGACAAGTGAACTTGACCTCACCTGCGTATGATATGTAGGGTAAACAGCTAATATTATATATAAGGTGTGTTCAAAAAGTAACGAGCCGGAGGCTGTAATGCGCAAACCGGTGACTACATCGGCTAATCGTGGCGTGTGTAACAAGGTGTGGTTCTGACCAGAGCGTGGAAGGTCACAGCCCGTCGCTAGAGGGCACGCGTGTACCTCACGTGACGATACATAGCGAGCAGCAGCATGCATCAATCGTCCAACGCTGCCAGTCGTATTGCAAACTGTGACATGGAGGCGTCAACCGAAGAGCAAAGAGGTGTTGTTCTGTTTCTGACAGCGGAAGGAGTAGGGGGAACGGACATTTATCGCCGAATGTCACAAGTGTACGGCGAACACTGCATGTTCCTTTCAAGGGTCAAGGCGTGGCAAAAGCGCTTCAGGGAAGGACGGGTGTCGTTAGCCGATGATGCCCGGTCTGGGGCACCCTCCTGCATTACCGATGACAACGTCCAGCTGGTTGATGCACTCATTACCCAGGACCGCCGAGTGACAGTGAACGCCATAGCCGCCGTGGTCGCTCCACGACAATGCACGACCTCCTACGGCCAACACAGTCGCGGCACTCCTGCAGAAATACAAATGGGAGGTTCCCGGGCACCCTCCATACAGTCCAGACCTCTCTCCCTGTGATTACGCCATGTTTGGTCCCCTGAAAAGGGCTCTGCGGGGCCAACGATTCACCTCGGACGTCGATGTCGAGGTGTACGTGTGGAACTGGTTCACATCGCAGCCCAGGGAATTTTATGAGACAGCCATTCACCGCCTCGTGTCACAGTGGGATAAGTGCCTCAACAGCCAGGGCCAATACTTCTAACATACAGGTACTGGTTTCTGTAATTATGTCTCCGGCTCGTTACATTTTGAACGCACCTTATATATAGACTATATAGATACTTAAATATCTAGCACCTTACTTTTCTTTCCAGGCGACTGGCCGCTGAAGGGTAGCTAGAAGACGTTAGTCTAGTAACTGAACTCACACTTGACTGCCGGCTCGAATCCGGCCACGGGTACGGATGTTTGTGTTATGCCTCCTCAAGCACAAAAATTGCCAAGATGCAGTAGTTCGTTCGTATAAGAGACTTGGTAAATGAAAGGTGGAGCAATTGGAGGAGAGTCCAATCACCACCATAGGGAAGATGAAGAAGATAGAGGAAAAGGTATGGGAGTAAAATGACCAGAATGTGTCAAAGGGATGAACCCAAAAAAGAAAATAACAATTTATTTATAAAAAGATGATAACTATCAAATATATCTAGAAGAAACAGACTAAATCTAAATGATTTGTAGCTTCCCAAAGCAGCGTAGTGCGAGGGTGGGTAGATTATTGGCTGAGGAATAACCCACCCACCAAAGGAAGATGATTAAGAAAAGGAAGTGGGTTTCGGACTGGAGAAAAAGGATAGAGAAATAGGATGAGAGTTCCACAAAAGTTATAAATTTAACCTTTAATGCACTTAGAGGCGGTTTCCACTGAAAATCCGTTCTCTGATACCTAAAATGGGTAAGAGCTTGGTCTAAGCTGACGGGAAATACAGCTAGGACTTGGGCGGTTTGCAAGAGCGTGGCCTTAGTATATTCCCTCTCAAGCAGGCATAAGACTACTATGGGGAAGGGTGTTGGTCTGGCAAGACTGAGAGTAACAGATTTATTGTATGTCTTTTCCAAGAAATTCGTTTTTTCAAAGTAATTCGAAGAATGCCAATAATTTGAATCAAGTTTGGTATTTCCAGTTTTTGAAGTTATAGAGTTCCTGAAAAAGCGACCAAGTGCTTCCAGGAAGGATAGTTATAAAAAATTATAACTTGGAGAGTAATTTTGGTAAGTTAACCAATGGTTGCATCTGGGAATGGCTAAGCTTTTTTCTCAGCGAGAGGCCGGCTAAAAGTTTAGACAAAGAAAAACACTTATCTTTTGAAAAACTGACCATAAGTTTTCGGAGAGGATCTCCACAAGCAGGTAGCTGGCGTAGCGAGCTTTACCTGCTTTACTGGCCAGTTAGAATTAGCTATTAAAGCTAAGAGAAACTTTAACGAGATTACCACTAAGAGTTCTTGCTCAAATGCAACGAGTGGTGAAAGCCCTATTAATAGATTTAATGGCATTGAGTAGGGAGAGCCAAGGAAGACAGGATCTTGCCTAACCGTTGTACTAGAAAAATGAAAAAGCGAAAAGAAGCGCTTAATTTATTTAACAATTCAAAAGAAGTTGATAACTTTAACAAATATATATTTTTCTGACAAATATAGATCATTTTAAACTTTTTAACAAATGGGGTCGCAGACCTCCTAACATTTAGAGATTGCTCCAGGCAAATAACAATTTATGAGGTTTCAAACCTTATATATGTACTAAAATCTTTGTAAGATTTAAAGAAGACAAATAAAGTGATTAAAGTTTAAACATTCAATTGAGTACAAGGAGTGCATTTTAAGAAATTTCCAGGTAACTGTTTTAGAAAAAGTTACAACTTCGAAAATAACAATAAGAAAAAACATGAAGAATAAGATAGAAGTTCCTACAACTTCTTATATTTAAGCTGAATTACTTTATAACAATTATACAAAAGAGAGCAGGTCATTTACGGTGAAACCTGAAGAGAAAGTCAAAAGGAAGGTTCTAGACTTCCTATGTTTAAGTAGCAATCACGAGCCAAATGGGGAAGTTTCCATTTCGTGAGACCTAGAAATAACTCACTCAAGAGTTAAAAGAATTGTTTTCCCTGCTTATGGGGAAGAAACAATGTAAGTTTGAACCGTGTATAAAACACGTAGTTATACAGCAATTAATTAATGATAAACAAGCAAAATGGAAGGGCACTTCGTAGAGTGACACCTTATAGAAAAGTTACAATTTTATTAATAAGGTTTGTTAGTAGAAGGTTGAGGAAAGATCGTGGGGATTTAGGATCAATGCTCATGGCCTTATTTAATGTAAACGGACGATCGCGACGCGGAAGGAATACTGAAAGCACTGTTTCTCACTATAGTCTTTTGAATAGATGAAAAATTCACTGAAGTAACACGAAAGTTTATGGGAAAGAAAGTTATTGCAATGGTGAAAATAACTGGTTGCACTAGGTAGGCGATAGTCTATTTCTTGAGAAAGTTGGGAATTACAATTAAATGCGCCATAGAACATTCCAACGGTGGAAGAAAGTTAGCTATTGCAGTAATTTATAAGGAAGATTCCTCATTTTAAATAGTATTTTCACAAGTGAGTGAAAAATACCTGACGGCAAGACTCGCAGATAGAGTACAGGATCTGGAAGGTTCCAGAACGATCTTTATAGAAGAATGGGGTCAAAGTTAATCCAGCGGAGGAACTAGCTTTGTAATTTATAGACAGCGGGTATTAGATAATATCCCACATGGTGAGAAGATTTCTCATTTAACAAGCATAAGAAATGCTGCTTTTCACCAAGATTGGCTTGATTAGACAAAAGCCCAACATGGAAAATCCCGCGAAGGATGATTTTTGCCCCAAAATAAGTAATTTCACACTGCCTATAAAAGATCGTTAAAAGCATGTAGACGTTAAAATCATGAAGATGAGGTTAAAACTTGAAGTTTGTACTTAACTTTGCTGCATGGCGAAAGTGAGGTTCTCCTTGATAGTTAAAGCTACCACATGGCGTGGAATCTAAAAAATGCCTCGTTAGGTCAGGAGGCTAGCTCTAGTTGAGCCTTAACTGAGTCGACGGCCGGCGCACAAGTGAGACCCACTCAGCGGAGCACAGAGGGTCCAAGGAAGGGAAAAGAGTGGGGGTAGGAAACAAAAGGTATACATATCAGCATAACCAACTTAAGAAATTAAATTCTCTTGAGGAGATGGTCTTCAAAGAGTTGATAGCAGGCGATACTAGCACAGCATGGTGAGTGAAAAAGGAGACGAAGTTCTCTTGCTCATGGAGAAAATAGCTGGCGATGGCAACGAGAACTGGTGGCCAGATGGAAAAAGAAGTCCTCTTGCACCAGGAAAAATTGAGGAGCTTCAGAGATTCGCTGCTAGATGACGCTAGGAGGGTCATGGAAGATATATATCTAGAACAGACTCACAAAAGATATAAGCGAAGTGATCACCACAGAGAAAATAGAAGATCACTGTTGGTGTTTGACAAAGAGGAAGGAATGAACATGCAAAGAGCATTAAACTTTATATTCTCTCGTACCGTGTATTCCAAGAATACACCAGAGGGAAGGGGTGGTCCGTGGCCCATTTACAATAGTTGACGTTATTTATAAATATGATTAAGCTTGAAGATTGTGAATAAATAGGATTGTTGTGCTCAAAGAGAGAACTGAACATCTAACGGAAATATTGATACGAGCACAACAAACGAGAAAAATAGTTAACAAAGTTCATATGGTGCATTTTAATTTGCTGCCAAACGTGAAGATCAAGGGAAAAGTGATAATATTGATTAGCTTCAAAAATAATTGGTTGTATATTTTTAACGTTAAGTGATTACAAATGTTACAAGATTAAAATAGGGCGGCGGTGGCTAAAAAAATTAAAAACTTTGCCATGCATAAAAAATAAAGCAATTCAATTGCTGTGAGGTTAATATACAAAAATAGAGCAATGTGGAGAATACAATAAGAAGGTACAATTTGCGAGAGAAAGAGTCTTTAGACTCGTGCACAGCAGTGCGATTATACAATGAGTACGTACAGTTTAAGGGAGAAGGAGTCTTTAGACTCGTGCACAACAGTGCGAGTATACAATAAGCAGATATAGTTTAGGAAAGAGGGAATCTTTAGAGTCGGGAACAGAAGTAATTGGTCTCAGACCAAGGATTGACTCGAATAATTAATTTCTTTAAAAATGTACAATTTTTCGCGTAGGCTGGATTAGATAAGCAATAATATGACAAATTGATGTGCCCCATTCGACGCAAAGGCTAAATTAGTGTTAAGATAGGACTATCTAAGTTGATCCTTAAAACATGGGAATAGCAGTATTTGCTGTTAAAATTTGAAGTACCGTTAAAAAATGGAAAACCCATAAAAAGAGCCGTAAGGTAAGAGAATAACAAAGAGCTTGGCCTAGACGGCGCAATGATGATACAGTGTCTAGATGGCAAGAGAACACAATAAGACTGGCCCTAGACGGCGCCTGGATGAAACAGTGCCTAGAAGGCAAGAGAATATTGAGAGCTCTTAGGCCTAGATAGCGTAAGCAACGATAAGCTTAGGCCTAGATAGCGTAAGAGATAAATGACCATGGGTCTATGTGTCCAGAGAAAGTAATGAGCTTGCAAGCTCTAAATGATTACAATAATTTGAAAGCACTCTGGCTTCGAGTACGTTCCAACTTATGTAAGTTGAACAGAGAGAGAGGTTGTGGGCAATGCCACTGAACGTTTACAGAAATACGGTTGATTACAAATTCAAAATTGTGGATGACAGCATTTAGCTAGATCCTCAGAATTACAAAAGAAACAAAGACCAAAGATTATTTAAATTTACAAGTTGATTGTTAGTATGTGAAATGGGGAGAAAGGAGAGTAGGGATTTTTCACTGTCTGTCCATGCATGTATGTTTTCGCAACACGGCAACCGGTTTTTGTGAACCAAGCTTTTTTCAGGTACGAAACACTTTCAATTTTTTGTAGATAGTTTCTGTTTGATAAATGTCACTGTTTAGCGGGTTGATATAGTTCCGAGTTGAAGATTTGCATAGTTTAAGATTAGTTTCATGTTTCAACATTGAATAAATTGCTTGAGGTTGAAAATTCAGGGATGAGTAGAATAGACCCATCCAACTGTTTGGAATAAAGCAGAGTGAATGTCACTGTGTGTCAATTACAGACGTTAAGTTTGAAGAACCTACGAATGTACAAGAATAACTTTCTAGACGAAGTTTCCTGTATTTTATGGAGTTTGTTTTTAATCCCGCGGAGGCCCCATTTATTGTCATTTGACAAAGTTAATGACAATTCCCGCGATGTCCAGTTTGAATTTGACAAGGGAAGATGAAAATTCCTACGTTTGGCCCAGACCCAGTTGCGATTTCGCATTTAGAATGAACTCCCTCGGAGGAAATTGATAATAATTAAATTATGCTTTGCCATCACTAAATAGTATCTTGCCGGCAAGTTAAAAGTTCAATAGCTGCGTGCTAAAAGTGTTAAAATAGCTCCATAGTTGGATTAAAACTGCGTTTTACTTATCTTTTCCATGATGAGTTGGCAGCGGACGGTTAATGTACTGGTCACTACATAACGATCACAAAATGTTTGACGTGGTACAGACTCTCGGTCTTAGACTGAACTAGTCTGCCAGCGGTTTCCAAGCAGAATGACAGAGCAGTGAGCTCCCAGCTATACGAGCCGAGTGGAGAGGTAGTGGTTAGGGGAGGAAGGATGACGTAACATATGCCAACTGGTACACAATAAAACAGTTCAAATACACAATTTTATCATTTCAAATGATCTTGTCGACTTCATCGTTATGCTTAGGTATACCGTTATGCGTCACGGTTACGGCATGTATGACGTCATCATGTTGTTCAGTACATATGCACCTAGTCTGAGTTTACTCCTGGGGTCTGGCGTTATGCGAACGGAGACGGCGAGTGCGTGACGTCATGCAGCTCCCACGCGGGAAGCCTAAGTTAAAGGGTAATGGAGTCTGTTGAGTCTGAGTTTACTCCTGGGGTCTGGCGTTATGCGATACGGAGACGACGAGTGCGTGACGTCATGCAGCAGAGTTCAAAGCGTCCTGGGGCTTCGAGCGAAGCGATAAGCCCTCCTGAGCCTTTCTAACATGTGAAGCAGTTGTAGTATGCGTCATTTGAAATGATATAAAGTCTAGTCTCTCAGACTGACTGTATCTTTTTTGTTCTTGCTCTGGAGACTGAGGAATGTAAAGCTTGTAGGCTTCCATCTGTACGAGGGGAGTCGAACCATTGAGCATTTCACGGTAGTTAACAGCAAGTACTGGCGCTGGCCGCCAGGAACCATTGAGTATAGCAATTTGCCGTATGATAGTGCTGCAAGGTGAAGCATGACGCTACTGCTAAACATACTGCAGCATACTGAGAAAAAAAAAGCAAATTCACAACAGGACAGCAAAAATGCAAAGAAATCTCTGTTGTTGGTTTTCACGAAGTAAAAGATAAGGAAGACGGAAAAAATTAAAGAACACCAATATGGGTGAAAATTTACAATTAACGTATATTCACAGAATATTCCAAAAGGCTTACAGTGTACCAACCGGGACTGTTCCTTTCAATAGCTTCACGGCTGAATTCCTTCCAAAATCCCTTCCCTGACCTTTTCTTAATTAGACCCAAGTCAATGATCGTTTGGGTGATCCGCTTGTCACCATCCCCAGTTGTATCTGCTGACAAAGTGTGTTCAGCTTTCAGACACCGTCCTTGCGACGGTACAAGAATGATCCCTCACAAACAGTGGGCGAAGTCGAGCAGCGAGGATAAGCAATTAAAACAAACTTACTGCATGTAACCTACATGCACATAATTGTACTGACATTGCTCAATGAACGTTTCTGTTGTTGGTTTGAAACATCTTCGTCATTAGCCCCGTGTTCCCAGGTTGAGTGATGTGTGTAAGTACGGTAGGGGCCTTGGGACTTGAAGTTGGGAACTATCCCAGCAGGGAGAATGTCACACTCAGGATGGTTGCCATCAGCGCCGGGATTAACCACCGATCTCTGGACTTTTGCAGCTCCCGATCACATGACTTCAACATGGTGCTCTATACGAACAGAATGGGAAAGTATGATACATCTTGTTTAAGTTCAGTGTTAGGTAAATTGACTGTTGTCTTAAAGAGGAATCCATCAAGGATCAAGTGCCATATATCTGGAGACTGAAAGAAAATATTCTTTATTTGTGTCTTCAGAGGTACAGCTTACATACATGATATGTAAACAGAAATATTCTAGATGTGTAATTACAATCTTATCTATCCAATTAACAGCAAAGCTGCCAGTCTTCACTTAATTTAAACTTTGTTCGATACACATCATTAAAATAATATCCAAATACAATAATCAATCGATTTGACTTAACAATTACGGTATGTGAATTTGCAGTTTGGGAAGCTGACATACATTTCTTTCATTATATTATAGCCCAAATAACTGAATTTTCCAAGTAACAAAACATGTATAAAGCAAGATACTTAGCGTAATATAGTACACAGATCAGTAACACTAAGCTCTACATTACAAACAATTAGAGTATCTTATCTTAAAAAGTTAGATATAGGGTTACTGCTTAAGTACAATGATTGTGGATTTCAAATGAGTATTTAATTCTGAACATAAAGCCCAATATTAAGTAATAAAGGATAGAGTTCTCCTTAAATGTCAACTGATATACAAGCAGATTGAATACATAATTGCAGTACTATAAAAGGGAAGCACGTAAGAATGTATTCGTTTAATCGATTAGGGAAGAATGGCAAATCTTTGAAGTTTTTGTGCTAAGATATTTCCATCATAATAATGTGAGAGATTCAAAATTTGAAACACGTCTAAATAAAAAGTAGATCATAAAATGTTGTAAATGACTCCGTTGATTCGAAATATTATAGCTATATTTGTAGTTTTGGTTTATTTTAATTGGTCTTCGAAAAGTCGAATTTAAATAAGTCCAGTTTTGATGTTCACATATGAACTTTCTGGAAGGAATTCACCACTGCTCGTACAATGAACGCAGGGCCCTTATCGTTAACCAGTGCGTCATCAGAATCATTATCTCTCTCTTTAGAATAAGGACAATTTTTGCTTCTCTTAATAATTAATAGTTATTAATCCTGTAAGTATGACGAAGGGAATGACATTCTCCTGGGTTTATGCTGAATGTAAAATCAATTGCATGGAATCCGTGTTTCAGCTCTTAATAGTCCCCAAACAATGTAATGTCTACTATAGATGTTATTTTAGTGACCTAATTGTTGACGTTCGGCTAATAAATACATGCTTCACATATGCCAGTAAATTTCTGAAAATTAGTTTTCTTTTAAAATAAACTATTATGTAGGTCAAAGGTGGCCAAACAGCATGCCGAGTGCATGGCACGCTGGCTTCACGCACGAGATTGAGAAACTGATAGATATTCGTGGTGGGATCTGTCATGGCCCCCACGCTCCCTCGTTTTAATCCCATGAGATACTTTTTGTGTGGGGTGATGCGAGGGATTCAGCGTCTTAGCTTCTTTACTAGCAGACCAAATATAACTGCGAGCTAAGTTGAACAATTCAATTCAATAGATTAATAAGAACATGTTACATAGGATGTGGGAGGATTTGATATCTACACAGTCAGCACATGAGGATCACTTGTAATTGGGTCCAATAAGATGCATTATGAGTTTATTAAACTTTTGTGACAATATGTCAAACATTCGCTACAGTTAATTTGTAAAACCGATCTGATTATTTGTAATAACCCTGAATATAAAGAAAAAAGATAATTGAACTCATCGTTTTATTAGTGTAGGGTAAGGTTGCCGAAATCACACCACTTTTCATATAAATTGTAATAGAAACCATAAAATGCTATTTTTCAGCAACATAACTGTACATAAATGACCGTGTGTGTTTTGGCTATCAAAAGCATTTTAACATAATTTGTACTATAACATTCACTATATATTTTGGTACTTTTTCTATTGCTCTGCAAGTGGTGCCATTTAGGCTACCTGTTTCCTAAATCGCACCACAGGTTGCCAAAATCGCACTCGTGCATATCACTATGTGGCTTCAGTTGAAAATATGCTTTTGCAAGATAAGGGTATTCTCTTAAGTATACTCACTATTTCCGGCACTAAATATGACACAACAATTGTTATGGGATACCGACAGCAATGGCTACGCTGGCTAAAGCGCAGCGTTTGGTTATGGGGTCAAGCTCTCTGCTGACTCGGTAGACGCGTGGGTTCGAGCCCCACCGTTGGCAGTCCTTGAAATGGTTTTCCGTGGTCTCCCATTTTCAACACCAGGCAAATGCTGGGACGGTACCTTCTGTTAGGCCACGGCCGCTTCCTTCCACATCCTTGCCCAGTTTCATTCATCTTCATCCATTCCATCTCTCATCCCGACGCGCAGGTCGCCCACGGGTGTCGACTAGAAAGACCTGCACTCGGCCTCTCAGGAGGCCACACGACAAAAAAGACACATTTTCAGGCTGTCGTAAACTTAGTGTGGGGTGACGTTTCATAAAAGCGTAGAACCATTTCTTTCCATCCTGCTTTTCCTCTTTGTTGAATGGATTATGGAGATGGGGATTAGCCTCAAGTATTTGAAAAACTAACTTCCTTACGTCAGTTATCGTAAGACCGAACATACTCTCTTCGAACTGTAAAATGACTGTAACGAGTTCTTCTTCAGCTTCGTGTGGCAACGCTGTTTGTCTCCCATTCACCGCCATGTTGCAACCACGATTAACTCCCAGTATAACTTCCCCTCTACCATGCCTTAGAAATGTTTTATTTGGTATTTCTTATTTTCTACAACATTCATTCAATTTTAGTTTCCCTTCTTCAAACTCAACTAACGCACGTGCCATATTTTTGGAGACAATTTCCCTTACTGCCTTCCTACCATATTTATGGAATTCTAGAAGAAAAAGAACAACACGTCATTATACTCTACGGAACGCAGATTTTCACCGACACTGTTGAAATTATTTTATTTTACTTGGGGATAGGATGCAATGTAAATGTATGAACATGTCTAGCCTAAGTGCCTTTCTTTCCTAAGATTCCTAAATCGCACCAGTAAGGTTTCCTAAATCGCACCGGTGCTATTTAGGCAACTGAGGAGAGGTGCGATTTCGGCAACCACGCCATTTTGTGAGTTTGTCATCCTCCAACCCAAGCATTTGAATGAATCACTGATATAACGTTGTCAAAGAGTACTTAAATGTATCCTAATTATATGTAATAGAAGTATATGCAAGAATATTTCTCACCCGAGCGTCAGGAACCTTATGAAGAAATCACAAATCTTACATATAAATTGTCACTTTTCTTGTAACGTTACTGGAACACAAACTACCACAGGCATGGAGACCAAACTACTATGGCATCATGGGAGTGTTCCCTAGTTCGATTTACTCCCACTAGGTAGTGCATATATACGACAGATAAATAAAAAAACGTGGTGGTGCGATTTAGGAGCCAGTGCGATTATGGCAACCTTACCCTATATAAGGAAAACACTCGCCAGCTTAGAAAATTCAGTATGAAGGATTGCATGCTGATACCCACATTAGTTTCTGTTTCAGTTATAATTTAGGAATTATTTTGTGAATTTTAGCTATCTGTGAAATTAATTCTATTGGTTTACTACTGTCTCTAAATGTGTTGTTTATTTAAAACACAAATTGAAACGATGCATTAAAGTGTGTATATATTCTAATATGGCTGATCAAATATAGATTTTTATCTTCTGAAAAATTAATCAAAGCTTTAAATATAATTTTTGAGATATCCAGATAATGTTATTGCTTATTTGTTTAGCACTGTTCTGCTTCTAACCTGCACAGCTGCCCAAACTTCCTTGTCTTTTAGCGGTAGCATATACTGTGAGTAAACGTGAGCAAGGTCGCAGTATTCAGGGTTAATCTAATTGTGATTTCAAGTCTACTCTAATTTACTGCGCATTACACAAAAGGAAGAATATGAAGTGAACCAATTCTAATAAAGATTTTATTTTCAGTCGATTGGCGGGCATTTTCCCATAGAGAGATCGTCGATATCTACCGCAAGAGCTGTTCTAATCAAAGTGGGAGACAAATTTTTTTCACATTGCAGAAGGCTCTGTAGATATTCATCGTAGTATTGAGAATAGAATTTGTTCATTTTATGTTAAATTGAAAAGTCATAACAGACATTTGGGTGGATTCAAGACAGCATGTTCGGAATGGTTTGATGAGGAATCAAGATTGCCCGATGTGTTGTATGCTATTAGCAAGCAGTAGATTGTGACAAGATGTAAGTCTATCTTAGCCCAGTAAACGCTGCACACCAGCAGTTGTACAGAGACAGAAATCAAAAGTTTGCTAATTTTTTTATGTCCTAAATGAAAATGAAAATCCACAGCCTGCTTCCAGTCGACCGACCGGGTCAGGAATGGAATGAATGAAGCTCCCATCTAGCGGCGAGGATATGAACTGTGCCGGCTAACGAAGTCTGTCGCACTCCCCCGGGGCAGTGATTAATTGAATGACAGATGAATTGAAATGATAGTGGAGAGTGGTGCTGGAATGAAATTTTGACAGGGAAAACCGGAGTACCGGAGAAAAACCTGTCTGCCTCCGCTTTGTCCAGCACAAATCTCACATGGAGTGACTGGGATTTTAACCACGGACCCAGCGGTGAGAGGCCGGCGTGCTGCCGCCTAAGCCACGGAGGCCACTGTCTATTTACTCAAATACAATAATTTATATAAACCTTCCAACCTCGCTTCGTCTTGTGTGGGCCATAAATCCTGATTATTTAAATAAGGAATGCAGGCGACCAGATTAGAGTTCTTGGCTGTGTCAAGGGATCACTAACCCGGTGTTCTGAGCCAGAGACTACGTGTGGTAGGGTGGCCAATTTCTTTCCACTCCTCTTCCTGCCACAGCGTCCGGCATTTAGCATCACGAGGCTGGGACTCCCCACACCCGACCATACCAATACTTTTAATTCATGGCAGAGCCTCAAATTGAACCCGGATACTCTGGGATGGGAGCCAACACTGCGCCACGAGGTGATCCTAAGTTTGTCTTATAATAATAATAATAATAATAATAATAATAATAATAATAATAATCAATTCAAGTATTTGGGAGAAATTATTGAACCCACAGGTATGGAAAGAGTGGCGCAAAAATCTCGTGAATTTAAATTGCGGAAAGCATACGGAAAAATCGCAAATATTTACAACAAGAAATGCATGAGCATCAACACCAAAATTCAACACTACACGACTGTCATCAAACCTGAGACACTTTACGCCTGCGAGACACTAAACCTCAACTACAAAGGGGATCTTGAGAACATCAAGAAGGCTGAGAGAAAAATCATCCGTAAAATATTGGGCCCTAAACTCACAGATGATGGATATCGTCTGCAATCACACACAATCACAGAGAGATACTCTAACATCGAGTCAGATTTCCGCAAGCGACGACTGAGATTCTACGGCCACATTATGAGACTGAATGACGACCGGCTAACAAAGAGAATATTGATTTACTTACGAACACTTAAAGTGACAACAGTCTGGGTTACCCAAGTCCAAATTGATCTCGAAAGTGCCAACATCATACCAATAGACATAGACGATCGAATGACATTCCGACATAAGATCCACAGTTGGGAAGTCACACATGAAGATCGACCAAGGAGACCAGGGAAAGGATGGACGGAGGAACGTCGAGTCCGACACAGTGAGATGACGAAGGAGTTCTGGAAGAACAAGAAGAACAACACCAGAACATAATTTTCTTAATGTGACCCTTTGGGTCTAAACAATGTAAATAAATAAATAAATAATAATTACAATAATAAAAACGTGTTTTCAACTATAACTGTGCAGTGGTGAAATAATGCGGATAATAAAGGTGCCACCTACCGGCATCCTGCAGAAAACAACCAACACCCAGTACATACCGACACCTACTGAGGACACCTCGAAAAAAAAAAGCGCAGAAACAGGCAGCGTGCTAGAAAACAAAATAACAGAAAAAGTTTCCCAACAAATACAATCGCAAATACAATTGCTAATGGGAAACATCTCCAGCAACATGGAAAAGATGATCAGAGAGGAATTGAACATTAGAAATCTACATAACCTGGTTTCTGAACAAGGAAACACTAAATTGGACATAATATACCTTTTCGACAGGAACGAGCCGAAATTCAACTCGCCCAAAGGAATTTATCCCACTACTATGATCAACGAAAGAGTTGAGGATTACAAAACATGTGAAGATGACTTCCCACCGCTAACAAGGGACGACCCCCTTATCCAAGAACAGGAAACACCACAGGATGCGACAGATATAGAGAAATGGACAACGGTAACGCATAAAACGAAAAGGCAACCAACACGACCTAAACCTCCTTTGTTAGGCAATGGGTCGAAAGACGAAAACTTACAAACAGCAGAAAAAATGGCCTGGCTCTTCGTAGGAAGACGGAGACAGGAATCCACGACAGAATCTATCAGGAAATTCCTTACCAGGAAGGAACTTGTAGGAAACATAATTTGCGAAGAATTTTCAACGAAATATAACACAAAATATTTCAAAATAGGAGTTCCTTATAAGTACCTAGATAAAGTAAATGAGCCAGAATTTTGGTCAGCAGAAATACCAGTCAGACGTTTCCAGTTCTTTCGGAGGAACACAGGGACATATCCCAAATAAAACACAAATAAGACTATCGGAAACGACAATGTACAGAGAAACTAGAAAAGAGACAATATAAGGATAATATAATGGAACATTGAAGGTTTAAAAAGCGCATTCAACATGACATCTACCGACTGCATAGAAGGATACGACGTATTAATATTAACAGAAACATTTCTCATAGACCAATGTCAGCGTACAGATTATTATTGCATCCATTTAAAAGCAGAACAAGGAGAAAGAGGAAGACCTATGGGAGGAATTACAGTACTCCTAAGGCCATGGCTGACCCCAATAATCTCGACAACACAGCAAGATCACACGCTACTAATAGAGACAAAGTATATCACTATCATAGCAGCCTACTTCCAGCCGAATGTAACGGCCTTGGAGATAATAGATGAATTAGGCCAATTAATCACACAACGGAACTAGTATTGGAAAATCTGCAAGAAGAAGGATTCCACCCATTGAATAGCAGAAATGTACCAACATATATATGCCATAATGGCAATGGCAAAACAAGAGGAAATAACCCCTCTCTGGACAGCGACTCACACACCAATTCGTCAAAACATCCCAATGTAAATTACAGTTACAGGAGAATGACATAAAAAAAAAACAACAACAAAAACCCACTTATTTTCGAGAATAATTGACGTCAAAAAAGTAGAAGAACGAATCGAACGGATAGAGCAAATAGAAACCTTAATAGAGAACTCAAAATTGGAGGAAGCGGTACAAATGCTTGAGGAACTACTAACACAAGCCACAAGATCTAGAAGAAAAAAAAAACGAAAGGCGCAACCATGGTTTGACCAGAACTGATATCTGCTAAGGAAAGAGGAGTTGGAAATCCTTCATCAGCTAAAATTGAACATAGAGAGTCCTATTCTCCTTAAGGTTTACAACATGAAGAGAAATCTTTACAAGAAATCCATAAGAGAGAAGAAGAGGACAGATTGGGAAGAAGGCAAAATAATAGTGAAAGAAGCTAGGACGGACCCGTATAATGCTCTTCATCACAGGAAGCAAACGCAGACCAACTATATAAATATGGAAGCATGGACGTAACACTGTAGCAGTATACTAAACAAATATGAATTAAAGGACGTATCGGTACAGGAATACACCCAAGAAACCGGCCTACATTCAACAAAAGATTGAACCCCACTGACCACAAACGAGGTTCAAAACATAATTGACAGCACAAAGAGAAAGCAAGCTGCTGGACCAGACAACATATATAGTGAGTACATAAAGTACCTCCTATTGCCGACATGGACAAATCTGTTTAACAAATGCATAGAGACGGCCTCCATACCCAAGAGGTGGATACATTCAATAATTAAAGTACTGTACAAAGGAAAAGGAGACCCAAAGTACAGAGGCATTGCTCTTGAAAACATTCCCTTCAAATTACTCACAAAAACAATTACAGAAAGAATAAAAGATGAAATAGATGAACATCTCCTAGACACTCAATTCGGGTTCAGGAAGGGTAGATCAACTATGGTCGCAACAAGACTACTACTAACAAATGTATGGGAAGCCCTAGAAGGAAAATACATGTTTACACAGTCTTCATAGAATTTACCAAAGCACTTGATCTCATAAACCGAGAACTTGTGATACAGGAACTAGAAACCCTAGGTAGACATAATGTATGGACGCAAACTATAAGATCAATACACTTATGGAACAAACTAATAATTTTAGACATTATTTCATTATCAGAACCATTATTGCAAACAAACGGAATACTTCAGGGTCGATCCAATTAGCCCTTTACTTTTCATTCTGGCAACATAAGAAATCATGAGAATAGCTCAAGGAGAGGTTGCAGTATCATACGCGTACGCCGATCACATAGTGATTGGCTCTAAAGACGTCACAAAACTCCAAAACACATTAACAGAAATTGAACAATGGTGCTCCGATCACAAGTTTGAAATCAACGTTTCAAAAACGGCAATGAAGGTGTTAGGAAAGGAGGGAAGGTTCCAGCAGCGACAGAAATTTTCATCAAGAGGAGGAAAATTAACGTCGTAAAGGAATTCAAATATTTGGGTATCACGCTCCAAACAAGTGCTACATGTTTCACATATCATGTGATAGAGAAATCAACGCAAGAGGTACGGGCAATGTATGAAATTAGATACTTGAGAATCCTCAGCTTAGAGACAGCAATGGCTCTTTTCAGAAATAAAATCATGCCTATTCTAATATATGGTATTGAAGTCATTTGGCAACACCTAACAGAAAAGAACCTTTCTTTACTAGAAAGAGTGAAGGCATTATTCATAAAATAAAGCAATCGGAGTGTCAAAAACTACCAGGTCATGATTCGTCTACCTCCTGGCACGAGAATCATTTCATATAGAAGACCTTAGGTACTATTTACCTCTACCAAACACCAGAGCCTTGAAAAACTACTAACATCATTGAAGAAAAAACGAGAAGACATACCTCAAGAATTTTATGGAACCGGAGCCATGATCGACCGGACGTAGACAAGAGCCAACTCTGGCGGTCCATGGGTTTCAGCACCTTATTTGCGTTAGCAAGTATTTACATGAAGCATGTGATCGATACCACTTAGAGCTCTGTAGGAAAAGGAAAACATCAATCAAAGACTATGCAACTCAAAGTGCCAGAGTGCAATTTTAGTGTACGTGTTTATACTTTATATGGCTATTTGGATGCAATAAAATTATTATTAGACTAATAATAGGGATTTTGTAGAATTTCATCATTACCATAATATGACTAAAAATCGGGTACCGGCATACCACATACCTATATATAATTCTTGACCAGCAATATTTATGATATTCACACGTGTTAGTGGTAGAATCTAAGAAAAGGCCATTTTTTTATTATAATCGACTGTCTTATCTGAGTCCTCCTTGGTAAAAGAAACCGCATGTTTGGTAAATTGGCGGAAATGTGGATTAAAAGTTAACAGAGACAATGCTAGGTGGTGTATAAAAAGTTTCATCCACGTTTCCTGTAGATTGGTCAAGCAAGCACTTAAACAGCTGTATTATAATCACAGATCCGTATTCTTGGACGGCCAGACTGGTCAAATTGCACATTGTACAATGATATGAGAAATGTAAGACGGTGCAGTGTGTTATTTTGAGGTTGTGAATATTGTATTCCATAACTACAACAAAAACTTCAAATAATTCCAGGCCATTCACTTTATTTTATTCAAAGCTCTGAGGGTTATACAGTAAAATATTTCAAAAACTATCATTCTATACAGGTGAATATATCCAGATATTCACATCATGGGAAATTGTTTGTAAATAGATGTAGGGCCTCATACTTATGAAAGCATATTATGTGGAATATCAATTCTATAAGAAGTAATTCGATACATTTATGGTCAACTGACTTCAATACTCAGTATGCAAGTTTAAAGTTCAGTAATGTACAAGTATAGAAGGGGCGAGTTTAAGCTCATGTTGTTAATACAGTTCTAGACTTCAACAGTCTTCAATATTTATTTCAGTGGGAGGTTTGCAAAAATGTTGCTTCATTGTTATCATAGACAAAATTGCTCTATCCGAGACACAAAGAGGTGTGTGCAATTGTTACTTATGTGCACAGTACCTATACAAATTCTAAATAACATTGAAATCCATCAATATTATGGAAGGATAGAAAACTAGAACGTCAGTCTCTACACACCATGCTTGCTTAAATAAGGAAAAATTGTCAACTTGACCATGGGGAATTTATTCTATTATTGAATGTGCTTCCTTGATAAGTGAATACATTTTATTCGGCCAGTCAATTAAGCTAATTACGGGTGACTGAGGTCAAATCATTATTGAATGACACGATAGAGTAACTGAGCCTTAAGTTTAGCAAGCTTCGAAGAATAATTTCTGGAGGTTATGAGATGAAATTGTGTAGAACGCAGAGCTCAGACTATATTAACGCTGAAGGTTTTACCGAAATGATAACTTGAAGGGGACGAGAGATAGCAGACACATTCAGTACTAAGCTTACTGATCTTCTGGTATCCGGCTTCATGGAGTACTTCTGATAATGAAGATAATACTATCAGTCGTAACACTCCAGTCGTTCAATACGAATTATAAGTTATTTGCTAATTATTTCTGCACGTGAGAATAATTGAAATTCGTGTTGACCAATTGAAGAGTTATAACTGTTAGTTTGTATAGACAACACTGAAACAGAACTTTCCATTACAGTGAAAGAAGCACCAGATTGATCTTGTGAAACTAAATTGAAGGACGGATCCAGATTTGCCTCCGCCTGGCCTCAAGCGGTAAGCCTACCTCCATTGTTCCCGTGACACAATAAACTCTCTCATACACATGTGGCCTTTTGTTATTTGACTACTAGTTTTGTACGTGAGAATGATTGAAATATGACTTGTTTAAGTAAGTTTGGAGGTGTAGCCTGGGTTTTCTACTTACTGACGACATATTTGAGTGAAATTAACAGGATTAAAAAGAATTGCACAAGCAGTGGCATAGTCACCGTATTCCAACGAGTCTTACCAAGGGGGAAATCTTTATAATAGTAGGAGTGAGGGAATTACTCCGAAAATATTTTACAAATCGCTGTTGGGGAGTTTTGATATTATTGAACTATCTGATTGAGCAAAATATTATAACATTGAACCTCTTTGGTCTCGCTAGCGAAGACGTTTCTGTCAACCGACAATGATATAACAGAGAACAATGACATACAATCGATAAATAAGAAGCATAAATGTGCGGGAAGGGGGTGGACGTGCTGTGGACTTATAAGGCGAGGAAATGAAACTTTGAATTACCACGGGAAATGTATTACTCAACTGACAATTTCTTGTTATACAACATCAACAATCATCAGGAGATAAGGACAGTTTTATCTATTTACATCTACACAAGGCGTACACTATATTATCAACACATGGCTGATTTCTGAAAACATGTTTTCAAAAGAAATAACGGAAATCGTACAAGCACAACCTAAGTAGAGGATTATCTCCCCATGTCTCTGTAAATACAGTACATAACTTACACTTTATACAACACTTATTATCCATGACGTCATATCGTTATATTTTATACACTGAATACTTATCACTAAATAGTATATGCCAATGTTCTGACAAAGTAATTCCAGTTATCTGACTCAAAATACTGTTGGAGGTCATCGTAAGTATTTATGCATGCACGTATACAATCAAGTGAGCTCAAGCACATTTATAATACAATAATAATTTGCTTTATGTGCGCAAGAATGATCAGAGCACACTTAAATAAATATGAAAATAGAAGTATGTACAACGAATACTCTTTACAATACACTTAACATAGATCTCACATCTACTTCATCAGGAATTGTTACACAGCAGATATATAATTGTGATATTATGAGTTGCCTAAATTAACTTTCATTCTGCTCGTTATAGAGTGCTGTGATCATAGAGGAATGATTCCAAAGCTATCACACCATCTGTTTGTGTTCTACAGGTAACCTTTCATCACCAAACGTAAAGAATGATAATTATCTTTAAGAAAGTGGTCAGTATGGGGTGTTGCTTTTGAAGCAATTGGTTATGATGTAGGTATAATACCTGTGAGTAAATCAATATAAAAGTGTGGTCTATGGAGCCAATTTTTATGTAATAAATTTTTTTTGGCGTTCGTTTTAGCACAATTTTCGAAACGTGTTATTCCTAGCGTGCTTCCCCAAGCGTAAAAACGTATTCTTATTTCACATAAAAACACGTGTTTTCAAATTTTTTAATGTAAATAAATATTTTTGGAAAATCCATAATAGGCACATAAATCGGCAACATTTGTTACTAAATAAATTTTAAAATGATTCTGTATTATGAAATGATGCAAACGTCATGTTACCGAATGTGTAGTGGCTATTTATAGACTTCCCTCTAGTTTAGCGAACCGCAATCGCGGAGAGATAAGCCGTCGGGGAATATCCTCCTTGCCTAAAAGCACATAAATTGTTCCTTTTTTTTGGTTGGTCTTCGGAAGAGGTGACCTTCAATCCACATGCTAGCTCGAAGGGGAATCCCTTATTTCTGATGAATGGCTGACGCAATACACTGGCCTTGCATATTCTTGTCAGTGTGTCTTGTGATGTGAGTGAGGCAGTCTTTTCGTATTGATTAAATCAGACCATTTTTCAGTACCGCTATTTATGTGAAGTGAATTATTGATTGATGAAAAGTGATAATGCCGAAAATAAGGCCTAGTATTCATTCTCGTTTGCAGCAATATGTTGCTGAATTTAGTGGAATTTTCACAAGTAATGTAAAGACTCTTTTCTGTAAAAAATGTGGGAAATATGTAAATTTGGATCAGCGATCTAAAGTCTTACAGCATTTAGCCTGTAGTAAACATAAAATTGCTACTTCACGTGCAACCTCTACTAGACAAGTTCTTATAGGCGAAACAGCTTACTCTTCTCATACCCCAGATTCAAAAAGTTCCGAATATTATGCAGATTTATGAAAAGCTTTTCTTTCATCAGATATTCCTTTATATAAATTGAAAAGTCCAGAGCTTAGAACATTTCTTACAAAATACACTAATTTCGAAACACCAGCAGAATCAACTTTAAGAAAATTGTATTTTATGTATCAGAGCAGAATGTGAAAATAAAAGAGAAATATGGGTAAGCATGGACGAATCACCTGACTAGTGGCAGGAAAGTGGGAAATGTTGTGGTAGGTGTGCTAAAAAATAATGAAATTGTTTCCAAGCGGTGCCTCCTATTAGCATGTAGAGAAATATCAGCATCAAATCATGTTACGATGGCTCGCTTATTCAATGAATCTCTGCAGTTGTTATGGCCGAATGGGGTGAAATTTGATAATGTTTTACTCTTACTTACGGATGCTGCTCCGTATATGTAGAAGGCAGCAGACGGTCTGTATGTAAGTTTCCCAAACATGATATATGTAACTTGTATAGCACATGGTTTACACAGAGTATGTGAACAGGTACGTGCAGTGTATCCTGATGTGGAACAATTCATTTCAAACGGCAAAAAAAGTGTTTGTAAAAGCTCCAACGAGAATAGATTTATTCAAAGCGAAAAATTCAGATCTGGCACTTCCGCCTAGACCCATAGTTACTCGTTGGGGGACATAGTTACAAGCATTAGTGTATTATGCATACAATCTAGAACATATTAAATCAGTGATAGATGAATTAAATAAGGATAACGCTGCCTCAATTTAAATTCTTCAGAACTTACTTAAGGACAGTACATTACAAAATAAATTATCTTACATATCTGCAAATTTGAGTTTCTTGTGTCACTCTATAAAAAAATAGAAACATCACTCAACTTGTTGACTGAGACAATTAATGAGGTGCATGACATTGAGAAAAAACATTACTGCGCTCAAAGGTCCCAAAGTAGAAGCTATTAAACAGAAATTTAAAAGTGTGTTCGCAAAAAATGATGGAGTGATGTTGAACGGTCCTTCTCCCGGTATCGTGCATTGTTCCGAGACAACCGGCATCGGTTCGCGATGGAAAACTTGGAGAAAATTTTCATTGTTCACTGCAACAGCGAGTTTTTTCAACCCTCCGGTGTCTCAACATGATGGTGCGTGACTTTTTTTTACAATAAATATATATATTTTTAAATATTGAAACAAAATATTTTTGTTTTTTTTATTAAATATTTTCCATTTATTTTGCTACATAAAAATAAAATATTTTCTAGATTTTAGCGCATAAAAATCCGTTCCCTAGTAATTACTTTCATTTTAATGAGAATATTTCATATTAAAATTTTCTCTCAGTTATGGGCTGCCGTACTGGACGAGAGTGCGGTATTATGACCATTAAATAATAAATTACATACACTAAATTTAACATGACTCTGGAAGGCGTCTTAGCCAATCAGAAGATAAGCAAGGCTTATCGAATTCATATTGCCGAATATTTCGTGATAGGATGTAGAATAGGACATTTTACTTTCCCTGATGAGCATACATATTGCGTATTTTCTGAGAATCTCAAGTTACCCGGTGCTTGTGGAAGAATATGTTTTAAATACATGCATTGTACACAGAAGCTATACTGTCAGGAAAGAAGGTAGGGATAGACCTTTGTTCTGTCTTTATAAAAAAAAACTCAAGTCTTCAACGGCAGCGAAGGCGGAGAAGATGGACTTCGGTACGGCGAAGCTGGCGGAAGAGGCAGCCCAGCTGACCAGGGTTAAGAGGTCAGGATCTCCACTGCCTTGTGGACAGAAGTGGGAACTTCAAAGGCTAGGGGAAGAAACCCTGACAGAAAATCAGTAGGCCTGGATACTTAGAAGGCAGCCCCTTTTCCAGGCTTTGGGTGCTGAAGGCCAATAACCTACACACCCGAGATTACTCCTATTACAGAAACAGAAATGAATAGAAGCCGGATGGATAAAACGGATTTGACCTTTAGCATGAAATCGGACACGAGAATTTGAATTTGGGACGTACAAACAATGTGGCAGACAGGTAGACTGACCGAAGTATCTAGGGAGACGAAGCGCTACAGGTGGAGATGGAGTGGGTTCGGGGAAATAAGGACCCAGGAAGGGGACTCATTGTTGTACTCAGGAACAGAAGAAGAACATAGAGAGGGTGTTGGTTTACTGATCACACTAAAGACATGGAGGAGCTTGATGGAGTGGTATCCAGTCTCAGAAAGGATAATAGTAGCCTGATTTGCATCAAGAGTTAGACCAATCACAGTGGTGCAGTGCTATGCACCAACACAGACGGGAGAAGAAGAAAGAAAAGAACAATTTTACGGCCAGTTACATCGAACCTTGATAAAAGTGAAGAAAAGGGATATAGTGGTCGTGATGAGAGACTTGAATGCGAAAGTCGGAAGTGATAATCAAGGAATAGAAAATATAATGGGAAGACATGGTATAGGTACTAGAAATGAGAATGGCGACAAACATATTGAATTCTGTAGCAACCATGGTTTGGTGATAGGAGGTACGATCTTTCCTCATAAGAACTGCCATAAAGTGACTTGGGTGTCTCCGGACCATAAAACGGAGAACCAGATTGACCATTTCACTATAAGCAAGACATGGCTAACTTCTCTGTTGGACGTGAGGAACATCTGTGTGGGAAGTGACCATCATTTAGTAATAGCTACGCTCCGATTGTAGATAGCAAGTACTAGGCACATTCATCAAAAGGGGAGGATAAGGTACAACCTCGATAAATTGAAGGATAAGGAGGCGCAACAACATTTCTCACTAGAATTGAGAAACCGATTTCAACAACTGAGAGAGGAAGAATAAGGAAAGGATATTGAACATAACTGGAAGAGCATAGAGATTACCTATATCAATACATGTGAAAAGGTTTTAGGCAAGAGAGAATGAGAGGAAGGGAGGCATGGGTTGCTTCTGAGACATGGGAAACCGTGAACAGCAGGAAGGAATGCATGAAAATACTTAACAATGCAAGAACACTCGAAGAGAAAGTACAAGCTAGAACAGATTTCAACCAACTTAACAAAATAGTGAAGAGGAGTTTTCGACGTGATAAAAGAGTATTTATCAATAATTTAGCAACACAAGCAGAGATGGCAGCGCAAAACAACGATAGTAGAACCCTATATCACATAACCAAAAGATTAACAGGAAATTTCTCTAGTTTTGATAAACTTGTGAAAGCCAAAGATGGGAGATTACTGTCTACACAAAAGGAACAACTAGAAAGATGGAGAGAACATTTTCTGGAGATCTTGAATCGGGAAATAAGCGAGGAAAGAGAGACACTGGGCATGATAGAAGAAGAGCAGGAAGATAGGGCTATAAGCACAGAACCACCATCAAGAACAGACATACAAAAGGCTATCAAACAACTAATGAACAGTAAGGCGGCAGGTATGGACCACATTCCATCGGAACCTTGAAAGTAGAACGGACACTACAGTTGAGATTCTGCTCCCATGTTTTGAGAAGATCTGGGAAGAAGAGACGATTCCTACAGACTGGAAGAAAGGACTGTTGATCAAGCTTCCGAAGAAAGGAGATTTATTGGAATGTGACAACTGGAGAGGGATTACTCTCCTTTCAATCCCAAGTAAGGTACTCTCCCGAGTAATTCTAGAAAGGATAACACAGAGAGTTAATTTAAGGCTGAGGAAAGTACAAGCAGGATTTAGAGAAGGCTTTTCTTGTACAGACCAGATCAATACACTGCGCATAATTATAGAACAATCAACGGAACAGCAATCATCACTGTACCTACTATTCGTTGATTTTGAAAAGGCGTGTGATAGTATAATGAGAGAGAAGATTTACCAAGCCATGAAAGAGTTTGGGATTCCAAAGAAAATTATAAAGATTACTCAAGAAATGTATGAGAATTACACCTGTCAAGTTTTGCATCAGGGGATGTTGTCGGAGCCCATTCCAGTAAATACAGGAGTTAAACAAGGATGTTTGCTGTCTCCAATACTATTTCTCATGGTGCTGGATCTTTTGATGAAGAAAGCAATGAATCGCCGAAGAGGTATCCAGTGGGGACTTACAGACAGGTCGGAGGACCTGGATTTCGCAGACGACCTGTGCTTGTTAGCCAGCAGTTACAAAGGTATGGAAGCAAAGCTGAATGATTTAAGAACTGAAGCATCTGAGGTGGGATTGAAGATCAATGGAAGAAAAACCAAGGAGATGCGCCATAATAACCGAAATAAGGCACCATTATTTCTAGGGAATCAAGAGATTGATCAAGTCAAACAGTTTTGCTACCTGGGAAGTATGGTCACCACTGAGGGAGGTACTATGGAGGATATAGGAAATAGAATAAATATGGCTAAAGGAGCATTCGCAATGTTGAGACCAATTTGGAAAGCAAGGAAACTTACACCTATACCAAACTTCGCATCTTCAATTCAAATGTCAAGTCAATATTGCTGTATGGGTGTGAAACTTGGAAGACCAACAAACAACTGATTAACAGACTCCAAATATTTGTGAATAGATGCTTGAGGAATATCCTGAGGATATGGTGGCCACAAGTTATCTCCAATGAAGAGCTATGGAGAAGAACACAGCAAACACCCATTTATATTGTGATGCATCGTAGGAAATGGAAATGGATTGGGCATACAATACGATAAGGTGAAGACAACATAGCAAGACAAGCCCTGGAATGGAATCCAAAAGGTAGTAGGCGAAGAGGCAGACCAAGGAACACCCGGAGGAGGAGTGTAATAACAGAAGGAATGGAGAAAGGAGGGAAGACCTGGAACGAGAAAAGGAGGATGGCGCAGAACAGAGTCCGATGGCTGAAAATCATTGATGCCCTATGCTCCACTTAGGAGATAAAGGAAATAAGTAATCAGGAACACTCCTTCTTTATGGTACAAACAGGGTAATATTGTTGTTTTGATATTGCACATGCGTTAGTTTGGCTCCGTGGTACAAATATCTTTATATTTCTCTGCTTTATATCGCAATACTTATAAATATATTACATAAAGATCCTATGAATGCCTCTGTACGTTACACAGTAGGGTACTATACAGTACCTCAGCATGGGTAGCAGTCAATAGGAAGAAGTACAGCATACCTCCGTTTACCTAGACGCTAGCTTAAGAGTTTCACCACTTCGCTGTTAGAGGCTGTTCATTTATTTAATTATGATCCGCTGTTATATCATTAACCTCGATAGAGATTCATCTGATCTCATCTCCTTAACAATCGTCGGGAACTCTTTAATGTTCATTTTCAGTCATTCAATTTTTACGAAGAAACGTAGTTTATTATGGACTAAATGAGAGCGTTACATGCAACTAAATAACCGTATGGATTGAAGTCATGATGGATTACGCCAGATATCCTATGTGGTAAACGCATTTGTGGCAGCAAATAAACAATGATTATTAATTACGAACCAGAGACAGTTTCTAACATGAAACACGATTATATGACGAGAGATTGTCAATTACGTCGTGGGCAGCCCGTGCTCCTTGTCCTCATTTATACCGAGGTGACTGCAGGGCAGTTCATACGCCGCAGTACTTGTACTTCAGATTAATTAGGCCTACATTGCGTATCCCCAGTTCACTATTATTTTAAGTTACTCCCGCTTCGTTTCTTAAAACACAATCTTGCTGGTAGGTCTAATTGGAGATTATGTTATCCGGGATCATTCTTCATCGCTATATTTAATTTAGATGTTAAGTGATTCATATAAATATATCATTCTCCTGTATGCTACATTAATAGAACACAAAGTGAAGAATTGACATTTCTCTGCGATGGCTCTGGATATCATCCCACCATGTCAATAACGATTCTGCAATTAATCAGCTGATTTAAATAATTTTATACTATTTTCGTTTCCTCTTTATCGATGAATTTGGTCCACACCTGCAGCTGAGAACCACAGACAGTCGAGAAAATTTCATTTACCATCAATGAATACACAAAAAATGGATGAGCATAGCGTTAGCACACATATTACTAGCTACAAAAAACATACAGTGTTCGTATAAGTTCAATACTATCCACAATACCTTACAATTTTAGTAACATTCCTGTGACCAAAACACCAACAATATTCGGAGGTCAGCTCCTATGGAACGTTCACCACACTTATAATAAAGTCTACGTGATACTCACGTCAGTACCATAAGCTCCTGGTTCACACCCTGTGATGTAAGTTTAAAGTTTCCATAAAACACATGGAAATACAAATTATTTTAATACCATCAACTGATATTTTGTATGAATCTAGCTATCTTCGCCATTCTTCTGCGTTTCTGAAGTATGGCACTGCAAAGATGAATAATTGCAGTTCAAACATTTAGGTGGTCGAGATCTGTGAATAGAAATCACGGTCGTTGTTTCAAAGTACCGTACCTGTTTATATAGTTATATTAGAGGTGTGGTACTGCATTGAATCCTCTGACATATTAAATGTATTACTTGTGAAATTGCACAGTAACCTTGTACAATCCAAATACAAAACACATCTCAGCTGGAAGTGAACTATCATGAGCAAACTGTTGTAGTTCTAGAATGAAGGTAGTTCAGGATCAAGTTCCAAAGGTGGTCATAAAGTGAGATACCCTTAAGAGTATCATAGATTATTTTTTTGGAACGATATTACTGTACCTAGATAGTGCTATCAATGTCAGATTAAAATTTAAAACAGAGTCAAGTTCTTCTGGAGAGATCAAAGTGAGATAGTATCTGATGGGCCAACCGAGTGCCATACTCCTTCTGAAGTTACAAATAAGAGGTGTATTTTTTTCTGAGCACATCAAACAAACACAGTGACTTAACTAGGGTTTGATTCTGTTGGGGGATATATTTACCAATCAAAACACAAAAATTAGAGTGCAGATCAACACCGTAGGTCGAATAGGGATCTGTTATGCATACGGCAGTAGGACTATTATTAGATATGCACGGAATGATGCCTGCTAATTCATTAATTTCACCCCCATAGGACCGAAAGTCACACACAATTTTGAAAACAGTAAGATTTGCAATATAAAGGTTAATTACTCATGAGTGTTGTATTTCGGCAAAGAGTTAAATGTTTATAATAAACTTGCCATTGCATTAGCATAGCTCACTTTTCAGTGGTGAAGAGTAAATCCCCAAAGGATAGAACGCATGCCCCCTGCGGCTTTTATATCCTCATTAGAATGTTGTGAGTGAGAGCGTCCGTACTTTCAAACGTAATCAATGCTTGGAATCAATCGCGTGAGTCAGCGCTTTGGACTGAATGGCAGAACCACGGTCATTGGCAAATGTTTACTGAAGCGCTAGCATGATATATCCCCTTTGAATCAATCGTTGATGAATCGTGGAGACTCCTTTGCAATCGAAATGGTATCCACACCTGTGCCTGTTCACAGCACCTCACACCACTGTTAATCGCACGCTAAGCCGTTGAAAGAGCTGATAAACTCTAAATTAGGATGGAGTGAATGGAACGAGATCTTTGCACATAATATGCTATATAAGGTCTGAAGTACGCATTATGCATATTATGCATGTTGTCCACTGAACAACAGTATTAAGGAGAATTCTTCACATTACAGAATGAAATTGTACTTTGCTTCGTGGCTTCATTCATGTGTGTTTCTGTTTCTAACCAGCTTTATGAACAGCCTGGTATATCTCAAAGTCCTCTGTCAGTATTTACAAAGTACATGAAAACCACAATACACCGTTTGAATGCTTTATGCAGGAGTGCAAATGCAATAATGAAATTTACAATACTATTCAGTGCAATGAATGAATGGATGCTCTTAAATTTTCTAGGGAATCTCGAAGGTATATTCGCTGGTTTCAAACCATATATTGGCACCTTTCCTCGATATTAGCAATATAGAATGTTCCACGATAAAACACCAATATTTTATAAATCTAATCTGCACCAACATATAACTTACCACTCCTTTCCACTTAAAGGAATATTGTAGTTGAAAGAACTTACACATTTTTCCTCACAGTAAGTACATGTGTTATGCACATACCTTGTTTGTACCTGTTTGCTTACAGAGATTTTGGTTTAGAAACACTTACGGCATTCTGGACACTCAAACTAAGATATCTCGTACCTAAACGAAAGGAAGTATCATATGTATAGTTTTAAGACGTTGGGAACGCGTCTCCTAGATGCACTGTGAATGCAATACATTCTGATAACATGACAATGAGATGAAATATGAAAACGTTTGCAATACATATTCATGCCATATGTTATGTACATTGTTCGTAAAACACCTTGCCTAACTTGTAGGAGCCAATAAATACGTTACATACAAATACTCAATCAGTGGTATTAGCTCATCAAAATTCTTCCCTTCACACAGCGTTTTCTGCACACAGAAGTGGGGACGCCACAGACGTCTTCATTGTAGCAACAGTGGGGCCGGAGGAGCCATTGGACAGCCTGGAGCCTCCTCCGTTGTTGAGATTGGGTCCGAGTAGGGTTGTCGTAGTCGTCTCACTCACCGTGGACTCTCTCTTGCGGTAGCCCGCGGGCTGACTGCTATACAGGCTGGGAGCGCAAGCCAGGTCGCCCAGACTCCAGGGACAGAAGGAACGGGTGGATGACGTGTTACAAAGTGGTTGTTGATTTACGTAAAGGGATTCTCATTTTACAAAAGATAAGGAGAGTAGAAAGCATGCGTGATGAGGTGACAATGCGTGTAAAGCAAGAAGATGGGGGGATGGGTGAATCACACACGCAGACACACACACGTTCACCAATCAATGAGGTGGTATCCAAGAAATGGAGCAAGTGACGTGTAACGCAGCAGATATGCAAGGGTGTGTAAAGTTGAGTGAAATCAGATATGGTGAATGGTGCATATTGCAATGCATGCATTGATGAGCGTGATTTTGACAGATTGTTATTGCAATTAATATATACATGTATATACATTTGAGTAATTTATAAGATAGGCGTTATGGGAAGTTACAGGCAGAGGAATACCGACGATGAAAGATACGTTTATTGTGTTGATCCAAAACAGTGACGTTATTTTCACAATAATAATCATTCCGAGTGAGAAGTGAATGATTGTGATAAAATTATTGGAGGATATGAGCGTTACATTCACCATGAAATTGATTTGTTGGTGGGATAATGAGAAGACATACAATATGCATGACGTACATGCCCATTGTTAATATATTAATATTGATTGGAAAATTTTATGGGGTACGAATTTATGATATACAAATTGAAATTGGGAAAATAATGTGCGGGATTCAGAATGAATGGCAAGAAGTATACATGGTGATTTGTAGCAACGTTCAGAGCACATTATTTAGAAAACAAAGAGACGATATTATTCATAGAAAACGCATAATAAAATTGGTTTACAAGAGTTGTGTATGTGAAGGGACAATCAATTTGTTGTGATTTCAGTTGAAATGAGAAAATTCATGAACATGAGTATGGATTAATTTTCATTTGGATTCGATTCATGTTGTGAAGAATTACACACACAAGTGCATGATAAGGGGCATCGCCTCCGAGAGGAGTGTGTTATGGAAAATCCATAACCGGAGGGGCAGATGTTTCATTCACAGACACAACATACCGCATACCCATGTGGAGCAATATTACCAAAACATAAGTCCGTTTCGAAAATTGAACGGATAATGCATACATACAGACATACATACATACATACATAATGGATTTATGTTATCAAGGTAGTATTGGTAAAATTTGATATTTTTGCAAATAACGTAAAATTATTTTTAAAATGGGACAAGGAATTGCATGAATTGCGTGAACCGTCCCGAAAGAATTATGACGATTGAGCCAGGATACGATTCAAGAAACGGTTTAAATCACAGGATAATGGAGGTGGCAGGCGAAGGGTGGGAAGTAAGCAGAGGACGAGAAAAGAGAGAAAACAAGAAGACACTAATGAGTTGACAAGTAATGGCACACTTAGCACAAAAACAACACAATACATGCCACAAAGATGTGTTACACATGGACAAACAAACAAGAACACACCGAATGCTATGAGAAGCCTAATGGTTCTAGCACACACAGACAATACATTGTATAGTAATGTTCCCAAAGTTACATTTGCGGGAATCAACACTTCACTGTTATGTTGTGATGATCAAAGCCAGTTATGAGATTGTAGGTTCTATCGAACATCAAATCAAAGATAGACCACACAACATACTGTACAATGCATACGAAACATTTTAACGGCTGATGAACTCAAAAAATAACCTCAACTATACGGCTGTTTTGATACAATAATACTAGGGGCTGATGACCACGATGTCGCAAAACCCCTAAAATCATTCAACAGCAACAAATGCATGGTGACATTAACATTAAAAATAAGAATGAAATTAAAAAACAAATTAAAAAATCAAAAAATTCAAATACAAAAGTAAGAAATAACAAATAGTTCCGTGAAGAAGTTAACAGTCTAATTTCATAGATTCCACTGGTCTTATCCATTAAAAATTCTCCGTGATATTAAAAGTATTTTCTATATGATGTACTAAATGACTTTCAGTACACGACCCACGTTGTGATTAAGTATACAGCAAGAAAATCAATATCAATATCCATAAGTTGTAGTCATTATAGACAAGAAACAGAAAGAACGTATAATCGTCTTACTATGGTACTAGTGCATTCACTGTCTTAATACAAAGCATTAATCGTTCGTCAAGATAACTCACTTCTATACACCTCCGGCACTGGAAAATATGCAACCAAAGTTACACGATTAGGCTTTTAACGATAAGGAATTGTGCACTTGTACAGTTCATCATACGAATCTTCTACGCAATCGCCTGAATAACATGCGAGAATTAAAAAAAGGAGGTTTTGAAATTTCCAACTGATTCCATCTTGAATTTTTGAAAACAATTGAACATTAATAGATGTCTCTATACTAAGCTCAGAATAAATATTCGCTGTTTCATTGGACTCGGGTAATTAGATCGGCCAAATGTTATTTTAAATATTTGAAATCACTTGGCCGCCATGTTGTTTTTGTGATTCTCAGGATTTGGAAAGTCTCATATATTTCCTTTTTAATGAAAAGGACCGGTAGGATATATGAAAATAGCCTATTTAGTTCTTCACGGAGCTACTTGTTTTTCATATGATGAAAGTAGGCTAAACATACAAATAAGAAATACATAAAATTTAAAACAAAATAAAAAATAAACAAGTAAAATAAAATTAAAAATATGTAAAAAACATAAAAGAATAAAAATATATAAACAAATGAAGAAGTATATAGGTAGGTCTACCTTCACCCTGAGGGAATAACATCCCGCTGATTCCATGCAGTTTATGGCACAATATGAGTGTAACCAATATTTTATTGGTTTTGATCCTGAGCCTATATGGAAGAAAGTTGGGATCTGCATCCCATTATTTTCGTCTTACTTTCTTCATTTATGCGTCTCATTGCAAAGTACAACGCCTATCTGGTTTCATCTCCTGTACCGGTGCAGATAACCGCGCTGTTCCTCCCCTTAAAACAACAATAACTAACAATAACTAACATCTCCTGTGATATAGAGCACTGTGCGCACGGCAAGTGCTGTGAATACACGCAACAGGTAGAAGAACTGGAACATATTAAAACCTCACCAATGTAATTACGTTTGTTAACTTGTGGTTTAACGGCATTTCAGCTTTGTTTCTATTGCATTATTCAATTCTCTCGCAATACTAATTCTAATTATGATGAGATTACTCGTGTGTAATCATTTGGAACGCGCTCTATAAAGTGCTGCAAAGAGTACTGTATTTGTCAGGATGATAAAGTTTCCTGTGTATTGATCAACCTTTCCACTCATCAGTCTGCTTCGTGACACAAGCTCAGCGATATTTCTGATGTTTAACACCGGAAATTGTGCAGCATAATTTATAACACAATGAATGGCACAAACACACTTGACAGAAATTTATGACCCAACAATGCATGTTCGGGTTAGATCAACGCAGTCTACGTCAATCATAAATTATCGAACATGGAGGTTAATTGGCGTTAATATTGCGGGTGAGGGGCTCCTAAATCATCGATCATCGTTTGCAGGAGCGAACTACTACTATGTTTCCATGTCTAGAGCTTCTTGCTGAAGCACGCACCACCACTGGACTAAGTATATCAGCGTTTGAAAAACCGAGGAATGAATCTTACACTGAAAGGAACCATTTTGACAGTGTTTTTCCCTGGATATTCCACACTTCCTCCAGAAGAATACCGACAAGTTCTGGGCCACCTGCTCCAAGCTTAGACCCAAGTGTTAATGGTTTCTCAACCTCAGTCAACATAATAACACAGATTTATTACATAACTAGCAACCCGCCCCGGCCTCACCTGAGAATCTTGTCAGACGTAATTTAAGAATGGCGAGGTGCATGAAACACAAATCCCCCTTCCATCGAACCTAAATACACTTATAGTGGAAACACAAATCCCCCTTCCATCGAACCTAAATACACTTATAGTGGAAACACAAATCCCCCTTCCATCGAACCTAAATACACTTATAGTGGGTGAAGTATTGAAGATGAAGATATGCTCCCCCGGACTTTTTTGTAGAACATTTCACGCTGAACAATTCATACATTCATAGTATATTGATATTTATAACGGTTTGTCTAACGTAAGCTTAAAAAGCGCACAAATGCCAGTTTTTTCGACTTTTTCACTGAAATTGTTACTGATTGGCTTGCTTTGATCATACATAAATTATTTTCTACAGAAACCGTCCTCGAGATACCCTTCATAGAATGGTGAAAACTGCATTAAAATCCATCCAGTGGTTCTCGAGATTACCCGTGACATCCAAGAATCGGGGACTTTGTTTTATACTAAGTAGAGATGGTGTTTGAAGCCATTTTCAGTGTTGCCTTAGTAAACGAAAGTTTGATGCTTTTCAGTCGATCAACACCATCAAACGTTTCGATAACACAACAGATTATTAAACAAATTCCAGATTCACAGGACTGATAATCAAGACCTCTCGAGCCCATAACTGAAGAAACAACATGTTAGCCATTGCTTATACGAATGGATCAATAGAAAATGGGCTCATATACTTGGTGTTATGAAAATGTAATACCGCCTTCTTTTGGGCATGACTATTGGGAAAATACCTCTTAAAATGTTAAATGGAGAAATTTGGACATCGTTGTGGAGATGAAAGGAAAATCCACAGCCTGCTTTCAGTCTCCGACCGGGTCAGGAATGGAATGAATGAAGCCCCCATCTAGCGGCGAGGATATGAACTGTGCCGGCTGCCGAGGCCTGACGCACTCCTCTGGGGCAATGATTAAATGAATGACAGATGAAATGAAATGATAGTGGAGAGTGTTGCTGGAATGAAATTTTGACAGGGAAAACCGGAGTACCCGGAGAAAAACCTGTCTGCCTCCGCTTTGTCCAGCACAGATCTCACATGGAGCGACCGGGATTTGAACCACGGACCCAGCGGTGAGAGGCCGGCGTGCTGCCGCCAAAGCCACGGAGGCTTCCTGTTGTGGAGATAATTGTAATATTTTAATGACTGTTTTGGGTGACTGATACGAACTCTCAGGAGAATATTGTAGAGTTGAAAACTACGATATAAATACCGTCTGCATAGCTAAAGGAATACCTTGGTTCTAGAAATATTGCCTTTCGTACTTGACTGTTTTTCGTTATTGAGCTGGGAACCTGTGTGTGTGTGTACAAACGTTTGTCTTGGTAGCATTAACAGAGAAGACTACATGCCACTTACTCCGTAAGGGCTCAGGCTTTATCATTTATCATTATCATTATGTGTGTGTTAGATTGCAATACATATGTTTTATTTTGTGACTTTGGCATTATGGCCATCATCCTCATGTACTTGTGTGTATAATTTGATAACCAGTGTTATCTGTAGTGTCTGTAATGGTGCATGTATTTGTAATTGAGGCTGGAATTAGTAAGTAGACGACCGTTGCCTTATGTTAGGAACCTACCCGGCACATAACTGGAGTAGACGCAGAAAACCATAGAATATCATTTCCTGAATGACGTAGGGGGAATCAAATTCGTCTTTTCTAAATTTTGCCTCACTGGGGTTAGTGCATTCTATTAAACTACAGAATATTGCCGCTCAACGGGCACACATTGATGTGCTACGCTTCCCACGGAGTGGCCATGTGGACGTATAATAATTTTATTATAGTGTGTTTAAATCCAACATATAGAAGCCATTCAATTTACCGTTGAGCGGATGACATAAACCGCTTCATGACACCTTAGCTACTGAGCATTAGCAATTTTCCATTGACGAATATGGCATCGTGTTAACACTTGTGTGCAATGATATGCACTAACTGACATTTGGACGTTATATCTTCTTATACTACCGTAGCCTCTGTGGTGTCATAACAGTACAGGCTTATTTTCTTCTAGCCATTATGGTGCCTGATTATCACCTTAGTCATGGATGTTCATTTTTGTTGAATTCAATTCAATTTACAATAGAAAACAAGTAGTTCCGTGAAGAACTATACAGCCTATTTTCATATATCCTACTCATGTTACTTGCATCTAACAACATACAAAATTTCAGTTTGATTGTTGTGATAGATTCGTAGATATTGAGAACCGTCTAAATATTTCAGATGGTTGCCAAGTTGGATTTTTATTTATGTACTATTACATGAAGATAATTGTGTACGTGTGGTATTCAAACTTCAATCGCATGATTAGAATACAAGAAGTAATAAAAACTAGATTTTAAAATTTCGCACAGCTGCCATCTTGTGGTTATGAAAACAATTGAAATAAATTACATAGCAGTGGATTAACATTTGTATAAGCATTTAACGTGCAAAATTTCACTGCACTCGGATGGTTAAATCACGAGGAACGTCCATTTAAATATTTATACTTCGCGTCGCCGCCATGTTGTATTTGTGATCACCAGGTTACTGAAAGACCTGTAGGTGAACTTATGTTCATAGCCTCTATGAACATTAAAATAATCAGTTTGATTGCTGTAAAAGATTCGTAGATATTGAGAACCGTCTAAATATTTCGGATCCTCGCCATTTTGTATTGCTATATGTATGGGCCATAGAGTTATGTACCATTAAAGGAAAATTATTGCATAGCTTCATTATTCAAACTTTCACTTCGATATCATGATTGCGACACAAGAAATAAAAACTTAATTTTAAAATTTTGCACAACTGCCATCTTGAGGTTATGTAAACAATTTATCTAAATTAGATGCCATTGCGTTACAATATGTATATTCATTTACTGTACCACATTTCACTGCGCTCAGATAGTTAAATCAGGAGAAAAGTCGATTAAAATGTTTCAAATTCGCTTTGCCGCCATGTTCGTTTTGTACTTTATAGGTTTTTGAAAGTTACATAGATAAACTTGTAGCTGTACCCTTTATCACCGTACAAAATTTCAGGGTGATATCTGTATTGGTTTCGGAGATATAGAATGCCAGTGAAATATTTCGCACAGCCGCCATTTTGAGGTTATGTAAACAATTGAACTAAATTAGACGCCAGTACATTGCAATGTGTATAAACATTTGCTGTACCAAGTTTCATTGCGTCTGGATGGTTAGATCGCGAGAAAGGTCTATTTAAAAGTCTCAACTTCGCTTGGCCGCCATGTTGGTTTTGTATTTACCAGATTTTTGAACGTCTCATAGGTAAACTTCTAGTAGTGCCCTTTATCACCATACAAAATTTCATGGGGATATCGGTAATAGTTTCGGAGATACTGAATGCTGGTAAAATATTTTGTACAGCCGCCATGTTGGATTGGTGCGAAGGAATAAAATTTGAAGGGCACGGTCTGGGTTGGCCAGAATGGTGCTATGATCTTACCGACTTTAATTGAAATTGCTCTAGCCGTTTAGATTTTATTAGGACACACACACACACACACACACACACACGCGCGCGCACGCACACACAGACAGACACACGGACAAAAGGTGATCTCATAAGCCTATTTTTTCATAAAATGAAAATAGGCTAAAAACATGTTTATTTGGGAGATTGTCTATATTTCCATGGCTGTTTGTTAAAGACTTCTTATTTTAGGATTTGCAATAGAAAATTAGAGGACAAATGAAAATTACGATTTCTTAAAAGCAACTTGATTCATAGTACTTTTGCTGGTTGCACACACTATATCAGAAATTCCAAGGACCTCGCATCAGATCCAAGAACTTAGTTTCTAGTCGGCAAAGTATAATAATTATGTTCGACGATGTCGAAATGTAAATATTATATGTCAGAAAACTGTATCATAATGAGGGTCATTATAGTACTATTCTTCATTATGAAACATTTTCTCCAGCCAATCAGAGCTCATTCATTGACCAATTAGGTAAGGATAGCTTCGCGCATGCGCTCAAAATCCAACATGTCGGACATGAATTACATGATTTGAAAGGTCAAATTGGATATCGGATCAACCATTGTAGTTACAATCCCAAACACAAAGACAAAATCAGCACGAACCTTTACGGTAACAAGAAAATACTATGACATATGCAAGAAATGTATGAATCTACGTCCAGAAGTTAGCAACACAACATCCTTCTACATAAATTACCGACATGGAAAGTGCACCGTCCCATATGTTCGCGTAAATAAATTGGTGAATATGAGACAAGAAATAGCACTGTACCTTAATATCCCCAACACCAATTTCTACCCAGCGCATTGCTTTCAAACGACTTCGGTGACAATATTAGTGAATGCTAGTTCTGATAGGCACTAGACATCCTGCAGGCTGTAAACAATAGCATTGCCAAGCAAAGTAAATGGTCTCTGATTTCGAAATTCTTTGACCAATGCATGCGCTCTGTTCACTAACTGAAGTTACTGAATCCAGATATTAATGAATATTTATGTTAAAACATATAATTAAGTTATAATTATCGTCGAACATAAACAGTCGTATGCAACTCGCCTATAATGTTAATTAAGACACTCGTATGGAAATTATAAAACTCGATACGCTCGTTTTTTAAGCATACTCGTGTCTTAATTATTGCCATTATAGGCTCGTTGCATGATATACTATTGCCGTCCGAAACGGGGGAGGAGCTTACGGTCAGCTGTTTGCAATATGGCGGCGAGATAGTGACGAGAAGTAAGCAAGACAGTGCTAGGGTGTGCGTTTGTTATGGCTTCTAATTTATGATGGCAAAATACTACATATTTTCTTTCATTGATATAAATATTTTTACAATCAATTTAAATGCAGTGCCTAATTACTACCAGTTTAAAATATTATCCACTTGTAGATAGTTAATTTACTGTCTGCTGTTACATATATGAAGCCTGTACTTGGGAGCCTAGCGGTATCGATGTTTTTATTAATTTCACAATATATATATCACATAACACAAAGGACGACTCCCTGATAATAAATTGAATCCAGCAACCCTGAATTTGCATGAATGTTTTGGGTTCAAAGAAGCGTTACTTGGGATGCTCAAATCATACTTCAATATTGCTAATATTGACCTACATACTTGCTGTTCAAAGGCAAGAATATAAATATATTAATCTCTTGCCACAGGCAAGTTAAAATGGAGGCATCCTCTTTATCAATATATTTAATTAAATATTTAAAATACAGATATTTAACAAAGCTTGAGTCTCCACTTGAACTTGTCATAAGCAAACGGAACAGATCAAAAACTACACTTTAAGCCAAATCAAATTCACTCCTCAGCTCGACATAAACCATAATACCAATTAAAACCTATACAAAACATACTCTCCTTACTGTTGTACAACTTTCAAACCAACTATTCGCACTCAAAACTGAAAAACCCTGAAATGGGAACTAATTAAAGTTAGAATAGCCTAGGCCGATCAGGTCTCCTGCTACATTACCGCATATGTATACTTAACATCACTATAACTTCTAAATTACGGCTAAGTGACCTATCTGCCTGAGTAGTATAGGTGCTGGGATGATGGGTCACCAAACCGGTACTTAAAACTAAGATTTTACACATTAATTAACTAAATTCAACAATAAGGAGATCATAGACAAAAACACAATTTAAGCCAAATCATACTTAAAATATTGCAAATATTGAGCTACATACTTGATGTTCAAAGGCAAGAATATAAATTCTCTGGTAAATTAAGGCTAGGAACAGCATTTTTCTTACGTTTTCTAACCATTCGACTATTGTCAATCGGAAGAACCCCTAAAATAAGTTTACGAAGAGCGGATTACATTCGGTTCAATGTACGGCACAGAAGTATTAGGCTACAAGTTTATCAGTATTTTTGATGTAGCTAAATCCTTGTGAATACAAATTAGAGACAATAACTATCAATAATCAACAGTACCGGTGCTTACGCTGTGGAAAGAAGTCGTCTTCACAAAAATGCAGACTGCACACTGTCATGTAACGTGTAACGCGTTTTCCAATTGACAGCGCCGAAGCCCATCTTTCTCTCTGAACTTTTTGTACAGGAATGTAGTGAGGAGATTTCGTACCCATTTTATAAGATTTGCAACCGTATACAGAGCAGTACCTCCTCGAATTTGACAAATTCCTTTCTGTTTCCATCACGACATCAATGCTTCACCATGACAATAAACCTCACCAGTCACAATGAAACAGCTTCAACATTCTACCGCGTGGCTGCGCCATCCAACTTTTCTGACGTCAATAGTGTTGTCTGGTTTTACGTCCCTTTTAACTACAGCGGCTTTTAGAGACGCCACACCGCGTTGCCGTGGTGTCAGCATTTTGCAACAAAGGGGTTCCTTAACGTGCCAGTAAGTGTACATCGCATATGCGCAACCTCAAATGCAAACTGACTGCGCCAGGATTCAATCCTGCAACCTTGGGAACAGCAGGCGAGAACGATACCTCTGCGCCACGCAGCCAGTCATATTCGGAAAAGTACTAAGTTCACTTCGTATCGCATTTCCTTTTTCTAGGAGCACTAAGCCAATATATGCAATTGACTTTCCTCCTGAAGCTCTTCAATAGACAAAACCACCAACAAAGCTCTTTGAGGTACTCCAAAATGAGGGTTTAACACAAAGTGAACTGTAGCACTTGTTTGGGTTTGAAACTAAGCTTCATATTTTTGCTTAAACTCTTATTTGCGTTACTTCATTTGAGAAAATGTTTTCATATGTCTGACAAATGGCGACATTTTCATCAAAGTGCTTGTCACTGACAATTGTTAAGGATTGGTCACCAATGTTCCGCGATGGACGTGTTGAAACGATGGATTTGCTATGTCCTGCTCAGGCACACAAAGTTTTGACGTAGGCTATCGAGGTAAACTATCGAGAAAAATTATCGAAGTAAATTTTAATAAGCCTTAGCAAAAATGCAATAAAATAGGGACGTTGCGACGTACGGCTTTTACATGTTTTTTTTTTTTTTAGTTTTGGCACCTTAGTTATAACTGGATTAATAACTCACTTAGATGGTTCCAAGTTTCACAGGCCCTCGATGTAGTCCCCACCGTTGCGTACAACGTGTTCCCAGCGATGCGGAAGTCGTTGGATCCCGTTGGCACTGCCCAATCTATTGATGGTAGGAAGAGAGCGCTCGGCAGCCTGCTTAACGTCTTCAATGGTACGGAAGCGCTCCCCGCGCATTGTCATCTTCATCTTCGGGATGAGATCATAGTCGCAGGGACTGATGTCGGGAGAATATGGGGGGTGATAGAGGACCTCCCAGCCCCAGCGATCCAACAATGCCGACACAACGCCTGCTGTGTTTGTCCTAGCATTGCCATGCAGAACGATGGGCGGTGTAACCATATGGTGGCGCCGTTTTCTTCTCAGAGCTCCTCGGAGATGGTCTTGCAGAAACGAACAATAGTACGCCGCATTAATGGGTTGCCCTCGGGGAACAGTATGGTGAATGATCACACCATCCCAATCATAGGCAAGAATCAACATTACCTTCAAATTGGTGGGGGTTGGTCGAACTGGTTGTTTCCGTGGTGATCCGTGGTGCCGCCACTCGTTCGATTGGCGTTTTAACTGTGGCTCATAAGATCTGGCCCACGTCTCGTCAATGGTTATGATACGCCGTAAGAAGGCCTCTCCTTCGCGCTCATAACGCTGCAAGTGCAAACGACAAGCGTCATATCGCAGCCATACCATTGGCAGAACAAAGTAGAACACGTAGTTCCGTGATGAACTAAGGATTCAATCCGTATTCGTCTAAAACAAACAGAACCCAGTGGTACCACAGCCCATGAAGGGCCTTGGCCTACCAAGCGATCGCTGTCCAACCATTCGGCCTAGAGATTGCAGGGTGACGCGTGGGTTTCCTGACCGGGACGCTTCTTTGTCGGACAGCTACTCAAGTTTCCTCACGAGGCTGAGTGCACCCCAGCCCTCACGCCAGTTTCTCAAATCCCTGACGGAGCTGGGAATCAAACCCGGGCCTTCCGGGTTAGAAGCAGGTGCGCTACCCATCACATATACAGAATATTAACCTTATCTATGGAATTATGCTAGTAGCACTGGCATTATAAAATGTACTCAAAACATAACTGAAATATTATGGCCTAATAGAGCAGTCAAGTATGTTCGAATTATTGTTTCCTGGTATGAATTTTTAGACATTGAGAGTCTACGGCTCAAACACACAGGAAGAGTTATCAGGTAGTTGGTAGGACTGAGAATATGCATAATTATCTCTTGTGGAATACACTGTATGTGTATATACAAGATTCAGTAGAAATGCACTGAATGCTATGAAAGTTGCATGCATTTTAACACGGAACTAACAAACGTACGTAGAATTATTTTGCTAACACTGATATACAGGCAGTAGCGGCTCGTGAATTTTATTGAGGGGGGACTCAACCATATAAAATACGCATATTTCAATAGCCTATAATTCTATTTACCTCACAAAAGCTCTGATTTGTAGTGGAATTCCATTCGTCTGCACTTGTCAGTATCGCTAATGAACTTCTCTATCACTTTATTGTTAAAGTTAGGAATTTCTTTCACCATTTGTTTCTCAATTGACAGCATCTCTAAAGCTGTTAATCTGTCCTTCCCCCATAGAATTACGTAGATATGATTTTATCAACTTCAGGGTCGAAAAACATATTTCAGTTTCACATGTTGTCATTGACATTGTCACTAATATTTTTAATGCCTTTGTTATTTCCTTAAAAATAGTAGTATCTAGTCCAAATGAAATAAGGAAATCAAGAGTTTTTAAACACCCGGATATGTTGCCATTTGGAGGGAACTCTGGCCGTGAGTAGAAAACACCCAATACGTGTACGAAATCACCTCTGTCAATTACAGGAAAAGCATCACAAAAACGGTTTACATCTTCAACAGGCAGCCGTTTCCTGTAGTCTTCATAGTTTTCAAGCAGGAACAATTTGGCTCCTGAAAGATGATTTCTGAACTCAAATCTATATTTCACCTCGGCGAGCATGTAATCACATATTTCTCTTGCGGCGGCATTTAAATCTCGTGCGGAGCTTCCACATCGCTTTTTTTGGTAATGGCTCTTGTGTTGTCTGGATTGAACTCGGCAAACTGTGTCTGATATTCTGCAATGAAGACTCAAAACAATGCAGTGCATGTTGTATTTTTGCAACGTCTGTTTCGACCTTTTGCAACTGAGCATATAAAATGTCCACATGGGGCATCACTTTATTGAAGAAATTCAACCAGAATAAGAAGGTATCATCATTCAGCCACTTAATAAATCCAGTAGCTTGTGACACTGTTTCAGCAGTATGAGGTTTTGACGCCTCCTCAGATTGAATGTTTTCAAAGCACTGCAGAATTGAGTCTTTATTCTCAAAAATTGTCCTTACCAACCTCGAACGAAAATTCCACCTGGTCTCGCACACTCTTGGTATTCTTACGCTGCATACGTCATCGAGTGCGGCTGTTCTTTCTGGAGAATTCGAGAAGAAAACTGACATGCCTTTGAGATTAACAGAAAAAAACTTTTACACTGGAAAAACTCGATGACGCCTTTTCCAGGAGCCTGTTCAACTGATGTGCATAGCAGTAAATATAATGCGCACTTTTATAGACATTTTTACTATGACATTGACACCACCTAAATGTCCTCGAAATACTGCAGTGCCATCATATGTTTGTGCAATCAATTTTTCGGGATGGTCTTGTAATAAAAGTTGCAATTCTTGTAAAATGCATTTTGATAAACCTACTGCAGTATGGTTTTCTGCATTGAAAAATCCCCAGAAACGCTCGTGTACCGTTCCGTTCAATTCGTATTGAAACACAATCGCTGTCTGGGTCCGAGTCGATACATCTGTAGTATCATCAACCATACAGGCTAAGAATGATGACTGCCTGATTTCGTTTGTTATGAAATCTCTACAAACTTGAAACATACATTCCAGGAGCTCGTTTTGAATTGTTTTTGAAGTACCCTTAAAAACTTATGCGTTTTCAAAATGTGTACGTAACAGTGGATCAAGATTCTTGCTGTATTCTATTAACTACAAAAATACACCTTTATTATGCGAGGAAGCCGATTCGTCGTGGCCACGAAGAGGCAGATTACACGCACCACACAATTTCAGAATATCAATTATTTTTTGACAGAACCTCCCTATTTTTTGTAACCAATTCATTATGAGCACGAACAGCCTCCATATGCGCAGTACTTAAATTTTCGGCAATGTTACATCTGCCGAGAAGTTGGAAATTGACAGTATTATTCTGATCTCTAGTTGATTTCTCATGTTTCTTTATTTTCACATGTAGGTGCTTCAAATCATTTACTCCTTCTTTTGTCCAATTGTCATCACCTCCATACAGTAAACACACAAAGCAGAAGACAGCGTTGCTGTCCTCACACCCACACAACCAAAAACATTTATCATATACGGACGCATCATATTTACGGCCACGGGCCATACACGCAGCTTGAACTTGCGTTATATTCAATACTGGCACTGGACGACCACTGTTCTTTAAGTCAACTTTTTCAGGTAAGCTCAATGAGCTAAACACAGTTTCTTTAAGTTCCCGCACTTTCATGTTGGTACTAATCCAATCCATGCACTCACTCCCTGCCTGTAGTTAGCTCGGCTTGAGACTCAAGCACACTGAGTCCACTTCCTGCCTGACGTGGCGGGGAGAAGGGATATATGGAGGAATTCGTTGTCATAGCAACGTAAATTACCAAGCGGGCGATTTCTACTGAGTCCAAACGAGTTCAGGAGCCATCTTCCGGCGAGAAGAGGAACTTGGTTGCGATGGCAAATCATTGAGTGCTCCCTAGCGGCAAGCAGAAAGAACATTGCGATTGCAGGAGCCAGTGGAGGGGCGGCGTCCTTGAGTCCAGTAGCACGGGCCGCCTCTGTATACAGGTGCAGAATATATGCGTGTTGCTTAAAATCCATCTGCAATATCTACAGTATAGCCTAGTGCACTGAGTATCAATATTGAGTCTAGGACTGAAATGTTCTCAGAATGTTACTACGCAGTTGCCAGTCCTTTAGAGGTTAGAAGCAGAACTTCAAGTGAAAATAAGGTCATGTTCTGGACTATCTTTCATGTCATACTTAAGGGGAGGTTGTAAGCTGCTATTTGTCAATAAAATGGAATTTTAGATTTTATGTTATTTTGATAGCCTGAAGTTCAATGTGCATTAGTACATAAGCTTATTAGCTGAATATGTTTGCTAAACGCCAGTTATACGAGTAGGTCATTTAATTTGATTTAATTTAATTCCTTTAATTTGGGCCATGTAAAACTAAAACCTTCCTTCCATCTTTCCTTCTTTTCTTATTTTCTTCCATCCATCTTTCCTACCTTACTTTCCAACTTCCTTCCTTTCCGCCTTCCCTTTCTTCCTTCTTTTCTTCCCTTTTTCCTTCCTTCTCTTCATCCTTCCTTTCTTCCTTCCCCTTCCTTCCATTCTTCCTTCCCCTTCCTTCCATTCTTCCTTCCTGTCTTCCATCCCCTTCCTTTCTTCCTTCCATTCTTCCTTCCCCTCTCTTCCATTCTTCCTTCCCCTTCCTTCCATTATTCCTTCCTTTCTTCCTTCCCCTTCCTTTCTTCCTTCCTTTATTCCATCCCCTTCCTTCCATTCTTCCTTCCCCTTCCTTCCATTCTTCCTTCCACTTCCTTTCTTCCTTCCCCTTCCTTCCATTCTTCCTTCCTTCCATTCTTCCTTCCCCTTCCTTCCATTCTTCCTTCCTCTTCCTTTCTTCCTTCCTTTATTCCATCCCCTTCCTTCCTTCTTTCCTTTCTTCCTTCTCTCCTTCCTTTCTTCCATCCCCTTCCTTTCTTCCTTCCTTTATTCCATCCCCTTCCTTTCTTCTTTCCTTTCTTCCTTCTCTCCTTCCATTCTTCCATCCCCTTCCTTCCTTCCTTTCTTCCATCCCCTTCCTTTCTTCCTTCCTTTATTCCATCCCCTTCCTTCCTTCTTTCTTTCCTTTCATCCTTCCCCTTCCTTTCTTCGTTCCCCTTCCTTCCATTCATCCATCCCCTTCCTTCCTTTCTTCCATCCCCTTCCTTCTTCCTTCATTTATTCCTTCCCCTTCCTTTCTTCCTTTATTCCATCCCCTTCCTTTCTTCCATCCCCTTCCTTTCTTCCTTCCTTTCTTCCATCCCCTTCCTTTCTTCCTTCATTTATTCCTTCCCCTTCCTTTCTTCCTCCCATTCTTCCTTCCCCTTCCTTCCATTCTTCCTTCCCCTTCCTTTCTTCCTTACCCTTCCTTCCATACTTCCTTCCTTCCATTCTTCCTTCCCCTTCATTCCATTCTTCCTTCCCCTTCCTTTCTTCCTTCCTTTATTCCATCCCCTTCCTTCCTTCTTTCCTTTCTTCCTTCCCCTTCCTTCCATTCTTCCTTCCCCTTCCTTTCTTCCTTCCTTCCTTTATTCCATCCCCTTCCTTCCTTCTTTCCTTTCTTCCTTCTCTCCTTCCTTTCTTCCATCCCCTTCCTTTCTTCCTTCATTTATTCCATCCCCTTCCTTTCTTCTTTCCTTTCTTCCTTCTCTCCTTCCATTCTTCCATCCCCTTCCTTCCTTTCTTCCATCCCCTTCCTTTCTTCCTTCCTTTATTCCATCCCCTTCCTTCCTTCTTTCCTTTCTTCCTTCCTTTATTCCATCCCCTTCCTTCCTTCTTTCCTTTCTTCCTTCACCTTCCTTCGATTCTTCCTTTCCCTTCCTTCCGTTGTTCCTTCAAGCAAGTTCTAAAGAAGTTAAATAGAAACCAGAAGAGGGGGAGAAGAGGCGAAGACAACCCGTGAGCCAGAATATGGCCCTGGTGCACCTACGTATCTTTAAGAGCATTTTTCTCCAATTTTGTATTCTCCTAGACAAATGTTCCGTTTTACTCAGGAAGTATTAACAGTAGCGATTGGTCTTTTTTTTTTCAGTGATTCAATTTGATGAAATAATGGATTGTGTGTTTTCTTGTGAATTTATCATGAATAGGAAAAATAATATTTAATGTTCTCGTAGAGAAATAAATTGAAAAATTTAACGTTCGAAAAAAAATCTTAAAAATCTTATTTACAAACACACATATTTCCAAAAACAAGCATTTCAAGATAAAATATAGATCTAAATATGTATAAAGTTTTGTTCCAATAGGTCAAATACTTAATGAGAAATAGAACCATGAAGTTTACAAATTTGGCATAGTGGAGCTAGGGCTTACAATATCTCCTTAAGGGATTGCTTCGTTTTTGAAAGAGTAAGAAGTCAATTCTTGGCTGACCACGTAGGGATAGCTTTACTATTGCGTTTGTTGTTGACTTTTACGTACATTTGAAGTCCTGGTCATGTACCCCTTGTACTTAGGTGTGTGTAGAATTTGTCTTATAGCCTGTGTCACTGTGATGTCTATACTAGTGGGTGCATTTGTAATTGAGGTAGGGTGTAGGTAGGAAGCGGCCGTGGTATTTGCCTGCAGTTGAAGTGGGAAACCACCATAAACCACTTCCAGGATGGCTGAGGTGGGAATCGAACCCACCTCTTCTCACGTTTGTCACACGAGGCAATGTTGAAGTTAAGAAAAAACAGCTGGTGTTAGATTGTGATGAGGATGGTGATGATAATTGTTTTTAAGGGGCCTAAAATCTAGTTTATCGGCCCATAACTGCTCGTGTTAGAGGTATTGCGCTTAATTGGTTCAAGGGCAATCTAACAGTGGCGGCAGAAGGACATCCAGAGTAGTCTTGTATTGGTGTACCGCATGGTTCTGTATTTGAAAATTCACACAACCACCATCTAGAATTTTTGAAAACAGTTCAATTTTGTTATAAGCCAATATATCAAGCTCTAAAGGAAGATTTCACTGCGCTTGGATGATTATGTCGTCAGAAAGTTCCACGAAAGCATTTGAATTTCACGTGACCTCCAAGTTTGATTGGTGGCACTCAAGTTGTAAAGGTACTGGATGGCCTAATGTGGTCGGGTTTGAAAAATAATAAAAAATGACCAAGGAACCTTGACAGGAAAGAAGAACGGGATGATTCGGGCGTACCTAAATGGAAGCAATTTGCTGCTCTCTTGAGCTAACATGAATACCACTAGTTGTGAAACCCTATGGAAACTTACTGCTGCTCGAGGACGGAGATTCAACAAAAAAATGTGCAACGTAGTCCCTTAAAACATAATCAATCGGTTTTTACTCACGATCCATGCCAGCGCTGTAGCGAAATATTATCCAAGTAGTAATAGAAAGCGACAGCTTAGAAGGCAAGTGGCCATTTGTGCGGGAACCAACTGTATCGCACAAGAGAAATCGAACAAATTCGCGGGGTCACAGATTTCCTAAAGCAGACAGACTACTTGGGAAGCATCGTAATGGAAGAGCCAATGATCTGGAGGGTCGCAACCTCAGTGACGGGTTGAAATTAAATCGCAGAAAGAAGCTCTCTCTCTATTTCTCGGTAAGTTCCCTGGAGAATTGCACTAGATGGAACAATCTGTCTGGCTCGTACTAGTTTTGTTGACAACTGTACATCTGATTGAGACTGCTTGTGATTCATCAACCTTGTGGCATAATATAATATAATACCAGTTGATACCCGTCAAAACATGACAGTCATTGGGAAAATATTTAATGAAGGATTTTCTTACATGCATTCTTTGTACCATTACTTTTTGACACTATTGCAACTTTAAGGGCGTCGAAAGATGGACTTTGCAACATGTAACTGGCCATGGCTGAAACCTTGATGAGGCAAATAGAGACCTACACGTTCCAGAGTTTCCCTTGAGCTTTATTGATTGTGATAAAGTATGCTAAGTGAATTGGCAATATTGGTGCTTAAAGGAAAAAGGAAGTGTTTTGTCCAATGGTGTTAAATCAAGTCGAAGGATTAAAGCTCTCTGCCCAATATTATCTGTACTTATTATTTCCAAATCCAAGAAATTTTCAAACATATTTCTTACAATTAATCTGGTTCCATTTAGGAGCCGTTGGGAAACGTCCAGATTTCTAATCTTTTGGAGTAAGAATATGTGTAGGCAAATCACTTAATTCCAAGGAATTCAAGAATTCAGTAGGAAACTGAAGTAGCTGTCCCCCATCTTCAGTATTTAATCTGTTAAACCTGGTGTATATTTTTGAGCTACTGGATATAAGTTCAATGACTTTTAAATCAATTTCATTACAGTGTTCTTTGTTTTGGTGTAAGAATACACATTTTTGATAAAATTTCTTATATCCTTCACAGATGTGAATGTTTCGCCGTAATTCTCAGAAATGGATTTTTCGGATTTTTTTGCTACAAGTTAACGAAGACTACCCCCCTGTGGATGGTGAGGAATCAAATGTTATTGAATTACCAGCCAGACTTCCAACCCATGATGATATGAGGTGAGAAATAGTGGATAGTGGATGAAACAAGATGTTCAGTAAAGAACATATAGCCTACTTTCTCCTAAATGCATGAGTATAGTTATACTGTAACTATTTGTCCTTTTCAAGGAGTATAATTGAATGCTGGTTGTAGTAGCTTGTTGAAATACAACGTGCTATACGGATATTATACGTTGATTGATTGAATCCTCACCTGAATTATATATACACACAAACTAATACAGCCATCACAATAACACAGGTTATCAGACAAGATTCAACACTCACCCAAGTACACGGGGCTTAATGACCATGATATCCATGCATCTCAAATAAAACAATAATATCTTCCTACCGATATCCTTCCTCGTATAAATGTACACACACTGGTAAGCCTACAGACATCACAATGAGACATGTTATCAGACAACTTCTACACACACCCAATTACACGGGGCTAAATACCATGTTGCCGCAAACCCCCTAAAGAATCAACAACATAAACAACAACAACAACAACAAAAATAGACTCTACCGCAGTTCAAGGACAACGAATTTTAATGGATGTAGTCGAGTGTTGTAATAGGTGATCCAGTGCTTTTTTTCAGGGGGAACGCGGGGGGCACACGTACCCCTTAAATATTAATTGAAAACTGTTTAAGAAAAAACATTGGTACATTTGTATCTAGTCCGGCAAATTTAACTTCCGACTCGAAAGTTCATCGCTCAGCTGGCGTCAACGTGCTGTTAACAACAGCTGGAGTATATTTCGAGTAATCCTCGATTTAAATCGATCTATCGAATAAGTTTCTTTTGGTCGGCAACTCAGCACTACGTTCTTATAAGCACGCAGGCTAATGTTTGGAGGCGGGTAGGTTGTTATTTTGTGCGTGTGGTTAGTTTTGAAGGATGAAGAAAATAACGAACTATTTAACATCCACCCTGGCATCGAAAATGCTGAAAGTTAATGATTCGAACACAAACAATGACCGGACTTTGCAAATTGACGAAAATTGCAAGATCGTGATGTTTTGTCCACTACAACTGAGGACATCCCTTGAATTCTTTTTAGAAAAGAAAGCACTGGTTATAAGTATATATATAATATTTTCGATCGCAAATACACACTATATATGCTTAACATTATAACGTTGAGTAGTTATATAAGGTGCGTTCAAAAAGTAACGAGCCTGAGGCTGGAATGCGCAAACCGGTGACGACATCGGCTAATCGTGCCGTGTGTAACGAGGTGTGGTTCCGACCAGAGCGTGGAAGGTCACAGCCCATCGCTAGAGGACACGCGTGTACGTCACGTGACGATACAAAGCGAGCAGCAGCATGCATCAATCGTCCAACGCTGCCAGTCGCATTGCAAACAGTGACACGGAAGCGTCAAACGAAGAGCAAAGAGGTGTTGTTCGGTTTCTGACAGCGGAAGGAGAATGGGAACGGAGATTCATCGCCGAATGTCACAAGTGTACGGCGAACACTGCATGTCCCTTGCAAGGGTCAAGGCGTAGCACAAGTGCTTCAGGGAAGGACGGGTGTCGTTAGCCGATGATGCACGGTCTGGGGCACCCCCCTGCATTACCGATGACAACGTCCAGCTGGTTGATGCACTCATTACCCAGGACCGCCGAGTGACAGTGAACGCCATAGCCGCCGTGGTCGGATTGAGCGTCGGAAGTGTGCACACCATCATGAAGGAACGACTGCACTTGTGCAAAGTGTGTGCCCAATGGGTGCCCCACAGTCTTCAACCTCACCAGCATGTCGAATGACCCACTGTCTTGGTCATCTGCAGCGGTATGCGAGGGAAAGGAATGGGTTCCTGGCACGAGTGGTGGCCGGAGATGAGTCATGGTGTCATCACTTCGAACCAGAATCCCAACGACAAAGCCTCCAGTGGAAGCATCCAGAGTCACCACCACCCAAAAAAGGCCAGGCCATCCACACGAGTGCAGAAAAGGTAATGCTGACGTTCTTCTTTGATCAAGATGGCCCCCTTCTGATACACTTCTTGCCGCATGGGACAGCCGTTATGCCCAGCGTTACTCGCAAACCTTGACCACCCTTCGCCAAGCGATCAAAACAAAACGACCAGGCAATCTCACCCGAGGGGTCATTCTGCTCCACGACAATTCATGACCTCATACGGCCAACACAGTCGCGGCACTTCTGCAGAAATTCAAATGGGAGGTTCTCGGTCAACCTCCATACAGTCCAGACCTCTCACCCTGTGATTACGCCATGTTTGGTCCCCTAAAAAGGGCTCTGTGGGGCCAACGACTCACCTCGGACGTCGACGTTCTGCTGTACGTGCGGAACTGGTTCACATCGCAGCCCAGAGAATTTTATGAGACAGCCATTCACCGCCTCGTGTCACAGTGGGACAAGTGCCTCAACAGCCAGGGCCAATACTTCTAACATACAGGTACTGGTTTCTGTATTTATGCCTCCGACTCGTTACTTTTTGAACGCACCTTATAAATCAATATATATTAAAAAAAACGAAGTAAAAAATTTGAACCTGTAGAGATTTGAACGAGGAACCTCAGAGCTACGATTCAGAGACGCTACCATTGCACTAAAATTGCTCAGTGCTAACATTGCTTTAATAACAGGTTTAGTATAACTGCCTAGAACATTTTGTCTTGCAATGAACGATTTCATTAGCGTTTTGCCGATTTAAAACCCATTTGACACTATATATATATATTATTTTGTTCAGTACATTCCTAAAAGTATACACAATTACGAAGTTATGGAAATATATGCATTTACGAGCAGAAAATAGCCGCAATTTTGGCAACGGGACGGCACGGAAAAGCACGATACGGCACGATCAGTCTGAACTATTAATCACTACTGAGGAATAACATTCTATTTTAAAATGCTAATATCCTATCGGTCTCCTCCTTGAGGACAGTTTAAACCTCCCTATGTACGATGAGCGTATTTGGTAAGGCCAGGCCTTGTTGAATCATAAGTCACGGTTTGGCTATAATACTTGCATGATTCATACATCGGCCATCTTGAAACTATTTGGCGGATGGCCTTGCAGTTTGGGCAAAATACGCTTCCCATATTATGGTATGAATGAAAATCCACAGCCTGCTTCCAGTCTCCGACCGGGTCAGGAATGGAATGAATGAAGCCCCCATCTAGCGGCGAGGATATGAACTGTGCCGGCTGTCGAGGCCTGACTCACTCCTCTGGGGCAATGATTAAATGAATGACAGATGAAATGAAATGATAGTGGAGAGTGTTGCTGGAATGAAATTTTGACAGGGAAAACCGGAGTACCCGGAGAAAAACCTGTCTGCCTCCGTTTTGTCCAGCACAGATCTCACATGGAGTGACCGGGATTTGAACCACGGACCCAGCGGTGCTGCCGCCGAAGCCACGGAGGCTTACCCATATTATGGTATATTGTTATAAAATTTGGTAGAGATCGGATGATTAGGTTAGTCGTAATTTGATTTTAAGCTCAGAACATTTGTGGGTGGGCACCATTTCTTTTTTGTTATGATGGCGGCGATATAGAACATGATACTGAGGTGCGCTTTCCTAGTGCTACATCTGTACCTCTGTACACAGACACACACACATACACATACACAGACACACACACATACACATACAAAGAAGTATTACAGATCGTGTTAGTGATAACGATTTTTAATCAGTGTTGTCAGCTATGATGATATGTTTCTTATATTTATTAATGTTGATCTGGGTGACGTAGAGCTAGTGATTTGCTGTTCGAATAAAACCAGAAGTGCCCATGTGGCACGCCGTATACACGCCGGCGTTCTTCTGGTGCCAGCGGCCTTGCAGCGATGATGGGGGAAGACTCTCACCCCCTTCCTCGTCACACACCCTCCCTTACTGTCTATGCTGTGTTGTGGTTGATCGGTTGAACGTCAAACGGTATTCAGTATATTGTAAATATGGAAACAAATTGAAACAGATCAAAAACAAGGAGAAAATGAGATAATATTGTTACCGAAATTGCAATGCCTTAAATGAGTTCCATGATATCTTATGAGAATTTCTGTCTGTTTTAATGCTAAGCACGTAATCGTCAAGTATCAGTACGCAGAGAAACGCGCTAAATAGGCTACAATGTAGATATGTCGGACAACCAACGCATTGAACGAACAGATTGTTCGTTTACATTTAAGTTCGGTGCGCTAGTGATCCCAACTTGACTCGGCCAGACGCGGCGAAGAGCTGTCGCAGGGCAAGCAGTCAGGGCAGCCAGCCCAGCTAAGAGAGGTAGGAGCCAGCCTACTGGCGTGCGACGCAGCATACCTGGACGCCGCTGCATTGAACAATCCAACAGGTAGTTCATTAGGATTTAAGGGTACGTCTCTGAAACCATATCTGATTACACATTGTGACTTCACACATTTAGTGTTTCTCATGGCTCTTGTGGGAATGTTGTGAGAGACTTGATTTCTGAATCTTGCATCATGGGAGTAGAGATTGAGTACTGTTATTTGAAACAGCTCTTCAATATTCAAGTGCGAGGAATCGTGAAATATTTAAAGGATTTTCTTTGGATATCTTGCTGGGTATTAATTAGTTGTGATTTGATTGCCCGAGGCAGATATGGCGCATCTTAATTTGCTTTCAATAAGTGCACAATGAACACCTGCCGACTATTGCCTCTGTTTGTAGTGGTGTCGCAACCGGAAAACCAGGACGGCTACATACTGGAACCGAGTTTTCTTTGTGCTTCGATGACGGCCGTGAGAGTGTCTGGAGACAACATGATGCGCGCTTCAATCCGGCTTCCCCTGTGGCACGTCACTACTGGCATGATGATCTAAGGGACTATCATACACGACAGTCAATCATCCCTATAAAAGATCAATAACGGGGTAGTAAATGTTCAGATTCTTCGGTCACATTCATTGATACTCATGACAGGGCTTCCAGACAGTCGATTCCAGCAGGTTAACGCTCGACGGTACTCAGAAAGGGTAGCACAGGACTGCTTCCGCAATATTGGTACACTGCCGTGATTCGCCTGATCCCCAGATTTGTCACCAATCGAACATGTCTGCGACCACCTGGTACACCAACAGCGGAAGCCAAGCAGAGCACAAGACGATTTGGAGAACCAGTTGTAACAAATATGGACATATATGCCGCAGAGCACAATATGGAACCTGTATGCCTCCCTGCCCACCTGCATCACAGCCAACTGCAAGCTAGAGGAGGACCAACAGGGTAATGGAGCATGCACGTAGTCAGTGTACTGCAGCACAAGTGACAGTATTGTAATATAGTAGAACCTCGATATCTCGAATCGATTGAGGATGTCAATGTAAATTTGACTTATACAAAATTCGACTTACGAAGATACGTAAGAAAATGTTAAATTTCTGAACTGGTTGCAAAATACAATGTGCTGTCTGTAAGTTAACTGACGCACCAATAAAACGCGAGAACGTGCTGTCTGTAACTAAACTGACGGGATATTAGAACGCGAGAATGAGCTGTTTGTAACTAAACTGACGGGATAAGAGCGAGAATGTGTTGTTTGTAACTAAACTGACGGGATAAGAGCGAGAATGTGCTGTTTGTAACTAAACTGACGGGATATTAGGACGCGAGAATGAGTTGTTTGTAACTAAACTGACGGGATATTAGAACGCGAGAATGTGCTGTTTGTAACTAAACTGATGGGATATTAGAACGCGAGAATGTGCTGTTTGTAACTAAACTGACGGGATATTAGAATGCGAGAATGAGCTGTTTGTAACTAAACTGACGGGATATTAGAACGCGAGAATGAGCTGTTTATAACTAAACTGATGGGATATTAGAACGTGAGAATGAGTTGTTTATAACTAAACTGATGGGATATTAGAACGCGAGAATGAGTTGTTTGTAACTAAACTGACGGGATATTAGAACGCGAGAATGTGCTGTTTGTAACTAAACTGATGGGATATTAGAACGCGAGAATGTGCTGTTTGTAACTAAACTGACGGGATATTAGAATGCGAGAATGAGCTGTTTGTAACTAAACTGACGGGATATTAGAACGCGAGAATGAGCTGTTTGTAACTAAACTGACGGGATAAGAGCGAGAATGTGCTGTTTGTAACTAAACTGACGGGATATTAGAACGCGAGAATGAGTTGTTTGTAACTAAACTGACGGGATATTAGAACGCGAGAATGTGCTGTTTGTAACTAAACTGACGGGATATTAGAACGCGAGAATGAGTTGTTTATAACTAAACTGATGGGATATTAGAACGCGAGAATGAGTTGTTTGTAACTAAACTGACGGGATATTAGAACGCGAGAATGTGCTGTTTGTAACTAAACTGATGGGATATTAGAACGCGAGAATGTGCTGTTTGTAACTAAACTGACGGGATATTAGAATGCGAGAATGAGTTGTTTGTAACTAAACTGACGGGATATTAGAACGTGAGAATGAGCTGTTTGTAACTAAACTGATGGGATATTAGAACGTGAGAATGAATTGTTTGTAACTAAACTGACGGGATAAGAGCGAGAATGTGCTGTTTGTAACTAAACTGACGTGATAAGAGCGAGAATGTGCTGTTTGTAACTAAACTGACGGGATATTAGAACGCGAGAATGAGCTGTTTGTAACTAAACTGACGGGATAAGAGCGAGAATGTGTTGTTTGTAACTAAACTGACGGGATATTAGAACGCGAGAATGAGCTGTTTGTAACTAAACTGACTGGATAAGAGCGAGAATGTGTTGTTTGTAACTAAACTGACGGGATAAGAGCGAGGATGTGCTGTTTGTAACTAAACTGACGGGATATTAGAACGCGAGAATGAGCTGTTTGTAACTAAACAGACGGGATAAGAGCGAGAATGTGCTGTTTGTAACTAAACTGACGGGATATTAGAACGCGAGACTGAGCTGTTTGTAACTAAACTGACGGGATAAGAGCTAGAATGTGCTGTTTGTAACTAAACTGACGGGATATTAGAACGCGAGAATGAGTTGTTTGTAACTAAACTGACGGGATATTAGAACGCGAGAATGTGCTGTTTGTAACTAAACTGATGGGATATTAGAACGCGAGAATGTGCTGTTTGTAACTAAACTGACGGGATATTAGAATGCGAGAATGAGCTGTTTGCAACTAAACTGACGGGATATTAGAACGCGAGAATGAGTTGTTTGTAACTAAACTGACGGGATATTAGAACGCAAGAATGAGCTGTTTATAACTAAACTGATGGGATATTAGAACGCGAGAATGTGCTGTTTGTAAATAAACTGACGGGATATTAGAACGCGAGAATGAGTTGTTTGTAACTAAACTGACGGGATATTAGAACGCGAGAATGTGCTGTTTGTAACTAAACTGACGGGATATTAGAACGCGAGAATGAGTTGTTTATAACTAAACTGATGGGATATTAAAACGCGAGAATGAGCTGTTTATAACTAAACTGATGGGATATTAGAACGTGAGAATGAGTTGTTTATAACTAAACTGATGGGATATTAGAACGCGAGAATGAGCTGTTTATAACTAAACTGATGGGATATTAGAACGCGAGAATGTGCTGTTTGTAACTAAACTGATGGGATATTAGAACGCGAGAATGTGCTGTTTGTAACTAAACTGACGGGATATTAGAACGCGAGAATGAGTTGTTTGTAACTAAACTGACGGGATATTAGAACGCGAGAATGAGCTGTTTATAACTAAACTGATGGGATATTAGAACGCGAGAATGTGGTGTTTGTAACTAAACTGATGGGATATTAGAACGCGAGAATGTGCTGTTTGTAACTAAACTGATGGGATATTAGAACGCGAGAATGTGCTGTTTGTAACTAAACTGACGGGATATTAGAACGCGAGAATGTGCTGTTTGTAACTAAACTGACGGGATATTAGAATGCGAGAATGTGCTGTTTGAAACTAAACTGATGGGATATTAGAACGCGAGAATGTGCTGTTTGTAACTAAACTGACGGGATATTAGAACGCGAGAATGTGCTGTTTGTAACTAAACTGACGGGATATTAGAACGCGAGAATGAGCTGTTTATAACTAAACTGACGGGATATTAGAACGCGAGAATGTGCTGTTTGTAACTAAACTGACGGGATATTAGAACGCAAGAATGAGTTGTTTATAACTAAACTGACGGGATATTAGAACGCGAGAATGAGTTGTTTGTAACTAAACTGACGGGATAAGAGCGAGAATGAGTTGTTTGTAACTAAACTGATGGGATATTAGAACGCGAGAATGTGCTGTTTGTAACTAAAGTGACGGGATATTAGAATGCGAGAATGAGTTGTTTGTAACTAAACTGACGGGATATTAGAACGTGAGAATGAGCTGTTTGTAACTAAACTGACGGGATATTAGAACGTGAGAATGAGTTGTTTGTAACTAAACTGACGGGATATTAGTACGCGAGAATGAGTTGTTTGTAACTAAACTGACGGGATATTAGAACGCGAGAATGAGTTGTTTGTAACTAAGCTGACGGGATATTAGAACGTGAGAATGAGCTGTTTGTAACTAAACTGACTGGATATTAGAACGCGAGAATGAGTTGTTTGTAACTAAACTGACGGGATATTAGAACGCGAGAATGTGCTGTTTGTAACTAAACTGATGGGATATTAGGACGCGAGAATGAGTTGTTTGTAACTAAACTGACGGGATATTAGAACGTGAGAATGAGTTGTTAGTAACTAAACTGATGGGATATTAGAACGCGAGAATGTGCTGTTTGTAACTAAACTGACGGGATATTAGAACGCGAGAATGTGCTGTTTGTAACTAAACTGACGGGATATTAGAACGCGAGAATGTGCTGTTTGTAACTAAACTGACGGGATATTAGAACGCGAGAATGAGCTGTTTATAACTAAACTGACGGGATATTAGAACGCGAGATGTGCTGTTTGTAACTAAACTGACGGGATATTAGAACGCGAGAATGAGTTGTTTATAACTAAACTGACGGGATATTAGAACGCGAGAATGAGTTGTTTGTAACTAAACTGACGGGATAAGAGCGAGAATGAGTTGTTTGTAACTAAACTGATGGGATATTAGAACGCGAGAATGTGCTGTTTGTAACTAAACTGACGGGATATTAGAATGCGAGAATGAGTTGTTTGTAACTAAACTGACGGGATATTAGAACGCGAGAATGAGCTGTTTGTAATTAAACTGACGGGATATTAGAACGTGAGAATGAGTTGTTTGTAACTAAACTGACGGGATATTAGAACGCGAGAATGAGTTGTTTGTAACTAAACTGACGGGATATTAGAACGCGAGAATGAGCTGTTTATAACTAAACTGATGGGATATTAGAACGCGAGAATGAGTTGTTTGTAACTAAACTGACGGGATATTAGAACGCGAGAATGTGCTGTTTGTAACTAAACTGATGGGATATTAGGACGCGAGAATGAGTTGTTTGTAACTAAACTGACGGGATATTAGAACGTGAGAATGAGTTGTTAGTAACTAAACTGATGGGATATTAGAACGCGAGAATGTGCTGTTTGTAACTAAACTGATGGGATATTAGAGTGCGAGAATGAGTTGTTTGTAACTAAACTGACGGGATATAAGAACGCGAGAATGTGCTGTTTGTAACTAAACTGACGGGATACTAGAACGCGAGAATGAGCTGTTTGTAGCTAAACTGACGGGATATTAGAACGCGAGAATGAGCTGTTTGTAACTAAACTGACGGGACATTAAAACGCGACAATGCGCTGTTTGTAACTAAACTGACGCGACATTAAAACACGACAATGCGCTCTGTAATGAAACTGACGCGACAATGTGCTCTGTAATGATACTGACGCGACAATGCGCTCCGTAATGAATTTGACGCGACAATGCGCTCTGTAACCAAACAGACGCGACAATGCACCCTGTAATGAAACTGACTCAACACTGCGCTCTGTAATGAAATTGCCGCGACACTGCGTTCTGTAATGAAACTGACGCGACAATGCGCTCTGTAATGAAACTGACGCGAGAATGCCCTCCGTAATGAATTTGACGCGACAATGCGCTCTGTAACGAAACTGACGCGACAATGCGCTCTGTAATGAAACTGACGCGACACTGTGCTGTGTAATGAAACTGACGCGACAATGCGTCTGTAATGAAACTAATGCGACACTGCGTTCAGTAATGAAACTGACGCGACAATGCGCTCTGTAATGAAACTGACGCGACAATGCGCACTGTAATGAAACTGACGCGACAATGCGGTCCGTAATGAATTTGACGCGACAAAGCTCTCTGTAATGAAACTGGTGCGACAATGCGCTGTGTAATGATACTGACGCGACACTGCGCTGTGTATTGAAACTGACGCGACAATGCTCTCTGTAATGAAACTAACGCGACACTGCGCTGTGTAATGAAACTGACGCGACAATGCGTCTGTAATGAAACTAATGCGACACTGCGTTCAGTAATGAAACTGACGCGACAATGCGCTCTGTAACGAAACTGACGCCACAATGCACCCTGTAATTGAAACTGACGCCACAATGCGCTCCGTAATGAAACTGACGCGACACTGCGCTCTGTAATGATACTGACGCGACACTGCTCTCTGCAATGAAACTGACGTGACAAAGCTCTCTGTAATGAAACTGGCGCGACAATGCGCTGTGTAATGATACTGACGCGACACTGCGCTGTGTATTGAAACTGACGCGACAATGCTCTCTGTAATGAAACTGAATGACACTGCGCTCTGTAATGAAACTGACGCGACAATGCTCTCTGTAATGAAACTGACGCGACAATGCGCTCTGTAATGAAACTGTCGCGACACGGCGTTGTGTAATGAAACTGACGCGACAATGCGCTCTGTAATGAAACTGACGCCACAATGCGCTCTGTAATGAAACTGACGCGACAATGCGCTCTGTAATGAAACTGACGTGACAATGCGCTCTGTAATGAAACTGATGCGACAACGCGCTCTGTAATGAAACTGACGCGACACTGCGCTATGTAATGATACTGACGCGACAATGCTCTCTGTAATGAAACTGGCGCGACAATGCGCTGTGTAATGAAACTGACGCGACACTGCGCTGTGTATTGAAACTGACGCGACAATGCTCTCTGTAATGAAACTGAATGACACTGCGCTCTGTAATGAAACTGACGCGACAATGCTCTCTGTAATGAAACTGACGCGACAATGCGCTGTGTAATGAAAATGACGCGACCCTGCGCTGTGTAATGAAACTGACGCGACAATGCGCTATGTAATGAAACTGACGCGAGAATGCGCTCCGTAATGAATTTGACGCGACAATGCGCTCTGTAACGAAACTGACGTGACAATGCGCTCTGTAATGAAACTGACGCGACACTGCGCTGTGTAATGAAACTGACCCGACAATGCGTCTGTAATGAAACTGATGCGACACTGCGTTCTGTAATGAAACTGACGCGACAATGCGCTCTGTAATGAAACTGACGCGACAATGCGCACTGTAATGAATCTGACGCGACAATGCGCTCCGTAATGAATTTGACGCGACAATGCGCTCTGTAACGAAACTGACGCGACAATGCACCCTGTAATGAAACTGACGCCACAACGCGCTCTGTAATGAAACTGACGCGACAATGCGCTGTGTATTGAAACTGACGCGACAATGCTCTCTGTAATGAAACTGAATGACACTGCGCTCTGTAATGAAACTGACGCGACAATGCTCTCTGTAATGAAACTGACGCGACAATGCGCTCTGTAATGAAACTGTCGCGACACGGCGTTGTGTAATGAAACTGACGCGACAATGCGCTCTGTAATGAAACTGACGCCACAATGCGCTCTGTAATGAAACTGACGCGACAATGCGCTCTGTAATGAAACTGACGTGACAATGCGCTCTGTAATGAAACTGATGCGACAACGCGCTCTGTAATGAAACTGACGCGACACTGCGCTCTGTAATGATACTGACGCGACAATGCTCTCTGTAATGAAACTGGCGCGACAATGCGCTGTGTAATGAAACTGACGCGACACTGCGCTGTGTATTGAAACTGACGCGACAATGCTCTCTGTAATGAAACTGAATGACACTGCGCTCTGTAATGAAACTGACGCGACAATGCTCTCTGTAATGAAACTGACGCGACAATGCGCTGTGTAATGAAAATGACGCGACCCTGCGCTGTGTAATGAAACTGACGCGACAATGCGCTATGTAATGAAACTGACGCGAGAATGCGCTCCGTAATGAATTTGACGCGACAATGCGCTCTGTAACGAAACTGACGTGACAATGCGCTCTGTAATGAAACTGACGCGACACTGCGCTGTGTAATGAAACTGACCCGACAATGCGTCTGTAATGAAACTGATGCGACACTGCGTTCTGTAATGAAACTGACGCGACAATGCGCTCTGTAATGAAACTGACGCGACAATGCGCACTGTAATGAATCTGACGCGACAATGCGCTCCGTAATGAATTTGACGCGACAATGCGCTCTGTAACGAAACTGACGTGACAATGCACCCTGTAATGAAACTGACGCCACAACGCGCTCTGTAATGAAACTGACGCGACAATGCGCTCTGTAATGAAACTGACGCCACAATGCTTTCTGTAATGAAACTGACGCGACAATGCGCTCTGTAATGAAACTGACGCGACAATGCGCTCTGTAACGAAACTGACGCGACAATGCGCTCTGTAATGAAACTGACGCGACACTGCGTTGTGTAATGAAACTGACGCGACAATGCGCTCTGTAACCAAACTGACGCGACACTGGGCTGTGTAATGAAACTGACGCGACACTGCGCTCTGTAATGATACTGACGCAACAATGCTGTCTGTAATGAAACTGAGTGACACTGCGCTCTGTAATGAAACTGACGCGACAATGCTCTCTGTAATGAAACTGACGCGACAATGCGCTGTGTAATGAAACTGACGCGACACTGCGCTGTGTATTGAAACTGACGCGACAATGCTCTCTGTAATGAAACTGAGTGACACTGCGCTGTGTAATGAAACTGACGCGACAATGCGCTCTGTAATGAAACTGTCGCGACACGGCGCTGTTTAATGAATCTGACGCGACAATGCACTCTGTAATGAAACTGACGCCACAATGCGCTCTGTAATGAAACTGACGTGACAATGTGCTCTGTAATGAAACTGACGTGACAATGCGCTCTGTAATGAAACTGACGTGACAATGCGCTCTGTAATGAAACTGACGCGACAATGCGCTCTGTAATGAAACTGACGCGACAATGCGCTCTGTAATGAAACTGACGCGACAATGCGCTCTGTAATGAAACTGACGCGACAATGCGCTCTGTAATGAAACTGACGCCACAATGCGCTCTGTAATGAAACTGACGCGACAATGCGCTCTGTAATGAAACTGACGCGACAATGCGCTCTGTAATGAAACTGACGCGACACGGCCCTGTGTAATGAAACTGACATGACAATGCGCTCTGTAATGAAACTGACGCGACAATGCGCTCTGTAATGAAACTGACGCCACAATGCGCTCTGTAATGAAACTGACGTGACAATGCGCTCTGTAATGAAACTGACGCGACAACGCGCTCTGTAATGAAACTGACGCGACAATGCGCTCTGTTATGAAACAGGTGGTTAGAGCAGAAGGCAGCAACAATTGAAAGAAAGTTCTGTGAACTAAACCGAACCTCATGCAACTCTCCGTTTTGACGCAATGCCAATACTGTACCAGTGCTCCGCGATTAACATAGGGGTAGGCTACATAACTCACATTTCTATCATATGAAAGAGGTAAAAGACAAACTTGACCCACAGCACATAAAAAAAACTAAATGACCACCTCGTGTTGTAGCGGCTAGCATTCTTGGGTTCGATTCCTGACTCTGCCAAGTAATTTTAACTCTGGCGTGAGGGCTGGAACGGGATACACTCAGCCTCGTGAGGCAAAGCTGAGTAGAGCAGGGTTTGATTCCTACTTCAGCCATCCTGGAAGTGGTTTTGCGTGGTTCCCCCCCCCCCCCCCACACACACACTTCTACTTGAGGCAAATGCTGGGATGGTTCCCGACTTAAGACCACGACCGCCTCCTTCCAAAACCTCATCTGAATAATAAATACAGTATTTACTTTACTTCCCTTACGAAGGAAGGCATACTGAGGAATTTTTAATACTCTTAAAAAATCCAACGACTTCGGCCGCGTTTGAAGCCGCGATCTTGGGCATAGAAGATCAGCATGCTTCAAACTACGCCACCGAAGCTGACACTATCAGTGGTTTTGGCCGATATAGGCTAGTTCAGTATTGAAGTTGACTCACGTGCAGTATTCGGGGGAAAGTCGAATTAGAACCTTTGAATGAGACAAGTTGCATTGTAAATATACGTATATGCTCGATATAAAGAACAAGTTTAAATGGAAGGAATATATAAGGTGCGTTCAAAAAGTAACGAGCTGAAGGCTGGAATGCACAAACCGGTGACGACATCGGCTAATGGTGGCGTGTGTAACGAGGCGTGGTTCTGACCAGAGCGTGGAAGGTCACATCCCGTCACTAGAGGGCACGCGTGCACGTCACGTGACGATACAAAGGAAGCAGCAGCACGCATCAATCGTCCAACGCTGCCAGTAATGCTGACGTTCTTCTTTGACCAAGATGGCCCCCTTCTGATACACTTCTTGCCGCACGGGACAACAGTGACTGCCCAGCGTTACTCGCAAACCTTGACCACCATTCGCCTAGCTATCAAACTAAACGACCAGGCAATCTCACCCGTGGGGTCATTCTGCTCCACGATAATGCACGACTTCATACGGCCAACACAGTCGCGGCACTCCTGCAGAAATTCAAATGGGAGGTTCTCGGCCACCCTCCATACAGTCCAGACCTCTCCTCATGTGATTACGCCATGATTGGTCCCCTGAAAAGGGCTCTGCGGGGCCAACGATTCACCTCGGACGCCGACGTCCAGCTGTACGTGTGGAATTGGTTCACATCGCAGCCCAGGGAATTTTATGAGACAGCCATTCATCGCCTCGTGTCACAGTGGGACAAGTGCCTCAACAGCCAGGGCCAATACTTCTAACATGCAGGTACTGGTTTCTGTAATTATGCCTCCGGCTCGTTACTTTATGAGCGCACCTTATAATTTAAGCTTCGAGATATCGAGAAATTCGAGTTATATTAATTCGACTCGAGACAAATTTACATGTAAATTATAGGAAGATTTTTACGGAAAATAATAATTATTCAATAGAGAAATGAAATTTAATAAGTTATTGAATCAGTCCTGTCAACACTATAGATGGTGTTTAATGTACGTACATGTTTCAGTTTTCAGGGATACCTTCTTCAGCGTTAAACATTAATACAATGGATACACTTACAATGACAATTAAAATCCATATCCTGCTTCCAGTCGACCGACCGGGTCAGGGAAAGGAATGAATGAAGCCCCCATCTAGCGGCGAGGATATGAATTGTGCCGGCTGCCGAAGCCTGTCGCACTCCCCTGGGGCAATGATTAAATGAATGACAGATGAAATGAAATGATAGTGGGGAGTGTTGCTGGAATGAAATTGTGACAGGGAAAACCGGAGTACCCGGCGATAAACCTGTCTACCTCCGCTTTTTCCAGCACAAATCTCACATGGAGTGACCTGGATTTGAACCACGGACCCAGCGGTGAGAGGCCGGCGTGCTGCCGCCTAAGCCATGGAGGCTCTAGATCCTTACAATATTTTAATTAAAATAAAAAGTTCCAAATACATAATAATAAATTTTCAAACATTGCCATTGGCGTTGCGATGGACTGTGGTGAAATTTCAACAATCGATATGGGGAATTGAGATTTCTATCTTCGATATCTGTCAAAGTCAAAACTTTATTTCCTGGCTTATTCTCGTTGTAATTTACGTACGTCAATGCTACACCACTCATTGTCGGTTTCATACAATACCCGCAATTCCTTCTTGGTGCGTGAATTTATTTTATCGGCCTATATATGAGGAATTAATTTTTGACGAGTACTGGAAGGTTGGAAATGAATTTTTCAGTTCATGGTTAGTTGAATCAAATAAAGTCAGTAATTGGCCGTATGCAAAATTACTATTGAATTCGCTGAGTGGGATAGGATTTCCGTGTGTAGTGAGTGCCATTTAAAATTATTATCATATCGAACAACGCTGGCAATTTCCGCAACATGAGAACTGTCCCGCTAATGCAATTTGAGTATTCATGTGAACTCTGCCCGAGTTCATAATCAAGAATACAAATTTATAATACTGAATAATTATTTCCGGTCACGGGTGGGGCTGCTGTAGTTGGCAAATGAAGCACTGGGACGATTCTCTCTGATAAATTCAATGTTAATGTTTTCTCGGGGTTATAGCTACTTTCCTCGGTGGGAATATGAAGATAGCGGGTGTTTGCGAGACCACCTTATAACTGATGCAGGGTACAGTATGGGAGAATTTGGCCTATACCACTTTTATGGACTAAGGCAGAGGACAAGGAAAACAATTTTCCGACTCAATCAACTGAAGTAGGATAACCAAATATCCTAATTTTTAGTTCAAATCTTTTCTTAAACCACCGGATGACGAATAGAAGTAGCCTATAAAGACATTTACTATGTAAACCAAATATGTTCAATGGATTGATTTATAGCCTATTAAATATATCTGAGTATGGAAAAAAAGTACTTTCAACTATGGAAATGTCACTAAATAGTATGGAATTGATGATTGCTTTATAAACTTCAGAAATGATTTATTGACAGGTGATTTTATTTACATTATTTGAGGTAAAAGTTAAGGCGTTTATGTTCATCAAATACTCATATCGCTTAAACGTACGGGTTATGAAACAAATTCTACACACTGCCAGGTATTCGGGGATAATGACCAATATGTCGCAAACACCTAAAGAAAACAACAACAACAACAAAGTCAGCAACAATGATTTATTTAACCTTCTGATATGAAAATAATCATCACAAAGCATTTATTCACATCTTTTGGTTCAAGGGGAAGATGCTATTTTATTTGGGGTGCTTTGAGACTTGTCTGATAACCTGTATTGCTGTGGTGTCTGTAATAGTATTTGTATTTGTAATTCAAGTGAGGATTGGGAAGGAGAATGCAGTGGCCTTAAGTTGGGAACCATCCCGGCATTTGCCTGGAGTAGAGGTTTGAAAAAAACAGAAAATCGCTTTCAGGATGGCTGAGGTGGGAATCGAACCCACCTCTTAGTCAGTTTTTCCTCCCCAGGCTGAGTGTATCAGCCCTCAGACCAGAATTACAATTTCTGGCAGAGATCCAAGGAAAGGCTACACATCTCTTTTTTTTCCTTTTGTCTGTATTCGTTGTTGTTGTTGCTGTTTCATTTGGTGGGCCTGGACATCGTGGTCATTTTTAGCCGTGTGTACTTGGGCGAGGGTAGAATTTGTCTGATAACCTGTGTTGCTGTGGTATCTGTAGTAGTGTACAGTATGTACCTTTAATTCAGGTCAGGTTTGGGAAGGAAGCTGCCGTAGCCGTAAGGTACGGACCATCCCGGCATTTGCCTAGAGTAGAAGTTAGAAACCACGGATAACTGCTCCCAGGATGGCTGAGATGGAAATCGAACTCACTTATTCTCAGATTTACCTCACGAGGCTGAGTGCACCTGCCTTCAGACCAGAATTATATTCTTGCCAGAGCCGGGAATCGAACCCAGACCTCACGGATGACAGCCAAGAATGCTAGTTACTGCGCCACGAGACGGACCAATATGTTCCATGTGATTTCATTGCACGTAATATCAGCAATCACTAGACAGCACCTTTGATAAGGGCACAATATTACCACGCTCGCCTACCATTTTACAGGATCCATATACAGTATAGTGTCTCCACTGCTCGGCCTATACAAACTGCGTTGCGAGACCTTGAATAAACTAGTTACCACCGATGACCACTCCATTCTCCCCGCAAAAACGAATGCTCCTGCAGGCAAGAACCGATAGCCATCGGCCAAGCAAAACCTCGCCTCAGCTGCGCAGACATGATATATGGATGACTCTGTACATGCTTCGCCCTACGCCAGCCATGTCGTAAGCTAGACAGAACTGACAGATTCTGACTGAGAAATGGGACGACGTGGGTGTAGTGGTGGGCAGCCGGATGGCAGGATGGAATGAGACCCCGCTTTGCAAGAAACGGACTGGCACAGACAGGAACGTGGGACGAATGTGCAGAGCTCTAATTTCCAGTTTATTTCTACAGAAACAGTCATTGTAATGTTGGAAGCAGTTACCTTAGTAATCGAAATTAATCCTTTTCAGTCGGTCAACACAAATGTACCCAACTGTAATGGATGTTTCTCTAAACATGAAAGAAATTTACGTGAGTTCAATAAATTAACATACTTGGATAACCAGTTTCGATCGTCAAGCGATCATAATCAGATCCTTTACACTTCGGCTGTTAAATCAGTGTCTATAAGTACAAGGCCATTGTCTATGTGCGCCCCGATAAACACGGCAAGCTAAGCCGGCTGTGACTGGCGCAGATCACGAGCGTGCGTACCCGATTCTGCCGGTGGTAGGCGCGCACTTTGACACTTTTACCAAACATGTTCAATAATTTGTACTTACAGTGCTAATAGGCGATGCTGAAAATGTCCTCCCTCTCTTGTAACACACACCTGACATCATCTGATGAAAGAATGTCTGTCAACTCTTTTATTATTTACGGAGCCTGTTTCCTTGAATCGTTTAGCGAGCCTCCTAATTGTACTGGCATTAGACACATGTCTTCCTGGAAACTTGATTCGAAATTTTCGTCTCGGTTCAGAACAAGATTTTCTGCTTTTCATATACGAATTATGGATATACACACGTTCGCGCAATGTGAATTGGTATCTAGGTACGACCAACAATCACAGTAATCACAATACTCACTAAACGTGCAACACTAACGTCTAAGCTTTGTAGATACACGTCCATATGAATGACAAAACACGTGTGAACTAACGATATGAGTCAGCGGAGCGCGCCAAACACTGGCTGAACCGCGTACGCACGCCCGCGATCTTTGCTAGTCACAGCCGGCTTTGCTTGCCGCGGTTATCGGGGCACACATAGATAATGGCCCTGTATATGGGTGATGATATTTACAATATATACACTTATTTAGTTAAAACAGTTATTATAAACTTGCGCAGCTTGTTAAGAGTTGTTAGTTATACTGTATGTAATAATAATAATAATAATAATAATAATAATAATAATAATATCGTATGGCCTCGGGTACCGGGTGCAAGCTTTGTTATTTGTCGAATTTCGTTGTTCCTTGAAGCACTATGAAAGTCAAGGAAGTTATATATCTAAGCTCCTTGACACTATAGCGCTTTCTAGTAGAGAAATGAGGAACTTTGTGTTGGCGGAAACTCCCGAGATTAATTTTGCTATTATGAACACGGCCTACTGAATTCAAATGGGTTCTTTGACATGCCAACATCGTATGACATGCGAGCCGTAATTTTTGCAGACTTTCAAAAATCACTTACCATGGCCAGAAGCGAACCTGCAAGCTTGGGGTTAGTAGACCGACACGATAACCACTCACCCACCGTGGCAATCTGTTAGTTATATGTGATTTTTTGTTAAGATATTGTTAGTTATTATTGACCTGCAAGTTTGCTTGTATAGTGTGATATCAGTGATTGTTAGTGAGTGATCAGGTTGGAATTGAATATGAACTTAGCTTATTGTTTGTGCGATGTGGGATCCATTCTCATGCAACTGTTACCACTTGCACTGGCTACACTGAACTGGGAACAATTTCATATATGTTTTAATATTACCTACGGCAACATAATAACATACTCTACTACCCAGTGTTGTTGAGCAATCACCTGCAAGTGATATATACTCTATCTGCAAACTGCCATTCTATAACTCTACAAGGACAGTATATACGAAAAGTATTGTAAAGAGAAACTTTTTGAGTGCTGAATTCAAAAATATGATGATGATAATTCCTGTTTTATGGGGTTTAACATCTAGGTTATCGGCCCCTAATGGTTTGGGTGATAGTGAAAGATGAGATGAGAATGATAACTATAACTAATACTAACTATAGACTTATATACCAGAACCAGAACTGGTAAACAAATAAAGGATCAGGCATATAAAGGACAGGAAGAAAAGAAATGCCCTCAACCCTTGAAGAATGAGGATTGATGGACTTGGAAGGAAGGAGAGTCATGAAACGCAGATAGGAAAGGGAAAGAGAAGAGTCATTGGAAAAAGGGGGATAAACGGACCCAGCCCTGGAATCCCCCGGGATTGCCAACTCCCGAACTCATCAGCCGTGAGCCCTTGAGGGTGTAGCAATATCCAGGGTGCACCAGAAGTGGTGGGGCTACATACACCCTGCCTCCTTGAGGGCCTTGAGCAGAAGGCAGGAGATAACATGAAAAGAAAAAGAAAGCTGACCCCTCGCAGAAGGAGGGTATCAGGAAAGATGAGACAAGGGCCAATTAAGGCGGGACTTCTTAGGCCTTGGATACCCTTATTCCGTCGGGGTCGGAAGAGAACAAGAGTTGACCAAGAGAGGTCGACAGGAAAGAAGACGGAGAGGAGCCCGGAACAAGTAAGTGGAAACAATGCCGGACTCATATGGGGTCCAATGGTCACCAACCCACGTCCCACTAGATGTGAGCCCCTGGGGGAAATTCAAAAAGAAACGGTCAGCATATCTCTGATATCGTTATCGTGTTGGACGCATCCCGAATGCGAAGTGGGGCTTTGCTCTTTTCAGAGACTCCCTTCAGTGTAATGTAAATATAGTGTAAGGCACTGATAAATAAATATGAAATGAAATGAAATGAAGCCATTCTTCAATGTTGCCTTAGTAAACGAAATTTTAAAATGCTTTTCAGTCGGCCAACACAATTGTACCCAGCTGTAATGGGTGTCTTTCCCTAAGACTGAGAAAGATTTCTTGAGATTAATAACTTCACTTGGATTACTAGTTTTGATCGTCAAGCCATCATCATCAGAACCTTTACACTCAGACTTTAAATCTATGTGGTGGAAGATATTTACAAAATAAAAGACAGAATCTCAAAAATATTGCCAGCACAGATGTTAAAAAAACCGGTGCTAAGTCCCCCCAAAAAGATTTTTAAAATAAATATCAACAAAGCTCGTAAACAGTCACCCTTCCTCCACGATGGCTTGGCTACTACTGCTGAGAATTGCCCAAAGCAACAAGTTCACAGTATAGAATTATAATCACTGAATAAGTTAATTTATACAAGTGTGTTGCAAAGTTGTTACATGTTAATTTTACCTGAATGTGTATTGGTATTTCAAGCCCAATGGTTGTTAGCTATGAAACACCTAAGTGACAAGCCCCCTAAACTATCCACAAATGTGAACAAGAAATAAGCGGTAAAACCTACAAGTGTAGAAACCCAAATAGCGCCGATGCACCCACATTGTGCTGAATGAATTGAAATGAAAACTTATCATAAAGCCCAATATCCTCCAGCTGTTTATACTACATTCACTGTGGTAAAGAAGTAATCTCATGTGATAGCATGTTGGCTCCAACTTAAAACTGATTGAATATAACAGTTCGACAGAGTTATGTGTTTTATATGTTTTTTTTGTTTTGTTTTTCAACGTATGTCTTTTAGTGCCGGGAGTGTGCGAGGACATGTTTGGCTCGCCAGAGTTTGTAGCTGCTTCTATGCGGACACCCGTGGGGTGAGCTACAAGTACCGTCGCGTGTGGAGTGTTGTCTGGGCATGAAAGTTTGAATGTAAGGACAAGGGAATTGGAAGGTAGCGGCTGTGGCCTATAGCTAGAATCCAACCCCGGCATTTGCCTGGAAGGAAGATGGAAAACCACAGAAGACCATCTTCAAGGTTGCCGGTGAGGGGATTCGAACCTCCTCGCCTCCTGGATGTGAGGGGCTGCCTGCAGCCATGCCGTAATGACCACGGCTAACTCACCCGGTAGTTATGTGATGATAACATTGAACTGAACACCTGATCTGTTTCTTGCGGCAGTTGTGATTAATCGTTGTGGGGTTGTTAACAATTCCCATAACTCAATCACTGTTCGCTATCCCTACACTGGAAATTCCATGGGTAGATTAACTTCTGTTATGTAACTTTGCTCTAAAAGCACCTCAAATTTACAAATTTATCATAATCATCACCATCACAGAGATAGAAATCCTTGATGTTCCGCTTCTCAGAACATCAATTACCAATCTTTATCTTGGGTAATCTCTTGGTTTATCTTTAATCTCACTCGTATTAGTCAAACCAACTCACTTTTGTTCCCCTCTTAGGCAGTATTCTATGCTGACCGCTGAAGACATCGGCAAGCTATTTAGCCACGCGAAGACGATGATGTCAGGTTGCCCGAAATGAAGGAACAGTACTCACCACATGTTTGCTTGATAAATCTGGAGGGATAGAATGTTTGATTGATATCTGAACGTGTGCAGTGATGCCAAAGAGTAAAGTATTTTAATAAGCTGTAGTTCAATGAAAGGAATGAGGGAGTTAGCATTTACTGCTGGAAGTTTCAGCAATAGTTCCCGAGCGTAAGCGAGTTTTATAATTTCCATACGAGTGTCTTAATTACCATTATAGGCGAGTTGCATACGACTGTTTATGTTCGACGATAATTATAACTTTATTATATGTTTTATCATAAATATTCATAAATATCTGTTGAGATTCAGTCACTTGAATTTTGTGATCGGAGTGCAAGCGCTGGGTTTGATATCTCTGTTTTCCAAGTACTCTGACAGACCGACGCATGCGCTCTGTGTGCTTTCAATGCCATATGCACCGATTACCTTACTAGGCCATATGTTTACAGCCTGCCGATGTGCACCAGCATTCAGTCAAACTGTCACTGAAGACATTTGAAAGCAATGCGCTGTCTATAAATTGGATTTGGGGATATTAGGGTACAGTGCTATTTCTTGTCTCATATTAGCCAGTTTATTTACGCGAACATATGGACGGTGCACTTTCCATGTCGGTAATTGATATAGAAGGATGCTGTGTTCATGTCGGACATGTTGGATTTTGAGCGCATGCGCGAAGGTATCCTTACCTAATTGGTCAATGAATGAGCTCTGATTGGCTGGAGAAACTGTGTCATAATGGAAAACAGTACTATAATGACCATCATTATGATACAGTTTTCTGACGTATAATATTCACATTTCGACATCGTCGGACATAAATACAATTACATCACATTTTCATGGAGGAAATAACTACGGATATGAATCTTTGGATAAACTTTCTCAAAATTCTGGCATGTGATATTTTTGGATATTGACATCGTTTTGTTGCTTGTTAAGGAGGTGCTCAATTGGTGAGTGTTTCCATTGTCAAAGATAACCAATCTTCATTGCTTCTCCCTTGCTACTAATGCACACGCTGCACCCTGGAAAGTGCCACACACTTCGTGTGCTTTACATACAGATTATTCGTTACAATACCAGCAAGGGTTTTGTTGTGAATGTGTAAAACTACAGTCCTAGGGGCATGCAGCTGTAGATTCACAGATCAAAGCCTAGTACGAAGAATAATTATGGTTTTAGCTGTCCATTGCACCGCCTCCAGTGAGGCGTGCTAATAGCATGATTACCAGGGAGCAAGCTTAAAATGCGAACTCATCACCTACAGCAAGAGAACAAACTCAATTTATAATTAGTCCATCTGCTCCGTGTTCCTGATGGTAATATACAGTACGGTATAATGCTGTACGCTTCTGTGATCTCTATATTATCACACAAATACACGGCAGTGAAAGAAGACGCATCAAAGATGCGATTCTGGGTCACAATGACGAGAAGAGCATTTTATATACTCTTACAACAATTAACTTATACATATTTAAATACTTCGTTTTGAATAACCTATTTAGATTTTTCAAGGTGAAATGTCACGTCCTGTGGTTCAGATACCACGTGTAAAAAGAGTTCTCATGGTCTATGAAACCGAGTTTCTTTTATTCTTAGATTTGATCCCAGGTTTACTCGGACTGGCTATCTATATCTCAAATTCCATTTCCTTAATTCAGTTGATCAGAGGGAGTGATGAAAATGCGAACTAATTCTGTAATGTAACTTCTAAATATTTGATTATACGCCATAGCATAGTTTCTTCTCGGCGCAGCTCACTCAGGACCAGCCGACTTCCTCACTCCATTCCTTCCCTTGCAGCATGCGCTGTCACTTGAATTCTATTCCATAGTTCACGCAGATATTCTATTGCGTTTACTCAAATTGCGAATGAGGATAATAATTAGAAGGAAGGGAAAACTCCAGGTAAACTGTGAATTGGTCCGCCTCATTGCGTAGTGGCTAGCACTCTTGGCTGCCACCACGGAGGCCCGGGTTCGATTCTTGGCTTTGCCAAGAAATTTAATTGTGGTTAGATGGCTGGAATGGAGTAAACTCAGCCTCGTGAGACAAAACTGGGAAGAGGAGGGTTTGATTCCCACCTCAACCATCCTGGAATTAGTTTTCCATGGTTTCCCACTTCTGCTCCTGGCGTATGCCGGGATGGTTCCTAACTTAAAGCCACGGCTTCCTCCTTTCCAATCCTCATCTGAATTACAAATGCACACACTAGTACTGCTCGGTTCTAAGCTCTGTGAACTTGCGGCATGAAGGGCAGAGGCAGGGAAGGAGCAGGCGAGAATTGAGAAGCCTGTCGACAGCCCGCCGTGTTACCTGACATTCTCGTCTATTCCAATACTGCTAACATAGGGTCTTTTCTGTAACCAGTGTGGCATTGCGAATAAGTGAGTGAGTCACCGACTAATGTATTTGCTTCTGTTACTACGCAGGGACCGAGAAACCTCATCACTCGTCTCCATCACTTCTAATAGTCTGCGATGAACATTCCTCTCAGGTTCACGCAGCTTAGACCCGAACAGTACAGCCATTACAGTAACACAGGTTATCAGACAAATTCTACACACACCTAAGTACACGGGGCTACATGACCACGATGTCACAAAGCCCCTAAATTAATCAACAACAACAACAACAACAACAACAACGACAACAACAACAACAACAACAACAACAACAACAACAACAACAACAACAACAACAACAACAACAACAACAACAACAACAACAACAACAACAACAACAACAACAACAACAACAACAACAACAACAACAACAACAACAACAACAACAACAACAACAACAACAACAACAACAACAACAACAACAACAACAACAACAACAACAACAACAACAACAACAACAACAACAACAACAACAACAACAACAACAACAACAACAACAACAACAACAACAACAACAACAACAACAACAACAACAACAACAACAACAACAACAACAACAACAACAACAACAACAACAACAACAACAACAACAACAACAACAACAACAACAACAACAACAACAACAACAACAACAACAACAACAACAACAACAACAACAACAAGAAACTGTGAATTGGGAATTGGCTTGGCCTACGTGCTCATTAACACCCCAATTGGCAAAAACAAAAAAAGTACAAGCTTTGTAAAAATAATTTAACTTTAAGCAGCATATCCTTGTAACAACGATCATATATTTTTAGCCTACTTTCGATATTTGAAAAAAATGAAAGTAGACTTATGAGATCAACACAGGGCGAAAAAAGTGTGTCTGTCTGTGTGTGTATGTGTGTGTGTGTGAGTGTGTGTGTGTGTGTGAGTGAGTGTGTGTACTCTGAATGTCTGTCCCCCCCCTATCAATTCGAACACTGTGAATGCGAATTGAACGAAATTTGGTACAAAGGTAGCACTAGCAAAGGACACCTCAGTGTCATGTTTTATATCGCCGCCATCTTGACGGATACGTAATGGCGGCCACACAAATGTTCAAAGCTTAAATCAAATTACGACTAACCTAATCATCCGATCTCTACCAAATTTTGCAACAACATACCTTTATGGAGGGAGCATCCTTTGACCAAACTAATAGGTCATCAGCGTAATAGTTTGTGGATGGCGGCCATCTTTGTGTGAAAATCGATTCCCCCTATTAATTCGAACACGGTGCAACTGAATGGAACGAAATTTGGTATAGAGGTAGTACTAACAAAAGGCACCTCAGTGTCATGTTTTATATCGCCGCCATCTTGACGGAAACGTAATGGCGGCCACACAAATGTTCAAAGCTTAAATCAAATTACGATTAACCTAATCATCCGATCTCTACCAAATTTTGCAACAACATACCTTTATAGAGGAAGCATCCTTTGACCAAATGAATAGGTCATTAGCCTAATAGTTTGCGGATGGCGGACATCCTTGTGTGAAAATCAATTCCCCCTATTAATTCGAACACGGTGGAACCGAATGAACGAAATTTGGTACAGAGGTAGCACTAGCAAAGGGCACCTCAGTGTCATGTTTTATATCGCCGCCATCTTGACTGAAACGTAATGGCGGCCACACAAATGTTCAAAGCTTAAATCAAATTACGATTAGCCTAATCATCTGATCTCTAGCAAATTTAGCAACAACATACCTTTATGGAGGGAGCATCCTTTGACCAAACTAATAGGTCATTAGCCTAATATTTTGCGGATGGCGGCCATCTTTGTGTGAAAATCGATTCCCCTTATCAATTCGAACACGGTGAAACCGAATGGTACGAAATTTGGTACAGAGGTAGTACTAGCAAAGGGCACCTCAGTGTCATATTTTATATCACCGCTATCTTGACGGAAACGTAATCGCGGCCACCCAAATGTTAAAAGCTAAAATGTAATTACGACCAACCTAATAATCTAGTCTCTACCAAATTTTGCAACACCATATCTTTATGTGGGAAACATATTCTGACCAAACTGCAAGAACATCAGCCCAATGATTTGCAGATGGTGGCCAAGTATGTGTGCAAATCGATTCCCCCTATCAATTCAAACACGGTGAAACCGAATTGAACGAAATTTGGTACAGAGGTAGCACTAGCAAAGGGCACCTCATATTCATGTTTAATATCCCTATAGCACGTTGTATTTCAACAAGCTACTACAACCAACATTCAATCATACTCGTTATAACAATACCCATGCATTTAGGAGAAAGTAGGCTATATGTTCTTTACTGAACTTCTTGTTGTCTTTGTACTCCTCATTAAAGGTTTCAAACAGCATGACAAAATAACCGCCAGTAATTTAGTAAAGCCTAGTTTTGTCGCTAACCATCACTTGATTCACGTGCACCTGCCCGTCTGGATAGCCAGTGGCCATGTGACTCTCTCTAGCTCCCTAGTTGATAGGCAAGATATGGTTACTACATAACATTAGTCAACAGGCTATTAAAAGAAATGTTCACACTTTTCTGAAAGTACTGTAGTTTCCGGTAACTGTCAATCTCGCGATCATGATCCACAGGATCTCAGTTTTTATGTGGAACCCGAACCACAGGACGTGATATAATTTCGAAAATCCCACATGCTTTGACCGGGAATCGATCACGGTGCCCTTGGTGAGAGGTAAGTAGCTTGACCGCTGCGCCACCACGCCCCTTCACACTTTTATCATTATTATATTCCATTATCAGGGGGTCGTTGGGTATTTTCCCCTACCGAGCATTGCCACGTTTCCTCTAACTTTATGGGCTAATGTAAGCTTCGGTAGGCAGCAAAGTTTGAGTTCTGCTTTCCTTGAACGTTTCAACAAACAGGGACAAAAGTGACGTAAAGATATTGTTTGGCATTCACGAAAATAATCCAGAGCTTATACAGCGGGCCAGGAAATGTTCTCCGCAGTGACTGCTGGTTTCTGCGAGAGCTAACATCAGTAGTTACGTTGGCAGCACGGCTGTCGCTTGTATTAAAACAAACAAACAGTAAACTTTGTACTCACCACAGCCATTAATAACAGATGCTGGAAGTGCTGATGACACATACGCTCGCTTATTGCAATACACCCTGACGATTTCCACAGCCTACAGCCCACACGTGTGGGATTCACCCTGTCAAGGACACCGTGCTGCCAACTAAACTGCTGATGCTAGCTCTGGCAGAAGCCGGCAGTCACTGCGGAGAACATTTCCTGGCGCACTGAATATACATACATACCGTAATTCTAAATATTTAAGAATGATAATCACAATTTTCTATGTGCTGAATTGACGTGTCGTGGACATTTTGTGTGTGTGAAGAAAGTCTATTAAAAAGAACTGTAAACGTGAGCCCAGATGAAAATTTATGAAAACACACAAAAGTATATATAAAATACATTAGCTGAAGAATCTTATTTCTTTTCATTGTAGGGATTTGGGACATATTTTTCATCAGCCCCGTGTACTTGGGAGCTGAAATACCAGCCACTTTCTCGGGTTCTTGTGCGTGAAGATACTATTTTGGTCAAATTGCATTTCATAGCAGGCTGCAAAATCCCCCATCAAAAGAACAAAAATTGAAAATATTTTAGGTAATAGCCTTCTATTTTACAAATTAATATCTTTTAATCGTATTTTTTGGCAAATCCATCAGTGATACAAGAATACTGGTATAATTGCAGAGACATATGCGTCATGACCCACCAGTAAATACCTGAGATATCACAAGACGGTTATTTTTGAATGGTAATATTGTGTCTGCTGGCTGAGTACTTAGCCGAAGTGTTTATTCCTGTTATAGAAAATATTATTCAGTATGTTATATTGGAGCAAATTTTTGCTCTATATGAAAAACCTGTGCTTCAAAGGGATCTTAAAACCATAGTAGTATTGTTAAATACAATACAATACATTTATGTCGTCGTTCACCGTATATGAACGCACGAAAAATTCTTGACGTAGCATGTTTAAAGCATGTTTCGTTGAGGGTTTCTTCATTGTCATTGAGAGATTTTTGTTGAAGCATTCGGTACTTTTAGCGTAGACACTAATACAAGGTAAGTGAATTATATGTGGATCACCTCGTGGTGTAGTGGCTAGCACGCTTGGCTGTCACCCCAAAGTTCCGGGTTCGAGTCCCGGCTCAACGAAGAAATTTAATTATGATCTAAGGGCTGGAACGAGGCACATTCAGCCTCGTGAGGCAAAACTGAGAAGAGGTGTGTTCGATTCCCACATCAGTCATCTTAGGAGTGGTTTCCCGTGCTTTCCCACCACTCCAGGCAAGTGCCGGGTTGGTTCCTAACGTAAGGCCACGGCTGAGTACTTCCCAATCCTCACATGACTTTCAAACACGCACACTACTACAGCCCGTACAATAAGACACCCAAGTACAAGGGGCTAAATGACCACGATGCCGCAAAGTCTCTACATTAATCAACAACAACAGAATTATAAGTGTAGGGACAGATGACCTCGTAGTTCCGCCCCTTAAAGCAAAAATAACGAACTAACTAACTAGAATTATAAGTGAAACGAGTGTTTGTCGGTGAAAAGCAACAAGGAACAGGAACGACATTTTACTGTTAAACTTGCAAGAGTAGTAGTAACTGCTTAACAGAATTCTATGTTATTTGAGCCTATATTGTCTGAGATCCTGGCCACTGAAGTTACATCATGGGTAAGCATCAAAAATAATTGCTCTCCCCCCCCCCCCCCCAAAAAAAAGAATGTTTTTGGGTGTGAACTCGGAAATGATAGCGAAAGACTATGTCGAATATTGGTTTCAACACATAATGGATACGTGCCGCGGAATGATCAAGTTAAATGGCGAACGCTTCGAGTGACCGAATCTGCCGCTTTTGTCTTTAGGTTTGATCGTCCCGCAATACAACTAAAGCAGAGAACTTGCCGACACATCGGGGGTTTAGAATGAATAACTAAATTTTCCGAAGCCCCTAATGCTATAGGCAACCCAACTTAGTGACGTGTATGCATCTATTATACACAGTCCTTAAATATTTTCCTGTTTTCCGTTCATATTTTCTCCCTTGATACCGTCTTTCTGAGTCGCTTACCTCCGTCTGTGGTGTAGGATAACCGTATTATATTAAGGTTAGTGGAGTACGTCTCTGTGGCACGATTGAAAAACTGATTATTTATTTACGGAGCTGTGAGCGGTAATGGAAAAGAAGTGTGTGTACATTCGCGCAGTCTTGAAACTGGTTTGGACAAGCTTCGAGCGATCCTGGGAACTACGTAGTAGCTCTCCGCTAGGAGAATGTTCGAAATAGTTAAAAATGCTTATTCTAAGGGTTAACGACGTGCTACTTATCAACCCCGTATACAATGGATGTGAGTGAAATCTCTGATAATGTGATTTTGTATGTTTGTAGTAGAATTTATACAATCTAATAATAATATTATTGGTTTGACTTCCCTTTTAACTACTAGTCATATACAGGGTGTTACAAAAAGGTACGGCCAAACTTTCAAGAAACATTCCTCACACACAAAGAAATAAAATATGTTATGTGGATATGTGTCCGGAAACGCCTAATTTCCATGTTAGAGCTCATTTTAGTTTCGTTAGTATGTACTGTACTTCCTCGATTCACCGCCAGTTGGCCCATTTGAAGGAAGGTAATGTTGACGTAATGTTAGAGCTCATTTTAGTTTCGTTAGTATGTACTGTACTTCCTCGATTCACCGCCAGTTGGCCCATTTGAAGGAAGGTAATGTTGACGTCAGTGCTTGTGTTGACATGCGACTCATTGCTCTACAGTACGAGCATCAAGCACAAAAGTACGTAGCATCAACTGGTTAGTGTTCATCAGGAACGTGGTTTTGCAGTCAGTGCAATGTTTACAAATGCGGAGTTGGCAGATGCCCATTTGATGTATGGATTAGCACGAGTCAATAGCCGTGGCGCGGTACGTTTGTATCGAGACAGATTTCCAGAACGAAGGTGTCCCGACAGGAAGACGTTCGAAGCAATAGATCGGCGTCTTAGGGAGCACGGAACATTCCAGCCTATGACTCGCGACTGGGGAAGACCTAGAACGACGAGGACACCTGCAATGGACGAGGCAATTCTTCGTGCAGTTGACGATAACCCTCATGTCAGCGTCAGAGAAGTTGCTGCTGTACAAGGTAACGTTGACCACGTCACTGTATGGAGAGTGCTACGGGAGAACCTATTGTTCCCGTACCATGTACAGCGTGTGCAGGCACTATCAGCAGCTGATTGGCCTCCACGGGTACACTTCTGCGAATGGTTCATCCAACAATGTGTCAATCCTCATTTCAGTGCAAATGTTCTCTTTACGGATGAGGCGTCATTCCAACGTGATCAAATTGTAAATTTTCACAATCAACATGTGTGGACTGACGAGAATCCGCACGCAATTGTGCAATCACGTCATCAACACAGATTTTCTGTGAACGTTTGGGCAGGAATTGCTGGTGATGTCTTGATTGGGCCCCATGTTCTTCCACCTACGCTCAATGGAGCACGTTATCATGATTTCATACGGGATACTCTACCTGTGCTGCTAGAACATGTGCCTTTACAAGTACGACACAACATGTGGTTCATGCACGATGGAGCTCCTGCACATTTCAGTCGAAGTGTTCGTACGCTTCTCAACAACAGATTCGGTGACCGATGGATTGGTAGAGGCGGACCAATTCCATGGCCTCCACGCTCTCCTGACCTCAACCCTCTTGACTTTCATTTATGGGGGCATTTGAAAGCTCTTGTCTACGCAACCCCGGTACCAAATGTAGAGACTCTTCGTGCTCGTATTGTGGACGGCTGTGATACAATACGCCATTCTCCAGGGCTGCATCAGCGCATCAGGGATTCTATGCGACGGAGGGTGGATGCATGTATCCTCGCTAACGGAGGACATTTTGAACATTTCCTGTAACAAAGTGTTTGAAGTCACGCTGGTACGTTCTGTAGCTGTGTGTTTCCATTCCATGATTAATGTGATTTGAAGAGAAGTAATAAAATGAGCTCTAACATGGAAATTAAGCGTTTCCGGACACATGTCCACATATCATATTTTCTTTCTTTGTGTGTGAGGAATGTTTCCTGAAAGTTTGGCCGTACCTTTTTGTAACACCCTGTATATAATGAGTTAATCCCCCAGATTAGGTGTGCGCGTTTAGTTGTGGGCTATGACTGCAAGCGGGTTCAGGGAATCCATGGAAAGAAGGTTTGAATCCAGGTACAGACAAACGAAATTTTTCACATGTTATTAAGCTTTTAACGAAAAGAATCAACATATCATTTGACATCTAATTATTTTTAACATTATTTTCCCTCCTACTTTTAGCTTGTTTTAGACCTATTAAGTTTATTTAGTAATTGTTGCCTAAAGGGGCGGAACAGCGAGGTGATCTGCCCTTATTATTAAATTGATCAGTGAATTCTAATTATAATGAGCAATCCCTTGAGGTGATGAAATCATATTATTCATCACCCTCCTGAATATGGTATTCGCTCGGGTTTTTCCAAACACCATCTAGACAAATAGCAGAATGGTACCACATATTAAGTCCCGGGGCACCTATCCCAATACTAGACGTTACTACAATCACAAAAGAAACACAGGTTGCCAGAAAAACTCAACACACACCCAAGTATACAAGCCTGATGACCAAGATGTCCTAAGCCCCAAAAAGAACTATGAACAAGATGTTCAGTAAATAAATAATAGCCTACTTTCTCTTAAATATATGGGTATAGTTATAACTCGTTGTCCTTATCAAGGAGTATAATGCTCTTGTAATAAAAGTTAAGAGTTGTATCCTAAATAAGACTCCCTGTTTACTAAGTTTCTTTGTAATTACTCTTTTGCACCCGGAGGAATTAACGGGAACACTAGAAAAGTACGCCCATACCCCATCTCGAATGTATGGAGTCGTTCATCTTGCGCCTTCTGCAGAAAAAGCCATCTATGTAAGACTACATATTCGCTGCGTTTCGTTATTGTAACTGTAATATTTCTGATGCAGCAGTGACAATTTAAATTGAAATGCAATTCTAATGACTCCCAGAAAGGTATGTGGTCGCAGCCCCTAAACTTAAGAACCAACCAACCAACTGAATCATAAATAATACATTTCCAATAATCTGCCTAGTAAAAGTTGTGCAAATGGAAAAGTACCTCTTCTGAAGGATTAATAATTTTACTGCACCAGCGCCATGACTAACAGGAGTTGGACTAAGTCAAACCAAACACTGAGACATGTGACAAGACTTGCAGAGTATAGGTTCCATCATATAGTGTGTGTGGAGACAAATTATCACATTCCAGATAACAAGTGTGTTTCTAAACACTGTAATATTCAATGCCCCAAATATCATATCTTATGCTGCAAGCAAAAAACTAAGTCAGTGACAATAATACTGCATTACGGAATTAATTTTCATTTATATTTTGCTTGTTTCGATAATGTTCCTGAGTGACATTGAGTTTAAAATGCCTTATGCCAATGCAATGCCGACTACTTACAATGTTTGATATTAAGGCATTTTACCATTAAAAATACTGATACGAAGACTTCGAACATGTAGGCTACCATGTCATTTGTTTAAATCACTTGACACCAGAGTTCGCATGAGCGTTTTCCGTTCAGTATGTCATATACATTCCACATGGCCGAGAGTGCATCATGGTATCAATTTTCGACACAGCGCGCTGATTATTTCTCTTACCAGTGCCAGCTGGATCGATCGATCGAGTAGGCAGAGCGTCTTATACTTCCGTTCGATCCACCACTGCCAGCTAGGGCACACTTCCATTCGATCGATCGAGCGGGCAGTGCATACTTCCGTTGTCCACCACAGCCAGCAAGTACACTTCCGTTTGATCGATCGAGCGGGCAGTGCATACTTCCGTTTGATCCACCACTGCCAGCTCGATCGTACCGATCCACTTCCGTCCCCAATTTTCAAAATCACTCCCACAAAACTATCCAGCAACCGAGCGGAAAGATGTTACACATCAATAAATAGTGGATTGTTGATATTACTGTGTGATATATTCAAGATGGCGGCTGCGTGCTATATTCAGTGTGTTAGTCTTATGACTAATGCAAGTGAGCTATCTTATCTGTTTGTCCCCTCTTACAAAGATTCGTGTTAATTGCGGAATTGAATCCTGAGTTTAACGTTTCTCTTGTACGCTCAGCCACCATCTGGAATACATGGTGGGGATGTTACCATACAAAGCATATACGGTTCTCCAATGATCTGAGATATTGTATCTGTAAAATATGTACAGTTATTTGTTTGCATATTTTAAAATTTCAAGGAGGCCACTGCGTGCTATATTCAGCTGGCAGCGAAGTCTTTTGAAAGGTACTACTCTATCATTGAATTTCGCATTAATTGCTCTATTATATCGTGAGTATATATCCGTGGATAAATGGTTAGCGCACTAGGCTTTGGCCCGAAGTGCCCCGGCTTCGATTCCCGGCTGAGCCATCAGGGATTTTTTAACCTCCTGGGATTAATTCCCGTGGCTCGGGGACTGGGTGTATGTGACGTCTTCATCATCACTTCATCTTCATTACGACGCGCAGGTCACCCACGGGCGTCATCTATAAAGACCTACACTCGGCCTCTCCGGAGGCCACATGATAAAAAAGAATCGTGAATTAAATATATTCATGTTTTAAGAATATCGTGAACGTATGTTGAGCCAAGGATATCACGTACAAGGTTCTACATTACTGCTATATTTCGTTGTTGATGGTAAAAATACATTGATTTATTATCACATTCTATATATTCAAGGTGGCTGCCACGTGTTGCATTACGGCTTATTTCAGCAAGGTCCCTTGTGAGGTACTCTTTCTTATTTCCCCCCCTTTAATTGGGCAATTTAAGTCTGAATGATTAACAACTACGTTTATATATTTCGCGCAGCCGCTATTTTAAAACTTGAATGTCGCTGTTATTGTGCTTTGAGCATACGATACTCTATATAGGTTCTACCTGTCATCCGCTGGGAACGTATGTTGTTGTTGTTGTTGTAATTGTTGATTCATATAGGGGCTATGGGACAACGTGTTTGTCTAGCCCCGTGTACTTGAACTTTTCTGATAACCTGTAGCGCGTATAGCTATAATTAGGGTCGGGGATGGGAAGGCTTGCTGAGATTCAAGCAAGGAGGTGGCCGTGGCCTCAAGCAGCTCCAGAATATCCAAATGTTTCAGAAGTTACAATTATTTTGCGCCATATTAATCTACGGACCTTTAGCTGTTGTTGTTTGAGTCTTCAGTCTTTTGACTGGTTTGATGCAGCGCTACAATTCCCCTGTCCTGAGCTAATCGTTTCATCTCTACATAGCTACCACACTCTACATCCGAGGCAATTTTTTAAAACTATTCTAACCTTGGTCTACCCCTATAGTTCTTGTCTTCGACCCTTCCTTCCATAACTAAGCTTGCTATTCCTGGGTGTCTTAATATGTGTCCTACCAACCTATCTCTTCTCTTCATTAGCAGTCGCCAGATACATCTCTCCTCTCCCACTCGTCCTAATACCTCTTCATTTGTTACCGTATGTACCCATCTGATCTTCAACATTCTCCTGTAACACCACATTTCAAACGCTTCAATTCTCCTCTTTTCTGCTGCACCAATAGTCCAAGTTTCGCTTCCATAGAGCGCCACGCTCCAGACAAAGGCTTTCAAAAATGACTTCCTAATAACTAAATCTATATTCGATGTCAACAGATTCCTTTTTTCTGGTAGAAATGCTTTCCTTGCCTGAGCTAACCTACTTTTTATATCCTCTTTGCTTCGTCTATCACTGGTTATTTTGCATCATAAGTAACAGAAGTCTCCTACTTCTTTCAGCTTTTAACCTGCCAATTTGATGTCCAGGGTCATCGGAAAAGGTGGCTTTAATTTTGATTTGTAGACGATATTCAAAGGGAAAAGGGAATAAAAGTTCCTTTCCAGCAGGATAGAGCAACGCCTCACTGCAGTCTTATTGTACGTGAAGCTCTCAACAGAAAATTAATTCCCTGATCAGTGGATTGGTAGAGCTGGTCCTATTGCGTGGCCACCAAGGAGCCCTGACGTAACTTCTTTAGATTTTTAGCCTACTTTTCACATTTTGCAAAAATGAGGAAAAAGTAGACTTATGAGATCGGGCAAATGTGTGTGTGTCTGTCTGTCCTTCTGTCTGTCTGGCTGTGTGTGTGTCCCCCCCTATCAACTCCTAAACGGCTGCAGCAATCGAAACAAAATTTGGTAGGAGTAAAGATCTATACCTGAATATCTCACGGCCATATTTGAAAATGATGTCAGTGCTACCAACTGCTGAAAAATCGCAATTGAAATTTGAGCTCTATGTTGGATATCTCGGAAGGTATGAATGGGAGCTATTTGAAACTTGGCACACGTATAGATAATAATATTGCAGTTTAATTTCCAGGAGGCCATACATGGCAGTGTTGCCAAAATGATTATAAGCCTGCTGATAGGTCCAATATTTAAATGCATATAACTTCTACACTATCAATTGGAATTCAACCAAATTTCGTATGTGCTATGTGTTCATAAACAGATATAACTGAGCGTATTCCTAAGATCCACCAGGGCTGCCAACTGTTAATAAATGCTCTCAATTTATTTTTTCCAAATACCAATATATCAGAAAGTATGCAAGCCGACAACTTTAAACTATGCACACGTATAGTACCTGACATTCTGTAATAATTTGGAGTAACTTATATACGTCAGTGCTACCAACATGATTCTAAGCCTGCTGAGAGGTCCAACTTTAAATACATGTAGCTTCTATACTATCAGTTGGATTTCAACCAAAATTTGTATGTGCTATGTGCACAATAACAGATACGACTATGCGTATTCTTAAGAGCAACCAGTGTTGCCAACTGTTAAAAAATGGTGTCTCTATTTTTGTTTCCCTAATATCAATATATCATAAAATATGCAAGCCAATAGCTCTAAAATTTGCACACGTATAGTACCCGACATTCTAGATTAATTTGGAGTAATTAATATACGCCAGTGCTGCCAACATGATTCTAAGCCTGCTGATAGGTCCAATTTTAAAATGTCTGTATCTTCCATACTAACAAATGGATTTAATTCAAAATTAACACAACAAGAGATCATATTATTGCGGATTATTTCTGACCAATACATGTATGTCATTGTTGCCAACATGATTTTAAGCGCGCTGTTAGATCCAATGTTTAACTGCATGTAACGTCCATGCTATCCATTGGACTTCAACCAAATTTTGTATTCTGTACCTTAAGAGATGGAAACAAGAATATATTCAGTCACCAGGGCTGCCAACTGTAGTTCTCTATTAGGCTACATTATGCCAGTTATACAGTATTTCGAACTAATTAGAAATTTCTATATTACCAATTTAATTTTGCCATTATTCTAGATAGATCCATATAGATTAATCAATGGTATGAATTTTAAATTTTAAGAAAAGTAGGCTCTTTAGTTCGTCACGGAACTTCTTGTTTCTCTTGGGGCTACATAAAAAAACATTGTTTACGCTCAAAATATCCAGTGCCTGCAACACCTAAGGAATGAATCACCGATGCGATAGCAACTGTGACTCCTGACATGATAATGATGATGATGATGATGATGATAATTGTTGTTTTAAGGGGCCTAACATCTAGGTTATCGGCCCCTAATGGTTTGGGTGATCGTGAAGATGATAATGAAATGTATACTAGAACTAAAACTAACTACTAACTTATATACTAGAAGAAGAAAGGGAAAACAAAAGGAGAATAAGGCAAATAAGGGACAGGAGGAAAAGAAATGCCCTCAATCCTCGAAGAATGCGGCTTGAGGGACTTGGAAAGAAGGAGAGCCATGAAAGGCAGATGGGAAAGTGAAAGAGGAGTGGTCCGCCCCACAGGTAATGGATAAAAGGGGGAAAGCCGGACCCAGCTCAGGATTCCTTCGGGGCCGCCAACTCCCGAACTCACCAGCCGTGAGCCCCTGAGGGTGTAGCAATATCCAGGATGCACTAGATGTGGTGGGGCTACACACACCCTTCCTCCTTGAGGGCCTTGAGCAGAAGGCAGGAGATAACATGAAAAGAAAAAGAAAGCTGACCCCTCGCAGAAGGAGGGTATCAGAAAAGATGAGACAAGGGCCAATTAAGGCGGGAAAGGAAGAGACTCCCTAGGCCTCAGATACCCTAATACCGTCGGGGTCGGAAGAGAACAAGAGTTGACCAAGTGAGGTCGACAGGAAAGAAGACAGAGAGGAGCCCAGCACAAGTAAGTGGAAGCAATGCCGAACTCAGCTGGGGCCCCGTGGTCGCCAATCCACTATGGCTTGGATGTGTGTGGTGCCACAGGCGCAGCTCACATAGAAACCTACTAAATAGGTAAACAAGACTTTATAATTTCGCTATCATTTGGTGTAAAAATAACTAAATTATCTTTATTACAGCCTGAGATATTACAAATCAAAATTAAAGCCACCTTTTTCGATGACCCTGTATTTTAGCTATCTAGCTCATATCTCATATCCGATTCCTGAGGCAACTCCCCACAACTGTGTGTCCTCTTAGTTAACACACCAAAGTTCAAATTTATTTTTGATGTGTAACATCTTTCCACTCGGTTGCTGGATATTTTTGTGGGAGTGATTTTGAAAATGGGACGGAAGTGGATCGGAAGGAAGTGTGTGAGACGCACTGCCAGATGGATCGTATCCCTCCTGGACATTCATCAACACACAAACACCATTTTTATTACACACTAATAATACATACCAATTCGAAGACTCTCTTTTTTTTCTTCACTGCCTACTTGATATTTCTATTCTCGCACTGCCTTCTTGAATGTTCTCGCACTGCCTTCTTGATACTCTGCTGCTAATCATATCAATATGACTCATTTTAACAGAATCCATATGTAATTACGTGTCGGTCTGTGAATCAAGAGGTCTGGGAACTGGGCAAGCCTTTCATGATCTACTGCTGTGCACATTGCATTTACTCGCAAGTTGGCCTATTTATAAGGAATTTAAGGTGATGAGCGATGTCGCGTCTATTAATCTAGTTGATCCATATCGTATTCTTTATTTAGGCTGGTGCTGGTGGAAGCTACAAATCATCTAATAAAATGAGTTCCGTATTATAAACTACACTATCTGTAAAACACTCCCTTTTACAATAGATTAATATTTGTGCCAATAATACTATAAAATACTGGTGTATCAACAATTTCACGTGAGGTTTCTTCTATGTCAGATGTTACAAATCACATGCGACTGTTGTAAGGCTCGTGAAGTTTTTTAATCTCTAGTAGACGATGCATACATTTAAGAAAGAGGCTGAGTTATTAGCAAGGGCAAGGGGAACAACAGCAAAATGGATGCTAGTGCTTCAAATGGTGGAAGAGGAATCCTAATATAAGGAATTGTTCTAAAAACCAAAAAAATCTATCATTCCAATTACTCAATAAAATAATTTCAAGATATAAAATTTCCCCTTTTCTTCGGAACTTTTCAACATCAAAACTGATAAGTTTTGACGTACAGTAATTCCTTTTTATTTTTGTTATATTTTAAAATGACCGTCGTTCAAAATTTACTTTAGTTTAATTTTGCTAAATGGAAATGTTCATCAATATGCTATTGAAATTATACAATTTCATAAAAGATTTATGAAAAGTCAAATACACATTTATTTTTAAAAACCCTCAGTCGAAGTCTTGAAGAACATCTCTGGAAGAAAAATCGATAAATTCGTGTTAATTAATCCTTGGGTGCATAAGCCTTTTCTGTACAGATTTACATAAGCCGGGTCTGAGGCCCGGATATGGACTGTAGAGGAAATACTTGTGGGAGGTCAATATCTCTACTTAGTATAAGACAAAGTCTCCGATTCTTGGATGACACGGGTAATCTCGAGAACCACTGGATGGATTTTGATGCGGTTTTCACCATTCTGTAAAGGATATCTCGAGGAATGTATCTGTAGAAAATAATTTATTTATGATCAAAGGAAGCCAAGCAGTAACGATTTCAGTTAAAAAGTCGAAAGAAACCGGACGTCCGTGCACTCATTAAGCTTACGCTGGGCAAACCGTTAAATATATATATATAGTCTACTATGAGGTCGCCTCCGTAGCGTAGCAGTCAGCATGGTTAGCTGCCGCCCCGGAGGTCCTGGGTTCGATTCCCGGCTCTGCCACGAAATTTCAAAAGTGGTATGAGGACTGGAACGGGCTCTACTCAGCCTCGGGTGTTCCAAATGAGTAGAGGGGGTTCGATTCCCACCTCAGCCATCCTCGAAGTGGTTTTCCGTGGTTTCCCACTTCGTCTTCGGGAAAATGCCGGGATGGCCACCTCCTTCCCTCTTCCTTGCCTATCCATCCTGACCATCCATTACCTTCCCTCATGAGGGCCCTGTTCGCTTTGCAGGTGAGGCCGCCTGGGCGAGGTGCCAATCACACCTCACCAGTTGTATCCACTCCGATTAGATGTCCCCAGCTCTAGGACACTGCCCGTAGAGGCGGTAGTGGTGAGTTCCCTCGCTGAGTCCGTGGGATTCACCAACCTGGAGGGTAAACGACTAAGAGAAGAGAGAGAGTCTACTATGAGTGTACGAATTGTTCAGCATGAAAAGTTCTTCAAAAAAGTCTGTGAGAGCATATCTCTATCTTCAATACATCGCCGACTATAAGTGTTTTTACGTTTTCATTTCTTCCAACAATCTCCATTCAATTAATGAAGCGACAGTTTACGAGGTAAATAGTGGCGAGCCTATTACCCCAGATACAGCCAATAGCAAACTGTCGAGTTGGGTTGAGTTAAAACTTCAGAGTAGAGTGGTTGTGTTTGGAGTTTCCCTGGAAGTGCAACCCGGCTTTTCTTCATTTCGCCTGTGAACTTTTCATCCGCAAAATAAACAGTCAAGTTAAGATTGGACGGAAGGGTGATTTGTGTTTCATGCACCTCGCCTTTCTTAAATTACGTCTGACAAGAATTCGTTGCACATGCATCTCCATGATTATATAATTAATAGTCCAGTCAGTGATTTTAACCCATCATGCCGAGACGTAAAACGGATATAGGTCATAGTTCATTGACATAAAAAAGCGCTTATCACGTAATGCATTCATAACTGTTCCCGGACTAAGCAGGGGCGGGTTGCTAGGTAATAATCCAAATGAAATGTGGATATTTCACTGCGTTCATTTAGGTTCTAAAATGGAAATTTAACATCGAAATGAGGAAATAATTGAATCAATTGTGAAAATATATAGGCTATACGAAAGTGTGATTTTAAAACACAATCACACACCATAAAATCATGATGTCCTCACATGAAGTCATCACTAAATTAACAAACTACGGTCTTTGCCAAGTTTTCTGTCAATATCCACACCTCATGTATCATAAAATGAATAAGTAACTGAATGATTGTAAAACACGAGACGGAAAGGCCCGGCTCATGTAAATGTGTGGCAAATTACAACACAGCTGCATTGTTACTCAACTATAAGCAGTAATGCTATATTGGTTCTATTACTGCTTTTGTTCTTAACTGTGAGAGGGATATTGGGAATTTAACACTGCAGTAGTGGTCCGAACACTTTTACCATAGGACTGGCTGCATGGCTTAGCAGCAACGTTCTCGCTTGCTGGGCCCTAGGTTGCAGGCTCGTATCCTGGCGCAGTCAGCTGGCATTTGAGGGTGCACAAATGCGAGGGAGCCGTTTCAGTAGATTCACTGGCACGTTAAAGATCCCCTTCGGGGAAAATTCCGGTACCCCGGCGTCCGTAAAAGCCACAGTAGTTAAAAGGGACGTAAAACCAATAACATTATTATTATTATCCTATTATTACTTTTACCATACATGATTAATAAATCATACCCCGGACCACCGAGGCCCGACTTATGCACTCAAGGGTTAATAGCTTCTGACTAAAGGGAGAATCGGAAATTAGTACCGCAAGTTAGTTACCATTCCGATAATTGTTTGGAGTACAAGTGGTAAACAGTCGGCCCCGTGGTGTTGGGGTAGCGCGCCTGCCTCTCACCCGGAGGCCCCAGGTTCGATTCCTGGCTCCGTCAGGAATTTTAGAAACAGACGTGAGGGCTGGAACTGGGTGCACTCAGCCTCTTGAGGACAATAGAGTGGCTCTCTGACAGTGAGGCAGCGCCCCGGTCACGAAAACCAAGATTAACGGCCGAGGGAATCCGTTGCGCTGACCACGTGTCACCCCAATATCTGCAGGTCAAATGACTGGGCAGTGGTCGCTTGGTAGGCCTAGGCCCTTAATGGGCTGTAGTGACAGAGGCTATTATTTTTATTACAAGTGGTAAGCCACGGAATGCCTGATTTGGGAACTGAACCCATGTCTCTCAAGGTTGGGTGAACCCACTGTTCCGGCCCTGAGACAAGAATTTAATTTTATAGGCAGAACCTAAAATTAAATTCTCATTGTTTTGCTATCAAAATGTATGTGAGGTTGCTTTAGCCTACTTGTTAAAGACTCCACGTAATTCGTTGTTCATTGCGTGGAACACTTGAGGGCGCTCAATAATATCTCTCAGTTTTTAATGTTATTGCTCTTGCTCAGGAACGAGAGATTTCTTTCTAAAGACTTGCGGAACTTGTGTTCTGAAGTTGAACTTGGGAGTTTTATTATTATCGCCGTGAGGAAACTCCAGCTCGCATTCGCGCACTGATTTATTGCCAGCAGCCGGCTGACAAATGAAAGAACCTGCCCCATATCTTTGCTTCAGGTGAACATCCAATTATGTAGAAAGATTTCATACTTCGTTTCATCCCGCGGCACTGATGTCAGGGTTCGGTTCCCGGCTCTGCTAAGTAATTGAATTCTGGTCTGAAGGCTGGAACGATGTAGACTTAGTCCCCGTGAGCTACAACCGACAAGGGGTGGGCTCGATTTCTCCCTCAGCCGTCTTATAAGTTTGAGTGATTTCCCGTGGTTTCCCACTTCTACTCTAGGTTGTACGAAAATCGCGCCCAGGGAAAATTGCACCCACTGAGAAATGTGCCTAAATTGCGCTCAGGGAAAATGCACCCACTGAGAAATGTGCCTAAATTGCGCTCAGGGAAAATAGCACTCACTGAGAAATGTGCCTAAATTGCGCTCAGGGAAAATGCACCCACTGAGAAATGTGCCTAAATTGCGCTCAGGGAAAATAGCACTCACTGAGAAATGTGCCTAAATTGCGCTCAGGGAAAATAGCACCTACTGAGAAATGTGCCTAAATTGCGCTCAGGGAAAATGCACCCACTGAGAAATGTGCCTAAATTGCGCTCAGGGAAAATAGCACTCACTGAGAAATGTGCCTAAATTGCGCTCAGGGAAAATAGCACCCATTGAGAAATGTGCCTAAATTGCGCTCAGGGAAAATAGCACCCACTGAGAAATGTGCCTTAATAGGGTCCAGTCTAGAAATTGTCCTCGTGACAATACTGTTCTACATACAAAACAAACCTAACCTAGAGCTTACGCCCCAGACCCCCTTGCTTGTAGTGCAATCAGTAATTTTCGTCCAGACATTCATCTAAGCAAGTAGCGACCAATAGTTTTGTCCAGACAGTCGTCTAACCAAGTAGCAACCAATGGTTTCGTCCAGACATTCATCTAACCAAGTAGGCTAGCAACCAATAGTTTCGTCCAGACAGTCGTCTAACCAAGTAGAGACAATGGTTTCGTCCGTAAGTTTCGATCTTACCCGCTGCGCACTATATTCAGTATTCATAATACAAAAGTTTATGTTCCTGTTAACAATAATGGTAGCTAAGGGTTTTGTATGGCTCTCCTCTCTCAATAAATTTCACGTTAATTGTGCTGTTATATTGTGAGTGAAATACTGTTGTTGAGAATACGCCCAGCCGCCATTGTTAACGTATGGACTCGCCGTTCTCCTCACTTAGTCAAAGGAAGCCACGTACAAGGTTCTACATTACTGCTAATTTTCGTTGTTGTGTCTTAGAAATACTTCGAGTTATTTATTATAATATTATATTTTTTTCAGGATGGCCGCCAGTAGTTGTATTCAGTGTGTTATTATTATTGCTTATTTCAATAAGGTCCCTCATATGGTACTTCATTCTTACCAAGTTTCACTTTAATTTCGCAATTACATTCTTAATGATTCACTGTTACGATTTAATAACACGCAGTCACCATCTTGGAAATTCAGAGTCGTAATTTTGCTTTGAGCATACGATACTCCACATACGTTTCTACCTGATCACTGAATTTCGTTATTGTAGTTTTAAAACTTATGATGTTATTTATTTTTAAATTATGCAATTTCAAGATGGCTGCACGCGCTATATCCAGTGTGATAAATTTATCAGTAACTCTACTAACGCATCTTACATAATACTCATCTTCCACCAAGATTCGCCTCAATTGTGCAATTACATCCTGAGTTACTAGTTTGTATATTTTAATAGTACACATAGCCGCCATATTGAATCTGTGAGGTCACTGTTCTTTTGCTTTGGACAAATGAAGCAACATATAAGGTTCTATTCTAATACATAACTAGCTATTATACCCGTCGTTGAAGGGTCAGTTATGGCATATTTGCAGATAATATGTCAACAACCCTCCTTGTAGGCAACTTTGGTGGTCATTCTCTAGACAACATATTATATAAAAAGGCACCGGGTCTATCTTACTCTAGAGCCTACATAAAGTTCATATGGCTATCCCTACTCCCTAGTATTACAAAGAAAAGCTCCGATCGATTTGCTATAATTGAGTTTTCGTGTTATAAACATGATCGAAGTTGACAATAACCTTCTCATTTATTCTCATAATAGTAAAGAAGTCAACATAATAATTTTCGAGGCAATCATGGCTGATCGTGTTAAAACCCCCTTCGAGCACTGCCTACACCATGAAGTCTTGCATAGCAGTTTCTGTCACACAAAACACCACTTAACCAATTGAGCTGAAACTTTGTACGGTTTAGTTTCTGTGGACGGCAGCACAGAGGCCTATTCAGATTTTGATACAGTCTACGGCAGCCATTTATACGAGTCTTATCGACTAATTACCAAAATAGTGCGCGAACTCTTAGCTCTATCATAAAAAGCAGCTCACCAAGCGTACTCAACAATCAATAATTTCTCGAGCGTTGTATAGAATTTGAAATGTTTTATGGCAGTTCTTTACAGACAAGGGATAAGAAAAGGATTTAGGTTGGTTGGTTCTTAAGTTTAGGGGCTGCGACAACGCGGTCATGTAGCCCCGTGTACTTTGGGTGTGTGTAGAATCTGTCTGATAACCGGTGTTAATTGTGATGACTGTATTAGTGGGTGTTATCGGTTTTTTGTTAATTTAAGTACTGCAACTTAGAATTTTTCAAATAGTTCCTACTTTTGCCGCCAAGCGCCACCGTCAACGACTACTAGGCCAAGTTCAGAACTTAGCTACTAGACGCCACCGCAGTCGGCTCTTGGCAACGAACGTAGAAACCTAAGAGCGTTGTTTACATTCTTAACCTATCCAATTTAGCTTCACACAGGTGCAATTAGTGGAAGGTTCTTTAACATGCCATAAATCTATGACATGGGACCGCCGGCTTTACTTCCCCTCTGAAGGAAGGCATACTGAGGGATTTTTAACGCTCTTAAAAATCCGACGGCTTCGGCCGGGTTTGAACCCGCTATCTTGGGCATAGAACCTCACCATGCTACCGACTACGCCACCGAAGCCGTGGAAAAGGATTTAAAAATAAATATTCATAAAAGGTGAGAAAGTGTGGATGAAATAATAAGCTTTTACTAAAACCGTTCGACTTACATTCAACTTAATATTAGCGCTCTTTGATAAAATTCCAAAGAGAGGAGCTTGAGGATTTTACCTATTTTTAGGTGCACAAATGGGGATTGAAACAAATGCTTAGCACTGTGAACAAGATATGCAGAATGTCAGTGTGCATACACAGCATTAGCAAAATTTAACACATAACACTTCCTAGTAAAAAAAAAAAAAAGCTGATTTACAACAAGTAGTTCCGTGAAGAACTAAATAGCCTGTTTTCATACATCCTTGTTATGTTAATTGTCTCTATCGACATACAAATTTCAGTTTGATTGCTGTAATAGATTCGCAGATATTGAGAGCCGTCTAAATATTTCAGTTGGTTGCCATGTTGGAATTTTGTATATGTAGGCCATAGAATTATGTACTATTACATGAAGATTATTGCGTAGATGTATTATTCAAACTTTAATCGTATGATTAGGACCAAGATTTTAAAATTTTGCACAGCCGCCAACTTTGATTATGAAAACAATTGAAATAAACTATATGTCAGTGGATTAAAATTTGTATAACCATTTACAGTACCTAGTATGTCTGCGCTCGGATGGTGAAATCGACAGAAACGTCCATTAATATATTTAAATTTCGCGTCGCCGCCATGTTGGATTTCTGCTCACCAGGTTATTGAAAGTCGCATAGGTGAACTTATGTCTATAACCTTTAGCAAGAAACAACCGGGTGAGTTAGCCGTGGTCGTTACGGCGTGGCTGCTGGCAGTTGCTCACATCCGGGAGGCGAGGAGGTTCGAATCCCCCCGCCAGCAACCTTGAAGATTGTCTTCCTTGGTTTCCCATCTTCCTTCCAGGCAAATGCCGGGGTTGGTCCCTAACTATAGGCTACAGCCGCTGCCTTCCAACTCCTCGTCCTTACATTCAAACTTTCCTCCCCAGACAACACTCCACACATCGGTACGTGTAGCTCACCCCATGGATGTCCGCCTAGAAGCAGATACAAACTGGCGAGCCGAACATGTCCTCGGACACTCCCGGCACCAAAAGCCATACGTTAAAAATTAAAAAAGCAACAAACAAAATGTACTATTAGATGACGATTATAGTGTTGTTCAATATTCAAACGTTGACTTCGATCGCATGATTAGGACACAAGAAATAAAAAAGTTAATTTCAAAAATTCACACAGCCGCCATCTTAAGGTTATGTAAACAATTGAACTAAATTAGATGTCAGTGCATTACAATGTGAATAAACATTTGCTGTACCATGTCTATTTAAATGCTTCAAATTTGCTTGGCCGTCATGTTTGTTTTGTACTTAAGAGGTGTATGAAACACACATAGATGAACTTCTAGTAGTGGCCATTATCACCGTACAAAATTTCAGGGTAATATCAGTAATAGTGTCTGAGATATAGAATACCGGTGAAATATTTCGCACAGCTGCCATGTTGTATTGAAAAAATAAAATTTGAAGTGCACGATCTGGGTCGGACAAAATGGTACTATGTCTTTACTGAGTTTCATTGAAATCGCTCCAGCCGTTTAGATTTTATTACACACACACACACACACACACACACACACACACACACACACGAACAAAAGGTGATCTCATAAGCCTATTTTTGATGTGTAACATCTTTCCACTCGGTTGCTGGATATTTTTGTGGGGGTGATTTTGAAAAATGGGACGGAAATGGATCGGAACGATCGAGGTGGCACAAGCTGGCACACTTCCGTTCGATCGAAAGGAAGTGTGCTAGCTGGCAGTGGTGGCTCGAACGGAAGTGTAAGACGCACTGCCAACTCGATCGATCGGTCCAGCTGGCAGTGGTAAGAGAAACAATGAGCGCGCGGTGTCGGAAATTGATACCATGACGTACTCTCGGCCATGTGGAATGTATATGATATACTGAACGGTAAACGCTCATGCGAACTCTGGTGTCAAGTGATTGAAACAAAGCACATGGTACATGTTCGAAGTCTTCGTATCAGTACTTAAATGGTAAAATACCTTAATATCAAACTTTGTAAGTAGTCGGCACTGTCGGTATTATGTTTCTGCACAATGGCTATTCAAATATTAACCCACATAGCGGTAATGCAGTCATCACTATAATATATCGTTGTGGTTATACGAGAATTGAGCAAGCCTTCATGAACTATTGCTGAATACATTCTCTTTACTCACAAGAGGGCCTATTCATAAGGCATTTTATACTCAATTTCACGCAGGAACATTATCGAAACAAGCAAAATATAAATGAAACTTAATTCCGTAATGCAGTACCGTATTATTGGAACGTGGAAATAAGTCACCATCTTGTGCACAATATTTGTGTAGTCGAAATAGCCGTGGGGTTGCCGCCTATGACTGTGAATCTAGAGATCTCGGGTTCGAATCCCGGACGGGGTAGGTATTTTTGCTACCAGATTATCATTTTAAACGATATTTATCATATCAATATGACTCATTTTAACAGAATCCATATGAAATTACGTGTTGGTCTGTGAATCAAGAGGACCTGTTTGTAAGGAGTTTAAGGTTATGAGCGGTGTCGCGTCTATTAATCTAGTTGATCCAAATCGTATTCTTTATTTAGGTTAGTGCTGGTGGAAGCTACAAATCATCTAATAAAATAAGTTCCGTAATATAAACTACAATGTCTGTAAAACACTCCTTTTACAATAGATTAATATTTGTGCCAATAATAGTATAAAATACCTGTGTATCAACAATTTCACGTGAGGTTTCTTCTATGTCAGATGTTACACATCAAATGCGACTTCTGTAAGGCTCGTAATTTTTTTCATAAATGAAAATAGGCTGCAAATTAACCTTCCAGAAAGGCAGCTCGCAGGGAAAGGAAAGAAAACGAAGAACTTAAATGCAATTTATTGATGAACCGATAGTTCCAAAAGGAATGCGTGTGCATGAAGCACATTTTGATACTCTTAATCCATTTCACATTGATCAATTGTTCGTACTCCATAGGTGTAATGTACATTATCTGGTCAAACAGATAACCACAACTGAAGAAGGAAACATGATTAATAAGTAGGGTAACCAGTCTGTAAACTGGTAACAACTTATCTTCCTGTCTCAAACTATGTACAGTAGTATGGGATAGTAACGGAATATGGGATTTGCTCCACAGTAGAGCCGCGTGACGATCGTAAATAACTTGTAAGCTTCCTTCGGAATCATCCTCCTCGAAATAAAGTTGGTATCCGCTGTATTAATTGAGGATTTCCGGGTGTTTTAGAATCTTGGAATGGCATTTGTGTATTAAATGTTCGTTCATTACTCTGAAAAGCCTTCGCCGGGATAGGTCCTTCTAGAAAAAACAAAAGAAGGAAGGAAGCTTTTAATTTTACGTGACTGTTAATCTAGTGATCATGAGTCACGGGACTTCCTTTTTACGTGGAAGCCGAACCACAGGACATGGCAATTCACTTCGAAAATCTAACATGCATTGACCGGTAATCGAACCCGGTCCACATTGGTGGGAGCCGAATTGCTTGACCCCTGCGGCATCATGCCCCCCGAATTCGAGAAAAACACCCAGCGATGTTACCTAAATTAAGGGTACTATTGCATGTGATAAAGATGTGAAATTGGATGCGGGCATGTGATATAGGCTTCAGTTCATTTGCCGCTCAAAACTAATAAGTTAACGTTCAGGCATTCTCATCAGTAGCAAAGCACGGCTATTAGAGCTCGTATTGTACGAGGTACGTCCGGAAAGTAAGTTCCGTTTGGTAATAAAATTAAATTGTGTACAGATACAGAAAAATTATTTATTGCACAACATTCACACCTCTTAAATTACTTTTCCACATAACTGCCGAACTTTTGCAGGCATCTGTCATAGCGTGGCACAAGTTTTTGCATACCTTCTTCATAGAAGTTTGCCGCTTGTGTCTTCAACCAGTTGGAAACATCTTCTTTCAGCTCGTCGTCATTGTTGGAGTGTTGACCGCCAAGGAAAGACTTGAGATGTGTGAACAGATGAAAGTCGCTAGGAGCGAGGTCAGGACTGTACGGAGGATGGTCAAACACGTCCCAGCCAAATCCCTGTAGGAGGTTTTTCGTCACATTTGCAGTGTGTGGTCGTCCGTTGTCGTGAAGAAAAACAACACCCTTTGACAGCAACCCTCGGTGCTTATTCTGTATTGCGCGGCGCAATTTCCTAAGTGTCTCGCAGTAAGCATCTGCGTTGATTGTTTGACCACGCGGTAAGAAATCATTGAGTAAGATGCCTTTCCAGTCCCAGAACACTGTGCACATCATTTTCCGAGGTGTCAAGATTTGTTTCGGCTTAACCTTTGCTGGGGATGAAGTGTGCCTCCATTCCATTGATTGCCGCTTACTTTCAGGGGTGTCGTAAGAAACCCAAGTTTCATCTCCTGTGACTATCTGTGTCAGAAATTCTTCGCCGCCTTCATTGTAACGGGTCAGAAACTGAAGTACACTACCCATCCGTTTTGTTTTGTGTTGCTCCGTAAGAATCTTTGGTACCCAACGTCGGAAAAGTTTACGAAAGTTCAGTTTTTCGGTAACAATTTCATGAATTAGTGATCGTGAGATTTGGGGAAATTCCATAGCGAGAGCACTAATTGTAAACCTGCGGTTTTCCCGGATCTTGTCATCAATCGCGTGAACCAGTTCTTCTGTAACCAAAGATGGGCGCCCACTTCGTTCTTCATCGTGCGCTTCACTACGTCCTACATTGAACTGTCGGACCCATCTTCTCACCATTGAATCACTCATCGCATTTTTGTCCATACACTTCGCAAATTTGCCGATAAATTTCAATTGGTTTCACTTTCCTAGCATTCAGAAAACGAATCACAGATCTGATTTCACAAGCGGCGGGATTTTCAATCAACACCGACATTGTACGAGTAAACATGCACAACAACGCGTACGTGGCTGACAGCGCTCTCCAAATGGCGCACGTTTCTTCTCCTTGATACAGAGCGTCTACCGCGCATATGCGGAACTGCGCTGCAGCGGAACATACAACTAGTTGAAGACACAGGCGGCACACGTCTATGAAGAAGGTATACAAAAACTTGTGCCCCGCTACGAAAAAATGCCTGCAACATTTCGGCAGTTATGTGGAAAAGTAGTTTATGGGTTGTAGAATTTTGTGCAATAAATAATTTTTCTGTATCTGTACACAATTTAATGTTATTACCAAACGGATCTTACATTCTGGACGTACTTCGTATATTTCCCAGATGGCGGTTCCGTGTATTATTCACTATAATACCTTTGTGATCTGGTAAATTGGGCTCTCCCCCATAAAAAGACTCATCTTTAACCACTATTCAGAGTTATTACATAATTACATCAGAATTTATTCATTTTAATGCTTAATGTTATGCTTGTCCCTCATATTGGATGTATAGTATCCATGCACTTGTTCTCTCAGTAGAGCAAACATCCTATACAGTACTAACTTAATGCCAAGCATCCAAATTCTAAGATTAATAGATGGTGCTTAATCAATTTTACTATTTTATGTACTCAAGATGGTGGATGCACGTAATGTTCTGTGTGATACGGTAGTCCTGTAATTCGCGCAAATGATGTTCCTCATAAAGGAGTCCCCTGTCAACACTTTGATCGGCAGGTTACAAATTACAATCTAATTTATCGATTTTGATGTATTAATAGTATGTCTGGCCATAATCTTGAAAATAGGATGTCCATGAGCTTGTGTCCTCATGAAAATAAATCTCCTATACAATACTGCCACTTTCCAAAGAATCGAAATTCTAACTTTATTAGATGTTTGATAACTTTAACTCTCTTTCTCTGCAGCCCATTGAGGGTCTTGGCCTACTAAGCGACCAGAGACTGCATGTTTGCAGCATAACGCGTGGTCATCGCGACGTGTCCCCTAGACAGTTTATCTTGGCTTTCTTGACCGCGGTAGCTGCCTTTCGGAACAGAGTGTTAATCACTTATCCATACGCGGCTGAGAACACCCCATTTTAGCCTTCACACCAGTTATAAAGCCCTGCACAGAGGCAACAATGAACCTGGGATCTCCTTGGTAAGGGAAAACGTGCAACCCTTACACTACAGGGTCGGTAGATGGCGATAAAGCGTTTTCATATTTCAGATATTCAGGATGACAGATGCGCGTATTATTCGTTACGTTACAACTCAAGGAATATGTACTGTATGTGAAACTTCCTAAATTCCATTTTTGGTGAGTATTGGTATGTTGTTGTTGTTGTTTGAGTCTTCAGTCTTTTGACTGGTTTGATGCAGCGCTCCATTCCTCCCTGTCCTGAGCTAATCGTTTCATCTCTACATAGCTACCATACCCTACGTCCGAGGCAATCTGTTTAACATATTCTAACCTTGGTCTACCCGTACAGTTCTTGTCCTCGACCCTTCCTTCCATAACTAAGAGCTTGCTATTCCTGGGTGTCTTAATATGTGTCCTACCAACCTATCTCTTCTCTTCATTAGCAGTTGCCAGAAACATCCCTCCTCTCCCACTGGTCTTAATACCTCTTCGTTTGTAACCCTATCTACCCATCTGATCTTCATTCTCCTGTAACACCACATTTCAAACGCTTCAATTCTCCTTATTTCTGCTGCACCAATAGTCCAAGTTTCACTTCCGTAGAGTGCCACGCTCCAGACAAAGGCTTTCAAAAGTGACTTCCTAACACCTAAATCTATATTCGATGTCAACAGATTCCTTTTCTGTAGAAATGCTTTCCTTGCCTGAGCTAACCTACTTTTTACATCCTCTTTGCTTCGTCCATCACTGGTTATTTTGCATCCTAAGTAACAGTAGTCTCCTACTTCCTTTAGTTTTTCACCTGCCAGTTTGATGTCCATAGAGGATTCTGATTTATTTCGGCTGCATTCCAATTTTTTGTTTTTCATTTATTAATTTTCATCACGAATTCCTTCCTCAAGACGGAGTCCATACCATTCAAAAACTCATTCAAATCCTCAGGTGTGTCGGCCAAGAAGACTATGTCATCGGCACATCCAGAGTTGAATTTATTTCTCCTTGAATCTTCACCCCCACTTTAAATTTGTCTACAATTTCCTTCATTGCTTGTTCAATGTACAGATTGAAAAGTATGGGTGATAAGTTGCAGCCTTGCCTTACACCTCTCTGAATACCAGCTTCTCTCTCATGTCCTTCAGCTCGAATGACTGCTGTTCGGTTTCTGTATCGATTGTAGATCACCCTTCGATCCCTGTACTTTATTCCCATCGTTTTCAAAATGTCAAACAATTTAGTCCAATCAACGTTATCAAAAACCTTTTCTAAGTCTACAAATGCCATGAACGTTCTCTTATCTTTCCTTATTCTACCTTCCAAAATCAGCCTAAGACTTAGTACAGCTTCCCTTGTTCCAACATTTCTCCTGAAACGAAACTGGTCTTCACCCAACTCCGTTCCTATCTGGCTTTCCACCCTCTTGTAAATTATTCTTGACAGGATCTTTGAAGCATGAGTAATCAAGCTGATTGTACGGTAATCTTCACATCTGTCAGCTCCCATTTCTTCGGCATAGGGATGATAACATTCTTCTTGAAATCAGAGGGTATCTCACCTGTCTCATAAATCCTACACACCAAGTGATATAACCTGATCCGACCTTCATCTCCTATGCAGCGTAGCAACTTAATCGGTATATCATCTATGCGTGGTGCTTTGTACCTGCTTATGTCTTCCAATGTTCTGTCAAATTCTGATCTCAATATTAAATCTCCTTTCGCATCCTCATCAATTTCCTCCTCCCTTTCCATTACATGATTCTCAATCTCCTTTCCCTTATACAAACACTCTATGTAAGCTTTATGGATTATATTACTTGAAATTTACGCTTGGCCGCCATATTGAATTAATTCAACCTATTAATTTGTAATTTAGCTCTCCAACTACCTGTTTTGTGTGGCACGCGAGATCTGATCTAAATTTAGTAGGGATCCGATGATTGATTGATTGATTGATTGATTGATTGATTGATTGATTCAGCCGGTAGCCGACCTATTATGAAAATTCAGGTTGGAGCTTTTTTATTTTTGATAACATGGCGGCAATATAAACGGAGTGACTACGGTATACAGGAGAAGGCCTACTTTCGTAGCAAGTTCCATTCAATTCAGTGCATGCATTTGGGGAGTGATGTGGGGGGATTAAACACAGATGGACACACAAACGCACAGCTAATGACCCTGCGTGATCTCATAATCCTATTTAGCTTTATTTTATGAAAGTAGCATAAAATACGTTTAAGAATGTTTGACACAATTAAGGGAAATTTTATATCAAACAAGATTAACATACCTATTGATATAGTTTTTGAATTGTTCATTCTGAAAATAATTTTTCCATACGTTCAACCTTCCCTCATACATGCTCGCCCTATGAGGTGTAAAGTGGAACTATACAATACCTCCCTAGAGAATGGCGAATACTTACACTTGCTGAGTAAATGTCCCTTATTTTTCACATTAAATCCATGAATATACTAATATATCTGAAGCTCGCAGGATGTTGTTAACCAAATCCTACATCACAATGCTAGGTAAGTTTACAGATAGTTCGATTCCCGGTCAATGCATGTGAGATTTTCGAAGTGAAATGCCATGTCCTGTGGTTCGGATTCCACGTAAAAAGAAGGTCCCGTGGCTCATGATCGCGAGATTAATGGCCAAATTAAACTACGGTACAAGCTTCCTTTGTTTACAGATAGGTTACTCGCATAATACAGCATTGGACTCATCTCCTTGATCAAAGAAAATGGACAATACTGAATTAGAACCGCACGAGCGAAGTTTACAGTGTCATGTTCTTAGCCTGCGCAAGGCAAGCGCATCTGGGTTCCTTTACAGGTGAAGCGAGCAGGAGAATAATAGGACACACCATCCATCACCGCCGCACCACACCGAGCGCCGACAGCATTCTGCAGCTTGAGGGGCGGGATGAAAGGCGGCAGCCTGAATTCAAGATGAACTATGCCCAGGGAGAACAGCAGCTCATTCTGCAACGAGTTGGGTTCCATTTATAAGTAAATGTCATTATTCAATGTTAAAATAATGATCAGCATTGATAGAACCAATATTAGATGACAATCATTAATGTTATTGCTCCATCCTTTTTACTGTACATGACCATCCATGTTATCTAAGTGGTGTACACCACCATCTCTGTTTCTCTCATGTTTATCCTTGTCTGGACATATAACCATCTCTGTTTATTTCATGGTATCCTTGTCTGGACATATCACCATCTCTGTTTATACCATGTTATCCTTATCTGGATTTATCATCTCTGTTTCATGATATGCATTGCAAAATATATCATTATCTCTGTTCATCCCGCGGTATTCTTGTCTAGACATATCACCATCTCTGTTTATCCCATGGTATCCTTGTCTGGACATATCACCATCTCTGTTTATCCCATGGTATCCTTGTCTGGACTTATCACCATCTCTGTTTATCCGATGGTATCCTTGTCTGGACATATCACCATCTGTGTTTATCCCATGATATCCTTGTCTGGACACATCACCATCTGTGTTTATCCCATGGTATCCTTGTCTGGACATATCACCATCTGTGTTTATCCCATGGTATCCTTGTCTGGACATATCACCATCTGTGTTTATTCCATGGTATCCTTGTCTTGACATATCACCATCTGTGTTTATTCCATGGTATCCTTGTCTTGACATATCACCATCTGTGTTTATCCCATGGTATCCTTGTCTGGGCATATCACCATCTCTGTTTATCCCATGGTATCCTTGTCTGGACATATCACCATCTGTGTTTATCCCATGGTATCCTTGTCTGGACATATCACCATCTGTGTTTATCCCATGGTATCCTTGTCTGGACATATCACCATCTCTGTTTATCCCATGGTATCCTTGTCTGGACATATCACCATCTCTGTTTATCCCATGGTATCCTTGTCTGGACTTATCACCATCTCTGTTTATCCGATGGTATCCTTGTCTGGACATATCACCATCTGTGTTTATCCCATGGTATCCTTGTCTGGACACATCACCATCTGTGTTTATCCCATGGTATCCTTGTCTGGACATATCACCATCTGTGTTTATTCCATGGTATCCTTGTCTTGACATATCACCATCTCTGTTTATCCCATGGTATCCTTGTCTGGACTTATCACCATCTCTGTTTATCCGATGGTATCCTTGTCTGGACATATCACCATCTGTGTTTATCCCATGATATCCTTGTCTGGACACATCACCATCTGTGTTTATCCCATGGTATCCTTGTCTGGACATATAACCATCTCTGTTTATACCATGTTTATCCTTGTCTGGACATATAACCATCTCTGTTTATTTCATGGTATCCTTGTCTGGACATATCACCATCTCTGTTTATACCATGTTATCCTTATCTGGATTTATCATCTCTGTTTCATGATATGCATTGCAAAATATATCATTATCTCTGTTTCTCTCATGTTTATCCTTGTCTGGACATATCACCATCTCTGTTTATCCCATGGTATCCTTGTCTGGACATATCACCATCTCTGTTTATCCCATGGTATCCTTGTCTGGGCATGCAAAGTTTTGAAGCAACTATTATATAATAATAATAAAGGAACTGCGCACAAATGTGCATTACATTCATTTTGGAGTGACCCAACAAGGAAAGTGTTCTCTTAGAGCAATCACTAAAATGGTGTCGACCACATCGTTTAGCACACACACTGTACAGAAGGTCCATGAAAGCCACGTCGCACGCACAGCTTATGATGGAAGCCACGTCGCACGCACAGCTTATGATGGAAGCCACGTCACACGCACAGCTTATGATGGAAGCCACGTCGCACGCACAGCTTATGATGGAAGCCACGTCGCACGCACAGCTTATGATGGAAGCCACGTCGCACGCACAGCTTATGATGGAAGCCACGTCACACGCACAGCTTATGATGGAAGCCACGTCGCACGCACAGCTTATGATGGAAGCCACGTCGCACGCACAGCTTATGATGGAAGCCACGTCGCACGCACAGCTTATGATGGAAGCCACGTCGCACGCACAGCTTATGATGGAAGCCACGTCGCACGCACAGCTTATGATGGAAGGCACGTCGCACGCACAGCTTATGATGGAAGCCACGTCGCACGCACAGCTTATGACGGAAGCCACGTCGCACGCACAGCTTATGATGGAAGCCACGTCGCACGCACAGCTTATGACGGAAGCCACGTCGCACGCACAGCTTATGATGGAAGGCACGTCGCACGCACAGCTTATGATGGAAGCCACGTCGCACGCACAGCTTATGATGGAAGCCACGTCGCACGCACAGCTTATGATGGAAGCCACGTCGCACGCACAGCTTATGATGGAAGCCACGTCGCACGCACAGCTTATGATGGAAGCCACGTCGCACGCACAGCTTATGATGGAAGCCACGTCGCACGCACAGCTTATGATGGAAGCCACGTCGCACGCACAGCTTATGATGGAAGCCGTGTACGGCAAGTCTATTCACAGCACTCCTCATTTCATTGTTAGGCTCGGTCAAATTTTTATTAGACATGGAATCAGTCCCATAGAATTCCAGGTCGATTTCCGCTCGCTTTCTTTGTCTCATCCTGAGGAATTCCTGTTCTTGTCTTGTATTCTAATTCTTAAATCTTCAATAAGAATAGTTTCTCCAGCTAGTTCATAGGTTAGCCTGGAAGGGGATATTTTTGAGATTCCCAAAGTTCTTTTTAAGAATATCGCCTTGACATTTTTTACAACTCTGAGGTTGGATAATGTTAGGTAATCCCATATTAGGTGCAACCCATAAGTTAGGGCTGGAAGAACCGAATCTGTGTGAGAAGCGCACAGCGAATAAAGCGCACATACAGGTATTTGCGAAGAAAGCGCACAAGGGCCAATGTGACAGTTTAGGGTAGGGGTTACGTTACCAGGAAATGAATACTTGGAGCTGGTTGGAGGTGAGTCATCACGCAATACAATAGCTCAGGTTCATTCCTCCCGAGCAGCCGCCCCACCTCACCGACCCCTTCTTTGTCATTCCTGTTCTGATGGTCCTTCAAGTCACTTCGTAAGCAGCAATAATCTGTTTTAGTGTTTTAAACTTACTTGTGTTAAAGTTATTTTACTAGTATACCTAGTGTTTTGAACGTTTTCTTTCTTTTTAGTATGTATACATGGTTTAGTTATATTATGGAAGTCTTAACTACTAACAAGGGTAAGCCTGCAGCACATTATAACGGATACGCATATAGGGAGTTTAGGAAGAATATAGATGGGTTAATAGTTTGGCGATGTCAGAAGGAAAGGTCAAGTAGGTGCCGTGGAATGTTAAAAAGTAAAAATGGCGAAGTTTTAGAAGTTACTGATCACTCATGTGCAGCACCGGACACAGCCAGATTGGAAGTTATGAAGAGCATCAACGTTGCAAAGAAGAGAGCCCGTGAAGAAGACACGTCCATTTCAAAGATCTACAGAGAAGAACTGGGAGAACTCCACAACAAGGGCTACAATTTTGTAACAGAAATGCCGCAACAACTCACCACAAAAAGAAGTACGTACATACAGAGAAACAGTGCGCGTGGAACCCAAAAGGAGCCTAAGACTAGAGAAGAAGTAATTTTAGACGAAGAATTGCTTCAGATGAACGACGGATCAAAATTTATGTTAGTGGACGAAGGCTCAGAGGAACGGATGATCATTTTTTGTTCAGAAAAAGGAAAAGAGTGCTTGAGGAACCTACAAGGCTTTTTCATGGATGGAACGTTTAAAAGTTGTAGTAAACAGTTCGGTCAAATTTACACCATCCATGCTGATTATGGAAGCTCCGACACAGAAACTAACGTTTATCCAGTTGTGTTTGGCCTACTTCCAAACAAGAAGAAAACTACATACGTTCGTTTTTTTCGTCATGTACTGCAAGCAGTCCCAGAATGGAATCCAAGACACATCCACGTTGATTTCGAGGCGAGTGCAATAGCTGCAATTAGAGAAGTTCTGCCATCAGTTGAAATCCATGGGTGCTACTTTCATTTGAAAAAATGTCTGTGGAGAAAAATACAAGAAATTGGACTGACATGTGAATATAGAGAAAATGAAGAAATCCGACTGTCCACTCAAATGTGTGCTACATTAGCCTTCTTGAAAACTGAAGATGTCCAAGATGGCTGGGTCGAAATTCACTCACAGGCTCTTGAAAACCCGAAATTAACTCGCTTCTTCGACTACTTCGTCGAACAGTGGCTGCATAATGACGAAATTCCTATTGAATTGTGGAATTGCTATGCTAGGCGACACAGGACTACGAACGCGGTGGAAGGTTGGCACAACAAAATCAACAATCTTCTTGGACGACCCAACCCCAAAATCAGAGATGTCATACTTTGTTTCAAGAGTGAAGCGGAGGAATCTTCTTGTATATACATGAGGATAGAACTGAATTTAGCTGGGAAATAGAGGAAGAAAACTTACATCGAGTTGGATAAGAAACTGGAAAGAACTGTGAAGAAGTATGAAGAAAATGGTGACATCACAGCGTGTTTAAAGACAGTTTCATATCTACAAAAACTTGGCTAGACCTTCTTTCTAGAAGAAAAGCAAGACCCGAAAAGAATGTAAATAGTAAACAGTTAATATTGACGAAGCTACATTCATGCTGATTTAAAGCAAGCCTAAGTATACTTTAAAACTGTAAATATATTTAAAAAGTTAACATTGACGAAGCTATACTCAAGCTGATTTTAAACACGCCTAAATGATTAAAAATATTTAGTAATTAATCATTTAGCCAGTCCACAGCCTGGATAAAGTGTGATGGGAATCAGAAACTAATTAATTCAACTTTTATTTTCTGTGTAACACTCCTTATTTCTAAGAAGATAGGGGCGGGATTCCTTCTGTAACTCCAAAAGGGTTGACTGTGCGCTTTCTTCGCAGTGCGCTTTTCTCGCAGTGCGCTTTTTTCGCGACACCGGAAGAACCTTTACATAGAATAGCGTCATTGCTGTTCATAGAGACAATTTAGTGGGATCGGTGACATCATATATGTTTCTGATAGCTGCCAAGTACCTTTCCCTCACATGGCTTCTGAAGGAATTACCAGATGGTTGAAAAGTGATTCTTAATTATATAAAAGAATTCACAAGTTCCAAGACTGTTTCATTGCTTTGTATCCTGTCATTTGTCGCTAGTCTTCCTCCTTTCCGGAAATCCATTTGAACTGTCTTCATCCTTTTGAGTATGAGACTGTTTCTGTCAGCTTATTCATCAAGTCTATCCATCACCGCTTGGAGATCTTCTCTATTGCTTGAGCCTAAAGCAATATCATCCGCATACTGGTACAACGCGACCGATGTATTAAGGGTAATGCTTGTGATATCTGCCAAGGCTATGTTGAATAATAGCGGACCGCGTTATTCTGGAGAATGGGTTTTGAGGCAGTTATGCCGTCTTGTATCATGACCCTGTTGTAAGCAAGTATGCTATTTATTGCTATAGTCAGTGGATTGTCTATTCCAATAATTTCCGCTAGTTTACGAATGAGCATTTCCCTATTTAAGAATTACAAAGCTTTCTTGAAATCCACAAAGATGACATAGAATTTCCCCTTTAGTCGACTAATAGTGTCACGTATGTTGTCTTAGAGGTTCTTGACCGCGTGTAGTGTTCGTCTTCTCCTCACGAATCCAAATTGCTGTTCGGGAATCTTACTTTCTGTTTCTGCAAGTAGTCTGTGCTCCAAGATCTTGGCGTAGATCTTATAGATGGTATTTTCGAGGGCGACTCCTCTCTGTTTCCTTTACCTTTGAATAGCATTTTGATATCTGACTGTCTCCACCTTTCCGGGATTAGTCCAGTTGTAAAACATGAGTTGAAATGTGGTTCATTTATGAATCAGAGTTTGACAGGTGTCTTTTAAATTTTCGTTGAAAACCCCATCCGGCCTGATTTCTGTTTTTATTTTTTTGCAGACTGAATATCTGATTTGACTTCCTTCCGATTTATAGGTATTGCGGATTTTATCGAAGTGGAAATGCTCGATCAAGATTTTGTTCATCAAGGATCTCCGACAAGTGTGCAACTCTGGAGAAGGGCAATTAGCTTGTTGCTTATGGGCGATGTAAGGATCCTTCATGGCTTCTTGAGCTTTTAATTTCGTCTGTTTCTCAAGATATTGCGCTTTCATTTGTTTTATTAGTTCCTTATATGTTTTCATTTTCCCTGCATAGTCGGCATAGGTGGATTCCACACATGTTCTACGTGCCTTATGGAGCAAGTCCAAAGTATCTTGTCTGACCATGTAGCATTCCTTGTCAAACCACTGTTTGGCGGTTCCCGGTGCCTTCTTGATTTGTGCTTTTCTTATGAGATTCAGAACATCGCCCAGGGCGATCATCTGCGGAACTCTTTCTAAGTCATCTTTTCCTTCCTCGATAGTAGGGAAGTGAAATTTTCTTGTAATGCACGTGTTGTAAATCTTCTTCGTCGCTGGAGTTTGATTCCCTATCTTCACCTTAATAGTGATAGTGACAGGTATGTACTTCCTCAGAACTACTGTCGGATGTGAGGACATAACCGCTCGATTAAGGATTGTTAGGCTGTCTCCTTTTATAGAGAAAAGAGCAAAGGTGCTTCTACCATTAGGAACCAAGTAGGTTACTTCTTCCTATATATTACGAAGTTTATAACCATCAACTTGTAGGTAGACGAGAATGATAGTCTAATGGTCAGGTTTGTCAATTTGACAGTTTAAGTCACCCCCAAGAATCACGTTTCTGACATACTTTACCGAAGTTATTGCCTTTAATATATGTTCGATTGCATCAACTGTTGTCCTAGCAGGGCTTATATACATACCTATGATGGTAATTTTTTCTGTCTTGATTATTAGCATATTTTCTTCTTCATGTACTTTCTGTGGTGTGCCAATGCCAATGCATCCTCGGTAGAAAATACTAACTCCTCCTTTTGGCCTCCCTCACTCTTTGGGAGTGGCTAGGACATGTTGCTCTCAAATTGTGGATAACTAATAAGTTCATGATGATAATAATAATAATGATGATGATAATTGTTGTTTTAAGGGGCCTAACATCTAGGCTATCGGCCCCTAATAAGTTCAGTAAGAATGTCTGTGTAAATATGGCAATATCGAATTGGAACCAGGAATTATCAGCGAGAAAGAAACACAGTGATTTTAAGTCCTCTACATTCCATAATACAATGTCGTGATTCAATGCCTTAGACTTAGTCGTATTGTATGCTCCTATTCTTTTCTTATAACTCTACACCAGTTCGTTCCCTTGAGAAGCGAAAAGGTCGTTCCTAAGTCTCTCTACATTCCAATTAGGAACTGTAAGCATTTCCAACGTATTCGTTCTGTTGAGAGCTTCGCTGCCCCCTGTATTTCCATGGTGAATGAAATGGCCGCAATATGATCCCAGTAGGCCGGAAGTCTTCTGCATATATAGAAGGGGTATGCCGACATTGAAAGCCTCGTTTCTCCAACAGCTTATCTCTCCTCTTATCTTATTTTGTTGAAAGTAATGCACCAAATCTTCTTGTGTATTCTATGTCCATAGTCTCGCCACGTAGAGTCAGGCATATTTTTCGGCCGTTGGTAGTATCCCTGTGTCTTGCATCTTCCCAATTACGTTGTCGTTTGGCCTTGATCTTCTCCGCATGCTGGTTACCTTTTGCCAATCATTGTAATTGATTTCGTCATTGTGCATTGCTTCTATGCCCTTCTGTTTATTGGCATTGACTGAGTAGCCTAGCATTTCCAGTCTCCTTTCCTCCTTTAGTATTGAAAAATTCATATCCATTATTACGTTCCCCGCTGCATTTGCGAATTCTTCATATTCTGCCTCAGATGTCTCTCACTGCCTCTTAATGACAATGATGTTTCCCTGTTGTTGTGATCGCGGTGTTTTCAATGTTGGCAGTAAGATTTCAGCTACTGGTATCTGTTTGGCATAATGTCTCTTGCAATTTTATTATCTATTATCTGTCCCTTCCTTTTATATTGATCCTGTCTGTTCTTCATGGCTTCTGATACCCCTTATAGTATGATTTGACTGAAATCAGTCATCCATGTTCCTAATGTTCCTTTTAGTGCGAGTATTGTCTCCTGCTTGTCATTAATTTTGTTGTTTACTGTGTTTATAATACTGCGGAATTCTTCGCATAGCCATAGCAGACTTATAGATTTCCGTTTCTTGGCTTGAATGTCGCTGGCTGTCATGCAGGTGCATTTGTTATGATATATTCTGTTGCAGGATCCATCGCATCTTGTTACGTTCCCTGCACCGTAAGTTACGACATCGTCACGTGTATTGCACCTTCTTTGTTCATGACGATGTTCTTCTTGTTCCATAGATGGTCCATAGATGGCAGAATCTCCTTGACTCTCGTCTCGCATTATTGTGTCGTATCTGTTCTCTCTGGCAGTAATTCACTTCCATTATTACCAGCTCTGCCGCTCTTCGCTCCATCTGTTTTATAACCCCTATGATTTCCAAAATGACGGAGTTTGCAATATTTTATGTATATTCTTGGACTTTATCCGCCTGCGCGTTGATTATCCTAGCAAATGGTAGCTGAGTGTTATATCTTTCCATGTGTAGGAGGGTGGCGGAACCCGTATGAACCGACTTATTGCCGTTTTCAAGTAGATATTTTATAATCTACACTAGGATTAATAGAAATAACACTACCTAACTAACGACACTGCACATGGACAAGTTATACTTATTCTTGTGCGTTATATCACTATACAGTATGTCTTGCCACTATTTAACTTGCACAACTCATATGTTTCTCTTTTGTAACTCTTCAGTCGGTCAACACGAACTTGCCCAATGTCTGGGCAGGGTGCAATGCATATAATATGTAAATGAAACTCCTGAAAAAAAACATGTATTTATGATCACTAATGAACTGGGGAAATTTTCAGGATTGCTCATTTCGACTTTCAAGCGGACATCATCAGATCCTGATCACAGTGTTGAGGTTTAAATTTATGTACAAATATATTATCTAACTACTAATTGTAGTGCGTACGATTGCTGTTTATAATACGTATTAGTCTGTAGTCATATCAAGGGAAAAATATAAGTGTTCAGTATCGCTTGAAAGATATGCTTGCAGTGAGTTGGTATCACACGGGATGCAAGCAGAGAAACATCGAACTTCCTAATAACAACGCTAGTTGGCAGTGGCGACTGCTGATTTTTGTAATGTGTAGGACGAAATATGATAGGCTTAGCTTAAGATAATTGTTATAGCTGGGCTAAATTGAGATAATAGACTCAGTCTAATATTAATTATTCAGTCGCACATTGCGATCACATTACACAATACAATACAATCGAATACCACTCCAAAGATGTGCACACGCTGAAAACACACTATCCATTGCGATCGCGCGAAATCGTAACCAATAAGCCTGTAGTGTTGGTTTAAAATCAACCAATAGCGAGACTTGAGGATCTCAGTAGATGTACTCAGAGTGCCATTAAACAGACCAAACCTGACCCTTCCCCCTCAAGGGCTCCCATACATTTCTAAACCTATAAACACGTGCCTTGAGGATGCAAGGATTTCTTCCTCAGCTTTCTACTCTGGGCGGTGAAGGTCACACTTCACCCATCTAGGGGTGAATAGAGAGCTAGAACAGTGACCGTGAGACAGAGCTTATCGAGAGGGCGCGCAAGGTAGCCCCAAAGACCATTATACAATACAATCAATTGAATTTTTTTAAACAGTTTCAGCTGAGCGCTGACTGTAGGATGATCCTCACGTCCTACATGGAGGAATCACCACTGCTAGTTGGGCTGCATAAAACAATATTATTAGTGACAGCTGATTCATCCGGTATAGCTGAATATAGCGCGCAGAGGACAAATTGAAATGATAAAATGTGAAAATAACTCTGTATATGTTTACAGATAGGATATCTCAAATTGGCATTAATGTAGAATCGTATATGGGCTTTGTATGCCAAAGGGAAAGGAACAAACCCGCCATATATTCGAGATGGTGGCAGAGATTACTTTTGAAACTTAAAAATCAACAACTCAGTATCCAATTGCGCAATTAACACGAAGCTTTGTAATAGGAGAGAAACAGATAAGATTAGTTATAAGCCTATCACTTTGTATATAGGACGCAGCCGCCATCTGGAATATATCAGGCATCGACAATGCATTATTTATTTAAGTTAGAATCACGAAACGCAGCAAATATTTAGTCTCACATAGAAAGATTTCTCTGCAGAAGGCGCGATATAAACGATTCCATACATTCAAGATGGACGTTCTTTTCTCATGTTACAATCACTTCCTTTGGGTGCAAGTGGTGAATTACCATGGAACTTAGTAAACGGGGATTCTTATATACTCTAGGATACATTTTCTAACGTATATCACAAGAGCAATCAATTATACTCATTGGCAAGGACAAAGAGTTGTAACTATACCCATACATTTACATTTACATGTTGTTTGTTAATTGGGACGTGGGGTAACAGCAGGATATAGTGTCCAGGGGCTACGCGACACCACTTATATTAGGTGATTGCGCACGGTGCACACTTTTGATCGTTCACTCCTTTTAATTAACTCAGGCATTGCAGTGTAGTAGCGCGATGATATCTTCTGAACGTACTGGTTATATGTGCACACATTGATAGTTGAACAAGTCTTCTCGTCCTTTAAAGTAGCTCATGGTATGTACTGTTTACAACCCATCAAGTATTGAAGAAGTAAAGTTAATAGGAAAGCATGAGATTTCTTTCGATCTAGAATATTATGTCAACATACTTATAGATCACACAACCATACGAGTCATTCTGTTTAAGATTTAATTCCATGTTGCCGTACCGTATTCAATATTACGACCATATAAACACTGTACATATTAATGTCTCTTTTTAATACGTCTTCATAATGTTGTCTCATTCCCAGATGAACTCATCTGGTGAGTTTGGTATTAGGTAGGACAGCCTCCCATAGAGACCTTTCGTCACAAACTCATTTCACCCCACTGAGAAAGGAATAATGAGACATACAAATCCACTGTTATTTATGGATTAAATTATGCACAATTCAAATTCATGACTGCATTCAATAATTATAGTTTCTTATTTTCAAATCACGTTTTCATGCCTTTAAAGGCAGTAGTGCACCCTCTCATTAGATGTAATATCATATTGGTGACAACCTGCAATTTACCCATATCGTGAACACAAACGTGACACATCTCAAAATTGCCTATGGTTTAAAGTTTAAAAACAGTATCAATATAGGGTTTCTAGCGCAATGTGCTGTATGCTATGGAAGCTTACATTTCGATGGGTAGACTATTAAACACTCTCTTCTTGCAACTACCTATAAAACCACTAGATGAACTTTCTTTTACCTCTCCATAAAAATCAAATTTCTGTACAAAGTATGATTTGATTTTATGCCACCAAATTAATGATGCATGCATCAATGACACACTTCTGCATATGGCCAATATCAACATCATGAACTACAGTATTTCTTCAGCTCTGCAAATCTATGAATAAAAACTCCCACCTACAGTTGGAGTTCGCAGGTCATTGGGGAAGGTTTCGAAAACTAGCTACTCAACATAAAAGCTCCAGGCATAGAAAGTAGGCTAACAAGAAGGCAGTGAGGTGATGATATTATACAGAGTGAAAAACAGTTACATAGAAAGCAGAGCTAAGCTGGAGGATTACAAGCAACACTCAGTTAAACTTACACAGAGTATGAAGGAAGAGAGGAAATACATGCAGAGCATGCTTATGAATATGCTATTAATTAATAAAACATGCAAGGAAATTCAAAGTTGACAGTTTGGTTTCATTAACACGGTGTGTGTTTAAATACATATTGATTAATATGAAACGGCCAAAGTAATGCTTTAGCGGTAAGAACTGCTTTGACGTCCTGCTGTGTCTGTTTAGAATTTTAATTTTCCTCTGAATTTGGTTTTGTTAGGTTTTATTAGCTTTGATGTATTTAATCAATCACACCCGCAAGGAAACACGAGATGGACTCTAGAATTATTTTACTGGATATTTGATGAGATAAATATAATTGAAAATAATTCATTTCGATCTATATAGACTTGACACACGTAAATGAAATACGGTTCATGCATTGAAATATCCGATGAAATCTTGTGATCAATCTAGCACGATATTTGTATGTTAAATTTCTCAAAAGCTGCTAAAGATGTACGGAAAGTTTACTGTGATGACTTGGTCAGAAAGATATTGTTACAAGCTGAATGCAACACCGTATTTCATTACACCCTGTGCATACATATACGGTAGAGATACCTTGAAATTCAGTAATGAGCATCCAAGTACAGAAATTGAATCTATGATATCAGGTCAAATCGGATATTGTGAGTTAGTTATACATTGAAGTTATCCTATTAATGGTTCATAGGTCATATTATGTACTCGTGATTATCACGAAGGCATTTCACAACTTTATTCACTTTCGTTGAAGCCTCCGTGGCTTAGGCGGCAGCACGCCGGCCTCTCACCTCTGGGTCCGTGGTTCAAATCCCAGTCACTCCATGTGAGATCTGTGCTGGACAAAACGGAGGCAGACAGGTTTTCCTCCGGGTACTCCGGTTTTCCCTGTCACAATTTCATTCCAGCAACACTCTCCACTATCATTTCATTTCATCTGTCATTCATTTAATCATTGCCCCAGAGGAGTGCGTCAGGCCTCGGCAGCCGGCACAGTTCATATCCTCGCCGCTAGATGGGGGCTTCATTCATTCCATTCCTGACCCGGTCGAGGACTGGAAGCAGGCTGTGGATTTTTCATTCACTTTCGTTAAAATCATTGTCGCTAGGAAATTGCTCAAGACCAGTTGTAGTTACGTATAGAAATTCTGTCTCCTCACTGTCAGTCAATCTATAGGCTACATGTAATGCTGCGTGTTAGCTGCAGAGTCCGTGTACCTTCCTAATCATAGTTCCTATATCCGCCACTAGAAACATGAGCAACATCATGGCTTACCCTCACCTGTATAATGGGCTACAATTATGCCCATGTGTAACAGCAGTACGAGCGTTTGTTAAATGGAAATAAAGGTAGCCATTTACTGGACATTAGCGTTACCTAACATGGACATATGGAGTCTGTCTCCGTCTTCGGAGATAACTCGGGCATCGAGCTGGAAGTGCGCGATTTAGTTTAGTCGTTGGAGTAGAACTACTGGCTAAACATGGTTGCGTGGTTCAACTGGATGAGGCCCTTGGAGTTCTCACCCAAGATTGCGGGATCCATTCCCAGCACAGCCGTTTGGCATTATTAAGGATGATTAAGAATAAGAGACACATGTCATTGTATTCAAGTCATATTCAAGAACGCACCATCAGTGGAATTCTAGCATTCTAGTTTTTCTAATACCACAACAGCAATTAATTCCCTTATTATCATCACCATCATCATAATCATCATCGCATATATGATACATATACGCGTAATACATGATACATGCACAGAGACAATACAGTACATAGAGCATCTACCCCGTTTACGATGAGATAATGTGCAGATAAAGACCACAGTAACAGCCAGCTGATCAATAACCACCAGAGTCTATACCAATGGCTGCCAAATCAGAAAATTCCTTTTGTATTCTTTAATCGATATTACATAATAGAAAAATCGAAAATTTGATTCCTAGCGAGCGTCGTAGGATTCCTGAACAGTGTAAACATCTATGGCACTCCATGCGGAAAATATTACTGACACGCTAACACGCTACAGACATCTTGTGCCATGTTACCTTCCTAATAATAATAATAATAATAATAATAATAATAATAGTAATAAAACAAGAAAGGAAAATCCGTAGCAAAATGTTTGGTCCAGCATGTATAGAGGGAGTGTGGAGGCGTCACGAGTTATACTAACTTTCCGAAAAAATAGCAGATACTATTAGAAAAAACTATTGAAATATTTTGATATAATAAAATATTGGAGAATGAAAGACTTATTAAAAGGATATTTTAATCATGCCTACTCTATAAAAGTCAACAATGACTGGATAATAGAGGTTTTTTTTGTGGCCTCCTGAGAGGCCGAGTGCAGGTCTTTCTAGGTGACGCCCGTGGGCGACCTGCGCGTCGGGATGAGAGATGGAATTGATGAAGATGAATGAAATTGGGCAAGGATGTGGAAGGAAGCGGCCGTGGCCTGTCTTTGCTGCAAACCCCCAGATGAGAGCCGCCACAGCATGGACAGAAGGAAGGAAGAAAAAGTATGGTGAGAGAAGTAAGTAAGTAGGTAAGTAAGTAAGTAAGGAAGTAAGTAAGTCAGTCAGTCAGTAGGTAAGTAAGTAAGTAAGTAAGTAGGTAGGTAAGTAGGTAAGTAAGTAAGTAAGTAAGTAAGTAGGTAAGTCAGTCAGTCAGTCAGTCAGTCAGTCAGTCAGTCAGTAAGTATGTAAGTATGTAAGCATGTAAGTATGTAAATAAGTCAGTATGTAAGTAAGTCTGTAAGTAAGTCAGTAAGTATGTAAGTATGTAAGTAAGTAAGTAAGTAAATCAATTAATAATAAACAAATCAATAAATTAAATAAATAAGTAAATAAAGAAATACATGATTGGATGAATGAATAATGATATCGACTCTCCATTTGCCGTCTGGCTGCGTGGCTCAGGGGTAACGTTCTCGCTTGCTGAGCTCAAGATTGCAGGTTCGAAACCTGGGGCAGTCAGCTGGCATTTGAGGGTGCGCAAATGCGAGGGAGCCGTGTCAGTAGATTTACTGGCACGTTAAAGATCCTCTTCGGGGCAAAATTCCGTCACCCCGGCGTCTCTAAAAGCCAGTGTAGTTAAAAGGGACGTAAAACCAATAACATATCTCCATTTGCTAGAAGTAAAAGGTAATTTCTAACATTGTTCGTGGGTTGGTGTCCTCTTATATCGTGAGCCCCTTTCAAAGATATCATTGCATTTGAATAAAATTTATTTGCGGCGGTGATATTAGGTGACATGCTTATGATAGTGAGATCTTGGAGCGCCGAGATTCCTTTAAGGGTTAATCAAACCCTCGTGTTTAAGTTAGACACTGTGGAGGAAGATAAGTCAGACTTGATGAGCGCTGGCACAACTGGGAGGATTCAGCATATTATTCTTGAATAAAACAAAAGTGGCTCAGTGGTTGCTTATTTTCTCCAAGTCGGAGCAGAATTACAAGTTGTCCAAATGACCTTGAGCTGAAATAGTCCATAGTTGTTAGTACGGATTTGTGCAAGTACAGTAGGTGCATGTCTCGCTACACTTCTCAAGCTGAGTAACTCAAACGAAATTGCAGAAGATTTATGAATTAGAGTAGTGATTAAACATTGAAATCAAAAAATATTAACGCATTTAGCTATGTGGAACATGATGATCACCAGCTCCGTTTACTTGGATGTGCTTGGAATCTGTGCTGTTGTCGATGATTCATTTAGGAGCTTTGCAACAACGTGATCACGTAGCCCATGTACTTGGGTGTGTGAGACACCGTGACCATGCAGTCCCATGTACTTGGGTGTGTGCGATTTATGCCCCAGTCCCGTTTGTTTCCAGTACAAGCAGTAATTTTCATCCAGACAGTGGTCAAACTTAGTAGCGAACAATGGTTTTGTTCAGCGGGCGTCTAACCAAATAGCGACCAATAGATTCATCCAGACAGTGGTCTAACCTGGTAGTCCAATGATATCGTCCAGACAGTCGTCAAACCTGGTAGTCCAATGATATCGTCCAGACAGTCGTCTAACCTGGTAGTCCAATGATATCGTCCAGACAGTCGTCTAACCAGTTGGTGACTAATGGTTTCGTCCAGACAGTCGTCTAACATGGTAGCGACACATGGGTTCAAAAAGACAGTCGTCTAACCAGTTGGTGACTAATGGTTTCGTCCAGTCAGTCGTCTAACATGGTAGCGACACATGGGTTCAAAAAGACAGTCGTCTAACCAGTTGGTGACTAATGGTTTCGTCCAGACAGTCGTCTACCCTAGTTGCGATCAACGATTTCCTTCAGACAGTCGTCTAACCTAGTAGTGAACAATGGTTTCGTCCAGAAAGTCGTCTAACCTGGTAGCGAACAATGTTTTCGTTCATACAGTCGTCTAACCTAGTAGGGACCAATGGTTTCGTCCAAAAAGTCGTCTAACCTAGTAGCGACCAATGGTTTCGTTCATACAGTCGTCTAACCTAGTAGGGACCAATGGCTTTGTCCAGACAGTGGTCTACCCTGGTAGCGACTAATGGTTTTGTCCAGACAGTGGTCTAACTTAGTACCGACCAATGGTTTCGCCCAGACATTCGTCTAGCCTAGTAGCGACCAATGGTTCCGTCCAGACCGTCGTGTAATCTTGTAGTGATCATTGGTTTCGTCTAAATCGTCGCCTAACCTAGTAGCGACCAATGATTTCGTCCAGACGGTCGTCTAATCTAGTAGCGACCAATGGTTTCGTCCAGACCGTCGTCTAACCTTGTAGTGACCATTGGTTTCGTCCAGTTCGTCGTCTTACCTAGTAGCGACCAATGATTTCGTCCAGACCGTCGTCCAACCTAGTAGCGACCAATGATTTCGTCCAGACCGTCGTTTTACCTAGTAGCAGCCAATGGATTCGTCCAGGCCGTCGTCTAACCTATAGCGACCAATGGTTTTGTATCACCGTATCTTTAGAAGTGTGCAGTGAAACCTTTCAATTAAATTGAACAACTAAAAGTAATTTTTGGAACTTGCGTAACTCACGATTAAACCTCCCACTTGACACATGTGAATGCATCCGCATGTAACGATGCAGTGTTTGAAACCACATACAGCTGAGTAATTTGGCGGAAATTCAATGCACAACACCATGCAAGTGAACATCAACGTCCGTACGTCATCGGCTACACTAAACAATTCCCCTAGTGACGAGCGTGTCGCAGTATATACCTAAAGCGTACATTGACTGCAGAAGTTATTCTCATTAACTGTCTTTCTTTCAATGATTGATAATGAAAGTTAGTGAACAATAGCAGTGAAGTACCACGATACATATGCCTGAATTTCAAGGTCAGTCTACTGATAGGGTGTTCTGTTAGTCTTACCGGATACTCTCAGTGCGTGAGCGGGGAGACCAATCCTTGCTGTGGCTGCTGTAGTTGTAGTTGTACCGTCGACTTCCACCCAGGCTGCGAGCAGTCTTCCAGCGCTCAATATGGTGGCGCAAAGTGTTCTGAACCTCGGTATTCAAGAAGCAGTAGAACAGTGCGACAGTGAAGCCCTGCAACGACAGATAGGAGATCTTGTGTTATACAAATAGTACAAGAGAATTAAAATGTCTGCTGCATGTAGGACTCAAACCCACGCCATTGCGAAACACTTTGTAAATGTCACGGAAGAAGGTACATTATGAACGCTAACCTGGAATAGCCTATTGCACTTGGTTTATAGCCCAAAGTGGGCAACGTTACAAAAATTTGATTTTCATTGTCTTGAAAATCTAATTCATGCTACAGTGACGACTCTTAAACATCAAACCTTGGGATAGGTCGGGCAGTATTGGACTTACGCCGATGATGGACAGTGTGGATTTCTGGATTTTGGCTGAATACTGGATTACCATCCATTCAGGTGTTACTTGGTAATTACCTGAGGAGAGTGCGGATGACTTTGGGAGTCAGTAATCAAAAGAGTGAACTAGTTGTGGGAGGTTATGTAATTTTATTAGGTTACTCATTGCACGATGTTAACTTTACGCAAAATCAATGCCACAACACGTGAGTGAAATATTGTGTTAAGAATTTGTTAACCATTTTCAGTAAATTAATGACTAAGCAATTACAATAATGTTGCTTTAATATTAATGCATTCGTATCGTAACGGTCCGTCTAGTGAGTATGTGCAGGAGCAGGCCGACTCGTCAGACACAGGTCTCCTTTCCTTTCTTGGGTGTAGTTTACTACCGGTACCCAAATTCTATTCATATGTTGAGCCTCTTTTTTTTCTATTGAAATTATATATATGTTTATAAACAATTTCAGTTGCTTCACTGTATAGCCTGGCGCGGTAGTTCCATGTTCTAGAAAGTATTTCTGTAACTTGGAATCGAATTGTGTAATATTTTTTCCGTAACAGCAGATATTTAGCCTACTTCCAAATTCTGTAAAGAAAGAAAGAAAGAAAGAAAAAAAGAAAGAAAAATTATGAGATTAACACGGGAGAAATGCCCGTGTGTCTGTCTATGTATGTATGTTCCCCTATCAATTGCCAGACTATGAAACCGATTTGCATCAAATTTGGTACGGAGGTAGTATAGTAAGAGCACCCCAGTGATATGTTTTATATCACCGCCATCTTAACGAAAACTAACTAGCAAGTGGTCAGTGTTAAAATTCAATTACGACTGAACTAATCATAGCATTTTACCAAATTATGAAGAAAATAACTTTCTCATAGAAAGCGTCTGAAGCCCAAAATACAAGGCTAACGGATGAATAATGTTAAGATGGTGGCGGTGCGAATTCTGCAAGCCTTATAATCCATAACTTATGATCCATTGAATCAATGGTGACAGTAGTTGGCATTCAGCTAGAATCCTCTGTTATCAACATGAAAACTAAACAAGACTGTATGTTACGCGCAGCCACCATCTTGAAACAATTTGGACGAAGAATAAAAATTATTTATCACACTAACATGGAAAAAATAACATGAATTAGTTATACACTTACCGAAATAAGAGTTAAGTTATAGTAATTGTTGATTTCAGGGGCGGAACAGTGAGGTCATCTAACCCGATATAAGAAGGATTAATGAGATGAAATAAATATGCCATACAATTAAACACCCATTATTTCGAGAAGGGTAAAAGTGGTCATTAGTCAATGTTATTCTTTTCAGGTTAGTAGGTTAGGTTTTAACATTTGAAGATTTTGTTTGTTGAAAGAAAAAAAATGATACTCTTTACTAATGTTACATATGGAAAAAAGTGTTATCTTGTTGATAAGGGTTACAATTCGAACTCTATGGAAGGTGGGAACTGAAATATGATCTCAATAGCATGCATAGTTTCAGAAATCATGAGCCGTACGTATTGTCTACATCCTCAAAGGTAATAATTCATTTACCTATTACTACGCGCATGTAGTGTAAGCAGTTGATGTTTCATGAAAATCAAGTGTGTGATTCCAGGCACAAAATGAACCAAATCACAGCATTACGGGTTAGTGTTTACCTGGGTGGAGATGAGAACCACACGCGTGTAGGCGTAGATCTTGGCAGACAGTCCTTTATTGGTCCAGGTCAGCATGAAGATGTAGGTGATGCCGAGCAGTGGAATGAGGACCAGTAGAGCCTTGGTTGCCTTGCGGTACTGCTCGGTCTCCACGGTGTTGGCAGAGCGGAGCTTCGTGATGAGGACCTGAAACAAAGTTACATTTATCAATCTGATGTAGCAAATAAATCATGCAGTCTAATATATGGAGAAATATACTAACAAGAATATAATTCCTTAAATCATATGTTGGTTCCCCTGGAATGATCTCTCCTAAAGACTATTCTTATTAAAACACCTTCCTGGTAGGGACTGCTTTCTTATAAAGATCCGATTTCAAACCCCATGAGAGCAATGTAGTTTCTGGACCAACTCTCCTTTCACCTAACGATCGGAACATTTCTTGGTCTGATCTCTTGTAACAGACCATTTCCATAGTTAAACTTTGAAATATAAGAAGCTATTTTACAGTGTTGCCAATGCAATCTACAGGGTCATTATATATGTGCACGCGAGTAAACACAGCAAGCTAAGCCGGCTGTGACTGGCGCAGATCGCCGCCGCGCGTACCCGGTTCAGCCGGTGGTGGCGCGCACGTTCCACACTTTTACCTTTGTGTGAACTAACGATATGAGTCAGCGGAGCGGGGTATTGCGAGGTCCGCACCTGGCCAGTCAAATGAGTGGACCGCGGCAATCTATTGCCTCATTGGGCTGGCCAGGTGCGGACCTCGCAATACCCCACTCCACTGACACATATCGTTTAGTGAGATATCTAAAACAAGACGAGAATTTCGAATCATGTTTCCAGGAAGACCTATGTATGCCAGTACAATTAGGAGGCTCGCTAAACGATTCAAGAAAACTGGCTCCGTAAATAATAAAAAGTTAAGAGACAACAAAAATTAGATGAGATCGTTGACCAATCTTTCATCATAAGATGTCAGGTGTGTGTTAAAAGAGAGGGAGGACATTTTCAGCATCGGCTATGAGCACTGTAAGTGCACATTATTGAACATGTTTGGTGAAAGTGTAAACGTGCGCTCAAACCACCGGCTGAACCGTGTACGCGTGCCCGCAATCTGCGCCAGTCGAAGCCGGCTTAGTTTGCCGTGTTTATCGGGGCGGACATAGATAATGACCCTGTATTTAATCTAAAAATCCACTAGGGCCATACCTAAAGGGGACTTCATTGAGTACTGTTGAATACGGACGCGGGATTTGAAGCAGCACAGGTGGGTGTAGTCACTAGTCTCTTTGACCAATCGTATTCCTACAACTACTACTCCCAACGATCGGTCAGAGATTATATAAGAACTCAACGTGCACGCCCATCAAGGCCGTCCGAAGTCTCGCATCAATTTCGCCCTCCTCAAGGTTGTCTCATGCGTTCGGAGGGGGGGGGGGGGGGGGGGGGGGGGGGAATACTAACTCAGATATTTTCCACGAAACCCGGTCAAGTGGTATGCAAAATTTTATCGAGATTGAGAACTTGAAGCTTTAAGTGTTCCCTTGAAAGCTCTTTTAGGAAAGGATGGCTATAAATGTTCTGCTAACAACGCGGGGTTGAATGCCCGCAATATCCGTGCACTTGGGCGTGTGTGTGTTGAATTTTGTCTGATAACCTGTGTTATATTGATGTGTTGTTTTAATTCACAATAGGATTGGGAAGGAGGTGGCTGTGGCCTTAAGTTAGGAACCATCGCGCCATTTGCCTGTTGTTGAAGTGGGAAACCACGGAAATCCATTAGTAGGATGGCTGAGGTGGAATTCGAACACACGCCAGTTTTGCCTCACGAGGCTGAGTGTACAATGTTCCAGCCCTCAGACCACAATTCAACTACTTGACATTGCCTGGAATTGAACCTATACCTCAGGGGCGACAGTGAAGGATGCTAGCCACTACATCACGGGGTGGACAGTGAAAACGTTCATGAGATTGCAATCGAGTTTAAATACTTCAAAAGGCGTCCCTAAGTTCACAGATACCACACGTAGTCTACTCTCTTCTAACTTACGTAGAATTGGAAAAGCCGTTCTACTTTTAGCCTGTTTTCATTTATTTAGTTACGTCTCACCAATTGAACATGGCGGCTGTGCGAAATATTTCACCGGCAATCTATATCTCCGAAACTATTACAGAGTTAACCCTGAAATTATGTACGGTGATACAAAGCACTACTAGAAGTTCACCTATGTGACCTTCAATAACATGTTAAGTGGAAAACGAACATGGCGGCCAAGCGAATTTGAAACATGTAAATAGGCTAGACGTTTCTCGCCATTTAACCATCCGGGCACAGTGAAACTTTGTACAGCCAATTTTTGTACACATTGCAATGCACTGATATCTAAGTTAGTTCATTTGTTTACATAATCTCAAGATGGCGGCTGTGCGGAATTTTAAAATTACGTTTTAACTTCTTGTGTCCTAATCATGCGATCAAAGTCACTGTTGAATAATGAACCTGCATAATAATCGTCATCTAATAGTACATAACTCTATGGTCTATATCCTGTATATATATAAACATCAAACATGGCGACCATCCAAAATATTTAGACGGTTCTCAATATCGACTAATCTATGACAGCAATCAAACTGACATTTTGTATGTTGATAAAGGCTATGCACATATGTTTACTTAAAGGTCTTTCAATAACCTGGTGAGCACAAATCCAATATGACGGTAAAGCGAAAGTTAAATATTTAAAGGGACGGTTCTCGCGATTTAACCATCCGAGTGCAGTGAAACTTGGTACGGTAAATGCCACAAAGTTTAATCCACTGACATCCAATGTATTGCAATTGTTTTCATAACCAACTGGCTGCGTGGCCCAGCAATAACGTTTTCGCTTGCTGGGCCCTAGGTTGCAGGTTCGTATCCGGGCGCAGTCAGCTGTCATTTGAGCGTGCGCAAATGCGAGGGAGCCATGACAGTAGATTTCCAGGCACTTTAAAGAACCCCTTCGGGGCACAATCAAGGCACCCCGGCGTCTCTAAATGCCACAGTAGTTAAAAGGGACGTAACACCAATAACATTATTATGTTTTAATAACCACAAGATGGCAGCTGTGCGAGATTTAAATATCTCGTTTCTTTAGTTCTTGTATCCTAATCATGCGTTTCAAGTTTGAATAATATATCTATGCAATAATCATCATGTAATGCAGTAGTACATAATTCTATGATAGACTATATAAAAATCCAAGATTGCGACCATCCGAAATATTTAGACGGTTCTCAATATCTACGAATCTATTACAGCAATCAAACCGAAATTATGTATATTGATAGAGGCTATTAACATAAGTAGGATATATGAAAATAGGCTCCTTAGTTCTTCATAGAACTACTTGTTGTTTAATATTGATTAAAGTAACAGTAAAGAGGCAGATGACCTCGTAGTTTCGCCCCTTAAAACTACAATAACTAACTAACTAACTAGCTTGCTTGCCACAGTGGGTGAGTGGATAGCGTGTCGGTCTACTAACCCCCAAGATTGCAGGTTCGCTCCTGGCCGTGGCAAGTGATTTTTGAAAGGCGGCAAAAATACGACACGAATGTCATACGATGTTGGCATGTCAAAGAACCCATTTGAATTCAGTAGGCCGTGTTTATAATGGAAAAATTAATCTCGGGAGTTTCCGCCAACACAAAGTTCCTCATTTCTCTATTATAAGCGCTATAGTGTTCAAGGAGCTTAGGTATCTAACCTCCTTGACTTTCATAGTGATTCAAGGAACAACGAAATTCGACATGCAAGCTACCCTCTGGGTGTCAAATTACAATGCTTGTACCCGGCACCCGAGGCCGTACGATATTATTATTACTAACTAACTAAATAACTAACTAAATTAACAGTAGCCAAAAAGTAAGACTACTACTTTAACAGTGCTGCCAACTTCAGTAAGCAACCCCGACACTTAATTAAAACGAGAGTGCTGACATCTTTAGATGGTTAACATATTTATTTTCATTTGCATTTCAGTATTTTACCTAAATCATGCTGTTTCCACGAATAATATTTTAACTGCTTTTAATGTTTTGTTTTGTTTTGAGGATTGGACATTATGGACATCAGCTCCATGTACTAGTGTATGTGCAGATTTTAACTGATAAATCGTGTAACTGTGGTGTCTATAATAGTGTGTGCATTTGTAATTTAGGCTAGGATTCAGAAGGAGGCCACCGTGGTCATAAATTATGGACCCTCCCGTCATTTGTCTAGAGTAGAAGTGAGAAACCACGAAAAAAAAAATTGGAATGGTTTAAGTGGGAATCGAACAGACCTTGTGTTCTCATTTTTGTCTCATGAGGCTGAGTGTAGTGTGTTCCAACCCTTAGAGCACACTTAAATTCCTTGGCAGAACCGTGAATCGATACCGAGCCTCAAGGTGACAGCCGAGAATATCAGTTTGATAACTGCTTCGTTGGATGATATTTTGCGGAAAGGATTGGTAGCACCACTTTTCAAATATTTTTTTCAGGAGCTAGCGGACCAGTACTGTTATGCGGGCTTCTTGTTTACTTTTTGAACAAATTGTCGACATTTATGAGATCAGAGTCAATTCGTCACTGCTGTTAATTGTGAGCGCCCCATTTGCATAGGCCACCCACCTGGCGTTACTGTTATACGGGCTCAACGCGACACAGTTTTGCTTAAACGCATTTTTTTTTTACAAATAACAATATTTCTGTTGGCTTTTCAATAAATGCAATTTTTTTCTTGTATTATTGAGACGATTCAGAAGATTTTGTTACAAACCACACCTTCTTACTCTTTCTGGTTTGGGGGCATGGTGGCGCAGCGGTTAAGCCTCTCACCACGGCAGACCGGGTTCGATTCCCGGTCAATGCATGTGAGATTTTCAAATTGAAATGCCATGTCCTGCGGTTCAGAATCCACGTAAAAAGGAGGTCCCGTGGCTTATGATCTCTCGATTAACGGTCACGTAAAACTACAATCTTCCTATTCTCTGTGGTTCAAGAGCTCTAGTTTTGTGAAGCATACACCTTAGCGCTTTATAAATACTAGCGGACCCTTGCGAGAACATGACTATAAACCACCCGTCCGGCTTTATTGCTATGCGAGCTCGACGCGACACAGTTCTGGCAGGTGCTACCGTCTTCTTTATTTGAACGCACGTTTTAAACAAATTGTCGATATTTTTGAAATCAAAGTGTAATTCGTCCCTGCTGCGTGTAAGTTTCTTTCTTTTGAATGCTCATTTGCTACAATTGATTGCTTGTGCGCGCCTTGTGTGTAAAGACCACCCACCAGGCTTAACTGTTATGCGGGCACAACGCGACACAGTTCTAGCAGGGGCTATCGTCTTGTTTATTTGTTCAATCGCACTTTAAAAACAAATAGGCTGCAAATGTTTACATTGACGTTTCAAGAAATGCAAGGCTTTTTTCTGCTATTCAGAAGATTTGGAAGATTTTGGTACACACTGTACCTTCTAACTCTGGTTTAGGGCTTGAGGTGTGAAACATACACCTTAGCGTGTTATATACTGTATATAGTATGATAGGCAATAAGCGGCTCATTAATATTTCATTAACACTAGAATTTAGGTCGAGGAGTATCAGAAGCAGGAATATGCTGCAGTCCATCCGTTCAGAGAGATAAAGGTTGATACAATGACCATACTTCCCTTTCGTCTTCTTATGCTGAGATAGCACACCTTTTTAACCCTTGCTACTCGAATTTGTTTAACTGGTCACATATTTGAACTCATTATTTTTCTGGTAATGTATGACCTATGTCCTTATAATACCTTTTTCTTTGTTCCATCGGATATCTCTTTCAATGTTTCGTTCGTGCAAAATAGCGTGTAAAATGTCTATCCATGTTGAAAGAGGCTAACCAGAAGGGTGGCTGGAAACCTGAAGTCAAAGCGTGCGCCTGGGGCCGATAACCAAGATGTTAGGCCCATTAAAACAACAATTATCATCATCATTATCATCAAAGCATGCGGAAATTTCATAAAATCAGCATGAGTAGGCTTGTAGGTTATCCAGTCAGAACTGCCATCGTCTGAAGAATCAGAACCTTTCACGATTTTCACTGGATATTTTTGAAGCACCTGATACTCACTTCCCAAATGAACCTCTCAAAAACAATAATCTTCACTTGAATTCAAAACATTCCCAATATGCTAATACTTACGTCATTTGCGTGAGGCCACTTTTGCGCCTTCTCGTTGTAAACACAAAGCTCGATATATATTCCGTGGATTGCCTGCCCAATGCACCCTAAGAATTTTGTTCAGATTTTCTAACGTCTATATAGATATTTTCTGAGAAACGCTAGCTTCCTTTAAAACGTGTTAATCATGGAGTAACAATAATGTCATGTAGGAAGGCTTCTGACATGCGAGCGCAACAGGAAATTGTGATGTCAGAACATTCCTGACATACACGTTTAAAACGTTAACCAAATAATTCGTAAACATCAAAATGAACAATAATCTCGACGTTAAAACGATAAGACTCTTAAGCATTTCGAGTAATTCTTATGTTAAATGATTCCCGAAGCTTTGTCTACAAGTGGAAGCATTACTCACGTAACCCCATCCTAATTAGACTCATTTGTATCCTCGCCCTCGCTGTCAGCACCATACAGTTTCTCATCTCGTATTAAATACCAAAGGTTGTATGTCTACCCTTTTATATTCTCGTTTCAACACGGCCAAGGATGAACTTCTTATGTTACTGATGGGTTAACAGCTGCATGCCCTTCCTGATGCAAATCTCGTGAGAGTAAATAAAATGAGAGATGAAATGAATGAAACTGGTCAAGGAGGTCGAAAGAAGTAGCTTCTACCTTTCCGGAGTTTTCCGCGAGCGGAATATGGGAAACCGTGAAACGTCATTTGAAGTACGACCAATGGTGTGGATAGAACTTACTCCGGAGCATCTTGATGCGATGGTCCCGTGCCTTAGCGCATGTAGGAATCACAGTCGGTTCATTAAATTAGCGAAATATGATTTAAGTAATAATGTCGCATATTTAGATGATTTAATCTCTGAAACGTCAGTTTTGGAGACATTTTACCCTATGCTTAGTGATTTTGTGGTAACAGATGTTGGCAACACTGCCGGTTTCCTAAAACGAAGGCACTATCCGTAGGCCTATATGTTGTTACTTGGGTTAGGGGCAAGAGAATATACAGTTATTACGCGTGTATTATTTGTTTGATAGCCTGGCTCACTGTGGTGCTTAAATTAGTTGTTTGGTTTGAGAGGCTTGGACATCGTCGCATTTAGCCCTGGATACTTGGGTGAATGTGAAATTTTTTCCGATAACCTGTGTCATTGAGATGGATTTGTATTTGTAATTCTGGTAAGGAGTGGGAAGGAGGCGGTCGTTGCCTTTAGTTAAGAATCAACCCAGCATTTGCCTGGAGTAGAGGTGGGAAACCACGGAAAGCCATTTCCAGGATGGCTTGGGTGAGAATCGAACTCGTCTCTTCCCAGGTTTGGCTCACGAGGCTGAGTGTAACCCGTTGCAGCCCTCAGACTAGAATAAAATTATCTTGGTATTGAACTCGAGGGGGTTATGCTGACTGATATCGAACGTGGATCTCAGAGACTGTGATCTCAGAATAAAGGTTCCACCAGGGAACAAACCCGAGATCTGTTGAGGGAGTCTCATTGTAAAAACCCCTAGAGGAAAGTATATATTTAATCACTGGTGTGATTTCAGTTGATAATGACATTATTTATTAAAATAATGCAGGGAAAATGAGCGGAATACAGCATTATTGGACTACTTGGAGTAGGCTATGCTGAACTTAGAACGCAGAAGTAGAGAGTTTGACGTTTTACTAATAGGCCCAGAATAGTAGGAGGAGACTCTTGGAGCCGTGTCAATCTCGCTGACCTAGTTAAGTCGTCTGCAAGGGGTCGGGGGGTTGAATAATGACCAGGTTCTTCCCCGTTTGAGAAGGAAAATGGGAGTGGGATGAGAAGATCCCAAGGAAAATCATTGATTACTCGTGATTGGAGCAATGCAATGACATGAGAGTTGCACACAGGTGAATCTTTAGCCAGGAGGATAATTTTAGAGCCTTTAATCTGCGAAATTGACGCATATTTAATGGAGTGCGTAGGGACACAGGATGATGGATGTTCCAGGCGCGGATCTAGAGTTTGGTTTTGGGGGGGGGGGGGGGGGGTCAGAGATTCGATCTAGAGTTTGGCTTTGGGGGGGGGGGGGTCAGAGAATCGAAATTGTTAAGAAAAATGGTATCACTAAAAACGCAATCACAAAATAACCAAACGTACAAAACCAGACCAAATTTTTAGCAATCTTCATGGATAGAAATTTGATGCGTTTTGCGCACCAAAAATATTCGTACAAATTGCAACGGCTTGTTTTGCGACTCTTACATCGAGCTTCGAGAAAATGATCAAGGTACGTTACAGTTTCGGCAAGTCGAGTTGATACCGACAAAGGGAGAAAGTCACAGCTTAAATTGCCAACCAAGCTTGCAGTTTGGACGTCGGCAAAAATTTTTGGTGCGAAAAAAGCCCCAGTTTCCTATCCGTGCATTGCTGCACATTCATTGTGACATCACTATAAACATCGATTCGGTAATCACAAGGTTTGCTAAACAAAATAGACGAGTTGATTTTGTTGTATAACTAATAGTTTTTATACAAGAGGTTTGAAGTTGTAAATATGTACAGTTGTAACAGGACATAATAATTCCAATAAAGATAATTCAGTATTGAATAAAATGAAACAAAACTGTTTTTCAGTTAAAATTCGTTAAGTTTTATTTGTCTGGTAATTGTGTTTTCGTTTTTTGAGTTTGCAAAAAAATTTGGTCTCCGTTTGGGGGGGGGGGGGGTCATGACCCCCGTGACCCCCCCCCCTCCCCCCCTTGAATCCGCGCCTGGGATGTTCGCGGCTGGGTTTGACGATGTCGCCAGGGATTCCCACTGAAACCGCGTCCCCAAGCCATGGGAAAAGCAATTAATATTAATTAATTGGCCGATCGATCCTTCAGCACGCAGATAGTTCTGGGATCAGTGAAGAAAAAGGAACCCGATGAGCATTGTTTCGAGACCAGAATCACGCTGGGAGAGGAGTTGAGATAGCGCGGGAAAATTTAGCTCTACTTTTTGTGTGAAACCAATATAAGGGAGTTGACCCTTAGCAGAAGTCAGTCGTTGTCAGACAGTCGGAGACAGCAGTTGTATTTGAACAGACTCGAGCACGGAACGTATGTCGGTCCGGCTCAGGAAAGGACGCTCAAACAAAGACTTGATCATTTGAGTGTTAACCATTATATTCACCGCACATCGTAATGCACCAAGTGAGAAGATAATCATGCATGGTCATGAAATAATAAGAAGTACGGTAATCAACGAACGTTATTGTGTGAAATGCGTATTACCGAAGTCAAGGAAGGAGGCCCGGACTTCAACTTGGGAAGCCGCGCAGTAAAACCTTTAGAAGGCTTTATTAAGGAAAGTCGTGCTGCAGGTGATGTCAGCAGTACGAACAATGGTTTGTGTTCACATAGGAAGTACCGTGTGATATAAGTTGCAGAACTATTGAAGGTAATAAGCTGTGTAAAAATTATGTACAATGTTAAGCGCAGTGTATAATGTATTGACTGGTTATACATGTCTTATTACGCAGGAATGCGCTGGGAGAAACTTTACGAAGCATTTGGTAATGTCTTAAGAATACCAAATAGTAACGCTCAGGACGGAAGTAAGCATATTTAGGCAAAGCAGGAAGTTTACCGTAGGATTATTGATAGACTGTTGGTGAATTCCGGAGGCAGATGAACCAGACTTTCAATCAGGAGTGGGTAGGAGCACGGAAGATGGCGTCGACGCCTGCAATTCTGATATTTTGCCGGGGAATTTCAACCAATGAAAAGTGTAAAAAGTGACGTGTGTTATGTGTAAATCATATGTGAAAAATCTTTTAAAGTAATGGTAGAATAAGTGTCATAAAGTGTCATGTGTTTTGGAAGCAATAGCTTCTTTATAGAAATGAAAAGTGCCGTGCGGTTGGTGAGAGAAATGTATAATAAAATGTGTATATTCAAGATGCAAATGTCGCACTAAATCTGCATATGGCAGGCGACCCGGAAGGATATAAGTGGTTGGAGCCACCATGATGAGCCTATATATGTGAGTACCCCACAAATTATGATTATGTAGAAGTATAGGCCACTGCATGTAATGTGATTTCAGAGTTATATTGATGCCAGTAAAAATCAGTATTAGGAGGTAGACCCTCCAGGTTTAATTATTATTGTGTTGATTTTAGTAGAGTTGAGATGTTGTTACATCAGTGAGTGGATTAATCGTTACCACTATTAATAAAATGGCAAATCAGTTATGTAAAAGTAACGTAACGAACACGGTTGTTTGGATTTTAAGATGGTTAAGTTGTATCGGATTTTGGTGATTTATGTCAGTATGAATAATAATAATAGTAATGAATAATAAAGGTATGAATGAATACATCAGGAAAAATGTGGTAAGCAAGAAATATTTACGCTAATTGGAAGACTTATCGATCTAAGCAGTAAGATTATACAGTAAGATTACATTAAGGGATTGAGAAAAGAGTTTAATATGAGAATATATTGTATTAATGGGAATATAATTATGCAAGGAAATGGAAAAGCTTTCTAGTGAATTGAATTTGCAGCTTGTGTAAAAGCTTATAGAGTAATTGATAGATTTCTCTTAATAATTAACGGACGAAGATTATAACATTAGGTCATGGAACCAGGTATTCTATTCGACGTATGGAATCTCGTATGCCGTGGGTATACTGGGATATGTGCTTTGTGCCAGAGTGTAATTAGTGTTGGACCCTAACTCTGATGATGGATATGGAATGTTCCGGGTTCGAATCCTGTGATAGGTGAGAGGAGAACGTTGGACACCTCTGCATTCTATCTGATCGCCCGAGAACTTATTATTGAGTGATTCGGCTCGTGTGAAGCGAATCTTATGACGGCAGCATGTGGGCTGACCGCAGCATTTATTTAAGATACCGGTTATCCTACTAGACCAATGTTTTATGAATCTCGTGCCTTCATGTTGAAATGGACCTATTTGGTGCCAGTTATTATTATATCCTCAGGGTAGGAATAAATGTTAAACCTCATCCAATACCTATTTGCATAATATTCAGTTTAAATCCATTGGGATATGTGTGTCACTGTGACCACGGTATTGTCTTTAAAAATAGTAATACTGCTTGGGGAGATGAAGTCCAGGAATCAGGGAGACAAGGGTCGGTTTACAGCTGTGAACAACCCCTACTCCGTTCCATTGTATACAGACAGCTCCAAGGGGCTGGGTCGCTAAACGTACCATGAAGGCTAGCGTTTTGAGAGGAAAGATTTAAGACCTTGCTTGCATTGAAAGAAACATTGTTATAGTGAGTAATGAAGTCATGTGGTTTAAGAACACATTGGTAATTATAGATCACCCTGATGGTTCATGATTTTAGCAATCTAACGAATGGTTGGAGGTTACATTTATTACTGTCACTGACAACTTTTTCAGAAGTTGGTTACTTAACGCCACAGACTACGCGCGCAAGGGTAGTTTAATAGTACCGTCCGACACAGCGTTAACTAAAGTTTTAAGATGAAATCACAACGGCATGCAGTGGAGCTATATAAATAGAGGAAGTGTAGGGGTAGCTTACAGAATTATGGAGTTGCACGTAGATTGTTGTGCAACACCTGAATAGGCTAATGCATGTAAAGCATTTGGTGGGAAGAGAAAGATCAAACACACACGGCACACATAATTGTCAAATTAAGACGAGGTTTAAGGAATAAGTAATTTTGTGAAATTAAAGAAGTCACATTGGATGACAGAAGAATTACAGTACAGTTTGTTTCTGAAGTTGTATGTGCATCAGCGCACTAGAGTGAATTGTAAAGTTGATAAGGGTAAAGGTTTGAGTTATGATATGAGTTTATTATGATGATATTATGTTAATATTAGCGGATTGTGGAAGTAATATTTTGTTTGATTTTGTTTTATGTTTGTTGGGATTGTTTTATTTGTTTGAAGCCATGATTTTATTACTGAATTAAAGTCTTAGAATAGAGTTGTGCCTTATCATTGTAGAGTTGATACCTTTTAGTTTCAAATCCAAAATATGCAACTGCTCAATGGGGGAACGGTACACGCCCGAGTCCTGATGCTAGCTGGAGGCGGAAGCATATTTTCCATGGAGATTACTCACATGGGTACAGTATAGAATACGAAACCCCGGGTAGACAACCAAGAATGCTAGCCGCTACAGCACGAGGTGGTCGGATATAGGCCTACTCGTATTACTGTAGTATGAGTAAGAATGACTGTCTATTACAATCTAGGAGAGTGCTCCAAAACATCCTGGATTTTATTTTGGGTTTAAATGGAAAATCCCGAGGAAAGTCAAATACATGGGTTGTTTTTTTAGTTTTGGCACCTTATAACTGGATTAATAACTCACTTAGATGGTTCCAAGTTTCACAGGCCCTCGATGTAGTCCCCACTGTTGCGTACAACGTGTACCCAGCGATGCGGAAGTCGTTGGATTCCGTTGGCACTGCCCAATCTATTGATGGTACGAAGAGAGCGCTCGGCAGCCTGCTTAACGTCTTCAACGGTACGGAAGCGCTGCCATACTGTTGCCCGAGGGCAAACCGTTAATGCGGCGTACTATTGTTCGTTTCTGCAAGACCATCTCCGAGGAGCTCTGAGAAGGATACGGCACCACCACATGGTTACACCGCCCATAGTTCTGCATGACAATGCTAGGATACACACAGCAGGCGATGTGTTGGCATTGTTGGATCGCTGGGGCTGGGAGGTCCTATATCACCCCCCATATTCTCCCGACGTCAGTCCCTGCGATTATGATCTCATCCCGAAGATGAAGATGACAATGCTCGGGGAGCGCTTCCGTACCATTGAAGACGTTAAGCAGGCTGCCGAGCGCTCTCTTCGTACCATCAATAGATTGGGCAGTGCCAACGGGATCCAACGACTTCCGCATCGCTGGGAACACGTTGAACGACTTCCGCATCGCTGGGAACACGTTTTACGCAACGGTGGGGACTACATCGAGGGCCTGTGAAACTTGGAACCATCTAAGTGAGTTATTAATCCAGTTATAACTAAGGTGCCAAAACTAAAAAAAAAAAAAACAACCTATGTATAATGATAGTCTGTCAGCCCTACGATTACATCCTTGAATCACCAAACGAGCATCTACCCAATACAGTTGGCTACGCTGGGGATATGCACTTCATGCATACATGCCATCATCGTTGCATCACTTTGCAATTTGTGCTGCAGTAGCATTTGACTAATCTCCCGCTCTCCTGGCTGGCGAATATTCAGTCTAGTTCATCCTTCCCAGTCACCTTCTGTGGGCTCAGGGTACGTAATGAGACTACGAGTCTGGAGGTTCTGTCATTGAATACCACCACTGCCAAGTCGGCTTCGGTGGCGTAGTCGGTAGCATGCTGAACTGCTGTGCCCAAGATAGCGGGTTCAAACCCGGCCGAAGTCGTTGGATTTTTTAAGAGCGATAAAAATCCTTCAGTATGCCTTCCTTCGGAGGGGAAGTAAAGCCGGCGGTCCCATGTCATAGATTTATGGCATGTAAAAGATCCTTTCACAGACTAAACTTGTGTAAAGCAAAATTTGTTAGGTTAGATTTCGTCAGAACGCTCTATCAAAGTTCCAACGTTCGCCACTAGGTATCATTGATATCTGGTGGCGAAAGTTGGAACTACTTGAAATTGAACGGAACTGGTAGCTCACCCTTTAGGGTGTCCGCTGGAAGCAGCTACAGACTCAGGCGAGCCGAACATGTCCTCGGACACTCCCGGCACTAAAAGGCATACGATAAATAAAAAAACCACTGCCAAGAAATGTAATCTGGTATGAGGGTTGGAACAGGGTGCACTCGGTTTCGCGAGGAAAACCTGTCCTAAAAGTGGTTTTCTGTGGTTTCCCACCTATGCTCCAGGCAAATGCCAGAGTGAGTCACAACTTTATGGGCACGACCATTTCATTCAAAATCGTAGCCTTAATACAGACACTAATACAGCTATCGCAATGACACAGTTATCAGACAAATTTTGCACATACACCTAGGTAGGTTACATGACCAGAATGTAAAACCCCCAAAATGAATCAACAACATCTCCCTTCGTAGATAACCACCATGGTTCTCCGAAGAGGTTGCATAGTTTTGAAAATTCTATTACCCAGTTCCCACATAATAATTTGGTTAGATTCTAATATAACCGCGCCTTTGAAATACAACGTTGTTATGAGATAGCTGACAACATGTGCCGTATCAATATTTGACATATATTTACACCAAGTGCCCACTGCTATGGTTACAATATTAACATTGTGTACCCTTTCTGTGGTAACTGCTGAAGGGACAGCCACGGTTCAGATAAATTAACATCAATCAATCAATAAGGAAAACCACGTGCTCTTGCACAGTTTACATTTCTTGAAACCTATCGGCAAGATGCTGTCACATTCAAGCAACGTTCAATGTCACCGTCCTACCCCGCAGTCATGTTTCAACAGGTTCCACCATTAAGGCGAAGGTTTTCTTAACTTAATTGCTGTACTCTACACGGTAGAAAGCATTTATGGTTTGCTTACATTTGTGCCAAGTTTGTAATTCTGAATTAGTTCCATCTAGCACATCATATTCCCTTTTCTACACTTTCTTTCATTTCTCAAATGTTGGTATGTAAGCCACGATATTATTACCATTTTCCCAAAGAGAATATTACGACACAATCCGATACTGAGAAGTAATAAATGAGAATCACAATAAATTGTGAAAGCTTATACAACGGATGATTTGTAATCATTTCCAGATCCATTCTGTCATCAAACCGCGCTTGCCCATTAATAACAATGAAGTTGATACAGTCTGTCCAACGTGTTCGTGTCTGCTTCATGATTACTAAATAATCACATAACATGAACGGGCCTCCGTTTTGTGCTTCCTGCAGAATACGTTCCTAAACTCGAAAACACGTTGTACGTTGAATCACCCATCTCATCTTTGTAACCAAGTTAAAGCAATTTACTCCCTGGGCGTATGGGTTGAATGAATATTTAACCTGTTTACTTCAAAGGAACGAACTTCTGTGTAATAGGAATCCTTGTTGCTCATGGAACCTCAATCTAAGGAAGACAAGAACACTGTATTTTTAACGTTTCTCTTCTTCATTCGCCCGTAATCTTGAATGTATGGGGTTGTTGATCTTGTGTCTTGTGCAGGGAGTTCATCTAATGGCTAAGATTCGTCATTGCACTTCTAATGAATGGTGGATTATTGATTTTGGGTAATGTTACATTTTACAAGATGGTGCCTGCGTGCTTCATTTAATGTGATAGTCTATTAAATGATACGCCTAGTTTATAATGTTCCATGTTATTTTGTAACTGTATTCTAAGTTATTGAACTATATGCTTCATTATTACGCCAACTGTCTTGAATTCATTTAGCCACTGGTGTTACGCCTTTTGTAGATACAGGCCAGATGTTTGTTTTAGACGAGTGAAAAATCATAATGGAGGCGAGTTACTACAGTACCTGTGTTGTTATCACCGGCCCCATGCGGTCTGACGATGGACAAATCTATCTAACGCTACTGCTGAAGTACTACTCGGGTCTAAGTTGCGTGGACCTGAGAGGAATTTGCATCGCAGACTGAGTAGTGGCGGTGACGAGTGATGAGGTTTCTCGGTCCTTGCGTAGTAACAGAAGCAAATACATTAGTCGGTGACTCAGTCACTCATTCCCAACATCACACTGGTTTCAGAAAAGACCCATGTTAGCAGTATTGGAATAGACGAGAATGTCAGGTAACACGGCGGGCTGTCGACAGGCTTCTCAATTCACGCCTGCTCCTCCCCTGACTCTGCCCTTCATCCCGCAAGTTCACAGAGCTTGGAACCGAGCAGTACAGTCATTGGCAAATATAATGGCGTTCTGTTCGTAACTATGTTATGTGTACTTTCGCGTCACACAATACTTCGATCTGTTCTGTACGGTGATGTCGTCACATGCTCAAGTCTGGAATTCCATTACATCAGACATGGAGGAAAGAAAGGAAGGAGATGCCATCGCTGCGCTGCCTAGCGCAAGCTGCTGAAGCCAAATGGCTCGCCCACTTTGGTTGCAAGAAAATGGCTGTCCCTATGCTTTAAGCCGTAAACCACTCCAACTAGTAATGGATTTTAGTGACATAAAACTGCAATGACAAGTCAAGACTTTTTCTTGGATAGGCAGAATACACTCTGTACATTACGGTACTTGGCACAAATAAGCTGCGTTATCATTTTAAAAGCCAATTTAAATATAAATATGAGAGCACCTTTGCGAGACTAGTTTTGTAAGGAAGTCGCGGCAAAACGTAATAATACGCTGAAACACTGATTAAATTGAATACAAGTGTCTGAAGATGCACGTTATACCAAAGAAGGAACATCTTGGGAATTAATGATGCCGAACTAATTACGGTATTTACACCAAATTGAGTTTTATGTTCTTATTGGTGTTGAGGCATTCATCAGTTTTTAGGCCTTTCGAGCACTGCCACTTTCACTCATTGGTCGTACACATTTTGATATTCAAGAATAGGAACCTCAAAATTAATAAACAGAGCAATTAAAAAAGGACGCATATTTCCACAAAAATACGGTATAGCCTATACGTTTCGGTACCGTACGGTATTTTCTTTGTGGTGGAGGGGGGGGGGGGGGTAGAAACTTGACGATTAGCCTCGAATTGATTAATTACGTAGGCCTACCGTAATTATTGACCGACAGCCGTTTGATAATTTGGGATTTCCAGAGGAATGATTTTTATTTTTTTGGTATATAGGGTAGGCCTACACATGCTGAGATTAGAATTGAAGAGTTTTTTTTATAACTTATCACTACTGTTATTACGTTTCCAAAGTTGCATAACCGGAGCGCGATAAAAACCAGGGCCAAAATCAGGTTTAGCCATGCACAATGCCTCGTGCATGTCACAGAACACCGAATACGAGTTAAGGTTACGCCCACTTTGGTTGCAGTGCTTGGCTTCACTCATACGAGCTCAGGGTATCTCCTCTTAATCTTTCCTCCATGACATCAGACCGGTGGTGCCAACTGTGAAAGGAGAGGGCGAGAAGTGACTGTGTACAGGCTCACCCGCAAGCTCCAAGGTCAAGGGCAATCGTCTAAAACAAACGTCCGGCTTGTAAGTCTCTTATAGGAGTCGACCGTCGTGTTACGTTTCGTCACTGCAGCTGCGTGGCTCAGCGGTAACGTAATCGAATCCTGGTGCAGTCCGTTGGCATTTGAGAATGGGAAAATGTGAGGGAGCCGCGTAACTATTTTACTGGTACATAAAGGATCCCCTTCGGGGCAAAATTCCGGCACCTGGAAGTCTCTAAAAGCCGCAGTAGTTAAGATGGACGTAACACCAATAACATTATTATTATTATTATTATTATTATTATTATTATTATTATTATTATTAGTCTATTATTAATATTATTATTATTCAAATTCATTCTGTGTTACTGAGTCTAACATTTAACATTTTCATTGTGGTGGTTGTACGCAGTATTAGAATCATCGTCTGTAGTCTACTTGTATGCTCTCATATGGTACTTCCTTTAAGACCATGTTTCTAATAAATTGCGTAATTAAATTCCGTGTATTAGATTACAATGGGTAAATATTACGCCCTGCCACCATTTTACTTTTTATGAAGTCGCTGATCATCTTCCGCTGAGAACACCTCTTACATGTGCCTACCTTATCGATAATTTTCATTATTTTAGGTATCGTGTATTGCGAATTATTGGATTTTAATATTTTTAATTCCAAGATGGCGGCCACGCACAGTATTCAATCTTATAACGACATCACTTGTGGAGCTCAGGTTTCTCATTTCAAAATCCCAGTACGCCAACTGTTGTAGCATGGGACCTGAGTTATAGGTTAAATGTTTGAATGCTTCGCGTGGTCGATATCCTGAATCAATACAAATATCACCTTGCGTTTAAGTTTTATCTAACGTTTTTCATAGTTTTTGTGAAATTTGGTAGAGATATATTGATTAGCCTAGTCATTACTGAATTATGACATTTAACACTCAGATGGCCGCCAGGTTGTTTTCATTAGACTGTAAAGCGGCAATATTGTAACCATGATTATGAACTCCCCTTGCCGTTTGATTTGTGTATCTATTTGTGATATTATTATAAGCTTACTTTCGATGTTTGCAAAAAATAAAAGTAAACATGACATCTACACGGGCCATATGTCCGTGAGTCCATCTGTGAGTGTGTATGTCTGTATCCCCTATCAACTTAAACACGACGAAACCGAATTTAACCACATTTAGTACAGAGATAGCACTAGCAATTGGTACCTCAGTGTCTTGTATTACATTGGCGCTATCTTAATGAAAACGAAATGGTGGCCAACCAAATGTTCAAAGCTTAAGTCAAATTACGAATAAACGAGTAATTGGACCTCTAACAAATTTTTGAAAAAATTACCTTCACATGAGAAGCGTCTTAAGCCCAATCTACAAGGGCATCTGCCTAACCAATTCAAGATGGTGGCCACAATCATACAAACATTATAATCCATTACTTATGATCCAATAAATCAATGCTCACAGTACGCGACATTGAAATAGTTTTATATAAGGACCCTTTGTTACTATTGTTATGACTTGACTATGCAAAAGTGACATTGTGCGCAGCCGCCATCTTGAAAATGAAATATTTTGACATACGTTTATACAAGGGCAGATCAGAAAGTAACGCAGAATCTTTTCCTTTTCTCTCCTGGAATTGCAGCTGGAATGTTGAAATTTCACGACGATATAGTTTGAAGTTTGCGCTACATAGGGTATTTTGTTTTCATGAGCAACTCTAGCAAGAGAAGCCTGCACTACGAAACAAACATGGCGCGCATGTTCCTGTCGTCAACTTGTGAAGAGCAGCAATGTGTAGTTCGATATTTGTGGGCCAAAGGGCATAAACCGAGTGAAATTCACAGGGACATGTGTGGCGTGTATGGGGACGACTGTATGGACCGTAGCAATGTCTCCAGGTAGTGTGCATTCTTCCAAGAGGGCCGTGTGAACCTTAGTGATTCGCCTCGCTCCGGGCGGCCAGTAACAGCTGCAACCCCGCAGAATGTCCGAGCAATTGAGGCAACAATTTTGAAAGACCGGCGTGTGCACCTGCGAACTTTATCGCAGACGTTCAACATTCCATATGGTGCGGTGTACGACATTGTTCATCACACGTTGAAATTCCGTGAAGATAGTGCTCACTGGGTGCCTAAGAACCTGGCATACAACCACAAGGACCAGCGGATGATGACAAGCTTGGATCACTGAACGTGTTACGCCGCAGAAAGTTATGACTTTCTGAAAGGAATCGTCACTGGTGATGAGTCGTGAGCGTTCCACTACACGCCCAAAACCAAGCAGGCCTCTATGGAGTGGAAACATGCTGGTTCCCCAGTACGAAAAGAAATCAAAGTGAATCAATCTGCTAGGAAAGTGCTTGTGACACTGATCTGGGATATGGGTGGTGTGTTATTGGTGGACTTTGCTGAACACGGGACCACTGTGAATGCTGCAGCCTACATTAAAAGTTTGGTTAAATTGCGTCGTGCCCTTCGTGACAAACGCCACAACATTAATGGTGACGGGTGTCAAACATCTTCACGGCAATGCCCGCCCCCATGTTGCTGCTCCTGTTCGTGTGAAAATCCCCAAATTCAGCTGGGAGGTGATCCAGCATCCACCATATGGTCCGGATCTGGTACCGTCGCACTTTCATCTGTTTGGTCTCATGTAGAAATTCCTGGCCCGGCCAACACTTTCTGACAGATGCAGAAGTGAAATCAGCAGTTCACAGATTGCTAAACTCCAACCAAACGGACTTCTACGAACAGGGTATATTCAAACTGGTGCCACGATGGCAGAAATGTGCTGAGAAAGTTGGTGACTAAGTAGAAAAGTAGGTCAATGATTTAAGTTCATTTGTGATTTGTTACGTATAAAATATTTTGGGAAAATGATTGTGCGTTGCTTTCCAATCTGCCTTCATATTGTGCCCGTATGGCTCATGTTGGTGATACCTTCAAGGAGCATGAGTTGGTAATTCACCCAACGATGGACATATTGCAACGCGAAAGCTTTAAGCTAGCTCCTACCATTGTCTTGACTCTGGTAATGCATTCCAACCTTCTGACTGGGAGGAAGTAATTTATATTTTCAATTTTAATATTCTACGATTTTATATAACTTCATTCTGCATATTTTACTACATTATGAGGGACGATGTTGTTTTACGTCCGTAGGTTGTAACCTTAAAGTACCCTACACGGGTGGTGCTAAGAAAGCAACACAACTGGCAGCCAGACAATCTTTCTAGATCTCCTGGCTACACAACAAGTACATACCAAACTGAGAACACGATTCAACAACACTACATCAAAAGCCCTTCTCAGGGCCAAACATCTAGAAACGTTGGACCAAGTATTAAAATATGTCAACTAAACATTGAAGGCATTAGTAGAACTAAATATCAAATTTTACTAAAGATATTGGAAAAGCATAATATCGATGTGGTTGCTTTACAGGAAACTCATGCAGATAGTGAAGGTCAACTTTGTTCTAAGGGGAAAATTCCAGGATATATCATTGGTGCAACTCACCACCATGCCTATGGAATAGCCACGTATGTCCGGAATGATATAGAGAATGTTCATCTGATATCAACTTCTACGAATAGCAACATTCTCTCAGTGACAATCAAAATTGGGGAACTAATCATCTGTAATATATACAAACCACCAAGCTCTCCTTGGCCAACCCACGTTCTTCACGTATACCAACATCCTGCAATCTTTGTGGGAGAATTTAATAGTCACCATGCGCAGTGGCGTTATAGAATGAATGATACCAATGGTGAGGCATTGGTAAACTGGGCAGATGAAAATAATATCCATCTTATTTTTATGCTAAAGACCGCAATTCCTTCCGGTCAGCACGATGGAAACAAGAATACAAACCAGATTTATGCTTTGTCACAGCAGATGAAAAACATCACTTAGTCAGCACAACCCGCAATATCCTGCCATACTTCCCTCATAGCTAACACCGACCAGCTATAGTAAAATTGGTACAAAAGTCCCTCTGATAACCTCATTTCCCCGACCCAGATGGAATCTACAAAAAGCTGACTGGAGCATCTTTTCTGAAAACCTTGATAAATATTTAGGTTGGATTCCACCATACGCTGATAATTATGATAGGTTTGTTGGAGCTGTTATAAGCGCAGCAAAAAAGCATATTCCCAGAGGATATCGTAAAGAATATATCCCAGGATGGGATGAGAAATGTGAAGAACTCTATAAGGATTTTCAAAATAGTGGTGATAAAGAAATAGCAGATGAATTAATACATAATCTAGATACCGTACGCCGACAGAAGTGGTTAGATACTACACAGAAACTTCATTTCAGAGTATCCAGCCGAAAAGCATGGTCTCTGCTTCGAAAACTGGGAGGAACTAGTCGTATCGTGCGAGAAGCTAATCTTGTAACACCCAATAATATTGCTTCACATATTGTTAAAACTTCTAAAGGAATAAATCATCGTGCGACTACAACCTCTCAAACGAGAACTCAAGAAATTGAAAGCAGCAGCTGCCTCTACGACGCAATATTCACATGACATCACCCCCTGAAGAGATCGTAGCATCAATAAAGAATATAAAACCTGGTAAAGCTCCTGGCTTTGATGGTATCCTTCCTGAGTTTCTCATCAATTCTGGAAAATACATGAAGACATGGATAGCAAAATTCTTCACCTCAATGCTAAAAACAGGAATTATATCCCAGAAGCTTAAACGTGCCAAGATAATTACTCTCCTTAAACCAGGAAAACCTGAAAATCTCCCGCAAAGCTATCGTCCCATTGCATTGCTTAGTGTGATATACAAACTCATAGAGCGAGTACTGTTTAATAGGATTGGACCACCAATACTGTCGGCAATCCCTTTAGAACAAGCTGGCTTTCGTCCCAACCGAAGCTGTGCAAATCAATTGTTGGCACTAACATCGCATATCGGAGCAAGCTTTCAGAAGAAGATGAAAACATCTGTGGCTTTCATTGATTTATCAGCAGCCTATGATACCGTCTGGAGGCAAGGCCTACTCTACAAGCTGATGAAGATCATCCCATGCCAACAAGTTACAAAACTCATCGACAATATGATTGATAACAGAGGATTCCAGGTTGTTATGGGAAATAAAATCAGTAGCCAGAAATTCCTCCAAAATGGCCTTCCTCAAGGTTCTGTTCTAGCCCCATTGCTCTTTAGCCTTTACATTGCTGATATGCCAGAAACAGTTTGCAAGAAATTCGGATATGCTGATGATTGGGCCATCGCAACTAGGTATACTCACTATGAACCTATGGAAGAAATTCTAACATCTGATCTGTCTACACTTGCAGAATATTTTCGAAAGTGGAGACTTCGACCAAACGCATCAAAAACAGATGTGAGTTGCTTCCATCTCAACAACAGACAATCCAACAGGACTCTGGAAGTGTATTTTGATGGTACACAACTTACCCATACTAAGGAACCATCATATCTGGGTGTCAAGCTAGATAGAACTCTATCGTATAAATCACACGTTACAAAAGTTGCTGCAAAACTGAGGACAAGAAACAATATTATACAAACGCTTTGTGGAACCACTTGGGGATCAACCGCCACAACTCTGCGGACATCTGCGTTGAGCTTGGTATACTCTGCGGCGGAGTACTGTGCACCAGTACGGTTGAACAGCACACATATAAACATAGTCGATGTCCAGCTTAATAATACAATGCGTATTATTTCGGGAACGATCAGGTCTACACCCATCATCTGGCTGCCTGTCCTAAGTAATATACCACCCCCTCATCTGCGAAGGAAAGTTGCTTTGAGAAGAGAATACACCAAGATCATGAGAAACCCTGATCTCCCGATACATTCTGATATCCCTGACCTTGGGATCAACAGACTCCGCTCAAGACATCCACCTCTTGCACTTGCCAGCTGCCTCGGCGAGTTCAACATCATTGACTCCTGGAGGAGAGATTGGCTCGTAAACGCTCCAGTTAATTGCCAGTCTATGCCTTGTATCAGTAAGACAGTTCCAGGTTTTGATCAGTCTCGTAAAATGTGGTCAGCACTCAATCGCCTTAGAACGGGACACGGACGATGCGGAGATTCGCTTTTTAAGTGGCGAATGCTACCCTCACCAGCATGCGACTGTGGAGCACCGCGGCAAACTGTTGAACACATTAGGAAGGACTGCACAATCAGAGCATAAGAAGGACGTAATGAAGACTTCCTGTTGGCAACCCCAAAATCCATTGAATATATACAGGGCCTAGATGTTTGTTTGTAATAATTGTTGTAAATTTGTACTAATGTATTTGTATGCGATACGCTAAATAGAAATAACTACATTATGATGGATTTATATATTTATGGAGACATTTGATTTTAATTTTCCTCGCCAATATGCGAATGTGGTTTAATTAGTCGCTACACGACTGGTTGGGTTTCTTCATGATCCCGGAACCTCGACTAAACTGACGTCACAGCCGTGTCTGCTTGACTGTCGTATATTTTTGGGAGAGTTTACCCAGTGAATTTGAATCTGCGTTATAAAAGGATATAATATTGTGAGTTGTATCATTGTGACAGTGCTAATGATACAACATAATGCCTTATTGGCTATTTTGTGTGAGAAAGAGGCACAAGCTTTGTGGAAAAAGTGATTTTTGTTAGCACATTGGAATTTTGTATGACTGCATGGTATGATTTTAGCGTGGTTAAGCCACGAGCTACCAAAATAAATCACAGGAATCGTGTGAGTATCTTATAAAAGAAAATGTAATCACATTGACTTGTAAACAGTACAGAAACAATTTTTGCGTACTAATATTTGTGTGCGATTGCAACGATTTTCGACGATTTTGGCCATAGTAGTAACTTCAGTGAGTTGAACACCACCCACGTGTTCGTTAAAGACAGTGGCAGACATAGAGCCAATTTATACCAGTCTGCAACAGTGTAAAGCCAGTGTATGGTCACATTTAAATACAACTATTTGTAAATTATGTGCCACGAATATTCTTCAAAACACCAAATATAGAATTCTTCAACCACCACGTGGACGAGTCTATTATCAACTTTAGAATGATGCCCGAGATGGAGTTAATTACACTGTGAAGGGGATGTTTGGGGGTAAATATCGTATGATGAGGAGGAAAAGGAAACGATGGATTTGGAGGACGTAAAAGGTTCAAAGCCAGGACTTGGAGATAACCGTATAATCCCAAGGTAACATGAGATCCAGCTCGCCGACCATGTGAGTCAAGCAATTTCCATTTGTTAAGGTTTCTGCTTCAGTTGAGTAGTTGTAGAACCGCACTTAATAGCAAATAATTAGGCAGGACCTATTCTACATATCATATCTTCTGATATATGGCTTTTGAAGACAACCCTGGTCTTATCCCTAATTTTTGTGACACCCTGTGGCATAGCTATGCCATGTGCAGCCAACTATGCACTAATGTAATTTGGGGAGACACCCATGCATTCTTATAGCCCTTGCGAGCGATATTTCCAGTCTACGATGTAGACAACCTCTGATTTAAATACCCTGAATGTTTAATTCATCAATTTTTGTGGAATGGAGAGGCATCCATTTGTATTTGTATTTGGACACCCCTCATCATCGGCGTATCATTTGACGGAAGTGAAGGTTCACCAGTTGCCTTAATTATGGTTAATTTCGATTTGTAAATCTCAGAGGCCACATCATTCCAGAGTTTGGAATCAGCAGGATTCGTGCATAAGGCTTCAGAAGCCGTGTATCCATCTTTGCTATGTCATCGTATCAGTTTGCGACACGAGGGGTGTAGGTGTTGTTTGTTATGCTTATTTTGTGTCGAGGAGGACACTAACCGTTTTCAAAACCTACCATGAGGTGTACAGAGAGTAGAGAAAGTGTGTGATACCTTCAGAACAAAGCATGAGGGTGATAGCAGTATTTTTATATTCCAAAGCATTTGGAGTGCATAGACATATCTGTGATTTTATTCTCTTTGATTTCAACTTTTGATATTATGATGTGCTGAGTGTGAGACTAGCTCAGGTGTTTAATGAACCTGTAAATAAGTGTGTATTTAAGTCATATGAGCCACAGATAGGACTGTCGTTTTGTGAGCTCCAAAGTATTACAATGCATTCTGATTTGTGAAGGCAAGGCTGCGCTACAATGTCATTCTAGTGAGTCAAGGTGTGTGTAACTGTTGACTCAAGGCCATGCCGCACTTTACGAGCTAATATTACCCAGCATTCAAAAGTGATTCTTTAGCGACACTACTACAGTATTTTTGACACACGACGAATTGCTCCCATGAATGCTAGATTCAATGCTACGTTATGATACAAATTTAGGCCACAACTGATCGGTGGAATCCATTGTAAGACTGTTACGTCACATGTTTGAAAGTCGTCTATGCTTACGACAGTGGATTGATGACGTTTTCATGAATTAGTAACCAATGAGGGGAAATTTATCCCTGAGTTTAAGAAAGGACCAGACCATGCATAAAAGTAGTAACATATGTTATTGTCGTGCCTATTGGAGGCTGATGACGGGATGGACGTTGTTCACCAACATTGTTTAATGGTGTATTTTTCCGGTGATGATGGTTGCTTTTATAATCACATTAGCCGAGGTTTTGCGAGCCTGAGTGCCGTGTATTGAGCTTTTTACATCCTGTGTTATTGTGCTACCCGTGAGGTGGTAGTCAGATGAGGTATTGCTATAGACAGCACTTTAGAAGTGGTTTGTAGTTATTTCGGCATGTGTCTTTATAGTCACTAGGATTCTAAACTACACAGTGAGGGATTAAAAACAACAAATTGAACAACTAAATCATGGAACCTAATTATCTTAAGCCAACGATTTAAAGCAGTTGTTAACTAATTTGAACTGATTCTAAATCTAACATTTATATTGTTGACCGATGCATTGAGCCGATCTTTCATTGGTGGAACCGACACTATTTAGGACTAGCTGATACTATATTGAGGCGACGAAGCACACTAGCGCCACTATAGTTCGTAACTTGTGGGCAGCAGTGACTAATGCAATGTTAGACGCAATTCTTACTATGCTATTGCCAACCTAATCACATGCTCTTAGATGACGATAAGATGAAAATAGTATGCTAGTCAGCGTAGGCAGGATTGTTTTAATAATTAAGGGTGTATTTATTTTACTAGTGTATCTATCCAAGTTCCCTGTACTCTTGTGTGTATTTTTAGCCTATTTTCATGTATGAAAAAGTAGGCTTATGACATCACCTTTTGTCCGTGTGTCTGTCTGTGTGTGCGTGTGTGATTCGTGTGTGTGTCCCCTAATAACTTCTAAACGGTTGGAGCGATTTCAATGAAACTCAGTAAGCTCATAGCACTATTTCGGACGACCCCGTCAGTGCCCTTCAAATTTCGTTACGTCTCACCAATCCATCATGGCGGCTGTGCGAAATATTTCACCTGCATTCAATATCTCAGAAACTATTACCGATATCACCCTGGAATTTTGTACGGTGATAAAGGAAACTACTAGAAGTTCACCAATGTGACTTTTGAAAATCTGCTAACTACAAAACCAACATGGCGGCCAAGCAAAGTTGCGACTTTTAAATAGACGTTTCTCGCGATTTAACCAACCAAACGCAATGAAACTTGGTACAGTATATGGTCATACAAATTGTAATGCACAGACATCTAGCTTCGTTCAATTGTTTACATAACCTCAAGATGGCGGCAGTGCGAATTTTAATTTTCAGTTTTCATTTCTTGTGTCGTAATCATGAGATCGAAGTGAAAGTTTGAATAAAGAACCTACGCAATAATTTTCCTTTAATGGTACATAACTCTATACCCTATACATATAACAATCCAACATGGCGACCATCCGAAATATTTAGACGGATCTCAATATCTACGAATTTGTTACAGCAATCAAACTGAATATTTTAATGTTCATAGGGTCTATGAACATAAGTTCACCTATAGGACTTTCAATAACCTGGTGATCACAAATCCAACATGGCGGCGACGCGAAGTATAAATATTCACATGGACGTTTCTCGCAATTTAACCATCCAAGTGCAGTGGCACTTGGTACAGTAAATCCTTATACAAATGTTAATCCACTAGCATCTAATTTACTTCAATTGTTTCCATAACCACAAGATGGCAGCTGTGCGAAATTTTTAAATCTCGTTTTTACTTCTTGTATCCTAATCATGTGATTGAAGTTTGAATACTACACATACACAATAATCTTCATGTAACAGTACATAACTCTAAGATATACTGTGCCCTTGGCCTATGTCTTAGGCCATGGACACATTATGTCACTGGAGTACTTATATGGGGCAATGTCATGATGTTAATGAGAATGAAATCATCATTATGTAATGATCATAAGAAATAACTAGGATCTTTCTGCCGTAGTGAGACCACATATACTGTATATGGCTTGGCAGTTCTGACAGGGAGAAATTTATGGTTTTCACACAATGGACAGAGCAGGTGCATTCCAAGTCGCTTGCCTGCAAGTTTCAGAGCAGGAGCACCCCAGCGAATTCTGAGAATCTTGCCAAAACGCAGTAACTATCTCAAGTTAGCACGCAGTAGATGCCTGACTCCGCCCTTAAAGAGTACGCTTCAGTTAGTTACAAGAGATCAAGGCATTACAGGAATGATCTGAAACGCCCATGATGAATCTAATTATTATCAAGAATTTTGGGAATGCGGTAACGGATTAAATATCTCTGTGTTCATCGAATGAAAGTAGTCCCTGCGCAAGGAAATCTGACAACGTCGAGTGTGTGAGAGAGAGAACATAGCGTCCTTCAACAAGAAATTAGTTCTACCCAAGCGCTGATGATATAAACTTAGCCTATGATCGAGTTCCGTCGTGAATCATATGATTAGCAAGGCCATATTTTTGTGTATAAATTAAGGTACCTGATTACTGTAGCCTATGATTGTGAAGGGAGCATTTGGTGTCGTATGTGCAAAACTGTGAATTGGCAACCATTTTGTCATATATGTGGGTAAAGTCTGTGACAGGAACATTGTTCATCTTTCAGCCAACGTTAGTGGATGCGGGCCATATGTAGCACCACGCCAGGCATTAATGTACGAGACGCATAGTCCATTGTTCGGCTGATGCGAAATAATATTAAAAATGAATACTAAGTTGTGAATATGTATAACAGAAAGGAAAGATGTGAAATCATATATAATTCGAGTGAAAATATATAACAGAAAAATATATCCGCCATGAGTGTGTAGCCCACTAATGTGTAATCTTTTTTTTAGTGGTGCATAAATTTAATCAAATATGTGTGTGTGTGCATTTTAAAAGGGTGCTGGCTTATAGCGACCTAGTGATAATGGAGGGTTGCAGTGATATTATCGAGTGGTTCTACATCATCGTGATGGGATTCGAACCGGCCATGGAGGTCATGTGTTAAGTTATACTGTTGCGGGCCTCTGGTCCAACTCTTGCAAATGATGAAGGAAGTCTTCAATATGATAAGTACCTTTTGATTATATTTTAAAGCGTCAAATAATTCATGGATTTTATCGCCATAATGTTAGCATGTTATTTGTTTTCTTTTGATTTGTTTTATCTTGTGTGTACAATGACCGTGTCAATGGCGACCATAGTTGTGCATCTGAAGGAGCTGGGTACGCTCATAAGGATTAAGGATCAGAATAATTATTTTAATGAATTAAAAGTGCCTAACTTAACGTAAGGATGTTGCTAGGTAATCGTATCCGTACATAAAACACATGGTAGAATTCCCTATTTTATTTATAGATGTGTGTTAGAAATATCCCCTGTGTTTTCCACCCAAATAGAACGAACGAAGCATGGTATTTCGATAGGTGCCCTTTCCAGGCAAAATCTCATTATTTCGTGTAATTGACCAGAGATAGTAATTTATGTATTTACATACCGGATGAATTAATAGCCGATGATTTTTTTTGGGACGATATTTAAAGGACCATGGTGTATTGTGATGGATGATATGGAGTATTATGGTGTAGCAATGAGTAAAGTTTATAGGACAGTTTACAAAGGCGTGAATTATGTCAGATGAGAGGTAGTATGATAAGTTTACAATGATATGAGTGACGGCTGACCCAGCCTCACTAATTGTTATATTAGTTTTTATTGAACGCGTGTGATATTTAAGGCCATACAGGTAAGATGTTGTAAGGAGGAATCTACGATGAAATAAGATAAAATAGATAATGATGCCAGGTAATAAGACCTGAGGGAAGATGTCGGATGAAAGTATGATAAGTTGTATGTGTAAGGTAGTGGCCATCAAGCGCAGATAAAATAATGCTATAATTAATCTATATCCAAATGAGAGCGTCCCGCTCCACATTTAGAATACTAAGATCCAGTCCGATCAGCTGGTGAGAATACAGTCAAATATTAGCCCGGGGGAAGGGGTGAAGACTTGCATTTCTACCTTTCACGGTCAAGGTCAGCCAGCAGGCGAGGCCAGTCCATTGTCACTTTCCACAAAGAGAAGGAGCCCATTCAGGACTCGGGTGCTTGTCGCGGCGATTCTTTTAAATTTTTGTTATGTTTGGTCCCAAGTTTAATATTCACGTAAGGGTATGTTAGGTCACTACCCTGATGCCTCCAATCGATAGCGTTTCTTTTACTGGTCATTTTGATATGAGGGACGGTTTTGTCTGCTGATCATACAGTCCCGGGTTCGATATCCTTTTGTTGTGCCTGGTCCAGAAACTATTTTAAACGGGTGATAGGTAGGCAGTAACCTTGCGGTCCCGTGTTCGAAATCCTTTTATTCATACCTGGTCGATCAGTCTTTTTAAATGGGTACTAGCTAGACAGTGACCTTAGAGTCCTGTGTTCATGAATAAGTATTTTCGGTCCTGGAAAATAATTATTATTAGTTTTTTTTATAGTTAATATTGGTTCAAAATTATCTTGAGATTTCTTTTTCTCGATGATTGTTGAACGGACCATGCTTTGTTCTATTGTAACCTCGTTCTGCAAGATAAGGCATTCAAGGTAAGAAATGTATAGGTAGCGAATACCCCTAAATACATATTGATCCTGTTGAATAGGCCACTTAGAACATGTTTGTGCTATGCCTATCTTTTTCAGGGGTCGCGGCTTCAAATACATTCACCGTTGCTTAACATAACACTGATACAAGGTATTTCTTCTGTGCCATGTCTATCTTTTTCAGGGGTCGCGGCTTCAAATACATTCACCGTTGCTTAACATAACACTGATACAAGGTATTTCTTCTGTGCCATGTCTATCTTTTTCAGGGGTCGCGGCTTCAAATACATTCACCGTTGCCTAACGTGACTCTGACACGATACGATTACTTTAATAATGTTTGGTTGGAATTATTAATTGTTTTTCATGTTTATCCAACCCAAGTTTGAAAGGCAAATGATTAGTCATCATTTTTTTATGATGCTATTTTTGTCTGTTTTTAAGGCATTTTTTTTAGTTTGTTTATTATATATCCATGAATTATTTGACAAGGCATCGGGCGCTTGGTTCGAGAATGTATCACGTCGAACGCAAGGGCCGAAGCCAGGCTTATCATATCGCTAATATGTTAATGTAATATGTGACAATTTGTAAGTGTGTTTCAAGGCTAAGTAAATTCAATGGCTTCATTGATTCAGCTGATTTGTTTTAAAGCTAAGACGTCCAAAGTAACGTCGGGATTGAACATTAAGATTCCGTACGGAAAGGCTTCCATGGTTAATTTACAAGAGTATGTAAATAAGATGCATAAATCATATTCATGTTCGCAGATAGAAATACATAATTAATGCCATGAAGGTTAAGATTTGATATGAGGGTAAACTTTTATTTAACGGAGGGATTCTAGTAAATGTTAATTAAACGCCATTAATAATTAAATAAGCCAATGGCTAGGCTATAATGTATACTTCGGAATGGCCATGGATGTCTCTGATATTTGAACATACCATGTATCTGAAATGTAATTGGATGATATTAGACTCAATGATTATTATGTTTACTCAGATTAATGATTGATTAATTTCGTATAAATGGATTTCTTTTTCTTAATCCATACTGTTGTTACAGTTGACCGGACCCTCTTGATCCATCATCTCTTAATAACTTAACTTTCTGATGATATCTTATCATCGTAATTAATAAATTTGATTATGGCAATTAAGGCTAATTGGTGTTAACCAGATTTCATTTTGATTCATTTTCTTTATTTTGCCACATGATTGGTTTTTATTTGTCAATAAATTTGATTGTAATCATACATCATAACTACTATGATAAGTATTAATTGATGCTGATTAGCATTTAATTGGTGGTTTTTGGACATTAATTAGTCCATTGTTTATATTTTTGATTTTGACTTAATTTTATTGATTCCGTATTTGATTTATTTTACCTGTGAGTTATTATTATTATTATTATTATTATTTTAAATTTCATTTCTACTATTTTGGTTTTATTTCATTTATTTGTTTTTGCTGTACTGGTGTTGGTGCATTAAATTTGTTTATTCTCATTCAGAATCTGTGTGTGATGAATTTTATTCAGCCCTAGTGATCTTCCTATAATATCCAGAACAGTTTCATATTCAAGCTAGTGTACCGTTCATGCCCCGACGACAGAGTCCTGTTCTGAAGGCCTTGTGCAAGGGTACATGGCAAAGGATAGATTATTCTCTATTCTTCTTCGATTTTTCTATTCTGGAAGATCCTAGTGGTTAACATACACAGATGCACCCGGGTTTTGTGCTTGTTTGATTAAGTTTGGCTTGCCTACTCGTTTGGCATGTTAGTTATTTTTTTGACTTTATGCTGAGCGGGTAAACGCTGGAAGATACCCATAAGTCACTTATCAATTCAAACCCGAATCCAAACCGTATTCCATTCATTTCATACCCGTTATTTTTCCGTGAGGATCAGCCTTGCCCTTTTTCCGCTTGCCACATTCATTTAATACCAAACCCTGTTCTCCCCACCACCAGTGTAAAGTGCAAAATGGCGCCCAACGGTGTGGCTTAAGCTTGAGACAATAGCAGCCCAACATAAGGTCGAAATGGAGCTCAATTAATTGAATGAGAGTTACTGTAATTAAATTTTCATTTATATAAATTTTTATAGTATCATACAGTAATCTCAAGGAGTCCCTTGAAATTTTTATAGCATTGAGCATCCATCAGATAGTTAATTAAGGCTCATTAGTGGCCTGATGAGAAACATTAATCACTTTAATTAATGTTTGATTAAATTAAATTAATTAATTATTTTTTTCTTTTAGTGATAAGTCAAATATTTAATGACACCAATGGATTACAATCAAATTTTGAATCGTTTTACTGTTGCAATATCACTGTAGGTGATTGCAAATTCGAAGGATAGGGGAAGGAAGCCTTGAAAGCTTTGAAATACACTTACATTGCATGGTGTGTTGATGTGTATATTTGCATGAGTTGGGACAAGCCCGCATATTCTCCTATTGATAATTATGTCATCGACAGAGGACCTGATGGTCGTATTGCAAGAATTTAAGGACAGTAGTTATAAGCAGATGCAGGAAATAAAAGACAGTAATCAGGAACTTAGAGTTAGTACTGAACAGCAATTGTCACAGATGCAGAGAAATATAGAACATGTAGGCCACATTTGCAATCAGAGTACTGAGCAAATAGAAATTCATATGGTCACGATCGAGAACGAGATCAAGAACGTGTCTCAGAGAATGGCTAGTATGGAAATTCGAGTCCAAGCGCAGGTAGCGAAATGTGAAGTGGGAATTGCAGCAACTCAGGCAGATGTCGACAAGCTGAGAGATGAGAATAAGTCAACGCAAGCCAAGATAGGAGTGATCGAGACCGACATTTCTACATTTAAGGACGAGATTAAGGATTCATTGCAGCTCATACGAGATGATATGAATGGCCAACATGACGAATGTAAGAAATCATGGGAAAAGGATAAGGAAGGATTGAAGAGAGATGTCGAATTAGCATACGAGGACATGGGCCAGGAGGCTAAGGAAGAAAGGATAGCTGTACTCCGTAAATTAGAAGAGAGCAAATTAAAGATGAATAAGGTCGAGATGGAGCTGTTGGCAAGGATGGAACGACAAGAAAATAAACAAGTCAAAAGCGACCTCAAGATGCTGATCCAAGAAGAGGTCATCGCCGACTTACAAAAAGGATTGGCCAAGTCCATTACAGAAACCCGTATGGAAGGGAAAGTAGGATTTCAGGAGCATACGACCATAGATGAGGGGATGGAACCTCACAGTCAGGAATTCAGGGGTCGTACTTCGACACCCGTCGAGTCTAACGCAGCTGCTCAGGTCATTCACGTTATAAAAATGAGTGATGACCGGCCGAACAAATTTTCAGGGAACAATAACTTTACTCCTAAGAGTTTCCTCAGAGAATTGATGGAATACATCAAGGAAAGCAAGATCTCAGAAGACCGACAGTTAAGGACAGTAGAGAAACTGCTGACTGGACACGCGTTACAATGGTTCCGTAGCTTCAGGTATACCTTTGACACTATGGGAGAATTCCGTGAAGCATTTCTGAAGAAGTATTGGAGCCTTGCCTCGCAACAGAACCTGAGGATGGAACTATACGCGCGCCGCTATAGTACCACATCACCCACAAAATATTCAGAATATTTCATCACACAGCTACACCGAATGAAAGAGTTGGATATGCCTCCATCAGAAGAAGAGATGATCACCGCCATTGAGAAGCAACTGCCAGTCGGGGTTCAACAGATCATGGCGGCAGCGAACGTACGGACAGCGGTACATGCCGAGGAGATATTAAGAAACCTCGATGAGACGACGATCCACAGTCCGCAAAGATCAGGTCGAACGACTGAAAATGTAAACGTGGTCGGCCTAGAAGAAGCACCTAGACGACGCATGAAAGACCAAAGTACAGACGCCATGGACATGAGGCAGAACTGGGAACGTCGGGAATACCAAGATCAAGAACTGAGGCCCCCGTTGTATAGTAACCGAGGTAATAATAACTGGAGGTCGTCCCAAAGACAAAATGAACCATGGAGAGGACATCGTGGATCATACAGGCCGTATAACAAGAGAGGTGGGCGTTTTCAACGCGGAAGGCCACCGTGGGACCAAAACAGAGAGCCAGAAGTGAGATGGGACTTGCCAGATGACCACAGAGAGGAAATGGAAAGGTGGCACAGCGATTCGGAGCGGTATTTGGCAGAATTACGTGCCAAAGAATCGGCCGAACAAAGTAAGAAAGACAGATGGAACAGGGGAATGAATGATCGAAGGGATCCAGATGTCATCGAACAGGGAGCTGAGAGCCTGGAACTCCAGAATGCCCGGAGGAACAACAATCAATCATCCGGAGGTACACCAGATAGGAATGGCAACAACGAGAAAAAAAACGCCAATTTTAGAAGATGGGAACGTCGCTAGTGCACAGAACAGTCACAATGCAAAGTATATGGTAGTAGCGCAGATCAGTGATTGGGTCATCAAAGAAGAGGACTTGACGGAGGACACAAGAGGGCCAAAGATTAATACAATTAGAGAATTACCCATAATTTACGCCCGAGTGGGAGGTCTAACGGTACGATGTATGGTAGATACGGGTGCCAGCATCAGTATAGCTTCCCAGGCATTAGTTAAAGAGTTGGAGAGATTGGGGAAGGTTCCCGTGATGCCAATTTCTAACATCACAGTCAAGGGCATTATCCCAGACAAGTCCGCAGTCTGTAAGTTCCAAGCTTTGTTGGACATTACACTGCAAGGACATAATATGCCGCATTCGTTCATCATAATGAACAAGATAAATTATAACATTATCTTGGGAGCGGACTTCATTCGAGAATATAAAGCAGTCATCAACCTATTTGAAAACACCATTTGTTTTAAAGATATTGGAGAGGACAATCATTTGGACATGCAATTAAATACGGATGTTCCAAGAGATGGCGAAGAGATATGGACATTGTGCACCACTGAAGAGATGGAAGCATATGAGAAAATCGACGAAAGGTTAAGGGATATTGAGGATGATTTAATGGAACCTGAATCCTGGGTCATGGCGCTAGAAGAATTGGAAGACAGAATTACTGACGCTTTTGAGGAGAAGGCTCGTGAAGCAAAGATAAATGAGGAGAACAGGATCAAATTGATGGACATGTTAAAGCGACACGAACCGGTTTTTAATTCTAAACCCGGTAAGATAGAACATTTCAAGTACCAAATGCAGGTCAACGATTGGTCACCGTTTAGGAAAAAGCCTTATCCGATAGCCGAAAAACATATGAATGAGGTGAAAGAAACCATCAAGCAAATGGAGGATGCTGGAGTCATAGTTAAGATGGCTACCCCATTCGTGAGTCCGTTGGTTGTAGTCAAGAAACCCAATGGCTCTGTTCGAATATGTCTGGACGCCAGGACAATTAATGAACGATTGATTCCTGAATATGACCAAGCTCCAGCGATCAAAGAGGTCATAAACAAATTCCAGAACAAGATATATTTTTCATCGATAGACTTGACTAGTAGCTATCACCATTTGGAACTGGATGACAAGTCAAGGTTGTTGACTGGATTCCTATTTAATCAGCAAACTTATGCATTTCAAAGATTACCATTCGGTATCAAAACAGCAGGTTCGGCACTCATACGAGCGTTAGACCGGAACCTGACGTCGGAAGTCAAGGATGCCACTGTAAGATATGTCGATGACATACTCTTGGCGTCTGATAATTTGGATGATCACCTCACGAATTTAGAGAAATTACTAGATAATTTGGAGAAGGCCAATTTCAAAATTAACATCCAAAAATCTCATTTTTGCCAGAAGGAGGTACTCTATTTAGGCCACATCATCGATGGTGAAGGAGTACGCCCAAATCCTGCGAAACTAGAGGCTATTCGGAACTTTCCTAAACCAAACAGGGTAAAACACGTCCGCCAATTTCTGGGCATTTGCAATTTCTTTGCAAATCATTGTCCCGGGTATACTGAGGCTGTGGCGCCACTACAGGATATGCTTCGTAAGAACAGCAAATGGGCATGGAAGGAAGAATGCGACGCGGCTTTTCGGAAAACGAAGGAATTACTAACCAATAGCATTAAATTGGGTTACCCGGATTTCTCAAGAAAATTTATAATTCAAACCGACGCCTCACGGATTGGAATCGGATGCATGCTGTACCAAGAGGATCCAAACAACCCTCGAGAACGATCTTACTTGGCATTTTCTAGCCGTAAGCTAAAGACACACGAGCGAAATTACACAGTAACGGAATTGGAACTTCTATCCATCATTTTTGCTTTACAACAATGGAGGAAGACTGTCTATGGTTTCGAGATTTTGATAAGAACCGACCACAAGAGCCTTATTTTCCTATTGAAAACTCCCATGGCTAGTGAGCGAGTGAACAGATGGTCGTTATATGTTCAACAGTTCAATATTGACATTGAACACTGCCCAGGAAGATTCAATGTGATACCCGACGCATTAAGTCGAAACCCAGAACGAGGAGAAGGAGTAGTATCTGTACATCAAGTCGAGCTCACTCAGGCAGATCAGGAATTTTTGGTTAAGCTGGGAGAAATTCAGGCTGAACAAGTTAAGGATCCGTGGATGAATATGATCATCGATTATTTAAGAGGAAGATTGCAACGAGGAACGCCCGCGTATTTGGAAGCGGAGAAAATTTCGACAAGTTATATTTGGTATAATAACCTGCTGCACAAGTACGTGGATCCCGATCGCGTGAAATCAAGGATTGTGGTGCCACCTTCTTTACAGAGAGGTCTAGTCTGGCACGCACATAGCATATCTGGACATGGAGGAATCGATAAGACAAGTGCTCTTATTCAAGAAGCATTTGTATGGCCAAAATTAAGGGAAACCATTCGCAGTGTTTTGAAGACCTGTGACAAATGTCAAAGGGTTAAGCCAAACTCATTCCTCATGAAGCAATATCCCAAACCTCTACTGCCACAGAAGCCGTGCGAACTGGTCGCCATGGATGGTTATGGTCCGTTACCAAAAGGCAGAAGAGGATGCAAATACATTCTCGTCAGCATCGATGTATTTACAAAATACGTGGTGTTATGTCCAGTTCAGAAGTTAAACACTAAACAGGTACTGAACAGAATTAAGGCAAGGGTAATTCCAACGTTAGGGAAGATGGAATTCTGTCTTACGGACCACGGCAGTTATTTCACTAGTGCCGAGTTTAGGAGTGAGATGGTGAGGTTAGATGTCCGGCACGTGTTGAGTTCAGTGCGCCATCCTGAGGGAAATCCATCAGAAAGAATAATGCGGGAGATCGCAAAATATTGCCGAATTTACTGTTCTGATCAGCATTGGAAGTGGGTCGACGTATTACCCGTAATGGAATTCTGTATAAACAATACGATCCATGAGAGCACAGGACAGATACCCACGGTCCTTCACTTAAATCGATGTCCGGATCGACCGTGGAAGAACATCTTGCCGTGTCCATTGGACGCACGACCAAGCCATGAATTAACCATACAGGCCACGGCAACTTATTTGAAGAAACAAGCTGATCGTCGATTACGTAGAGTGCGTAATAAAAGATTTCACCGTCCTTTGGAATTGGAAGAATTGGTCTTGGTGAAACGACCAGCAGTGTCCGATCCAGCGAAGCGAATATACTCAAAATTTTGCGAGATATTCTATGGACCATACCGAGTCATAAAGGTGATTGGAAATAATGCTTATAAAGTGAAACACCTACGCACTGGAGTCGAGTCTGTCTATAACGCACAGAATCTAAAACTGTACTATCCCGCCGAAGAAGATGAGGTCCAACACCAAGTCAACGTAGTGGAGAAGAAAGAAGAAGGGGAAGATCCATTCCAAGTAGAAGAACCATCGGATGCAGAAGAAGAGAATCAGCGGACAAATAATCACGACTGTCAATGGATAACGCTGCGTGAAGAATTTGATAATGCTAAGAGAGGGTGAACTTAGGATAAATGCAGAATTTAAAGCTGAGAATAAGAGGCTGCTTGAAGAATTTCACGATCCGAATTAATTTGGAGTCCATTAGAAAGCCAATTTCGAAAGAAGGTCGATGAGGAAGACATGACATTGTTAAAATGGATTATGTTGCCGAGTATTGTTGAATTGTAAAAACTCTTCGTAACCTCAGCAGTTTTTCCAAACTAAGAAGGAGGGAGATGTGCCCTTGGCCTATGTCTTAGGCCATGGACACATTATGTCACTGGAGTACTTATATGGGGCAATGTCATGATGTTAATGAGAATGAAATCATCATTATGTAATGATCATAAGAAATAACTAGGATCTTTCTGCCGTAGTGAGACCACATATACTGTATATGGCTTGGCAGTTCTGACAGGGAGAAATTTATGGTTTTCACACAATGGACAGAGCAGGTGCATTCCAAGTCGCTTGCCTGCAAGTTTCAGAGCAGGAGCACCCCAGCGAATTCTGAGAATCTTGCCAAAACGCAGTAACTATCTCAAGTTAGCACGCAGTAGATGCCTGACTCCGCCCTTAAAGAGTACGCTTCAGTTAGTTACAAGAGATCAAGGCATTACAGGAATGATCTGAAACGCCCATGATGAATCTAATTATTATCAAGAATTTTGGGAATGCGGTAACGGATTAAATATCTCTGTGTTCATCGAATGAAAGTAGTCCCTGCGCAAGGAAATCTGACAACGTCGAGTGTGTGAGAGAGAGAACATAGCGTCCTTCAACAAGAAATTAGTTCTACCCAAGCGCTGATGATATAAACTTAGCCTATGATCGAGTTCCGTCGTGAATCATATGATTAGCAAGGCCATATTTTTGTGTATAAATTAAGGTACCTGATTACTGTAGCCTATGATTGTGAAGGGAGCATTTGGTGTCGTATGTGCAAAACTGTGAATTGGCAACCATTTTGTCATATATGTGGGTAAAGTCTGTGACAGGAACATTGTTCATCTTTCAGCCAACGTTAGTGGATGCGGGCCATATGTAGCACCACGCCAGGCATTAATGTACGAGACGCATAGTCCATTGTTCGGCTGATGCGAAATAATATTAAAAATGAATACTAAGTTGTGAATATGTATAACAGAAAGGAAAGATGTGAAATCATATATAATTCGAGTGAAAATATATAACAGAAAAATATATCCGCCATGAGTGTGTAGCCCACTAATGTGTAATCTTTTTTTTAGTGGTGCATAAATTTAATCAAATATGTGTGTGTGTGTGCATTTTAAAAGGGTGCTGGCTTATAGCGACCTAGTGATAATGGAGGGTTGCAGTGATATTATCGAGTGGTTCTACATCATCGTGATGGGATTCGAACCGGCCATGGAGGTCATGTGTTAAGTTATACTGTTGCGGGCCTCTGGTCCAACTCTTGCAAATGATGAAGGAAGTCTTCAATATGATAAGTACCTTTTGATTATATTTTAAAGCGTCAAATAATTCATGGATTTTATCGCCATAATGTTAGCATGTTATTTGTTTTCTTTTGATTTGTTTTATCTTGTGTGTACAATGACCGTGTCAATGGCGACCATAGTTGTGCATCTGAAGGAGCTGGGTACGCTCATAAGGATTAAGGATCAGAATAATTATTTTAATGAATTAAAAGTGCCTAACTTAACGTAAGGATGTTGCTAGGTAATCGTATCCGTACATAAAACACATGGTAGAATTCCCTATTTTATTTATAGATGTGTGTTAGAAATATCCCCTGTGTTTTCCACCCAAATAGAACGAACGAAGCATGGTATTTCGATAGGTGCCCTTTCCAGGCAAAATCTCATTATTTCGTGTAATTGACCAGAGATAGTAATTTATGTATTTACATACCGGATGAATTAATAGCCGATGATTTTTTTTGGGACGATATTTAAAGGACCATGGTGTATTGTGATGGATGATATGGAGTATTATGGTGTAGCAATGAGTAAAGTTTATAGGACAGTTTACAAAGGCGTGAATTATGTCAGATGAGAGGTAGTATGATAAGTTTACAATGATATGAGTGACGGCTGACCCAGCCTCACTAATTGTTATATTAGTTTTTATTGAACGCGTGTGATATTTAAGGCCATACAGGTAAGATGTTGTAAGGAGGAATCTACGATGAAATAAGATAAAATAGATAATGATGCCAGGTAATAAGACCTGAGGGAAGATGTCGGATGAAAGTATGATAAGTTGTATGTGTAAGGTAGTGGCCATCAAGCGCAGATAAAATAATGCTATAATTAATCTATATCCAAATGAGAGCGTCCCGCTCCACATTTAGAATACTAAGATCCAGTCCGATCAGCTGGTGAGAATACAGTCAAATATTAGCCCGGGGGAAGGGGTGAAGACTTGCATTTCTACCTTTCACGGTCAAGGTCAGCCAGCAGGCGAGGCCAGTCCATTGTCACTTTCCACAAAGAGAAGGAGCCCATTCAGGACTCGGGTGCTTGTCGCGGCGATTCTTTTAAATTTTTGTTATGTTTGGTCCCAAGTTTAATATTCACGTAAGGGTATGTTAGGTCACTACCCTGATGCCTCCAATCGATAGCGTTTCTTTTACTGGTCATTTTGATATGAGGGACGGTTTTGTCTGCTGATCATACAGTCCCGGGTTCGATATCCTTTTGTTGTGCCTGGTCCAGAAACTATTTTAAACGGGTGATAGGTAGGCAGTAACCTTGCGGTCCCGTGTTCGAAATCCTTTTATTCATACCTGGTCGATCAGTCTTTTTAAATGGGTACTAGCTAGACAGTGACCTTAGAGTCCTGTGTTCATGAATAAGTATTTTCGGTCCTGGAAAATAATTATTATTAGTTTTTTTTATAGTTAATATTGGTTCAAAATTATCTTGAGATTTCTTTTTCTCGATGATTGTTGAACGGACCATGCTTTGTTCTATTGTAACCTCGTTCTGCAAGATAAGGCATTCAAGGTAAGAAATGTATAGGTAGCGAATACCCCTAAATACATATTGATCCTGTTGAATAGGCCACTTAGAACATGTTTGTGCTATGCCTATCTTTTTCAGGGGTCGCGGCTTCAAATACATTCACCGTTGCTTAACATAACACTGATACAAGGTATTTCTTCTGTGCCATGTCTATCTTTTTCAGGGGTCGCGGCTTCAAATACATTCACCGTTGCTTAACATAACACTGATACAAGGTATTTCTTCTGTGCCATGTCTATCTTTTTCAGGGGTCGCGGCTTCAAATACATTCACCGTTGCCTAACGTGACTCTGACACGATACGATTACTTTAATAATGTTTGGTTGGAATTATTAATTGTTTTTCATGTTTATCCAACCCAAGTTTGAAAGGCAAATGATTAGTCATCATTTTTTTATGATGCTATTTTTGTCTGTTTTTAAGGCATTTTTTTTAGTTTGTTTATTATATATCCATGAATTATTTGACAAGGCATCGGGCGCTTGGTTCGAGAATGTATCACGTCGAACGCAAGGGCCGAAGCCAGGCTTATCATATCGCTAATATGTTAATGTAATATGTGACAATTTGTAAGTGTGTTTCAAGGCTAAGTAAATTCAATGGCTTCATTGATTCAGCTGATTTGTTTTAAAGCTAAGACGTCCAAAGTAACGTCGGGATTGAACATTAAGATTCCGTACGGAAAGGCTTCCATGGTTAATTTACAAGAGTATGTAAATAAGATGCATAAATCATATTCATGTTCGCAGATAGAAATACATAATTAATGCCATGAAGGTTAAGATTTGATATGAGGGTAAACTTTTATTTAACGGAGGGATTCTAGTAAATGTTAATTAAACGCCATTAATAATTAAATAAGCCAATGGCTAGGCTATAATGTATACTTCGGAATGGCCATGGATGTCTCTGATATTTGAACATACCATGTATCTGAAATGTAATTGGATGATATTAGACTCAATGATTATTATGTTTACTCAGATTAATGATTGATTAATTTCGTATAAATGGATTTCTTTTTCTTAATCCATACTGTTGTTACAGTTGACCGGACCCTCTTGATCCATCATCTCTTAATAACTTAACTTTCTGATGATATCTTATCATCGTAATTAATAAATTTGATTATGGCAATTAAGGCTAATTGGTGTTAACCAGATTTCATTTTGATTCATTTTCTTTATTTTGCCACATGATTGGTTTTTATTTGTCAATAAATTTGATTGTAATCATACATCATAACTACTATGATAAGTATTAATTGATGCTGATTAGCATTTAATTGGTGGTTTTTGGACATTAATTAGTCCATTGTTTATATTTTTGATTTTGACTTAATTTTATTGATTCCGTATTTGATTTATTTTACCTGTGAGTTATTATTATTATTATTATTATTATTTTAAATTTCATTTCTACTATTTTGGTTTTATTTCATTTATTTGTTTTTGCTGTACTGGTGTTGGTGCATTAAATTTGTTTATTCTCATTCAGAATCTGTGTGTGATGAATTTTATTCAGCCCTAGTGATCTTCCTATAATATCCAGAACAGTTTCATATTCAAGCTAGTGTACCGTTCATGCCCCGACGACAGAGTCCTGTTCTGAAGGCCTTGTGCAAGGGTACATGGCATATATAAAATCCAACATGGCGTCCATCCGCAATATTTAGTCGGTTCTCAATATCTACGAATCTATTACAGCAATCAAACTGAAATTTTGTATGTTGATACTGGCAATTAACATAAGTAGGTTATGTGAAAATAGGTTTTAGTTCTTCACGGAACTACTTGTTGAGACTTGTTGTTTTTGTTTATCATGTTAGGATATGGTTGTTATACTAGAATCGTTATTTCTTTGCTACGGGTGCTTCTCATCCGAAATATTGCGTAAATTAGGACTTAACTAACTGATTAAGGCACACTGGGACTGAGTTTTAAGCATATTTTGTTAAAAAATTCAAATTTTCGATTTTGACATATTATTGTACCCCTGACCATAACGGATCAATTAGCGGTATCAGTTTCCACATTCCGCCATTTTTGAGGCACGGCGAGACGTTTAAATGCTGGCCACACTGCCGTTTAAACGCCCCCTTCTCTTGGTACATTATCCTGTACACGCATTTATGCCTTTTTTATCGGAGTAGTTTGAATTCGGATTTGAAATTCCCTCTGTACTACTGGCTCTGCATTGTACTACTATCTACAATGAATATTGACACTGTTTACTACGTAAGCTTTACAAATACTTCAAACGTTTGAAAATAAATAAATAAATAAATAAATAAATAAATATGTCAAACGGTCGACATGATGAAATTTTGCATTTTTATTGTATTTTCTAATTTCATGAGAGTTTCTAGTCGCTTATAGAATGACTGTAGATGCACAATTTATCTTTATTTGATATTTGTGTTGACTTCATAAGCAAAGCCCTGCGCGGATGCGGATATCCTCGGATAACCCCGCGGATATCCGCAACATTTTTCGCCAAGCGGATATACTTTGCATGGCTTTGCGGATAGCGGATAAGCTGCGGATAATGTTTGGAGTAAATTTGCGGATAGCTTTTAGAATACAATGCGAACTTGTTGAATATCATGGGGAAAGTTGTGTAATTGTGCGGACCTATGTTTCCCGAGTTGGTAGTACAACTAGCAACTCAGTTCCCTCCTACCCTTAAGCTGTCATCGTACCTATCAGATAGGGACAGTCAGCATGATGCCAGTTGCTATGTGATAACCGTGAGGCTTGGATGAAGAAACTTAAGACGTTGCATGTTATTTTCTGTTGCCAGCAAATAAGAAGGTAAGTCTACAGTTGTTGTCCAATTATTTTAAATTAAATATAGTTTTAAATTCCAGTGTTTACAGTGGTTTTGCATGTATTTATTTTTCAATATTATACATTAGTTTACGTTTTAAAAGCAGAGTGGGGGTAATGGTGCGCAGAACATATAGCCTATTATATAAGTAAATACAACGCGACATTAATGGCAAAATATTTCGTGTTTGTTCTCCAGATGCCAAGAAATTATACGCGGAAAACGGAGAAAAACTCCTAACCAGCATAGCATGTGCAGAAAGCTCTACGTGCAATTAGGGATGATGGGAGGAAAATAAGGGAAGTGGGGAGAAGTTTCAACATTCCCCAGTCAATCCTACGAAAGCAGTTGCTGCAAAATTGCCTTGCTCCACCTCGTCTAGTCCGTAAAGCTGTTTTTATCAACGAAATGGAGTCATAATTATCCGAATACCTTTTGACATTGGCAATATTATTTTACGGCTTAACGCCCACCAAGCTTGTCAGACGAGAATAAGATTCCCCATAATTTCCATAAAGTTAAAAGTCTAGCAGGCAAAGATTGGTTGTACGAGTTCTTGAAGAGATATCCTGCCTTAACGTTGAGACAACCTGAAGGAACAAGCCTAAATAGGATTGCCTCCTTTAATGCTGATGAAACGAAGATAATTTATTCTAATATCCAAAACTGCAGAATTTTAGTATCATTGCATTGTTATACTATTGTAAAATGCATTGGAATATTCTAATATTAATGCTCAGTGCAAGTTTCGGCCAATTCACATAGTATTAGTATGGCTTTCCAACATTCCTCCCATGCGCACAATTCCCCAACCCATGCACATGATTACCCTGCTCGGTGGGTAATCGTGCGCAAATGCATATTTGCGATTTCAAATTATAGTCCACCAAATTTATTTTTGAATTAAATTTGTTTCTGCACATCGAAAATAGAGTTACTAAGGCTCCCTTATCCAGAACTGGCTGTGTGTTATCTATTATGAGATCATCAAAAGACCGATTCTTGCTTAAGTGCGCACAATTCCCCCACTCTCCCTTACTAGGGCCCGGATGTTTATGACATATCATATTTTTCCGTTATGTTTTTTCATGACAAATGTAAGATGATGATTTACGTTATGTCATTAAGCATAATTTACACTACGAACTGACAAGGGTTGCAATTCTGGCTGTATAACATTCATTTTAGACATAGTTAGTTAGTTATTGTTGTTTTAAGGGACGGAACTACGAGGTCATCTGCTCCTCATTTTAGACATAGCACATGACATACAGTACATAGCCTAAGGGTTAGACTTTTTGCTCAAATGTCTAAAAGATAAAGTGTAAAGCAACTCTTTGAAAATATTATTGTAATGCCAGTAGATTCGGATAACAAACGTGTGGATAAAAGTCGCGTGGATGCGGGGCGGATGCGGATAACAGTCGTACGGATGCGGGGCGGGTGCGGATAACAGTCGTGCGGATGCGGGGCGGATGCGGATAACGTTTTGTCTATCCGCGCAGTGCTCTATTCATAAGTGTACGCATGGTCTACCTCTGTTTATAAACACGTTATTGGAAGCAAAGCCTAGTACTTTTTCGAAATTCATTGTGTTTGTGAAGTTATTAGGGTGAGGGGGGAACATCACACAAGACTAAGGTCACAAAGATGAAGGAGGAGGCTGCAAAACAGAAGAAGGAAGGTTTTACTTATGCTGCAGGAGAGTTCTAATGGGTAAGTTGAGTGGAAATATTAAAATATATGCATGTTTTTAGAAAAATGCAGTTTTCTCAGTTTCACATTTTCTGATGTATGAAATCTAGTACGCGTTGCAGTTGTAATGCAATTTTCTTGTAAATTAACATGCATGTTCCTTAGTACTTTATCCACAAACGTGTGCATTACTTTTTGGATTGGAGTTCTGGTTTGCCTGTAAAAAAAAATAAACCTTCAAATTTCAAGAATTTTACAAAAAATAAACTTCATTGGGGAAAAAAAATATTTCTCCATAGTAAACAATACAATCTCAAATTCGATGCACTATTTTATTTGTATAAGAATAAGGTTCTAGAAAAATAAAAATACATTATGCTATCTATGTACATTATTTTGACGCGCTTGACATTTTGAATATTTGAATAATTTGCATATAAATATTGGAAAATAATTAATTTCTATGCAGCTAGTGAAGCTACAATGATCAAATTAGGCACATATGTTTATACTACCGCATACTACCAGCAAACAAAATATCAAGATTTTACCATAATATTTACAGGAATTAGAAAACTCAGTCCCAGTGTCCCTGAACGTAAAGATAAATGTCGGAAGGGGCACCATCGTAATTAAGCCTATTTTCTATTGGTGAAAATAAGTGTAAATTTATTCTTGTGGCATGTGGACGATTAGTATTCTTGCTTTGTCGTAAATTCGATGATGTGATTATTCGTATTGTTAACAACTTATTGTATTTGCGTAGGCATTTCATTTTAGTGCCACTTTCCAAGCTTGCTTACCGTGTGTTTTTTGTAAGAATGACTTTTGAGAGGGTACAACTTCACGTCAATTTATGAATTAATTATTCATATTTTAGTAGCTTTGCGGACTAGCGAATTTTCAACCCTCCGAAGTAGGATAGTGATTTGTGACTTAACTGAATACATTTTTACGAATTTTACTTAAGCCTTGATCTCCTTATTGCTAGCTTTATGTTTAGGGGTATGTTTCCTTGGGCATGTCTATGAATTTTTCCCCCGTTATACCCGATGCCCCGGGTCATCCGTCTTGTGCCGTAGTTCGACTGAGGAACACATCTGATCCTCTCAGAGTGTGTGTTTGAAGAATGGGAGTGTCTAGAATGACATTTGCGGTTGGTGGTACCCTGTCAATCCCGTCTAACGGGCACAATATGTATATAAATAACTTTCATCACTAAAAGAGAAACGGTAACGAAAATTAGTTACATGGTAGGAGCGTATATGCCATTTGCGGTTGGTGGTACGCTGTCAATCCCGTCTAACGGGCACAATATGTATAAAAATAACTTTCATCGCTAAAGAGAAACAGTAACGAAAATTAGTTACATGGTAGGAGCGTATATGTGACATTGTATGGTCGAGGAAAGTGAACATTCGAGATGGCCTCTGCGCGAAATATTAGAATATTAGTTTCGTAAAAGTCAGAACGAAAGTGGGTAATCAAGACGAATCTTGCCAAGAGATAAGTATCATAAAACAGCTCTCACTTGCGTTAGTCAAAATATTATGTCACTGAAGTGGCCATCTTGAAATTTCAATATAAATTAATAATTTTCGGTACCCGAGAGCTATAATAACGAAATTCAGTAATAAAATAGAACTTCGTACGCCAAAGCAAATTGACAGTGATTCCAGTGGTGCACTTTTTTTTTAGCTGAACGAAAACCTATTAGTGGTGATACGATAATGTCCCGTTGTTGGGAGTCCTCGATCTGCTTATCAGTTTACTAGTATACCAGATTACTGGGCCAGTGTGTATGTCGGCTAAAACTGTATACTCTTCGGTATTGAGCATAGTTCATGACTAGTACAGTATTACATGTTTCCTATTTATTCTCTTTCGCTGATCTATAAGTCTGGGGACTTCACTACAAATAGCACACAAGGCTGATGAGCTTTCTATGACATAATTCAACTGGCAGTTCGGCTGCACTACAAGTATCACATCAGATAGGGTCAAGCGCACCATCCACAAACATCAGATCAGACGGGAGGTGGATACGCCAACGTGTAATTTACGGGCATCACGACACCAGACGGGAGACTGGGCCGCGGTCCTAAAATTAGCATGCATGGCTTCACGCTGGTAGCAAGGAATGCTGGCAGGTCGTCATTAGTCATCAGGACTGGTCTGTGTGAGAAGTCATCATTTTTGGAGAAGTTTGGTTGTAATTTTTAAAGTAATTGTAATTTTGTTTTCATATCTTCACGGTTCAGTAATTTACGTAAACTAAGTCATATATCTTCAGCGGAACTCAGTAACAACAGAGTTCTGTTTTTTCCGATCCCAATCGTGCCTTTAACATTTTAAGACGTTTCACCAATCTAACATGGCGGCCGCGCGAAATATTTAACCGGCATTCTATAGCTTCAAATTATTACTAATATCACCCTGAAATTTTGTATCGTGATATAGAATACTAATGTAAGTTTCGCTATGTGACACTATAAAACATGTTAAGTACAAAACGAACATGGCGGCCAAGCGAAATTAACATTTTTAAATAGCATTTTCTCGTGACTTAAGCGTCCAAGCGCGTTGAGATTTGGTAAGATGAATGCATAAACAACTTTTAATCTACTGGCATCTCATTGTATTCATTTTTTTTCTCATAAAATCAAGATGGCTACGGTGTCAATTTTTTATTTTTTTATTTTTCGTGTTCTAATCATGAGATCAACATGAACGTTTGTATAATGAACCTACGCAATAATCTTCATCTAATGGCATATAACTCTACGGCCTATATGTTGAACAATCCAAAATGGCGATTATCCAAAATATTTAGACGGTTCTCAACATCTACGAATTTATTACAGCAGTCAAAATCAAATTTTGTTTGTTGATAGAGGCTATTACAGCCCTTTCAAAGACCTGGTAACTTACAAAACCAACATGGCGGCCAAGCGAAGTTGAGACTTTTAAATAGACTTTTCTGGCTATTTAACCATTCAAACGTAATGAAACTTGGTACAACAATGTTTATGCACATTGTATTGCACTGGAGTCTAATTTAGTTCAATTGTTTACATAATCTCAAAATGGCGGCTGTGCGAAATATTTCACTGACATTCATCTCCGAAACTATTACAGATATCACCCTAAAATTTTGTACGGTGATACAGGGTACTGATACAAGTTTATCTATGTAATTTTCATATACCTGTAGGGTACAAAACGAACATGGCGGCCAAGCGAAGTTGAAACATTTTAATAGACTTTTCTCGTGATTTAACTCTCTGAGCGCCGTGAAATGTGGTACAGTAAATGACTATACATATTGTAATGTACTGGCATCTAATTTTGTTTAATTGTTTACATAACCTCAAGATGGCGGCTGTGCGAAATTTTAAAATAAAGTTTTTATTTCTTGTGTCGTAATCATGCGATCGAAGTGAAAGTTTGAATAATGAACCTAGGCAATCATTGTCCTTGAATGGTACATGATTCTATGGCCTATACATATAACAATCCAAAATGGCGAGCATCCGAAATATTTAGACGGTTTTCAATATCTACGAATCTTTTACAGCAATCAAACTGATTTTTTTAAATATTCATAGAAGCTATGGACATATGTTCACCTATAGGACCTTCAGTAACCTGATGAGCACAAATCCAACATGGCGGCGACGCGAAGTATAAATAATTAAATGGACGTTTCTCGCGAATTAACTATCCGAGTGCAATGAAACGTTGCACATTAAATGCTTATACAAATGTTAATCCACTGGCATCTAATTTATTTCAATTGTTTGCATAATCACAAGATGGCAGCTGTGCGAAATTTTAAAATCTCGTTTTTACTTCTTGTGTTCTAATCATGCGATTGAAGTCTGAATACCACACGTACACAATAATGTTAATGTAATAATACAAAAATAAAAATCCAATCTGGCGACCATCTGAAATATTTAGACGGTTCTCAATATCTACGAATCTATCACAACCTTCAAACTGAATTTTTGTATGTTGATAGAGGCAATTAACATGAGTAGGATATACGAAAATAGGCTGTATAGTTCTTCACGGAACTATTTGTTCTATTTGAAGTTGTTCTTGACTTTTATTGAGAGAGCAAAGTTGAGAATCCTTTTGGTGAGCCTGTCATTGTTCATTCTGAGAATACGGCCGTAGAACTTGAATCGCCTTTTCTTGAAGGTGTCAGTAATCTTCTCAGATTCCCTCTGAGCAGACTGGACCAAGGAATTTCCTCGATATTTTCATTTCTTGTTTCTCTACGATTTTAATGAGATCTGCTTCTAATGATCAAGGTTCTGAAGCATATATTGCTTTAAGTTTGATAATTATTATTTTTATCATTATTATCACCGAGTGTCTGCAAGTGGTCTGCAAACATGGTGATTTTGAAACCCAATTAGTAACAGTGATTACAGCCCTTATTCAACCAAACAACGAGAAATTATACTAAAAAATAGTGTATTCATAATGGTGGGGAGCAAATGGTAAGGTTACATTGTTAGTGCCTAATTTAAGGTGACCTATATGTGCAGGTGGTATACAGTTCCTATCTGAACTTTGACTGCTGGAGCGTTATGTGGCAATGCTGGACGAGGCCAGTAATTTGTATGCAAAATATAATCACCTCGGTCCGGCAACTTTTATCCAGCATGAGCATCATCTTGCTGAGTCTTCTTCTGAGCCTCACTGATTCACTGTACACATACAACATACAGGCCCACCGGTTGGACCATCTAACGGAGAAACCCCCATTATTTCCTAAGTGGTTTTAGAAATGGTCATCACTTAATGATGGTATGTTAAATACGAGTCATTTGCCTTATACATATTACTCTTAACACAAGTATGCATGGAAAATTGATCCAATACTTTTTAGCCTACTTCCAATTTTTGTAAAAATTGGAAGTAGAATTATAAAATTTACACGGGCCAATTGTCTGTCTGTCTATCTCTGTGTGTATGCCCCCCCCCCCCCCCTTGTAATTCAAACACGACGAAACGAAATTGAAACCAGATTTGGTGCAGAAGTAGCACTAGCAATGGCCACCTCAGTGTTATGTTTCATATTGCCACCACATAACAAAAACGAAATGGCGATCTTCCAAATGTCCAAAGCGTAAAACAAATTACGACCAAATTGCGGTAATCTTTGGATTTCTACCAAATTGCGCAAAGCTTAAATCAAATAACGTCTAAACTAATAATCGGATCTCTACCAAATTTTGGAATAATATACGTTCTTATAAGAAACGTCATGCACCCAAATTACAAGGTCATTCCGCAAACTATTCCAAGATGGTGGACGTGCGAATCATGCAAGCAATACAATCCATAACTTATGACCCAATGAATCAATGCTCACATTATTTGGCATTCTGATAACTTTATATAGGGACTCTCTGATGTCAACGTGATAACTACTTGAGACTGTACGTCACGCGCAGCGGCCATCTTGAAATTATAAGACAGATTCGAGATGGCGGTGAGGCACAATATTAAAGTATACAAATTATTAACACAGGTTGTTATTGCTCAATTAACGTGAACCTTGGTAGAAGAGGAGTGTCATATAGGTAGCGTTAGTGAAGAGATTATCAAACTGCATATATCGCTCTGCGGACATCCTAAAAGTTCATGATTTGAAAATAAATAACATTCTATGTTTTAAAACTACAATATCGAAAATTAGTGATAAGGGACACACCTATGTGGAGTATCGTATGCCCAAAGCAAACTAACAATAGCTCTAAATTTTCAAGATGGAGACCGGGCGTAATATTAAAACGTTATATTGAATCATTTAGAATGTTATTGCACTATTAAAACGCACCTTACAGTTAGTAGGAAGCAAGTACCGGTACCATATAAGCCATAAGTATCACACACTGAATACCAGGTGAGGCGGCAATTTGGAAAATATACAATGTGGTAATGAAGAACTCGAAGTACTTTTCTAATATTCCAATCAATTCCTCAGGTATAAAAAGGCAGATATATAACGAACATCAGTAAATGGGTGAGTCTTATGGAGGATACAACACTTAACGTTGATTACAAGAGCATTCAATATTATACTCCCATACATTTAGGAGAAAGTAGGCTATATGTTCTATACCTAACAATTTGTTTTCTATGGAATCATTCATTTCTTTCAAACTCATCTGAAATTCGTGAATTTAGGAACTAAGGAATATGGTATTTGTAGTTTAATATGTTACAAAAACTCTACGGTTCCCTGTGATTCAGTTCCCCAATTAGATCCCACATCGCATTCCATGTTCGTGGGCATCTTAAGATGAATGTCGTATTGCTACGGATCGTCCCAAGCACCTTGACTCATTGCGAGTGTTGTCTACTGCTAGGTGAAAACTTCAACTGTCTCGTGTTCAGCCGCTATCACATTTACACTATGTAGGCGATTTTCTGACATTTCTGAGAACAAATGATTGTATCTTTGAATCACTCTCTTAAAAGAATATCATTATTTTTTTCCATTAAAAATCCGTAGTTTTAGCCCTCAGTCAAGCAACTCGATGTTGAAAATAACCTTTAATGTCATGGAATAGTACGTTGAGGTTTCCTGGGAGGTTCCTCTCCATTCGTGACACTATCTTCTCGATGTCTGTCGATCACTATTAGGCCCCATTCATACTAAGGCGATATGTCGTAAACGATATACGATACGCCACACGCACAGACCGATACGTGAAATGTAAAGAGAGGCGATAACAAAGGTTAACACCCATGCACAACATATCGCGTAGAAAGGGCAATATATATTTTTTAAAATCGTATTCAAAATTTGCCCCTAATCCTGCTTTAAATATTGTTAAACCAGAAATTAATAATAATCCCTTACCTAGTGACATATCTCTCGAAGTACTGCTTCCTGGTCACTTGAGCGATTAGTATCGTACGATACTTCAGGCTGTAAACATGATGACGGGAAGAAAAGAAGACAATCATTCTGTAATTCCTTTCATTAATTCCTCGTGACACGAGGCTTTTCAGGAAATTAAAGTTTCCAGGATTCATTCGATAGAACTCCCTGAATTTTGATTCATGTTGAGACAGCTCTCGAGAAACAACAGCCGAGCTATGGTGCACGTTGGTGAGATTGTAGGGTTGTACCCAGTAATTCCTTCTTTTTCTCCTCATCCTATGCCTGAATCAATAAGCCACTACAATGCCTTCTTCACTTGAGCTCATATTTGTAACTGAAGTGGTGAGAATTGTGTTCCCACCAAATTTGTATCGCCCAGATCGCGCCGATTCATCGCCCGCTGTATGAAACTTCCTTGCAATAGATCGTCGCAATATATTCCTTACGATATATCGCTTAGCCTATCTTATATTTCCTTAGCATGAACAGGGCTTAACATTTCCGTCCGATTGCCGACTCGGACGCAGCTCATCACTGAATCTTATTGTTGGTGCATTTATAATTGATTTTCGTTGTTTTCTCCACTTTTCCAAACGTAAAGGACTCACTAAACCTTTCTTACGAGGTGCCGCCATGATGACACGCGGTAGACTGATGATTGGTCACCGAAAACTCAGCCATAGGCTATCCGGTTGATTAGATTAGCAGCTTGCTTTTACAACCACTGTACCGGCCCCGTGGTGTTGGGGTAGCGCGCCTGCCTCTCACCCAGAGGCCCCGGGTTCGATTCCCGGCTCCGTCAGGAATTTCAGAAACTGACGTGAGGGCTGGAACGGGGTGCACTCAGCCTCGTGAGGACAATTGAGTAGCGGTCTGATAGTGAAGCAGCACCCCGATCACGAAAACCAAGATTAACGGCCGAGGGGACCCGATGCGCTGATCACGCGTCACCCCAATATCTGCAGGCCAAATGGCTGGGCAGAGGTCGCTTGGTAGGCCTAGGCCCTTCACGGGCTGTAGTGTCAGGGGTTATTATTATTATTATATTACAACCACTACGAGCACTAGTGTGAATCAATGAAACTCAACCATATCCGGTCGATTAGATAAGTAGTTTGCATTGTCAACCAGTAGGAGCGCTAGTGTGAGTGAAGACAGAGTACCACTTCAGTCTTTATAACTACTTCCGGTGCGAAGATTTTTCAAAAATTCAAAAAACCGCCTGAGGGTATCGAACCAAGGAACACATTAATGAAATGAAAATGAAAATCCACAGCCTGCTTCCAGTCTCCGACCGGGTCAGGAATGGAATGAATGAAACCCCCATCTAGCGGTGAGGATATGAACTGTGCCGGCTGCCGAGGCCTGACGCACTCCTCTGGGGCAATGATTAAATGAATGACAGATGAAATGAAATGATAGTGGAGAGTGTTGCTGGAATGAAATTTGACAGGGAAAACCGGAGTACCCGGAGAAAAACCTGTCTGCCTCCGTCTTGTCCAGCACAGATCTCACATGGAGTGACCGGGATTTGAACCACTGACCCAGCGGTGAGAGGCCGGCGTGCTGCCGCCTAAGCCACGGAGGCTCTCACATTAATGAAATAATTATTTAAATACAGTAAGTTAATTTGGCTCGGATTTAATTAAAAAACGAGTAAAAAGACAAGCGATTTTAGGCGGATGTTCCAGAAATGCATTAAGACCAGAAGTGATTTTCGAAATTTGTGTTTTTAATTCGATAGAGCTATCCAAGACACACAGTTTGAAACCATTCCGGGCCCTTTAACCCTTCACCGTTTGGCACCTTTGAAGACCTGATCAGGCGCGGATCTAGAGTTTGGCTTTGGGGGGTCAAAGATTCGAAATTGTTAAGAAAAATTGCATCACTAAAAACGCAATCACAAAATAACCAAACGTACAATACCAGACTAATTTTTTGCAAGCTACATGGATAGAAATTTGATGCGTTTAGCGCACCAAAAATATTCGTACAAATTGCAACGGCGTGTTTTGCGACTTTTACATCGAGCTTCGAGAAAAGTATCAAGGTACGTTACAGTTTCGGCAAGTCGAGTTGGTACCGACAAAGGGAGAAAGTCACAGCTTAAATTGCCAACCAAGCTTGCAGTTTGGATGTCGGCAAAATTTTTTGGTGCGAAAAAAGCCCCAAATTCCTATCCGTGCATTGCTGCACATCCATCGTGACATTACTATAAACATCGATTCGGTAATCACATTGTTTGCTAAACAAAATAGACGAGTTTATTTTGTTAAATAATCGTTTTATATAACAGGTATGAAGTTGTAAATATGTACAGTTGTAACAGAACATAATAACTGCAATAAAGATATTTTCAGTATTGAATAAAATGAAAAAAAAAAAAAAACACCTGTTTTTTAGTTAAGCTTCGTTAAGTTTTATTTGTCTGGTTATTGTGTTTTCGTTTTCTGTGTTTGCAAAAAAATTGGTCTCCGTTTGGGGGGGGGGGTCACGACCCCCGTGACCCCCCCCCCCCATCCCCCCCTTGAATCCGGGCCTGGACCTGATTGCAAGAACCAGATAATGACCTATTTGGCGAAAATGAGTTTTAAGTGATATTTGTAGCCTAGATTGCTCTCTATTGGATAACATTGCAACTTCTTGAAGTTAGTTCTTATTTTTTTTTGACACTAGATGGCACCCAACGTATAGGTTCGTCATTTGAGTGCAAGAAACAGATAATAACCAGATCCTTTCCTCTCCCGACCTCGACGGTATTAAGGATATCTTATTCATTCATGCCTTGCGATCGGGTCCTTGCTCAGATTGAAAAGGTTAAACGAAGAAAGGAATATATTTTTGTACCAGAAGTATGGTATGACATTGTATCTACAGCCTCAAAGAATTTTTCAGTTGTTCGAGTTCAGCAGGCAAAGTTGCTAGATTCGATCTTTCTTCTTAATAGTGAATTCGGAACGAATCTCTGCCCGAATCTCCATCGAGAAACAACGCATTATCTATCATCGTTCAAAATTACTTCAAGAACATCTAGAACATCATCTTCAAGCTGGTCTGACGTCATCACCTCACCTGACCTCGAGTCTCGTCAGAGTGCCTTCGACCACGTGCTGGAGCCTGGCAGCCATTTTGCTGTCGACAAAATATCATACTACAATCTTCAAGCCCACTTCACTGGTTTTCATCGTTTCTTCGATATCATCGCCTGCAACATTACTTCGCTCAGGCTCTCCTCACAGCTTCAGTCGTCACACCAGCCAGGCATACTAGCAACTCCAACTTCACGTTCTACTGCACTGCCAGTGAGCGGGGCTCATACAATACGCAGCGTCCGCAGTCCCTGGCTACCTTCGTGCTGCATTGCAGTGGTTATCGTACCAGACTACCACTTGTCATTGCAGTATTTTTCAACTTAATTTAATCCTCCGCCGTTGACGTCACCATTCGTACTCCATTCACACACTCATACACCCATTCTACACTGTTCGTCTGGAGATATTCTCTCTTGACTTCTTTATACATTCTGCCCACTACATTCATCACATTCATTTCACACACTCATACATCCATTCTACACTGTTCGTCTGGAGATATTCTCTCCTGACTTTCTCATACACTCTTCCAGCTGGTCTGACGTCATCACCTCACCCATTTTACACTGTTCGTCTGGAGATACTCTCTCCTGACTTTCTCATACATTCTACCCACTGCATTCATCACGTTCATTTTATAGTTCATCTCCGGCTTCGCCCGCTCTTTTAAGGAGTGAACCCCATATTATTCATCACGCCGTTTGCCTCGCTTAGCCACCGGCTTCGCCCGCTACGGTACCCACATCATTCCTCATACATCCCCACGCCTGGCCACCGGCTTCGCCCGCTTCTTTATTATTTCCATCTTCCATCGTACATACAGTGAGTCGCATAGCCACTGGCCTTACCCACTATACCAATAAATATTCACATTCTCCTTCGCCATGGGCAGAGGCAAGGGCAAGACCACTCCACCTACCCCTCCTCCACCCAAGCAACCGCTCCATCGTTCCTCTTCTGGCTCCAAAGGTGCCATTCCTAAATCAACAACTTCTATTAACCCGGCTACCTCAACCACCCAGGGGACGCATCCGAACCTCCCACCGCTGGTCCCTAAAACTCCCAGCCGCTCCGAGAAACGCCCCGGGTCCGACACCTCAGACACGGAGGGGGGGGTGGGGGCTCACCGCTCTCGTCAACGGGTCCATGAGGGAATGGACGAGTCTCAAACCGCCTCCAGGCGCCATAGTAGCCCGCCGCCCACTACTCCTTTTCTCCCTGCACCCAACGACCCCCGACTGCCCGTCACGGGACCCGTACCCAACTTTACCCCCGCTACCGTTGCACCCCCATCCCTTCCCCCGTCGTTCCCTACATACGCCTCCAAGGCCTCCGAGCCACCATTTAAACATGTCTTCTTGTTCCGTGGACACACCTTCTCCACGAAATACCAATTTACGGATGCACTTCGCCGCATACTTGGGCACTCCAACTTCTCCGCCACTGCAGCCACGAACGGTGTCTACGTGAAAACAAACGATGACGCCACCGCCGCCGTGTTTCATAGCCCGGAAGTGGTGCAGCAACTCGGCCCAAAGGTGATTGCAGAACCTCTCCGGGCCAGACAAAATCCCCCTACCCTTCCTCCTCCTCAACGCAACCCGCACTTCTCGTGCGTGATTCGGGGCGTCGATCCCGATCTGACCGAGGAGGCGGTCTTACAAGAACTCCACCTGGAGCAGATCGATGCACGCAAGGCATTTCGCATCCGGAATGCGGACGGTCCCACGTGGATGGTTCGCATTCTCCTGGTGACCCAAGCGGAAGTGGACAGGCTTCTCACTAATGGCGTCTACCTCTACCGGTACCACCATCGTGTGGAACCTTCCAAAGCTCCCCCCCCCAGTAGCCTTGCGATGCAACCGCTGTTTGGTCTACAATGACCACACCACCGAGCAATGTCGTGCTTCCCCACGCTGTGGCCACTGCTCCCAGCCATCCCACACCACCAGCAAATGTCCCAACACCGCCCTCCCACCTCGCTGCCACCAATGTCAGGAGGCGCACCCCACATATTCGCACAAATGCAAGTCAAAACCCGCTCCCATTCCCAACCGCCCCGAAACAGTTGCACCCATCAAGTCCATCGATCCCCCCACCCCCCAAGCGCAATCACAGTTCCCTTCCCCCTCCATTGAAGACCTCATCCGCTTCATGGTGGTATCCATCCACAACATCCTTCCCTATCAACGACCCCTCATACTTACCCAACTCCAGATGGCGGCACAGCAGATATTCGGAGTATGCTTCCAGCCATCATTCTCGGGGCCGCTAGCCCACTTCACCTTCTTCCCCCACCCCCGCGTCACCGCCGTCTAATTCCCACATGGCAGCACAACCGACACGACAACGACCTCCACGGCATATCTCCATACTCTTCCATAATGTCTGCTCCTTTCACGCACGTCGTACCCTACTTAGCCATACCCTCGCCACTCATCACATTGACGTCGCTCTCTTGAACGAGACCTTCCTCCGTGGAGTTGACCACGCGCTCCTCCCGGGCTACACTCTCCTTCGAGCTGATCGCCCCCACAACTTAGGTCGAGGCGGATCCGCCCTGGCTTACCTCCCACGCTATCCCATCAGACACCACATTCCCCCACCCCCCCTTCATTTTCCGGAAAGCCTCATCGCCACGGTCTACTTCCCATCCCGAGTTCTCCATCTCGCCACAATTTACACCCGTCCTCGCCATCCCCTCCCTAAAGTTTTCATAGCACACGTGGCCGAAACCTTCCCTCATTTCCTCATAATGGCAGACTTAAACCTCCACGACCGCTCGGCCCGGGAACTCCGCAGTCTGGATATATACCTCAACCACATTAACGCCTCGCTGGTTCCCCTCCCTAAGCCCACACGCCCCTCCTCACAAACTACCCCTGACGCCGTAATAGCGCACAACTCGCTACTCCATTTGGTTCATGTCACCGTCCTTCCACTCATCGGGGGTGATCATGCCCCAGTGCTTCTGCAGTTCGACGTTCCCACTCGTAACACCCCAACACCACCACCTCGGATGGTCCAGAACTTTTGTGCGGCCAACTGGCCGGCCTACCGCAACTCTATTTCCGAACAGTTGCAGACCTACACTCAGCCCTTGAGCTCGCAATCCTCTGTGGATGCATATACCAACCACCTCCAAGAAACCTTACAACAGGCGGCACAGCGTCATATTCCCCTTACCCCATACACCCCTTCCCGACCCCCCATCCCCCCTAAGGCCCGACGCCTCCTCGCACTTTCCCACTCCTATCACGCAACATTTCTCCGCACCAGGGATCGCTACTTCCTACAAAAGCACCGCCAGACTCTCCGCCAAGTAAAGTCTTACATCGAGGCCCATAAGAGGCTCACTTGGCATAAGACCTGCTCCAGGCAGAACGGCGTGTCTCCCTCACTCACCAAGTTCTGGCGACATCTCAACTGCCTCATGGGTAAATCTACTCCTATGTCGTACCCCATCATATACAACGACACCGCACCACCCGACGATCCTGCCAAGTTGTCCATATTTGCAAATAGACTCGCTCGCGTCTTCCGCGATGCACCGCACCCCACATTTACCTACGACGACGACGACTTCATCGCCACTGTGCCTCAACGCCCACACCTTCAGCCTTCAACCACACATGCCTTCTCGCCGCACCCTCTCGATGTCCCTATCACCGAACTGGACATTTCCATAGCTCTCTCACGTACGACCAATACCGCCCCTGGTCCTGATACCATTCGCTACCGGCATCTCAAGGAGGCACCTCCATCGTTTCTCACAGCCTTGACTCATCTTTACAACCATCTTCTTCGCACCGGGTTCTACCCCACACCCTGGCGCCATGCCGCGATGCTTCTATTTCCTAAACCTGACAAGCCCCTCTCCTCCCCCGATTCTTACCGTCCCATCTGCCTCACCGCTGTCCTCTCGAAAACCTTCGAGAAAATCCTCACCAAACGAATCCACACCCATCTCCGTCACCATCAGCTCCTTCCCCTCTCACAATGTGGCTTCAGACCCCATTTCTCCGCGCAGGATCAACTTCTCCGCCTCTCTGCCCAGGTAGCGGAAAACTACAACCGTCCAGCTCCAACATTGTTTATCGCCTTCGACTTCGAGAAAGCATTCGACACGGTCTGGCACGACGCCCTAGTCGTCAAACTACATTATTTCGACCTCCCCCATACCTACATCCGCTTTTTAAACACCTTCCTCCGGAACCGCACCGCCAGCATCACCATCAATGGCCACTACTCCCGCCCCATCCCATTCGAACAGGGCGTCCCGCAGGGCTCCGTCCTTTCCCCCCTTCTCTACATCTTATTCGTCGCTGACATCCCCCAACCCTCCCCTCCCATGCAACTTCTACAGTTTGCCGACGACACCGCTATCGTCGCACCGTTTGCCACTGTTCAACATATAAACACCCACGTCCAGCCCTACCTCGATCTCTTCACCGCCTGGTGTGGCAAATGGCATCTGCGCCTGAATCCAGGAAAAACACAGACCATCCTCTTCCGCCCACGCAGGCGATCTCTCGCCCCAACCAGAAACCCCGCCAATCTCACTCTTCACCTACATCACCGCCGCTTAGCCCCCACCCCTACCGTACGATACCTCGGCCTCCTTTTCGACCAATTTTTCACCTTCCGCCCCTTCTTTAAAACCAAACTCCCTGTGGCACGTAAGCGGGCGTATCTTCTCCGGCGTCTGGCTGGAACAACCTGGGGACTGAATGAGAAACTACTACTCCATACCTATAAAGTACTCATACGCACATTTTTGGTGTACGGCCATCCTGCGTGGGCTGGATTCCCGGACTGCCCCCTTCAACCATTTCTCTCAATGGAACGCCGCCTAGTCCGAGTGGCGATGAGACTCCCATTCACTTACCGCACTGCAGACCTCATCGACCGAATGCCACTGCCTCCACTCACAACATACGTCGAGTTACTTCAACGCCGTTACCTCCAACGGGCGCAGGCAACCAACAACCCCATTGTGTGCCCTCTCCTAAACAAGCCGCTCCGTGCCCCGGTACGAACTAAGCTCGGCATCTACAGCCTCAAGGCACTTCTTCCAGCACCTGATTAACAACCTCGTCTCCGATTATTTTTCTTACCAACGCCACTCCACTGGACACTGACGGCAACTTCGCCGGCTTCGAAATAGCGACAAAACCATATTTCGCAACATAATCAATTAATTCAACACAAAAAAAAAAAAAAAAAAAAAAAAAAAAAAAAAACAACATCATCTTCACCTTCACACACATTCACCGTCAAATTTCACATAGTTGACATCATCACTCCTCATTTACCATTTCAATTCATCCGATTTCAACCCCCCTCCCCCAATCTATACTTGTTCAATCGCCACCATCCTCACATCACCAGCTCCGGGTTTTTCTCCTTTCTTTCTTTCTTTCTTTCTTTGTTTCTTTCTTTCTTTCTTTCTTTCTTTCTTTCTTTCTTTTTTTCTGCTTTCTTTCTTTTTTCTCTCTCGCTCCACCAATACCACTCGCATCTCAACAAAATCAATCATTCATTTCTCCCTTCTCATCAACATCATTTAATTTCTTCAAACTACCAGCTATTTAATTCTTTCTTCCTCTCTCTTTACTACCATAAAACTCCCCTTCTCATCTCACCGCATATATATCAATACTACCTTCTCATCACCATCTTATAAAAAAAAAAAAAAAAATCACCTTATGATCTGGACTTAAACGCAGCCCCCCTTTAATTTTCCCCACTAACCTTAAAATTCATATCAATCTCAGAGCGAGCAATAGAAGTTCCTTCGTCTGCTTTGGCAATTGCGGCAGTGTTTTCCATGGCTTCCGTGTTTTCTTTGTTTCTTAAAAATTTCCGACATTTAAAATTATACAAACGCACAATGAAGCAGTCACCCTTCTCCTCCACATTCCCCTTCCTGCATCTAACTCTCCCTTCTCAAAACAAAAACTTCGCCCCCAGCACCCTTCTCCAAATTTCTCCAGCAATGCCCCAACCAAAATTCTCACACACTTTCTTCCAAATCCTAAAAACAAACCCACCCATCACCAAAAATTTCCACCTCTCCTAAATACCTTAACCCCCTGGCCCGAAGAGACGGCGAAACCGTCTAAGGGGGCCCGCCGCCGCAGGGGCAATCGCCATGCGGCGGAATGAAACGACTGCACATATATATATTTGCTAGATTTGAATCACATACTACAACCATGTTTCGAAAGAGTAACAAAAAATGAAACTGAATCATTTAGAACAAGTCGTTATCGTAACTTCGTGTATGACGGAAAAGAGGTATCTGTTTCTCCTGAACACAATAGTCTGTTTTTCAGTAAGTTCTGTCTGTCTGTCAGTCGAGGGCGTGGTGGCTCAGCGGTCTAGCTGTATGCCTCTCACCAAAGCGGTCCGGGTTCGATTCCCGGTCAATGCATGTGAGGTTTTTCGAAGTGAAATGCCATGTTCTGTGGTTCGGATTCCACGTAAAAAGGAGGTCCCGTGGCTCATAATCACAAGATTCACGGTCACGTAAAACTACAATCTTCCTTCAGTAAGTTCTGTCTTTTGAAATCGTTGCACTTAAAACCAAACTTAAATGCACCCAGGTTATATGAAAGTGCATTGCCGTTGAATTCCAAGAAATATGATGTCATGAAAATAGTACAGAAATATGTACCACCTGTGCATAAGGAGTTCTACAAGCAGCTTACATCCACCAGGTTGAAGGAACAACAAGGAACAGACAGTGAGGCAGATCCTTTTGATTGAAATAGGAGGATAATGGTATTCTAATATACTTTTTTTAAAATATTAATCATAATAGTTCATAGAAGTATTATTTATTTATTTTTTATTTTTTATTTAGTCAATTTACCCTCTAGGTTGGTGGTTCCCTCGGACTCAGCGAGGGAACTCACCACTACCGCCTCTATGGGTAGTGTCCTGGAGCTTGGAACATCTGGTCGGAATGGATACAACTGGGGAGGTGTGATCAGCACCTCGCCCAGGCAGCCTCACCTGCAAAGCGAACAGGGGCCTTAGGAGGGATGGGAAGGGATGGAAGATGGGGATGGATAGGCTAGGAAGAGGAAAGGAGGCGGCCGTGGCCTTGAAGAAGGTACCATCCCGGCATTAGCCCGAAGACGAAGTGGGAAACCACGGAAAACCACTTTGAGGATGGCTGAGGGGGAATCGAACCCCCTCTACTCATTTGGGCCACCCGAGGCTGAGTATACCCCGTTCCAGTCCTCGTACCACTTTTCAAATTTCGTGGCAGAGCCGGGAATCGAACCCAGGACCTCCGGGGTGGCAGCTAACAGTGCTGACCGCTACGCTAGTCCATAGAAGTACTTGTAAAATGAATATGTATAGTAAATTGTACTTTCTTAAATAAAATTACTTTTTTGTTTTTTTGTTTTTAAATTGAGTGCAAGAAACAGATAACTCCAAGCTGATTTTCTGAATTTATTTCATACTTATACATTAGCTAACAGCTTGGAAATTTGTGAAATGATACAAATTAATGCCTACTTCCATCATATGTAAAAATATCCCCTGGTTTTAACGATGAAAATACCGTAAAAGGTTTTTCTCGTTTTTCTCAGATTGTTACATTTGGTCATTATCTGGTTCTTGCAATCAGGTCTTCAATTGAGGAAATCGCTTAATTTTACGTTTTTGCCAAGATGGGGACCCCTACTTTGTCCACTAACATTATGGTGATTGAAGCCATTTCCAGTGATGCCTTAGTAAACGAAAATTTGATGTTTTTCAGTCGGTCAACACAATTGTACCCAAATGAGATGGGTTATTCCCCAATCCTGAAAAACACTTATATGAGATTAATAAATACATTTGGATGACCAGTTTTGATCGTCAAGCGATCATCATCAGATCCATTACACTTAGGCTATACAATTTTTATGTCTGAAAGTATGGGGTACACTAATTTAACCCTCCAGTTGAGTGTAGATAGTGACGAAGACAACTACTCTCACCAGGACACGCAAGACTCAATCAGATAAGTAGCCTGTACAATACAACCTGAATTGACCATTTAACTACAATCACATATTCACTCTAAACAAGCAAGTTTGGAGGTCAATCATTACTTTCAGTATTTTAACAAAACATCTCATATTGACGAGTTGAACTATCTCAACTAATACCGCAACTAATAGTACATTATGCAACGAGCCTATAATGGCAATAATTAAGACACGAGTATGTTTATAAAACGAGCGTAGCGAGTTTTATAATTTCCATACGAGGGTCTTAATTACCATTACAGGCGAGTTGCATACGACTATTTAGGTTCGACGATAATTATAACTATTTTATGTTCGAACATAAATATTCATAAATATCTGTCGATATTTCACCAGTTTTATGTACTGAACAGACCGCATGAGACGTAGAGAATACCTTGTATTTGACCATGGCCTCCTGGAATACCTCACTATGACACTCGCAACGCAGTGAAATTTAAAATAGGGGGCCATTGAAGTGAGCACAGGTGCGATGCTATCCTCACCTAATTGGTCACACAACTGTTTCTTGAGCTCTGATTGGTGGGAGAAACTGTATCATAATGAAAACTTGTACTATAATGAGCCTCATTATAGTACAGTTTTCTGACATACAGTATGATATTTATATTTCGCCAGGGTCGAACATAAAGAAGTGTACACATTGGAAATATGTTCACCCATACATTCAGACATAAAACATTTGTAGCCTAAGTGTAATGGATCTGTTGACCGACTGAAAAGCACCAAATTTTCGTTTGATTACTAAGAAATGTTCTCAACATTAAAAGTCATATTTGGTTCAGTTCCACAGTAAATTCATGGGTTACGAGTATTAGACTAGTTAAACGGAAAACTAATCGCCACATTGTTAATACCGTTTGGTGAAAACTTCATTTTGAAATTTTCAACTGTTGAAAAAAAAACTCTAGGGGTCTAGGGTGTCCTCGTTAGCTTAGAAATAGGCTTATACGTAGATAACTGTCATATTACATTCTGACATTGCTCAGAGATTAAGAGTAAACATGTCCTACATTAGTTTTGAACCCGAGAGATACACCGTGCCGTTTGCCTAGCGTGTGTACGAAGAAATATGTGTGACTGCGATCAAAGAAGCACATGGCTTGCGTGTCGATATGTTCACTTGTGCTAGCACAGAGGTATCAATACAGCACGCCAAGCGCGCTGACATGCCAGCGACTAATACTGGCGCATAGCTCTGCACTTGGCCTTGAGAGCTCAGCGGAAGGAGCGGGGTGTACAGTGCACAGTGGGTCAAAATCGAAATCTAGGAGGACAAAATTATTGAAATGAAAATCCACAACCTGCTTCCAATCTCCGACCGGGTCAGAAATGGAATGAATGAAGCCCCCATCTAGCGGCGAGGATATGAACTGTGCCGGCTGCCGAAGCCTGTCGCACTCCTCTGGGGCAATGATTAAATGAATGACAGATGAAATGAAATGATAGTGGAGAGTGTTGCTGGAATGAAATTTTGACAGGGAAAACCGGAGTACCCGGAGAAAAACCTGCCTGCCTCCGTTTTGTCCAGCACAGATCTCACATGGAGTGACCGGGGTTTGAACCACGGACTCAGCGGTGAGAGGCCGGCGTGCTGCCGCCTAAGCCACGGAGGCTTGAGGACATAATTATTATTTTTCATAATTAAAAAATCAAAATTTATTACTTCTACAGCATTCTCATATAATTGCCGCTCACTATTCTGGGATATAAACGCAACTTAGTGTAAATCTGTCACCACTGTTGGATCAGTCTGAATTGGAGGGTGAATGTAAGTGGCTGTGGTTTAGTTGTCTTTGTGGTTAGTGTGATGCTTTAAGATGGAACATGCAGCTGTAGGTATGATCTTTGTAACGTGTTTCAGTTATTAGTGGGTGTAATTGTTACGTAATTTTAGCTATATTTGCATAATATAATATTTAACTATTATTTTTAGAATTATATATTAACTTAGATTTTTACTATGTCGCATTACTCTGCGTCACTTTCTACTTAATGTTAAAATGTAGATAAATTCTTGTAGTTTACGCCTGTTCTAAGATTTTTTGCATCTTTTTGCAAATTACTTAGTTATTCTACGTTTTAGAAAATGCCGCGCAACCAGCTCTCACACGTTTACAACTGTTTGAAGCACTGGGTTCGACAATTATGTCAAAAGTGGAACTTTGTGACTTTGTTAAATGTACATTAGGGGTAGAAAATTCTTCTAAAGAGATAACTGAATGCTCTATCCCACTCCTAGTCATAGACAATTTCTTGCATGTGTAGACGTAGCTTAAAAAGATCTTAACTGATGTTTATTATGAAGTAAACAAATTATATACGTTGCTTTCATTCATGATAAAAACGTAAAAATAATTTTGTCTCCGTAGATTTCGATTTTGACCCACTGTGCAGTGGTGCGGGAAGCGGGCTGATTACTTCCCTATCTTACATAGATGCACGTGACAGTAGGTTCTCACAATCAGTGACAGACACGCTCGGCGGGAGAGGGATGGGGAAGTGCAGAGCTATCTGGACACGTCGGCATGCTTCTGGCGCGGACCGCCTTGCAGCGAAATTAGAGGAAGACAATATGTTTTGTCTCTCTCGCTCGCTTTCCCGTCTCACTCTCTCTCGTATTGCCTTCACCGTGGAGTGGTTGATCGGTGGAAAGTCAAACGGGATTCAGCATATTGTGTATATGAAAACAAATTGGAATGAAACGAAAACAAGGGGAAACAAGAAGTTCCATGACGAACTAAAGAGCCTACTTTTCTTAAAATTTAAGATTCATGCCAATCTATATAGACCTATCTAGAATAATGACGAAATTAAGTTGGTAATATCGAAATTTCTAATTAGTTCGAAATATACCTGGTATAATGTAGCCTAATAGAGCACTACGTTGGCAGCCCTGGTGACTGAATATATTGTTAGTTCCATCTCTTAAGGTACAGAATACAAAATTCGGTTGAAGTCTAATGGATAGTATGGACGTTTCATGCAGTTAGACATGGGATCTATCAGCGCGCGTAAAATCATGTTGGCAACAATGTCATGCGTGTGTTGGTCAGAAATAATCTGAAATATTATGATCTCTTATTGTGCCAATTTTGGATGAAATCCATTTGTTAGTATAGAAGTTACATGTATTTAAAATTGGACCTATCAGCAGGCTTAGAGTCATGTTGGCAGCACTGACGTATATTAGTTTCTCCAAATTAATCTAGAATGTCAGATACTGTACGTGCGCAAAGTTATAGCTGTTTCTAGTTTCTAGTTGCATAGTTATAAGCATTTAAAAATTGGACCTATCAGCAGGCTTACAATAGAATCATTTTGGCAACACTGCCATGCATGATCTCCTAGAAATTAAACTGAAATATTATTATCTGTATGTGTGCCAATTTTTAATAGCTCCCATGCACACCTTCCAAGATATCCAACATGGAGCTCAAATTTCAATTGCGGTTTTTCAGCAGTTGGTAGCACTAACATAATTTAAAATATGGGCTTAAGATATTCAGGTATAGATCTTTACTCATTCCAAATTTGGATTCAATTGCTGCAGCCGTTTAGGAGTTGATAGGTGGGGGCACACACACAGCCAGCCAGCCAGACAGACAGAAGGACAGACAGAGAGACAGATAGAAGGACAGGCAGGCAGACAGACAGACATTTGCCCGGATCGATCTCATAAGTCTACTTTTTCCTCATTTTTGCAAAATGTGAAAAGTAGGCAAAAAATGTGACTGAAATTACAATGCCTTCAATGAATTCCATGATACCTTATTAGTACTTCAGACAGTTTTATCTCTAACCACATAATCCTCAAGTACCGGTACGCGGAGAAAAGTGCGAAACACATTGTAGATGTGTAGGAAAACCAACGCATTGGACGAACAGTTTGCTTGTTTGTTTGTTTGTTTGTTTGTTTGTTTGTTTAGAGTACGTTAAGTGCGCTAGAGACCCCAACTTGACTTTGTCAGACGCGGCCAAGAGGGCCGGGAGCCATGCTACTAACGTGGGGAGCAGCTTAACTAGCACGCCGAGCGTGCAAAGGCTGGACGCCTCTGTATTAGCGGATAGTGTCTGATGAACACAAGTCCTGTTACTACTATATGGGATATTATTGATATTTAGGGACCCTGATTTATGGTAATATAAAAGGCTCCAAAGCGGTGAAATAAAATGTTCAAAGTGGGGAAATAATAAAAAATGGTGAGATTTGAGTGTACTTATTAATCATGTGTACGTAGCACGGATTTGGTTAAATAATGAACAATATACAAACATTTGGATGGATAACAATTTTCTGTGTTTACTGCAACAAATATTCTCCATGACTACCATAGTCCTTTTCTCACTAACTCGAAAACGTATGTTGTCCACGATGTATGAGCAGAGCATTGTGTCCACGATTTCGTGACGTAGATTTGTACGTCTATCTGAGTGGGCAGAAAATCCTCTTTCACTATCTTATCTTATAAAATATTTATATTTAAGATATTTTATTTTCTAATCTAACGACAGATTAAACTAAATATTTAAAACAAAAAATCTTTATTGCCAGCATTTCGTTGGCATTTCGCATTTTAGGGTGAAAGGAACACATTTCGCGACTTCAATACCGAAAGAAGTGGCATACTTGGGGGTAAATATATCGCTGTGATAACGTTTGTGTGTTTGCTGAAACATTTCGCGTATATCGTTAACACTAAAAATCTGGGACTCTATTGATATTTCAAATTGTAATTTTGCTTACCCTTTTAACTAATTATACGTCAGGATTCGTAATAAAAATAACATAATTTCTATTGGCAAATATGTTTGCTGTTGTTAATTCATTTTAGGGGCTTGGGATATCTTGGGCATCAGCCCCGTGTACTTGGGTCTGTGGAGATTTTTTCCGATGAGCTGTGTTATTGTGAGGGTGTAATAGTGTGCGTATTTCTATTTCAGGTGCAGGATGGGAAGGAGGTGGGCTTGGTCTTAAGTTAGAAACCATTCCGGCATTTGCCTGAAGTAGAATACCGGGATGGGTTTTAATTTACGGCTACGGCTGCTTCCTTCCCTGTCCTCATACCGAATACAAACACACACACTAATACAGCCATGACAATAATACAGGTTATAAGACAAAATTCTCCTCATCCAAGTTCACGGGGCCCCTCAGATGAAACAACAACAACTACTGTCTGTCGTCGAAGCATGTTTGACGTAGAACAGTTCACTGCACTATGGTTCGTACACTAGAGGTGGTTCCACCACGACCAATCACGAGAATGTTATCATTTACACACCTGCATGGTATCGTTCCCAATCTCGTAAATCAACTCAAACGATCAGTTCCTTCATGGTGATTCAGTTTTCATTTTCACGAGTGTATGTATTGTGTGCCTTTTAATTTTACATTATCCACAGAAAGAGAGTGGGCCATTATTAGAATGCGCCACTGTATCAGACCGTTGTGACAATCTCCTCTTCATTTTCCTCCACTGAAAGGCGACGCAAGCTTGGCTCCTCGTTACTGGGAGCATCGCCTTTTGTCCTCCTCGTATCACATATCTTCTCATCCAGATCACACGATGCTCCTCTCTCCATTTCCTCCCGTTGAACGCTGTAAATTTGGAATCCTATATCTGACACAAGCTATTGGGTTTCTTATTCCACTCTACTTATTCTGAGTTCCATTGTTCTCTTTACGGGTTTGGAACAAGGTGGCTATCAGCTTCCTATATTTACGTGTTATTATGCATTTTGTCTTGTAACCTGTGTTATTGCAGTGCCTACACTCATGTGAGCACTCAATTGGGATGGCTGTTGATGCCTTAAGTTCACTACTATCCCGATACTGCCTGGAAGAGGAGTGTAAAACCACGGATAACCAGGGGTTGGATGGCCGATATTGGAATTTGAACCTCTCTCTTCTCATTTCACCAAGCATTCATGTAAAGCACAATACCAATATATAACTTTCAAGTTTGGCAGTTACTGTTCTGAAGGGTTTCAAGAAAGGAAAATGAAGAATTTTCAGCAAAGAATTTGAATTCCTGTTCAATGTTAACAATTTAGGACAGGAGCATTTTGTTTTACATTGTTTAAATTTAGTTTTACAAAGAAAGTACATTATTTGTAAATATATGATACAAAATATTTTAATTAATTGTATATTTGTTTTGCTTCTATGAGAGCGTAGTGAAAGGAGAGAAGTTCATCGATTAATCGAAAAAACAATTAATCGATTACTCGTTTAAACGCACAATCGATTAATCGTTTTGTAGCAATTGATCGATTTTTCTGCTTCGATTAATCGATTAATCAATAACTGAAATTAATCGACTTCACAATGGTTATTAAATGTTTCGGCTTTCATACAACACCATGCATAATTACACGCGTATGTTAATATGGTTCCATTTCATAAAGAAATATATACTGTCCAGTAGTCACACGTCTTCTCGCTGAGTAGAAGGAACCTTTTCAAACAATGATGAGTCATCAGTTTAGGCCAAGTCGTCATGCAAGGAAGGAACGCCATGGGGCACATTCTCTTCTCCTTCGGCGTCATTAATCCAGCAACGAACCACATATTATTTCGATAGGAAAGAATTATATACTAACGAATTGTCTCGACGCAATGCAGTAAAGAATGAAATCAATCGGGGTTTGATGCAAATGAGTTTAGTAAATCTCAATAAATGTTTAAATTTTGGTATTATTGCTGTATTTTGAATCATCAGCACCTAGAATTTTATGTGTAATGATATAGACGCAACCACAAAATATGATCCTGAATATTGACAGTTAATACCGTATAAGAGACCCAAGGTTATTTATAATAATAATAATAATAATAATAATAGAGGGGGAGCAGTTTGAATTTATAGGGGGCAGGTCAAAAGTGCAGTCCTTCTTAATTCTGAGACAGAACGTTGAAAAGAGTTGGGAATATGGGAAGGATATGGTAATGACTTTTATTGATCTAGAAAAGGCCTATGATAGCATCCCTAGAACAATAGTTTGGGAAAGCTTAACAAATAGTGGGATAGGCATGGAACTGAGAGACATGATAAACGGAATGTGCATGGATTGCTACAGTAGTGTGAAGACTTGAGTCGGGACATTGGATTGGTTTAAAATTGACTAAAGAAGACTTGATTTGGAAATTAGGAAAAGAATACAACTCGGGAGTGCTTTCTACCAACAGGTACGGGGACTAGTATGGGACAATGATATACAAATTAAGGCTATGTTATGCACAAAGCATATTATGTTCCTTTAATGACATATGCAGCAGAAACTTGGACAATGACTAAGAGGGATGAGAGCAGAGTACAGGCAGCTGAGATGAGATTCCTGAGAAGTATGTTCCAGAAAACGAGGAGAGACAGTGAGGAATGAAGATATACGGAAACAAGAAGTTCCGTGACGAACTAAAGAGCCTACTTTTCTTAAAATTTAAGATTCATGACAATGATTAATCGATATGGATCTATCTAGAATAATGACGAAATTAAGTTGGTAATATCGAAATTTCTAATTAGTTCAAAATACGGTATACCTGGCATAATGTAGCCTAATAGAGCAGGGGCGTGGTGGCTCAGCGGTTTAGCTGTATGCCTCTCACCAAGGCGGTCCGGGTTCGATTCCCGGTCAATGCAAGTGAGATTTTCGAAGTGGAATGCCATGTCCTGTGGTTCGGATTCCACGTAAAATGGAGGTCCCGTGGCTCATAATCTACAGATTAACGGTCACGTTAAACTACAAGCTTCCTTTTTTTTCCCTAATAGAGCACTACAGTTGGCAGCCCTGGTGACTGAATATATTCTTAGTTCCATCTCTTAAGGTACAGAATACAAAATTTGGTTGGAGTCCAATGAATAGCATGGACGTTACATGCAGTGAAACATTGGATCTAACAGCGCGCGTAAAATCATGTTGGCAACAGTGTCATGCATGTATTGGTCAGAAATAATATGAAATAATATGATCTATTGTTGTGCCAATTTTGAACGAAATCCATTAGTTAGTATAGAAGTTACATGCATTTTAAAATTGGACCTATCAGCAGGCTTAGAATCATGTTGGCAGCACTGACGTATATTAGTTACTCCAAAGTAATCTAGAATGCCTGGTACTATACGTGTGCAAAGTTTAGAGCTATTGGCTTGCATTCTTTCTGATATATTGATATTAGGGTAACAAAAATAGAGACAGTATTTATTAACAGTTGGCAGCCCTGGTTGCTCTTAAGAATACGCATAGTCATAGCTGTTGTGGTACACATAGCACATACGAAATTTGGTTGAAATCCAAATGATAGTATGGAAGTTACATGTATTTAAATTCGACCTCTCAGCAGGCTTAGAATCATGTTGGTAGCACTGACGCATATAAGTTACTCCAAATTAATATAGAATGTCATGTACTATACGTGTGCGTAGTTTAAAGCTGTCGGCTTGCATACTTTCTGATATATGTGTATTTGGATTTAAAAAATTGAGAGCATTTATTAACAGTTGGCAGCCCTGGAGGCTCTTAAGAATACGCTCAGTCATATCTGGTTATGTACACATAGCACATACGAAAATTGGTTGAATTCCAATTGATAGTGTAGAAGTTATGTGCATTTAAAAATTGGACTTATCAGCAGGCTTATAATCATTTTGGCAACACTGCCAACACTGGAAATTAAACTGAAATATTATTATCTATACGTGTGCCAATTTTCAAATAGCTCCCATTCATACCTTCCAAGATATCCAACATGGAGCTCAAATTTCAATTGCGATTTTTCAGTAGTTGGTAGCACTGACATCATTTTCAAATATGGACATGAGATATTCAGGTATAGATCTTTACTCATACCAAATTTTGTTTCGATTGCTCCAGCCGTTTAGGAGTTGATAGGGGGACACACACACACAGCCAGACAGACAGACAGACAGACAGACAGACAGACAGACAGACCGATAGACACACATTTTCCCGGATCGATCTCATAAGACTACTTTTTCCTCATTTTTGCAAAATGTGAAAAGTAGGCTAAAAATAAACCGAGGACTTATAAGATTTTCCTGTATACGACATCAGTCGTTTTCTCTCCAGCAGTGAACACGCCAGGGAAACTCCAAACAGACTGTGGAACAAAATGCTCACAGACGCAATTCAGAAAAGCCGAGATGAACAGCGAAACTTCAACACATCCACTCTTCTCTGAAGTCTTAACTCGACATGACTCGACAGTTTGGTTCCGGTCGAAGCTGGGGTGATAGGCTCGCTCGCTAGCTCGTAAATTCTCTCCGAAGCTAGTAATTTAAATTTCCACTGAATGTAGATTGTTGAAAGAAATGAAAACGTAAAAACATTTATAGTGGGCGATGTATTCAAGATAGAGATATGCTGTCGTGAACATTTTAGTAGAACGATTCATGCTGAACAATTCTTACACTCTAGTTTACAGATATCTTTTATGGTTTACCCGGCGTAAGCTTAAAAGCCGAACGGACAGCAGGTTTCTCATCGACTCCATTCACTGAAATAGTTACTGCTCGACTTCCTTTGGTCATAAATGAATATTTTTCTGCAGAAACCTTCCTCGAGAAATCCTTAACAGATTGGTGAAAACCGCATCAAACTCCATCCAGTGGTTCTCGGGACTACCCGTTACATCCAAGAATCGGGGAGTTAGTTTTATATCATGCAGAGATGATACAACTACAGTATTTTTGCATGCAACACATGCACAAAATACACACGAAGAATGTACCAGTAATTCCATCAGCTGACTGTTATCTTTAAGGGCAGTGTGGTCCAACCCGCGGTCCGCCTGTTCATTTGTGTTGGCCCTTGCCCTTCTTACTTCTCAAAAATGAAAACATTGGGCATGAGTATCAAGAGAAACTGGAAGAAATCCAGTTTTATCATTTCAAATGATCATGTCGACTTCGTCGTTATGCTTGGGTCCAACGTTATGCGTTACGGAGACGGAGACGGAAGTGACGTCATGCAGCCGCGCGGGAAGTGACGCCATGCAGCCACGCGGGAAGCAGAAGCTAATGGTTATTGGAGTCTGGTGAAAGAGTCCTGGGGCGTCGAGCGACCTGGGGCTTTGAGCGAAGCGAGCACAAGAGTACAGGGTGACTTCTATTGAGATGTACAAGATACCATATAAGAATACAGGGTGCCTCCTAAAGCGGTGCACAATATGTCAGACAAGAATACAGGGTGACTCCTAAAGAAGTGTACAGGATGTCACACAAGAATACAGGGTGACTTCTAAAGAGATATACAAGATGCCAGATAAGAATACAAGGTGACTCTTAAAGAGGTGTACAAGATGGCAGAGGAGAATACAGGGTGACCCCTAAAGAGGTGCACAAGATGTCAGACAAGATTACAGCGTGACTCCTAAAGAGGTGTACAAGATGTCACACAAGAATACAGGGTGACTCCTAAAGAGATATACAAGATGCCAGATAAGAATACAAGGTGACTCTTGAAAAGGTGTACAAGGTGGCAGAGAAGAATACAGGGTGACTCCTAAAGCGGTGCACAATATGTCAGACAAGAATACAGGGTGACTCCTAAAGAAATGTACAGGATGTCACACAAGAATACAGGGTGACTTCTAAAGAGATATACAAGATGCCAGATAGGAACACAGGGTGCCTCCGAAAGAGGTGTGCAGGACGTCAGATCAAATTACAGGGTGACACTTAACGAGGTGTACAGTATGTTAGATTCAATTGAAATACAGGGTAACCCTTAAAGAGGTTTGCAAGATATCAGATTCAAATAATGGGTGACTCTTAAAGAGTTGTAAAAGATGTCAGACTCAAATACAGGGTGACCCTTAAAGAGGTGCTCGCGCGGGAAGCCTAAGTTAAAGGGTAATGGAGTCTGTTGAAAGAGTCATGGGGCTTTGAGCGAAGCGAGAAGCCCTCCTGAGCCTTTCTAACATGTGTAGCATTTGTAGCATGCGTCATTTGAAATGATATAACGTCTAGTCTTTCAGACTGACTGTATTTTTTTAAATAATCTTGCTTTTCTGACAGATTTAACATCCCATCTAAATGCTTTAAACCTGAAACTACAAGGCAGAAAACAAAATATCTCCCAGCTTTATGGACATATTGAGGACTTCCACAAAAAACTTGATGTAATGCAAATTGCATAGAAGGCAAATAATATGGCACACTTCCCATCTTGTCAGCAGTTGAAAGAAGAAAGAAGTGACATAAATTTTAGTATGTTTCATGAAATAATAATAGATATCAAGAAGGAAATCCAGAACAGATTCCAGGATTTTTACTCCCTAACACCAAAACTTGCACTGTTCAACAACCCCATGGATATTGAAGTGAGTGAGGTGCCCTGCGACCTTTAAATGGAAAATTGTGATCTTCAGGCAGCAGGCGCGGATCTAGAGTTTGGCTTTGGGGGGTCACAGAATCGAAATTGTTAAGAAAAATGGTATCACTAACAACGCAATTACAAAATAACCAAACGTACAAAACCAGACCAATTTTTTTTGCAAGCTACATCGATAAAAATTTGATGCGTTTAGCGCACCAAAAATATTCGTACAAATTGCAACGGCGTGTTTTGCGACTTTTACATCGAGCTTCGAGAAAAGTATCAAGGTACGTAACAGTTTCGGCAAGTCGAGTTGGTACCGACAAAGGGAGAAAGTCACAGCTTAAATTGCCAACCAAGCTTGCAGTTTGGACGTCGGCAAAAATTTTTGGTGCGAAAAAAGCCCCAAATTTCTATCCGCGCATTGCTGCACATTCATCGTGACATCACTATAGACATCGATTCGGTAATCACAAGGTTTGCTAAACAAAATAGACGAGTTTATTTTGTTATATAAATAATCGTTTTTATATAACAGGTATGAAGTTGTAAACAAGATGTTCAGTAAAGAACATATAGCCTACTTTCTCCTAAATGCATGGGTATTGTTATAGCTCTTTGTCCTTTTCAACGAGTATGATTGAATGTTGGTTGTAGTAGCTTGTTGAAATACAACGTGCTATAGGGATATTAAACATGAATATGAGGTGCCCTTTGCTAGTGCTACCTCTGTACCAAATTTCGTTCAATTCGGTTTCACCGTGTTTGAATTGATAGGGGGAATCGATTTGCACACATACTTGGCCACCATCTGCAAACTATTGGGCTGATGTTCTTGCAGTTTGGTCTGAATATGTTTCCCACATAAAGATATGGTGTTGCAAAATTTGGTAGAGACTTGATTATTAGGTTGGTCGAAATTACACTTTAGCTTTTAACATTTGGGTGGCCGCTTATACGTTTCCGTCAACATAGCGGTGATATAAAACATGACACTGAGGTGCCCTTGGCTAGTGCTACCTCTGTACCAAATTTAGTTCCATTCGGTTTCACCGTGTTCGAATTGATAAGGGGAATCGATTTTCACACAAAGATGGCCGCCATCCGCAAAAATATTAGGCTGATGACCTATTAGTTTGGTCAAAGGATGCTCCCTCCATTAAGGTATGTTGTTGCTAAATTTGCTAGAGATCGGATGATTAGGCTAATCGTAATTTGATTTAAGCTTTGAACATTTGTGTGGCCGCCATTACGTTTCCGTCAAGATGGCGGCGATATAAAACATGACACTGAGGTGCCCTTTGCTAGTGCTACCTCTGTACCAAATTTCGTTCATTCGGTTCCACCGTGTTCGAATTAATAGGGGGAATCAATTTTGACATAAAGATGGCCGCCATCCGCAAACTATTAGGCTAATGGCCTATTAGATTGGTCAAAGGATGCTCCCTCCATAAAGGTATGTTGTTGCAAAGTTTGGTAGAGATCGGATGGTTATGTTAGTCGTAATTTGATTTAAGCTTTAAACATTTGTGAGGCCGCCATTACGTTTCTGTCAAAATGGCGGAGATATAAATCATGACACTGAGATGCCCTTTGCTAGTGCTATCTCTGTACCAAATTTCGTTCCATTCGGTTTCTCCGTGTTTGAATTAATAGGGGAATCGATTTTGACACAAAGATGCCCGCCACCCGCAAACTATTAGGCTAATAACCAATTAGACTGGTCAAAGGATGCTCCCTCCATAAAGGAATGTTGTTGCAAAGTTTGGTAGAGATCGGATGGTTATGTTAGTCGTAATTTAACTTAAGCTTTGAACATTTGTGTGGCCGCCATTACGTTTCTGTCATGATGGCGGCGATATAAAACATGACACTGAGGTGCCCTTTGCTAGTGCTACCTCTGTACCAAATTTCGTTCATTCGGTTCCACCGTGTTCGAATTAATAGGGGGAATCAATTTTGACATAAAGATGGCCGCCATCCGCAAACTATTAGGCTAATGGCCTATTAGATTGGTCAAAGGATGCTCCCTCCATAAAGGTATGTTGTTGCAAAGTTTGGTAGAGATCGGATGGTTATGTTAGTCGTAATTTGATTTAAGCTTTAAACATTTGTGAGGCCGCCATTACGTTTCTGTCAATATGGCGGAGATATAAATCATGACACTGAGATGCCCTTTGCTATTGCTATCTCTGTACCAAATTTCGTTCCATTCGGTTTCACCGTGTTTGAATTAATAGGGGAATCGATTTTGACACAAAGATGCCCGCCACCCGCAAACTATTAGGCTAATAACCAATTAGATTGGTCAAAGGATGCTCCCTCCATAAAGGAATGTTGTTGCAAAGTTTGGTAGAGATCGGATGGTTATGTTAGCCGTAATTTAACTTAAGCTTTGAACATTTGTGTGGCCGCCATTACTTTTCTGTCAATATGGCGGCGATATAGAACATGACAATGAGATGCCCTTTGCAAGTGCTACCTCTGTACCAAATTTCGTTCCATTCGGTTTTACCGTGTTCGAATTAATAGGGGGGATTGATTTTCACACAAAGATGGCCGCCATCCGCAAACTATTACGCTGATGACCTATTCGTTTGGTCAAAGGATGCTCCCCCCATAAAGGTATGTTGTTGCAAAATTTTGTAGAGATCGGATGATTAGGTTAGTCGTAATTTGATTTAAGCTTTGAACATTTGTGTGGCCGCCATTACGTTTCCGTCAAGATGGCGGCGATATAAAACATGACACTGAGGTGCCTTTTGTTAGTACTACCTCTGTACCAAATTTCGTTCCATTCGGTTGCACCGTGTTCGAATTAATAGGGGGAATCGATTTTCACACAAAGATGGCCGCCATCCCCAAACTATTACGCTGATGACCTATTAGTTTGGTCAAAGGATGCTCCCCCCATAAAGGTATGTTGTTGCAAAATTTTGTAGAGATCGGATGATTAGGTTAGTCGTAATTTGATTTAAGCTTTGAACATTTGTGTGGCCGCCATTAAGTTTCCGTCAAGATGGCGGCGATATAAAACATGACACTGAGGTGCCTTTTGTTAGTACTACCTCTGTACCAAATTTCGTTCCATTCGTTTGCACCGTGTTCGAATTAATAGGGGGAATCGATTTTCACACAAAGATGGCCGCCATCCGCAGACGATTACGCTGATGGCCTATTGGTTTGGTCAAAGGATGCTCCCCCCAAAAAGGTATGTTGTTGCAAAATTTGGTAGAGATCGGATGATTAGGTTAGTCGTAATTTGATTTAAGCTTTGAACATTTGTGTGGCCGCCATTACGTTTCCGTCAAGATGGCGGCGATATAAAACATGACATTGAGGTGTCCTTTGCTAGTGCTACCTTTGTACCAAATTTCGTTCAATTCGCATTCACCGTGTTCGAATTGATAGGGGGGGACCGACATTCAGAGTACACACACTCACACACACACAGACATACACACACACACACACACACACGGGCTCACACACACATACACACATACACACACAGACTCACACACACACACAGACAGACACACTTTTTTCGCCCTGTGTTGATCTCATAAGTCTACTTTTATTTTTTGCAAAAATCGAAAGTAGGCTAAAAACTGGGAGTACAGAAACTAAATGACAAACTGAAACAAAACAGATTGAGATGGACATGTCAAACGGATGAATGAAGTAAGGCTAGCAAGACGAGCACTGGAACGACGGATGGCAGGAAAGAGAGGACGAGGAAGACCAAGAATGCGTTGGATGTACTCGGTGAAGTATAGCATTAGAAAACGGAACCTGGATTGGAACACCGTGTCGGAAGAGCCACGGTGGAACGACAGATCAAAGTGGAGAGGAACCATGTGTTCCCCCACCCAATGTCAGCTGGAAAAGTGGAAATGAAGATGAATAATAATAATAATAATAATAATAATAGGCATAGAACATTTCGAAGACCGAACTGAGTGCCAGACGAAAATCGCGAATGTTAAGTTTGAACCAAGACCATTACGACAACCTGAGAAAAATGGACGGATGAGAGGAAGAGGGAGCATTCCGAGAGAATGAAGAGATTTTGGGAGGGGCGGAGGAGACACACCTCCAAATGACATCATGTTATCAAGTTTAATCGCTCTCTTGTAGGGGAATTTTCGCTTAAGTAATAATAATAATAATAATAATAATAATGTTATTTTGGTTTTACGTCCCTTTCAACTATAGGCTTTTAGAGACGCCAGGATGTCAGTAATATGCCCCCAAGGGGATCTTTAACGTGTTAGTAGGTCTACTGACAAGGCTCGCATTTGCGCGCCCTTAAATGCCAACTGACTGCGCCAGGATTCGATCCTGCAACCTTGGGAATAGCAGGCGAGAACGTTACCGCTGAGCTACGAAGCCAGTCCGCAATAATACTTGAAGTTATATTACTTGAAAACAACTACAACATATAGTTCTGTGACGAGCCCACCCATCGCTAAATTTAAGATTCAATTCAATTATTCCTTTTTTTTAAGAATTAATTAGATTAATTTTCACTTGAGAATACAAATGGTATTGTAATATAGACTACCTACGGTTTGTCAGCAATTGTTTACTTGCATGAATTCTGAGGCCTCAAATGCTCAGATTTGTTGACTGCTGCCCCTGCAATTTAACGCGCAAGGTTACTCCACGGGTTGTGATATTCTTGATGTTGTGGCTTGAACATAATGGTCATCAGCCCCGTGTATTTGCCCGTGTATAAAATTTGTCTGACAACCATTAATATTGTGGTGTCTGTGGTAGTGCCTGTAATTACAACTGAGTTTATGATTAGGAAGGAGGCGGCCGTGGCCTTAAGGTACGAAACCAAGAACAACCACTTCTAGGATGCTTGAAATAATAATAATAATAATAATGTTATTGGGTTTACGTCCCTTTGAACTACTGCGGCTTTTAGAGACGCAGGATACTTGAGGTTGGAACCGAACCCACCTATTTTTTTTCTGTTGCCTCACAAATCTGAGTGTACCCCGTTCCAACCTTCAGACCAGAGTTACATTTCTTGGCAGAGCCCTCTGGCATGCACCTCCTCTGACATTATCTCCTCGTATGTGTGCCTGACTGAATGTCCCCATTATTGATATGTATCTCTTTGTTTTGTTTCGCATCATCCTCATGGAATCTGCCGATGTCTTTGGGGTCGCTTGCGTCTCGTCTGTTTGCTCTTGCGTGGCAATGATTGTATCACCAGTGGATGTTGATGTGGACCTAGTTGCTCGAATCTTATTCCGAGACTTATTTATTTATTTATTTATTTATTTAGCGTATGCCTTTTAGTGTCCGAGGACATGTTCGGCTCACCAGAGAATGTAGCTGCTCCAAGCGGACACCCATAGGGTAAGCTACAAAATCAGTTCAATTTCAAGTAGTTCCAACTTTCGCTACCAGATGTCACTGACACCAAGTGGAGAACGTTAGAACTTTGATCGAGCGTTTCAACGAAATCTAACCTAGAAACTTAGCTCCACACATGTTTAGTTAGTGGAAGGATCTTTTACATGACATAAATCTTTGACATGGGACCGCTGGCTTTACTTCCCCGCCGAAGTAAGACATACTGAAGGATTTTAACGCTCTTAAAAATTCCGATGTCTTCAGCCGGGTTTGAACCCGCGATCTTGGGCACCGCAGTTCAGCATGCTACCGACTACGCCACCGAAACCGCTACTCCGAGAGTAAGGGGATATAACAATACCTACTGCCTCACCTAGATAGCTGCTTCATACAGTTTTCTGCCATATAATATCTACATTTCGACATCGTCGAACATAAACACTATTACTCAAGTTCGTGCTACATAATTTGAAATGAAGAATGGATCTCGGGGAGACTGTGCTCTCGAGAGAACCAAATCTCATTTAAAGATCACTGTGGTGCTTGCGAGCACCAGGTTGAGAACGCCTGGTGTAGATGCTGATGGCGTGTGTCTGAACAGAGCTGGTTGGTTGGTTCCTCAGATTAGGGGCTGCGACAACGCGGTCATGTAGCTCCGTGTACTTTGGGTGTGTGTAGAATCTGTCTGATAACCGGATTTAATTGTGTTGGCTGTATTAGTGTGGGTCATCTGTAATTCAGGCAAGGACTGCAGACGATCAATTTCAAGTAGTTCCTACGTTTGCTACCAAATGCTACCGTCAACGACACCTAACTGCAAACTTGGCTACTAGATGCCACCGCAGCCAGCACCTGGCGATGAACGTTGGAACTTAGAGCATTAATCTAACCTAACCTACTAATTCTAGTTTCACACAATTGAAGTTAGTGGAATGTTCTTTTACATAACAAAAATCTCTGACATGGGCCCGCCGGCTTTACATCCCCTCCGAAGGAAGGCATACTGAGGGATTTTTAACGCTCTTAAAATCCGATGACTTCGGCTAGGTTTGAACCCGCGATCTTGGGCGTAGAAGCTCAGCATGCTACCGACTATGCCACTGAAGCCGCTTCTGAACAGAGAAAAGAGATTTGGGAAAGTGGAGTTTATGTTCGGGATTCCCAACCCAATACCAGTTGATAGAGTGAAAAACGTATTTTTAGCCTACTTTTCACATTTTGCAAAAATGAGGAAAACGTAGACTTATGAGATCGATCCAGGAAAATGTGTGTCTGTCTGTCCGTCTGTCTGTCCTCCTGTCTGTCTGGCTGTGTGTGTGTCCTTCCCTTATCAACTCCTAAACGGCTGCAGCTATCGACACCAAATATAGTAAGAGTAAAGATCTATACCTGAATATCTCACAGCCATATTGGAAATTGATATCAGTTCTACCAACTGCTGAAAAATCTCAATTGAAATTTGAGCTCTATGTTGGATATCTCAGAAGTTATGCATGCGAACTATTTCAAAATAAGCACAAATATACATAATAACATTACAGTTTAATTTTCAAAAGTCCATACAAGCCAGTGTTGCCAACATGATTCTAAGCCTGCCGATAGGTCCAATTACTATATGCATGTAACTTCTATAGTATCGATTGGATTTCAACCAAATTTCGTATGAGGTATGTGTACTACAACAGATCTCACTGTTCGTATTCTAAAGTGCAACCAGGGCTGCCAACTGTTAATAAATGCTCTATCTATGTTTTTACCATAATATCAATATATCAGAAAGTATGCACGCCAACAGCTCTAAACTTTGCACACGTATAGTACCTGACATTCTACCTTAGTTTGGTGAAACTTATATACATCAGTGCTGCCAACACGATTCTGAGCCTGCTGATAGTTCCAGTTTTTAAATGCATCTAACTTCTGTACTAACAAATGGATTTCAACCAAATTGCGTATGTGCTTTGTGTGCTATAACAGTTATGACCATGCGTATTCGTAAGAACCAGCAGGGCTGCCAACTGTTAATAAATGCTCTCTCTATTTGAATAATCCGAAAATCAATATATAAGAAAGTATGCAAGCCATCAGCTCTAAACTTTGCACACGTAGCCTACATTACCTGACATTCTAGATTAATTTGGAGTAACTAATATACCTCAGGGCTGCCAACATGAATCTAAGCTTTCTGATAGTTTCAATTTTTAATTACTTGCAACTTCTATACTAACAAATGGATTTTATAAAAATTGGCACTATAATAAATCGTAATATTTCAGATTAATTCTGAGCATCATATACATGACATTGTTCCCAACATGACTTTACGCGCACTGATACATCCAATATTAAACAGCATGTTACGTTATCCATTAGATTTCAACATTTTGTATGTGCATGCTATAGCTTAAGAGATGGAACTAAGATTTTTTCCAGAGTCACCAGGGCTACCAACTGTAATAAGTTACTCTATTAGGCCACACTATTTCAGGTGAATTTCAAACTGCAGTACTTAGAAATGTTAGTATTACCAACTCGATTTCACCATTATTCTAGATAGGTCTATACAGACTGGCATGAATCTTAAATTTTAAGAAAAGAAGGCTCTTTAGTTCGTCACAGAACTACTTGTTTATCCTACTTTTTACATTTTGCAAAAATGATGAAAGTGTAGACTTATGTGATGAATCCTGGCAAATGTGTGTGTGTCTGTCCTTCTGAGTGTAGTCCTCCCCATCAACTCCTAAATGGCTCCAGCCATCGAAACCAAATACAAAATCCATACCAGGACATAACACGGACATATTTGGAAATTATATCAGTGGTACCAAAGGCTGATAAATCACAATAGAAATTAGAGCTCAATGTTGAATATCTCGCTAGGTATACATGAGAACTATTACACAATTGACACACACATGGATACTCTTTCAAGTAAATTTTTAGGAGCGCATACATGACAGTGTTGTCGACATGATTCTACGCACGCTGATAGGTCCAATTATTAAATACATTTAACTTCCATACTATCAATTAGATTTCAACCAAATTTCGTATGTGGTTTGTGTACCGCAATATATATAAATATGTGTATTTATTAGAATTATCAGGGCTGCCAACTGCTGATGAATGCTCTGTATAATTTTAACCCTAGTCTGAGTAGATCAGAAAGTTTACAGGCCAAAATTTCAAAACTTTACAAACTCATAGACCATAATATTCCAGGATTCTGTAGTAACCCATATAGGACAGTGTTGCCAACATGACTCTACGCGTGCTGATATGTTCACTGTTTAACTGCACAAACCTTAACTGCTAACAAGTGGATTTCATCCAAATTTTGAAATTTCAATGCAGGGTTTGGGACAAATAACTCTGGTTATTAATAGAGTCAGCTGGGCTATCAACTGTTCATTAATATTAACAAGTATTTTGAACTCTTGATTCAATATCTCGGAATACTTCTGGGGAACACACTTCCAACTAAGCAAACTGTAAATCGATTATAGAGTAAATTGTCAAAGTGAGTGCTACCAAATTAATTCTATGGAAGCGTAGGCTTATAGGTTTAATGTGCAACTGCATGTAACTTCCATTCTAATAAATGGATTCCAACCAAATTTTGTATGTCGCAGGATATACAACTGGGCATATTTTTGGAGTCACCAGGGTTACAAACTGTTGATAAATTCTCCCCATCATTTTAAACTATGTCACATCATATCAAATTGCTTGCAGACCAACAGTTCAAAACATTACACACGTAGGCCAATAGACTATAATTTTACAGATTCATTTTGAACAACCCATTCTTGACGGTGTTGCCAACATGATTCTACGCGTGCTGATATTTTCAATGTATAACTGCATGTATCTCCCATAATATTTAATGGATAACCAGCATACTTAATATATACATTGTATGCCGTAAGGGATATAATAGGTCATGTGCTTTAGAAAGCGGAAGTGGTAATGACAGCTTTCCCCTGGTGATCACTTGGAGTGCTATTGTACTCTACCACACTCCAGTAATTAAAAGATCATCAAGTCCACTTGCCATAGTTATGAAGGCTGTAGTTTTCATAATGTTTTAAAAACGTCTATCCATCTCACTTTTACAAAATATGATGGTAGGTAAGCCATTGTTTCAACAGTAATGGCGATTGTTCTTAGGCATACTAAGAGATAGCGCTACGATCAGTGTTACTCAATGACTTGCATTTGATACTGTCATTTAATTTACATCCCTTTAAAGGAAAAGCTGTGCACTTTGGACATTCTTATAATTATTTTTCTTTACTCTGCAGGCATTGAATTGACACTTTATTTCTATCTCGGCGCTTGAGGCGTTACATCAAAATGACAAGGCGCTCGATAAAATGTTTTCAACATATTTAAATCTGAAGCAGGAGGCAGATTAGTTGTCGTAAGTAGTCAAGTCACCCGGATCCAGGGTCACGGGCTACTTACGACCATAAAAAAAAACAAAGCAAAGATAACTCAACTTGTCGCTGCGCAGTGGCTAGCATTCTTGGCTGTCACTGCGGAGGCACGGGTTCGATTCTCCCAGCTCTGCCAAGAAATGTAATTTTGGTCTGACGGGTGGAAAAGAGCACACCCAGCTTCGTGGAACAAAACTGAGAAGAAGTGGGTTCGTTTCCCATCACAAACTTCTTCTACTCCAGGCAAATGCCGGGATGGCTCTTAACAGCTGTCTCCTTCCCAATCCTCACTTGGCTTATAAATACACATAAAAATACGGCCATACAGGTTATGAGACAATATCATTTTCACCCAAGTTCACGGGGCCCCTCAGATGAAACAACAGCCACTGTCTGTCGTCGAGGCATGTGTGACGTGGAACAGTTCACTGCAGTATGTTTCATACACTGGAGTTGGTTCCGCCACGACCAATGACGAAAATGTTATCATTTACACCCATGCATGGCATCGATCCCTACCTCGTAAATCAACTGAAACGACCAGTTCCTTCATGGTGTTTGAGTTTTCATTTTCACGAGTGTAGGTATTCTGTGCCTTTTAATTTTTCACTATCCACAGAAATACAGCGGGCCATTATTAGAATACGTCACTGTATCAGACCGTTGTGACAATGTCCTCTTCATTTTCCTCCACTGAAAGGCGACGCAAGCTTGGCTCCTCGTTACTGGGAGAATCGCCTTTAGTCCTCCTTGTATCACATATCTTCTCATCCAGATCACACGATGCTCCTGTCTCCATTTCCTCCCGTTGAACGCTGTAAATTTGGAATCCTATTTCTGACACAAGCTATTGGGTTTCTTATTCCACTCTACTTATTCTCAGTTCCATTGTTCTCTTTACGGGTTTGGGACAAGATGGTTATCAGCTTCCTATGCTTACGTGTTATTATGCATTTACGGTCACGTAAAACTACAATCTTCCTTCCTTCCTTCCTTATTATGCATTTTGTCTTGTAATCCGTGTTATTGCAGTGCCTACACTCATGTGAGCACTCAATTGGGATGGCTGTTGATGACTTAAGTTGGCTACTATCCCGATATTGCCTGGAAGAGGAGTCTAAATCCACGGATAACCAGGAGTTAGATGGCCAATAAAATAATTCTAACCTTTCTCTTCTCATTTCACCAATCCTTCATGTAAAGGACAACCTATACTAATATAATAAAGCTGAATAGTTTGTGTGTTTAACCGCGCTAATCTCTGGAACCTCCAGTCGGATTCGAAAAATTCATTTTGTATATGATAGCCAGATTCAAGAGGAATAGTTTAGGCTATGTTAAATATCGGACAGACCACTCCATTCCCTGTATTTAGGCCCTTTGGCACAAATCCACACCGTTTCACTAATCTGAACCAAAATTTGTATACTTACCCTTTGGACCCTGCGAGTAACACTGTGTTCATGAAATTTATGACAGACCAGTCCATTCCCTGCATTTAGGCCCTTTGGTACAAATCCACACCATTTCACCTATCTTAACCAAAATTTGGAACCCCGCGAGTAACACTGTCTGCGTGAAATTTCGGACAGACAACTCCATTCCCTCCATATGGGTCCTTTGGCAAAAATCAACACCGTTTCACCGATCTGAACCAAATTTTACATACTTACCCGTTGGAACCCGACGAGTGACACTGCCTGCTTGAAATTTCGGACAGACCACTCCATTCCCTGCATTTAGGTCCTTTGGCACAAATCTACGCCGTTTCACCGATCTGAACCACATTTTGCATACTTACACTTTTGAATCCTGCGGGTGACAGGGTCCAATTTAAATTTCGGACAGACCACTCCAGTCCCTGCATTTAGGCCCTTTGTCACAAATCTACACCGTCCCTCCTAATTGCACCAAATTTTACCTACACTTTGAAACCCTTCTGGTAACACTGTTCACTTGATATTTTGGACAACGCTCTCCATTCCCTACATTTAGAATAACAAACAAAGTGAACTTGAAAACCACGTATTAAGGCCCAACCATTCATGTCCGTAGTAGTGTAACTGTAAGAGTATTTTAATAAGTTCTTTGTTGACTGGCAATTTGGGCTGCATCACGTCGCCCCTACCAGTGTTCTGGTGCAGAATTGCGAAAATTGTTAAATCTTGCGCTGCTTATAAATTGCAGTCACGGGGAGTAATTAGTGCAAAAAGATTTCTTAGGCCCCATAAAACAGTTATCATCATGAACATATTATGCCTCTGTATAAGTGCAATGGTGTTGATGCAGTACATTGAAATTATCAGCTGCAATAAGAGTTGGTGCTTTGAAATTTACCTTCATTTATTCCGAAACCTATCGTAGAGCGCTATGTGACAACAAATGACACTATTGCTACCTCAGGAGCTCGGGAAAGCCGAAGTTTTCCACAGTGTTCTGATTATTTTCCTACGGCACTATGCAATAAAAGACGACACTATTGGTCTCTACATTTGAAACAGCCAACGAGATATAGGCCCTAGGCAGTGTCTTATTTCACATACTCCGCTTTCTAAACATATTTTAAAATTTGTTTGTAAATTACATGTGTCAGTGCTGTAGTTAGTAAACAGCCGTTTCCCTATTCATTATTATCATAACGGGAAAATGACCTGAATGTTACGTCCATTATACTGAACTACTTATCACCCCCACTACAACCACCATTACCACCACAAAAGGTTATATTTAAAAAATATTTATTTTCTGTTAGTTTAAGTATCATGTGCCAGTTCTGTAGTAGTATTAATTATCATCCATAAAACAAATAAATCCACCGGGCGAAGCCGGACCCTACGGCTAGTACCAAGATATAACTTTCAAGTTTGGGAGTTACTAATCTGAAGGGTTTCCAAAAAGGAAAATTATGAGTTTTCAGCAAAGATTTTGAATTCCTGTTCAATGATTACAATTTAGGACAGGAGCATTTTGTTTTACTTTGTTTAAGTTCAGTTTTACAAAGAAAGCACATTATTTGAAAATATATGATACAATGTATTTTAATTAATTGAATATTTGCTTTGCTTCTATGAGAGCGTAGTGAAAGGAGCGAAGTTCTTCGATTATTCGACAAAACAATTAATCGATTACTAGTTTAAACGCACAATCGATTTGTAGCAATTGATCATTTTTTCTGCTTTGAATAATCGATTCATCAATAACTGAAATTAATCGACTTCACAGTGGTTAATTAAATGTTTCGGCTTTCATACAACACCATGCATAATTTTATTACACGCGTATGTTAATAAGGTTCCATTTCATAAAGAAATATAATTATTTTACTGTCCAGTAGTCACACATTTACTCGCTGAGTAGAAGGAACCTTTTCAAACAATGATGAGTCATCAGTTTAAGCAGAGTCGTCATGCAAGGAAGGATCGAATGGGACACATTCTCTTCTCTTTCGGCGTAATTGATCCTGCAACGAACCACAGTTTGTAAACATATTATATCGATAGGAAATAATTATATACTAACGAATTGTCCCGACGCAATGCAGTAAAAAAATGAAATCAACAGGGGTTTGATGCAAATGAGATAAGTAAATCTCAATGAAAATCCACAGCCTGCTTCCAGTCTCCGACCGGGTCAGGAATGGAATGAATGAAGCCCCCATCTAGCGGCGAGGATATGAACTGTGCCGGCTGCCGAGGCCTGACGCACTCCTCCGGGGCAATGATTAAATGAATGACAGATGAAATGAAATGATAGTGGAGAATGCTGCTGGAATGACATTTTGACAGGGAAAACTGGAGTACCCGGAGTAAAACCTGTCTGCCTCCGTTTTGTCCAGCACAGATCACACATGGAGTGACCGGGATTTGAACCACGGACCCAGCGCTGAGAGGCCGGCGTGCTGGCGCCATAGCCACGTAGGCTCTCATAATATAGGATATACTGTATTTAGGCAATATTTAGTGCATAAATACATGCCATTCTTACATTCATGAACTTCTGAGGTGTATTATTGTTGTTATTGTTGCTGTTGATAATAGTTGAAAGCTCGGAACAAGTTTCCCCTCGCTCGTATATCTCGCCCAGCATGTGAGTTCTATAATTACGACGCAGGCAGGCAGCGCTAGGGCAATCAATCTCTGTATCGGCAATGTCCAAAACATTCAACTCGCCAAGTGAACCAAGTTTTCTCAGTTAACGTCACAGCTCATTAATTGACAGAAGTTATGGCCAGTAAAGTGGGCATAGGCGGGAACTGCCGGCTTTCAAATATAGGCTACTGTAGCACAGAACTGTGGAGCATTTCTCCAAATATCCACTGTGGGACGAATACCTCCGAACTCGTTCGAATTCTCTGACGATACTTAATTTCAATGAAACAGCGTCAATATATCAACGAACATGCAAGAATAAACCAGAAGTACAGTTGCAAAAACCAAAGTGTTTTCCTGTGTGTACCTGGCTGTTTTTGAATAACACTGCATATGACTAGTTCAGTTGCAAAACTCTCTTAATTCACTTGTGAATAAAGATTACTTGGATTCATATTTCTCATTTTTCAAATCTCTGAATCCATCTCTGGCCATTATTTGTATCATGCTTCTAGTAGACTTAATAGTTTCTATTCTATCTGCAGCAGAGATGAACTCAGTGTCTTTAAATTATAAGAAGATTAAATTCAAAGAACATTATTCGCAAGTGGATTGTTTTTTTTGTTGTCGTTGTTGATTTATTTAGAAGCTTTGCGACATCAAGGTCGTGTGGCCCCGTGCACTTGGGTGTGCGCGTAATTTGTCTGTATAACCAGCCATTGGAGTGTGTATTTGTAATTCAGGTAAGGTGTGGGTAGGAGACGGTCATGGCCTTGAAATAGGTACCCTCGGGGCATTTGCCTGGAGTAGAAGTGGAAAACCACGGTAAACTACTTCCAAGATGGCTGAGATGTGAATCGAACCCACCTCTTCTGAGTTTTGCCTCACGAGGCTGAGTGTACCCCGTTTCAACCTTCACACCAGAATTTAATTTCTTAGTAGTGCCAGGAATCATACCCGGACCTCCGCAGTGACAGCCAAGTATACTAGCCACTATATCACGAGAGAGTTTAGTAACTGGACTATTTAGACAATTATTTTGCCTGTGTGTCTGTTATTGTTGTTATTGTTGTTTCATTTAAGGTCTTGTACATTGTGGTAATTTCAGCCTCGTGTACTTTGGTTGTGTGCAGAATTTGTCTGATAATGTGCGTTATTGTGGGGTCTGCAGTTGTGTGTGTGATTGTGATTGAGACTTGGATTTGGAAGGAGGTAATTCAGTAGTTATGATCCATCCCGGCATTTGCCTGGAGTGGAAGTGGATATCCATGGAAAACCGCTTCTAGAATAGCCGAGGTGGAAATTGAACCCACGACCTTTGTGACGGAAGTCTCAATACGTGCCCCGAAACCACAGAAGGCTATGTCATTGGAAAAACTGAAGAAATGAACATACGGCTTCTCTCAACTCCTAGCCCATCCTATGCTCATTATGATTAAAGACACCTACAAACAGGCACGATATGCAGTTCGGTCCGGTTCGGGACGATATCTGAAACCCCCATACTGACTGGCACGGTATTCCCGAGAGCGCGATATTATCGCCGTTGGTATATCGCCTCGGTAGTTCGGTCTACCGATCTCACCCGGTAGAATGCGTCATATCGTCTTGGTAAACAACTATCATGGATCCATCCACAGATTACCTGGATCCATCCTTGGAAGAAGATGAACGAAACTTGTATAGACCTCTAGCCTATATACATGGTATGACCATTAAGTTCTGAGACTGACCGCATGACGGCGTATGGGGTACTGTAGCCGCATAGGTGGCGCCGTGGTATGACAAGCGTCTGCAGATAACATCCTATTTTTCTGCTGCTCCGTTCTCTATTCAGCTCGTATTGGATAAGTTCGGATCAACTCGTTGATGCTCGCTCTTCCTGTTCGTATCGCCTCGGGTAAGTTCCTGGACAATGATGACAGTTGTGGCGCGCTGACTGCATTTGTGTTACAAATAAGGAAAGCGAAAAGACAATGCAAAATGATTTGTAATAAATACAAAATAAAATAACTCGGGGATATGCTTATTTTTAGTGCATTATATTAAGGAAAATGCCATTCTGTAAAAGGTTATGTTTATTAACACAACTCCTTCATTATAATTAATATTGACAACGAGCTTCCGGGAAAACACCGTTCTATACAAGGTTAGGTTTATTCACACAATTCTTTCTTTATCCACACAATTCCCTGATTAAGAAGTTTTTCAAATCGTATCAGAACAAGCGAGACGTAGCTTGTGTTTACAACTGGTAAGTTGATTCGACGAATCAATCCGAACTCAGCCGAGTCACACCGAAGAAGCGCAGTATAGAAATAGGATGTTGTCTGCAGCCGCTTGTCGTGGTGTGGTACCATGTCAGTGCAAGACACAGTTGAGTGCATGCACTGGCAGCAGACGTACGGTCGTTGTTGTGTCGGTGATATGAATGCGCCAGTTGGACCTGACGATGATCTGACGCTCCTCAACCGGATAATAACGGGAAACGAAACATGGTGTTTCTTTTACGATCCGCAACTGAAACGACAATCAGCCACCTAGAAAACCCCATCATCACGACGACAAGACAGGTCAAAATGCAAGGTGATGCTGGAACTGTTTTTTGATTCAAATGGAATCGTTCTCATGGAATTCCTACCAAACGGTGCAACGGTAAACAAAACCCGCTACAAGGAGATCCTTGACCGTTTACGCGATGCAATTCGCCGTAAGCGACCTGGGCTTTGGCGTACAAACAATTGGCTGTTGCTACACGACAACGCCCTGCACATCGCTCTTTCCTTGTCCAAGATGAACTTGCAAGGCAACAGGGGACTGTTTCGCCCCACCCTCCGTACTCACCTGATCTCGCACCATTGGATTTTCTTCTCTTTCCTCGCCTGAAAGCACTCCTACGTGGGCGCAGAGTTCGGTGGTCCGAAGAGGTCATGACGGCTACATGAGAAGCCACACGGAATCTTCTTGCCAACTGCTTTCAGCGGTGCTTCCAGCAGCTATACCAACGTTTGCAAACGTGCTTAACGTTTAACGGCGACTATTTTGTGGGTGGATGAGGTTCTGTGTAGGTGTACGCTGGGTAATGCGGCAGCGTGTGCAACATACAGGGTCGTGTGGTGACCTATCGTCCAGGCATCAAGTCTCAGAACTTAATGACTGTACTATGTATATATTAATCTAGTACTGTAAATAATTTACATATTCATTATTGTGCTTCCACTTTCTGTCCTTTGCATGGGAATCCTGGTATTCTGGATTACGATAATCGTTAAGTATAAAGTTTCCTTTCACGAAGTCAAGTATTTGCTCCATTTTGCTAAACAGTATGGCGTCATGGGAACGTAGATCAAATGTCTGCCACGGCCAGGCAGTTATCAAATATCTCAAGTGTCGCACTGGTGTAAGCAGTCTACTCGGTAAATATTGGATTTAGTCTCGAGACCATATCGTCTTGGACCGTCCCAAACTGCATATCGCTCCTGGGTGTAGGAGCCTTAATAATGTCAACAATTTCTACGTGAATGTACATAAGAAAACAATTAGATAGAATAACAATAGTGTTGTTGGTTTTACGTCCCTTTTAACTACTGCGGTTTTTAGAGACGCCGGGGTGCCGGAATGCTTCACCAAAGGTGACCTTTAACGAGCCAGTAAATCTCGCATTTGCGGACCCTCAAATGCCTACTAACTGTGCTGGTGTTCGATCCTGCTACCCTGGGTATGTTAGTTAGTTATTGAGGTTTTAAGGGGAAGAACAGCGAGGTCATGGGTATAATAAGATTGAAGGTACATCTATATTATTATTATTATTATTATTATTATTAAAATAATGAACAAAACAATGAATGACTCCTACAGCTGTCGTAGGCTGAAACTCTACCACAGGAATGTTCAGTTGATAGCACAAAAGTGTTTTCCTCTTTGCACATTTAGTTAGTGGTGACACCAGGATCAAACGTAATTTCCGGTGGTCTGGCTTGTTTGAGCAGTGCAGTGCTGTGGTTCGCAGCGATACGACCTGGCGCAAACAATGGCACCAGTTAATGAATGTTCTCTGCTGATCTCTGCTGACGTATTTTGCGGGATCCATGAATTCTCGCAAATGTAATATAGAGATTCTAAAATTCTACACTTCCTGTAATGCTGACTCAGTGTGATATCTTCAAAGAGGGGCTCTTAGTGTTCAAATAATGTGCCCTTTGGATTTTCGTTTAATTTTTCGTGGGTTTCTTCTTCTATCTCAGGAAAATGTGAGGGTTCATAACTTAAGCCACAGCCGCCTCCTTCCTTTTTGGAGCCTAAATTGCATATACATTACTACAAACACCACAATAATCCAGGGTATTAATAAAATATTTCAAACACCCAAATACATGGGGCTGAGATGCCCACCATGTCCAAGGCCCTAAATGTAACAACACGCTAACCTGAGTCGTGATTGGGGTACAATAATACTGTAATAAAAATAATCATAAGAATAATAGCGTACAGCCTGCAGAAAAGCAGGTTGATGCCTTTTAAGTTGTCATGAGGTTGAGTTGTTTTTGTTGTTGATTCAATTAGGGGCTTTGCGACATCGTGGTCATATAGCCCCATGTACTTGGGTTTGTGCGTGGAATTTATCTGATAACCTGTCTTATTGTGATTGTTGTACTGAATTAGGAAGTTCCATCAACATCACGAGCCCTGCTAGACGAACAGAATTACCTCTCAATTATAACCACCGTGCGGGTCACGCACCAGGCGCGTGAGTAGGATATGCTCGGTAAAACTCGTCTCAACGACGTTGAAAACTCCAATTATTACGAATTTTATGTCCCATGCAAATATCTCACCCAGTTTGATGAATACGTAGTGAACGTGGTAATGTGGTTTGAAATTTAAGAGGGCTATGCCATATAATGTGAAGATATTTATTTATCTACTTACCCACATTATCATGATGAGGAAGACTAAGTTGATAGCCAGAACTGCAAATGTTGGGGCCTGGTGGATCCAGTCGTAATTATCAGGTATCATCCAAGGACACTTCATTATTGAATACTCCGGAGCATGGGCCTGTGGAGAAACACTTGGATGTTAGTGACATTCCGAATAGCACAATATAACCTCAGTTGAACATGCACATTTGGAGCAGATGTCCACCAACTTGCACTCTGGGGTTGTTGACTTAGCATAGAATACGATTACGAGAAACACTTCAAAATAATAATATCAGCATATTTCAACGTCAGTTGGTTGGTTGGTTGGTTCCTCAGTGTAGGGGCTGCGACAACGCAGTCATGTAGCCCCGTGTACTTTGAGTGTGTGTAGAATCTGTCTAATAACCAGTGTTAATTGTGATGGCTGTATCAGTGTGTGTTATCTGTTTTTAATTCAAGTAAGGACTGCAGACATTCAATTTTCAAGTAGTTACAACTTTTGCTACCAAACGCCACCGTCAACGACCAACTAGTTCTGAACTTTATTACTAGATGCCACCGCAGTCGACTCCTGGCGACGAACGTTGGAACCTAACAGCGTTAGTCAAACATAACTTATAATTTAGCTTCACACAAGTGTTATTAGTGGAAGGTTATTTATCATGCCATTAATCTATGACATGGGACCGCCGGCTTTACTTCCCCTCCGAAGGAAGGCATACTGAGGGATTTTTAACGTTCTTAAAAAAAACGTCGACTTCGCCTGGATTTGAACCCGTGACCTTGGGCATAGAAGCTCAGCATGCCACCAACTACGCACCGAAGCCGCTATTTCAACGTCAAATGTCACATTTTAATACATTATTTCATTAATTAAGGACAACTTAAAGATAAGTCACCAACATACAACATGGAATTTACTAGACAATAAGTCCAGATAAATGTTGAGCAGTAACACGAGCCACAATCAATATAGACAATAACAAGTAATAATAATCAACTCCAATTTGAAATAATAGACTTCATAAAATAATGGATTCGATTGACATTAAAAGCAAGACTATTTCACGACCTAAAATACTACAGTGGTTTGCTCTTCATGGAAACGTCACGATATAATAATTAAACACTACCAGATTTTATGTATATTTGATAAGATTTTCAAATTAATTGCCTTCATGCGAGTTCAAATACATGTTTTACTACTTTCATAAATAGACTGTCGCCTCCGTAGCGTAGCGGTCAGCAAGGTTAGCTGCCGCCCCGGAGGTCCTGGGTTCGATTCCCGGCTCTGCCACGAAATTTGAAAAGTGGTACGAGGACTGGAACGGGGTCTACTCAGCCTCGGGTGGCCCAAATGAGTAGAGGGGGTTCGAATCCCCCTCAGCCATCCTCGAAGTGGTTTTCCGTGGTTTCCCACTTCGTCTTCGGGCAAATGCCGGGATGGTACCTTCTTCAAGGCCACGGCCGCCTCCTTCCCTCTTCCTTGTCTATCCATCCTAACCATCCCTTACCTTCCCTCATGAGGCCCCTGTTCGCAATGCAGGTGAGGCCGCCTGGGCGAGGTGCCAATTTCACCTCACCAGTTGTATCCCTTCCGATTCGATGTTCCCAGCTCTAGGACACTGCCCGTAGAGGCGCTAGTGGTGAGTTCCCTCGCTGAGTCCGTGGGTTCCACCAACCTGGAGGGTAAACGACTAAAAAAAAAAAAAAAAAAAAAAAAATAGTCTACATTTGTAAGGACACCCATTTCAATTAGACTTGTATATTCAAAATTGTATTCTTAGAGTTACGTTTTATTTACTACTTGGAATGACATCCTAACAGACGTGAGCAGGCAGTTGACCAGATGTTTTTTAGGCGGGTAGTATTCCATTAGGCACGTGGTCGAAATCGATTACCATGACTCTCAACTTATATGGGACTAGCAACCCGACCCGGCTTCGCCCGGGAACAGTTATGAATGCATTACGTGATAAGCGCTTTTTTTTTCAATGTAAATGAACAACGACCAATATCCGTTTTACGTCTCGGCATGATGGGTTAAAATCACTGACTGGACTATTAATTATTTTATCATGGAGATGCATGTGCAACAAATTCTTGTCAGACGTAATTTAAGAATGGCGAGGTGCATGAAACACAAATCCCCCTTCCTTCCAATCTTAACTTGACTGAATTTTGCGGAACGAAAAGTTCACAGGCGAAATGAAGAAAAGCCGAGTTGCACTTCCAGGGAAACCCCAAACACAACCACTCTTCTCTAAATTTTTTAACTCAACACGACTCAACGGTTTGCTGCTGGCAGTATCTGGGGCGATAGGTTCTCCCGCTAGCTAGGCTGTAACAGGGATGATAGACTCGCCCTTAGCTAGCTCGTAAACTGTCGCCTCAGTAGTTGAATGGACATGGTCGGAAGAAATTAAAACGTAAAAACACTTATAGTGTATGTATTGAAGATAGACATATGCTCTCGCGGACTTTTTTGTAGAACTTTTCATGCTGAACAATTCTTACACTCATAGTATTTAGATATTTTCAACGGTTTGCCCAGCGTAAGCTTAAAAAGCGCTCGGACGACAGGTTTTTTTTTCGACTTTTCCACTGAAATCGTTACTGCTCGGCTTCCTTTGATCATAAATAAATTATTTTCTGCAGAGATCATCCTCGAGATATCCTTTACAGAATGGTGAAAACCGCATCAAAATCCATCCAGTGGTTCTCGAGTTTACCCGTAACATCCAAGAATCGGGGACTTTATTTTATACTAAGTAGAGATATTGTTGTTAGGAAAAAATGCGCTATTTAGTGAATAGCATTGTGGCCCATGCTGATGAAGATCCCAATGAAGGGTTGAAAACATGTCTCATTAAACATTAAGAGGTGTCTCTCAGTAAACTCAATGAAGCATAGGTCATCAAAGGAATACGTACAGTATTTATCATATTTGTTTAATTAACATTATTAACATAAAAGAATGTTAAAATACAACTTGGTGAGGAATATTTTCGTCTAATTGCAGAGACTAATTAATAAAACTCATAAAATATCCCAGAGATACAGTTAATAGTAGACGTCGACAACGATCAACAACATAATATTTTCATTTTTTCAATGAACAATCACATGTTTCTTAAATTGCAAACAAATAGTTGCATTCAGTTAGCAACAGAACGACTGAACTCAATATTCTACTATAGGATCTTTTAACAATTTCTATAATCTACTCATTTCATTATAACTCGAAATGATTCAATTTACAATCTCAGAAGTATAATAGCTTGGTTTTTATTTATACCCCGAATTTATTTACAGATATAATACTGCACCATCATTCACTACATTCATGGCGTAGTGACTACCATACTTGGTTGCCACCACCAAGGTCTGTGTTCGATTCCTGATTCTGCCATGGAATTTAATTCTGGTTGTAAGAAACAAATTTGTACTAAAATTAATTATGGAAACTGTTGGTTTCTAATTCAGAAGTGAACAATCTAATGATACATCAGTAAGAATAATGTTATATGTTAATGATTACTAGAATTTGAGTGTTGCAAATTCCAATTTTTAGCCTATTTTCATTTCATGAAAAAAATAGACTTATGAGATCACATTTTGTCCGTGTGTGTGTGTGCGTATGTGTGTCTGGGTGTCTGTGTGTATATGTGTGTGTGTCCCCCTCTATTAACTTCTAAACAGCTGGAGCGATTTCAATGAAACTCGGTAAGGTCATAGCACCATTTTGGCCGACCACGACCGTGTCCTTCAAATTTTTGTATGTCTCACCAATCCAACATGGTGGCTGTGCGAAATATTTCACCAGCATTCAATATCTCCTAACCTGTGTTTGATATCACCCTGAAATTCTGTACGGTGATAAAGGGAACTACTAGAAGTTTGCCTATGAGACTTTCGAAAACCTGGTAAGTACAAAACCAACATGGCGGTGAAGCGAAGTTGCGACATTAAAATAGACGTTTCTCGCGATTTAACCAACCAAACGCAATGAAACTTGGTACAGTATATGTTTATACACAATGTAATGCACTGCCATCTAATATCGTTCAATTGTTTACATAACCTCAAGATGGCGGCTGTACGAAATATTTCACCGGCATTCTATATGTCCGAAACTATTACTGATATCTCCCTGAAATTTTGTACGGAGATAAAGGGTACTTCTAAAAGTTCACCTATGAGACATTCAAAAACCTGTTAGCTACAAAACGAACATGGCGGCCAAGCGAAGTTGAAAATTTTAAATAGACTTTTCTCGCGATTTAATCATCCAAACGCATTGAAACTTGGTACAGCAAATGTTTATACACATTGTAATGCACTGGCATCTAATTTAGTTCAAATATATACCTTACCTCAAGATGGCGGCTGGGCGAATTTTAAAATTAAGTTTTTATTTCTTGTGTCGTAATCATGCGATCGAAGTGAAATTTTGAATAATGAACCTACGCAATAATATTCCTTTAATGGTACATAACTCTATGGCCGATACATATAACAATCCAACATGGCAACCATCCGAAATATTTACACGGTTCTCAATATCAACAAATCTATTACAGCAATCAAACTGAATTCCTTTATGTTCATAGGGGCTATGAACATAAGTTCACCTGGACTTTCAATAACCTGGTGATCGCAAATCCAACATGGCGGTGACGCAAAGTATAAATATATAAATGCACATTTCTCGCAATTTGACCATCCGAGTGTAGTGAAATTTGGTACAATAAATGCTCTTACAAATTTTAATCCACTGGCATGTAATTTATTTCAATTGTTTCCATAACCACAAAATGGCACCGATGCGAAATTTTAAAATCACGTTTTTAGCCTACTTCCGATTTTTGCAAAAAAATGAAAGTAGACTTATGAGATCAACACAGGGCGAAAAAAGTGTGTCTGTCTCTGTGTGTGTATGTGTGTGTGTGTGTGTGTGTGAGTCTGTGTGTGTGTGAGTGTGTGTACTCTGAATGTCTGTCCCCCCCTATCAATTCGAACACGGTGAAACCGAATTGAACGAAATTTGGTACAGAGGTAGCACTAGCAAAGAACACCTCAGTGTCATGTTTTATATCGCCGCCATCTTGACGAAAACGTAATGGCGGCCACCCAAATGTGCAAAGCTTAAATCAAATTACGACCAACCTAATCTTCTGATCTCTACCGATTTTTGCAACAATATACCTTTATGTATGTAGAATCGTTTGACCAATCTATAAGGTCATCAGCCTAATAGTTTGCGAATGACGGCCATGTTTGTGTGCAAATAGATTCCCCCTATTAATTCAAACACGGTGAAACCGAATGGAACGAAATTTGGTACAGAGGTAGCACTAGCAAAGTGCACCTCAGTGTCATGTTTTATATCGCCGCCATCTTGACGAAAACGTAATGACGGCCACCCACATGTGCAAAGCTTAAATAAAATTACGACCAACCAAATCGTCTGATCTCTACAGATTTTTGCAACAATATACCTGTACGACTGCGCAACCGGGGTTGGCCGGCTAAAACCTGTGGCGTGAACTGTATCTGTCCATAGTGCAACCTGACATGCAAACAAAGAATACAGTAGATTTTAACTAGGCCGTTGGCACTAGTATTTTAAACGGCTAATACCACACTACTGTACTTCAGAATTAAATTTGTCAGAGCGCACGTCGTGGATGAATGGAAGAAACATAAATTAGAACAGAAGGAATTAGAGGAAGCTCAAAAACTTAAAGAGAAGAAACAAATGCTATCAGAGTGGGAGAGAAAGAAGACAAAGCAGGTAATTGTGGCCAATAAAGACAAGTATATTTTGCTACTACAAAATACTATGCAATTAGTGTCTAAATCACAGTGTTAGAAGCTATGGAAATGTATAAAAAAAAAGACTGAGACCTTACTGCTAAGGACAGAAGGTGGCTTTGATGGCATAGTTGGTAGCTTCTATGCCCAGGGTTCCGGGTTCAACCCCAGGCCGGAGTCGTCGGATTTTTTAAGAGCGTTAAAGGTCCCTCAGTATGCCTTCCTTTGGAGGGGAAGTAAAGCCGGCGGGCCCATATAATAGATTTATGGCATGTAAAAGAACCTTCCACTAACTACAATTGTGTGAAGCTGAATTTGTAGGTTGGATTTGATGAACGCTCTGTAAGTTCCAACGTTCGCTGCCAGGTGCCGGTCGTGGTGGCATCTAGTAGCCAAGTTCACAGCTAGGTGTTGTTGATGGTGGCGTTTGGTAGCAAAAGTAGGAACTACTTGAAATTGATCGTCTGCAGTCCTTACCTGAATTACAGATAACACACACTAATACGGCCATCGCAGTTAACGCCGGTTAAAAGACAGATTCTACACACACACATTGGGCTACATGACCATGTTGTCGCAGCCCCTAAACTGAGGAACCAACCAACCATAAAGGACAGAAGTGAATGGTATGTTGGACTAAATTACTGTAAATCTAGATTAAGCAGAACAAAGTAAAGTTTGCTAGTAAATATGCTAGGCTATAACCGCTTTGTGGCTTCATTGCTAAGAGGAGAGCACCCTTGACTTTCATCCTAATAGTCCCAAGTTCAATTCCCACATAGGTATTTTAACTTTTCCTCTTTGAGACATCTTCACAATTTATTTACCATAATCCTCATCCTCCTCGTCCTTTAGAACCCTACTAAGAAAATGTCTATTTAGAAACTTTCCGCCCTATAGCAACTCTTTAATTTCAATATGTCATACATTAAATTAATAACTCGGGTACCTTTGGTATTTTCCTGGAAGAGAAACTACACACATCATAAAATTCTTATTATGCTCCCTTTATGACGTTTTGTAGGCTGTTTACTAGTTGCTGTTGCATTACATAATATAGTCTTGCCAGAAGAATTCAAAAAACTTAAGAAGTAATTTACACTTGTGTACTTCTTTTTGAACAACGGATTTCTGAAATATGTGGCTGTGTATGGTCAGGTTCCAGTGCATATAAAAATAGACCTGGATCTTGAGGTGCGCAAGTTTTATTAAAATCAAAGTTTTCAGGAAATTTGTAATGTAGAACTCAAAAAACTTTCTTCGGCTTTTCCCACTTCATTGGGGTTGCCGGAGCCAACCCGTTTTTTTTTGTTTGTTATGTAGAATCAGATATATTTTATCTCCTGCTGAAACAGTGAATGTTAAATAAGCGCCAATCACCTCATGTACGGTAGAGCGAAGCTTCAGTCAATACAAATCACATTTGCGAGACAGCGGGAGAAGCCTCAAGTTTGAAAATTTAAAACATTTTGTGGGATACTGTACTGGTAGCAGAAATAGCCAATGAATGAAAAACAAATAAGAAGTTAACTGTTTTTTTTAAATTAGCCTATAAATCCAGTATGTTTATTGTTTTATTGTAGGCTCTAAAAGTAACAAAATTCAGTGTTTAGTGGTTAAAATTAATTTTATTTTACATATTTTGCATATTTTTGCATATTTTATAAATACTGTGTTCAATATCCGTGTATTCTATCGAAACACCTGACACACAAAGGCACATTCTATTCCTTTGATGTGGTTGTTTGCGAGCGAGAGGCATTATTATAGCGTTATAGCTGATCTCTTTGGCTCTTAATTTACTCAATTCTGGACAGCGAAAACATTTATCAGCGTAATACCCAATGATGACTGATGGTTGAATGTCATACGCACAAATATAAATTCAAAACTGGGTTTAATTGTATTTACTTATATCCATCTCCACTGATCAGAGCCAACATTTGCACCATGGTGGATTATGCACTGCCAAACTCGAATTAAGTTTTGGGTGCGGAATTGTGCCCTGAACTTTATTGCAATGTGCAAAAGCGATTTAGTCAGTCACACGAAATATCTACTTAATTGGCACTTTTTAGTTTTATTGCCCATATTTTGACACATTTTAGTAGATATAAATCCTAGCCCTGGTTGTTACTAACGCCCTCCGAGATTAGCAAACTAGATGGCACAGCAACGATAACAGCAAACAATAGTAGGAGAGCCTTGCAAATGATCAGTGTCATTAAGAACTTACATGACACGCTAATTGTGTTGGCTCGACTTCGTACCACTATTTCGAGAATTTTACTGAACCTGGTTTATTATCTGAATCTCATAATAGCCCCACCACATCTTATTAGCCTATTTTCAATTTTGAAAAAATAGGCTTATGAGATCACCTTTTGTCCGTGTGTGTGTGCGTGTGTGTGTGTGTGAGAGAGGTGTGTGTGTGTGTTCCCCCCGAATAAAATCTAAACGGCTAGAGCGATTTCAATGAAACTCGGTAAGTTCATAGCACTATTCCCGGCGACCTCGACCGTGCCCTTCAAATTTTGTTACGTCTCACCAATCCAACATGGCGGCTGTGCGAAATATTTCACTAGCATTCAATATCTCCGAAACTATTACCGATATCGCCCTGAAATTGTGTGCGGTGATAAAGGGCACTACTAGAAATTCACCTATGAGACTTTCAAAAACCTGGTGACTACAAAACCAACATGGCGGTCAAGCGAAATTGAGACATTTAAATAGACATTTCTCGCGATTTAACTATCCAAACGTAATGAAACTTGGTACAGCAAATGTTTATACACATTGTAATGCACTGGAGTCTAATTTAGTTCAATTGTTTACATAACCTCAAAATGGCGGCTGTGCGAAATATTTCACTGACATTCTATATCTCCGAAACTATTACAGATATCATCATGCAATTTTGTACGGTGATAAAGGGTACTGATACAAGTTTACCTATGTATACTTCATAAACCTGTAAAGTACAAAACGAACATCGCGACCAAGCGAATTTGAAATATTGTAATAGACTTTTCTCGTGATTTAACTCTCTGAGCGCAGTGAAATGTGGTACAGTAAATGATTTTGCAGATTGTAATGCACTGCCATCTAATTTAATTCAATTGTTTACATAACCTCAAGATGGCGGCTGTGCGAAATTTTAAAATTAAGTTTTCATTCTTGTGTCGTAATCATGCGATCGAAGTGAAAGTTTGAATAATGAAGCTAGGCAATAATTGTCCTCGAATGGTACATAACTCTATGGCCTATACATATAACAATCCTAAATGGCGAGCTTCCGAAATATTTAGACGGTTCTCAATATCTCTGAATCTTTTACAGCAACCAATCTGATTTTTTTATGTTCATAGAGACTATGAACATAATGTTCACCTATAGGACTTTCAGTAACCTGGTGAGCACAAATCCAACATGGCGGCGACGCGAAGTATAAATATTTAAATGGACGTTTCTCGCGAATTAACTATCCGAGTGCCGTGAAACGTTGCACTTTCAATGCTTATACAAATGTTGATCCACTGGCATGTAATTTATTTCAATTGTTTGCATAATCACAAGATGGCTGGTGTGCGTACTTTTAAAATCTCGTTTTTACTTCTTGTGTTCTAATCATGCGATTGAAGTTTGAATACCACACGTACACAATAATCTTAATGTAATAGTACAAAAATAAAATTCCATCCTGGCGACCATATGAAATATTTAGACGGTTCTCAATATCTACGAATCTGTTACAGCAATTAAACTGAAATTTTGTATGTTGGTAGAGACAATTAACATGAGCAGGATATATGAAAATAGGCTGTATAGTTCTTCACGGAACTACTTGTTTTTATTCTTAATTGCATTTTGTGACTATTTTGAATCTAAATTACATTTTGTAAGTATTTTCTATCTAAATTGCATTTTGTAAATATTGTCAATTCAAATAACAGTACAGTAAGTATGTAGTTAGTTTTAGTTGTAAGTAGGTAGTTAGTTTGTCTATTAGATATATGTCATTGTTCTATTAGACTGTGGTGTGTGAGTGTGTCTGGTAGCAGTTGCATTGTTTATTAGTTATAGTTCATTGTTTCAGTAGACTGTGATGTGTAAGGGTGCATGTGAGTGTGCCTGGTGACAGACTGTTTTAGTGGTAGTATTTGTTGTTGGTGGAACTTTAGTATTTTTTCGTTAGTAGAATTTTGGTATTTAATTGTTAGTACGGTAGAAGGTTAGTATTTTTGTTAGTAGAATTGCTCTTTACTTATTCTGAAAGGGAGTAGCAGCCTTTCAGAATAAATCAATTCTTTACTAGTCTTATAGACGGTTAAGATATTGATAATATAAGCCAAATAATGGCTACACTGCGTCCTGCTGCACGGCTGAAAGCAACGGGAAACTACAGCCGTATGCTATTCCCGAGGATATGCACCTCTCTATGCATAATTACATGTGATGATGGCCTACTCGCTTGTAAAATTTCAATCCGGAGGTAAACTAGTCCCCCGTTCGGATCTCCGGGTGGGGACTACTCGAGAGGGGGTTAACATCACAGAAGTGACAAAGAGGAAATCTGACATTCTACGGATCGGAGCGTGGAATGTTAGATGTCTGCTAGGAAGTGGAAGGTTAGAAAACTTAGAAAGGGAAATGGATAGGTTGAGGTTGGATTTGGTTGGGATTAGTGAAATGCGCTGGCAGGAAGAACAGGACTTTTGGTCAGGAGACTATAGGGTCATTAGCACTAAATCAAACAATGGCCAAGCAGGGGTTGGCCTCATATTGAGTAGGAAACTTGGACAGCGGGTGGAATATTATGAGCAATATAGTGAACGGATTATTGTAGCAAAAATCAATACTAAACCTACCTGCACCACAGAGGTACAAGTCTATATGCCTACCAGTCAAGCTGATGATGAGGATGTTGAAAAGGTCTACGAAGAAATAGAAGAAATTATGAGGTATATCAAGGGTGATGAAAATGTTATAGTAATGGGAGATTGGAATGCTGTGGTAGGAAAAGGAAGAGAAGGGAAGATAGTAGGAGATTTCGGATTAGGTGAAAGGAATGATCGAGGAAGCAGGCTGGTAGAATTCTGCACCGAGCATGAGTTGGTCGTAGATAACACCTTATTCAATAACCACAATAGAAGAATATACACATGGATGAGACCAGGAGATACAGGGCGTTACCAAATCGACTTCATTATGGTCAAGCAGAGGTTTCGAAACCAGATTTTGGATTGTAAAACATATCCTGGTGCTGACATAAACTCTGACCACAATCTGGTTGTTATGAAATGCAGATTAAAGTTGAAGAAACTGAAGAAAAGTCAAAAGCCAAAAAGGTGAGCAATAGACAGACTGCAAGAGAAGGATGTAAACGAAAGATTCAAGAAGAGTATAAAGGAAGGACTAATGAAAAACCCTAAACAAACTTCAATTGCAGACGAATGGGCACTTTTGAAGAATGAAATAACAAAATCCGCAGAAGAACACATTGGTAGGAAAGAAAGAATAGGTAGAAAACCGTGGATCACTCAGGATATACTAGAATTGATGGATGAAAGGCGGAAACACAAGAATGTAAGAAATGAAAAGGGGAAAGCAGTAGGGAGGCTGAGGGGGTTTTGAACCAAATACCGTTATTTATGCAAATTAGGGGGGCGTGGCAAGGTCAATGACCTTGAGGTAGGTCATGCTCAATGACCTTGAGGTAGGTCATTGACCCCCAAGGTCGCCGGGACCCCAGAAGGTAAACAAACCTTGGAGGGTCCAGGAACCGGTTTGAGGGGGTGTGGGTGGAGGGGGAGGAGTGGGGGTGGGGAGGGGGAGTGGAGGTGGGGAGGGGGGAGGGGGGTGGTGGCGAGGTTGGGGGATGAGGGGAAGGATGGAAGAGGGTCTGCACGAGACCCTCTTCGACCCAGTCTCTCTCTTGGACTGAGCGCCTTCTCTGATATTATCCTGGGCTATATAGCTTTGCTTTGATCCCGACGAGATCCGAGTGTTGCCGAAGGTTTCCGAATCTTTGTCGGTGAATGAATCGTCAGAGAATTGAACGGTCAACTGATGTGTGTGTGTGTGTGTGTGACGTCACAGCAGATTACGGGATGTGAGGTAGGTCATGAACGGGAGTGTTTTGAAATGGAAAACATTAGTGTAACTGGTGTGTGTGTGACGTCACAGCAGATTACGGGATGTGGGGTAGGTCATGAACGGGAGTGTTTTGAATGGAAAACATGAATGGCGGTGGTTGTTTGGACCCTGACGTGGTAGGTTGGTTAGGTGTGAATGGGTCTGAGAGACAAACAAGATCGGGATGAAAGCGCTCAATGGTAAACAAACATCAATGGTATCGGGAGTAGTGAATGGAATTGAGGGAGAGAGAGGGGGAATGAACTGGTTGTTGAATGTGCTCAATGGTAAACAAACGTCAATGAATCTGGAGTAGTATTTCCTGTAAATGGTAGGGTGGGGGTAGGATACAAATCGCATGGCATGTTGAGTCGGCCAGCTCGACATGAAATAAAAACAAGAAGGTGTACACCAGATCTGATTTATTAATCCATGAATTATATGTGGCATTAAAACCTAGCCACTTAACAAAAAGTTTATTGCCACGTTTTTGTACAATTTTTTCAACAAGATAATGATTGGGATATTGCGTCCTTTGCAGTTCCTCCATGTAGAATCCTCCTTGGATTGGCTGCTTGTTGAGGTCGTCAAGTAAATAAACAACTGGATTAGAAAGTTTTACCTTGCGAATACGAAATATTTCTGTGCTCCAGTTTGGTGTGTATCCTTTGGCGAAGATTGATTTATGTTTACTGATGCGCACATAATCACCAATACGTAATTGATGACGTCGTGGATCTACTGTTTTGATTTTGTGATGAATGCGATCCAATTGCGCAATGTTCTTGGTTACAAGGCGTGGTTTCATTTTGATGGTTCTATGTTTAGTGTTGTTGTAACGTGTCACCAGGTCGCCTACAAGTTCAAGCCAGCGATAGGATCCTCTTGCTGTAAATTGTTCCCACATGCGCGTCTTGAGTGTGCGGTTGAAACGTTCTACAACACTTGCCTTTAGATTGCTAAAAGTGGAATAGTGATGGATGTCAAGCGATTTGAGATAAGCGGAAAAAGTCTTGTTGAAAAATTCTTTGCCTTGATCTGTTTGAAGCAAACGAGGTTGTCGTCTTGACCGCTGAACGATGGTCTTGAATGCAGCGGTGACCATTTGTGCAGATTTATTCCGAACAGGTTCAACAAAGGCCATTTTGGAATAAACGTCGATGACGGTAAGCAGATAGTTGACCCCGTTGTTAGCTTTGGCATAGGGAATCATTTCAACCAGATCAGCTTGCCAAAGATCGTCAACGCCCCGTGTGATGACACGACGACGATGGTAGAGACGACGAGCTGGTCTATGCAACTCGCGAGCAATGGCAGCCTTAACAGGCGAGGGTGTGTGAACACGTTGACTCATTAGACAATAATGCCAGCATGACGAAGCTCCTCTTCTATTTCTAAAACTTCCGCCTCGTGTCCGCTATGACCGGCCTGTTCCGATGCACGCAACAGTTGCAGACGTTTAACCAACTTATTTGGATTGTTCCAATAGGCGAAATCGATGAATGGTTTCAAAGTATTAAACGTGATACCGGACGCTGAATTTGCACGGCGAACACTTGCATAGGTGGGAAACAATTTTGATATGATGGTTTTATATTTGAAGCCCTTATTAGCATTTATTGCTTCAGAACGTTTATAATTACGTCTAAAACCATTTGTAGCCATCAAGATGTCTTTATACTTTTCAAGATCTACTTTATCATAGTCCTCGGTAGAAGGTGTACGTGAAAATAAAAGTTCTAAAAGCCCTGGCGTCAATTTGTAACGAACTGTTTTAACAATCAAAACATTGTCACTTATCTTGATTGCTGAATCGCCAATTCGAAATCTATTGTTTTCATAGCGAACACCATAGGTAGTATCAGTTTTCTTAGTAAAAAGATCTTCAAGGAAGGGGGTAACCAACGCACCATAATTTTGTAGTAAAATGGATTTTAACCGCACATATTGTTCGGGCGTATTCAATATTTCTTTAAGAGTAGGCTGCTTTTCTTTGAGTCTAGTGGGTGTTTCAGCAATTATTGATGTTTTCAAAAACTGGGGCAGCGGTGATTCTTTGGAGCTAGAAGACGGAAGCAATGGAGAAAAAACATCCTCAGGTTCTTCATCATCTTCTTCCTCCTCCTCTTCAATTGTTTGTGTTTCTTTTGAGCGTGTACTAGGATTTGTTGTTCCTTTCAACACAGCTTCCAGAGGTGACTTCAAATGTTTTTCGACAAACAGATCACTGTCGGCATGTGCACGTTTTAGATAGCGAAACTTTTGTCGAATGCTATTTCGCGCACGGATTATGTGCTTTTTTAATTGACTCCCTGTTGTCGCCATGACATCTGAACTAATGATGTTCAGAAAAGCGATGCAGCTACTTAAATACGAATGAAATGATCAAATCCCATGCGGTAGCGTCCATTGTTGATGTTGCTCTGCTTATCAATAACAAGACAACTGTGGTGATGAGCGTTCCAACACATGGCACACAACTGTGTAAAGGCTTGAAAGGTCATGTCTGGGTTCACGTGATCATCGTAGACGTGATGCATGTTGCGCTCATCCTGTCGGAAGAGAACAATCACGTTGGCATTGTCACGAATCAACTGTTTTGGTATTCGCGAATAGGTTTGAGCGAGATAAAAACAATCAATATATTTATGACGTCCCATGCTAAAGTAAGCCTGAATAATACCCTGTCGTTCTGTGGCCACATCGTCAAAAATCATGAGCGAATGGGGGCGAACATTGTCTGGAGAAATGACATCTTCGTGTGCTGCGAATGTGAAGTAGCCCATGTTGCGCAGACCTGACATGACCTGTTCCAAGAACACATACAGCGGTTGATACAGCGATTTGGCAAAAATATAGATATTTTGAAAGCGCACTCCGTTTAAGGAGGTGATGAGGGTAAGCAGAAGATTGGTTTTTCCACATCCCGACGGGCCGGCGATGAGACAGCGAATGGAGGATGGGAAGAGTGATCCATGACGTTGTTCGGACGATGTTGAGAAGAGGTGTGAAACCAAGTCTCCCACCGGAAGTGAATGTTGTTGCTTAATAATCTGCATATCAACTAAATGTGAAAGGGGAAGAGCTGGTCTCTATATACATGAGGCAAACGGGTGTTTCAGTTCCAGTGTAACCATGGACGCCTTTGGAAGAACTCTCAAAACAAATGAACGATTTGCTTTGACAAACGATCCAAAACATGATACAGATCCGGCTACTAAACGATATGTCGATGCTAATGTATTGTCACGCACTACAGATGGCAATTACAACTTTAATGGAAAGCGATTGACCAATATAACAGAACCCGTATTACCCTCGGACGCATGTTCAAAAAAGTATGTAGATTATTATCGATTACGACGTATCAAAGGAGATTATGAGGCTCAGAATAAACGTATTACAGGCGTTGCAGATCCTGTGAACGATCAAGATGTGTGCACCAAAGCCTATGTGTTAACCAATGCTGTGGTGTTAACAGAAGCAAAGGACTATGACGTACACCAACGTCGAATCACTCAGCTGGCTCTTCCAACAAACAACACGGACGCTGCTCGAAAGGACTATGTAGATAACAAGGTGAAACAGGTGCTCAGTATTGTGCCCACCCTAACTGTAAAGGGCTATACAGCAAATAATGCACGCCTTGTGCATGTGGCCGATCCTGAAGATGACCAAGATGTTTGTACAAAACGGTTTTTAAACTCTGAAATGGAAAAGGTGTGGGAAATTAAGGAGAACGCTCTACAGATGAAGCGAAGACGAATAGCCGAAGTTGCTGATCCTGTGCAACCTCACGACGTGACGACCAAACGATTTTTGGAACAACGGTTATCGCTTTTTATTAAATCAATACCCTCTATATTTCTGCTTCACATTGTAAACCAACAACCGGTAAAAGATCCCAATAACCTCGCCTACATACTACGTTCGGGGTATGACAATTACCGTTTAATGTATGATGGTGCCATTCGTGTAATTGAGTATGCACCAGATTTGAAACATTTAGAGGTACGATTAAACGGTAGTGTTCAACCACTTATTGATCAACCGGTGAAAGCCGGAGACAAATTATTCTTTTACTTGAAACTCTCGTCTGAAGAAAAAGAGGCGGGGAAAACGATGAACGATTTTCCTCTGTATATAGAACTTGAATATACAGCCACCATTGAATAAATAACTACAGGTTCCCTTCCAGAGGAGTGTTAGTTGTGTTCTATACTTTGCGGTGTGAGGTTGTCTTGTTCTTTGGTCGCGATGGTGAAACAGAGATATGTGGTGAAGAAGAGGAAGAAGTTGTCAAGAAAGGGAGGCTTTAAAGCTATTCTTCATGCGGCACGTCAAGCTTCGCGCGGAGAAACAAATAGTGAGTTGGCTATTAAGAAAGCACTCCGAGCAGCACGATTGCATGCGAATCCCAAAAGTAAACTACGTTTTAGAAAACGTGCCCGAGTTATTCCTGTGCCGAAACGTGGTGGATTTTTACCTGCACTGTTTGCTGGACTAGCAGCCCTGGGTTCACTTCTTGGAGGAGCAAGTGCGGTAGCACGAACGGTGAAAGCTGTTGAGGAGGCGAAGCAACAGTTGAAGGAAAGTGAAAGGCATAATAAAACTATGGAGGCTATAGCACTGCGCGGGAAAGGTGTGAACATGAAGCTAGCACCCTACAAGAAAGGACTCGGCATTTACATGTCGCCAAAAAACGGTTAATCGATGCACTGCCACGACGAGCCATGACGCATGCGGAAGTTATAAGATATGCAAAACAGCTTAAGATCTCCCACTTTCGAGGCGTGTTTATGCGCAACCAACTACCGTCTCGACCACGGAGCCATGAAAGTGCAGTTGTCAATTTGGATGACAGTCATGGACCGGGAACGCATTATGTGGCCTACATAAAGCATGGTCGAACCGTGTGGTACTTTGACAGTTTTGGAAATCTTCCTCCTCCGACAGAGCTTGTTCGCTATTTTGGAAGCAGTGCAACAATACACTATAATGTGAAACGAGTGCAAAATTTTAACACGCAACAGTGCGGTCGTCTATGTTTGACTTTTCTATATAAGACCGAGCACGGCGGGTGACGTGGTCATTATGACAACAGAAAGTAGAACGTTTACAGTGCACGGACAAGGTGCGGAAGTAACTGTTGACTTTTATCCTCCTATTGAATTGGGACGACGACCCTACGTGCTGGGACTTGTTTCGTTTGAAGGCTATAATAGAATCTGCAACATAATTGAAGACGTCAATGATAAGTTCTACTACGATGACTATGTGTTAACTCTACCGTCTGGCAGCTACACCGTAGATGATATTCACGATCACATCTACACAACTCTCACCAAAGAATTTAGTCTAAAAGCATTTCTGGACGGGACACGCAAGTTTGAACTCATAGCCAACAACGTGACACATCGCTGCAGTATTCTTTCTTCTTTTAGGATTGATTTTAAATCTCAACCAGATTCGATTGGGTCATTGTTAGGCTATTCACCACAAGTGTTAGTACCGAACGTGATACACAAGTCTGACCAACCGGTGAAAATAATTGAAGATCATCACGTATCTGTCACGTGTAATATTATTACAGACGTCTACACCAATCAAGATCCCTCGCATTCGCTTTATGATTTTATTGTTACTTCACCTGGTGGTTATATCATCCGCGAAAACCCGTCGGTGGTGCTCTATCATCCTGTGAGTGTGACCAACGTCAGGAATATTACATTAAGACTGGTGAATAGAAACCAACGTCTCATCCGGTTAGACCCTCATACACCTGTGACCTACAAACTGTATTTGAAGCCAGCATGAAACAAGTGTATAAAGCGGCAACGCTGTCAAGAGCAGGTGTTAGTTGTGCTCAACGCGTGTACAGGTTAACACGTGTCAACAAGCAGATCCTACAACAACTTGGTTACATCTTACGTCATGAATTCGATTCTAGACGTGACAAACCCTGTCGAAGTTCAGGAGGGTATTGTAAGAATTGAACACCATTCCTACCAACCGTATACTCAGGGACTAAATAATAATGATGAGATTCGAATTACTATTAACCAACAAGATATCTACACGCTTCCACATGAAAGTTACATCCAGATTGAAGGGCAACTCACCAAATTGGATGGTACCATTCCAACAACGTCAAAGTTGGCCAACAATGCTTTGGCCTTTTTGTTTTCTGAGGTTCGCTACGTGATCAACGGTATTGAAGTGGATACTACTCGAAATGTTGGCATAACAAGTGTCATGAAACTTTATCCCTCGTACGGAAGCGAAGAGAGTAAAGCTTTTTGTATGGCTGGTTGGTGTCCCAACTCAACCAACGACTGGATGATTAACGATGATGGTACATTTACTGGACATTTACCTCTAAAATTAATACTAGGCTTTGCAGAGGATCATAAGCGCATTGTTGTGAACGCAAGACAGGATCTGATTCTTGTACGAGACAGGAGTGATTATAATGCGCTAAAGGGAGCTGATACAGCGCCAATAGATACAAAAATTCTACTGCAACGAATTCTATGGAAAGTACCGCACGTTACTCTATCAGATCAGAAAAAATTGAGTCTGCTCAAGATTGTGGAGAAGGATACAGCTTTACCCATTCAATTTAGAAGCTGGGAGCTGCATGAATACCCGGTATTACCACTCTCCGATACACATACTTGGTCTATAAAAACCTCACGGTATACAGAGCGGCCACTCTACGTCCTGGTTGGATTTCAAACAGATCGCAAATATCAACAGAATAAAGATGCATCAAAATTTGACCACATCCAATTACGAAATATACGACTCTTTTTGAACGGAGTTACCTTTCCCTATGAGGGAATGGATTTAAACTTTAACAAGAACAAATATGGTAAGCTCTATGACATGTTTGTAAACTTTCAGTCTTCCTATTATCAGAAAGAGGCATGTCCGCTATTATCACCACAAGACTTCAAGTCCAAGGCGCCTCTGGTGGTGATGGACTGTTCGTATTTGGAGGAGTCGATGAAGGAAACAACAATTGATATCAGACTAGAATTTGAAACATCTACAGTTATTCCAGAAAAAACAACAGCTTATTGCCTTATTGTTCACGAGGCGCAAGTGTTTTATCAACCGCTGTCCAATATGGTGACCAGAGTATAAATAGCATGTCTTCCTCCATTGTCCTTCACAGTCATGGAAAGCTACGATGAAGTCACAACCCCCTCTGCGAGGTGGGTCTGCAAATGTGAAAGTGATTCACCAGGCTCAGATGAAGATTCAAGGTTTACCATTTATCGCGCCCTAGTGAGTGAAGCTATAACTGCCTATCACAAGAATCATACTGTGCTTAGAATGCCGCCGCATCTGGTTCACTATTTACCAGATGGATTCATGTCTACGTTTGGTATTCATGACAGGGGCTACAACAACAAGCCCATCGCTAATCAAACAAATAATGTAGACGATGGCGTTGCCAAAGCTTCATCTTGTCATGTTGGAGAGCGGGTAGATTGTATGGACTGCAAATGCGATCGTTGCTCAACAAGTCGAGACGCTGATGCAGCATTTGAGATTTATCGCACCCTGGTGAGCTTAGCAATACGCGCCTACCATAAAGCACAATTTCTTCGTGAAATGCCGCAGCATCTGATTGCCTATTTACCAGCTGGATTTCTGACCGCGTACGGTGCACACGACATTGACCTTAATTGGGATAAGCTACCATTACACCTCCGTATGTCGGCGGATGTTGCAGCCTGCCGTCCTTGTCGTAGACACTTTATGCATCGAGGAGATTCTCACTGTGATTGGGATGGTCCAAATCCTATGATAAAAAATTGTAAGCGATGTACTGATAACTTTATGAATAAAATTGTGTAATTGATTCTTTGTGTGTATATTATTTTCCCGCTCCTATCCAATCAGTTAGTTGTTAAGAAGCAGCGGTCGTGGAAGGTGTGATATCCGTCGCCATGCCGAAAACATTGATTGTCGACGTGCAGGGTTTCAAGGTGAACGGAAACAAGTTTGTATTTAAAGAAGTAGGAATTATTGACTGCACAACCATGTGGGCACCAAGAGTAACCAGTTTTGTCTTTGAACCACCGTTTCCATTGCATTTGCAGTCAGACGAGGACAGAAGACAAACAGAGTGGTTGCAACGCAATTTGGGACTAGTCTGGAAAGAAGGCGACATTCCTTACCAGCATCTATCACTTGTTCTGAAAGCTCACTTGTTTGGTGCTGACCTTGTATTTGTAAAGGGAAGTGAAAAAAAGGAATGGTTGCGTCAGTATGTTAATTCAACATGTCAACTTGTTGACCTTCATGATCTGGGATGTCCTGCGCTGTACAACCTGTCCGTGCCTGATGAACCTCTACAAAATAAAACACTTCAAAATGTTTGGAAGCTTTTTGATTGGCTAGCTCGCAGAGCATGTCAAAACTTGCATGTCGAGTGCAAAGCGTCGTAACGTCAGCTTCAGTGTGAGACATACCAGTGATCAGTGTGGACGTGTAGTAATATGGCAGCAATTGAAGGTTTTGACTCAAACCCCACAGAGCGAGCTATTGTCAAGTTTTTTGCCTGTAAAAAGAAGCTTGACAGTTTCACAGATGAGGAATTGAACGCTTTGCCCAAGGCGTTCCTTTTTTATGTTGCTTCAAACGCGGTGAAAAATATTTGGCACAGTGTACCTAGTGAATGGAGCAGAGATCCTGGTCTGCGTGAACTACAACCATGCACTGACTTTAGTCATCACCAGCAAGTGTCTATTACTAAAATGCCATCCATTAGACAGTGTGGAACGTGTCAGCTCATCAAATTGTACCACGGCCATACAAATATACCGTCCTGTAAAGACTTTGCTTCATCATTCCATGGTTGCGATGAAGACGAGGAAGAAGAGACAGCAGCGGCCGTATCGCCAGCACCAAAAAGTAAGACAACGATTGAAAAAGATATATCGGACCTTTGCTGGTCATGGTCTAGTTAACAAGGCCATTGATGTACTTCCCATTGAACTGCATATTCCCGGCTATCAATTTTGTGGACCTGGGACTAAACTAAACCAACGTCTAGCACAAGGTAATTCTGGAATCAACAAATTGGATGCTGCGTGTAGAGATCATGACATTGCTTACAGCGACAAGAATGCAGATGTACGTCGAGTTGCAGACCACATTCTTCTAAGAAAGGCTGTGCAGCGCGTGACATCATCTACTGCTTCCATTGGTGAAAAGATTGCAGCCTTGATCGTGGCAGGAGCTATGAAGTCAAAGCTAATGATTGGTGGTAGATTAGCGAGGAAAAGGACAAAGAAATAACCATGAATCAAATATTGTTAAGTATTTATTTGAGAGTCAGTCCACCAGATTACAGCATTCACAAAAGATGTTTTGGTTTCTTCTTGTAAAAACATACAATTGTAATAAAAAAGAATTGAAAAATTAAAGTGTGTTCTTATTTACTAGGTGTGGAAATGTCCAAAAGGCAAGCTATTTACACCATCCCACAACCGTTTATTGTCATATGTAGACAGCGATGTTTTATTTTGATTTACTGTAAATATATTATGGTTCTTTGAAAGAATGCGTGTTTGCTGGTACAAGCGAGAGGTGTTTGTGTAGAGTACACATCGATATTCCTCAACATTGAGGAATTGTGTGACGCTACGAAGAACACCCTTCGCTTTGCATTGACCTTTATTCTTTTGTGTTGAAAATGCGTACATTTTCGGCGCTAAAACCACAAATTCCGTCATAACATCACCAGCACACTCATCCTTAAATAGACCAATGTGTTTTTTATTCATGGGAATTATGCCAAACATATTGTTAACCTCATAGTTTGAGGTATCAAAGTAACTTGGATGTTCTCTCATCACAGAGTAAATATCCGTCTTATTGGTTTGATAAATAAGACTGTCTGTATCCATATACAGTAATTTTACATCTCCAAACTTTTGTTTGGCAAACTCATAATGAAATTGATACATTACAAATTTTGAATAGTCAAGTATTACCATTCCTAAGTAAATTGGTTTGTTATACATGATTTCTGTCTTTGACAATTCAATGGTTACTAAATCAGTTTCAATAACTCGTACTGAATGGAAATTGGGCATAGCAATATATTTTCGTGCGCCATATCGACCATCCCAGTGGTTTACCAAATGAATAGTTCTTTGCTTTCTAATATTTTCCATAGATTTACCGTAGCATGCATTGTTCATTAATTTATAAAAATTTGACTCGAATGTAGTCTTGGCGTGCTGCCGATAATGAGTATTTAATTGCATGTACGGTTGCAACCATGGTTTCTGGTCAAAACAAATAATGCGGTGAATGGTTTGTAGCTTCAAACCGTGTTTCAAACATTGCATTAAATTTTCGATGTGTATGACGTAGCGATTTTTCGGATTTAACGTTGCCAGCAACTTTTTATTGTTGGAACTTGAACTGGGAGGTTGTAGTTTTTCAACGCAAAATGGTAGATCAGAATGATCATTGTGTATCTCGCGGGGATATAATATGTCAACTTCTAGAACATAGCCACGCGTGTTATTGCTCAACGCGTCCTGTAAATTAAAATTTGAAACTTCATCTGAAGTCAGCCATCGAAAATTTTGATACGGAAGCGGTTTTTCCATAGCATATCCGTATAAATTGTTACAATCCAGGTAGGTGAGGTATGTTGTAGGTTGCTTTGGTTTGTATGTATCCATATATGGATTATTTGCTTTGGCATGCTTTTGCACAAGCGATACAAGCCCGCCACGTATCCCGCGTTCAAAAAAGAGCAACATGTCGATGTCAGTTAATAGTTCCAGTTCTATTTCAGTCACCTTCAACATACAGTCCCAACTGTATCCGGCAAGGGTGTAGTAATGGGCTGGATCTAGATTGTAGATTTCAAGACACAGTTTGCGAAAGTGTTCAAACACGTCTGTCAAAAGTAGTGTATCAATTTTGAGGTATAAATCAGCATACTCGCCCAAAGTTGATATCTTGAACACGTCCCATACTTTTTGGGCGTGTAAATAGTCTTCTTCAGAAATATGACTTTTTGTTAAGTCATTGTAAAATTTATCCTTTGAAGGGAGTGCAGTTTCCTGCAAACATGCCCAATTGTTTACATGATTATAGGGAAACACCCCTTTTCGAATGCATAATTCAAATTGTTCGTCACCAGTAAAGTTTTGACGTACAGAATTCAAATTGTTTGGGTGAAGCCCTTGAACCAGCGCATCCAATGATGATGCGAGGAATCTATACGAATCTAAAAATCGTATACTAATTCCATTTCGCCATTTTGTAAACGAAATAAAATTTTCATGATTTTGTGGAATTAAAGAAAACTTTTGGTTTTCAAGGTTAACAAATTCCTTAATAATTAGATGACTGTCATACCGAGACATGTTGTGCAAGAAACAAGAAATATAGCGTGCTCTTTTATAGGCCAAATTACATGCACTATGAGCCGCTCCTCTAAATTTGCCAGTGTACCGATTATGGTCCCTCACCGGCGTGTCACAAGTTGCTATTGGTTTTTGACAAATGTGGCAAGTGGTTGCTGTTGCAAAAGCCACCTCGTCTGCATCCAACATTTGAAGCGGAATTGGGTTTTCCAGGATATTGTACACCCGATCTGCCAAGGCGTCCAATTCATTTAAAAACCAAGCAGCAGCATTTGCATCGCGATAAGATTTGAAGTAAGAAAGCGAAGGGTCATATGAGCAAATCACGTTTAGAGCACAACTGAATGGCACATGTTGCTGTACTTGTTGAGTGTACGGGCGTGCTGGATCCGGGTTACATGTGTCAATGGGTGTGGTTAAACATTCAAAATCTGCATATACTGTAAATGGAAGCGGTTCTTGACGAGACACATTTTGAAATTTCATACTGGCTTTATCCTTTTCTGGGAATGTAATTTTTACAGCTGGTTGTGTAATGCAATCAATAGTATGGGCTGTCAACTTTTGATTGCTAGTAAAATATTGCAAACAGCGATCACATATATATACCCTATTTTTACTCTTTGTAACTTGTGAACGAACTAGTCTGGAAAGATCTTTGATATAACAATAATGGTTGCACAATTCCCCTTCAATGTACAATAAATTAAAATGCTTTTCTTTTTTTTCCTTTGTCACATAGAGTGGCCCAATAACTTTGTCCCCTTCAACTCCGTATACATTAATGGAGTAAAGCAGATTTTTAGATTCAAAACGAGAAATGGCGTTGAGGTCCATTGGGAATTCTATGTCTGCTAAATTTAGACTGCTCATTAATTCCATAAATTTCTGGTGATATTTGCCCATTCTGTAAACATGTTTACTTGCAGAACATAGCCCAGCAGCCAGAGACCACACAAAACAGAAAACATCATTATTATCCACATTGATAACTGCGTGACGGTTTTCCAACTGTTTAGGCAAATTAACATGAGATGACCCACTATTTATGGGATCAAAGGTGCATACATTAATTTTAAGATGATTGATAGCTTCCAGCGATTTGCCGCTTTCTAATTCTTGAAACTCGGCAAAGCGTGTTGTGAGTTTATCAACAATGTTTTTACTATACCAACTGTGTATATTATCAGTGCGGTATAATTTAGTCATGTGGGTGTGTAAATAGATCGGCTGAATAAATTCGACACCTTGTTTCAAAATAGCAAAGTCACATAATAATTCAGCGTTAACCTTTAACGCTACATGTTCTCTTAAACAGTCTTGTATTTTGTTTTGAAAAATGTTGTAACTAGTGTTTAAATATTCATTGAGATTTAAAATGTTTGCATCATTATTGACTTTTGTACAACAGATATTGTTATTGAAACAACTATCCACATCTTCCCAACGTTGTATCGGTGACGACATGATGTCCCTTAGTACTTAACAATTACAAAAAACTGAACGGTTTGCAGAGAGAGTGAACCAAAGTTTATTTTCCCTGCAAATTCCGTTTTACATAAACTAATTTTAAATTTTATTTTTTTCTTCTATGAATTCAACAAGACATCTTTTGTTTTCCAGTCCCATGTATTTTAAATAGATGGTTCCTTTGTTGAGATCGGCTACATCTTCTTCGCTGAGTTCCTTGAATCTCGACGGTAGAAATACTACAAAGTCCTCCAGTTCACATAAAATACGGTCCCCAAATTTCGTCTTGACTCGACGAACAGCAGTTACCAAATAAGACTCGTTTACCTGCAGATCCTGTAGTCGTTTAGTCTCTGCTCCAGCATCTTTCCCTATGGAATTCGCATTTTTTATTGCCGACATTCTGAAATCGAATTTGATATCTATAATAGTGTTTTAGTATACCTAAGCCATTAGCAAATATGTATATACACACAAAAGTTATCAAAACCCTTCTACACACCCATTATCGCTAGCCACTAATTTAATTGTCAGCAGCTTGCGTTCACCATTTTCCTACTTCTCCTCATTCCATTACAAGAACACAGGTTATCAAACAAGTTATACATCCAGGTGCTACATGGTCAGGTGCTGGTCATGACTGTACTTTGGTAAAACCGGGTCAGATTGTTTGTATAATTTATCTGTTCCCGGCTTTTTTACAACTGTTCCCGGGCGAAGCCGGGGCGGATTGTCTGTATAATTTATCTGTTCCCGGACAAAGCCGGGGCAGATTGCGTGTATAATTTATCTGTTCTCGAGCGAAGTCGGTGCATGCTTTTGGTATAATATAACTGTTCGCGGGCGAAGCCGGGTTGGGTTTCTGGTATAACATAACTGTTCACGGGCGAAGCCGGGTCGGGTTGTTTGTATATTATATCTGTTCCCGGGTGAAGCCGTTGCAGGTTGCTTAAATAATTTATGTGTTTAATACACCCAAGTGCATGGGGGGGACTACATTGGTCTGGAGGTAATGATTTAAAAGTCCTTAACTAAATAGGTTAGTTGACTTGGAACTAAAGTATAAAAGTGAATCCATGTCTCAAAGCTAATGTTACATAAGAGATCATTATCTATTCCGAGAATGCCTAGAGCACCGTAATTATCTCGCGGAGCAATGCAGTGAAATCGACAACATTTAATTGGATAATAACAGTACTTATATATAATTGAGCTGCATTCATTTTATATATCCCAGGCAGCTAGTGGTTTAAGATACAAGTCACGTTAAAACCAATCTTATTACATGCTATGAATTCTGCTCGTTTCAAACTTGAAGTAATTATTGCTTGTCTGATTCATACCGTCTGACTTTTAAACCAGCTTTGTCAATAGGCCATTATACTATTAAAATTCTAAACATCTTCATGTGGATTTAAACATACCATCTCAGCATTTACAAGTACTGTAATGTACAGTTGTTGTTTGAGTCTTCAGTCTTTTGACTGGTTTGATGCAGCTCTCCATGCCTCCCTGTTCTGAGCTAATCGTTTCATCTCTACATAGCTCCGACACAATCTGTTTAACATATTCTATCCTTGGTCTACCCCTACAGTTTTTGTCCTCGAACCTTCCTTCCATAACTTAGCTTGCTATTCCTGGTGTCTTAATATGTGTCCTACCAATGTATCTCTTCTCTTCATTAGCAGACGCCAGAAACATCTCTCCTCTCCCACTCGTCTTAATACCTCTTTATTTGTTACTCTCTCTACCCATCTGATCTTCATCATTCTCCTGTAACACCACATTTCAAATGCTTCAATTCTCCTCTTTTCTGTACAGTACAATCACTTATTTTGTAAACCATTTGGTTGACTTAGTCTCTCAGTAGCACATAGTCAAATATATACACTAGGATATACTTTAAAGTTATATACTTAAGTATGTTGAATATTACCTGATAGACAAGGATCCAATTACAATCTGGTGTGAACGCTGTAAACTCCTGGTTAACTCTACCTTCATTTCAATTCTGCTCGAGTATTTATACCCCTCCGAATACAGGAAACGTCTCTGGATTACCGTTCCTTTCACACAAACATGACCTCCATACGGCATTACCCTGCGTTAATACAGGAATCGTTACTGACCTTCCTTTCACCAGAAATAGCTCCACACTGTATAACCCTGTACAATTAGTTTAAACACATCTAATTAATCCGCCTTTCACCAGAAACTACACACAGTATATAAGGAGAATGTTCCTTTTCACAACATATCATTCGCTACAATGTCTGGGGACAAGAAGATGGAGATGGCAGAAGAAGAAAATCAGGAGGAGTTGTCGCTGGATCTGTTAATGTAAGTAATATTTATTTACTAAAGCCTTATGTAGCAGCACCCCAGTCTCTCACGGCTGGGTGCGTGGTTCAATTCCAGTCACTTTATGTTAGATCTGTGCTGGGCAAACCAAAAGCAGACAGGTTTTTCTCTGGGAACACCAGTTTTCCCTCTCAAAATTTTCTTCCGACAACATCCTCCACTATCATTTCTCTTTTTATCTGTCATTCATTTAAACATTGACTCTGAAAAGTGAGACAGGCTTTGGCAGCCAACACAGATCTTTCTCGCCGCTAGATGGAGTTTAATTCATTCCATTCCTGATCTGATCAAATACTGGAAGCAAGCGGTGTTTTTTTTTCTTCAAAATGATTAGAAATACTGAGCGTAGTTACCGCCTTTGTATCCCATGTTTACTTGGGTGTGAGTAGAATTTGTCTGATAACCCGTGTTATTGCAATGAATAAAAAAAAGGATTGGGAAGGAAGTCAGATTTTTTTAGGTGTGTTAAAATCCTTCAGTATGGCTTCCTTTGGAGGGGGAGTAAAGCCAGTGGTTACATGTTCTTACTTTATGACATGTAAAAGATCCGTCCACAGACTAAACTTGTGTGAAGCTACATTGACAGGTTAGATTTTGTCAAAACAAGTTCCAACATTTACCACTAGATGGCATTATTATCTGGTAGCAAAAAAACTTGGAACTTGTAGCTCACTCTAATGGTGTTTGCTGGAAGCAGCTACATACTCAAGTGAGTCACACATGTTCGTGAACACTGCCAGCACTGAAACCCATACTCAAGTTCGAACATTCACCACAAGGTATCATTAATATCTAGTAGCAAAATTTTGAAACTACTTAAAATTGAACAGAACTTGTAGCTCACCCTAAGGGCGTCCGCTGGAAGCTGCTGCAGACTTAGGTGAACTGTACTTGCTCTCACACACTCCCAACAATTCACAGCACCTACATACTCAAGTTAGTCACACATGTTCGTGAACACTGCCAGCACTGAAACCCATACTCAAGTTCGAACATTCACCACTAGGTATCGTTAATATCTAGTAGCAAAATTTTGAAACTACTTAAAAATGAACAGAACTTGTAGCTCACCCTAAGGGCGTCCGCTGGAAGCTGCTGCAGACTTAGGTGAACTGTACTTGCTCTCACACACTCCCAGCAATTCACAGCACCTACATACTCAAGTGAGTCACACATGTTCGTGAACACTGCTAGCACTGAAACCCATACTCAAGTTCGAACATTCACCACTAGGTATCATTAATATCTAGTAGCAAAATTTTGAAACTACTTAAAAATGAACAGAACTTGTAGCTCACCCTAAGCGCGTCCGCTGGAAGCTGCTGCAGACTTAGGTGAACTGTACTTGCTCTCACACACTCCCAGCAATTCACAGCACCTACATACTCAAGTGAGTCACACATGTTCGTGAACACTGCCAGCACTGAAACCCATACTCAAGTTCGAACATTCACCACTAGGTATCATTAATATCTAGTAGCAAAATTTTGAAACTACTTAAAAATGAACAGAACTTGTAGCTCACCCTAAGGGCGTCCGCTGGAAGCTGCTGCAGACTTAGGTGAACTGTACTTGCTCTCACACACTCCCAGCAATTCACAGCACCTACATACTCAAGTGAGTCACACATGTTCGTGAACACTGCCAGCACTGAAACCCATACTCAAGTTCGAACATTCACCACTAGGTATCATTAATATCTAGTAGCAAAATTTTGAAACTACTTAAAACACTGCCAGCACTGAAACCCATACTCAAGTTCGAATATTCACCACTAGGTATCGTTAATATCTAGTAGCAAAATTTTGAAACTACTTAAAATGAACAGAACTTGTAGCTCACCCTAAGGGCGTCCGCTGGAAGCTGCTGCAGACTTAGGTGAACTGTACTTGCTCTCACACACTCCCAACAATTCACAGCACCTACATACTCAAGTTAGTCACACATGTTCGTGAACACTGCCAGCGCTGATACCCATACTCAAGTTCGAACATTCACCACTAGGTATCGTTAATATCTAGTAGCAAAATTTTGAAACTACTTAAAAATGAACAGAACTTGTAGCTCACCCTAAGGGCGTCCGCAGGAAGCTGCTGCAGACTTAGGTGAACTGTACTTGCTCTCACACACTCCCAGCAATTCACAGCACCTACATACTCAAGTGAGTCACACATGTTCGTGAACACTGCCAGCACTGAAACCCATACTCAAGTTCGAACATTCACCACTAGGTATCATTAATATCTAGTAGCAAAATTTTGAAACTACTTAAAAATGAACAGAACTTGTAGCTCACCCTAAGGGCGTCCGCTGGAAGCTGCTGCAGACTTAGGTGAACTGTACTTGCTCTCACACACTCCCAGCAATTCACAATACAATATTTAGATAAACAAGCGTTATAAAACAATTTTGTTGTACTCTTTATTGTATACATTTTTTTTTTTTATAGCTTTGGAAATGATCCAGCGTTGGTCGAATTTTTTACCCAATTAATGACGGCGATGGAAGGGTGCGAGAGGGTAGGAGGGGATGAGGAAGAAGAAGATGATGATGATGATGAAGAGGAAGATGAAGAGGAAGAAGAATAATTAATAAATCAGATCTGGTGTACACCTTCTTGTTTTTATTTCATGTCGAGCTGGCCGACTCAACATGCCATGCGATTTGTATCCTACCCCCACCCTACCATTTACAGGAAATAATACTCCAGATTCATTGACGTTTGTTTACCATTGAGCACATTCAACAACCAGTTCATTCCCCCTCTCTCTCCCTCAATTCCATTCACTACTCCCGATACCATTGATGTTTGTTTACCATTGAGCGCTTTCATCCCGATCTTGTTTGTCTCTCAGACCCATTCACACCTAACCAACCTACCACGTCAGGGTCCAAACAACCACAGCCATTCATGTTTTCCATTCAAAACACTCCCGTTCATGACCTACCCCACATCCCGTAATCTGCTGTGACGTCACACACACACCAGTTACACTAATGTTTTCCATTTCAAAACACTCCCGTTCATGACCTACCTCACATCCCGTAATCTGCTGTGACGTCACACACACACACACACACACACACACACACACATCAGTTGACCGTTCAATTCTCTGACGATTCATTCACCGACAAAGATTCGGAAACCTTCGGCAACACTCGGATCTCGTCGGGATCAAAGCAACGCTATATAGCCCAGGATAATATCAGAGAAGGCGCTCAGTCCAAGAGAGAGACTGGGTCGAAGAGGGTCTCGTGCAGACCCTCTTCCATCCTTCCCCTCATCCCCCAACCTCGCCACCCCCCCCTCCCCCTCCCCACCCCCACTCCCCCTCCCCACCCCCACTCCTCCCCCTCCACCCACACCCCCTCAAACCGGTTCCTGGACCCTCCAAGGTTTGTTTACCTTCTGGGGTCCCGGCGACCTTGGGGGTCAATGACCTACCTCAAGGTCATTGAGCATGACCTACCTCAAGGTCATTGACCTTGCCACGCCCCCCTAATTTGCATAAATAACGGTATTTGGTTCAAAACCCCCTCAGCCTCCCTTCAAAACACTCTCCCGTTCATGACCTACCTCACATCCCGTAATCTGCTGTGACGTCACACACACACACACATCAGTTGACCGTTCAATTCTCTGACGATTCATTCACCGACAAAGATTCGGAAACCTTCGGCAACACTCGGATCTCGTCGGGATCAAAGCAAAGCTATATAGCCCAGGATAATATCAGAGAAGGCGCTCAGTCCAAGAGAGAGACTGGGTCGAAGAGGGTCTCGTGCAGACCCTCTTCCATCCTTCCCCTCATCCCCCAACCTCGCCACCACCCCCTCCCCCCTCCCCACCCCCACTCCCCCTCCCCACCCCCACTCCTCCCCCTCCACCCACACCCCCTCAAACCGGTTCCTGGACCCTCCAAGGTTTGTTTACCTTCTGGGGTCCCGGCGACCTTGGGGGTCAATGACCTACCTCAAGGTCATTGAGCATGACCTACCTCAAGGTCATTGACCTTGCCACGCCCCCCTAATTTGCATAAATAACGGTATTTGGTTCAAAACCCCCTCAGCCTCCCTACTGAAAGCAGAATACAAACGTCTGAGAAATGAGGTTAACAAGAAGTGCAAGGAAACGAAAGAAGAATGGTTGAAAGAGAAATGTGCAGGTGTAGAAAATTGTCTGAAATTAGGAAAAGTAGACACAGCTTATCGAAGGATTAACAATACTTTTGGGGAAAAGGAGATGAAGTGCTGTAATATTAAGGACACAAATGGAAAGCCTCTAACAGATAGGGAAGAAAAGGTTGAGAGATGGAAAGCTTACATAGAGAGTTTGTATAAGGGAAAGGAGATTGAGAATCATGTAATGGAAAGGGAGGAGGAAATTGATGTGGATGCGAAAGGAGATTTAATATTGAGATCAGAATTTGATAGAGCTTTGGAAGACTTAAGCAGGAACAAAGCACCAGGCATATATGATATACCGATTGAGTTGCTACGCTGCATAGGCGATGAAGGTTATTTCACTTGGTGTGTAGGATTTATGAGACAGGTGAGGTACCCCCTTATTTCAAGAAGAATGTAATCATCCCTATACCAAAGAAAGTGGGAGCTGACAGATGTGAAGATTACCGTACAATCAGCTTGATTACTCATGCTTCAAAGATCCTGTCTAGAATAATTTACAAGAGGATTGAAAGCCAGATAGAAATGGAGTTGGGTGATGACCAGTTTGGTTTCAGGAGAAATGTAGGAACAAGGGAAGCTGTACTAAGTCTTAGGCTGATTTTGGAAGGTGGAATAAGGAAAGATAAGAGTACGTTCATGGCTTTTGTAGACTTAGAAAAGGCTTTTGATAACGTTGATTGGACTAAATTGTTTGATATTTTGAAATCAATTGGAATAAAGTACAGGGATAGGAGGGTGATATACAATCTAAACAGAAACCAGACAGCAGTCATTCGAGTGGAAGGACATGAGAGAGAAGCTGGTATTCGGAAAGGTGTGAGGCAAGGCTGCAACTTATCACCCATACTTTTCAATCTTCACATTGAACAAGCAATGAAGGAAATTAGAGAAAAATTTAAAGTGGGAGTGAAGATTCAAGGAGAAATAATTTCAACTCTGCGATTTGCTGATGACATCGTCATCTTGGCCGACAAGCCTGAGGATTTGAATGAGTTTTTGAATGGTATGGACTCCGTCTTACGGATAGAATTCATGATGAAAATTAATAAATGTAAAACAAAAATACTGGAATGCAGTCGAAATAAATCAGAAACCTCTATGGACATCAAATTGGCAGGTGAAAAGCTGAAGGAAGTAGGAGACTTCTGTTACTTAGGAAGCAGAATAACCAGTGATGGACGAAGCAAAGAGGATATAAAAAGTAGGTTGGCTCAGGCAAAGAAAGCATTTCTACAAAAAAGGAATCTGCTGACATCGAATAAATTTAGTTATTAGGAAGTCATTTTTGAAAGCCTTTGTCTGGAGCGTGGCGCCCTATGGAAGTGAAACTTGGACTATCGGTGCAGCAGAAAAGAGGAGAATTGAAGCATTTGAAATGTGGTGTTACAGGAGAATGATGAAGATCAGATGGGTTGATAGGGTTACAAACAAAGAGGTATTAAGACGAGTGGGAGAGGATAGATGTTTCTGGCGACTGCTAATGAAGAGAAGAGATAGGTTGGTAGGACACATACTAAGACACCCAGGAATAGCAAGCTTAGTTATGGAGGGAAGGGTCGAGGACAAGAACTGTAGGGGTAGACCAAGGTTAGAATATGTTAAACAGAATGCCTCGGATGTAGGGTGTGGTAGCTATGTAGAGATGAAACGATTAGCTCAGGACAGGGAGGCATGGAGAGCTGCATCAAACCAGTCAAAAGACTGAAGACTCAAACAACATACCTTTATGTATGTAGAATCGTTTGACCAAACTATAAGGTAATCAGCCCAATAGTTTGCGGATGACGGCCATGTTTGTGTGCAAATCGATTCCCCCTATTAATTCAAACACGGTGAAACCGAATGGAACGAAATTTGGTACAGAGGTAGCACTAGCAAAGGGCATCTCAGTGTCATGTTTTATATCGCCGCCATCTTGACGAAAACGTAATGGCGGCCACCCAAATGTGCAAAGCTTAAATCAAATTATAACCAACCTAATCATCTGATCTCTACCGATTTTTGCAATAATATACCTTTATGGACGTAGAGTCGTTTGACCAAACTATGAGGTCATCAGCTTAATAATTTGCGGATGGCGGCCATGTATGTGTGCAAATCGATTCCCCCCATCTATTCAAACACGGTGAAAACGAATTGAACAAAATTTGGTACAGAGGTAGCACTAGCAAAGGGCACTTCAGTGTCATGTTTTATATCGCCGCCATCTTGGCGGAAACGTAATAGCGCCCACCCAAATGTTAAAAGCTTAAATCAAATTACGACCAACCTAATCACCTGATCTCTACTGAATTTGGCAACAACATACTTTTATATGGTAAGCATCTTTTGACCAATCGACAAGGTCATAAGCCCAATAGTTTGCTGATAGCGGCCATGTATGTGTGAAAATCGATTCCGCCTTTCAATTCAAACACGGTGAAACCGAATTGAACGAAATTTGGTACAGAAGTCGCACTTGCAAAAGGCAACTCAATGTAATGTTTTATTTCGTCGGCATCTTGATGGAAACTTAATGGCGGCCACCCAAATGTTAAAAGCTTAAATCAAATTACGACCAACCTAATCATCAGATCTCTACCAAATTTTGCAAGAGCATACCTGTATGCTAGAGGCGTTCTTTGACAAAGCTATAAAGTCGTCAGTCCAATAATTTGCATATGGCGGCCATGCATGTGTGCAAATCGATTCACCATATCAATTCAAACACGGTGAAACCGAAATGAATGAAATTTTGTACAGAGGTAGCACTAGCAAAGGGCACCTCATATTCATGTTTAATATCCGTATAACACGTTGTATTTCAACAAGCTACTACAACTCCTTGAAAAGGACAAAGAGTTATAACAATACCCATGCATTTAGGAGAAAGTAGGCTATATGTTCTTTACTGAACATCTTGTTACTTGTTGTGGCCTAATCATGCGATTGAAGTTTGAATACTACACGTACACAATAATCTTCATGTACCAGTACGTAACTCTTAGACCTACATAAATAAAAATCCAGCATGGTGACCATCCGAAATATTAGACGGTTCTCAATATTTCCGAATCTATTACAGCAATCAAACTGAAATTTTGTATGTTGATAGAGCCAATTAACATAAGTAGGATATATGAAAATAGGCTTTAGTTCTCCACGGAACTACTTGTTAATTATAACATCTGATGGAAATGGAAATGTTATAGTGGATTGTTACCTCGACTAGTATAAAGAATATTGTAAACATGAACCAAAAATATGATGAAATTTAAACCTAAATAACTTGATGAAAGAATGAAACCAAAGGTGATTGAAAATGGAAAAGCAGAGAATGTATTACAAATGAAATGTAACAGTCAATGCAAGCGTGAACGACGAGTGAATACGAATATATATATAAATATGATAAGAGTGCACATCCATAATTCAAACAAAAGTGATTAGTTAGAAGGAGTCCAGTACAGGACATATTTTTCATTTTCATTTGATTTAATTGAAATCATCTCAACTATGAACTCTATAATAAGAGTTACGTGGAATAAAAATGTGTTTTAACCTAAATTAAATTGTAGGGATCGAATGGATTTCCGTAAGTTTGGTTATCTCTAAAATTAGGACGCATGGAGATTTTGTCCCGATTTAAAATAGTTTTTGAGACTTAATTATTTGATTTCTATTGCACTGCAGGTATTAATTTCGATGATCTCTATGTGCAGGGATATTCTGTGTGATCTGTGCAACGAAAATAAATGCAGAATGTTTTATTTTACTTGTGCAATCTTTAATAATTTTCATATCGACACTTAGACGATTATTGAAATAACTTCAGATTAGTGAACCTATGAACCCAATACCATTTCACGCCCTGGGATTACTTAGATCTCGCCCTCCCGGATCATTTATTTATTTTTCGTTGAATCCGAATTTATTTTAATCTTTCAAGACTTTCTTATTTCGAAGTTGTACCCAACTCTTGTCGCGGAATGTGCTGATGAGCCGGGCCACCCAATTCTAAGTAGGAGTATCGGGCCAGAGTTTTTCCTTTCCTGCACTGTTAGTGTAATTTTGATATATTGTTCACCCACCCTGTAGATTGGACACCCCACTACATTGGGACACTTTTTTAACGAACCGTAGGTGTCCAATATAGGGGGGTTTTACTCTATATATATTTAAGAAAAGAAAGAATGTGTCCGACTGCCTGTGTTATTGTGATGTCTGTAGTATTGTATGCATTTGTAATTTAGCTGAGGATTGGAAGGAGGTGGCCGTGGTCTTAGGTGAGGAAACTTGCCGGTATTTGCCTGGAGTAGAATTGGGAAGCTACGGAAATCCACTTCCAGGATGACTGAGGTGGGAACCAAACCCAGCTTTTCCCAGTTTTGCCTCACGAGACTGAGTGTTCCCAGCTCCAGCCCTCAGACTAGAATTACATTACATTGGCAGAGCCGGGAATCGAATCCAGACCTCAGGGGAACAGTCAAGAATGCTAGCCACTGCACCAAGAGGCGGACAAATATACCGTAATAGATCGAGCTCTCAAAGCTCTCATAGGCATCGGTTTGAAAACCTTCAATTGCTCATAATCCATTATGTGCTATGTTCGGCTCTCAAATATTCTCCGAGGCATAAATAAATAGCAATAAGAAGAAAATAAGAGATATTTTCCCCAAAAACTTCACACCATGTTGTAGATATGGTTTGTATTCATCTCTTCCCAAAGCTCATATGTTTGCAATCATATTTTATGGCCACTAATACCTTAAGTTCACACCCTACAATCTCGTTAGGTCACCCACGACAGCGATGGTGCAGCAGTTTATCCGCTAACACTAAGATGATCTCTCACATGCCTGTGGTATGTTTATGTTTGCAAATTACATGTCGTACAATGTTATGAAAACTCAATGCCAACAAGAAGTTCCGTGACGAACTAAAGAGCCTACTTTTCTTTAATTTAAGATTCATGCCAATGATTAATCTATATGGACCTATCTATAATAATGACGAAATTAAGTTGGTAATATCGAAATTTCCAATTAGTTCAAAATATAACTGGCATAATGTAGCCTAATAGAGTATTACAGTTGGCAGCCCTGCTGACAGAATATATTCTTAGTTCCATCTCTTAAGGTACAGAATATAAAATTTGGTTGAAGTCCAATGGATAGCATAGACGTTACATGCAGTTAGACATTGGATCTATCAGCGCGCGTAAAATCATGTTGGCAGCAATGTCATGCATGTGTTGGTCAGAAATAATCTGAAATATTATGATCTATTGTTGTGCCAATTTTGGATGAAATCCATTTGTTAGTATAGAAGTTACTGGCATTTTAAAATTGGACCTATCAGCAGGCTAGAATCATGTTGGCAGAACTGACGTATATTAGTTACTCCAAATTAATCTAGAATGTCAGATACTGTACGTGCGCAAAGTTATAGTTGTTGGCTTGCATACTTTCTGATATATTGATATTAGGGTAAAAAATATAAACATCATTTCTTAACAGTTGTCAGCCCTGATTGCTCTTAAGAATACGCATAGTCATATCTGTTATGGTACACATAGCACATACGAAATTTTGTTGAAATCCAATTGATAGTATAGAAGTTACATGTATTTAAAAATTGGTCCTATCAGCAGGCTTAGAATCATGTTGGTAGCACTGACATACATTAGTTGCTCCAAATTAATGTAGAATGTCAGGCACTATACGTGTGCAAGGTTTAAAGCTGTTGGCTCGCATAATTTCTGATATATTGGTATTTTGATAAAAAATAGAGAAAGCATTTATTGCCAGTTGGCAGCCCTGGTGGCTCTTAATAATACGCTCAGTCATATCTGTTTATGCACACATAGTACATACGAAATTTGGCTGAAATCCAATTGATAGTGTAGAAGTAATATGAATTTCAAAATGGAACGTATCAGTAGGCTTAGAATCATTTTGGCAACACTGTTATGTATGGCCTCCTGAAAATTAAACAGAAGTATTATTATCTGTATGTGTGCCAATTTTGGAATAGTTCACATGTATACATTCCAAGATATCCAACATGGAGCTCAAATTTCAATTGCAATTTTTCAGCAGTTGGTAGCACTGACATCATTTTCAAGTATGACATTGAGATGTCCCGGCATAGATCTTTACTCATACCAAATTTGGTTTCGATTGCTGCAGCCGTTTAGGAGTTAATAGGGGGACCCACACACACAGACAGACAACAGACAGACAGAAGGACAGACAGACAGACAGACAGACAGACAGACAGACATTTTCCCGGATCGATCTCATAAGTCTACTTTTTCCTCATTTTTGCAAAATGTGAAAAGTAGGCTAAAAATGTGGGTGATCAATAATGCGTCTAGTACATGGACCAAGGATTGGCGACATTAGGCTTAATGTGACGAGCATCCAATCGAAGCTCTCAAACGCTTGCGATCAAGAAGTGTTCAGGATAGTTCGAGGAAGGAATTAAATAATGGGTTGTTGACTGGAAAAAAGCAGTGGTCATAGTAGTAAATGTTTGTGTCACTCTTGAAAGAGGCCCAGGACTGAGTCTCAATGGTCCTATTTACATCTCACGACATGCGAACCTCTACAGGAACATGTAAGTTGGGCGTGGGAAAAATAGACCAGATTCTTGAGCTTGAATTTGCTTCTTGTAGGAGGGCAAGAAAAACAAAAGCAATTCCGTGGCATGCCACATCAATCGTGCAGATTGCGTTCCTTTCTTAATGAACAAACTTCCTCGAGCTTAAGTGACACGGATTAAATAATAATGAAGCGAATTAAGATACCGGCTGCTAACATTTCACTTTCCATTTTGAGCGACGCTGGAAACACAAGGAATACAATTCAACAACGCTTCACAAAGCAGAGCATTTATGCAGTTGAGAACACGATGACGTCTATTGTTACTACAGTAAGCACAACTGCTTGGTACGATTTCCTTACTGGTGTTTCATAGTTATCATTCACCTTGTTCCATTGGGCGATTCGTTGTTAATTAATCATAATTAATTATTTATAATTACTAATTATTAACTTTCTTCTGTGGTCTCTGGGTACGTATTGAGACTCCTCTAACAAATATCTTAGCTTCGATTTCCCGGCTCTTACAAGAAAATTTATTGAACAAACTGGTTACGTTGTAATTGATTCATTTAGGGGCTTTGCGACATCGTGGTCATGTAGCCCCGAGTACTTGTGTGTGTAATTTTTCTGATAACCTATCTTATTTTGATGTCTGTGTAGATGTGTGTATTTGTAATTCATGCGAGGATTGGAAAGGAGGCGCCATGGCCTTAAGCTAGGTTTCATCCCGGCGTTTGCCTGGAGTAGAAGTGGGAAACCATGGAGAACCACTTCCAAGATGGCTGAGGTGGGAATCGAAACCGCCTCTTCTCAGGTTTGCCTCACGAGGCTGAGTGTACCCCGTTAAAGCCCTCAGGCCAGAATTGAATTACTTGGCTGAGCCAGGAATCGAACCAGGGCCTCCACGTTGACAGCCAAGAATGCTGGCCTCTACGCCAGGGGTTCCCAACCTGGGGGGCACGCCCCCCTAGGGGGGCGTGGGGCTTTATCAAAGGGGGCGTGAAGTGATTTCCGAATTACATTTTTTAAACTCGAATATTCCAATTTTGTAAAATAAACATTTTTGGAATCTCTCCAAGTGATTGACGCACTAAGGCAATCGTTCAAAAGCACTGGTAATTGCCAACTGTCGGCACAAAGCTCTGCGGAGCCACGAGGTTGGAGGTGAAATAAGGGGTTTGCTGTGTTGTAAGGAGCAAAATCATGCCAATTTTATCGTCTCGTTGGCATATCTTTGTGATTTCTTTGAAGCTTTGAACAGTTTGAACTTAAAGCTCCAAGACAATAACTCCAATATTATGCATTCCTGGAAAAAATACAGTTATGGAAACGCCCGCTTCAGCTGAACAACTTCTCATCCTTTCACCGCCTTAATGAAATTTTGCCGGAAAATGAACGTGATCGTAATAAACTTCGGTGCAAATTCAGTCACATTTGGATTCCCTGGCACAAGAATTCAACTTCTACTTTCCTGACGTCTCGTCGGAAGAATGGTCTTGGATGTTAACAAGAATTTCGTTTGCCATTGACATTGAAGCATTGCCAGCACAGCTTCAAGAAGAAGCCATAGATTTGAAGTGTGAATCAAAGCTAAAAGATGATTCTAAAATATTAGGACTGGGTGACTTTTGGGTACACTGTCTTGCAGTGTATCCTGTAATAGCCAAATTTGCATTGCGTGTCTTTGTCCCATTTTGAAAGACATATTTATGCGAGTCAGGATTTTCATCGCTGAGTGTCATAGAAACAAAGCAGCGCTGTCGGCTTGATGTTGCCAGTGATCTCCGCTGTGCTCTGTCAAGTATCAAACCAAACATACCGAATCCTACCAAGAGAAAACAGTGTCAACCCTCTCACTGGCATTTGTTGACTAATTTAAGGATTTGTTGTAAAAGTGTATTTTTTGTATTGTGCTAAAATGAAGTTAGTATGAATTAGATAGGCCTATTCCATTATGTAGTGTTATTAGGTTAGGTCTATATTCTCCGCGTCAATCGAAGATGTTATAGAAGCGATGTGTGATGGGGAGGTGGGGAGGTGGGAGGCGCGATGAACTCCCATATCTGAAAAGGGGGGCGTCTGCTGACAAAGGTTGGGAACCACTGCTCTACGCAATGAGGCGCTCAATAGCTGTAATATCTCTTGATACCTTTTACTGTCCTTCCTCCATAAATACAGTGTCTCAAATACAGGGAGCGGCAAAAATATCTGACGGTTTTTAAATCACAACTACACAAACATTTTAAATGATACAAACCCTTTTATTAATTATAACAGCAAGGTGTACATGTCAATTAATGGAAAACATGAAAGAACAATAGATTTTAACTTTTAAGATTTGAAGATTACGTATTTCAAATAATAATTTTATTAATGCAGCCAATGGCCATGCACTTTTCTTTCCAGGACGGGTCAGGGAAGGGATATTGGAAGGAAATCGGCCGTGGACCTATTGAAAGGAACCGTCCCGACATTTGCCTGGTGGTGAAAATGGGAAACCACGAAAACCATTTTCAGGACGGCCGAGGTGGGATTCGAACCCACGCTCTCCCGATGCCAGCGTGGCATGAGGTAGCGCGTTAGCGCTCTCGGCCACCGCGGCCGGTTAACGTCTTTCAAATGATGCCCATCTTTTGCCATGCATTCTTCCAGTCTTGCACTGAAGCTTTGCATAGTCATTAGGCTTCAACTGCTGGACAATAACCATTTTATACGGATGAAAATGCAAATCGAAACGCAATATTCGTCTCACTGTTCGATCAGACATTTGCAAAGCAGCAGCTTGTTTACGAGCCGGCCGCCGTGGACTGATTTCCACGTTATCTTCAAATCTTAAAAGTTAAACTCTATTGTTCTTTCGTGTTTTCCAGTAATTGACATGCACACCTAGCTGTTTTAACTAATAAAAGAGTTTGTATCATTTAAAATGTTTGTGTCGTTTGTTGTGATTTAAAAACCGTCAGATCATTCTGCCGCTCCCAGTAGAAAACATATTGTGCTGGAAGCATGCAATTTCAATAAACTCACGATTTATTACAATGAACAAATTATTTTATGGGTAATTCTTCTACGAAGGGTTTGTCGTCAGAATGATTATCATGCCCATTACGTCCATGGAGGTGATATGTAAATTATTACATTACGGGGTTTGAAGCCATTTGCTTAGTCTATTTTTATTTATTTATGTGTGCGATGTGTGTGTGTTCCCCAAATTTATATTAAACAGCCCGAGCGATTTTAATGAAATTCGGTAAGGTCATAGCCCTATCTTCTCCGATCCCGACCGTGCCCTTAAAATTTTGTTATGTCTCACCAATCCAACATGGCGGCTGTCTGAAATTTTTCACCGACAGTCTATATCTACGAAACTATTACTGATATCACCCTGAAAGTTTGTATGGTGATAAAGGGCACTAATAGAAGTTCACTTATGTAACTTCAAAAACCTGTTAAGTATAAAACGAACATGGCGGCCAAGCGAATTTTAAACGATTAGTTACTCTTTTCTCGCGATTTAATCATCCGAGCGTAGAGAAACATGGTACAGAAAATGTTTATACACATTGTAAGGCACCGACATCTAATTTAGTTCAATTGTTTACATAACCTTAAGATGGTGGCTGTGGGAAATTTTAAAATTAGGTTTGTATTTCTTGTGTCCTAATCGTGCGATGGAAGTCAACGTTTGAATAATGAACCTACACAATAATCGTCATCAAATAGTACATAACTCAAGGGCCTACATATATAAATATCCAACAAGGTGGCTATCCAAAATATTTATACGGTTCTTAATATCTACTACTATGACATCAATCAAACTGAAATTTTGTATGTTGATAAAGACTATAAACATAAATTCACCTATGGGACTTTATATAACTTGGTGAACACAAATTTAACATGGCGGCAACGTGAAATTAAAATATTTAAATGGACGTTTATCGCAATTTAACCATTCTAGCGCAGTGAAACTTGGTACGGTAAAGTCTTGTACAAATTTTAATCCACTGACATCTAATTTATTTCAATTGTTTTCATAACCACAAGATGGTGGCTGTGCAAGTTTTAAAATCTTGTTTTTATTTATCTTGTCCTAATCAAGGGATTGAATAATATACCTTCGCAATAATCTTCATGTTATGATATATAATTCCATTGCCTACATATATAAAAATCTACCATGGTGACCAACCAAAATATTTAGACGGTTCTCAATATTAACGAATCTATTACAACAAACAAACTGAAATTGTGTATGATGATAAAGGCAATTAATAGAAGTAGGCTATATGAAAGTAGGCTATTAATTCTTCACGGAACTACTTGTTCAGTGTTGGCTTAGTAACCGAAATTTGATGTTTTTCAGTCAGTGAACACGATTGTACCCAATTGTGATGGGTTATTCCCTACTCCTAAAAATACATGAGATTATTTATCAACTAGCAACCCGACCCGGCTTCGCCCGGGAACAGTAATGAATGCATTACGTGATAAGCGCTTTTTTTTCCAATGTCAATGACCAACGACCAATATCCGTTTTACGTCTCGGGTTAAACTGCACTATTAATCATATTATCATGGAGATGCATGTGCAACAAATTCTTGTCAGACGTAATTTATGAATGGCGAGGTGCATGAAACACAAATCCCCCTTCCGTCCAATCTTAACTTGACTGCGAATTTTGCTGAACGAAAAGTTCACAGGCGAAGAGAAGAAAAGCCGAGTTGCACTTCCAGGGAAACTTCAAACACAACCACTCTTCTCTGAAGTTTTTAACTCAACACGACTCGACAGTTTGCTGCTGGCTGTATCTGGGGAAATAAGCTCGTATGCTAGCTAAGCTGTAACTGGGGTGATAGACTCGCCCCTAGCTAGCTCGCAAACTGTCGCCTCAGTAACTGAATGAAGATTGTTGGAAGAAATGAAAACGTAAAAACACTTATAGTAGGCGATGTATTCAAGATAGAGATATGCTTTCCCGGGCTTTTTTTTAGAACTTCTTATGCTGAACAATTCTTACATTCATTGTATATAGATATTTTCAACGGTTTGCCCAGCGTAAGCTTAAACAGCGCACGGACGCCAGGTTTTTTCGATCTTTTCACTGAAATCGTTAGTGCTTGACTTCCTTTGGTCATAAATAAATAATTTTCCACAGAAACCATCCTCGAGATATCCTTTTCAGAATGGTGAAAACCGCATCAAAATCCATTCAGTGGTTCTCGAGATTACCCTAGACATCCAAGAATCGGGGACTTTGTTTTATACTAAGTAGAGATTATACGCCAATCAGTAAAATTTAAATAATAAAATCCCCCTTCCGTCAATCTTAAATTGACTGTGAATTTTTCGGAACGAAAAGTTCACAGGCGAAGTGAGAGTTGCACTTCCAGGGAATGGCGATGTGAATGAAACTCAAATCCCCCTTCCGTCCAATCTTAACTTGACTGTGTTTCACAGGCGAAATGAAGAAAACCCGAGTTGCACTTCCAGGGAAACTCCAAACACAACCACCCTTCTCAGAAGTCTTAACTCACTACGACTCAACGGTTTGCGGCTGGCTGTATCTGGGTCAATAGGTTCGCCCGCTAGCTAGGCTGTAACAGGGATGATAGACTCACCCTTAGCTAACTCGTAAACTGTCGCCTCAGTAGTTGAATGGACATGGTTGGAAGAAATTAAAACGTAAAGACACTTATAGTGGGCGATGTATTGAAGATAGACACAAGCTCTCGTGGACTTTATTGTAGAACTTTTCATGCTGAACAATGGCTACACTCATAGTATTCAGATATTTTTAACGGTTTGCCCAGCGTAAGCTTACAAAGCGCTCTGATGCCAGTTTTTTTTTTCGACTTTTCCACTAAAATCGTTACTGCTCGGCTTCCTTTGATCATAAATAAATTATTTTCCCAGAAATCATCTTCGAGATATCCTTTACAGAATGGTGAAAACCGCATCAAAATCCATTCAGTGGTTCTCGAGATTACCCGTAACATCCAAGAATCGGGGAATTAGTTTTATACTAAGTAGAGATTTATTAATCTCATGTTAATTGTTTCCAGGATTAGGAAATAACCCATCACAATTGGGTACATGCGTGTTGACCAACTGAAAATCATTAAATTTCGATATGATAAATTATATAAATATACATAAAAGCAGTAAATAGTAATCTATTAAAAAAATGATGTTTTAGCTACCAGGAAATAACAATGATGCAATATACTACTGTTCTTTCCTCCCCAGACAAGACTCCACACGCGACGGTACTTGTAGCTCACCCCTTGGGTGTCCACATAGAAGCAGCTACAAACTCTGGCGAGCCGAACATGTCCTCGGACACTCCCGGCACTATAAGCCATACGCTAGAAACAAATATAAAAAAATACTGGGGCCTACTGTTAATCGACATAAACTGCAATTTATATCTGATCTATCGAACATCCGCTCGTTGTCATGATGCACTGTGCTCCAGTCCAATAATAATAATAATAATAATAATAATAATAATAATAATAATAATAATAATAATAATAATAATAATAATAATAATAAATATAATAATAATAATATCGTATGTCCTCGGGTGCCGGGTGAAAGCTTTGCTATTTGACACCCAAAGGGTAGTTTGCATGTCGAATTTCGTTGTACCTTGAAGCACTATGAAAGTCAAGGAGGTTAGATATCTAAGCTCCTTGAACACTATAGCGCTTGCTAGTAGAGAAATGAGGAACTTGGTGTTAGCGGAAACTCCCGAGATTAATTTTTCCATTATGAACACGGCCTACTGAATTCAAATGGGTTCTTTGACATGCCAACATCGTATGACATGGTGTCGTAATTTTTGCCGCCTTTCAAAATTCACTTACCACGGCCAGGAGCGAACCTGGAGGTTTGGGGTTAGTAGACCGACACGTTGTCCACTCACCCACCGTGGCAAGCGGTCTAATAATGGTCGGTTCTATCATTCAGCGGTTGTTTTATGTGGTGATTCATTTAGTGGCTTAGCGACATCAAGGTCATTTAGCCCCTTATACTAGGGTGTGTGTGGAATATCTGATGACCTGTGTCATTGTGATGGCTGTTGTCGTGTCCATATTTGTAATTGAAGTTAGAAAATGGGTAGAACTTGACCGGGGCCTTAAAATAAGTACCAGAAGCGTAAGTCGGAAACCACACAGAAGCACTTCTAGAATGGCTGAAGTGGGAATTGAATCCATCTCTTCTCACGAGGCTGAGTGTACACCATTGCAGCTCTCTCATCAGAGTTACATTTATTGGCAGAGTAGGAAATCGAACTTGGCCCTCTTTGGTAACAGCCAAGAATACTAGGCACTACGCCACAAGGCGAACCTTTTACAGATTCAGAGTTGTATTTCATGGACATGCGTTTATTTTGAGACAGTATATACAGTATATAAAGAATAACCCCTGGCACTACAGCCCGTGAAGGGCCTAGGCCTACAAAGCGACCGCTGACCAGCTATTTGGTCTGCAGATATTGGGTTGACGCGAGATCAGCGCATCGGGTCCCCTCGACCGTTAATCTTGTTTTTCGTGATTAGGGCACTGCCTCACTGTCAGACGGCTACTCAATTGTCCTCACGAGGCTGAGTGCACCCCGTTCCGGCCCTCACGTCAGTTTTTAAAATCCCTGACGGAGCCGGGGATCGAATCCGGGGCCTCCGGGTGAGAGGCAGGCGCTCTACCCCAACACCACGGGGCCGGCGAGACAGTACATACCATAGTGAAATATTCTTGTATTCTTACTGCAGGTGTTAAGAACATTGAGATCATCAGCCCACTGTATTTACTCCCTAGCTGTTGTTACGGAGGTTCGGGTTCGATTCCCGGCTCTGCCAAGAAATTCAATTCTGGTCTGAATGCGGAGCGGGGTACACTCTGCCTCGTGAGGCAAAGAGAGAAGACGTGGGTTCGATTCCCACCTCAATCACACTGGAAATGGGTTTCCGTGGTTTCCCACATGTACTCCAGACAAATGCCCGGAAGATTTTTAACTTAGGGCCTAGCCCGCTTCCATTCCAAACCCTCATCTGAGTTACAAATACGCTCACTACTGCATACACCCACAATATTCTAGGTTATCAGACGAAAGTCAAACACTCAAATACGCGGGGCTAAATGACCACGATAGTCAGACCCCTCAAATGAAACAACAACAACTATATACTCCTGTGCTTCGATATGAATTACATAGATGTTTGTACTAATTCAAAGGTCATTCAATGGATCTGGGACAGGGGTAGGTACCTAAGTTTGCACATGCGGTGCTTTTCCAGCATGTTCTTGGAGTATATATGGAATTAATGACGGGAAATCATACCTGAATGGCCACTGTAAGTGGTATGGTTCAAATGTTCGAAGCCCCCCAGTCCGAGAAAGTTTCACCAGTATTCTCTTGAGATATGAATCAGCCAGCTGTGAAAGATCTGTTTTCTGGTGAATCAATTACCGGAGTCTGGAGATTAGGCCTATTTGTGCCTCACTACAGACAGCATAACCACTATTTTATGATTAAAGCAGCAGCGGCTGCTGGTAATTGAACGAGAGAGGTCGACCGATATTCCACCGACGAGTTGTAATGGTTGAGGTTTCGTGACATGATGTGTTAGCAATACAAGACCACCACGCCGCTGTGGTCTAACAATACGATTTCCACAGTCTGCTTGATTACAATTTGTGGCTCTGCTATGGCGGGTACTAATCCTTGTCTAAAGGCTAGAACGGGAGCATTCAACCTCTTATGGATAACTGAGAAGAGATGTGGCTTTCAATTCCATACCCGATGATCTTGGAACTGTTAGTCATGCTTTCCACCACAAACCCAAACTCAGCTTCCTTCTATCCATCATTAGCTTCAAGAACACACCCTAGTACTCATGTCCATTCACCAGACAAGCTAGCACTATTGGCTGTCACCACGGAGGTCCAGGTTCGATTCCCGGCTCAGCCAGGAAATTTAATTCTGGTATGAGGGTTGGAATGGGGTACACTCAGCCTTGTGAGGCAAATCTGAGAAGAGGCGGGTTCGATTCCCACCTCAGACATCTTGGAGGTGGTTTTCCATTGTTTTCCACTTCTACTCCAGGCGAATATTGCGATGGTTCCTAACTTAAGGCCACGGCTGCTTCATTCCCAATCCTCTTCTGAATTACAAATAGACACACGCGATTCACATCCCCAATATCTCATAACAGCCGCCAGTTCAAAAGCTTATACTGTATATAAAGAGGTGGCCAATAACACTAACTTTGGGAGCCGCAAATTTATGAAGCTGTTTCGAAGCGAGCCAGATTGTTAAAACATTAATGATTTATAAAATAAAGACACGGTTTTCATTTCATTAAAAAATGATGAAACATTTATATATTTTACTTAACACATACGGTAACATTATTGTTCAATTACACAACAAGATAGATGCTTATACTTTTGAGAAGTGCTTTTTTGAGGTTTCATTTTTCCTGTTAGTTGTTTGAAATCTGACTGATAATAATTGGTAAGCGCATTTTGCACGAGTTCACTTCAAGTTTCATCAGTTAGTTTAGTTTGATATTTAGATTTAGTGAACTTGAGCGTTGAGTAGGGGAGACCGGGGCACGTTTTCCAATCGACCGCAGCGCCGCCAGGCGACGGCGGATCCCCGAGTCAATTATACAGCTAAGACAGCGATGACTCACGCACCTGTCACAACTCGCTCAGTTTGATTGCTGCAGTCATCTGGGAGTGAGTGCAGCTTTTGTTGATTTTTACCTGGTGAGTAAGATTTACATTAATTCAGTTAAGTTGAAGAAAAACTCTATTTGGTTGTGTTTACGGTATGATTTGTGATATGTAGTGAAAGAGGAAGTTCTGAGAAAGCTAGTGATATGATAAACATTGTAAATTACATTCGTTTTGGCATTGATAGATCGAGTCAAAGCTTAACAAGAAGTTCCGTGACGAACTAAAGAGCCTACTTTTCTTAAAATTTAAGATTCTTGCCAATGATTAATCTACATGGATCTATCTAGTTTTTTTTTTAGTCGTTTACCCTCCAGGTTGGTGGAACCCACGGACTCAGCGAGGGAACTCACCACTACCGCCTCTACGGGCAGTGTCCTAGAGCTGGGAACATCGAATCGGAAGGGATATAACTGGTGAGGTGTGATTGGCACCTCGCCCAGGCGGCCTCACCTGCAAAGTGAACAGGGGCCTCATGAGGGAAGGAAAGGGATGGTTAGGATGGATGGACAAGGAAGAGGGAAGGAGGCCGCCGTGGCCTTGAAGAAGGTACCATCCCGGCATTTGCCCGAAGACGAAGTGGGAAACCACGGAAAACCACTTCGCGGATGGCTGAGGGGGAATCGAACCCCCTCTACTCATTTGGGCCACCCGAGGCTGAGTAGACCCCGTTCCAGTCCTCGTACCACTTTTCAAATTTCGTGGCAGAGCCGGCAATCGAACCCAGGACATCCGGGACGGCAGCTAACCATGCTGACCGCTACGCTACGGAGGCGACTTCTATCTAGAATAATGACGAAATTAAGTTGGTAATATCGAAATTTCTAATTAGTTCGAAATACTGTATACCAGGCATAATGTAGCTTAATAGAGAACTACAGTTGGCAGCCCTGGTGACTGAATATATTCTTAGTTCCATCTCTTAAGGAACAGAATACAAAATTTGGTTGAAGTACAATGTATAGAATGGACGTTAAATGCAGTTAAACATTGGAACTAACAGCGCCCGTAAAATCACGTTGGCAACAATGTCATGCATGTATTGGTCAATCTATTGTTGTGCCAATTTTAAATGAAATCCATTAGTTAGCATGGAAGTTACATGCATTTTAAAATTGGACCTATCAGCAGGCTTAGAATCATGTTGACAGCACTGACGTATATTAGTTACTCCAAATTAATCTAGAATGCCAGGTACTATACGTGTGCAAACTTTAGAGCTATTGGCTTGCATACTTTCTGATATATTGATATAAGGGTAACAAAAATAGAGACAGTTGGAATCCCTGGTTGCTCTTAAGAATACGCATAGTCATATATGTTATGGCACACATAGCACATACGAAATGTGGTTGAAATCCATATGATAGTATATAAGTTACATGTATTTAAAGTTGGGCCTCTTAGCATGATGGTAGCACTGACGTATATAAGTTACTCCAAATTAATATAGAATGACAGGTACTATACGTGTGCATAGTTTAAAGCTGTCGGCTTGCATACTTTCTGATATATTGGCATTTGGATAAAAGGAATTGAGAGCATTTATTAACGGCTGGCAGCCCTGGTGGCACTTAAGAATACGCTCAGTCATATCTGTTTATGTACACATAGTACATACGAAATTTGGTTGAATTCCAATTGATGGTGTGGATGTTATATGCATTTAAAAATTGGACCTTTCAGCAGGCTTAGAATCATTATGGCAACACTGCCATGTATGGTCTCCTCGAAATTAAAGTGAAATACTTGTGCCAATCTTGAAATAGCTCCCATTCATACCTTCCAAGATATCCAACATGGAGCTCAAATTTCAATTGCGATTTTTCAGCAGTTGGAAGCACTGACATCACTTTCAAATACGGCCGTGAGATATTCAGGTATATATCTTTACTCCTACCAAATTTTGTTTCAATTGCTGCAGCCGTTTAGGAGTTGATAGGGGGACACACACACCCAGCCAGCCAGACAGACAGACAAATAGACAGACAGAAGGACAGACAGACACACATTTGCCCAATCTCATAAGTCTACTTTTTCCTCATTTTTGCAAAATGAGAAAAGTAGGCTAAAAATGGCGACGGGCACATTTTCCAACTTCATATGGGGCAAGTTTTCCATATGGAAAACGTGGCCCAGAAAGTCGCTCCATAGAAGTGTTTTCTCAATTATGGTTATTGATATTTACTGCTAAATTAATTTTTATGTGATTGAATTTAAATTAAATAAATATAATATCCAAGAAAATTATATGAATTTAAAAATAAAAAATTGACGCATTTTAACTCAGAACTCAAATATTTTAATACTCAAGTCAAATCAAGTGAAGGCTAGGCCTAGTTTTTAGCCTACTTTCGATTTTTGCAAAAAATGAAAGTAGACTTATGAGATCAACACAGGGCGAAAAAAAGTGTGTCTGTCTGTGTGTGTATGTGTGTGTGTGAGTCTGTGTGTGTGTGTGAGTGTGTGTACTCTGAATGTCTGTCCCCCCCTATCAATTCGAACACTGCGAACGCGAATTGAACGAAATTTGGTACAAAGGTAGCACTAACAAAGGACACCTCAGTGTCAGGTTTTATATCGCCGCCATCTTGACGGAAACGTAATGGCGGCCACACAAATGTTCAAAGCTTAAATAAAATTACGACTAACCTAATCATCCGATCTCTACCAAATTTTGCAACAACATACCTTTATGGGGGTGCATCCTTTGACCAAACTAATAGGTCATCAGCCTAATAGTTTGCGGATGGCGGCCATCTTTGTGTCAAAATCGATTCCCCCTATTAATTCAAACACGGTGAAACCGAATGGAACGAAATTTGGTACAGAGGTAGCACTAGCAAAGGGCACCTCAGTGTCATGTTTTATATCACCGCCATCTTGACAGAAACGTAATGGCGGTCACACAAATGTTCAAAGCTTAAATCAAATTACGACTAACATAATCATCCGATCTCTACCAAATTTTGCAACAACATACCTTTATGAAGGGAGCATCCTTTGACCAATATGATAGGTCATTAGCCTAATAGTTTGCGGATGGCGGCCATCTTTGTGTCAAAATTGATTCCCCGTATTAATTCAAACACGGTGAAACCGAATGGAACGAAATTTGGTACAGAGGTAGCACTAGCAAAGGGCACCTCAGTGTCATGTTTTATATCGCCGCCATCGTGACAGAAACGTAATGGCGGCCACACAAATGTTCAAAGCTTAAATCAAATTACGACTAACATAATCATCCGATCTCTGCCAAATTTTGCAACAACATACCTTTATGGAGGGAGCTTCCTTTGACCAATCTGATAGGTCATTAGCCTAATATTTTGCGGATGGCGGCCATCTTTGTGTGAAAATCGATTCCCCCTATCAATTCGAACGCGGTGAAACCGAGTGGAACGAAATTTGGTACAGAGGTAGCACTAGCAAAGGGCACCTCAGTGTCATGTTTTATATCACTGCCATCTTGACGGAAACGTAATCGCGGCCACCCAAATGTTAAAAGCTAAATTGTAATTACGACTAACCTAATAATCTAGTCTCTACCAAATTTTGCAACAACATATCTTTGTATGGGAAGCATATTCTGACCAAACTGCAATATCATCAGCCCAATAGTTTGCAGATGGTGGCCAAGTATGTGTGCAAATCGATTCCCCCTATCAATTCAAACACGGTGAAACCGAATTGAACGAAAATTGGTACAGAGCTAGCATTAGCAAAGGGCACCTCAGTGTCATGTTATATATCGCAGCCATCTTTACGGAAACGGAATGACGGCCTCCCAAATGTTAAAAGCTTAAATCAAATTACGACCATCCAATAATTTGATCTTTACCAGTATTTGCAACAACATGCCTTTTTGTGGAAAGCATCTTATGACTGACTACAAGGTCATCAGCCCAGTATTTTGCAAATAGCGGGCATGTATGTGTGCAAATCCATTCCCCATATCAATTCAAAGACGGTGAAACCGAATTGAATGTAATTTTTTTATAGAGGTAGCGCTTGCAAAGGGCACCTCATATTCATGTTTAATATCCCTATAACACGTTGTATTTCAACAAGCTACTACAACCAACATTCAATTATACTCCTTGAAAAGGACAACGAGTTATAACAATACCCATGCATTTAGGAGAAAGTAGACTATATGTTCTTTACTGAACATCTTGTTAAATTTATTGTTGTATTACTTTTTGTAGTTGCTGGTAATATCTACTGTTGACTGAAGGTATTTTTTTCAGGTTGAAGATGGTGAGGAATTATAAAAAGAAGACCAATAGAGGAGACTACACGCCCGAAGAAATAATTGCTGCTGTTAACGCTGTAAAGGTTGGTGGCCACAGCATCAGATATATACTTCGGTTTAACACCAAAAGAACTTAGAAGATTCGCCTATACGTACGCTTTGACATGCAACCGCAAAATTCCCTTGAGTTGGTCCGAAAACTCTATGGCCGGACCTGATTGGTTTTCAGCGTTCCTTAAACGTAACAAAGAATTATCTATTAGCCCGCCCCCCCAAGCAACTAGTATGTCTAGGGCGACCAGCTTTAACCAAACAAATGTGGATATGTTTTTCAACAATCTAATAACTGTCTATAATCGGTTCAATCTAGGGGCAAACAATGTTTGGAACATGGATGAAACCGGTATAACTACCGTGCAGAAACCTGACCGAATAGTAGGGCACCGTGGGTTTAAACAAATCGAAAAACTAACTTCTGCGGAAAGAGGGACATTAGTCACTGCTGCTTTTGCTGTCAATGCAGCTGGAAACAGCATTCCTCCTTTCTTAGTGTTCCCGAGAGTTAAATTCCACGATCACTTTCTTCGTGATGGGCCTGTAGGATGTGCAGGTGACGCCAACCTACGCTCCTACTTCATCGCAAGCCGTAATAACTCATGCACAAGTTCCCAACCATAATGAACCACTTGCCATCCCTTCAACTTCCAAAGAGGTATTTTCCCGCGAGTTTCCTTCAACTTCGAAGGTTGTAGCTCTATCCCCGGAGGATGTCAGGCCTTTCGAAAAGGCAGGTCCCAGAAAGAAAAGTAATCGTGGAAGGAAAAAAGAAAGTCATCTATTTTGACAGATACCCCAATTAAGGAGACCCTTAAATCTGAACAAGACAAGTCAAAACAGAGAAAACTAGACAAGGCAATTAAGAAATCTATTAAAAAAGAAAAGCTGGACAAAAAAGAGAAAAAACTAAAGGTAAAGACAGTGTAAAAAAAACAACTTTTTAAACTTCAGGGAAAGAGTAAAGTAGAATCAAGTAGTGACGAGGATGATAACGAGGACTGCCTTTGTATTTATTGTACGGAGCCTTATAGCAACTCAAAGCCCAAGGAAAAATGGATTCAGTGCATGAAGTGTCGAAAGTGGGCACACGAAGAATGTACGAGAGGTTCTACTTTGTTTTTCTATTGTATTAACTGTAACAGTGATGACGATGATGACGATGATGATGACTAGATATGTGATTTTTGATACATTTTGTGAGTTTGTAATTCTAATATACTTAATAATGTACCGTGAGAGGCTTTTTGTAATTCTAATAAACACATTGATTGCAATAAAATACAATTTTTTGAACTAATTTTACACATATCACTAATTTTATGTGTTTGGAAAACTTGCCCCTATATAGCTTGAGAGACCTGGAAAACTTACCCCGTACATAGGGCACGTTTCCCACCATGTACTAAGTGCATATAAAGTGCATTAAAAACAAAAAGTGCAACACATTGTAATGTGAAGAGCTCTATGTTGTAGAGCAGGTTCCAACGAATATTGCGGTATAAGATACATGTCATAAAACATTACTAAAAAAACAGAAAAATCTAACAAAAAAGATCTGGAAAACGTGCCCCGGTCTCCCCTACAGTAATTCACACACACAGTAAGTAGTCCCTAATATTGAGATAAGCACACTCTTTTGTTAGTAAATATTTCTTTTCTGGAACTTTCTGCACAAACACCAGTCAATTTAAATACTTTATACAGTATGCTTTTTAAACTTATTAAAGTCTGTGCCATTTTTTAAAGGAGCCGCAAGAGATTGATTCAAGAGCCGCATTTGGCTCGCAAGGCTCGTTGTGGTCACCCCTGGTATATACTGTACATAACGTTTTGTGGACACGATAACTACCATCATTTCACCCCTGGTATATACTGTACATAACGTTTGTGCACACGATAACTACCATCATTTTGCACCAATCACGTTAAAATGTAGGCATAAAATATAACCATTTAAAATCTCCGGCGAGTTCGTAAATGGGCAAAATCGGACCAAGGGGGTGGAAATGGGGGCCCAAGGGGCGGATTAGTTTTTTGAAAAAGTGAAATATCGCTATAACTTTCTTAGTGTGTGAAAAATCGAATCCATTCTAAGTTTGTAATATTCTTCAGATAAGAGGCAAATACTTATCTCCGTAAAGGTTTTAGATAGCACCTACCATTGACCAAAGGGAAGGAAAAATTGGAGTATTGTGAGAAAAGAAACATACTTCCCTTAACCATTTCTAGCCCGAATTAATTGGAATGATGTAAAGAAAAAAAAATCATTTCATGAAAATTAACAAAAACTACATCTAAAACCACCATGAAAATAGTTAATTATAATGTGCACGTCCTCATATAATTAATTACTCACACACCTCATATAAACATAGCCTAATACATGGTTTAGGCCCTCTGATGCAATATGTCACCATTGGCATTTACACACATGTACTGCAATTTTAATAAACTCAATATACTGTATATAAGATACCGTATTATTCCTACATCATTTATCTTCATTCTAACGTATTTTGAAGCCGCAATAATTACAACAAACATCAAAATGTTACATAATTCAAGAAGACTATAAGTGTAGGTTCTTCTTGGAAGCTGAATAGATCAGGGAACATACATAAATATTTGGATATGTTCACTTGCAGACTGCTCCAATGCTACCAACAAACTTGTAACATGACAAGGTAAACTTCCATGATATTTCATGACATCCACAATAATTTTCAATGCACAGAAAAAAAAGAAAGATCATGATGCCGTATCACATCACTGGGCTAGAAAGGGTGAATAGGCACAATATCTAAACCGTTTGAAATGGTCAACACTCTTCTAAAAATTACCTAAAACTTTTGTCTGAAATATCCACTCTTCCAGCAAGACCAAATGTTTTCGGAATTATAAGAAGATGGGGTTTCTCGCATGCTAAGCACGTGGACATTTTTTTAGTATACATCAATTAGCAAATTTAGTGAATTTGAAACGTTTTTCTTCGCCTTCTGGCGTGCCAAGAGAAATTTTTACTTTTGAGGAGGCTCATTTGTAGGTGAAATAACCTATTTAATTATGTCATTAACTTCAATCTACTATTCGTAGTGTTCTGCGGTGCAGGAAACACTCCGCTATAGCATTGCTTGAGAGATAATGACCAATTTTAAGTAGTAGTTTCGCGTAAGTTATGTACGCACCCTCGACACCTAAGGGACCTATTATAGGCTGCATGCCACATGCCATGTATGAAGCATGTGCATTAATATTCCTGAAATTGGTCCATTGTATAGCTAGCTGATCTCGTCCTGTGATCTGTTTCATCCTTCAGGTGGGTTGGGAGCAGCCATTCAGGTAGACGGCGAGGATCTACCGCGAGTAACGAGATTCAAGTATCTTGGCTCCACGATCACTGCTGATGGGCGACTTTTCAAAGAGGTCAATGCAAGGATATCCGCAGCTTGGGTGAAATGGCGCACAACAACTGGCGTCACTTACGACAGGAGACAGTATATACCATAGTGAAATATTCTTGTATTTTTACTGCAGGGATTAAGAACATTGAGATCATCAGCCCACTGTATTTACTCCCTAACTGTTGTTACGGAGTTTCGGTTTCGATTCCCAGCTCTGCCAAGAAATTTAATTCTGGTCTAAATGCCGAAGTGGGGTACACTCTGCCTCGACAAGCAAAGCTGAGAAGAGGCGGGTTCGATTCACACCTCAATCACACTGAAAGTTGGTTTCTGTGGTTTCCCACATGTACTCCAGACAAATGCCGGGTTGATTTTTAACTTAGGGCCACGCCCGCTTCCATCCCAACCCTCACCTGAGCTACAAATACACACACTACGCCAGACAAAATTCAAACACTCAAATACGCGGGGCTAAATGACCACGATAGCCAAGCCCCTTAAGTGAAACAACAACAGTTTGTACCAAAACAAATTTCATTCATTGGATCTTAGACTGGGGTAGGTACCTCAGTTTGCACATGCGGTGCTTTTCCAGCATGTTCTTGGAGTTTGTATGGAATTAATGACGGGAAATCATACTGAATGGCCACTGTCAGTGGTATGGTTCAAATGTTGAAAGCCCCCCCCCCCCCCCCAGTCCGAGAAAGTTTCACCAGTATTCTGTTGAGATATGAATCAGTCATCTGTGAACGCTCTGTCCTCTGGTGATTCAATTAACGGAGCCTGGAGATTAGGCCTATTTGTGCCTCACTACAGACAGCATGACCACTATTTTATGATTAAAGCAGCAGCGGCTGCTGGTAATTGAACTATAGAGGTTCATACGGCCATCACGCCCGCCAGCCATGTCACTGCCACGCGGGTGAGACCAAAGCCTTATCGGAATTTTATATATATTTGGTGCATCAAACCAAGTGGTTCAGCTCACTTTGTTGTTGTTGATTCATTTAGGGGATTTCCGGCATCGTGGTCTTGTAGCCTCGTGTACTTGTGAGTGTGTAGAATTTGCCTGATAACCTGTGTCACTGTAATGTCTGTACTAGTGTGTGTTTGTAATTGAGGTGAGATTTGGGTAGGAAGCGGCCGCGGCCTTAAGTTAGGCACCAATCCAGTATTTGCCTGAAGTAGAAGTGTGAAGCCACGGAATACCACTACCAGGATGGCTGACATGGGAATTGAACCCACCTCTTCACAGTTTTGTCTCGCGAGGTTGAGCATACACCGTTATAGCCCTGCCAATTTTCAATTCACTTGGCATAGTGTATAATAATCAATAAAGCTCAAGGGAAAACTCTGGAACGTGTACGTCTCTATTTACCTCAACACGTTTTCAGTAATGGCAAGTTATACAGGGCGAGGCACTTAAAACTGTTTTTCGAAATATTTGGAAAAATACTAATCGGATTAAAAATAAGTTGCAATAAAAGTTGTTCACCTCGAAGAGGGACGTCCATTAATTTAACATAAAGCTCGGCCTCCCTGCATCACCCCCGTGGGCAGCAGGGGGTGATTTTGAAATCTTAAATAGGAACCCCTATTTTTATTGCAAATTTGGATTTTCCGTGAAAAAATATGTAACTTTTGTAAGAAACATATTTTTCGTTTCATGATAGATAGCGTTGCAATCGAACATCTCCTTGTAATCAAGCACCCCGAGATAGTTAGAGGCAAGGGGACTCACAGTAATCAAGCACCCCAAGATAGTGAGAGGCAAGGGGACTTACAGTAATCGAACACCCGGAGATAGTGAGAGGCAAGGGGACTCACAGTAATCAAGCACCCCAAGATAGTGAGAGGCAAGGGGACTTACAGTAATCGAGCACCCCGAGATAGTGAGAGGCAAGAGGAATCACCAAAATCAAGCACCCCGGAGGGAACAAATTACTACACTATAACGTCAACGTCATTTTTCCTGGGTAACGCTAAAATTAGTCTAAGAATGCATTGCGGGAGGGTTGACTGTGTCACATGATAACATTTTCAAAAATATATAAAAAAAAACTTTTATTTTCCTAATCTGATGTGCATTTTTTTTTAGATATTACCATTTTTCAACAATTTTCTACTCATATTCATTTTCGGTGATTACAGCGCCATCTATCATAAAAAGAAAATAAATCATACAAAAGTTACTTATTTTTTCACGGAGAATCCAATTCTGCAATAAAAATAAGGGTTCCTATTTACGATTTCAAAGTCACCCCCCTCCCGATCCCGGGGGTGGTGCAGGGGGGTCGAGCTTTATGTTATTGGATGTCCCTCTTCTAGGTAAACAACTTTTATTAACACTTTTTTTATCCGATTTGTATTTTTCCAAATATTCCGAAAAACAGTTTAAAGTGCCTCACCCTGTATGTGGAGAGTGCGATCTTCCGATGCCCTTAAAGTTGCAATAGTGCAAAAACGTAATCGTACAATAAAGGTCGTATAAGAGGAAATCCTTCAATGAATACCTGCCATTGACCGTCATGTTCTGGTGGGTTTCAACTAGTTAATATTATTATCTTAATTTGTTATGAATCTGGTACAACTCAGTCTACAAGATACATATTTTACAATCAAGTACCATGCCAATCTTACTGAGATAAAAAATAGCCTAACAATATGACAAGTATCTAGCAACGCTGCCTTCTGTATTCTGTCAATCAGGTGTTAAAGTTTCAGTTCCCCCAGAGCCATTACCCACGCCTTTGGAACAACTCCCGTGGAAGAGATCACCACTGGTAAAATTGTCCCGCATTTTAGTTTCCATGGTTTTCTTATTTACTCAGCTAACGATGCGTAATTATTTGTTTCTTGAGCCTATTTAAGCATATTTTTGCTAAGTGGGACAGCAACGTCTATCAAGTAGGCCTTTTCGTTTCCTTTATTAAGAAAGACAATATCGAGTCAATCGGCCTGGATATTCTGGTTGGTAAAAATAGGTATATCCCAATATATTTTATGATATTCATTTTGAAGTACGTTGGCAGGCTGGTAATTGTATTGGGTCCAGCAGGCCATACTCTACCTACACCAAGCTTTTGGGGCATCATTGTGCCTCTTGGTATACTGATGTGATCGATGGTTTCCAGCGCTGAGGTGCATCTGTTACATGCTCTTTTAGGGTGTGATTTCTTTAATTTTCTCTTGCAATGACACGGTCTTGTATTGCAATTACAAAACCCTTAGTTTCACTCAAATGCGCATCATGCTTCAACCATAAATTCGACAATGATTCGGTTGACATGATGTTGGCTGAGCATATGAGGGTATACACCATGTTGGTTTTGGTAGCCATACCATCTGGCCCTGTTCAGAGCAACGTACTCTTTTGTGTCATATTGCGACTCTGCAAGTCGTAGTGGTGTGAATCTATCTACACTTCATACAGAGGAGTACCGGTTTAATCTATTTTTCATTATTATTATATACGATTATCATTATTATTAATATTAATATTATTAGAATTGGATAATAATAATAATAATAATAATGTTAATTGTTTTATGCCGCTTTTAACTAATGCGGCTTTTAGAGACTCCGGAGTGCCGGATTTTTGCCCCGAAGGTGATCTTTAACGTGCCAGTAAATCTACTGACACAGCTCTCTTGCATTTGCGCACCCTCAAATGCCAACTGACTGCGCCGGGATTTGATCCTGCAATGTTGGGAACAGTAGGCGAGAACGTTACCGCTGAGCCACGCAGCAAGTCATTTGAATTCAGAAGCATGCCAACCAAATAAAATCAAGAAAAATCACATACCATTTGAGCCTATTTTCATATCCGAAATATAGGCTTATAATTTTATTAATGCAGTCAATGACCATGTATTTTCTTTTCAGGACGGGTCAGGGAAGTGATTTTGGAAGGAAATCGACCATGGACCAATTGAAAGGACCCGTTCCGTCATTTTCCTGGCGGTGAATATCGGAAACCACGAAAACCATTTTCAGGACGGCTGAGATGGGATTGGAACCCACGCTCTCCCGATGCCAGCAAGGCAAGAGTACTTATGAGATCACCTTTTGTCCGTGCGTGTGTATACCCCCACCCCTAATAAAATCTAACGGATGAAGAGATTTCAATGAAATTTGGTGAAGTCTTGTTACTACCTTGGTCAACCGTAAGCGTGACTTTCAAGTTTTAAAAAGTGTCACCAATCCAACATGGCAGCCGCGCGAAATAATATACCCGCATTCTGTATCTCCAAAACTATTACTACTATCAACCTCAGGTTTAGGATTGGCCATAGAAGATACTATACTTCGTTCACCTATATTACTTTCAAAAACCTGATGAGGACAAAACCAACATACAGACCATGCGAAATTGATACATATAAATGGACTTTTCACGCAATGTATTCACCCAAGTGCAATGAAACCTGGCACCATAAAACGTTATGCAAGGCTTAATATACTGGCATCTACTGTAATTTAATTCAATTGTTTTGAGAAATTCAACATGGCGGCTGTGATAATTATTTAAAATATGTTTTAACTCTTTTGTCTTAACTAAGCGATCGAAGTGAAAGTTCGTATAATGAACCTCCTTAATAATCTTCATAATTGGTATATAAATAAATGACCTACATATAAAAAGAATCGGAAATGGCCACCAGGAGGAATATTTCTCAATATCTACAAAACCATTACAGCAACTAAACTGAAATTTTATATGGCGATAATGGCTATTAAATGAAATCAACTATGGAATTATCAATAACCTGATAAGTAAAGATCCAACACGAATTTTGAATTATTTAATAGGCTTTCCTCCCGACTTAGCCATCCAAGCGCAATGACATTTAGCATGGTAAATCTTTATACAAATTTTAATATACTGCTGTATAAATTATTTTCAAAGGAAATTGAAGATGGTGGCCTGTGCGAAATTTAAAAATCACGCTGTCATATTTTCGTCCTATTCAATCTATCGAATTGGAAGTTTGTATAATGAACTAACATAATAATCTTCATCTGCTAATGCGTATGATTTTATATCATACATATTAAACAATCGAACATGCCAGCGATGAAGAATATTTCACCAGTTCTCAGCAATGAAACTGACATTTTATATACGATAGCAGCCTATTAATTAAGTACAAATATGTAACTTGCAAAACCCTGATAAATACAGAAACAACATGGGAGCCATGAGATATTCAAATATTTCAAATTATTATTAGCCTACTTCTCACATTTTGCAAAAATGAGGAAAAAGTAGACATGAGATCGGGCAAATGTGTGTGTGTGTGTCTGTCTGTCTGTCCTTCTGGCTGTGTGTGTGTGTGTCCCCCCTATCAACTCCTAAACGGCTGCAGCAATCGAAACAAAATTTGGTAGGAGTAAAGATCTATACCTGAATAGCTCACGGCCATATTTAAAAATGATGTCAGTGCTGCCAACTGCTAAAAAATCGCAATTGAAATTTGAGCTCCATGTTGGATATCATGGAAGGTATGAATGGGAGCTATTTCAAAATTGGCACACGTATAGAAAAAAATATTTCAGTCTAATTTCCAAGAGGCCATAAATGGTAGTGTTGCCAAAATGATTGTAAGCCTGCTGATAGGTCCAAATTTTAAATGCATATAACTTCTACACTATCAATTGGATTTCAACCAAATTTCGTATGTACTATGTGTACATAAACAGATATGACTGAGCGTATTCTTATGTGCCACCAGGGCTGCCAACTGTTAATAAATGCTGTCTGTATTTCTTTAACCCTAATATCAATATATCAGAAAGTATGCAAGCCAACAGCTCTATACTTTGCACACGTATAGCACCTAACATTCTAGATTAATTTGGAGCAATTAATATAAGTCAGTGCTGCCAACATGATTCTATGCTTGCTGATAAGTCCAATTTTAAAATACATGTAACTTCTATACTAACAAATGGATTTCATCCAAAATTGGCACAAAAAGATATCATAATATTTCCGATTATTTCTAACCAGCTCACGCATGACATTGTTGCCAACATGCTTTTACGCGTGCTGATAGATCCAATGTCTAACTGCATGTAACGTCCATTGGACTTCAACCAAATTTTGTATTCTGTACCTTAAGAGATGGAACAAAGAATATATTCAGTCACCCGGGCTGCCAACTGTAGTGCTCTATTAGGCTACATTATACCGGGAATATTTCGAACTAATTAGACATTTCGATATTACCAACTTAATTTCGTCATTATTCTAGATAGGTTCATATAATGTAGAATAATCATTGGCATGAAAAGTAGGCTCTTTAGTTCGTCACGGAAGTTCTTGTATTTCTTTGTCGTATCGTATTCAAGCGACTGAAGAGAAACTTCGTATAATGGACCGTTACAATAATAATAACAATAATAATAGTGTAACGTTATCGAATTATCTAACTTGCCTTTCGTAAATTATAGTAGCCGTACATTTGACTTTTCTTAAAATGAACACCTGTGTCGTTACAGGAAGTTGCCATCTCGCGGAAGAAATGATAATTAACCTATACTGAAAGTTGCAAGTTCTTTATAGTATGTTATTAGCCTACTTTTCACATTTTTCAAAAATGAGGAAAAAGTAGACTTATGAGATCGATCCGGGAAAATGTCTGTCTGTCTGTCCTTCTGTCTGTCTGTCTGGCTGTGTGTGTGTCCCCCTATCAACTCCCAAACGGCTGCAGCAATCGAAACCAAATTTAGTATGAGTAAAGATGTATACCGGAATATCTCACGTCCATATTTGAAAATGATGTCAGTGCTACCAACTGCTGAAAAAACGCACTAGAAATTTGAGCTCCATGTTGGATATCTTGGAAGGTATGCATGAGAGCTATTCCAAAATTGGCACACATGTAGATAATACTATTTCAGTTTAATTTCCAGGAGGCCATACATGACAGTTTTGCCAAAATAATTTTAAGCATTCTGATAGGTCCAATTTTTAAATGCATATAACTTCTACTTTATCAATTGGATTTCAACCAAATTTTGTGTGTAATATGTGCACATAAACAGATATGACTGAGCGTATTCTTAAGAGCCACCAGGGCTGCCAACTGTTAATAAATGCTCCCTATATTTTTTATCCAAGTACCAATATATCAGAAAGTATGCAAGCCGACAGCTTTTAAACTACGCACACGTATAGTACCTGACATTTTAGATTAATTTGGAGTAACTTATATACGTCAGTTCTACCAACATGATTATAAGCTTGCAGATAGTACCAATTTTTAAATACATGTAACTTTTATACTATCAGTTGGATTTCAACCAAATTTCGTATGTGTTATGTGTAACTTAACAGATATGACTATAAGTATTGTTAAGAACAATTAGGGCTGCCAACTGTTAATAAATGCTGTCTATATTTTTTTAACCTAATATCAATATATCAGAAAGTATGCAAGGCAACAGTTCTATACTTTGCACACGTATATCACCTGACATTCTAGATTAATTTGGAGTAATTAATATAAGTCAGTGCTTCCAACATGATTCTATGCCTGCTGATAAGTCCAATTTTAAAATATATGTAATTTCTATACTAACAAATGGATTTCATCCAAAAGTGGCACAACAAGATATAATAATATTTCAGATTATCTCTGACCAGCACACGCATGACATCGTTGCCAACATGCTTTTACGCGTGCTGATAGATTCAAAGTCTAATTGCATGTAACGTCCATTGGATTTCAACCAAATTTTGTATTCTGTACCTTAAGAGGTGGAACTAAGAATAGATTCAGTCACCAGGGCTGCCAACTGAAGTGCTCTATTAGGCTACATTATACCAGGTATATTTAGAACTAATTAGACATTTCGATATTACCAACTTAATTTCGTCATTATTCAAGATAGGTTCATATACTGTAGATTATGCATTGGCATGAAACTTAATTTTAAGAAAAGTAGGCTATTTAGTTCGTCGCGGAACTTCTTGTTTTTCATGTACTGGTGGTGGTTTTAATTGTTGTTTGAGCCTTCAGTCTTTTGACTGGTTTGATGCAGCCTTCCATGATTCCCTGTCCTGAGCTAATTGTTTCATCTCTACATAGCTGCATGCAAGGGTCTTGCTGCGTGCCTCAGTGGTAATGCTCTCGCTTGCTTGCTGGGTCCAAGGTTGCAGGATAGAATCCTGGGTCAGTCAGCTGGCGTTTGAGGGTGCGCAAATGCGAGGGAGACGTGTCAGTAGATTTACTGGCACGTTACGTATCCCCATCGGAGCAAAATTCCGGCACCCTGGCGTGTCTAAGAGCCTCAGTAGTTAAAAGGGACGTAAAACCAATAATATTATTATTTTATTACTACATCTGAGGCAATCTGTTTAACATATTTTAACCTTGGCCTATCCCTACAGTTCTCATCCTCGACCCTTCCTTCCAAAACTAACTTTGCTATTCCTGGGCGTCTTAGAATGTGTCATACCAACCTATCTCTTCTCTTTATTAGCAGTCACCAGAAACATCTCTCCTCTCCCAATCGCCTTAATACCTCTTCATTTGTAACCCTATCTAACCATCTGATCTTCATCATTCTCCTGTAACACCACATTTCAAACGCTTTAATTCTCTTTTCTGCTGCTTCAACAGTCCAAGTTTCACTTCCATAGAGTGCCACTCTCCAGGCAAAAGCTTTCAAAAATGAATTCCTAATATCCAAATCTACATCGATGTCAACAGATACCTTTTCAGTATTGTGCCCATTTAGCAAGAAATATGCCAATCACAGTATACCAGCGTAGCTCAATTCGGAATTTCGGGGCAGCGGTAAGTTCCCCCACTCTGTGACTCACATATTTTGGATTAATTAGAGGATACACTTGCAAAAATAACAACAAAATCAACTCCTATTTAAACACATTTAATTAATAAAATTAATGGCGCTACAAACATTTTAACAAATTAATTACTGACCCAAATATCAACTGCTTGTTCCAAATGAACAAGGGATCACAAAATAAAATAAACCAATATTGTATTCAAAACCTGTGGTTTCCACATAAACCATCAATTCTTACTTAATCTCACTTCCATAAAACACTAACATTAAGTTTACATAACTCCGAGCTCTTTGGCTCCATGCATTTACATTATTATGGTGTCATTCTTGTACACCTCAAACTGGCTTTTATATTTTCTTATTTCTCAAAAACAAATATATAATTATATTTAAAATCTATGTTAATTATCTAATTCAATGTTTTTGGGCAAGTCCACACATTCAGTTGTTATCATCTCTCTTTATTTCACAAACATATTAAGGTAATCAGAAAATCAATTGTGTACTCCAGAGCGTGAAGGTACTTGACACAGTCAAAAAACTATAGTTACTCCCGAACTCAGTTGCCTTCAATCAACTCGTGGAATCCCACGTCCATACATTATTACAATAGGGATTGTTATTTATCTCTTATGTCTTAATAGACCATTATCATATAAGAAACTACGATCTGAACTGGCAAACGAAATATCCATCTTTAAGGACCTCGGTTCAACGCCCGGGTCGTTTACAACTTTAAACACTCCTGGTGTATTTATTTCTCTTTACAACAGCTTACGAGACGGTCTCTGTTCCTTCTCGCTTTAAGAAAGCTAGACTCTACTCCTTGGGGTGCGATTTATGACATGTTAGGGTGGAGGAGACATCCCGTCTGACCCAACATTTAGTAGCTTATTTTCAAGGCTTTCAAAACAAACCTTTCCATTCTATCCAGTTCTGGGGAGACCGGGCTTTATTGTACCGTATACATTCAAACAACTATTCTTTGGTTCAAAGACCATTTTCATATCCTTGGCATTTATTAATTATGAGAGGGTCCTCATTGATTGGGAAGATTAATACACAAACGACGACGGAGAATTACAGGGGCTTTTATCATAAGAAGATCCTGCATTCGAATCTCTTCAGGTGCCTCGGGAACTAATCCCGTACAGAGGGCTTATACAAAATGCGATTTAGAGTCGGCCGTGGCCCAATGACATACGCTCAATAATACCATATATTAGCTCCCTTTTTAAATACATACACAATGCCTCGTGATACCAATGTCACAAATAGAGGACTTACACAATTATCAATTCACTGCAATCAACTACCCTCCATAAGTAATGTACCAAGTATTTCACCACTATGCGTTCCTAGCGTGACACTTTAATATTATATTTGCGCTCATTATGCGCTATGCATTATTTTAAGCCGAAATGTCTTCCCAAGAACTGATAAAATCTCTTTAGTAACAATTCATATTATTTTAATTCACATATTAATCTTTCTGTGGTCGATAAATCGCTCCCTGTTTTAAAATATTCCCTTGAACCTCATCTTTTACACATACGTTAAGGCTTAATGTTCTTATGTTCATATCAATTTATTTGATTTTTATTTAACATTTCCATATTTAATTATTATTATTATTATCTTTATTCATTATACAAGCTCAAAAGCTATTTCTTTCATATCTCAACTTTACTTTATTTCAATGTCTTTCATGATAATTAAATGATATTTCGCTTGTTCTTATGACATTTGTTAAATACATTAACCCTTTATTCACCTATTTCCTCTACGGGAATTATTCTTTACATTATTATTCATAATTTCTCTATTTATTTTATTATTGTTCAGACCGCATTCTTGATTATTCAGCATTTATTTATTAAAACACATCCCTTTCACTCCAAACTCCAGGGGGTCTGTACACAATCAATTTCTGACACCAAAATAAAAATGAATTTTGTACTCACATATTTCCAGATCATCCCATGATCTTAAATCTGGTGTGGTGTTTCATTTTTGGGCCCACTTCGAACTTTTTACACCATATTAAAGGTATTCATCTTACGTAAAAACACTTTTTGACCTATATCTAGAACACTTAATATTGACGACATTTTTATATACTGGTGTGTCCCTTTTGAACACATAATAACACTAAAAATATTATCTAACACACAATCTTGATTATTTTACACTTCACAATTACTCGATCACTAGGCCGTACTTCTGAGTCTATCACACGTGATCTTCTTAAATTCCCGTTTCCAAGGGTGAAATTTATCCGATGTCGGCTTCCTATTCTGAAGAATGCGAAAGTCCCGAAACATCTACTGTTCCCTGGAGTTCAATTCTGCTATTCCTATCCTGGATAACTGGCTATTTATCTAGCTTGAACGGCTTGTCTGTAGATCTGTCTATTGATCCTAACGAGAGTCTATATGGATCGAGGTCTCCTCTAAGACCTATAGATTTAGTTTCTAGCAGCTAGCACTTCTCGATTCTAGTACTATTAGAATTGTTCGCCTGCTTTCTGGAGCTAATGTTTATAGTCTCCTATCGTCTTTATTTGAACTGTTTTAACACTCCTACGTTCGAACCTTATTCTGTTCTTCCCTTTTAGGTTGCTTCAATTTAAATAACAGTTTATCTGTCTGGTACGATACTTCCGTACGTTATGATCTGTTCGTTCGAACATTTAACGACCTATCGCCTTTAAGTCCGACGTTCGCAGCCTGCTCTGACTATATCTTGCGAATTTTCACTTTAACTTGTATACAGTCGGCCTAAATCCTATAATTAGGATTTTCCTAATACTTCACTCCGGCGATACTTTAAAATTTCGGCTTGACTGCTCCTTATGGAGGCAAGCAAGTCGTTACTACTGTGACGCCTGTGGCTATTGGATCTTACTTCGGTGATGTAAAACAGCGTTTCTCCCCTCAAGGAGTACTGGTAGCTGTTATCGATGTAACGCAGAGTTACGTCCCCTCACGGTCTGTCGGAATGATTACTTCTACGTCGTGGAGCAGCACTTCCCCTCACGGAATGCTCGTAGGACTGCATGCGATGTGACACAGTGACGTGCCCTCTGGCTGTCTGAATACTGCATGATTGGCTTGGAAACGCCCGAAGCTTTATACTGTTTTACTACAAAAAAACAAGACTCAAGCCTTTCCTGTGGTCAACTTCTAAAATAATGGTTCCACAAATATGAAAATTATACCTTCCGAAAGCTCGTCTTCTCAATGTCTAATGATCTTAATGCACCTAAGAATCGATCGTGCAATTCGGAGATATTAATTAATTTCTCGTCCTCAATTGTGTGGGTGTTGCATTCTTTTTGCTCTCTCCCCTCCACAGAGGCTTAGGTACTTCCCAGATGACGTCGTCTTACGTCGGCAGTTTATTTCTGCACAATTATTACATGGTTTCTCTATACTGAAAAATCTCTCATTCCAAATGATTCACTGTACTGTGCTTGTTTACTCATTATTATGCTCGTAAACGTGTTAATTTTAATTATTCCTCTTATGGCGCGTATGCGACGTTGTCAATTTCCAGCCACGTCAGCTTGAATTCCGATTCAGGCTTCTCTTTCTATCACGGTGGAAAATTCCACTCAGTTATTAATACTCGTGACCGGCCCTCTCTGCAATGTCGAGTGGGGTGATCTCATCTAAGGAGCATCTGTCCCTAGTCGCTTGCACAATGTTAAGCTATATTCCTGGCTTAAAATCTCTCTCCGTTCCTTTAAGAAACTATACGTTTCTTTCATTTCTTCCTTAAGGACATTGGTTCGACCGTCATGGACCCTATGGCCCAAGGGTTCAGTATAAATGCCTTACTTACCTTTGCAAACCTACTTTTTATATCATCTTTGCTTGGGACGTCATAAGCCCCAATTTTCTAATGTGGGTATCGCAAACTAAAGGTTATACGCATTTCTGAAGAGGAACGCTTTCTACTGACGTTCTATTAAAACGGTCTCTCGGGAAGTCGATAAACCGGTACCATGACCTAGCACACAATTCTTTAGTATTGTATTCATGTTATATTGATAAGCCTCATCGCGTACCTTTGGAAACACATTTTCCAGTGATGACGAATTGTTGGTGTGACTTATCTTGTGTAACGATGCAAGGTTTAATGCTAGATGGGGCAACCACAGTACCGTAGGAAGACCATTTTGCAATATTAAAAAAATAATGTTCCTTGCCTGAAATGAATGCAACACATGAACATTGAATTTTGAGTTTGATATTGCTGCTCTATACTTTGGTAAGTCGTGTCCCCAAGGCTATTCAGTCCATCATATGGAAAGTGCATTTAATAGGTGGATGAGATTTTAAATGGAAAAGTCTATGTAATATATGAAAATAGGCTATTTAGGCTAGTTGTTCAAGGAACTACTTGTCAAATATTGGGACAGTCTAGTTCAAGCACTGTGTTTTGAAGCCGGAGATCCATTGCTTATGACACTTTAAAAGTTGTTCTGATTATCACTTAGTACAATTTTTCATATTTTCTTGTTCTGTTACAATAGTAATCGACATTCATAATCATAACGATTATGCATTCTCATGCTATTTGAACCCCGGGCTTTCTCAGGTAGGAGGCAACCAGATACAAGGCTGGCTTTTATGAGGAATGCAGACTTAAAGGGAATGTTCTAGTGTTTCATACGTCACCTTGAAACTATAGGCCTTTATTGCCCTCGGCATATAAATTGAGGGAATTATTGTGTTCATTGAGTGTCTGGGTTGAAGTGATAAACTCTGTCAATATAGAGGAGTTCGCTCTGCAATAATAAGCTGGTCGATAGTCTGTCACTTGAGCGAATCCGTCGCTAGCCCAAGTTCCTTGCATGACATATTGTCAAATTATTTCACGTCACCGATCACGAATTATTGTGCTGTCTAATTGGGTATTATAGACTCCTAGATTGAAACAACGAACATATATCTCATTATATATGATGAATATATTTCTTACTACAGGGACATGGTACGGTCTTACTTTGGATTATGCAGGGCATCATTTAGGTCTTCAGCTCGGCTACGGTTGGTGTGGTCCGGTTCCTCCATTTGTTAGGTTCGTGCCCCGATGGAACACATGACTGCTTTGATCCCTGGCTGGAGTCGGCAACGGCTTCGGACAGTTTTCCATTTGATCACCCATCATGGATGTTCATGGTCCCCTCATGACCTGGAATCGACATCTGCTTCCTTCTTCTGTCTTCCTTCTCGCCTAACCCATCTCTGGTGTTTAGTGCATATTCATATCAATTTTCACAGCGTGGAAAGATCTAGCAAAGTTATTCTTCAGATTGTCGCAATGTTCCGCACACATGTTGGAAATGTCAATATAATAGCTTTTTCTAATGTTCTGCACTCACTTGGCTAGCTGTTATACAAATGGTATGCCACATAAGCTGTATTTTCAGCTGAGAGTTCGTCACATAGAATATTTTGCTCTTCAATGCTTGATTCGTTTCCTGCATTGAGTTAACGGATTCTAACATATGCACACTCCAACAGAATGTTCTAGTATCTTCCGTGCCCTGCGATATCACTGCGGCGTTCTTTACGTGCAATCACCCTACACCGTTCATGAATTATTGCCTCGGTTTATAACATACACAGCCCTGGTGCAATAAAAATGTTTCCACAATAAAATAATAAGTTCCTAAGCCAAGCACACTTGAACATGAAAAAAAGGGGAAAAAAGCGAGATAGTAGTTTTCAATCGCTCACATGTAACTGCACAAGCTTAAAGCGTACGGACTGGTGGACTTGTCACGTCGCCTAACTCCCTGGCGCACTGGTAACACGGCGATGCGGACTTAGCACTTTCCGCATAACAACGTAGACTACTGTCGAAGAGATAACTCACGCATATATACTGCTCGAGTCTAAGCTGCGTGGACCTGAGAGGAATGTACATCGCAGACTATTAGTAGTGGTGGTGACGAGTGATGCGGTTTCTCGGTCCTTGCGTAGTAACAGAAGCAAATACATTAGTCGGTGACTCAGTCACTCATTCCCAACGCCACACTGGTTTAGAGAAAAGACCCATGTTAGCAGTATTGGAATAGACGAGAATGACAGGTAACACGGCTTCTCAATTCTCGCCTGCTCTTACCCTGCCTCTGCCCTTCATCCTGCAAGTTCACAGAGCTTGGAACCGAGCAGTAGCTGACACGAAGAGAGCTGCCGCAAAGCTAGCTGCTGCGACCTTTATACTGCTCGGAGGTGTGGCTTAAGGTCCGGATGACGTAATGCTCTAAAGCTTTTTTCATTCATATCTCATGAACGAGTGACAATAGAAATAATATTCTTTTAATAGATTCTTCATAAAATTCAGGCCTATTTTATAACGTAGTCAGCTCCCCTGTTGGGAAACGGGATAAGCTTTAGTCAGGTATTTTGGCAAATTGGATGGCTCGTCTTTAACTGCACACTCGCGCTCAGCAGGGGGCTGACTCCCCACTCGCACGTGTTTTAGAACCCTTATTTGGGGGTGGATCTAAAAGGGAGAGTTGTTGTACTAATTTATAAAGTGGTGCCTAAAAGGGTAGCTTCCCTTGTCAGGGTAAGCTGACCAGTGTAGAGTGTTGTGGTGTGCTAGGAACTAGGGGGCGTTCCTATAAATAATGTAGTAGTGTTTGAAGGGACGGGACCCACTGCAAAGGGTCGCTGTGCTGGTCGCTCAGCTCAGCTGACTGCTTATTATGTAACTGACTCTGTTCGTATCAGCCGAGTGGCACGCGCTGCTTGTTGGCAGCCGAGCCGGCTCGAGAAACACAAAGGTACCTGAGTTAGCGCTAATGGACTACCGTCTGTCACGTCTTTACGTGACGGGAATAAGGAAGGGCGTTGGGATGTAAAGAGGCGTATAACAGTAATGCTAGTGTAGAGTGTGGACCAAGTGTTTTATTGGTCTGTGATTCTGAGTGTGAGTCCCTTGTAGGGAATGAAATTATGTTCACAATGTAATACAAGTTGTGGGTTACAGGTTACATAAGTAGGAACTCTGAACACGATTGACTGACTCACCTCGGTTGACACCAGCGTAGCCTCGGGCCGTCTCGATGAAGCACTGACAATGGAGAGATCCCTTGACCTCATTAGGATGCCTTCTTATACCCTCTGGCGCTATGTTGTCAGCAATGTGTTGGCCCAGTTACTAGTATGTAGGTATGTGTAACCATTGCGCAAGGACTGGGCTGCTTTTAGAGTGGCAAGCTGTCCCTGCTAAGTTTTATGGATGTTGGGCCGGCTTTCCAAGGGTTGCCATTTAGGGGATTTAGCCAGATGCCGGGGGGATGGACTCCAAGGGGTGCATACCCCTGGGAGGCTGTACAAGAGTCTTCCTTCATTTGTTCGCGTCCTCGCGAACGGGAACGGAACTGGAAGTTGGGATGTTGACGTAGTGGTCCTTGAAACCCCCTCGTATCTCCTGGTGGCGTCGTATCGAAGTGTGGGTGTGAGGTCAGCCCGTGTTCAGAGGGGAGGGTTATGGGATTTACAGATATATGTATACGCTGATATTGACATTGTGAAAAAACAAACAAAAAAAATTGACATTGCGAAAGATTTGATTAACATTGGGAAAAAATTGACATTTGAGAAAAATTTAACATTAAAATAAATTCGACACGTAAAAAAAAATTGCCCTTGCTATTGCTGGCATATTGCTAGTTTAAAAAAAAACATGGTTTCTGATGGTGATGTGTTACATAGCTGTGCAGGGAGGAAAAACCCAGGGCCGAACGGATGATGGTGTCGTCCGCCCTATCTTAGGGAAAAAGTGCTCCCTGCAATAAGAAAGGTAGAAGAAAATAGAAAAATGGGTGTTCCAGGGTATAATTTAAGGGAAATATTCAAAAGACGTTTATTGGTTTGGGAAAAAACGGAACACCCTGACAAATGGGGAAGTTAGAAGAAGGAAAGATGAAAGAAAACAAATCATACACATTATGTACATTGGCATCTTGATAAACAAACAAAAATATATATAGTGTTTAATGTACTATGTTGCGATTCTGACATTGAGGAATATTGTCGCTTTCCAGTGGAATAATTGTATGAAGTTTATCCTTAAAAATTATGAATTACAATGACCTTATGTCTAGTGGAATAATTGTATGAAGTTTATCCTTAAAAATTATGAATTACAATGACCTTATGTCTAACTTAAGTGCGCTAATCCCTTATAAGTCTAGTTTTTGTGAGGTACCTCGCGTGCACGCTACCCGTCTGTACGTACTCTTGCCGTCTCACGGCTGATTCTGTACGGCCACTTCTTGGTACGGTATAGTGGTCGTACCGCTTGCATGTATTCTTAATACTTAAACTGTGAAGCATCCTCTGTGGGTGAATGCTTTCACACTTGACAATGAGAGTCACTGCCACAAATCGGTTGTGACCTCATTGTCGTAATCTGCGTCGCATTTTGACGCTTTTATGTGGTTCTATTTAGTTGATCTGCCAGTAAGCCTGGTACCCCACAGGCACCAGTCCTGCAGTGCAGATTTATTTTGGAGTGTGTAGCTGAAAAAGAAAAATGTGGTGAGTGTTTGAGAGTGTGTCGGGATTAGTGCAAGTTGACGTATATAAAATAAAAAAAAATAGTACACAATCATGGCATGCCGTAAATAATATGCCACTGCTATATGGTAGTGAAATTCCTGTCACCAGTTTCCTGTATCTGGTGACGATGCCTGTGAAAAAATGGCGAGGTTGAGAAAAAACATATTAGTAGGACATATTCTCTATGTCGCTTCCTGTGCCATAGTTTTTACAGGCTGAAGCTCTTCTTTCTCTGAAAAAAATAGCATGATTAATGTTAATTAGCTGCATGCCCGGGCTTACCCTATACGGTGCCGTGATGCCGTAAATAATATATAGTTGGTCTTACCCCGGTAGCGGAATTGTGGTTACCGGGTGCCGATATATTCCACTTTGATTATGCCTATTGTACTATATTATATATTATCCTATATTATAGTGTATTGTCGGACTTACCCTGATGCCGGGTTTGGCGGTCATCAGGAGCCGACCGGCGTTACTTAATACTATCTATCTTAATTATAGTCTAATAATAAAAAAAAACTATTACTAAGCCGAGAGGGTTGCCTTAATCTATTGCCGAAATGTGCTGCGCCATACCTGGCAACAGCGGTGAATAAATTTGCTTAATCCTAGGTTGCGTGTCAAATGCAACCGTCTTACAACTAAATTTGGCCTAGGACGATCGCCTGGGGCAATTAAATCCCCAGGACACCACCCGCACGAGCCCCAGAAACACCGGTTGTCTCTAGGGTCGCTAGATTCCGTCCCCTTAACTCTAGGTGTCGACGTCTATTACTAGTACTAATCTATTCGCAGGCGGCTTACGGTGCCACTAAGCTAACCGTTTCGCCCGCTGTAACTTCCTTGTTCATGACCGTTTGCTGTTCCGATTTAACTTAGTTGAGCCGCCCACTTGGCTCCTGTGAGGTGCGCGCACTGCCCCTCTCTTAATGCCCTCTGGTTGCCCGTTGCGTCGCCATTTATGTGGGCATTGGACATTGTGGTCCAATGGCATAATATTGTCTTCGCCTTAATCGGCCGTCGCAATCTGCTTTTCGCAGTAATATTTTGCCTCTATGGGCCGCCGTAGTATGCTTTTCGCATTGATATATGATTTTGCCGCTATGGGCCGCAGTAATATGTATTTCGCAGTTATCTGCCACTCCAACGCATAGGAGTTTTGCTTCCCGCTATGGAAGCCGTGCCTACTTAAATTTAAACTTAACTAGAAGTCTAGTCATAATGGGGTCGTCTCTAGGGATAGTTCCCGAGGCCGGCGGTGAGTGAGCTATTTCTCCCGCCATTCTCAGAAAGTCTCCCTGCAGGTCTTGGCCTCGACGACCGTGGCACAAAGTGGGTGTAGCATCCCTTCCTCCCAGGGGCGGTTTATGCGCACCTAGGATTCCAGAGCTTGCCCGACCAGGCCGAGAATGCTTTGACCTTACGTAGTTCGTCTGTTTGGTCTAGTCGTCAGTTAAGTGAGGTCGCTGCGCTGTCGAGCCAACTGGGGAAGGGTCCACATCGCCTTCCCCAGCTCCCAAAGTGTGGTTCTCCCGACCTTCGGCTTACACCGTTGTCAACAATCAGGTCGTATCAGATTCCTTTGTAAGAGAAAAAAAATGTGTCGTAACCTGTGTAAATAGTTTAATCTCTGTGTAAAATGTAAAATATTTCCAGTGTTGCGGGGTTGTAGATCTTCTAAGTACATGGGCTACTTCTGGCCTACCATCGCTACGTCAGCTTTCCAGCAATAATGCTTTCTTTACCTTAATGGAGGTGTTAGTAGGGTCTGTAATGTCAGGTACCCTGTTATTAGGATTTGGGGGTAATTATTTGTTGAGTGGGCTTAAAGTATGGTAGGAAGGGTTTGCGCACCTTTGGGTTCCACGTTAGTGGTGGCCTGAAACCGGTGATGCCACTGGGATGCTTCTATAGTGAGTGGAGTGGGGAGGTAATTCCCGGGATTGCAAAGATACGAAAATTCATGCAGGTTTGATATTAAAATCCCTGGGAAATGGATGGGATACTCATGCATGTGTCTGGATATGAAGTTTCTGCCTTCATGTACGGATAGGTGTAGGGTGGGGCATAATACCAATATATCCCTTTCATGCGGGAGAGCTTAAGTACTAAAGCATGGTTAATATGTATCTATGGCCTCCTCTCTCATTTGGAGAGGCGCATTATGCTTCTTTAATGTTTGCTGAGCCACCCCTAATACTCAGGTGGTGCAACGTGGCTCAAGGCGTAGCATGCCTGCTCTTTAGACGCATGAAGTCCATCAACCCCTTGTGTGTATTTTGTAATGTAGTGTAGCTGTTTTTGGTCGTGTAGATGTGTTTGCGTTGTTTATGTTGGGCGTGAGAAGGTTATGGGAAGGGAGTAAGGTGGTACGCTGGTAGCCTGTTCTCCTGTCGTCCTCCCTTGGTCCATGTTGGCTTTCTATCCGCGCCTTGGGATAGTAGAGCTGCATGACCTAATCTGGTCGGCCATTTGCAGTGTAGATGTGGCCAGTGGTCGTAATGCGACTGGTCATGTGCTAGTCATCGTTCTTAATCTTTAGCTTCGGCAGGAGTGGAGTCGTACTAGCCGACAAATGGTGTGCAAAGTCTCTTAATGTAGTTCTAAATGTGGACATTTAATTGAAAAAAATGTGTGACGTAATATGAGGTTAAAAAAAAATTCACTGTCTGCTTGGCTTTTTGCGGTACGGAAGGGGTCGTTTTACCTACGAGGGCTCGTTGGTTGAGTCCTGTTCTCTATGCGTAGGACCGCGCCTCCACCAGTGTTTTAGATCCCGTATTTGGGGGTGGATCTAAAAGGGAGAGTTGTTGTACTAATTTATAAAGTGGTGCCTAAAAGGGTAGCTTCCCTTGTCAGGGTAAGCTGACCAGTGTAGAGTGTTGTGGTGTGCTAGGAACTAGGGGGCGTTCCTATAAATAATGTAGTAGTGTTTGAAGGGACGGGACCCACTGCAAAGGGTCGCTGTGCTGGTCGCTCAGCTCAGCTGACTGCTTATTATGTAACTGACTCTGTTCGTATCAGCCGAGTGGCACGCGCTGCTTGTTGGCAGCCGAGCCGGCTCGAGAAACACAAAGGTACCTGAGTTAGCGCTAATGGACTACCGTCTGTCACGTCTTTACGTGACGGGAATAAGGAAGGGCGTTGGGATGTAAAGAGGCGTATAACAGTAATGCTAGTGTAGAGTGTGGACCAAGTGTTTTATTGGTCTGTGATTCTGAGTGTGAGTCCCTTGTAGGGAATGAAATTATGTTCACAATGTAATACAAGTTGTGGGTTACAGGTTACATAAGTAGGAACTCTGAACACGATTGACTGACTCACCTCGGTTGACACCAGCGTAGCCTCGGGCCGTCTCGATGAAGCACTGACAATGGAGAGATCCCTTGACCTCATTAGGATGCCTTCTTATACCCTCTGGCGCTATGTTGTCAGCAATGTGTTGGCCCAGTTACTAGTATGTAGGTATGTGTAACCATTGCGCAAGGACTGGGCTGCTTTTAGAGTGGCAAGCTGTCCCTGCTAAGTTTTATGGATGTTGGGCCGGCTTTCCAAGGGTTGCCATTTAGGGGATTTAGCCAGATGCCGGGGGGATGGACTCCAAGGGGTGCATACCCCTGGGAGGCTGTACACACGGCACTCGTTTGAAAATGCAGCGTGTTGCTTCATTTAAACTCTTTAAACGACATGACCGCTCCAGGTCACGGATGCAATACCCCCACATCATAAAAACGCTTCTGAAAATGTATCTTCATAAGCAGGCGAGATATGCTAATGGTATAGGTTGATTTAGAGATTTTGTGATATCGTAGTCATGTAGCTCCATGCACTTGGGTGTGTGAGAATGTGGAATCTGTCTGATAACCTGTGTCAATGTGATGGCTGAACTAATGTGTGCAATTGCGATTAGGATTTGGGTAGGAGACAGCTGTGGCCTTTATTTAGGTATCATCCCGGCATTTGCCAAGTAGAAATGTAAAACTAAGAAAAAGCACTTCTAGATTACGTGAGATGTGAATTGACCCCACCGCTTTCAGTTTTGTTCACGAGACTGAGTGTACCCCGTTCCAGCTCTCAAACCAAAATTAAATTTCTTTGGCAGAGCCGGGAATTTATTTTAGGTTTTAATATTGTTACAGTTTAAGTATAAACTGTATAACAAAAGAAACGACGCACCGGGAAGGCGTTGTCCGACTGTAAGGAAATTACGTATGCAAATACATTTAGACCGAACATGCAACTGATTAAAGCTTCGTGTCCAATGAATGAATAGCGGGAGCTCCCGCGCATCCGAACTGCGCATGCATCAAGTGTATACAAGGCGCGATTCTGAAGCGTATGCTCAAAGTAGCTTTTGCATTTGACTGCGATATCTGAACGTCGGCTGTAAGAATGCCACACCGAAGGATTCGTGCTCATTACGAGCAGATGTCAGAGTTTGAAAGAGGTCGTGCGATCGGATTGAAAGAAGCTGGTTGGTCGAATCGAGCTGTCGCTGGACATTTAGGTCGAAGTGATGTGGCGATCAGATGATGCTGGCTAGCGTGGGTCAGCAACGGCAGGCATCAGCGTCAGGACGGCAGTGGTCGACCGAGGGCCACAGCAGCACGGGAAGACAGAGCGATTGTCTGAACAGCTGTAACAGCACCGGAGTCGTCGTTATCAACGATCCAGCGTGCGAGCCGCACGCATGGGTCCGCCATGGCCATCAACAGACAGGAATTTGCGCTCGCCCTGCCCGTTACGCCGCTTACCACTCACGCCTGTTCACCGTCAAGTCAGATTGCAGCGGTTCCGCGCTCGAGCAACGTGGAACTGCGCTGACTGGGGACATATAGTCGTTAGTGACGAGTCCCGTTTCCAACGGTGCCCTGACGACAACCGCAGACGTGTTTGGAGACGTTCAGGCCAGTGTGGGGATTCTACCTTGACTATCGGACGCCACACAGCCCCAAAACAGGAGGTGATGGTCTGGGGTGCCATCTCCTTTGATAGCCGGACTCCTCTGGTAGTCATTCCTGGCACACTGACAGCACAGCGGTATGTTGATGACATTCTACGGCCGGTTGTGTTACCGTTCCTTCAGCGACATCCAGGTCTTACTTTGCAACAGGATAATGCCCGGCCGCACACGGCACGTGTTGCTATGGACTGTTTTCAAGCTTGCCCTCTCCTTCCTTGGCCAACTCGGTCGCCTGATCTCTCTCCCATAGAGCCCATTTGGGACGTCATGGGAGGGTGTTGCGAACATCCCGGAATGTCGCCGATTTAGCCCAACAGTTGGAGACCATTTGGAAAGAAATTCCTCAGGACACCATCCGGGAACTTTATCAGTCCATGCCACGTCGAGTGACAGCTTGCATCCAAGCCAGGGTTGGACCAACACCTTATTGACGTCCTCACTTTGTAACGCTCGAACTCTGCGATTAATCATTCGATTGTTCTGCACTTTTGATCGTTTGTTTGTTGTTCTATGACTGTTCCTCACATCCACAGATTTTTATCACCATCGGACAATTCCTTCCTTGTGCATCTTTTTCTCTGTTACACAGTGTATTGTACAGTATACTGATAAGCCCTAAGATTCCATCTTCATTAAACCGCAACGAAAATTATATATAATTAGCTGTTAAGCCGTAAGAAAATGCATACTTTAGAAAATGGTGTCGCAAAATACTAGGTGGTCCATTAGGGGTTGTTACTGCCACAGTGTTCATAATGTTGTTGGAAATCCAAAATTTTTCACATATACTGTACTTGCACAAATTGTACATCAGCATACGGCCACTTCGCATATTTCAATAAGGAAATATATTTGTAGTCCTTTATATGTAGATGCGAAATTATAAAAAGAAAATATTCCGCTGTTTGGAAACCTAGAACTTACGATCAAAAATTTAACAATAACTATATTTTTTAAACATTACACGCAACAAAATGTATATATTTTGCATGTATCATCATCATCATGAATAATAACATTAAAGATTAGAGTTACGCTCCACTGTTTTCTCTCGAGCATGCCTATAACTTCCAAAGTTACAACTTCTGCAAGCCTGCTTTGCGAAGCCTAGCAAGTTGAATGTACTGGGCCGCCAGCCCAGCCATTTGCGGGTGGGCTCACTGAATGTATTCCTTTGTACTCTTGTTTCCATTCAAGTAAAAACTTGATACGTGAATCAATATCAGGCCACAAAAGATGCGAAATGACGCGTGCCCTTTCGTAGAATGAAACCGGGGTAATGCGTCCACCAGGGGAGATAGATTGTGTACCACATTGTAAGCCTTACTAGGTCACTCTTACAATAGAGGATGCAATTGAGGAAGTTAACTGGAATTTGCATTTAGCCAAGGAATTTACAATCATTTTGAAGTCCTATTAATTTGTCGTTGTCACAGTAAATATATAGGACATCGTGGTAATTATCCCAATGTACTGAGATGTGTATGGAGCTTGTATGATAACCTGTGTATTATTGCGGAAGAGTCTGTACGTTCGTTGTGTTGTTTCATGTGGTGGTTTGAACATCGTGATCGTTTCAGCTCCGTGTACTTGGATAGCCTATGAGTAGAATTTATTTGATAACCTGTATTATTGTGGTGTCCGTACTAGTGCGTGTATTTGTAATTTAGGCTAGGATTGGGAAGTGGTCGACCGTGGCATTAAGGTAGGAATCATCCCAGCATTTGTCTGAAGTAGAAGTACAAAGCCATGGGAAACCACTTCCAGGAAGGCTGAGATGGGGTTCAAACCCACCGCTGTATGCCGTTCCAACCCTCAGACAATAATTAAATTTCTTGGCAGAGCCAGGAATCGAAACCAGATTCTTTAGGACCGAGGTCTCAATACGTGCACCCAAACCACAGAATGCGATTAACAGTTCATTCTTGAAGATCAGAAACATCCCATAACATAAGCTATTTCAGAGACGCTACAATCCTTCACCTGGTGTCCTATTCTAATTCTGGTTGTAACTCAAATAACCCCCTGGGAAGAGTAAGTCGATTTTTGATCGGATGACAGCATATTCTATCAGGGATATAGTGGATGTCCTGATGAAAATTTTAACTTCAGTGGGCACCTATATGTCGTATATTTATCAGTGATTCGCGGACGTAATGCCGCGTAGACTCACTAGTGTTGATCGCTACGGAGAATTACCATTAAAGTTGGATGTGTCGTGTTGCTTGTGCAACGATCCTGGCAACAATGGACAAATGAACATTTTCACAGAAGAGATGAGGTTCTGGACGTCCACGCTGCATGAATGCCCGCTATGATCCTGCTAAAATCGTCCTATAGTACTGCCACGAGATGATGCGGCTACAGAAGTGTCATCAAGAGAGATGTTTAAAACCGACTATGGGCACGCACAACCTGCAGCCCGCCTGCCAATCACGCCCCAGCATCGAGTTACACAGCTCGATGTGTGCTATCAGAGGAGCGTCTAGAGCAGGCTGTTCCAAATCCACGAGTTTGAGTATGCGTACACGCGAGTACTTAGCAGTAATGCTCGGAGCACGGTTGGGGAGGGACTGGGGGTGATAGCCAACACATCACTGGGCGAAGGTCATAGTACAAGTCCATGCGCTTCCTGCCAATCTTGATGTACTAGGTATTCACCGCACAGTGGCGGCAACCCCCCACAGCAGAGCTGTATTGCATGTTGCAGGTTTACTCACGGAAGGCGGCGAGTACTCGGCAGCTCACAGACGAGCTGCTCGGCTGGAAGAGCCTGGTCTAGAAGATGAATGCTGCACCGTGGTGTTTAGCGATGGAAAAAGTTGCTGCAAGTGATAATGACATAGAATTGGTGACAGCCATTTAGTCGAGTGCATTCATCCAAGACTGACCGGGCTCACCCCAGGAGCACAGACTGAGCAGTTTCAGCAATACTGAAGCTCTTGGTCTAAAAGGCAATAATGATCATTTTCTGCGACTGTTTGTAATCGGCCAATTTACGGGGCAATCGAGCACCCAATACGCTACACACCGCCACCGACTTGGTGGCAATAGTAATGTGCCTCATGAGTAAGCCAGTGCACTGTTCTGAGAAAGCATTGTAATTCCTGCCACTGCACAGCCGGACGTAACACGGTGAATGCTTGAATTCAGTACCATGAACCCGTGTGTTGTTGCTGAGCTCACTTGCACTTTGTGTGACAATACATCACCAGCTTCCATCCGTATAATCCAGTAATCTCTTGCTGTCATAGGAGGAGCGTGCAAGAGATAGGCTACTCATACTACTGTACAGGGTGTCATTTATGTACTTGAGTACCCTTAAGGGGCGTGTAGGGGATGGGTATAGGATCAATTTGAGATAGGGAACCTGGGGTCGTAACGGCCTCCTAACTCCAGAAAACAGGTTTATTTCAGGCCCTCCGCCACTGTAAAGTTTTCAAGCGCGCCAGGTGTTACTCTGAGGTCAGGCTTCTTTCGCCGTCAACCGTCTTGACGCTACCACCGCTCAACGCTGCGTTAGCCGAGAGAATAGCGGCGAGGCGCGGTGCCACGGTGGTCGGGTTCGTTTCTCTTGGGGTGCCATGGCTTCATTATTTTTTCTTTATTCTTTTTTAGAGGGGAAGGAGGTGGCGTAGTCACAGTGCGTGTTTATTCTGTGTTGATTTTTTGAAACTAACGTTGATTCTGTAAATTAATTGCCTTTTGATTATTAGTATCAATAAATTATGTGTGTTTCTGTAGTAGTTACAGACGAAGGAACTATCGATTGGCAAGAGGAGTGCAGCTTTATTTAGTACAAACTTCGTAAGCTTACCTAGAACTCTTGAAACCAATGTAATTCAGTAAAGAAATGTTCTTCACTTGTCATCAAAATGTAACGAAAAACAAATTAAAGCTGAACAACCAAACGCACTCCATCCAAAAATGGCTTTCAGCAAATTTGAAAACAGGAAATTAAAGCTTAACAACAAACATAATAATTAGTCAAAAATAAAAATGTCTTTATTGGCCATCAAAAACGAAAACATAACTAAAAGTTAAACTTATTTTCTGGGGTTAAGAGGCCGTTACGACCCCAGGTTCCCTATCACAAATTGATCCTATACCCATCCCCGACACGTCACTTAAGGGTACTCAAGTACTGTACATAAATGACACTCTGTATACAGTTGTTGTTGTTTCAGTTGAGGGACTTGGCCTTCGTGGCTATTTATCCCCGTTGATTTAGGTGTGAGTGCATAGAATTTGTCTGATAATCTGCGTTATTGTGGTATCTGCAGTAGCGTATGCATTTGTAATTAAGGTGATGATTTGGGAAGGAGGCGGCCGTGGTCTTACGCGAGGAACCATCCCATTGTTTGCTTGGAATAGAAGAGGGAACACTGATTCATTTAGGGGCTTTGCGACATTGTCGTCATGTAGCACTGTGTAATTAGATATGAACGGAATTTGCTTTGTTACATGCGTCATTGTGGTATCTGTGGTTGTGTGTGTATATTTAATTCAGGCTTGGGTTGGCAAAGAGACAACCGTGGCTTTAAATGAGGAACCGACTTGGTATTTGCCTGAAGTAGAAGTTGGAAACCATGGAAAACCATTTCTATGATGGCTGAAGTGAGAATCTAGCCCATTTCTTCTCATTTCCGCACCACGAGTCGTTGACTGTTACCCATTCCAACTTAGACCTGAATTAAGTAGATGGTTATTACAAATGATTGGAGCGTTTTCAATAATTCACTGTGACTATGTTGTTTGAGATAGCAACACAAAATTTTACAGTCATATAGAAAAACTCAAAGTGTTTTTGACAGATATTTTACATTTCATTTATGCTACATGTGTGCTTCAATACTGATTCTGAAAATATCAAGTCTACAGTCAACTATTCCCGCACTTGATGTAACAAGTTCCAATCAATCTGTTGAAAGGCATTGTTAATGCAAGTTCGCAGTTTTGTTAGGTCTGCTAGTAATAGATTGGTACAAGCACTGACCCATTCACATAACCCCACACAAAAAAAAAAAATCACACGAAGTTAGGTCAGGGGAGAGAGGAGGGCATGCCAGGAAGTTCTGATCAGCAGCCCCACCTCGACCGATCTATCGGTTTCCCAAACTTGTGTCTAAGAATTCACCAACATCGGAATGGAGGTGCGATGGAGCACCATCCTGTTGGTAAAAGAAAGCCAAATTTTGCTATGTAACCGCTGGTGCTGCGCTCTATCAGCAGCTGCAAGAAAACAAAACTTTTTTTTCTCTATCTGACTGTGCTGCTATAGTCGCAGTGACTTAATTTAATCGCTCCAATCATTTGTATATTGGCACAGCCAGTAATTGAACCTTGACCCCAGGGATGACAGACAAGAATGTCAGGGACTACATTATGATGTGGTCGCAGTGTAGTCTCTCTGAAGGATGAATTACGTGTCTTTAAATGCCAGTAACCTGCTGTACACATCAGATAAAGTCACTAAAAATCTGGAAGATATCATGTGTAAAAGAAACCACACTTTTATTATTTATTTGCTGGCCATAATAATTGCTGTAATTAACTACACTGGCAAAGCACGGATGTTCTGGTAATTGCACTCACCCCTGAGTCGTTGATGGTGGGAGCGAAACTCTTGACGAGTCCCCAAAGGATGACGATCAGCACAGGAGTACCTGGAACAAGAGATCGAGTGTTTCAGCTTCGACAACATGTGTCATCAATTAAGTTTAACTTTTTGATGCGTAACATCTTTCCGCTCGGTTGCTGGATAGTTTTGTGAGAGTGATTTTGAAAATTGGGGACGGAAGTGGATCGAAACGATCGAGCTGGCAGTGGTGGATCAAACGGAAGTATGCATTGCCCGCTCGATCGATCAAACGGAAGTGTACTGGCTGGCAGTGGTGGACAACGGAAGTATGCACTGCCCGCTCGATCGATCAAACGGAAGTGTACTAGCTGGCAGTGGTGGACAACGGAAGTATGCACTGCTCGTTCGATCGATCGAATGGAAGTGTGCCCTAGCTGGCAGTGGTGGATCGAACGGAAGTATAAGACGCACTGCCAATTCGATCGATCGATCCAGCTGGCACTGGTAAGAGAAACAATCAGCGCGCGGTGTCGAAAATTGATACCATGACGCACTCTCGGCCATGTGAAATGTATATGACATAGTGAACGGAAAACGCTCATGCGAACCCTGGTGTCAAGTGATTTAAACAAATGACATGGTACATGTTCGAAGTCTTCGTATCAGTATTTTTAAATGGTAAAATGCCTTAATATCAAACATTGTAAGTAGTCGGCATTGCATTGGCACAAGGCATTTCAAACTCAATGTCACTCAGGTACATTATCGAAACAAGCAAAATATAAATTAAACTTAATTCCGTAATGCAGTATTATTGGAACGTGGAAATAAGTCACCATCTTGTGCACAATATTTGCGTAGTCGAAATAGCCGTGGGGCTATTGCGTATGACTGTGAATCTAGAGATCTTGGGTTCGAATCCTGGGCGGGGTAGACATTCTTGCTACCAGATTATCATTTTAAGCGATATATATCATATCAATATGACTCATTTTAACAGAATCCATATGAAATTAGGTGTTGGTCTGTGAATCAAGAGGACCTGTTTATAAGGAATTTAAGATTATGAGCGGTGTCGCGTCTATTAATCTAGTTGATCCATATCGTATTCTTTATTTAGGCTAGTGCTGGTGGAAGCTACATCTAATAAAATGAGTTCCGTATTATAAACTACAATATCTGTAAAACACTCCATTTTACAATAGATTAATATTTGTGCCAATAATACTATAAAATACCGGTGAATCAATAATTTCACGTGAGGTTTCGTCTATGTCAGATGCTGTATGCCTCTCACCAAGGCGGTCCGGGTTCGATTCCCGGTCAATGCATGTGAGATTTTCGAAGTGAAATGCCATGTCCCGTGGTTCGGATTCCACGTAAAAAGGAGGTCCCGTGGCTCATAATCACAAGATTCACGGTCACGTAAAACTACAATCTTCCTTTTTCTATGTCAGATGTTACACATCATATGCGACTACTGTAAGGATGGTAATTTTTATTTTAAACAAAATAGAGAACACATTGTCACTATTGTGGTATGAACAGTTCACAATGGGTGCCAATGGCGTCCTGGAACAATATAGTCAGAAATGCTTCTAACGCAATGAAAACAACCATTGACAATGCCGTGACAATAAATTAAGTACTTGACAATCTTCAAATACTTTCGTATTTTTAGCCTATTTTTATTTATAAAAAAAATAGGCTTATGAGATCACCTTTTGTAAGTGTGTGTATCAATGTGTGTGTGTGTGTAACCCCCTAATAAAATCTAAACGGCAGGAGTGATTTCAATGAACCTCGGTAAGTTCATGGTACTATTTTGTCCAACCCTGACCGTACCCTCAAATTTTATAACGTCTCATGAATCCAACATGGCGGCTGTGATAAATATTTTACCGGCATTTGATATCTCCGAAACTACAGTATACTGATATCACCCTGAAATAATGTACGGTGATAAAGGGCACTACTACAAGTTTACATACAGTAAGTTATGTGACTTTCAGAAACCTGTTAACTACAAAACGAACATGGCGGCCAAGCGAAGTTGAAACAAAGAAATAGACTTTTCACGCGATTTAATCATCCGATCGCAGTGAAACATGGCACAGCAAATGTTTATACACATTTTAATGCACTGACATCCAATTTGTTACAATTGTTTACATAACCTCAAGATGGTGGCAGTGCGAAATTTTAAAATTAAGATTTCATTTCTTGAGTCCTAATGATGTGATCGAAGTCATCGTTTGAATAATGAACCTATGTAAAAATCGTCATCTAATAGCACATAGCTCTATGGCCTACATATATAAAAATCCTACATGACAACCATCCGAAATTTTTAGACGGTTCTCAATATCTACTAATCAATGGCAGCAATCAAACTGAAATTTTGTATGTTGATAAAGGCTATGAACATATGTTCACCTATGAGACTTTCAATAACCTTAGAAGCATGAATTGAACATGGCGGCGACGCGAAATTTTAATATTTTAAAGGAGGTTTCTCGCGATTTAACCATCCGAGTGCAGTGAAACATGGTACGGTAATTGATTTTACAAATTTCAATATTTATTTCTATTGTTTTCATAACCACAAGATGGCAGCTGTGCGAAATTTTAAAATCTCGTTTTTATTTCTTGTGGCCTAATCAGGCGATTGAAGTTTGAATAATACACCTTCGCAATTATCTTCATGTAATAGTACATAACTCTATGGCCTACATATATATATGTAAATCCAACTTGGCGACCAACCGAAATATTTAAACGGTTCTCAATATCCTCGAATCTATTCAATTATTCAAACTAAAATTTTGTACGTTGAGAGAGGCAATTAACATAAGTAGGATATACGAAAATAGGCCATTTAGTTCTTCACGGAACTACTTGTTAATTGTAAATTTGTTTGCATTTTGTTATAAAATTTACAACATCCCCGAAGAGGATATGTTTTCACAGTGGAAGGGATTTTCAGAACGTACCAATAGTAGCTAAGCCATTCATTCAACAAAACAAGTTGCATCCCAACTTCAAATACCCAAGGTCACTGCAGACATCCTTCTGTCTTCATTCATAATTTAGCAACCAGCAAAGGTAAAGTAATTGAGAAACTGTACCGAAATAAATGGTCCATATTTCTGCTTTGGTTAAAAGTGAACCCCTGGCATTATACAGCCCATGAAGGGCCTAGGCCGACCAAGCGACCGCTGCCCAGCCATTTGGCCGGCAGATATTGGGGTGACGCGTGATCAGCGCATCGGGTCCCCTCGGCCGTTAATCTTGGCTTTCGTGATGGGGGCGCTACCTCACTGTCAGACAGCTACTCAATTGTCCTCACGATGCTGAGTGCACCCCGTTCCAACCCTCACGTCAGTTTTAAAATCCCTGACGGAGCCGGGAATCGAACCCGGGGCCTCCGGGTAAGAGGCAGGCGCGCTACCCCAACACCACAGGGCCAGATCTGCTTTGGTTATTTACACGAGTATCCTCCCATACAATTCAGTCTGCTACCGAGAGTATCGAAGTACCTACTTTCCCTCGAATATGAAGGCTGCTTTCCGATGTGCCGTGATTTATGCAGTGATATACTCATAACTAGGGTTCGGAAGTTTAATACCTAAAGAAGAACAAAATATGCAAGCAAATATGCCCTAAAACACGCTAAATATGACCTAAAAACCATAAAATATGACCTAAAAATCTATGAAATATGACATGAATTTTTGGGATAGGTAGAGTATCACTAACATACAGTAAACGTCTTAAGTGCCTAAACGTGATCAGCGATAATACACCAGACACATTTAATCATACAGACTGACAGAGAGCTACAGTACATTAAACTTTTCAACATTCATTCTGAGATGCAGTTCTTGCTCGGTTTTCCTAAAAGAAAGAAAAAAAAACGAAGTACTAGCAAGCTTTATGATAGGCCTACCTGTCGGCGTAAGTTAAGAGACACTGCCTAACTGGAAGTTTATCGAGTTCATTATCGTACATACCAGCAATGCACATCAAGACGATGTGCATTCTCACGCTGTCGAAAAGAAATCTCCTTCTACTACACTGTTCAGAAATCCTGTGTTTGAAACTCGCCCCAGATAACACGTACCTTGTTAACGACGCCTCAATTTAAACAAAAATGCTGAAATTATAACCAAATATGACCTTATATCACTAAAATATGACCAAATATGACGAAAACAATAAAAATGGCCGAAATATGCATTTATAGGCAACATCAAATTGCTTTAAACGTTGTCAGGGACCCGTCATTCAAACATATTTTTCAGATTTCGGGTAAAATGAGCTCAGGAGAAAAATATGACTTTTCTTAACATCCGAACCTTGCTCATTACGTATCTGAGACTCTATTATGACATTACAATGCTTTCTCAACACTGAAATAATCTCTGCTGTGCTTCCTATTTTAATTTATTTTCCTTCTTTCTTTCTTTCTTTCTTTCTTTCTTTCTTTCTTTCTCTCGTTTGTCCGCCTCGTGGCGTAGTGGCTAGCATGCTTGGCTGTCACCACGGAGGAGGCTCGGGTTTGATTCTGAGTGCTGGAACGGGGTACACTGAGCCTCGTGAGACAAAACTGAGAAGAGGTGAGTTCGAGTCGTACCTCAGCCATCCTGGGAGAGGTTGTCCGTGGTTTCTTACTTCTACTCCAGGCAAATGCCCTGATAGTTCCCAAATTAAGGCCATGGCCACCTCCTTCCCAATTCTCATCTGAATTACAAATACCGACACTAATTCTGTCATGACAATAACACAGGTTATCAGAAAATTCCACTCACACCCAAGTACACGATGTTTTAAAGCCCCTAAATCAAAACAACATACTTTACTTTTGCATGCATCCCGATCTTGTTAATAATATGCATTTTATGTTATTAATACGTACTATTAATCAAGGGTATATCATCCCTGGTTATGTGTCAATTCATGATAGCATCCCAAGGTCGCTTGTTGCAGTAATTCCATACACAGTCCACCTGCAATATTTGTCTGTCGTGTTGCGTTATCAACTGGGAAACACAACACTCCCGTTACTGATTGGGAATATTAATTTTCCTGTAATCTGAAAGTTAAATAAAAGCATGTTAAACCTGATAAGCCTTTGAATGCTCGTTCCCCTCTCAATTCAATATTAACAATGGTAAAGTCATTCATGGATGTTGCACGCATACAAATTCACATTTTTAAGCTCTAAAGAGGAATTTGCTACAGTCATATCAGTATTCTATGACCACGAATGTTCCCTGCTGGCGTGCGCTCTCCTGATCTGGTTGTCTGATATCACATCAAAGGTAGATTCCTCGGTGAATAGTTAGTAGAGTGACCCGGGTCACGTATTCGATTCTCGGCCCAATGAGTAAGGATTTTGAAGGGCAGGGCACCGTTTCATATATATCTATAATAATGAAAATCCACAACCTGCTTCCAGTCTCCGACCGGGTCAGGAATGGAATGAATGAAGCCCCCATCTAGCGGCGAGGATACGAACTGTGCCGGCTGCCGAGGCCTGACGCACTCCTCTGGGACAATGATTAAATGAATGACAGATGAAATGAAATGATAGTGGAGAGTGTTGCTGGAATGAAATGTTGACAGGGAAAACCGGAGTACCCGGAGAAAAACCTGTCTGCCTCCGTTCTGTCCAGCACAGATCTCACATGGAGTGACCGGGATTTGAACCACGGACCCAGCGGTGAGAGGCCGGCGTGCTGCCGCCTAAGCCACGGAGGCTTACATCTATAATAATATATTATTCAATTTGACCGTCTCCTGCCAATGGTTAAAATTCCGTTTGTGATATTGTTACTGAGAGTTACAAACACTATATTTAGAAGTCTTGTCATCAAATCCATTTCAGATTCAATTCGCCTCATTGTGTTTCGCTCGTATTTGGCAACAATTTTTAATCGCACAGCAATTGTCGACATTATGTAATATGAAAAGAAGTCCTTTTTATACTACTCATAATAATTTATGTCTAAGGTTAACACTTCCTTCGTAACAGTCCGTGAATCACGTAAAGCTATTGGAAGAAATGTATTAGTTTGTAGAATTTAGTAACACTTACCATGCTGATGCCTTAAATGTTGTTCCACTCCCGTGCGCTGGCTGATTTCCAGAATTTATGGCTATGTTCAGAATGGCACAAACTGAATGTGGTTTGAGTTACAAATAAATTGAAAAGTCCGTTCGATTTCCGAACCCTTACACTACAAATTTAATAAAAATCCGATACGATTGAATATAAAATTATAATGTAAAAAAAAAATGCCGTAGACAGCTGTTGCGCGCGCTCTCGTCCTGGAACGAGCGGGCGCGCTGGCCGAAGTAGAAGGTAGAACTGTCTCTTCGGTTGCGTCAGATTCAGAATCTGTAATGCGAATTATAACCCCAAATATACTAGTCATAGAATAAACTCAACTTTTTTCGAGATAAAAATCTGTCCACAAAGAATGAAAACAAAGAAAAGGAAAACAGATTTGACCTACTTGAACGTGCATCGCTTGCCTTCGAACAGATCGATATTCTTCCGCTGAACAGTGACGTGGTGCTATCTAGCGATAGTATGTGCAACTTCATGCTTACTGGCACCCACACGCGAGTGCTAGAGCTGTAATATTACGTTTGTCTCCAACACAAAGCGCGACAAATCGATCAACGTAATATTACGTTCGCCGCAGTTTTAAAAAGCTACCTTCGAACGTAATATTTCGGCGCCCACGCTCTAAGTGTTTTAAAATAAAGAGAATGTGCGTCCTCAAACTTTTCGTGCAGCAGATATTCTCACATTAAAATGTGAGGAATTGAGAGTGATATCTTCTGTAATGTTTGTAGATAAAGTTCTGTTCTGTTTCCTCACCACTTTGCTGTATTTTAGCCCGCTTCACTCAGTACATTCATCATCCCGTCCCTCACCTCCTGTTTATTGCATTAGCGTGAGGGTGATAAGAACTAGTTCAACCTTTTAACGAAGTAAATGAATATTGAAACCTGAATGCATAGTATTTCTGAAGTATGTCAGCTGGTCTAATTTGCAGAGAGAGCCACACATGACATATTGCGAGTTCACTTGTGCTTTTTATTCTTATTTGAAGGCCAGTGTATGTACCTGACTGGTTAAAAGCATTTTAAGGGCCTGCTCATGTCAAGCAATGATGCCGTGTCCAGTTTGAATTCCTCCGGGGAAGATAGAGTTGCATTTTGTAACATTTCAGTCTTATTATTTAACTCCAATTAACAGGTAAATGTTATTCCTTCGTACAGGCACTAGTGACTGAAAGGTATCGAAGTATAAAGGCTAGTTCAAGTGTAAGTGTACAAAACCATCAGGAGTATAGCCTAATCGATTGTTATCGATAAGCAAGAAATACGATTAACGGGTGAGTTAGCCGTGCTAGTTGCGGCGTGGCTGCAGGAAGTCGCTCACATCCGGGAGGTGAGGAAGTTGAAATCCCCCCACCGGCAACCTTGAAGATGGTCTTCTGTGGTTTCCCACCTTCCTTCCAGGCAAATACCGGGGTTGGTCCCTAACTATAGGCCACAGTCGTTGCCTTCCAATTCCTCGTCCTGATATTCACACTTTCCTCCCCAGACAACACTCCACACGTGACGGTACTTGTAGCTCACCCCATGGGTGTCCGCATAGAAGCAGCTACAAACTCTGGCGAGCCGAACATGTCCTCGGACACTCCCGGCACTAAAAGCCATACGTTGAAAAAAAAAACACTTTCTCCTTTCAAAACTCTCAGAAAAAAAAGTGATGGATGATATTAACTCACCTTCAAATTTAATTACGTCTTACCAATCCAATATGGCGGCTGTGCGGAATATTTCACCGGCATTCAATATCTCCGAAACTATAACTGATATCAACCTGAAATTTTGTACGGTCATAAAGGGCAGTACTAGAAAGTCACTTGTGTGACCTTCATAAACTTGTTAAGTACAAAACGAACATGGCGGCCAATTGAAGTTGAAACTTTTAAATAGACTTTTCTTGCGATTTAGACCATCCCAGCGCAGTGAAACATGGTTACAGCAAATATTTATACACACTGTAATGCACTGATATCTAATTGAGTTCAATTGTTTACATAACCTGAAGATGGTGTCTGTGCGAAATTTTAATATGAAGTTTTTATTTCTTGTGTCCGAATCATGCGATCTAAGTCAACGTCTGAATAATATATCTAAGCAATAATAGTCATCTAATAGTACATAACTCTATGGCCTACAAATATGGAAATCCCACATGGCGACCATTCGATATATTTAGACGGTTCTCAATATCTACGAATCTATTACAGCAATCAAACTGAAATTGTGTATGTTGATAGAGACATAGGTAGGACATATGAAAATAAGCCATACATTTTTTCACGGAACTGCTTGTTATTTGATTGCTTTTTAAAACGAATTATTCAAAAGCTAACCATGTCACGATTATACACATAGGTTGGGATGCGATCATGCTTCCCCATCCCCAATTCGCAATCTAGTTATAGGTGGCAAGCAAAATAGTAAACAACGCCTGGGTAGTTTCACATCACGACAACTGCTCAAATAATGGAAGAAAATTATGTAAATTTATTGACCTTTACCCACATGATGTAACTAAAGAAAACATCAATGCAAGAATTCCTTTCATGATAGGATTTATTTTCCACTCATCAGTCACATATACGCTTGTTAATATCAACTTACAATCTGAAGTTTAATAAGAATTAGTCACCGTTTTCACATTGGTGTAACGATAGGGATTCAGTGATCATCAACCCCAGAGTTTACTGTGCGAATAAGTTGATAACGTATGGTTTATGGCATTATTCTACAGTAGTATGTATAGGCTACTACCGATTGCGGTAGCTGCGCTCCCTAAGGGCAGCGCAATGCCATCTGTGGGCTCGGGAGATAAGCGGGACCGAGTCCCACCGTCGACTGTCCTTGAAATGGCTTTTCGTGGTTTCAGGTAAATGCCGGGATAGTACCTTCTAACAGGTCACACTCAATTCCTTTCAACGCCTTGCCCTGGTTCATTCATATTCATTCATTTCATCTCTCATGAGAGTGGCGTTGGGAAGGGCATCCGGCCGTTAAAACCACCCGTCACATAGAAATGTATCGCATCTCATTCCCGACCCTGATGAAAAGGGAGTAATATGAGATTGTTGTATGGATTCTAAAATTTAAGGGAAATTCTTTCTGGACTTTCAAATCAATAACTATAATTCAATACATCACAGTGACACAGGTTACCAGACAAATTCTACACGCAACCAAGTACACGGGGCTACATGACCATGATGTCACAAAGCCACTAAAGAATCGATAACAAGGACCTCAGTAGATTCGTTGGCCATTTTGGGGCTAGATATCTCCAGAGATCTTCCACTCAGCCTCGTGAAGCAAATCTGAGGGGAGATGGGTTCGATTCCTACCTCAGCCACCCTGGAAGTGGTTTTCCGTAGTTTCTCACTTCTGCTCCAGGCGAATGCCGGGATGGCGCCTAACTTAAGGCCATGGCTGCCTCCTTCCCAATCCTCATCTCAATTACAAAATACACGCACTGATACAGCCATCACAATAACCAGGTTATCAGACAAATGACACAACCACTCAAGCACACGGGACTAACTGACCACGATTTCGCAAATCAACGATAAATATACTAAAATTTATTGGCAGAGCCAGAAATCGAACCTGGACTTTCGTGGTGACAGCCAACGCAACGTGGCTGACCCATTTGATTTGGGCTTACCGTAAATGTCGTATAGATACTGAACCCATGTGCCATCAGGTCCATGGATGGTCGAATCCATGCATTTGAGGAAGAAATCAAAGAAACGTACAGTTTCTAATGTACTTTAAAGAAAGATCAAGCTAGGAGGCCAGTATAAGGTTGTGCAACTAGCGAGGACCAGGTGTTCGAGAGGATGATATCATCCCTCTTGACATTCAGAAGGGAGCGAGTCACGAGTATTAATAACCGAGTGGAAATTTCCCAGGATTAGACAAGGAGGCCTGAATCGGAATTCGAGCTGACGTTGCTGGAAAATGACAACACCGCTTATGCGCCAGGAGAGGAATAATTAAATTTAACCCGTTTACAAGTATAATAATGAGTAAACAAGTACAGTACAGTGAATCATTTTGAATGAGAGATTTTTCAGTAAAGAGAAACCATTTAATAATTGCGCAGGAAAAAACTGCCAACGCAAGACGACGTCATTGGGGAAATACCAAGGCCTGTGTGGAGGGGAGAGAGCAAAAGAAATGCAACACCCACACATCTGAGGACGAGAAATTAATTAATATCTCCAAATTGCACGATCGATTCTTAGGTGCAATAAGATTATTTGACATTGAGAAGACGAGCTTTCGGAAGGTATAATTTTTACAATTGTGGCACCATTATTTTAGAAGTTGACCACAGAAAAGGCTAGAGTCTTATTTTTTTGTAGTGAAATAGTATAAAGCTTTGGGCTACATCAAACACCGAATGCAGTTATTCTGGCAACCCGTGAGGGTGTTACTACGCATGCAGTTCCGACAGCCCGTGAGGGGCATAATCACGCATCACGCAGTACAAGTCCGTCCAGGGGGACGTAACGCTGGATCATCAGCACATGCAGTTTCAAACGGCCTGAGGGCACGTCACTAAGCTACATCAAACACCGAATGCAGTTCGACAGTCCGTGAGGGGCGTAACTCTGCGTCACATCGAAGACAGTTACCAGTACTCCTTGAGGGGAGAAACGCTGTGTTACACCGCAGAAGTAATATCCGATAGCCATAGGCGTCGCAGTATTGAAGACTTGCTTGCCTCCATAAGGAGTGGTCAAGAAGAAATTTAAAGTATCGCCGTATTGAAAGAGTAGGAAAATCCTAGTTACAGGATTTAGGCCCGACTGTATACAAGTTATAGTGAAAGTTCGTAAGATATAGTCAGAGCAGGCCGCGAACGTCGGACTTAAAGGCGATAGGTCGTTAAATAGACGAACGAATATATCATAACGTACGGAAGTACCGTACCAGAAAGATAAACTGTTATTTAAATTAAAGAACCCAAAAAGGGAAGAACAGAATAAGGTTCGGAACGTACATCAGAAACGTAGGAGTGCTAGAACCGATCAAATAAAGAAGATCGGAGAATATAAACATTATCTCCAGAAAGCAGGCGAACTATTCTAAAAATACTAGACTCGAGAAGTACTAGTTGCTATAAACTAAATCTATAGGTCATTGAGGAGACCTCGATCCGAATAGACTTTCGCTAGGATCGATAGACAGATCTACAAAGAAGCCGTTCAAGCTAGATAAATAGCCGGTCATCCAGGATAGGAGTAGAAGAATTTGGATTCCAGGGAACAGTAGATGTTTCGAGACTTTCGTATTCTGCAGGATAGGAAGCCGACATCGAATAAATTTCACCCTTGGAAACGGGAAATTAAGAAGGTCACGTGTGATAGGCTCAGAAATACGGCCTAGTGATCAAGAATTGTGAAGTGTAAATTTATCAAGATTGTGTGTTAAATTAATATTTTTAGTGTTTATTATGTGTTCAAAAGGGACACATCAGTGTATAAAAATGTCGTCAATGTTAAGTGTTTTAAATATATGTCAAAAAGTGTTTATACATAAGATGAATTCCTTTAATATGGAGTAAAAAGTTCAAAGTGGGCCCAAAATGAAGCACCGCACAAGAATAAAGATCATGGGACGATCTTAAAAGACATGTGAGTACTAAATTTCATTCTATTTTGGTGTCAGAAATTGGTTGTGTACAAATCCACCGGAGTTTTTGAGTAAAAGGGATGTGTTTTAATAAATAAATACTGAATAAGCAAGAACGCGGTCTGAACAATAATAGAAAATTTGAGAAATTATAAATGATTATGTAAAGAATAAATCCCATAGAGGAAATAAGTGAATAAAATGTTAATGTATTTAACAAATGTCGTAAGAGCAAGCGAAATATCAATGATTATCATGAAAGATATTTAAATAAAGTAAATTTGAGATATGAAAGAAATAGCTTTTGAGCTTGTGTAAAGAATAAAGATAATAATAATAATGAAATATGGAAATATTAAATAAAGATCAAATAAATTGATGTGAACATAAGAGCGTTAAAGCCTTAATGTATGTGTAAGATATGATGTTTAAGAGAATGTTTTTAAAGGGAGCGATTTATCGGCAACGGAAAAGATTAATATAAGAATTAAAATAATATGAATTGTTACTAATGAGATTTATCAGTTCTTGGTAAGACATTTCGGCTTAAAATAATGCATAGCGCAAAAGAGCGCAAATAATATTAAAATGTCACGCTAGGAACGCGTAGAGGTTAAAATACTTGGTAAATTACTTATGGAGGGTAGTTGATTGCAGTGAATTGATAATTGTATAAGTCCTCTATTTGTGACGTAGTATCACGAGGCATTGTGTATGTATTTGAAAGGGAGCTAATATATGGTATTATTGAGCGTATGTCATATGGGCCACGGCCGACTTTAAATCGCATTTTGTATAAGTCCTCTGTAAGGGAATGGTTCCCGAGGCAAGTGAAGAGATTCGAACGCAGAATCTTCTTATGATAAAAGCCCCTTAATTCTTCGTCGTCGAATGTGTATTAATCTTCCCAATCAATGAGGACCCTCTCATAATTAATAAATGCCAAGGTTACGAAAGTGGTCTTTGAACCAAAGAATAGTTGTTTGAATGAATACGGTACAGTAAAAGCCCGGTCTCTCCCCAGAACTGAATATAATGTGAAGGTTTGTTTTGAAAGCCTTGGAAATAAGCTACTAACGTGGGTTAGACAGGGAATCGCCGTCACCCTCCGTGTCATAAATCGCGCCCGAGTAGAAGGGTCTAGCTCTCTTAGAGTGAGAGTGGGCGGAAACCGTCACGTAAGATGTTGTAAAGAGAAATGAATACACCAGGAGTGTTTAAAGTTGTTAACGACCCGGGCGTTGAACCGAGGTCCTTGTAGATTGATATTTTCGTTTGCCTGTTCAGATCGTAGTTTCTTATATGATAATGGTCTTATAAGACATAAGAGATAAATAACAATCCCTATTGTAGTGTTGGATAGACGTAGGATTCCACGAGTTAATTGAAGACAACTAAGTTTCGGGAGTAACTATAGTTTTTTTTGACTGTGTCAAGTATCTTCACGCTCTGGAGTACACAATTGATTTCCTGATTACCTTAATATATTTGTGAAAATAAAGAGAGATGATAACAACTGAATGTGTGGACATGCCCAAAATATTGAGTTAGATAATTAACATAAATTTTAAATGAAATTATACATTTTTTTTTTGAGAATTAAGAAAATATAAAAGATAGTATTTGAGGTGTACAAGAATGACACCATTATTATGTAAAGCATGGAGCCAAAAGAGCTCGGAGTTATATAAAACTTACAGTGATGCTTTATGGAAGTAAGACTAAGTAGGAATTGTTGGTTTATGTGGAAACCATATGTTTGAATACAATATTTGTTTTATTATATTTGTGATTCCTTGTTCATTTGGAGCAAGTAGATGATTATGGGTCAGTAATTAAATTGTTAAAGTGTTTGTAGCGCCATTAATTTTATTAATTAAATGTGTTTAAATAGGAGTTGATTTTGTTGTTATTTTTGCAAGTGTATCCTCTAATTAATCCAAAATATGTGAGTCACAGAGTGGGGAACTTACCGCTGCCCCGAAAATTCCGAATTGAGCTACGCTGGTATACTGTGATTGGCATATTTCTTGCTAAAAGGGTACAATACGAAATATCTGTCGCTTCACGAGAATGATTATGGATACTGTTGAGGATCATAGTATTGTACTCTTGCTGACAACTGAGATTAAAATACTGCTCAGGCTTTGCTCCTAGACATTATCTTAATTAGATGCCAGGCTGAAGTTAAATTCATTCCATTTTCATTTAGGACACATCTCTTCGCTTCACGTCTGACAGGTTTAGACTAAGCTCCTGAATCTACCACGGGCGACAGAAGCTTGACATCGTGAGATAATATCACAGGTCGTCACGAAGTAAAACATGTGATCTGCCACTAGTTGCTCATAATATACCGCATAGCCATACTGTGTACTCTTTAGCATGTGTGATCTGTGTACATCATCAGGCATCATTGTACTAAGCACTTTCTCGTTTTGTGGTAAGGCCATTGCTAGATTATTGTACCGCGCTCAAAGTAACGTATTCTGAATTGGGTGAAAACCGTATGATGATATTTTGAGGTTAGAAAATCTGGAAAAATAATACCAGTTCTAAACAAAAGAACATTCAGAAAAAAAATATTGGTTTATTGAGGAAAAATCAAATGCTCTAACGTCAGAGTGTTATCCTATTTAGTTAATTAAAATTAAAAACGAATTCTAGAAAAATTATCCCTACCAACTTATTTATCTTTTATTTGTATTTTAATGTATTATACTTATTTTTTTGGCTTACTAATATCTGATGAAATATATTAATATTATTAATATTATTATTATATAATATTTGCATATGGAGGTAATTCCCCGGTGGTAAATTGTACAAATACAGAAAATCACCAACGATAACATCAAACACAATATACACAATTCGCAATTTAGGAACTAGGCTATAGTAATTACATCGGAATATTTACACAAACTTTCAATCTTCTCTTAAACACATCAATATGTTTGGGGAAAGGCTCTAAGACTGAGGCAGGCAATGAGTTCCAATTATCAATACCACGGTTAATGAAAGAATATTTCCCATAATTTGTACGCTGTGGTCGGTCCTTGACTTTATGTGGATGATCTGCCCTGCTCAGGTAGGTGGGATTTCCCAGACGTTTGTTTACTTCTCCCCATGCTGGCCGATTAGTGTAAGTGGTTAACATTGTGAAGTTAGTTATTCTCAGTGGGTGAAAAAAAACGTAGAGTGTATGTGGTTGAAAATTAACTGAGATAAGTGCTCCTGAATAAATCAATGTTATTTTTTTGTGTGTATCTCTTTTTGTTGTTCTGTGATTTGTTTTAATTATCCAGATTTTCTAAAAAGGAAGGAAGGAAGCTTGTAGTTTAACGTGACCGTTAATCTCGAGATCATGAGCCACGGGACCTCCTTTTTACGTGGAATCCGAACCACAGGACATGGCATTTCAATCCAGATTTTCTAACATCAAAATATCATCATATGGTTATCACCCATCCTGGCGCAGTCAGCTGGCATTTGAGGGTGCGCAAATGTGAGGGAGCCGTGTCCGTAGATTTACTGGCACGTTAAAGATCCCCTTCGGGGCAAAATTCCGGCACCCCGGCAACTCTAAAAGCCAGTGTAGTTAAAAGGGACGTAAAACCAATAACATTATTATTGGTTATCACCCAGTACGTTGTCACGTTATAAGAATCTTAGTCTTCCCCCAGAGGCTCACATCTAGTGGGACGTGGGTTGGCGACCAAGGGACCCCAGCTGAGTCCGGAATTTCTTCCACTTACTTGTGCCGTGATCCTCTCTGTTGTCTCTCCTGTCGACCTCCCTTGGTCAACTCTTGTTCATTTCCGACCCCGACGGTATTAGGGTATCCTTGGTCTAGGGAGTCTTTCGCTTTCCTGCCTTAATTGGCCCTTGTCTCATCTTTCCTGATCCCTCATTCTTCAAGGGGTCCGACCCCTTGTTTTCTTTTCTTTGTATCTCCTGCCTTCTGCTCAAGGCCCTAAAGGAGGCAGGGTGTGTGTAGCCCCGCCACTACTGGTGCACCCTGGACTGTGCTACACCCTCAAGGGCTCACGTCTGGTGGGTTCGGGAGTTGCCAACCCCGAGGGCTTCCTGAGCTGGGTCCGATTTTTCTCCTTCTTCCATTGCCTTTGGGGCGGTCCCTCTTCTCTTTACCTTTCCTATCTGCCTTTCCTGGCTCTCCTTTCTTCCAAGTCCCTTAATTCTCATTCTTCGAGGGTTGAGGGCATTTCCTCTCCCCCTGTCTTTTGTTTTCCGTATTCTTATTAGCCTACTTTCGATTTTTGCAAAAAATGAAAGTAGACTTATGAGATCAACACAGGGCGAAAAAAGTGTGTCTGTCTGTGTGTGTGTATGTGTGTGTGTGAGTCTGTGTGTGTGTGTGTGTGTGAGTCTGTGTGTGTGTATGCGTGTGTGCGTGTCTGTGTGTGTGAGTGTGTGTACTCTGAAGGTCTGTCCCCCCCTATCAATTCGAACACGGTGAATGCGAATTGAACGAAATTTGGTGCTAAGGTAGCACTAGCAAAGGACACCTCAGTGTCATGTTTTATATCGCCGCCATCTTGACGGAAACGTAATGGCGGCCACACAAATGTTCAAAGCTTAAATCAAATTACGACTAACCTAATCATCCGATCTCTACCAAATTTTGCAACAACGTACCTTTATGGGGGGAGCATCCTTTGACCAAACCAATAGGCCATCAGCGTAATAGTTTGCGGATGGCGGCCATCTTTGTGTGAAAATCGATTCCCCCTATTAATTCGAACACGGTGCATCTGAATGGAACGAAATTTGGTACAGAGGTAGCACTAACAAAAGGCACCTCAGTGCCATGTTTTATATCGCCGCCATCTTGACGGAAACGTAATGGCGGCCACACAAATGTTCAAAGCTTAAATCAAATTACGACTAACCTAATCATCCGATCTCTACCAAATTTTGCAACAACGTACCTTTATGGGGGAAGCATCCTTTGACCAAACCAATAGGTCATCAGCGTAATAGTTTGCGGATGCGGCCATCTTTGTGTGAAAATCGATTCCCCCTATTAATTCGAACACGGTGCAACCGAATGGAACGAAATTTGGTACAGAGGTAGTACTAACAAAAGGCACCTCAGTGTCATGTTTTATATCGCCGCCATCTTGACGGAAACGTAATGGCGGCCACACAAATGTTCAAAGCTTAAATCAAATTACGATTAACCTAATCATCCGATCCCTACCAAATTTTGCAACAACATACCTTTATAGAGGAAGCATCCTTTGACCAAATGACTAGGTCATTAGCGTATTAGTTTGCGGATGGCGGCCATCTTTGTGTGAAAATAAATTCCCCCTATTAATTCAAACACGGTGAAACCGAATGGAACGATATTTGGTACAGAGGTAGCACTAGCAAAGGGCATCTCAGTGTCATGTTTTATATCGCCGCCATATTGACAGAAACGTAATGGCGGCCACACAAATGTTCAAAGCTTAAGTTAAATTACGAGTAACATAACCATCCGATCTCTACCAAACTTTGCAACAACATTCCTTTATGGAGGGAGCATCCTTTGATCAATCTAATAGGTTATTAGCCTAATAGTTTGCGGATGGCGGCCATCTTTATGTCAAAATTGATTCCCCCTATTAATTCGAACACGGTGGAACCGTATGAACGAAATTTGGTACAGAGGTAGCACTAGCAAAGGGCACCTCAGTGTCATGTTTTATATCGCCACCATCTTGACAGAAACGTAATGGCGGCCACACAAATGTTCAAAGCTCAAGTTAAATTACGACTAACATAACCATCCGATCTCTACCAAACTTTGCAACAACATTCCTTTATGGAGGAAGCATCCTTTGACCAATCTAATAGGTTATTAGCCTAATAGTTTGCGGGTGGCGGCCATCTTTATGTCAAAATTGATTCCCCCTATTAATTCGAACACGGTGGAACCGAATGGAACGAAATTTGGTACAGAGGTAGCACTATCAAAGGGCACCTCAGTGTCATGTTTTATATCGCCGCCATCTTGACTGAAACGTAATGGCGGCCACACGAATGTTCAAAGCTTAAATCAAATTACGATTAAGCTAATCATCCGATCTCTACCAAATTTTGCAACTACATACCTTTATGGAGGGAGCATCCTTTGACCAATCTAATAGGTCATTCGCCTAATAGTTTGCGGATGGCGGCCATCTTTGTGTCAAAATTGATTCCCCCTATTAATTCAAACACGGTGAAACTGAATGGAACGAAATTTGGTACAGAGATAGCACTAGCAAAGGGCATCTCAGTGTCATGATTTATATCGCCGCCATATTGACAGAAACGTAATGGCGGCCACACAAATGTTTAAAGCTTAAATCAAATTACGACTAACATAACCATCCGATCTCTACCAAACTTTGCAACAACATACCTTTATGGAGGGAGCATCCTTTGACCAATCTAATAGGCCATTAGCCTAATAGTTTGCGGATGGCGGCCATCTTTATGTCAAAATTGATTCCCCCTATTAATTCGAACACGGTGGAACCGAATGAACGAAATTTGGTACAGAGGTAGCACTAGCAAAGGGCACCTCAGTGTCATGTTTTATATCGCCGCCATCTTGACGGAAACGTAATGGCGGCCACACATATTGTTCAAAGCTTAAATCAAATTACGATTAGCCTAATCATCCGATCTCTATCAAATTTAGCAACAACATACCTTTTTGGAGGGAGCATCCTTTGACCAAACTAATAGGTCATCAGCCTAATATTTTGCGGATGGCGGCCATCTTTGTGTGAAAATCGATTCCCCTTATCAATTCGAACACGGTGAAACCGAATGGAACGAAATTTGGTACAGAGGTAGCACTAGCAAAGGGCACCTCAGTGTCATGTTTTATATCACCGCTATCTTGACGGAAACGTAATCGGGGCCACCCAAATGTTAAAAACTAAAATGTAATTACGACCAACCTAATAATCTAGTCTCTACCAAATTTTGCAACACCATATCTTTATGTGGGAAACATATTTAGACCAAACCGCAAGATCATCAGCCCATTAGTTTGCAGATGGTGGCCAAGTATGTGTGCAAATCGATTCCCCCTATCAATTCAAACACGGTGAAACCGAATTGAACGAAATTTGGTACAGAGGTAGCACTAGCAAAGGGCACCTCATATTCATGTTTAATATCCCTATAGCACGTTGTATTTCAACAAGCTACTACAACCAACATTCAATCATACTCCTTGAAAAGGACAAAGAGTTATAACAATACCCATGCATTCAGGAGAAAGTAGGCTATATGTTCTTTACTGAACGTCTTGTTTTTGTTTTCCATTTCCTCTTCTAGTTTGTAAGTATTAAGTTCTTTTTAGGTTTAGTTTCATTTCATTAACATTTTCAATATCACCCAAACCATTAGGGGCCGATGACCTAGATGTTAGTCCCCTTAATACCACAGTTATCATCATCATCATTATTATTAGAATCTTATGAATGACTGAACAGATTCATGTTTAATATCTTGGATCCTCATTATTTTAAATGCTTATGATATTCATTCATTCAGTTTCAGTACTGTATGCCTCACTACCAATCTGGAGATCCGAGTTCGATTTTCAGCTTTCACAATCAGCACGATATTACATCTGGTTTGAGGTACTGCAACGACATCGTGACATGCAAGTTACCCAATTGGCACCAATTGAGACGATTTAGGATACACCAGTCCAGTTGGTTGCGCGAGTTTACTTGAGTACTTCATGATGTATGTCTACCCCTTATTATTCCCGTTTTCCAACGAGGTCGGGGATGAGATGCGATGGAACTCTTTGTGGCGATGGTTTTTACGGCCGGATGCCCTTCCTGACGCCCACCTCATGCGAGGAGTTAATGGGAGGTGAAATGAATGATGGTGAATGAAACTGGGCAAGGATGTGGTAGGAAGCGGCCGTGGCCTGTCAGAAGGTACCGTCCCAGCATTTGTCTGGTGTTGAAAATGGGAAACCACGGAAAACCATTTCAAGGACGGCCGATGGTGGGGCTCGAACCCACGCGTCTACCGAGTCAGCAGAGAGCTTGGCCCCATGACCTAATGCTGCGCGTTAGCCAGCGTAGCCACTACTGTCGGTCTTGAGTACTTCATGATAAATACGTTAATTTCTACAGCCAGTGTTTCGCATGTAAACACTATAAGTACGAATTGAGAAATCTACTGCGAAACGTCAACTAGAATGTAACATGTAAGTTTTTGATGTTTGAGCCACTTGGTTTATAGCCTATTTTCATTTATGAAAAATATAGGCTTATGAGATCACCTATTGTTAGAGGTGTTAGTTTTTGTTAATTCGCGATAAAACGAAAAGTCATATTTAGAGGTTAGGATGTTTTAGTTTCACGTATTTACATGTTTCGTGCCGCCCAGGAGTGAAATTAAATCGCGAAATAACGCGAATTTTGTGAATAACACCACAAATACATCAATCTGCGAAATAAAAACAAATTTTCATATTTTTTCCCCACACCAATCCGAACATTTTTGTCTACAAGCCGATAATCGAATTTGGTTGGTGTTCAATTCGAGAGAATGATCGATTGTATAGTTTCGCGAGGGGTAATACTACGATATACGTCATATTACGATATACTGTCGATATTCTCGTTACTCGTTGGATTTTAGCGCTGTGGTAAACAGCTGTTATATCGCGGCGTGAATAGTTTGGCCGACTACCTCCAAAAGGTTATGTGATAGTTGTTCATAATGTAAACTAGGTTTGCCTCCTGTTACTTCGGTAGCGAATGTAAATTATAGTAGAGAATTCTATATAATTTAATAAAAAGTGCGCAAATTGTGCGTTATCATCGAAGCTAGTGTGTTATTTGCGTGAATCAGTTGGCGACCACGTGTTCGTCGTATTAGTTCCGAACTTAGCAGTACAGGAAGATGAGACGCGACGTAATTTAAATATTATGACACGAATTCAGAAATAAATTTTGCGTGTGGTTACGAATTTATACTGGCGTGTGACCACAGTCAACCGTGTGATAACAGTGTTTGTTACTGGGCATCGCTCAGTTGAGTTTAAAAATGCCGAAGGTAGCTGTTTCTGCCACAGACAGACTTAAAGAATATAAGAATGAAGGATTTATAATTTCTTGTGGCATTCTTATGTGCAAATATTGTGATTGTCGGTTAGATTATCGCAGGAAAGATGCATTAGACAAACATTGCAAATCGGAGAAGCATTCAAAACGCCGAGAAAATTCGCGTCTTGAAGTTAGTGTTCCTAGAGTGGCCACCTTGAAAGAAACATTATCAAATGCTAGTCGTGTGAAGGATATGAAAGAAGAGTTTATTTTGGACACTACTACTGCGTTTGTGAAAGCTAATATACCAGTAGAGAAACTAGACAATCCTGCTATCCGTACTTGGTTTAATAAGTACGTTCGCGGAAGTGGAGATTTACCATCAGCAAATCAGATTCGTCAGAAATACATCCCCATGATTGGCGAAAGAAGGAGGGAAGAAATTAGGGAAGATATAAAAAACAAAGACGTGTTTCTGCTATGTGACGAAACAACTGACAAGAATGGTAGGGGTGTTTTCAACATTCTTTTTCGTCCATCAGTACCATCAACTGAAATGAACACCCATCTGGCTGCCTCTGTTGTTCTAGATTCTGCCAATAGCGTAAATTGCTCCAATGCGATATTAGACACCTTGGAATTCCTAAGAAATTGAACGGGAGCGTGTAGGGGCAGTAGTTACGGACTCAGCACGCTACATAACAAAATGTGTAACTACTCTTCAAGGATTGATTGAAGAATTAAGTCATGTCCAGTGCTGGGCTCATAAAGTCAATCTTATCGGCTGCGTATTTGAAAACGAGCTGGACAAATTGAACATGTCTATAGTAAAGACAAAGAATGCCTTTTTAAATACGCGAAAAAGAAAAAGCAATTACGTTGCATTTCTAAGGGAGAAATATGAAAACACAGAAAAAGAGAATGAAATTCTAGCTTTCCCAATGCCTGTATGTACAAGATGGAATTTATGGTTTAAGGCTGCAATGTATATGGCCACGCATGTGGAAGATCTGGTAGAATTTTTCAAAACATTGGAAGATTCAAATTCTGGGGTCAAATTTTTCCAACAAGCATCGACTTCAACAATACAATTTATACAATTACAAGCATTGTATGTTTCTGTTGTTGGTGCCTCTCTTATGGACTTGCTTAATTTCTTGGAGGGATCTAAGTACCCTACAATTCACTTACTGGCTGGGAAGCTAGATGACCTTGAGGTAAAGCTCAAGCTATTAGGCGATGGTGGAATGTTCAATCATACGATCCTCCAGAACTTGGAACAGCTTCCTCAAAAGATGCAGATAAAGGTTAAGTCCAAGCTTACGTGTGTTGCCCAGTCAGCTCTAGTGAAAGTCAGGACTTTAAGGACCACGGATCCAGCCAGGAAGACTGTAGAAGCCATCGGGTCATTGTTTGATCCTCGGCATGCACCTAAGAACGTATCTCCCACAGAACTGCTCCAATTTAAGAAGAATGCCCCATTTCTTACGAAGATGGAGTCTCAACAGTTTTTAGAGGCTCACAGCATTTACCTGACTGCAATCAAGAACCAACTGCGTCATGAAGATACTGTGAATGTTCCAGAGATCCTCATGGGATTAAGGCCTGCTCACCGAGACTATGCAACAGCTGCATTAAAGTGTGTGTGGTATCCTTGTTCAAATGTGGATTCTGAAAGGTCATTTTCGAAATACAGTCTCATAGTAAGTGATAGGAGGCGAAAATTGACAGCTGCAAATGCTGAGACTTTAACCATGATCTACTTCCAGTGATTTCACCGCAGTATTTGGATAAAACTGAAAAAGGTATTCACTGAAATGTGTTTCGAGATGGTGAATGTAAAATAAAAATGTGACTTCCATATAAGTATTATCTCATTCTTCCATAGCCATGTTTAACGTTTTACCCTGCTGTTTTGTTTTTTACTTTGTTTTATTAATTGTTTATATTTTTAAATGCACTTATTGTACAAACCTTATCTCTTTCCAAATTTTAACATGTCATCCCCCGAAAAAATAATAAAAACACAAAACACCACCTTTTGAATTTTAAATCAACAAATCTTCAAAAAAAATAACAACACTTTCTAACACCTCTACCTATTGTCCGTGTGTCGTATGTGTGTGCGTCCGTGTGTGTGTCCCCTAATAACTTATAAATCGCTGGAGTGATTTCAATGAAACTCGGTAAGGCCATAGTACTATTTTGGTCGACTCCGACCGTGCCCTTTAAATTTTATTACGTCTCAACAATCCAACATGGCGGCTGTGCGAAATATTTTACCGGAATTCTATTTCTCCAAAACTATTACTGATGTCACCCTGAAGTTTTGTACGGTGATAAAGGGCACTACTAAAAGTTTTCCTACGAGACTCTGAAAAACCTGTTAATTACAAAACGAACATGGCGACCAAGCAAAGTTGAAACTTTTAAATAGAATTTTCTCGCGATTTAACAATCCAAACAAAATGAAACATAGTACAGCAAATGGTTGTACACAATGCAATGCATTACCATCAAATTTAGTTAAATTGTTTACATAACCTCAAGATGGCGGTTGTGCGAATTATTTCAGCGGCATTCTATATATCCAAAACTATTACTGATATCAGCCTGAAATTTTGTACGATGATAAACGGCACGACTAGCAGTTTATATATGAGACTTTTGAAATCCTGTTAACTACAAAACAAACATGGCGGCCAAGCGAATTTGAAACCTTTAATAGACTTTTCTCGCGATTTAACAATCCAAACGCAATGAAACCTGGTACAGGAAATGTTTATACCTATTGTAATACACTGGCATCTAATTTTGTTCATTTGTCTACATAGACTCAAGATGGCGGCTGGCGAAATATTTCACCGACATTCTATATCTCCGAAACAATTACGGATAAAACCCTGAAATTTTGTACTATGATATAGAAAGCTCCTAGAAGTTCACCTATGTCATTTTCAAAAACCTGTAAACTACAAATCAAACATGGCGGCCAAGCGAATTTGAAATATTTTAATAGACTTTTTTCGTGATTTAATCATCTGAGCGTAGCGAAATATGGTACAGTAAATACGTATGCACATTGTAATGCACTAGCATCTAATTTAGTTCAATTGTTTACATATCCTCAAGATGGCGGTTGTGCGAAATTTTAAAATTATGTTTTATGTCGTGTGTCGTAATCATGCGATCGAAGTGAAAGTTTCAATAATGAACCTACGCAATAATTTTCATTTAATGCTACATAACTCCATGGCCTATACATATATCATTCCAACATGGCGACCTTCCGAAATTTTTAGACGGTTCTCAATATCTACGAATGTATTACAGGAATCAAACAGAAATGTTGTATGTTGATACAGGCCATTAACATAAGTAGGATATATGAAAATAGGCTTTAGTTCTTCACGGAACTACTTGTTATTCTAGGGGTTATTTGAAAGGGGTTGTTTAACATGAAAGGGGTTCAGCGTCAGGCCTGTATCATTTAAAATTGCTAGGCAAAAAGCAGAGGATATATACCCTATAATTTCGAATGCATTCTCCCTGCATAACTCTGTCTTACTCACGAGGACAATAATGTATCTCAGCATGCGTTCTTTGAAGGGAAGTAATAAAAAATATATAAGTACAGCCTTACAAATCGCATAAGGGCTATGGTTCCTGCATTTTGGGGACAGTGCTCACATTTTACTCATCAGGTGAGCAAGTCCTGAGGAGGGAAGTATTTTGGTCTAATAAACACAAAAATAAATTCATAATTACGTGTGTTTAATTTATCTCAAAATAAAACCAATATCTTTAAAGATGAGAGCAGAACAGAAAGTGTCTCAAGGTCAGGTAAATCCGGGAGTGTTGCCGCACCATTTATAACTTGTGTTATATCTCAGTAGAATTACTTTGAAAATTGTTCCAAATTGCTAGAGCATAATTTGAAAACGTTTCCAATAAATCGCAAATAAGTACGGTAAAGCAATAGTAATTGAAAATAAATCAGCGAAAAAAAAACCAAAGAAATAGTTGCATCAGCGACGTCTCTCCCTGGAACGCGTGAGAGATGCCAACTTCGCTCGGGAGAGATGCCGACTCTGCTGGGGAGAGATGCCAACTTCGCTCGGGAGAGATGCCGACTTTGCTCGGGAGAGATGCCGCAAGAAAAATAATTAATAACAACAACAAATTTATGCGAATTTTTTCAAATGTAATACAATTGAGTATTAGAACATACTACAAGATAATTATATTTTGAAAAACATACTACGTTTTATTTTAATTCACATTATAAATATTATATGGGATTATACCGGTCTTATTTAACAAACATATATGGACCCATTGTGCATGATCCAGATTTCCGGAATCCATTCTTCGTTTCAATGTTCGTGCCTGAATTCCATTGCACCATTTTGCCATCCTGAATAGCATTTCCTTTGTTTTCAGCATTTTTACAACTTATATAAAATTGTCCTCTCCCATTGATCTCCTTTGACTGTGCTCTTACTTTTGTACTGAGTAGGCATGCCATAAATATTTATTTCTGAAAATAATATAGGCCTAATTGTATACCAGGTGAATCAGCTGCCCCTAATCATATTGTTTGATGCAGCCCAACTAGTGTTGATATCAGGAAGGTCGATACTTCTCTGCTTGCCTCCCGTACGGTACAAATGCACTGCAAGCATATCCCCCAAACGATACTGAACTCTATTATTTTGCTCTCAATGTTACTACAGACCAATACGAGGGAAACATAATAGTGTTCAGTATCGTTTGCGGCATATGCTTGCAGTGCAATAGCACCATGCGGGATGCAAGTAAAGAAATATCGACCTTCCTGACAGCACGCGTTAGTTGGGCTGTATAAAACAATATTATTAGGGGAAGATGATTCACCTGGTATAGTAACAATGATGTTAACAATGAAAACGCTTTAAAATATGATATCAATGAGGCACCTCCAGCAGATTGCTGTGCGGTAACTCTCCCAAATGTCAGGTAGAGACGCCGCACCCTCCTGTTCTATCTCAAGGCTAGCATGGCCGAAAATAAGCTTACCATCTACTACAGTAACTGTATTCTGTACTAAAAGCGACTGATTTAAGTGCTTGAAACCCAATTAACATACAATATATGAACACAAGGAAAACCTTTGTCAGGAGGAAACATGCACTCGCCTCACGTTATCGACTAAAATTTGCGTAATTTGCGAGCAACTTGCACCACACCCACAGACAGTACTTATTGCTTATATACCGAAATAGCTTACACACTGCCATATAACTGCAACGATGGAAACTTAAAACTATAGTGTATGTGGCGACTGGACCGGATTTACCTTATCGCCTCAAATTTCGTCTTCACATTAGTAAAAATCATATGAATAACGTGTTGCCTCTTTTTAATGCCTTCTATTTAAATAGCAATAACTATGTAATTCCGTTATGATCCTGTGAAAACCAGACAGACAAAAAAAAACAAGTATTAAACTAAAGCGTATTTGCTCACAATATTTTACAAGCAGGAGGAAGGTGATGATCTAAAGGTCAGTGAAATGCCTTGATTTAATCAAAAGAGCTCTATAATAAGAAATGAACAATATACTTGTATTTGATGAAACCAAACCCCGGATGTTTTCAAAGAAGGTTTCAAAGAAGCTAACATTTCTAACCAACGTTACTCGAGTTACAAAATCATGACTTAAAAAATCCCAACTTTTCTCGCTATATCACGTTGGGTGAAATTATATGAGTGAAATGTATGATATGAATGACTTTGCGTACAATATCCTTAAATTAATTAGCATTTGTCCAGTTTGTGGCGAAGTGGACAAGTCAATTTCCTTTGTTCCAATGAGCCCTAAGAGTTGTGGGTTCTTAACTTCGCACTGTTATTTTTGCTTGCTCGAGGACTGGATGTTTATATGATCATCGTCAATTCATCCTCATCACGACACGCACGATGACCATTGGTTTACGTCAGGCCTCTTCGAAAAGTTGCATTTAAATTCAAATTAATTAAAACAATATATTCAATGTTTCTCTTTTAAATAAAATAACCGAAGCCACGCAGTGTTTGGTCATGGGACCTGGGGCCTGGGTTCGATCCCCACCGTCGGCCGTCCTTGAGAAGGTATTCCGTGGATTCCCCATTTTCAACACCAGGCAAATGCTGGGATGGTGCCTTCTGACAGGCCATGGCCGCTTCCTCCCATATCCTTGCCCAGAGTCATTCATCTTGATCCATTCCATCTCTCATCCCGACGCGCAGGTGACCCACGGGCGTTGACTATCAAGACCTGCACTCGGCCTCTCAGGAGGCCACATGACAAAGAAAAAAAAATCGAAGCCACGAAATCTGAAATTTTGTTTATGAATAATCATTGACTTTCATGAAACATTCATATTGATTTGGCAAATACTATTGATTTAAGTTCCCTGTCACACCCGAGACAAAGAAACCCATTCATAACGGCGACTAATGGAAATATTATCTTAGAATAGTAATTTAAAAATATAGTTTATTTTGGTATTTTACCCAAAACTTACCTTTAAATTGACATATCATTGATAAATTTAGTGTTGTACATAGTTGAATGCGTGCCTCTGATACGCTTTATTTTCGGAAATGTCCAGTGCTCAGAAGTGTAAAATACCTACACACAACTTGTCGCGTGCACTCAGCCTCGTGAGGACAATTGAGTAGCTGTCTGACAGTGAGGCAGCGCCCCGGTCACGAAAACCAAGATTAACGGCCTGCCAATATCTGCAGGCCAAATGGCTGGGCTGCGGTCGTCTGGTAGGCTTAGGCCCTTCATGGGCTGTAGTGCCAGGGGTTATTAAGTAGTTGAATAGAGCTGTTGATTATTGTTAATTCTTTTAGGGGCTTTGCGATATCGTGGTCAAGGAGCCCCGTGTACATGGGTGTGTGTAGAATTTCTTTGATGACCTGTTTCATTGGGATGTCTGTACTTGTGTGTATATTTGTAATTGAGGTAGGATTTGGATAGATAGTGGCCGTGGCCTTAAGTTGGGTACCAACCCAGCATTTATCTGGAGTAGACGTGGGAAACAGCGGAAAACCACTTCCAGGTTGGCTGAGGTAGGAATTGAACCCACCTCTTCTCAGTATTGCCTCACGAGACAGAGTGTACACCTTTCCAGCCCTCAGACCCGAATTAAATTTCTCGGGAGAGCCGGGAATCGAGCCCAGTCCTCCGCGGTGACGGCCAAGAATGATAGTTACTACGCAACGAGGCGGAATCATATAGAAAAATACTTTATATATAATTTCAATCAAATTAGAATAAGACTGATGAGCGTAATGCATTTTTAATTTACATTTTCTACACATTGTTGTTTGTGAGATTTCTTATCAAAACATTATTTAACATTACGCAAATCTCAACACTTGTCATAGCGAATGATTACTAATGCGGGTTGGTAGGCTATGAAGTAGTGCGAGTAGGAATATTTTCATATATCAATATATCTATAAATTCTTCACGATAATGAAGTGTGATAAACAGTTTAAAAGAGAAATGTGTTACAAGTTTGGATCGAAAAGAAAACAAAAGTTATAATGTGGAAGTGTTAATCTCCATTGTTTTAAAACAAAATGGATTTCTATACCAACAGGCAAGAAAAATGATGATATTCGAAAACCAATCGCTCATGTTTATAACGTGGAAGTATCACATGGGACCTAATGTGGCCCCCTCTGAATTTTAGCAGTCGTTCAAAGAGTAGAACTGCTCGGGGGTTTCGTAATTGCCTACAGACAAATGGTTGAACCTTGTCTTGAGATTTGGAGAACCTACTCTAACCACGGCCCAGATTTATTACAGTTTCGTCAAGTATACAAGACCTGATGTTGTTGTTGATTGAGTCTTCAGACTTTTGACTGGTTTGATGCAGCTCTGCATGCTTCCCTGATCTGAGTTAATCGTTGCATATCTACATAGCTACCACATACTACATCCGAGGCAATCTGTTTAACAAATTTTAACCTTGGTCTACCCCTACATTTCTTATCCTCCATAACTTCCTTCCATAACTAACTTTTCTATTCATGTGTGTCTTAGTATGTGTCCTACCAACCTATCTCTTCTCTTCATTAGCAGTCACCAGAAACATCTCTCCTCTCTCAATCGTCTTGATACCTCTACATTTGAAACCCTATATACCCATCTTATCTTCATCAATCTCCTGTAACACCACTTTTCAAACACTTCAATTCTCTTTTCTGCTGATCCAACAGTCCAAGTTTCACTTCCATAGAGTGCCACGCTTCAGACAAAGGCTCACAAAAATAACCTCCTAATACCTAAATCTATAATAGGTGTCATCAGATTCCTTGTCTGTAAAAATGCTATCCTTGCCTGTGGTAACCTACTTTTTATATCATCTTTGCTTCGTCCATCACTGGCTATTTTGCTTCCTACGTAACAGATGTCTCCTACTAGCTATTCACCTGCCCATTCGATGTTCATAGGGGTTTCTGATTTCCATTGGCTGCAATCCAATACTTCTGTTAGATATTTATTAATTTTTATCATGAATTCTTTCCTCAAGACAGAATCCATACCATCTATAAACTCGTTCAAATCCTCTGGTGTGTCGGCTAAGATAGCAAATCTCAGAGTTGAAATTATTTCTCCTTGAATCTTTACTCCTACTTTGAATATTTCTCCAGTTTCCATTATGGCTTGTTCAAAGTATAGATTTAAAAGTATGGGTGATAAGTTGTATCCTTGCCATACACCTTCCTGAATACCAGCTTCTCTCTCATGTCCTACGGCTCGAATAACTGCTGTCTGGTTTCTGTATAGATTGAAGAGCACCGTCTTTATTCCAATAGTTTTCAAAATGTCAAACAACTTATTCCAATCAAAGTTATCAAAAGCCTTTTCAAAGTCTAGAAATGCCATGAAGAAATAACACACAATTAATCGGGATATCACTTGCCACGCCGGGCTAATGCTCACGTTGTCCCTCTGCAGGTAAGGATTGGAGCAGATGGGGCATGGTAGGTTCATGCAGTAGCAGAAATGTACTATATTCTACACTGTCCACCAACCAACATCTATATGCGGTTGAATTAGGTTTGCGTCTTGGGGGCTTGGGTTCAACACTAGATCACACAACGATAATAATTAAAGTATTATTAACCAAGCTTCGCGAGGAAAACTAATATGGGTAGGTTAACTACAATAGAGACATATTGTAGTAACATGAAATGTTATACATATAATTTTGTAAATCTTCAGTGGAGTACATTCGGAGAAAATACACTTTGAACTTCGTAATATTTCAGGAAAATACACGCCTGGTTGATTAGGGGCAACATCCGAAAAATTATGGGTTATCCTTGCATCTGAATTTAAATAGGGCGAGTTTTAATGTATACACCATATTTCGCGCTTCCTTTGTACAACACAGCAATTCCTATGTTAATTACCAGGGTTAACGTGAGGTCCCCTTACAAGGTGAGATCAAAAGCAGAGCGACCTGTCGGCTAGCGGGTCATCGTGTCAACTTGCATGCCCCACCTCTGACCCTCAGCTTGACCGCATCTACTGCTACCAACATCCGATAACAAAATGTGACTAAAACGGATAGCTAGAGATGAGTAATTAAGAAATGCGCAGGATGAGTCAATAAGAAGGACTTCATCAATATCTCCCCCCCCCCCCCCCCCCCCCCGATGAAGATCTCTTAATGTATAATTCCTTTTTGTACTCTTGAGTGGTAATACATTAATAAATAATAATGTTATTGGTTTTACGTCCCTTTTAACTACCCTGGCTTTTAGAGAGGCCGGGGTGCCGGAATTTTGCCCCGAAGGGGATCTTTAACGTGCCAGTAAATGTACTGGCACGGCTCCCTCGCATTTGCGCACCCTCAAATGCCAGCTGACTGGTAATACATTAAGGGGCTCATAAACCCCATGACATTATTATTCTCTGAGTTGATGATATCGCTCTCTTACTTCAGAGAAAGTGACCCCTTTATCAGTGAATAATATTAATACATAGTAGACTTATGAGATCAACACAGGGCGAAAAATTGTGTGTCTGTCTGTGTGTGTGTGTGTCTGTCGGTGTGTGTACTCTGAATGTCTGTTCCTCCCCCCCCCCTATCATTTCGAACACGGTGAAACCGAATTGAATGAAATTTGGTACAAAGGTAACACTAGCAAAGGGCACCTCAGTGTCATGTTTTATATCGCCGCCACCCAAATGTTCAACACTTAAATCAAATTACGAATAACCTAATCATCCGATCTCTACCAAATTTTTCAACAACATATATTTATATGACGAGCGTCTTTTGACTAAACTACAAGGTCATCAGCCTAATAGTTTGCAGATGGCGGTCATGTATGTGTGCAAATCGATTCCCCCTATCAAATCACACACGGTGAAATCGAATTGAACGAAATTTGGTACAGAGGTAGCACTAGCAAAGGGCATCTCAGTGTTTTGTTTTATATCTCCGCCATCTTGACGAAAACGTAATGGCGGCCACCCAAATGTCAAAAGCTTAAATCAAATTACGACCAACCTAATCATCTGATCTCTACGAAATTTTTCAACAACATACCTTAATGTAGCAGGCAACTTTCGACCAAACTACAAGGTCATCAGCCCAATAGTTTGCAGATAGCGGCCATGTATGTGTGCAAATCGATTCCCTCTATCAATTCAAACACGGTGAAACCGAATTGAACGATATATGCCACAGAGGTAGCACAAGCAAAGGGCACTCCAGTGCAATGTTTTATATTGCTGCCATCTTGACGAAAACGTAATGGCGGCCACCCAAATGTACAAAGCTTACATCAAATTACGACCAACCTAATCATCTGATCTCTACAAAAATTTGCAACAACATACCTGTATGTGAGGAGCGTTCTTTGACCAAGCTACAAGGTCATCAATCCAATAGTGTGCGTATGGCAGCCATGTATGTGTGAAAATCGATTCCCCCTATCAATTCAAACACGGTAAAACTTAATTGAACGAAATTGGGTACAGAGGTAGCACTATCAAAGGGCACCTTAGTGTCATGTTTTATATCGTCGCCATCTTGACGGAAGCGTAATGGCGGCCACCCAAATATTAAAAGCTTAAATCAAATTACGACTAACCTAATCATTTGATCTCTACCAAAGTTTGCAACAACATACCTTATTGTGGGAAGCACCTTTTGACTGAACTATAAGTTCATCAGCCCAATAGTTTGCAGATTGTGGCCATGTATGTGTGCAAATCGATTCCCCATATCAATTCAAACACGGTGAAACCGAATTGAATGATTCTTTTTTACAGAGGTAGCACTAGCAAAGGGCACCTCATAGTCATGTTTAATGTCCGTATAGCACGTTGTATTTCAACAAGCTACTCCAACCAACATTCAATTATACTCCTTAAAAAGGATAAAGAGTTATAACTATACCCACGCATTTAGGAGAAACTAGGCTATATGTTCTCTACTGAACATCTCGTTTTTTTCTTCAGGAAAGTGTCTTATACCGGGTAAATCAGCTGCCCCTAATAATATTGTTTTATGCTGCCCAACTAACGCGTGGTGCCAGGAATATAGATATTTCTCTGCTCACATCCCGTAAGTTACTAATCCACTGCAAGCATATCCCGCATACGTATCGTATTCGTCTATAGTTACATCGAGGGAAAAATAATAGTGATCATAATCGTTTGCAGGACAAGCATGCAGTGTCTATGCATCATACGGGATACAAGCTGAACAAGAAGTTACGTGACGAACTAAAGAGCCTACTTTTCTTAAAATTTAGGATTCATGCCAATGATTAATCTATATGGATCTATGTATAATAATGACGAAATTAACTTGGTAATATCGAAATTTCTAATTAGTTCGAAATAGTGTATACCTGGCATAATGTAGCCTAATAGACCACTACAGTTGACAGCCCTGGTGACTGAATATATTCTTAGTTCCATCTCTTAAGGTACAGAATACAAAATTTGGTTGGAGTCCAATGAATAGCATGGACGTTACATGCAGTTAAACATTGGATTTAACAGCGCGCGTAAGATCATGTTGGCAACAATGTCATGCATGTATTGGTCAGAAATAATCTGAAATAATATGATCCATTGGTGTGCCAATTTTGAATGAAATCCATTAGTTAGTATAGAAGTTACATGCATTTTAAAATTGGACCTATCAACAGGCTTAGAATCATGTTGGCAGCACTGACGTATATTAGTTACTCCAAATTAATCTAGAATGCCAGGTACTATACGTGTGCAAAGTTTGGAGCTATTGGCTTACATGCTTTCTGATATATTGATATTAGGGTAATAAAAATAGAGACAGCACATATTAACAGTTGGCAGCCCTGGTTGCTCTTAAGAATATGCATAGTCATAACTGTTATGGTACTCATAGCACATACGAAATTTGGTTGAAATCCAAATGATAGTATGGAAGTTACATGTATTTAAATTTGGACCTCTAAGCAGGCTTAGAATCATGTTGGTAGCACTGACGTACGTAAGTTACTCCATATTAATATAGAATGTCAGGTAGTATATGTGTGCATAGTTTTAAGCTGTCGGCTTGCATACTTTCTGATATATTGGTATTTGGATTTTAAAAAATAGGAGCATTTATTAACGGTTGGCAGCCCTGGTGGTTCTTAAGAATACGCTCAGTTATATCTGGTTATGTACACATGCAACATACGAAATGTGGTTGAATTCCAATAGATAGTGTAGAAGTTCTATGCATTTAAAAATTGGACCTATCAGCAGGCTTATAACCATTTTGGCAATACTACCATGTATGGCCTCCTGGAAATTAAACTGCAATATTATTATCTAAACGTGTGCCAATTTTGAAATAGCTCCCATTCAAACCTTCCAAGATATCCAACATGGAGCTCAAATTTCAATTGCGATTTTTCAACAGTTGGTAGCACTGACATTATTTTCAAATATGGCCGTGAGATATTCAGGTATAGATCTTTACTTCTACCAAATTTTGTTTCCATTGCTCCAGCCGTTTAGGAGTTGATAGGTGGGGACACACACACACAGCCAGACAGACAGACAGACAGACAGACAGAAGGGCAGACAGGCAGACAGACAGACAGACACACATTTGCCCGATCTCATAAGTCTACTTTTTCCTCATTTTTCCAAATGTGAAAAGTAAGCTAAACATATCAACCTTTCTTATAACAGAGCTAGTTGGGCTGCATAAAACAATATGATTAGGGGCAGCTAATTCACCTGGTATTATAATTTATTCAGTATATACTGTACAGGGTTGAAGCCTCCGTGGCTTAGGCGGCAGCACGTCGGCCACTCACCGCTGGGTCCGTGGTTCAAATCCCGGTCACTCCATGTGAGATCTGTGCTGGACAGAACGGAGGCAGACAGGTTTTTCTCCGGGTACTCCGGTTTTCCCTGTCAAAATTTCATTCCAGCAACACTCTCCACTATCATTTCATTTCATCTGTCATTCATTTAATCATTGCCCCAGAGGAGTGCGTCAGGCCTCGGCAGCCGGCACAGTTCATATCCTCGCCGCTAGATGGGGGCTTCATTCATTCCATTCCTGACCCGGTCGGAGACTGGAAGCAGGCAGTGGATTTTCATTTTCATATACTGTACAGGGTTATTCAGCTACGAGGACCACCTAAACTATCTACGGAAACGTTTAAGATATCGACATTTTGTTAATAAGTTTTGAAATCACATTAAGGGGCTCGTACAACACGGCCCATTGCGTCTCAAACACATATGTATAAGTGCGTTCAAAAAGTAACGAGCCGGAGGCTGGAATGCGCAAACCGGTGACGACATCGGCTAATCGTGGCGTGTGTAACGAGGTGTGGTTCCGACCAGAGCGTGGAAGGTCACAGCCCGTCACTAGAGGGCACGCGTGCACGTTACGTGACGATAAAAAGCGAGCAGCCACATGCATCAATCGTCCAACGCTGCCAGTCACATTGCAAACAGCGTCATGGAGATGTCAACCGAAGAGCAAAGAGGTGTTGTTCGGTTTCTAACAGCAGAAGGAGTAGGGTGAACGGACATTCATCGCCGAATGTCACAAATGTACGGCGAACACTGCACGTCCCTTGCAAGGGTCAAGGCATGGCAGAAGCGCTTCAGGGAAGGACGGGTGTCGTTAGCCGATGATGCCCGGTTTGGGGCACCCCCAGCATTACCGATGACAACGTCCAGCTGGTTGATGCACTCATTACCCAGGACCGCCGAGCGACAGTGAACGCCATATCCACCGTGGTCGCTCCACGACAATGCACGACCTCATACGGCCAACACAGTCGCGGCACTCCTGCAAAAATTCAAATGGGAGTTTCTCGGCCAACCTCCATACAGTCCAGACCTCTCTCCTTGTGATGACGCCTTGTTTGGTCCCTTGAAAAGGGCTCTGCGGGGCCAACGATTCACCTCGGACGTCGACGTCCAGCTGTACGTACGGAACTGGTTCACATCGCAGCCCAGGGAATTTTATGAGACAGCCATTCACCGCCTCGTGTCACAGTGGGACAAGTGCCTCAACAGCCAGGGCCAATACTTCTAACATACAGGTACTGATTTCTGTAATTATGCCTCCGGCTCGTTACTTTTTGAACGCACCTTATATATACTTGCTGTCCTTTATAAGGGCATTTTGATACCATATCTAATTGATTACAAATGCCTTCTGGTTATTCCCTAGTTACTACTTTCTGCCCCCACTTCCTTGCCCTTTTCTGTTCTTTCGAGCAACAGATGCTTTTTTTTGTAATTGTTTTAGGATAAGGAACTGATGCTTTGGTTTCCCACTTCTTCTGCTGCTCGCTTTGTATCGTCACGTGACGTGCACGCGTGACCTCTAGCGACGGGCTGTGACCTTCCACGCTCTGGTCGGAACCACATCTCGTTACACACGCCACGATTAGCCGATGTGGTCACCGGTTTGCGCATTACAGACTCCGGCTCGTTACTTTTTGAACGCACCTTAATTGAACGAAGTTAGATGTTAGTGCATTAAAATTTGTATAAACATTTACTGTGCCAGGTTTCACTGCGCTCGGATGGTTAAATCGCAAGAAAAGGCTATTGAAATGTTTCAACTTTGCTTGGCCGCCATATTCGTTTTATACATAGTAAGGTATGAAGGTCACCTAGATGAACTTTTAATAGTACCCTTTATTATCAAACAAGCTTTCAAGGTGATATCTCTTACTGTTGCGGAGATATAAAATGCCAGTGAAATATTCAACGCGGCCGCCATGTTGGATTGGTGAAACGTATTAACATTTAAAAGGCACGGTCGAGGTCGAACATGATTTTAGTATGCACTTACCGAGTTTCATTGAAATCGCTTTGGCCGTTTAGATTTTATTAGGGCGGGACTCACACACACACACACACACACACACACACACGGACCAAAGGTGATCCCATAAGCCTATTTTTTCATAAATGAAAATACGCTAAACATAGCATAATGTCTGTGCGTTTTACAGCCCCCATTCAAGCAGGCATGCACGCTCCAGAAATATTGGAAGATTCCGAGTATATTTTCTCCAAAAGTACTCGTCTGAAGTTATACAAATTATAATAGCGAATATATCTAGTTATGAACTGCTGGGTTGGTAACGAAGGTTAATAGACTGTATATCTATGCATTTATCCTTCCATACTCGAAACCCTTTTTCTAAAAATGTTTATTTTGTCATAGTTTAGCTTCTCTTGTATCATTTCGTTCTAAATTTATTAACTTGTTGATTTGAAACCGGTGTTGACTCCTTCTACCAAGTGTGTGTTAATCTGTTATCATCCACTCTATTATAGATATGCCCAAAGCACATCTATCTCCTTTTTCATTGTGTGTGTTACATTTACTATCAATTTGTAAATTTATTCATTACTTGATACTTTCCGTACGGTAGCCACGAAGTTCACAGTAAACCCAGGGTTATTCTTATATTTCTTTCTAAAAATTCAAGTACATTAAATCTGTAATTCAATAGTGGGCATACGTTTGAGAGTCACCAATGTATTATAGAGCCTTATTTAGATATTAATGGAAAATACCACACACCCTCTTTCCATCTTGTATAACCTATCTTCAGCAGCGAATTTTTCCAACGAACGGTCTTGAATAGTCTCTCCCACTTTCCTTTAACTACCAACATCTGCCGTTGAATGTGTCGAATGCATTTATAATGCTCGTAATTTTATTATACAGAGAATCTAAGATGGACTGAGTTAGTTTTTGCTTTTTTGACTTTCCGAAACTATAGCAAAATCTGCTGCAAATGCCAGGCAGTTTATTTCAACATCATTCCTCTAGTCCCAAGATTATCGGCAAAAAAATCGTGTATTTTAGTTCTGTTTTCCGAATTATGACAATTTTCTGCATGGTACAATCAATAAGGATGTGAATCACCTGTATTTACAGAACTTTAAATTGTGTTATTATTCATCCTTAAAATTGACTTTTGAAATTGTGTCTAAAACAGTTTCATTTATTACGTATTGAACCCATGTACCATGGGGTCAAAGGGGTCGAATCCATGTATTTTTGGTGAAAGGAAGGAAAGAAATATACAGTCTTCAGAGGAAACATAGAAAGATTTTATACAAGAGAGCAGGCACAACGTTGTGAAATAAACAGAAGCCAGATGGCTGGGAGATGAGATCACGCCTGACGCATCGCTCGTAGCCTATCATAGTTATATTTAGAACGAGTGGAAGTTTCCGTCGGCTAGACAGAGACCTTGTTTCGGAAATTAAGCTTACGATTGCATTAAAATGGCAACTGCGCAGCGATGCCAGAAGGAGAATAATTAGATTTAACCCATTTGCAGGAATAAAATTAATTAAATAAATACAGCATTGTGAATCATTTCGGAATAGAGATGTTTGTGTGGAGAAAAAGCTTTTAATAATTGCTTAGAAAAGAAGTGCAAATGCAGCATGACGTAATTAAAAGTTCCCCGAGACCCGAGGAGTGGGGAATTAAAAATCAACTGTAACACCCACACAGCTGAAGACTAAATTTTATTTAATATCTCAGAACTGCACGATCGATTTTCATGTGCAAAGAAGTCACTTTACGTTTAGGAAACGAGCTTTCTAGAGATATAATTTTTATAAGTGTGCGACAATTACATCAAAAGTTGGTCACGAAAAGGACAAGGATTTTATCTTTTTTTTAGCTAAAGAGTATAAAAATCCAGGCAGAGCCAGACCAATCATGCAGTTTACTAAGACTCCTTGAGGGGAGACGCTACATCACCGAATGCAGTTCACGACAGACTCCTTGAGGGAAGACGCTACATCACCGAATGCAGTCTACGAGCATCCCTTGAGGGGAAACGCTGTATCACACCGTATAGACTGTATCCGACAGCCCGAGGGCGTCGCTGTATCGACAACCAACGTGCACCCGTAAGGGGTGGCCGATAAGTATTATTATAGTATCGCCGTGTGGAGAATTAGGAAAATCCTAAATACAGGATCTAGTTCCGCCAGTATCAATTTTACAGTGAAAAGTTCAGTAATTACAGTCAAAGCAGGCTGCGAACTTAGAGCACAGGCGATAGGTCTTCAAAATATAGTTAAATTAAACGACCTAAAGTATCGTAACGTTTTTGAAGTACCATAACAGCGAGATAAACGTTCTATCAACTTAAAAAAAACGATTAGGGTCGGACAGAATAAGGTCCGCATAGTATTCCGAAAAGATAGGAATTCGAGAACAAAATAATCAGAAAGGAAAAGTAAATTCTAGACATTGTTTCAAGGAAACAAACGAACTATAAAAAGCACTAAGTTACGAGGAGTATTAGATGCTAGAAATAATAGGTCACCGATAGATTATCTGGGGGACCGTGGACAAGACAGACTTTCGCTAGACCAACCAATAGGGTCTAGAAAGAAGCAGTTCGAGCTAATAATAATAATAGCTGATCGTCAGGAAGCCGGATTTGAAGGAGTACTATTCCAGGGAGGAGGTAGATGGTTCGAGACTTTCACATCCTGATCAGATAGGAAGCCGACATTTACTAATTTCACCCTTGGAGACGGGAAGTCAAGAAATCACGTGTGAAAGGTTTAACAAAAGCCTTAGTGATTAGAATCTGTGAAGTGTAAATATATAACATTTGTGTTAAAGAGTAATATTTTCAGTGATTTTAGTGTGTATTATAGAAGAATACACCAGTGTATTTTAAAATGTTACCAGTGTTTAATGTATATGAGTTATATATGTGTCAAGATATGTCAGTATATGAAATGAATTTGTGCAAGATGGTGTAATCACAAATAGTGGGCAAAAATGAAACATCGTTGGAAAGCACGGTATTGGACCGTCTGAGCATGTAAGTAACTATTTTCATTATGTTTTGTGTTGGGGGAAGTGTTTGTGTACAATCCACCGGAGTTTGAGAAATAGGGATGTTTTTGAATAACGAATAACAGAATAAGAGCGCGGTCTGAACAAATAAAAATTGAGAAATTATAAAATAATTGTGTGAAATGAATAAATCCTTTAGAGGAAAAGTAGGAAATAAAATATCAGTGTATTTGATAAATGTTATAAAAGCAAGCGTAATAATAATAATAATGAAAAGTATATAAATGAAGATTAATTTGAATTATATGAAAGAAATAGCTTTTGAGCTTTTGTAAGGAATACAGACATGGTATAAATACATGTTCTTAAAGTATAGTGATTATTGTCACGGGAGAGGATAGATAAAAAAATTGAGATGTAGATCAAATGTTGATTTTGAATTTATCAGTTCTTTGGAAGGCGCTAGGCCTTAAAGTAATGTATAGCGCATTGTCGCGCATTAAAGTAAATTATCACGCTAGGAAGGCGTTAAATCTAAATATACTTGGTAAATTAATTGTGAGGGACAGTTGATTGCGGTAATTGAGCTATAATAAGTTCCCGAGGCCATGTGTGTTATATTGTATTAAATAATAGGGAGCGTATTTATTGTATTGATGAGCGCAGGTTAGACCGAGGTCGCCTTAAACGCTGAATTGTTGTAAGTCCTCCAGTATGGGATGTAGTTCCCGAGGCAGTGGAAGAATCGAACCAAGGTTCGTTTGTGTGAAGCCCTAAATATTGTTGTTGTTGTATTGAATTATTCCCACCCATCAATGATGACACTTCATAATAAATAAATGCCAAGGTTACGAAAGTGGGTTATGAACCTAAATAATGTTGTTAAAAATGAATGAAAGAAACGCCAGGTCTGTCCGGAGAACTGTGTGTAAGAAATAGCTGTTTTAAAAGCATGAATGTAGCTGTCACGCGTGGGCAAGGCTGGAGACCTCCCCTCTAGGCAATAAATTGCTCCAAGTGGTTACGGTCCGACCCCTCGTCTTTGTAAGTGTGGTAGGTCGGAGAATACCGTCTGGGAGAAGTAATAATACACCGTGAGTGTTAGAAGTTGTTAATGACCCGGGATTTGAACCGAGGTCCTTGTAGATGAAAGTGCCGCTTGCCAGTTCAGATCGTAGCTTTCTTATGTGATAATGGTCTTTTAAGACAAATAAATAAAAATCCCTAATGTAATGTTGTATGGATGTAGGATTTCACGAGTTCAATGAGGACAATTAGATTCCGGGAGTAATCATAATTTTTGACTTTGTTCAAGTAGTCTTCGGTAACTCTGGAGTACACAAGTATTTTCCCGATCACTGTAGTGAATTTGTTATCTTGAGAGAGGTGGTAACGTTGAGAACATTGTGGAATGCCAAAAAATTTAAGTAAAGGAATAACATGTACTTTAAATACACACATCAAAAAAAGTTTTGCATCACCTCGGTTCCAAGAGTTCCGGAACCGTTAAATACAAAGGGAATAGAGATCAACACAAACAACATTTCAGCTCGTTTTATTGCTCATGGGACCCACACATTGCATGTTGTACCATCATACAGCTAGACTTTCAGCATTTGTGGTCCAGATTGCAGTACACACCACTACCTCTAATACCAAGTAGCACGTCCTCTTGCATTGATGCATGCCTGTATTCGCCGTGGCATACTATCCACAAGTTCATCAAGACACTGTTGGTCCAAATTGTCCCACTCCTCAACGACAATTCGGCGTAAATCTCTCAGAGTGGTTGGTGGGTCAAGACGTCCATAAACAGCCCTTTTCAACATATCCCAGGCATGTTCGATAGGGTTCATGTCTGGCGAACATGCTGGCCACTGTAGTCGAGCGATGTCGTTATCTTGAAGGAACGCATTCACAAGATGTGCACGATGAGGTCGAGAATTGTCGTCCATGAAGACAAATGCCTCTCCAATATTCTGCCGATATGGTTGCACTATGGGTCGGAGGATGTCATTCAGGTATCGTAAAGCCGTTTCGGAGCCTTCCATGACCACCAGTGGCGTACGTCGGCCCCACATAATGCCACCCCAAAACATCAGGGAACCACCACCTTGCTGCACTCGCTGGACAGTGTGTCTAAGACGTTCAGCCTGACCAGGGTGCCTCCAAACACGTCTCCGACGATTGTCTGGTTGAAGGCATATGCGACACTCATCGGTGAAGAGAACGTGATGCCAATTCCGTGGGGTCCATTCAGCATGTTGTTGGGCCCATCTGTACCGCGCTGCATGGTGTCGGGGTTGCAAAGCTGGACCTCGCCATGGACGTCGGGAGTGAAGTTGCGCATCATGCAGCCTATTGCGCACAGTTTGAGTTGAAACACGACGTCCTGTGGCTGAACGAAACGCATTATTCAACATGGTGGCATTGCTGTCAGGGTTCCTCCGAGCGGCAATCCGTAAGTAGCGGTCATCCACTACAGTAGTAGCCCCTGGGCGGCCTGAGCGAGGCCTGTCATCGACAGTTCCTGTATCTCTGTACCTCCTCCATGTCCGAACAACATCGCTTTGGTTCACTCTGAGACGCCTGGAAACTTCCCTTGTTGAGAGCCCTTCTTGACACAAAGTAACAATGCGGACGCGATCGAACTGCGGTATTGACCTTCTAGGCATGGTAGAACTACAGACAACATGAGCAGCGTACCTTCGTCCTGGTGGAATGACTGGAACTGATCGGCTGTCGTACCCCCTCCGTCTAATAGGCCCTGCTCATGCATGGTTGTTTACATCTTTGAGCAGTTTTAGTGACATCTATGAACAGTCAAAGGGACTGTATCTTGGATACAATATACACAGTCAACGTCTATATGCCGGAGATCTGGGAACCGAGGTGATGCAAAACTTTTTTTGATGTGTGTACAATTATATATTGTTTGATTATAAGAAACTCATAAAATAAATATTGAGGTGTGTAAAAGAATGACACCGTTTATATTGAAAGGTATCGAGCCATTGGAGCTCGTGATTATATTGAATTTTTAAAAGGGATACTTTATGGAAGTGAAAAGAATTATAAGTTTGTTGGTTTGAAGGAAACCATGTATTTTAATATGATATTTGTTTGATTGTATATATTCCTTGTTCACTTTGAACAAGTTTAGAAGGGTTGGTCAATAGTTTATTTGTTTTATTTGTTTGTAGCGCCATAATTTTGGTTAATTAAATGTTTTAAAATAGGAGTTGATTTTGTTTTTATTTTTGGAAGTGTATCCTCTATTTAATCCAAAATGTGTAAGTCACAGAGTGGGAGAACGTACCAAAACCCCGAAAATCCCGATTTGAGCATTGCTGGCATACTGTGATTTGCATATTTCTTACTAAAAGGGCACAGTATATCAACTTGTAGTTAACTTCAAATTCCCGAATTGTTTATCTTTGGTTCCTCCATCAAAAGAGTGAAAAGCATTTTTAGCCTACTTTTCACGTTTTGCAAAAATGAGGAAAAAGTAGACTTATGAGATCGATCAAGGAAAATGTGTGTCTGTCTGTCTGTCCTTCTGTCTGTCTGGCTGTGTGTGTGTGTCCCCCCATCAACTCCTAAACGGCTCCAGCAATCGAAACCAAATTTAGTATGAGTAAAGATGTATACCGGAATATCTCAAGCCCGTATTTGAAAATGATATCAGTGCTACCAACTGCTGAAAAAACGCACTAGAAATTTGAGATCTATGTTGGATATCATGGAAGGTATGCATGGGAGCCTTTCCAAAATTGCCACACATGTACATAATACTATTTCAGTTTAATTTCCAGGAGGCCATGCATGACAGTGTTGCCAAAGTAATTTTAAGCCTTCTGATAGGTCCCATTTTAAATGCATATAACTTCTACACTATCAATTGGATTTCAACCAAAGTTTGTATGTAATATGTGTACATAAACAGATATGACTGAGTATATTCTTAAGAGCCACCAGGGCTGCCAACTGTTAATAATTGCTCTCTCTATTTTCTTCATCCAAATACCAATATATCTGAAAGTATGCAAGCCGACAGCTTTAAACTATGCACACGTATAGTACCTAACATTTTAGATTAATTTGGAGTAACTTATATACTTCAGTTCTACCAACATGATTCTAAGCCTGCTGATAAGACCAATTTTTAAATACATGTAACTTCTATACTATCAGTTGGATTTCAACCAAATTTGGTATGTGCTATGTGTAACATAACAGATATGACTGTAAGTATTCTTAAGAGCAATCAGGGCTGCCAAATGTTAATAAATTCTGTCTCTAATTTGTTACCCTAATATCAATATATCAGAAAGTATGCAAGCCAATAGCTCTATACTTTGCACACGTATAGCACCTGACACTCTAGATTAATTTGGAGTAATTAATGTAAGTCAGTGCTGCCAACATGATCCTATGCTTGCTGATAGGTCCAATTTTAAAATACATGTAACTTCGATACTAACAAATGGATTTCATCCAAAATTGGCACAACAAGATATCATAATATTTCCGATTATTTCTAACCAGCACACGCATGACATTGTTGCCAACATGCTTTTACGCGTGCTGATAGATCCAATATCTAACTGCATGTGACGTCCATTGGACTTCAACCAAATTTTGTATTCTGTACCTTGAGAGATGGAACTAGGAATATATTCAGTCACCAAGGCTGCCAGCTGTTGTGCTCTATTAGGCTACATTATACCAGGAATATTTCGAACTAATTAGACATTTCGATATTACCAACTTAATTTCGTCATTATTCTAGATAGGTTCATATACTCTAGAATAATCATTGGCATGAAAAGTAGGCTCTTTAGTTCGTCACGGAACTTCTTGTTTCAATTTATGAAAGTTACAGCCGTGGTCTTGGAGTGTGATAGTCTGTGACGAAGAACTTCAGATTTAGTATATCTTCTGATCAAATCTGCCTTATCGGAATTTGGAGAATAAACTTACTTAGTACGCCACTGACAAATTATAATTAATTATAGTATAATAATCAACATTTTGTATGCCACCTTTCTTATGCAATGGGTGTATTACGAGTATTATCGCTTTCCGTCCTTAGAGGAACTTCGCAATTTTCCAAATATCTTCAAATATTCAGTAAATTGTCGGTCTAAAACTACCGCACGTTTATCATTTTAAATGATTATGTCGACTTCGCTGGGGTCTGGCGTTACGTTACGGTGACGGGACGAAATGTACCGAGAATGCACAGAGGTGTGTGGCGTCATAGTACTGCCTGAGCTTCCTCCTCTCCCCGCGCGCTCCGGTGAGAGTGACGTCATCCAGCCAGCTACCTCCTTTGACCTTGGTTTGCACTTTTTTTTTGCTAACGGACTTTGAGTTCACGCAGCATTTGTAGCATTTGTAGTATTTAAAAAGATATAAAGTCTAGTCTTTCAGACTGACTATCAGTGTTTTTAATTGAGACCAATAATAGGTGGTACGCGTTCTCCTATATTATCATTAATTGCTGTATATTGTAAATGATCGTTTGGTTTTCGTTAAATTTGTAGTTTATCGAAATGTTTTGCGAGTGTTGTTTAAGACACTTTTACCACTTTCATCTGCAACGCAGATGCTAGGTGCATGGTAGTACTTAAGTTTAAGTTTGTTACACACCCTCTGTCTGAAAAGTTCGGTGAATGGGCTATATTACGAACGGATTGTTGGCTTATCTGAAACAGCCGTTACTGTCTTTCGAAGTAATCCCCGTGGATGGTTATGCACCTCTGAGAACGACTGAACTAGTCCTGGAAACTCCTGGCATAGTCTTCTTTAGGAATAGCCTTCAGTTTGGGTCGCCAAAACTCTAAATTGAAAGCAAGAGAGAAGCGTGAATTTATGCAAACCTGCCTTGCACACCTGATAGACGGGCGGCAGTGATAAGGGTGAATTTATGCAACCTAACGTGCACACCTGATAGACGGGTGGCAGTGAGAAGGGTGAATTTATGCAACCTAACGTGCACACCTGTTCTACGGGTGGCAGTGAAAAGGGTGAATGTTCCGTGGAATGGAATGGTCCTGAAAACCATCGTCACGGGTGACGAGACCTGGTGCCTGAGGTACGACCTCGAAGGCAAGGTATGGAGTAACGGGGACCAGGGTCGCCGAAAAGCCCTGAGGCCCAGAGGTTTTCGGACATTTCGGACATCCAACGCAATGTGACGACCCAACTGAAAGGTCTGTGCAAACACGAGGCCAGGATCTATTTTGGAGGGGAGAGGCAGCTGTGATACTAGCGTGGGGGTTACAGCTATTTATTGGATAAAATTTAACAAAGTTTGACCATTTATCTCACAAGGCTGAGTCATCCCTGTTTAAACGTTCATACTAAGTTTTATGGAAGGATTAGTATTCGAATCCAAGCTATCTTGCTGGTAAGCTAGTATACTTAGCTCTACACCACGACTATGGACCATTTCACGGTGATATGCTGAATGCATTAGTATATACAACATGTAAAATTGTCTGCCGAAAACCGGAAATATTTTGTTTTCGTGTAATTAAGGTAATCTCTGCCACGATCATTGTAATCATCTTACGTGACTCCAATAAATCTGCTGTTGAAATCTGTTCGCCTTTAGCCTGAAGTGTGCTTGTCTGGTTGATCTTAGGCTTAACCAACGTAATAATAATAATAATTATGATGATCGTGTGGCCTTCGAAGAGGCGGAGTGCAGGTCTTTCTAGTTAACGCCCGTGGGCGACCTGCGCGTCGTAATAAGGATGAAGTAATGATGAAGACGTCACAAACAACCAGTCCCCGAGCCACGGGAATTAACCCCAGGAGATTAAATTCCCTGATGGCTCGGCCGGGAATCAAACCCGGGGCACTTCGAGCCAAAGTCTAGCGTGATAACCATTTAGCCACGGAGCCGGATAAAATAGTAATAACAATAATAATAATAATAATAATAATAATAATAATAATAATAATAATAATAATAATAATATCGTATGGCCTCGGGTAACGGGTGCAAGCTTTGTAATTTGACACCCAGAGGGCAGCTTGCATGTCGAATTTTATCGCTCCTTGAAACGCTATGAAAGTCAAGGGGGTTAGTTGTCTAAGCTCCTTGACACTATAGCGCTTTCTAGTAGAGAATGGAGGAACTTTGTGTTGGCGGAAAGTCCCGAGATCAATTTTGCCATTATTGACACGACCTACTGAATTGAAATGGGCTCTTTGACATGCCAACAACATACGAGATGCATGTTGTGATTTTGTCGCCTTTCAAAAAAAAACACAATCATTTACCACGGCCAGGAGCGAACCTGCAAGCTTGGTAGTCCGACACGTTAACCACTCACCCACAATGGCAATGTAATGTCCTGCGTAGAATACGTCTGCACTGGTAAAGTGAGAGTCAGAGAATGTGAGCTTGTTGGCTCGTACAAAGCAGTGCTTAAAACAAATTCTTTCTCAGTTGCTTACGTGTAGTAGATCCCCGGATACAGTAAGGGTATGACAACGTATGGTATGGTAGTGGCGGGCTTCCGGCCCCTGCCATTCTCTGGCTATAAGCCAGTGTTAAACATTCGCCTTGTTGAGCACCGCTATTGGAATAACCTGATACACACTGTGGTAACTATGGAGATCAAAGTGGACAATGGTAGGTGCTCACGGTCCATCACACACAGTGCACTAAATGATTCAATTACCGACTAGAGGTGAGGATTGAATTACCTTGGTAATACTGTACCGATAATTGTCTCATTAGTCTCAGTGTACACGAAGGTGACGGACTGCAGCACCTCCGCACTCTCTGCAGGTTCCACGGAAAGTATATATATTTTTAAATGATATCTATATTTTTTCACGCAAAATAAGAAAAGCACAGAGAGTAGTCATACATTGTGCTTCAAAACACAATAATTATGTTATAAAGGCGATTGTGAGGAAGCAGGAGGCGTACTTTAGAACCTTTATCATAGGGAGCCTCTCGTCTAATTTCAGGACAAAGAAGATGGCAATCTTTTACTTGCAGCACGATAATGCCAGGTCCTACATATCAATTTGGAGATGAGAGCGCCAAGACTTATATTTTGGTGGGATATCTAATGACCTTCACTCAGCGCAAATAATTCTATTTCAACCTTCCATATGTTTAAGTCGATGAATATTGTACTATCGAGGGACCAATTTTACCAGCAATGACGTCATCATCACACTTTTGAAGAGAGAGTTGCTTCCACTCGAACTGCAGCAGCAGATGCCCTAAAGTGCCAAATATTCAGAACATTCAATAAATTCTGAACATAAGTTACAGACCAAACATTGCCTCAGGTAATCTATATGATGGAAAATCGGATGAATTTAGCCTATTTTCATTTATGAAATATAGGCTTATGAGATCAACGTTTGTCCATGTGTATGTGTGTGAGAAATAAAATCTAAATGTTGGAGCGATTTCAATGAAACTTGGTAAGTTCTTGCTACTACCTCGTCCGACATCAACCGAGCCTTTAAAATTTGAATTGGCGTCACCAATCTGACATGGCGGCCATGCGAAATATTTTACCTGCATTCAGTATCTCCGAAGAGAGGGGAGTTACGGTCCCAATAGGGAATTATATTATTTGAACACAAAATTAATCAATTAAATTCCGTTTCAGTGATGTAAATTAATTTTACGCGGGAAAATATTATTTTAATGTTGGTTTTCGTTTTGGGGGCTAATACCATTTAATTTCCGAATTAATTGCCCGAAATGTTACCAATAATACGACCTTTACGTTTCCGCAATTTTGTTATGGGAACTCAAAATGCACACAAGGAAAAAACTAGCTCTTTTTCTAGGCTCGAAAATTGAACTTAAGTCTCTGGGGCCTTGGGGGTATCCAAATGTTTGAACGGGATTCCTTTCAAAACGGCTGTTCTGATAATAATTACAATTTGAAACCTGTCACATTATTTTGAGCACTGTGTTAATATATGATAAGTTTTATGAAATATCTAAAAGAGTTTTACACAAAATAAATGTTTTTAATTTTTTTACTTTGGTTTTGGGAGCAGAGAGGACGACACATCAATATTCCGTAACATATACCCGATAAAGCACAACATGTGTCATTCCTCTATGTTCTTGAAAATGCGTTATGAAGCCCAGCATGCAATGATGCCACAAATTACCTTGTAGTCTATGTCCAAAAATTGAACTGGAAACAGGGGAGCTTCAGGGGAACATGAAAATTGTATGTCTACAGAACCTGTATAAACGGCTCTTCTGATCAGAACTAAAAATTGAAAATTGAAATAAATTTATTTTCATGGGCCAAAATATTTTATATATTACTTCCTAAAATTTGAGGAACGGGTGCTTTTAAATACATTGACTGATCAATGATATGTCAATTAAGCTGAAGGGAGGGGGTTGAAAGTGTGATTGGAATTACTGTCAATCCGACTCTTTCAATAATAATAATAATAATAATAATAATATTAATAATAATATTAATAATAATAATAACTGCGTCAAACTACTGGCTCACTTCAGGACAGATCATTCCAGAAACTGAAGGTTTTATGCTTGCAATTCAAGACCAAGTCATCCCTACAAGGAACTACCTCAAGTTCATTGTAAAAGATCCCGCTGTACCAGATGATAAGTGCCACTACGGCTGTCAACAGTCAGAAACAATACAGCATATTACATCTGCATGTAGATATTTCCTGGCGACGGAGCACAAACAAAGGCATGATGCAGTTGCTAAAATCTTCCATCAGGAGTTGGCTGATAAGTTTCAGCTTCAAAAAGGAAAGAAAGTTCCGTACCACCAATATCAGCCAGAGTGTATTCTTGAAAACAATGAATACAAGCTGTATTGGGACCGAACTACTTTGACTGATCAATCGGTATCACACAACAGGCCGGATCTGGTGGTTGTCGACAAGAAAACCAAGCAAACTACCTTGATTGATGTTGCGATTCCTAACAACAAGAATCTACAGTCAAAACACATAGAAAAGATCAGCAAATACAGCGAGTTGGTCGACCCTATCAAGAGACAATGGCATGTAGAGCGGGTAAAGACCATACTTATCATTGTATCAAGTACGGGTGTGATCCCAAGTACCTTTCTCCAAGGCCTTAAAGAACTGGATTTGGATACTAGGCTGTACAATCTAATGCAGAAGGCAGTAGTTCTATCAACAACCAGAATCGTTCGCTTTGAATTTGTTGTTTCAGTAACTATACTTTGGTTCACTGAAGCCCGTATAGTTACGTTGTAATGTACCAGCAATGTGTTATATGTACTGTATAAAACAACAACAACAACAACCATAATAATAATAATAAAAACTCGCCACTAGAGAGACATGGGCGCACACCCACGTGACGACAGAGCGAGCAGGCACACGCACCGACCGTCCACTGCACGCAGTCGTGCGGAAATCAGTGACATGGAGGCTTCAAAAGAAGAGCAAATGGGTGTAGTGCGTTCCCTGACAGCGGAAGGAGTGCGGGGAACGGAAATTCATTGAAGAATGGCACAAGTGTTCGGAGAGCACTCCCTGTTCGTGGCAAGGGTTAAGGCAAGGCACAAGCGATTCAGGGAAGGGCGGATGTCGTTGGTCGATGATGCACGGTCTGGAGCGCCACATTGCATTACCGATGAAATTATCCAGCTCGGATGTCCTCATTATGCATGACTGGCGAGTTAAGGTAGCAGTTCGGAGTGAGTGTCAGAAGTGTTCACGCCATCATTAAGAACCGATTGCAATTTCGCAAAAAGTGCGTCCAATGAGTGGCTCACAGTCCTCAACCTTCACAGGAAGCATACCGTGTGAGTTAGCCGTGGTCGTTACGGCATGACTGCTGGCAGTCGCTCACATCCGGGAGGCGAGGAGGTTCGAATCCCCCCGCCGGCAACCTTGAAGATGGTCTTCTGTGGTTTCCCATCTTCCTTCCAGGCAAATGCCGGGGTTGGTCCCTAACTATAGGCGACAGCCGCTACCTTCCAACTCCTCGTTCTTCCATTCCAACTTCCCTCCCCAACGGTACTTGTAGCTCACCCACTGGCTGTCCGTCTCGAAGCAGCTACAAAACTGGCGAGCCGAACATGTCCTCGGACACTCCCGGCACTGAAAGCCATACGCAAAAAAAAACAAAAACAAAAAAAAAACAAACAACAGGAAGCATGTCGGATGGGCCTCGCTTTGGAACATCAGCCGTGCTATGCCAAGGAATGGAATGCGTTCCTGGCATGGGTGGTCGCAGGAGACGAGACATGGTGACACCACTTTGAACCAGAGTCAAAACGACAAAGTCGCCAGTGGAAACATACAGGCTCGCTGCAACCCAAAATGTCCACGGCCATCCACACAAGTACAAGGAAGATTATGCTCATCTTCTTCTTTGACCAAAAGAGCCCCCTTCTTATGGGCTTCCTGCAGCGTGGGACAAGGGTGAATGCGCAGTGAAACTCGCAAACCTTGACCTCCCTTCGCACAGCGATCAAATCGAAACGAACAGGACAGTTCACACGCGGGATCATTCTGCTCCATGATAATGCAAAACCCTATACATCTAACGTAGTCAAGGAGCTCTTGCAGACATTCAAATGGGAGGTCCTCAGTTAGCCTCCATACAGTCTGGACGTCTCTCCCTGCGATTATGCCATTTTTGGTGAGCTGAAGAAGACTCTGAGAGGCAAACGATTTACCTCTGACGACGGAGTCAAGCAGTACGTTCGGAACTGGTTCACAACGCAGCTCCGGGAATTTTACGAGACGGCCATTCACCGCCTTGCGTCGCGGTGTGACAAGTGCCTCAAAAGTGCTGGGCAATACTTTTGTAAGAGAAGTACAGGATTATATTTTATAGCTTCCAGCTTATTTCTGATTGAATGGCCCTCATAAAAAACAATAATAATAATAATAATAATAATTTTTTCTTTTAGCGTATGGCTTTTATAGCCGGGAGTGTCCGAGGACATGTTCGGCTCGCCAGTTTTGTAGCTGCTTCGAGACGGACACCCAATGGGTGAGCTACAAGTACCGTTGGGGAGGAAAGTTGGAATGTAAGGACGAGGAGTTGGAAGGTAGCGGCTGTGGCCTATAGTTAAAGACCAACCCTGGCATTTGCCTGGAAGGAAGATGGGAAACCACAGAAGACCATCTTCAAGGTTGCCGGCGGGGGATTCGAACCTCCTCGCCTCCCGGATGTGAGCGACTGCCAGCAGTCATGCCGTAACGACCACGGCTAACTCATCCGGTATAATAATATTAATACACACATTTACAGGATGGAAAATTTCAGAACGGCGAAGAAATTGCTCAACGTTATAACACGGAGTAAGTGTGGCACGGCGTGGCTGACAGAGGTTCAGAGGGGTCTACAACAGGTCAACATTGAAAATCTTGAGGACCGCACCGAGTGCAGGAATAACATCAAAAATGTTGAGTTTGATCAGGGACCGTCACGACAGCCTGGAAGTTAATGGACAGCTGAGCGGAAGAAGGAGCATTCTGAGAGGATGAAGAGATTTTGGGAAGAGAAGCGGGAAAACGCCAGGAGATGAAATCATGTATTCAAGTTCCATCGCTCTCCTAAAGGGGAACAATCGATTAAATAAATAAATAAATAAATAAATAAATAAATAAATAAATAAATAAATAAATAAATAAATACATAATAATAATGATAATAATAATGATAATAAAAATAGTAAAAATAATAATAATAATGAAATTTTGATAATTGCTTTGTCCATTGAAGTGCCTAAATGAGTTTTACATGAAATTGTTTTTTTTTGTTTTTGTTTTCGGACATTTGGGGTGGTATATCAACATATTCCGGAATGATTTACCTTACGTATTAAGGGGGCACATACAGCTTTAGGAGCCACAACAATAACGATTTTAATATTATGACTGTGCCTGTCATAAATCTCGTACAACAATTACATAAATTTCCAAGGAAACACACACATCTTGCTATTAGAAGCAAAGTTAAAAATTTTCAAAATTCAAATGGTAATTATTTTTATCAATATTTTCAAAATTTGGTCCTTGTTTTGTGCTAACTTTCACCGTTTTCCTGATATCTCCGGTGTTAATAGGAATTTTTGGAGTTTTCTTTTTTAATGTGGGTGTTAAACCTTCTGCTACAAAATGAATCTCGCATATTTTCACATGATTAATTAATTAATTAAGCATCATTATTTCCATTTTTATTCTGAGCAAACTAAAAAAAAATGTTAACGTTTCATAGAAAGACTAATTAAAGCCACAACGGTTTTGAGTGAGACTCATTTTTTAGCAGAAGGTTTATCAGCCACATTAAAAAAAGAATTTCCAAAAATTCATATAAACACCGGAGATATCAGGGAAACGGTGAAGGTCAGCACAAAACAAGAACCAATTTTGAAAAAAATAAATCATAAAAATAATTACCATTTGAATTTTGAAAATTTTTAACTTTGCTTCTAATAGCAAGGTGTGTTTGCCTCCATGGAAATGTATATCATTGTTTTACAAGATTTATGACAGGCACAGTTATAATATTATAATCGTTATTGTTGTGGCTCCTTAAGCTGTATTCACAGTGTGATTTGTAGGTTAAGGCTTTCACGGCCTGGATTACTAGTGAAATTATTCATGTTTTTTGGGCTAATGGAGGCAAGGTTCCTTCGAAACGTATGGTATTTACTTTTATTTCCACACGGCAATATCCCAAAAAACATGAATAATATCAACAGTGTGATTGTTTGATATTCTTGAAATGTTGTTGTAGGAAATCAAGATGCACTCATGGCACAGACTAACACAAAGCATATTATGAATTCTAAGTCCCAAAAGGAAACAACAGCAACATTGTGCACTGGATGAAGGAAGTGGAAAGGCGAGTTCAATTGACAGGAATCACACTGTAGTTAACACCATGAAGGAAAGTCAATTCATAATTCAGCAGTTTTAAACTCCACTTCTTGGGTGGATTGAAATTTAATGTTGCTTGAAGGCTTCACACTGTAACTCGATTACAAATGGTACATATTTTATCAAGCTCTACAAAAGTTGATCCTATTTATGTCGTGATCTCGATGACAGTTTTGTAGTACAGGCGGATGCGTTTCACAGGTTCTCATGATAAAACAAGAAGTTCCGTGACGAACTAAAGAGCCTACTTTTCTTAAAATTTAAGATTCATGGCAATGATTATTCTATATGGATCTATCTAGAATAATGACGAAATTAAGTTGGCAATATCGAAATTTCTACTTTAGTTCGAAATACTGTATACCTGGCATAATGTAGCCTAATAGAGAACTACAGTTGGTAGCCCTGATGACTGAATATATTCTTAGTTCTATCTCTTAAGGTAGAGAATACAAAATTTGGTTGAAGTCCAATGGATAGCATGGAAGTTACATGCAGTTAAATATTGGATCTAACAGCGCGCGTAAAATCATGTTGGAAACAATGACATACATGTATTGGTCAGAAATAATCTGAAATAATATGATCTATTGTTGTATCAATTTTGAATGAAATCCATTAGTTAGTATAGAAGTTACATGCATTTTAAAATTGGACCTATCAGCAAGCTTAGAATCATGTTGGCAGCACTGACGTATGTTAGTTACTCCAAATTAATGTAGAATGTCAGGTACTATACGTGTGCATAGATTAAAGCTGTCGGCTTGCATGCTTTCTGATATATGGGTATTTGGATTTTTAAAATTTGAGAGCATTTATTAACAGTTGGCAGCCCTGGTGGCTCTTAAGAATACGCTCAGTCATATCTCCTTATGTACACATAGCACATACGAAATTTGGTTGAAATCCAATTGATAGTGTAGAAGTTATATGCATTTAAAATTTGGACCTATCAGCAGGCTTATAATCACTGTGGTAACACTGCCATGTATGGCCTCCTGGAAATTAAACTGCTATATTATTATCTATACGTGTGCCAAATTTGAAATAGCTCCCTTTCATACCTTCCATGATATCCAACATGGAGCTCAAATTTCAATTGCGATTTTTCAGCAGTTGGTAGCACAGACATAATTTTCAAATATGGCCGTGAGATATTCAGGTATAGATCTTTACTCCTACCAAATTTTGTTTCGATTGCTGCAGTCGTTTAGGAGTTGATAGGGGGGGGGGACTCACACACAGCCAGCCAGCCAGACAGACAGACATTTGCCCGATCTCATAAGTCTACTTTTTCCTCCTTTTTTCGAAATGTGAAAAGTAGGCTAAATATATACTAATGCCCTGTTTTCACTCATGTGATCCACTATGTTGTCAAAGTATTTAATACGTTTTCGCATCATTAATCAAAAGGTATTTAGGTTTTATTGCACAAAGCAGCAGTAACCTGTCAAGCAAAGTGAAAACAAGTCATAGTTTTACAAGCAGGCATAACATCTAGAGTAGGAATTCAAACGTGCACGAATCCGCCTCGTTGCGTAGTGGCTAGCACCCTAGGCTGTCACCATGGAGCTGTTAGCCTCTCACCACGGCGGACAGAGTTCGATTCCCGGTCAATGCATGTGAGGTTTTTAAAGTGAAATGCCATGCCCTGTGGTTCGGATGCCACGTAAAAAAGGCCCCGTGGCTCATGATCTCGAGATCAACGGTCACGTAAAACTACAAACTTCCTTTTGTCACCGCGGAGGCCCGGGTTCAATTTCAGGCTCTGTTAAGAAATGTAATTCAGGTCTGAGGGTTGGATCGGGGTACACTAAGCCTCATGAGACAAAACTGAGAATAGGCGGGTTCGATTCTCATCTCAGCCATCCTGTAAGTGGTTTTCGCGGTTTCCTACTACTAGTCTAGGCGAATACCAGGATGGTCTAAATCAGAGGTTCCCATTAGGAATTTTTCTCGGACCCCCTAAAGCGATCGTTATGTAAGCACGGACCCCCTGCTCCTAAATCTTTTAGGTCAAGAGTCAAAATATTTAAATTCCTAATGGGAACCTCTGCACTAGTTCACAGGGAAGAAGAAAATCTTTATACAGTTCGTCATGACATAAAAAACGTACAAAAACCAACTTGATCGCTTTTTTGATAGGTCGGTTCTCTCATCCAGCTGCAGAGCAAGCATGTCACACATGTGGAGCCTTGCCAACAACGTCTCTTTAATATTGCTTGACATTATCTGTAATTCGCCTTTGCACAGCATTGCTAGACAGTGGGACGGTATTTATAAGCTTTGCGGCAGCATCGCCCAGCATTCTGTTGCACAAAATAATTGCTGAAGGTAGAATGAAGTCTTCAGCAATGGTATGGTTTTTGGCACGTTTTGTGACAAGCTGAGGATACTTCGTAGGATGTAAGCGTTGCATTTTCATTCACTTTTGCGCCAGATTTTTTGGTAATTACTTTCAGGCATGCTTTCAGTTCAGCTAACTTTATTTTGAAGAATTCAATGGATTCACCTTTGTGCTCCGAGCCTCCGAGTGTTTAGTATCTAGATGCATCCGGAGATTTGCAGGGTTCATATTCTTGTTGGCAAGGGTTTCAAAGCATATCACGCATTGAGGCTTAGGAAAGTCTTCAGGTCCACAATACGTAAAGCCAATTTCGAAATATGTTATGTCGTATTTCCTCCTTTTCGCAGTTGGCTTACTCTTTGAATGGCTAAGCTCAAGAGAGGCAGAAGACGGCCCATTCACTTCTATATTTATTAACACAGGTTCCACTTCGTCAATATCTGTTGCAGTAGGCCCTACTTCGTTTTAAAGATCCACTCTTCAACCAACGATCCATATTCAATGTGCTTTTAACAATTAAAACAATCAACTTTCAAAACTCATTTGAATATGTAGACACGCAAAATGCAAAATGGGTGCGGAGCAGAATCCAGAGATAAAGGAGCAGAACGCTCTCTAGCGGGAAACTTGAAAAGCTCAAACTTTGCAGCTCCACATATGAGAGCGACCCTTATACTGTGGATGGCAACACATAATTATTCTAAGGAACTCTTTGTACTTTCTACGTTTTCCGTTTTCATTACTGCCTTATTTCATGACTCTTCGCGGACCCCCTGGCCAACCGTCACGGACCCTACCACCTAATGGGAACCTCTGGTCTAAATGAAGGCCATGGCCACCTCCTTCCCAATCCTCAACTGAATTAAAAATATACACACTCATACAGCCTTCACAATAACACAGGTTATCAGACAAATTCAAAACACACACACACACACGCGCGCGCGAGGGGGCTACAAGACCACGATGTCACAAAGCCCTTAAATGAATCAACAACAACAAACGTACACGAACTTCACAAAATAAGGGAGTAAAGGACTGGATGTCTGTGCCCCAATTCCACATGGTGTACCCTTGGTCACAATTTGCCGGTGATAATTCACTGAGAAACATGCAGGGTGACCTTTGGAAATTCATTGCACTCTTGCGTTCTGCTTCTGTGAGAATACCTATGCTCCCCTGTCTCTAGTAAGCTCACTGAGCTGCAGAAATATTGCACAATCCGATCACTTGATAGTATGTGCGCATTAAGTTGGTATTAATTGGTTTTCTCTTTTTATATTTCGATGAACGCAGGGATTTCAATAAAGGGATTGTGTAGTGGCTAGCATTCTTGGCTGACACCGCAGAGACCCGGATTCGATTCCTGACTCTGCCAATAAATTTAATTCTGGTCTGAGGGCTGGAATGGGGTACACTCAGCCTCATGAGGCAAAACTGGAGAAGAGACGGGTTCGATTCCTACCTCAGTCAAACTGTAAGTGGATTTCCGTGGTTTCCCACTTCTACTCCAGCCAAAGGTAGAGGACTGTACAACTCTTGTTATATTAGCACTTACTCAGAACAGTTTGTTTCCCTTCAGTGGATTTTTTTTCAAAGCAGTTACTTTCTTTGAATATTAGTGTTGGAACACCATCACAGGTAGATTGAGCCACTAATCATGAGATTGTTCATTGGAACATGATGAATCAGTGACGAATTAATGGAACCATGAAATGGGGCAATTTTACTTGGAACATTTAAGACATAACTTACGAGATAATAAAGCATGCAGGAAACAATTAGCGTTTTGTGATTGTGAGGCAGTTAGTGCCTTGATTTCTGTTTATGATGACTGTGAAAGTTTTCGTTGGAACAGCCTAAATTACCAGTGATAGTTGCATGGATAAATAAATATTCACTTCGAGATGAATGAGTGAGGCTAGTGTAATAGGATCATTACATTATGATGTGGATGACCCGCATATTGAGGAACTGAGAATTTGATACAATACTGTAATAGTTGAAGCCGATAATATATTAGAGGTCTAGGAAGAACTCTAATATACGAATGATAGTGAATTTTTGTCTTCAGTGTAGCTCAAAGGATCTGGTGCTTGAGGAACATATCATTCGATAGTTGATGTAGAAGCAATAATATTATTGAAATATTTAGAGGAATCTCATTAAATAATGATTGGGTAACGCATTGAACTCGCAGGTACAATATCATTAAAGTAGGCCTATGTGTTGAATTGTTGGGTCCATAGTTATTGAAAGTATAGAGCTTCTCAACAGCCCGCTTTTAGATTATATTGAAAACTTTGATATACCAGGTGTGATCTGGAAATAATTAAGAATAATCATTTCAAGTTGCAGTAATAATATAATATGGTCTGGTGAATATGAAATATATTAAATGGGACAGTTTGCAGAGTCCAAGATGATATCATGGCAGCAATTCGTTCGCTCACAGAGGCTTACAGACAGGACGCTGAAAGGCAAAACAGTTTCTAATGGAGATGAATGTATTTCTGTGTGTCTCCCTCCGATGCATTTTCAACGTAGTGACTAGTTATTAAGGCCGGATGCCTTTCTTGAGGCCAACCTTATAATTAGAGTCAATGAGAAATGAATATAAATGAAACTGGACAAGGTAGATCGCCAGGGATTTGCTTGGAGTTTGGATAACTACGGTATTCCAATTCAAGAACAGGTGACAGTGGAGATCGAACCCACTAGCTCTTCACCTCTTGCCTTGCACCTTAATACGTATACCTTACACATGTGCTTAGGTCTAAAACCTTATTTAAAAACGACATCATGAACTCTGACATCCAGAATTGCGTCTCAATATTCATGAATGTTTACAAAACGATAAATATGAATTAGGATTTCTGTAATTCTGAATGAACTAAAGACGAAGCGTTCTATATAACAATATATGTAAAGCATCCACGGATCGGAAACCAGAATGATCAAGAAAAGTTTGCCATGCTACTGATCAAGAGCTGGAACATACATTGTCACGACATCACTCGCACGAACACGCCGTATCATCAAGAATAAACACAATCATAACGGCAACAGGATGTAATCCCCTGTACTATGAATTCCTATGAACTTCCCACGCCAGGGTCTCAAAAGGGCACGAAATGTACACAAGTGTGTCTTGAACATTGCAGCCTGTGAATGAGGTCAGTTATAGTAACTTGCTTTAATTACATTAAGTTTGGGTTGTGATTAGTTTAGGAGTTTAGGTTGAACTGTGAAGTACATGGACGTGAATTATCACGAATAATACGTGTAATGGACTCTGAGGAAACAAGACTCCACCTCCTTCTCTAACATACAAGGAACGGGGGGAAGTTGCAAGTTGATGGGCGCGAGAGACAATTATAACATATATTTCCATATATGAAACTCCGATTGAATACGTTCTTTATGTCTTAAATACTATTGTAATTGACGTTGCTTCGGTTCCAAAAATTATAGGTTAAAAGATTCTAACTTTTCTCGCTTCATCATGTTGGGTAAAACTACATGAGAAGTCAAATGTATAACATGAGTTTGCCTACAATTCTCTGTATGCCTTTAATCATAAGTCGCACTTGTCTGGCTTAGCAACTAAGTGCATAGGTCGAATCGAAGGGCTCCGTACTTGGTACTGTCATTTCCCATGACTCAGGTTTATTTCATCCTCATCACAATATTCAGGGTGCCCACTGGCAAAAGACTTGCCCCTGGCCTCTCCGAAGTCCACTAGATACGTCTTTTTTCTTAACTACTGTCCCTTGATATTCAATAAACCGGGTATGACAGGCCGTTATTACCCGAAGGTATCGCTAAATCAAGATGGAAATCAGCGAATATGATCATAAACAAACTTTTAGAATCCTTTGCCTCAACTACTAGGTCTACATTTTGAGAGTCAAAAACTGAAAATATTGTTTTCATAAATCAAATTTAGAAGTCCTTTCATTACGAACACAAACACAATCGTGTGTGTAATGACTTCACTCATCGGCTTCCTGTTACCTTTCTCAAAAGAACTTAGCTCCGATTGATACTTCATTAATATGTCTCTGGGCTAAGTACTGGTGAAAGGCAATCAGCTTGCCCACTGCCCTACCACACCCCATCTCGATGGGAGGAGTCATAATTAACCAATACTGTATTACGTATTTTAGCCTATTTTCATTTATGAAAACGTAACATGCTTATGAGATCACATTTTGCCCGTGTGTGTGTACGTATGTATGTATGTATGTGTGTGTGTGTCACCACCCACCCCTTAATAAAATCTAAACGGCTGCAGAGATTTCAATGAAACTCGGTAAGGCCGTAATACGGTACTATTTTTTATGACCCCGACCGTACCCATTCAAGTTTTATTGCGTCTCACCAATCCAACTTGGCGGCTGTGTGAAATATTTCACCGGCATTCTATAAGTTTATCTCCGAAACTATTAGCGATATCACCTTCTAATTTCGTACGGTGTTAAAGGGCACTACTAACCGTTCACCTATGTGACTTTCAAAAACCTGTTAAGTACAAAACGATAATGGTAGCCAAGCGAATTTGAAACATTTAAATAAACTTTTCTCGCGATGTAAACATCCGAAAGCAGTGAAACTTGGTACAGCCAATGTTTATACGCATTGTATTGCACCGACATCTGATTTAGTTCAATTGTTTCCATAACCTTAAGCTGGTGGCTGTGCGACATTTTTTTTCTTGTGTCCTTATCATGCGATCGGAATCAACGTTTGAATAACGAATATAAGCAATATTCTTCATCTAATGGTACACAACTCAATGGCCTACATACATAAAAATCCAACATGGCGATCTTTCGAAATATTTAGACGGTTCTCTATATCTACTAACCCATGACAGCAAACTACATTTTTGTGTGTTAATACAGGCTATGAACATAAGTTCACCTATGGGACTTTCAATAACCTGGTTATCGTAAACCATAAATGGCGGCAACGCGAAATTTATATATTTTAATGAACGTTTCTCATGATTTAACCATCCAAGCGCAGTGGATCTTGGTACAGTAAATTTTAATCCACTGACATCTAATTTATTTCAATTGTTTTTATAACCACAAGATGGCGGCTGTGCAAAATTTACTAATCTCGTTTTTATTTCTTGTGTCCTAATGATGCGATTAAAATTTGAATAATGCACCTACGCAATTATCTTCAAGTAATAGTACACAACTCTATGGTCTACATGTATACAAATCCAACATGGTTACCATCTGAAATATTAAGACGGTTCTCAATATCTACGAATCTATTACAGCAATCAAACTGACATTTTGCAAGTTGATAAAGGCAATTAACATAAGTCGGATAGGCCTTATATGAAAATTCGCTATTTAGTTCTTCACTGAACTACTTGTTGTTGTTGTTGCGGTGGTAGTAGTGATCGTTTTCATGAGGGAATATTGAGGTCATCTACCCAAAATTAGATTTTCACATATTAATTCCTGAAAAAGAACATCTTTCACTTAAGTTATTTTAAACACTCTCACGGAATGCTGATAAACTAGCTATCATGAACTAAATATTCCAGTCCATAACACTTCAGTGATGTAGTGATGTACTGTAGTATACCCTATAGCACCTCATGATAATTTGGGCACATGTTTATCAGTGCTGGAGGTGTGTTGATGTGCGCTATCTTGAGCAAAGATGGACAGTTTAGTTTAAGACAGGGCAAACACTAGCGTCATAGTTCAGCATTTCTTGCTATCTTATTTTTCAGTCTTTTTTCATTTGTAAAAACATAGGCTTATGAGATCACCTTTTTCCCGTGTGTGTGTGTGTGTGTGTGTGTGTGTATGCGTGTGAGTTTGTGTGTGTGTCCCTCCCGCCCTAATAAAATCTAAACGGCTGGAGAGATTTGAAGGAAACTTGGTAAGGCCGTAGTAATATTTTGTTCGACCTCGACCGTATTCTTCAAATTTTATTACGTCTCACCAATCCAACATGGCGGCTGTGCGAAATATTTCACCGGCATTCAATATCTCCGAAACTTTTACTTATATCACCCTGAAATTGTGAACGGTGATAAAGGTCACTACTAGAAGTTCACGTATGTGCCTTTCAAAAACCTGTTAATTACAGAACAAACATGGCGGTCATACGAAGTTGAAACTTGTAATAGTTTTTTCTTGTAATTTAACCATCCAAAGGCTGTGAAACTTAGAACAGGAAATGTTTGTAAACATTGTACTGCACTGAAATCTAATTTAGTTCAATTGCTTACATAACCACATGATGGTGGCTGTGCAAAATTTTCAAATTATGTTTTCATTTCATATTTCCTAATCATGCGATAGAAGTCAACGTTTGAATAATGAACCTACGCAATAATCTTTATCTAATGGTACATAACTCTATGGCCTACATAACAAAAAATCCAACATGACGACCATCTGAAATCTTTAGACGGTTCTCAAAATTCACTAATATATGACAGCAATCAAACTGAAATTTTGTGTGATGACAAAGGCTATTAACATAAGTTCACCTATGAGACTTTCAATAACCTGGCGAACAGAAATCCAACATGGCGGCGACGCGAAATTAAAATATTTGAATGGACGTCTCTCGCGATTTAACCAATCAAGCGCAGTGAAACTTGATACGGTAAATGCTTGTACACATTTTAATCCACTGACATATAATGGATTTCAATTGTTTTTATAACCACAAAATGGCGGCTGTGCAAAATTTTAAAATCTTGTTTTTATTTATTTATTTTGCCCTAACCATGCGATTGAAGTTTGAATAATATTCATGTCCTAATCATCAAGTAATAGTTCACAACTCTGTGGCCTACATATATCAAAATCCAACAGGGCGACCATCCGAAATATTTAGACGGTTCTCAGTATCTGAGAAACTATTACATCAATCAAACTGAAATTCAGTATGTTCATAGAGACAATTAACATAAGTAGGTTATATGAAAATAGGCGATTTAGTTCTTCGAGGAACTTCTTTTAATGTTTATTGTCTAAAATTACTACAATGCTTAAATACTGAGTTTTGAGTTTGTCTTGCTCGCTGTTGTGCTTTTGCATGGACTGACTGTACGATAAAAGATATCATTTGCTTTATCCGAGACTAAACTTCAGGTGTAACTACGCCCAACTCAGTTAACTTCCTTGTGGGTGAGAATAAACTTCCATTTTGAAGTGATTTACTTGGCAACAGGTAATACGGATATATTGCTTTGTAGTTTACATATTTTGATCGATTGGGTGGCAGCAAATTTAGTTCCCGCTTACATGATGATCATGCCACAATGAATACAAGTTTACTATGAGACCTGTGCAATAAATCTCGCATTTCAACATCATTGTCATTATGCATTAAACTTGCACAACAATAAGGCTCGATGCGACACAGTTCTGGCAGGGGCTGGCAGTATACGGGCTCGGCTTTACTGTCATGCGGGCTTGATGTGACACAGTTCTGGCAGGGGCTGGTTGTTTACGGTCTCGGCTTTACTGTTATGCGGGCATGATGCGTCACAGTTCTGGCAGGGGCTGGTTGTTTACGGGCTCGGCTTTATGTTATGCGGGCTTGATGCGACACAGTTCTGGCAGGGGCTGATTGTTTACGGGCTCAGCTTTACTGTTATACGGGCTTGATGCGGCACAGTTCTGGCAGGGGCTGGTTGTTTACGGGCTCGGCTTTATGTTATGCGGGCATGATGCGGCACAGTTATGGCAGGGGCTGACTGTTTACGGGCTCGGCTTTATGTTATGCGGGCATGATGCGTCACAGTTCTGGCAGGGGCTGGCTGTTTACGGGCTCGGCTTTATGTTATGCGGGCTTGATGCGGCACAGTTCTGGCAGGGGCTGGTTGTTTACGGGCTCGGCTTTATGTTATGCGGGCTTGATGCGGCACAGTTCTGGCAGGGGCTGGTTGTTTACGGGCTCGGCTTTATGTTATGCGGGCTTGATGCGACACAGTTCTGGCAGGGGCTGGTTGTTTACGGGCTCGGCTTTATGTTATGCGGGCTTGATGCGGCACAGTTCTGGCAGGGGCTGGTTGTTTACGGGCTCGGCTTTATGTTATGCGGGCTTGATGCGGCACAGTTCTGGCAGGAGCTGGTTGTTTACGGGCTCGGCTTTACTGTTATGCGGGCTTGATGCGGCACAGTTCTGGCAGGGGCTGGTTGTTTACGGGCTCGGCTAATATGTTATGCGGGCTTGATGCGGCACAGTTCTGGCAGGGGCTGGTTGTTTACGGGCTTGGCTTTATGTTATGCGGGCTTGATGCGGCACAGTTCTGGCAGGGGCTGGTTGTTTACGGGCTCGGCTTTATGTTATGCGGGCTTGATGCGACACAGTTCTGGCAGGGGCTGGTTGTTTACGGGCTCGGCTTTATGTTATGCGGGCTTGATGCGGCACAGTTCTAGCAGGGGCTGGTTGTTTACGGGCTCGGCTTTATGTTATGCGGGCTTGATGCGGCACAGTTCTGGCAGGAGCTGGTTGTTTACGGGCTCGGCTTTACTGTTATGCGGGCTTGATGCGGTACTCTTCTGGCAGGAGCTGGTTGTTTACGGGCTCGGCTTTACTGTTAAGTGGGCTTCATGCGACACAGTTCTGGCAGGGGCTGGTTGTTTACGGGCTCGGCTTCACTGTTATGCGGGCTTGATTCGACACAGTTCAGGCAGGGGCTGGTTGTTTACGGGCTCGGGTTTATGTTATGCGGGCTTGATGCGGCACAGTTCTGGCAGGGGCTGGTTGTTTACGGGCTCGGCTTTATGTTATGCGGGCTTGATGCGGCACAGTTCTGGCAGGGGGTGGTTGTTTACGGGCTCGGCTTTACTGTTATGCGGGCTTGATGCGGCACAGTTTTGGCAGGGGCTGGTTGTTTACGGGCTCGGCTTTATGTTATGCGGGCTTGATGCGGCACAGTTCTGGCAGGGGCTGGTTGTTTACGGGCTCGGCTTTATGTTATGCGGGCTTGATGCGGCACAGTTCAGGCAGAAGCTATCACCTTGTTTATTTGTTTTGACATTTTTTAAAAAGAAATTGTCAATATTTATGAAATCAGTGTGAAATTCATTAATGTTCTGGGTAGTTCTCTTTCTAATGAATGCTCATTTGTTACAATCTGTTACTTGTGGGCGCCCCCAATGAAACAATATGTATACAAATATAATAAAGCTGAAGAGTTTGTCTGTGTGTTTGTGTCTTTAAACGTGCTAATCTCTGGAACTACCGGTCCGATTCGAAAAATTCTTTTTTTTATATTATAGCCAGATTCAAGGGGAATAGTTTAGGCTATGTAGTATTAGGCTACACCTCTCAGGTAACCTTAAAGATTGATTTTTGTTCAGTAAGTTGGTAGAACAAGCGCTCCCGAACTGCTCTATCCGCATACGCTGGCGTTATGGTTAGTGATACGTCCACCGTTTCACCGATCAGAACCAACATTTGTATACGTACCCTTTGGAACCCTGCGAGTAATACTGTCTACGTGAAATTTATGACAGACCAGACCATTCCCTGCATTTAGGCCCTTTGGCACAAATCTACACCTTTTCACCAATCTGAACCAAAATATATATACTTACCCTTTGGTACCCTGCGAGTAACTGTTTACATAAAATTTTGGGCAAACCACTCCATTCCCTGCATTGAAGCCCTTTGGCACAAATCTACACCGTTTCACCGATCTGAACCAAAATGTGTATACGTGCCCTTTGGAACCCTGCAAGTACCACTGCCTTTATGGAAATTATGACAGACCACTCCATTCCCTGCATTTAGGCCCTTTGGCACAAATCTACACATTTTCACCAATCTGAACCAATATATGTATACTTGCCCTTTGGAACCCTGCAAGTAACACTGCCTACATGAAAATTATGACAGACCACTCCATTCCCTGCATTTAGGCCCTTTGGCACAGGGGGCGTGGTGGCGCAGCGGTTTAGCTGTATGCCTCTCACCAATGTGGACCGGGTTCGATTCCCGGTCAATGCATGTGAGATTTTCGATGTGAAATGCCATGTCCTGTAGTTCGGATTCCACGTAAAAAGGAGGTCCCGTGGCTCATGATCTCGCGATTAACGGTCACGTTAAACTACAAGTTTGCTTGCCTTTGGCACAAATCTGTACCGTTTCACCGATCTGAACCAACATTTGTATACTTACCCTTTGTAACCCTGCGAGTAGCACTGTCTGCACGAAATTTTGTACAGACCACTCCATTCCCTGTATTTAGGCCATTTGGCACAAATATACACTGTTTCACCGATCTGAACCAAAGTTTACAATCTTACCCTTTGGAACCCGACGAGTTACACTGATTCTTGAAATTTCCGGTTGACCACACCAATCCATTCATTTGAGTCCTTTGGCACAAATCTACACCGTTTCTCCTAATTGCAGCAAATTTTACATACACTTTGAAACCCTGCTGGTAACACTGTCCACTTGATATATTAGAACAACGCTCTCCATTCTCTACATTTAGAATAACAGACAAAATAAACTTGAAAACCACGTATTAAGGCCCTAGAACCATTCATGTCCGTAGTAGTGTAACTGTAAGAGTATTTTAATAAGTCTATTGTTGACGGGCAGTTCGGGCTGCATCACGTCACCCCTACCAGTGTTCTGGTGCAGAATTGCGAAAATAGTTGCATCTTGCGCTGTTTATAAATTGCAGTCACGGGGAGTAATTAGTGCAAAAGGATGTCTTAGGCCTCTTAAAACAGTTATCATCTTGAAAATATTATGCCTCTGTATAAGTGCAATGGTGTTGGTGCAGTACAATGACGTTACCAGCTGCAATAAGCGTTGGTGCTTTCAAATTTACCTTCATTTATTCCGAACCTCATCGTTGAGCACTATGTGGCGATAAATGATACTATTGCTACCTCAGTAGCTTGGGACAGCCGATGTTTTCCAAAGTGTTCTGATTATTTTCCTACGGCGCTATGCGACTAAATACGAAACTATTGGTCTCTACATTTCTAACAGCCAATGAGATATATTCCCTAGGTAGTGTCTTTTATTTCACTTATTCCTCTTTCTAATCATTTTTTAAAAATTTGTTTGTAAATTACATGTATCAGTGCTGTAGTTACAAAATAGCCTTTTCCCTATTCATTATTATCATTACGGGAAAATGAACTGAATGTTACGTCCATTATACTGTACTACTTATCACCTCCACCACCGCCACCACCACCACCACCACCACCACCACCACCACCACCACCGCCACCACCGCAAAAAGTTATATTTTTAAATATTTTTTTCTGTTAGTTTAAGTATCATGTGCCAGTTCTGTAGTAGTATTCATTATCATCCACAACACAAATAAATCCACCGGGCGAAGCCGGGCACTACTGCTAGTATGTGATAAATATGATAAATCACAACTGAACTAGGCAAGCCACCTGCTTTGTTACAGCACAGTGACCATACGCTTGTGGCTCATTGATTTAATGATAATGGCGCTTATTTACAAATCAAGAGCAGTTGAAATAACATGTTTCCAATTGACAATTAACATAGGATAACCACGTCTCCATTTCTGCTCGTATTGCTGGTATGATCATTGCGGTTATCCCAGTTGGTGTGGAGTTCAGGGGAATATCCACTTCACTTGGGGGCAAAATATATCTGCAGCGAGTAACAGATCAAATAACTGGTAGGTTCAGTTGCTATCTATCTACCTATTTATTTATTTATTTATTTATTTATTTATACAGCCCTACAAGGGACGTTTTACTCTAATAAGCTTAGCCAGTTTCAGACGTGTTTATGTTTACATGAAAGACTGCCACTTACTCTTGGGCAGTAGAGACGTTTATCAGCAATTTCAAATCATTGCCTTTAGCGGCCATGTTCTTCACTTAATGTTTGTTATATTGACCAATGGATATCAGGAGCGTACACTGGCCCTTTGGTGACACTTTATATAGTTATTTGGGAGAAGAAACAAATAAGTTATGCTGTGAAGCGCCATTTTCCCATGAGCACTAATTTAACTATTTTGTTGCTATGAATGTTTGCATTCGAAAATATTTTCAAAATGGATTTCATCTAGAGTGATAATTATTACACGGTGGCGATAATCTCAACTTCATTAAACGATAATATGCGGTGAAAAAGTGGCGGGGGCAAATTCAGACGATCAACTACTCGATAATATTGGAGGGTAATGTTGGTAGTTAATTATAATACTAACAACAGATTATTATAGAGTTGGTAAACTGTGCGGTTTGTGTTAGTGAAATATACACAGTTAGTCACCTAACATGTCCCTCTCAATATCTTCTCAAAAGTTAAATATACATATCAGGTGAATCAGCTGCTCCTAATAATATTATTTTATGCAGCCCAACTAACACGTGTTAGAAGAAATTACGATATTTCTGTGCTTGCATCCCGTATGGTGCTAATGCACTGTAAGCATATGCTGCATACGATACTGAACACTATTATTTTCCCTCGTATTAGTCCGTAGGCACGTCAATATATTGGTCCAAGAAGAATGAGCTAATAAAATTAGAACCAATTGACTGGCTCTACTCTTTACCAAACACACTGTATGAAAATGTATGTAAAGTACTTTAGACTCACCCCAGCCAATGAGAACGTAGACTCGAAGTTTGATGTTCTCGCCTGTGAATGTAGCCACGACCAGCATGTACAGGTAGAGCCCTGGAATAAGATATATCGTGGTAATTTGATGACCTAAAACGTTAGAAGAAAATACAATTTTAAAATAGCTAAATTTGCCACAAAAGACAATATATCACCAAACATCTGCATGCCATTCTTGTGAATGGCCGTATTGCAACGTTGCTGCGCATTAAATCGCTTTCCTGATTGTGCATTAACTTCATACGCTTTACAAGAATGGATTTTTCAATTGGTACTGAAATATTCCCCCCCCCCCTATAAACTAACTGACAAAACTTCTTACAGTACTAACACATTTTCACAGTTCTTGGCATGTTGATGTTCACTGGAACACTGTAAATGTAACATAAAGATCTTAAAATTCACATTTCAACTAAAATGTGTAGAAGATGGGACGGACGGCGTCTGTGCCAGATTGGCCGATAACCTATATGTTAGGCCCCTTAAAACAGCAGCAATGTCTATGCCAGAGCGTTAGCAGACAAAGGACACTAAGTTGTACGGTACTTGGTTATTTTCTACAAGGTCACATTCCGAAAAATATCAGTAACTCATGTAATTCTCAGGATATATCAAGGATAACACACCAACATATTGAGTCAGAGTCAAGCCATTGCTTATGAATGTAGCAAGGATATCACACCAATGAGTTGATTCAGAACCGAGACATTACTTATGAGTTGATCAATTCAATTGGCACACGTAAAGCAGTGCCCTTTCTAGTCTTTTTTTTATTATAACTATATTTTATAAACACCAGTCTACAATTTGTCTAGTTGTGTAAAAGAATAACAATGAACTGACGAAATACACTTACAATTAGAAAAGAAATGGTATAAACATGTTCAAAATGTTGCAATTTTGCGGGTGAGAGATAGATCCAGCCAATTTCCTCGCCATAATCCTAGAGTAATCCTGTAGGCTGCACCCAAATTACCGACACCTCTTCCCGGCATTGAAAGGGACCCATTTCACCACATACTTCGCGCTGCTATCCAGTTTACAACTGTCGCGTAGGGCAAGCTCAATTACAACGAGCAGTGCCTTTCCTTAGTGAATTTGTGATCATTTTAAATGACTCGTGAAAATTTCAAATCCTACCCTTCGTGAGTAAATTAATATTCTGGCGTCACTTAGACTTGAATTTGCTAGTTCAATGATATCAAATTATTCGACAAGAATACGAGCAGAGAAAAAAAAAGTAGTTCCGTGAGGAAATAAACAGTCTATATTCATATATTCTACTGGTCTTTTCCATTAAGAACTGTCCTTCCTATTGAGATGGTTTTGTAAGTGATGTACTAAATAGCTTTTGCTACACGAACTACGTTGTTATAAAGTACAAGAGCAAGAAAAGCACACTCAAAACTCAATATCCATTAGTTGTAGTCATCTCAGATACGAAACATAGAAATTATATTTTAAGAAAGCACAGTCATCTGACTATGATACTCTCTTAGATCATGCTTTCATCGTTCCTGGGGATAACTCAGATCAAAACACCTACAACACTGTGAAATATGTGTCCAAATTTACACAATGAGTCTTTTTACGCTAAGGATTTGTGAACTGGTTTGTCGACTTACCGAGAGGCAGGTTCTATGAATGAACCCTACTCTGTGGGTGTGATGCGTGGACGCTGTACTGTCGTGACATAAAAAGTCTATTCAGTGCTTTCATCATTATAAGTTGAGATCAATTATGAAAATCATGTGGGAGGACTTCATTATTCGAGCATTTTGGAGAAATTCCATGCTAACAGCTTAAATGTTTCCATCCTTGGTATTCGTCTTAAAAAGAGAGTGCATGGTCGTCGCATTATTGATACCACGCTCCCTTGTCAGATCCTCTACGGCGAACTTAGAACTAGATCAAGATCATTGGGGCCGCTATAATGCATTATGAAGACTAAATGAAACGAACCACGAAGGCAATAGTCTGGAAAACTGATAGGCACTTAAAGTAAATCGTTCACGCTGACGCCACGCCACTTAAGATGCTGAAGTTCTTTTCTAAGAAGAGCGCTACACGCATGAGGACAACAAACGTCAATTACGTAAGCTTCGTCAAACTCTACACGCCTCCCCGTCCATTCTATGCAACGTCTGTGCACGAATGTTTCATGCAAGGATTGGTCACCTGAAACATAATTAATGTTATTTGTTTTACGTCTCTTTTAACAACTGCGGCTTTTAGAGACGCCAGGGTGCCGGAATTTTGACCAGAAGGGAATCTTTAACATACCAGTAAATCTACTAATATGGCTCCCTCACATTTGCGCACCACCAGGATTCGATTCTGAAACCTTGGGAACAGCAGGCGAGAACGTTACCGCTCAGCCACTCAGCCAGCCTCACATGAAACACGTTCACTAATTGAGAGAAGACTGGAAAGCACCATCATGGGGAAAATGTAGTCGGGAAGGATTTGTAGTCGACGACGACACTGATGACGTTTCTCTGAGGTCATTAAATGTAAATGTAAATGTAATGTAATGTAATGTAAATTTTACAAACTATACCTACTGTTCATTAACTTTATGTTGTCAAGGCAAAAACAATTCACACTTCTGTATCGTATCTCTCAGTGGTACTTTGTTACGAGGGCTGTAAACAAGTAGTGGCAACGCAGCGATATACAGTGTGGTCCACCCGCCCCTTATTTTTTTTGGAGGAAGGCAACCCAACTAACGCGTATATCACAGTCATCCTAAAAACATTAGTACGTCCATTGTACAACTTTACTGTTGAGTACATCTTCGCGAATATAGTAGAAATCAATAGTGGCAGTGTTCTTTCAATGACCTCAAATATAATGCATGATTGAAACGATCAGAGCTCCGAATAACACCTTCTTACGTTTGGACAGGAAGTGTCTCCGAATAGATTCAATACATGCCAGCAATACGCCATGGTTCTCGGTAGCTATGGTGGCTAAATCAAGAATTGCTAGAGTAGCGTCAACGAAGTCGCATTGTAGTAGGTTCGAACCTTGAACTAGTACATTTTTTTGCTTAATGTCGTTTATTGTGGATGTATTATGGACGCATATCTATCTGTTCCAACGAGTGATTTTTTATTTGGTCCTCAAAAGGACCGTACTTTTCCGATGGTACGCAGCCAGATTGGACAACGACATAACGATCTGTAGAACGAAAGCAAGGTATCCTGTATATTCAAGGTAGCAAGTGTTCGAAATTTTGACCACCTTTGTTTAAAGGAAAACTCCGACTCAGACGACCCACATAACAAATCTATTTGTTATGTGGGTAGGCTCACGAATAAATACATCAGACCGAAACTATAATTTCTTTCAACGGCGTCTGTGCGAAAAGCGCTTGCTATACACTTACAGTAATAGTTAGTTAGTGAGGTTTTAAGGGGCGGAACTACGAGGTCATCTGCCCCAAACATACAGTAAATACAGATAATTATAATGTTATTGGTTTTACGTCCCTTTTAACTACTCTGGCTTTTAGAGACGTCGGGGTGCCGGAATTTTGCTCCGAAGGGGATCTTCAACGTGCCAGTAAATCTACTGACACGGCTCCCTTGCATTTGTGCACCCTCAAAAGCCAGCTGACTGCGCCAGGATACGAACCTGCAACTTTGGGCACTGCAAGCGAGAACGTTACCGTTCAGCCTCGCAGCAAGGCAGTAATTACAGAACGTGTCATATTATTATTCTGGGATAAATATTGAACTATTAAAATTCTAATTAACACGAATAGAGTCGCCTCCGTTGCGTAGTGGTCAGCGTGATTAGCTGCCACCCCGGACGTCCTGGGTTCGATTCCCGGCTCTGCCACGAAATTTGAAAAGTGGTATGAGGACTGGGACGGGGTCTACTCAGCCTCGGGTGGTCCAAATGAGTAGAGGGGTTTGATTCCCACCTCACCCATCCTCAAAGTGGTTTTCCGTGGTTTCCCACTTCGCCTTCAGGCAAATACCGGGATGTTACCTACCGTACGGCCACGGCCGCCTCCTTCCCTCTTCCTTGCCTGTCCCTCCCGATCTTCCCCTCCCTTCCCATCCGTCAAGAGAACCCTGTTCGCTTTGCAGGTGAGGCCACCTGGGCGAGGTGCTGATCCCACCTCCCCAGTTGTATCCCACAGTTGAGATGTTTCAAGCTCCTGGACACTGTCCGTAGAGGCGGTAATAATGGGATCCCTCGCCGAGTCCGTGGGAAAACCTAACATGGAGGGTAAAATCGACTAAAAATATAATAATTATAACGAATACTATCCATCCATGGTTTTGAACAGTATTTAGGGAAAATAGCCATTTAAATGAGACAAGAAAATTCATTTCCCTATCGTCTTCGTAGATAATGTGAACAAAACCAAGTTGAAATCTTGCTGTACGAGGTAGGGAGGTTATAATAAAATAGTTAAAAAGAATTTTAAAACTCTGCCGTTGGATAGTCTTGAACCCGGGATCTTCGAAAGAGTGAGCGGGCGCAATAACACTTGCACACATTTTCAACACACTCTGGAGGTTTTTGTTGTGCTTCTTATTAACGCGTATGGTAAAAAATTAAATTATTACAGTTAGATCTTAAATATTGATTGGAATGCATTCATTCAGTACCAAGAATGTTTTCTAATTTACTTAAAGCAAGTTTCGCGACCGTTTTGCGTTATTAAGGCGAATGAACTGCAAATAATGCCCTCAAACGACAGCCCTTCGGTTTTATTTCATACAACTTAACGTACAAAATGCTAGCGTGTGATACACTTCGGTAATACAAGCGGGTGTACTGACGAAGAGAACAGAATCATACAGGATTTTGTACCAGCGATCACAGCAGCTTCCTTGCCAGCGAGTGTCGTGTGATACGGGCCTAAAGATATGCTAAGACTATTTGTTAAAATTTAATAACAAAACAAGATGTTCGGTAAAGAACGTATAGCCTACTTTCTCCTAAATAAATGGGTATTGTTATAATTCGATGTCCTTTTCAAGGAGTATAATTGAATGTTAGTTGTAGTAGCTTCTTGAAATACAACGTGCTATACGGATATTATACACGAATATGATGTGCCCTTTGCTAGTGCTACCTCTGTAAAAAATTTCATTTAATTCGGTTTCACCGTGTTTGAATTGATATGGGGAATCGATTTGCACACATACATGGCCGCTATCTGCAAACTATTGGGCTGATGACCTCGTAGTTCAGTCAAGAGAAGCTTCCCACAGAAAGGTATGTTGTTGAAAAATTTGGTAGAGATCAAATGATTAGGTTCGTCGTAATTTGATTTAAGCTTTTAATATTTCGGTGGCCACCATTCCGTTTCCGTCAAGATGGCGGTGATATACAACATGACACTGAGGTTGCCTTTGCTAGTGCTACCCCTGTACCAAACTTCGTTCCATTCGGTTTCACCGTGTTTGAAAAGATAGGGGGAATCGATTTTCACACATACATGGCCGCCATCCGCACATTATTGGACTGATGACCTTGTAGTGTGGTCAAAAGATTTTCTATACATATAGGTATGTTGTTGCAAAATTTGGTAGAGATCAAATTATTAGGTTGGTCGAAATTTGATTCAAGCTTTTAACATTTGCATGGCCGCCATTACGTTTTCGTCAAGATGGCGGCGATATAAAACATGACACTGGAGTGCCCTTTGCTAGTGCTATCTCTGTACCAAATTTCGTTCAATTCGATATAAAACATGACACTGGAGTGCCCTTTGCTAGTGCTATCTCTGTACCAAATTTCGTTCAATTCGGTTTCACCGTGTTTGAATTGATTGGGGGAATCAATTTGCACACATACATGGCCGCCATCTGGATACTAATTGGATGATAACCTTGTAGTTCAAACAAACGATGCTCGCCATATAAGTATATGTTGTTGCAAAATTTGGTGGAGATCGGATGATTAGGTTGGTCGTAATTTGATTTAAGCTTTGAACATTTGGGAGGCCGCCATTACGTTTTCGTCAAGATAGCGGCGATATAAAACATAACACTGAGGTGTCTTTCGCTAGTGCTACCTCTGTACCAAATATCGTTCAATTCGGTTTCACCGTGTTTGAATTGATAGGGAGAATCGATTTGCACACATACATGACCGCCATCTGCAAAATATTGGGCTGATTACTTTGTAATTTAGTCAAAAGACGCTCGCCATATAAATATATGTTCTTGCTAAATTTGGTAGAGATCGGATGATTAGGTTATTCGTAATTTGATTTAAGCTTTGAACATTTGGGTGGCCGCCATTACGTTTCCGTCAAGATGGCGGCGATATAAAACATGACACTGAGGTGCCCTTTGCTAGTTCTACCTCTGTACCAAATTTTGTTCAATTAGGTTTCACCGTGTTCGAATTTATAGGGTGGGGGCAGACATTCAGAGTACATACACTCACACACACACACACACACAGACACACAGTCTCACACACAGACACACAATTTTTGGCGCTGTGTAGATCTCATAAGTCAACTTTCATTTTTTGCAAAAATTGAAAGTATGCTAATAATACCATGGGAATTTCTAAGGAATACGTATACTTCGATGCAAGCACTGGCGATCAGAATATCCTTCGATATGTTGTTGTTTTGTTTCATTTGAGGGGCTAGAGCATCGCGGTCATTTAGCCCCGTTTACTTGGGTGTGTGTGTAGAATTTATCTGATAACCTGAGTTATTGCTGGCTTATAATGATGTTTGTATTTGCAATTAAGGATTGGGAAGGAGGCGGCCGTGGCCTTAAGATAGAATCCGTCCCGGAATTTGGCCGGAGTAGAAGTGGGAAACCACGGAAAACCATTTCCAGGGTGGCTGTGGTGGGAATCGAACCCACTTCTTCTCATATATGCTTCCCGAGGCTACGTGTACCCAATTTCAGCCCTCAGACAAGTATTACATCTCTTGGCAAAGCTGGGAGTCGAACCCGGACCTCCGGAGCGACACTTCGATATGTTATATTAATATTCATGCCAGTTTTTAAATTTGCTGCCATTACAGGTCACGTGTCATAACGTACCAGTTCGATCGTATTCTCGTAAATAATCAGCAAAATTCTACGTATTCGTCACAAAAGTACGTCGTAAGGCAATACATGTGGCACTGTAGTTACATCCCGACTAAAATGGAATGTGGGCTTTCGTTCAAAAAAAGTATGCCTACTATTGGATTCGAAGCAGCATTCTACCCGCTCGCGCCCACCACGTACGGTCCGGCATTAAACCTCTTTTTTTTTTTTTTTATTAGCTCTTTACAGAATTACAGAATTTTCAGATATGATAAATACCATACTATTACATCACAAGAAAGTCCAGATAGTGTCCATATTTATCGTACAATTGTCCACTTTCACTAAGCTTCCAACGCTCTCTCTGCAGGTGATACCTGAGATCCAGGAATGAGAAATGTTGATCATTGTCCATCACGAAGTGTACATATTGGCCCATTATCCACACAATGGCAGTCTGTTTAATTTGGGGGAAGGTGGTCACCGACAAGCGAATCAACTTCCTGTCATCAAGGTCATCCGTGGGCACATTTAATAGTTGACATACGTTTCCCATACACCACAGCCACGTGGAGGCAACTCGCGAGCATGATGTGAAGCGGTGTATCGCCGTATCAGTTTGACCACATATAGTACACCATGGGTAAGCTTCAAGACGGATGGTATATCGCCGTAGAGCGGTTGGGATGAGATCGTTGAGGAAGATAAAAACCCGGGAGTGTACAGCAGAAGAAATGGTCATAGCCCCAAAATTTTTCCAAACAGTGGGCCAATGGACGTAGAGGGTGGTGGCCTCGATTCGCGGTTTGGAGTGTACCACTTGCCGCAACATGTTATAAATACTTTTCGTCGTTGGAACAGTCCCTGAAGGCATTTGGCGAACAGTTTCCAGAAGGTACTGTTGATGGTCCCTAAATATCTTCGGCAAAGCTCTCTCACAACCACGGGCTGTGTTCCGAATATCTTTGTATAGCGCTTTCGTAAAAGTGTCATGTTGGGAAAGAATGGTGATATCGTTCTTGCAGAGGAGTGCACGGCATTTCATGCCATGAGCGGTTAGCCCTAGCCCGCCTTGCCGGGATGGGAGATACAACTGTTCCCGTTGTACTCGGAACAAAAATCCTTGCCATAGAAACCAACCTATATATTTTGCCAATTGGCTCTCAAACATTTTGGGAAGTGGGAAAAGTTGTGCGACATACCATATTTTAGAGAGCGTAAATACGTTGAGGACTACGACCCGTTGCACTATATTGAGGTTTCTTTGACAAAATTGGATCAGCACTCCCCTAACTTTGGCAATGACCTTAGTCCAGTTTGCGTGCACCGTGTCCAGAATCGATTGCTTCCAGGTAATGCCAAGAATTTTCACTTCATTTACTATCCGGAACCAGGGCTGTTGGGTAATCACTGAGTTATTATTGAGCGGAAGCAAAGCAGTTTTCTGGGGGTTCGATTGTGCTCCAGAGGCGATATGGTAGAGCTGAAGGACGCTATCGATGTGGGAGATGTCTTCACTATTGCGGATCAATATGGATACGTCATCAGCATAGGCGCACATGCCAAAAACATGTGTGGACAGTTTGTAACCCTGTAGCTTCACCTGGGTAGTCCGAATGAACGGTTCAAGGCCAATGACAAAAAGTAGCATGGAGAGGGGACATCCTTGCCTAACTGATCGTTGTATTGGAATCAGAGGGGAAAGAAAACCGTTGACGAGCACTCGAGACGTAGCATTACAATTTATCATACGAATGTAGTCAATAAGGATTGCAGGAAATTCAAAGTGCTGCAAGACCATGTACAAGTATTCATGACTGATGCGATCGAAAGCTTTATCAAGATCCAAGGTGAGAAAACTCATTGGCTCAGTGGGGAGCATTTCGGCTTTTAGGTGTAGGTCCCTTAGTATCCCTAAGTTTGTTAACAGAGTTCTTCCAGGAATACTGCAACATTGTTCATCACCAATGATATCATGTAGAACAGTCTTCAATCGGCATGCAAGTACTTTGGTAAGGACTTTATAATCACTGCAGAGCAGAGTAACTGGTCGGAAGTCACCAACTGCCATGGGAGAGGATGTTTTTGGTATGAGGACTATGGCACCCTCGTGATGTGATCGACAAAGAGCACGACGTTGGAGAATGGTACGCAGGACATGACAAAATTCTTTGCCAATGAGAGGCCAGAAGTGTTTATACATTTCATATGGCAGTCCATCAATGCCAGGTGAGCGGTTGTTTGGGAGGTGCTTAACCACAGAGTGAATCTCTTCATCCGTAATATCCGCGCTGAGCCGAGTTTTGTTGTCCGGAGACAGATGGGTACTGCAAGATGAAAGCAATAGGGTCACCTGCTGTGGATCAATTGGAGCCGGAGCGTAGAACCGTTGATAAAATAGTGATATTTCACTACGTATAGCGTCAGGGGAGGTGACGACACTTCCAGTACTGGTGCGGAGGCGGTGGATATATTTACGTTGCCGCTCACGTTGTCCTTTGGAGATATGGTATACACTTGCACTTTCGTCTGGGAGCACTGTACGATCTTTTAAAGCCACGTTTATATGAGCGAGCGTTCGTTGCTGTAGAGACAGGAGCTTGGTTTTAACTTCCCGAATCTGGTCATATATACGCTCCCCAGCATCAGATCTTTGCTAGAGCTGGCGAAGAACTCGATAGTAAAATTCAACTGTATCCCGTCTTTCCCGACCTCGTTGGTAGGATATGTTCTTAAAGACGCGGCGGATCCCTGGTTTAACCAAAATATCCCACCAGTCTGCGCAGTCGCGAAATTTGCATTTTTGTTGGGCCCATCGAGTCCAGTGTTGTCCGAAAATATCTTGGCATTCCTCCTCCAGTAACAGCGAGCAATTCAGTTTCCAATAACCTCTTCCTATGTGAAATATGGGATGGGGGTAAGAGATTGTACATACGACAACATGATGGTTAGTGAAACTGGCAGGTATCACTTCATATCGTCTAGGCTGGATAAGTTCCTGTGAAAGGTAGATGCGGTCGATTCGTGATGAGGAGTTGTGACTTATACAGGTGTAATGGGGCAGGGGCACCCTTAAACTATCCACAGCATCAATAAGGTGTAGGGAGGTAAGAAGGGTCCTGAGAGCCGGGTTGACACCTTTGTATGGACTAGTGGAATCCTCTGGGCGTTGAATACAATTGAAATCCCCTGCAAGAATAAGTTTTTCCTTAACGTCGTGCAGATGAGGCAGTATACTCTGTTGAAAGAACATTTTCCGTTCCACACGTTTATTGGACCAGGATGGGGCATATACATTTATCAGGGTGGTATTGTTTATGTGTCCAGATATTATGCGTCCTGATGGATGACATAGCACACCTTCGAGTGGGATATCATGTCTTATGAGGAATCCGGTCCCTCTATTCGTATTACCGGTATTGATGTATTGTTTGTAGAAGGCAGATATGGGTAAACACGGTATGGCAACTTCTTGAATGAAGGCAATGTCAATGTCTGCATCTCGAAGGAATCTCTCCAACAGTTGAAATTTCAGAGGGCATTCTATTACATTGATATTCACAGTGGCCACAGTGAGAAATTGCGCCATTAAGAGAAGTATAAAAGCTGTGCTAGACATACTGGAAGGTGGACTCGAAAGAAGACACAGCTGAGAATTATCCTGGTGCACTATGTCAAATTAGGTTGAGATAGTTCCTTATGATTGCCATTCATAGGCCGGCAGTCAGCGTTTGAGAGCGTTCGTGGGTCCCTAGATGACGTAGAATGAAGATTTTGTTTCTTTTTCACAGCTGCGGGAACGTTTGTAGAGCCAGTTTGATTCTTCTGGGCTGGTACGGCAATCGAGGCATTTGTTTTTATCTTTTTAGATACGTTCTCGGATCCCCGATCATCCTGCGTAGGTGAGTCGGTAGGTACCAGAGAAGGTGGGGGCAGTGAAGACAAAATTTCTGTGGCAGCCTGTAGTGGCGGCATAATTGGTTCTAAGGCTGCGATACATGTTGCCGATAGCACAGGGGCACTCTGTGACTCGCTGAGCTGGTCAGTGTAAGGTACCAGTTCTGCGTCGTGTGTATCAGAGGTCACTGCTGGTGTTGTCCCAGCAGACTGATCTATAAACATGTGTTCATGTGACGTTTGCTGTGTCACGACTTCCGAGTATTGGGCACGTCGTTGTTGTGTAGGAGTTATACCGAGGGGAATCATTTTCTGTGGGCAGTTGATACGTAGGTGTGTGTTAGCATTGCAAATTAAACAGGTCTGTTTCTGTCCATTATAAGATAGGTAGCCAGAATGGCCACCAAAAGTCTCAGTGGAGGGGATATCTTGTTTTATTTCCATAGTGACTGCGCGTATTCCATTATACACCGGGAACTGATAAGCAGAAGACCATTGTTCTTTCCTGACTTCACTCACAGTGCCATATTTCGACAGGACGGATTTGAAAATTTCAGGTGGAACTTCAAGTGGGACATTAAATATACGCACTGTGGTAAAATTGGAATCCGCTGGGGAGAGCTTAACATTAGTCATTTCGCCTGAGTCATACTGAAATTTAATAGGATCTGCAAAATTATTTAACAATTTCTGATAAGTAGATATGCTGATTACCTTGATGTACATGGTTTTTTCTTGTGCATTTAACTGGATGGCTTCTACTTGGTCGACAGTCAACCGGAGAGTATCGCTAATCCAGCGGTGAATTTCTCCTGGTGTGGCGCGAGAACTCTGCTTGTCCCATTGGCCGCGTACGGTATTTTTCCTCTGGTATCCGGACATGATTTTCAGCGGGGTTTTCTGGGTTTCCTGGTTTTGTTGTCCTATCTGGAACACTACTTGAAAAAGTATTGTCCGAATGACACACGGAAGGTCAGTTCACCCGTGGAACTATCGGAAGCACCGGTATTAGAAAATGTACACTCTTCCAATGCGGTCACACAGCGCTCTCACACGCACCTCACTCGGCCACGACTAGTGACCAACTGTCCTCTCAGCCACCAACACATGGTAAATACCGCACGCTAAACGTGGTGTAGTTACTGTAGCCTTCCCACCTCAAACGTTTAAGTCCATCTCAAAGTCTTCAATCACGATTTATGGTGTTGATTTAACTTTCTACTATTACATATCACGTGGCGTAAGCTATTAATTCGATCGTATTACGTGTTTGTGTGTTATTTCAAGGAGCAGTAAGTCATATGTTAGTAGAATGGGCCATAGTATTTGGCGGGGAAAAGTTTAAGGTCGGTTTTTCTTTGCTAGACCCATGGCCCAATTACATTGCTGTCGCACAGTCAGAGCGCAGAGCAATATCGACCATCGGGAGAAATGCAGTGTTAGTTGGGTTTCATAAAACTAAATAATAAGGGGCGGGTGGACCACACTGTATATTGAAACATTAATAGAACCAAACCTTTCATTACAGAACCACCAGACCCATACAGGTCTTCAGTGTGATCCCTTATATCATGTTGCATTCGTTGCCTGATGTGTGGAATGTTCTGGATGATGTAGGCGAGTGAGCGCTCTACCGCTTGAAGTTTTTCCCTCTTTTGTATGAAAAAGTTGCATTCGTTGTCAGATGTGTGGAATGGACAGGATGATGTAGGTGATTGAGTGCTCTACCGCTTGAAGTTTGCCCTCTTTTGTATGAAAATGTTGCATTCGTTGTCAGATCTGTGGAAGGGACAGGATACCAGCATTGTCACCTCCGATGATGTCTTTGACTGAGCGTTCTACCGCTTGAAGTTTACCGTCTCTTGAATGAAAAAGTAGCATTCGTTGTCAGATGTGTGGAAGATACAGGATACCAGCAATGTTACCTCCGATGATGTCCGTGACTGAGCGTTGTATCGCTTGTAGTTTTCCATCCCATGTATGTGCATGCTTCCTGCGGAGTAATTACTTTAGCTTGGGAAAAGATCGAAGTCACAAGGACTCAAGCCCCATGAATAGGATGGCTGCTCCAAGATCTCCCAACTTCACCATTCCAACTATTTCCTCAAAGCAGATGTATTGTGACATAGAACATTGTGATCCAAGACAATGGGTGGATACGTTTGGGAACGGAGTCATTTTCTGCTCAGTGATAGACAAAGAAGTTCGCTTTAAAAATTGTACGTCAAATTTGACAAGAGTCTCAGAAGAGAATGGTGATAGTCACTGAATTTCATTCTCTTAATTCGCAGGACTGAGAGCTTGAAACATCAATGCTTACATGTCGATCTCCCTTGCGACTTTATCTTTCAGCCTCCACACCATTCGTTATTCCTGTATCTTGGTGTTTTCAGCCTATTTTCATTTATGAAAAAAAGAAATGGCCTATGAGATCACCTTTTGTCCGTGTGTGTGTGTGCGTATGTCTCTGTGTCTGTCCGTCCCCTCCCCCCTAATAAAATTTAAACGCCTGGAGCGATTTCAATGAAACTCGGGAGGACATAGCACTATTTCGACGGACCCCGACCGTGCCCTTCAAATTTTATTACGCCAGCTGTGCGGCTGTGCGAAATATTTCACCGGTATTCTATATCTCCGAAACTATTATTGAGATCACCCTGAAATTTCATACGGTGATAAAAGGCACTACTAGAAGTTCACCTATGTGACTTTCAAAAACCTGTTGAGTACAAAACTATCATGGCGGCCAAGCGAAATTGAAACATTTAAATAGACTTTTCTCGGGACTTAATCATCCGAGCGCAGTGAAAAATAGTACAGCAAATAATCATAGACATTTCAATGTACTAACATCTAATTTAGTTCAATCGTTTACATAACCTCAAGATAGCGGATGTGCGAAATGTTAAAATTAAGTTGTTTTTCTTGGGTCCTAATCATGGGATTAGGGTATCCGAGGCCTAGGGTGTCTTTCTTTATTCCACCTTTATTCCCTCTATATTTAAAACAATACAACATGCCGACCATCCGATATATTTAGACGGTTCTCAATATCTTCTAATCTATGACAGCAATCAAACTGAAATATTGTATGTTTATAAAGGATATTAACATAAGTTCACCTATGGAACTTTCAATAACCTGGCGAGCACAAATCCAACATGACCACTACGCGAAATTTAAATATTTAAATGGACGTTTCTCGCAATATAACCGCCCGAGCGCATTGAAATATGGTATGGTAAATGCTTATGCAAATTTTAATTCACTGACATATAATTTATTTCAATTGTTTTCTTAACCTCAAGATAGCGACTGTGCGAAATTTTAAAATCTGGTTTCTATATCTTGTGTCCTAATCATGCGATTGAAGTTTGAGTAATAAACCTACGCAATAATCTTCATGTAATAGTGCATAACCCTATAGCCTACATATATAGAAAAATCCAACATGGAAACCATCTGGAAAATTTAGACGGTTCTCAATATCTACGAATCTATTACAGCAATCAAACTGAAATTTTGTTTGCTGATAGAGGCAATAGACATAAGTAGGATAATTATATGACAATAGGCCATTTAGTTATTTACAGAACTAATTGTTTTCTATACTATGCTTCCGTTCGTGCTGTTTCTCTTTACTACTTAATTATTTAATAGTAGGCTGAATTAAATTACCATACGGGTAGCTTCACGAGTAAACGTGCAAGTCCATGGGGCCTGTCTATCTCGGGACTTGGAAAACTAGTGGTGCCTCTTTGCTGTTTCGGAAACAATATGTTGACGTTACTTACAGAGTTATTCGTAGTCTTTTATTCAAATGGTTTGAATGCTTTCTCTATACTCTTCCCTCTAGGTGGTCACAACTAGTGGGGAGTGGGTTGATGCCCATGGGATTTCAGATGAATCTGATATTATATCCACTCACCTGTTTGGTGCTACTCTCTTCACCTTTCCTGTCGACCTCCCTTGGTCAATTATTGTTCCTTTGTGACCCCAACGGTATTAGGGTATCCGAGGCCTAGGGTGTCTTTCTTCATCCACCTTCGTTGGCCCTTGTCTTTATAATCTGATACCTTCAATTGTCGGCAGGTCAAATCACTTCTTTATGTTTTATAGCATCTCCAGCTTCCTGTAAATGGCCCAGAAGGACGGAGCCCTGCCATGTATGGTGCACTCTGGATAGTGTTACACCCTCAAGGACTTATGATTGGTGAGTTCTGGAGTTGGCAACCTCGAGGGTTTTCTGAGCTGAGCCCGGGTTTTCCCTTACCTTGTAACATTAGACAGACCCTCTCCTTTTTCTTATCGACCATTCACAGCTCTGATTCCTTCCAAGTCCCTCAATTCTCGTTCTTCGAGGGTTGAGGGCATTTATTTACGCTGTGTATTTCCCTTATTTCATTTTAGTCCATTTCTCCTTCATGTTCTTCCCCTTGTTCTATAATGCATTATAAGGTATTATTTATAGTATTCATTTCACATTCATTTTCATCAACATTCTTACCAATGGAGGCAGATGACCTATATTTTACGCCCCTTTAAAAAACAGTCACCACCACGTCAATACACTTTCGGGGAATCGATTTATTAATATAAAGAAAACCTGTTCTGTTATGCTTCTTAATGGAAATGTTTTGAATTGAGAAGACGATTTTTTTCTCATATTTGACAACACTACATACACTGACCCAAGGCGTGGCCTATATGTTAGTACACTTGAATTCATCACTTCTCAGGTGTAACGGGGTGCATTCAGCCTCGTGAGGACAATTGAGTAGCTGTCTGACAGTAAGACAGCGCCCCGATCACGAAAACCAAGATTAACGGCCGAGGGAAACCGACGCGCTGATCACGCGTCACTCCAATATCTGCAGGCCGAATGGCTGGGCAGCGGTCGCTTGGTCGGCCTTAGCCCGTCATGGGCTGTATAGTGCCAGGGGTAGTAGACTTCTCAGGTGTACAGTGCACAGTGCTGTTTTCTACTCTTTCAAAAGAGCGCAGACGAGCGTTGACGGGTTTTCCAGAACCTGTAGCCCGTGAATTCCACTTTTCATTGACCCGAACACATCGTGGATCTGAACTATTTCAGTGTGTGTGCCTGGGAATGTACTATAGCCACATTTTGGTGTGGGTATTGTAGGCGATGACTTAACCCTTAAGAGAGGGCCTCCCCTGCTGGTGGGAGGGGGCAAGTATGGAACTGTGGAGGAATAATGTCCTTTAGTTTAACACCCAACTTATCCAATTGTGTTCTGATGCTCCTCACATCTGGAGCAATTTTCAAGTAAAAAGGAATGTAGGGGCATTGCTATAAGGCTGACCTAGGTACTACAGGGCGCCAGGAAATGTTCTCCGCAGCGGCTACGCGCTGCTACGAGAGATATTGTCACCAGTTACGTTGGCAGCACGGCTGTCGCTTGTATCAAAACAAACAGTAAACGTTGTACTCACCACAGCTATTCATAACATACTGTTGCACTCTTCCAATAATCTATCTATACACACTGACGATTTCAACAGCCCACAGCCCACAGCCCACACATGTGACCTTAACCCTATCAAGGTCACCGTGCTGCCAACTAAACTGATGAAGCTACCTTTCGCAGCAGAGCGTAGCCGCTGCGGAGAACATTTCCTGGCGCCCTGTACATTCACAACACTGCATGCGTTGAATCTATGCATGGCCTTTGATCAATAGTCCGCTAAGTGCATCCATAACAATCCCCTTATGGACACTGGAGCGCGGGATCCGATAATTCCTCTCGCTTGTATTATGTCAGTCATAATGTATCAGTTACGTTTGTGGAGATACAGTTAACGGTCACATGGATTTGAAACAGCAGGTGTGCCTCGATCAGAATGTAAAATAGGGTGAGATTGGATCGGGCGGGGTTATTCCTCACATTTTAAACTATAAACATTATAAGTCGAAATACGTTCTTTATTTTAAGATGAAACTAGCAAAATAACATACTTAGTTTGCTACTTATAGCATACACATGTTGGAAAGTTAAGGAAGTTACAATGTAGGCCTACAGCTTTGTTAAAATAAAACATGAATCAAATCAATAATAAGAAATAACAACATCGGTGAGAATAGTTCGCTCAAGCCTAGGGATACTTCTCTCACTGTGTGTAATGTATTTTTCTCAGGAACATTTGCCATGTATTAAGTTTCTCTTTCCTTCAAAACCAACACAAATACATCATAAAACCATGTTCCACACACGTAATATTTTATCCAGTCGCACGTTGATGATGATTGAGCTGAATGGTTTGTCTTCCTCGTCACTGCCTTCTGACTGGATGGTCACTAGCTGTCCGTCATTAAGCTTTCTAATACATAGGAAAACTTTCTAATTTTCCAAACTCCCCATCATCACCTTTACCGAGTTTTTAACATTGTCTTGCTCTTGCCTGTTCAAATTTGTGCCTGACAGATGTATTGATCCCCGAGTTCTGAGCATCTTTGATTACTTGCTTTTTCCGGAATCAGTCCACGTAGTTTGTCTATTGTTTCTCCTGCTATTTCCTAAAGAATAAGGCAAATTAAAGGGTACAGCTGTTGCTTTTATGCTCACATCACCTCGTCATGTATTTGCAATATGTTGATCAACATCTTCCCTCGTCCATTTTCGGCCTGGGTTTTGCGCTCTAACAAGGGAAGTATCAGGTAGGACAGATCTAAACCTATTTTGAAACTTTGTGGACGCAATCGTTGTACTATAAGAGGACAATGTGTAGAAAATCAGACGCCAGATTGATCTGCAAGGTTCCGAAAACGTACCTGGCATCCTGGTACGCAGGCATGACAGCTGGCGTAGCTGGACACCCTTGGCACTCACAGTAGTCACGCCGCGGTTATATATGCTGACAGAAGCGTGCAGCTGCTTCCCACCCGCCTTGAGTGGTTGAGTCGTCGGGGCAGTCCGTTCCAACATGTATGGTACTCGCTACTTCCCATTGATTTATATGAGAAATTCACCACATGATTTCGGAGTCTTGCAGTTCAATCTGGAGGCTGATTTTCCGCACGTTGTCCGCTTACAGTACAACGATTGCGTCCACAATGTTTCAAGATGGGTTTCGATCTGCTTTACCTGATACTTCCCTTGTTAGGCCCGCACCGTCTGTAAAGTAGAGTTGTATCCGAAAAACTGTGCCCGCTGTGTGCGAGAGAGCAAGTGTACACTCGCTCCTACTAAACCAAATGTCAGATCAAGCCCTGAAGAAAATATCCCTCCGCGCATCTCCTTCCTCTGTCCCTTCTCGTGTTTCCAACCTCAACCTACTTGGAACTTTATGTCATCCCTCTTGTTGCGTAGTCGGTAGCATGCTGAGCTTCTATGCCCAAGATCGCGGGTTCAAATCCGGCCGAAGTCGACGCATTTTTAAGAGCGTTAAAAATCCCTCAGTATGCCTTCCTTCGAAGGGGAAGTAAAGCCAGCGGTCCCATGTCATAGATTTATGGCATGTTAAAGAACCTTCCACTAATTACACCTGTGTGAAACTAAATTGTATAGGTTAACAACGCTCTTAGGTTCCCACGTTCGTTGCCAAGAGTCGATTGCAGTGGCGTCTGGTAGCTAAGTTCTCAACTAGTAGTCGTCGACGGTGGTGTTTGGCGGCAAACGTAGGGACTATTTGAAAAATTCATAAGTCTGCAGTCCGTACTTGAATTAAAAAACAGATAACACACACTAATACAGTCATCACAATTAACACCGGTTATCAGACAGATTCTACACACGCCCAAAGTACACGGGGCTACATGACCGCGTTGTCGCAGCCCCTAAACTTAAAAACCAACCAACCAACCTACTGTATATATTTAAAATCATTTGTCTGCACCTTTTCTAAACTTCTCTCCACTATTATTACCTTTGAAGTATTTTATTGGTGATTAAAGCATAACATCTGCAGTTTGGACACGTTGTCTACTTGAGGAAACCATGTTGAACTTAGTGCAATCGTAACAGTTTTGCCAACCTTTGAGCGTGATTCGCCATAAAATCGAATTACTCGGGTGCTCTTTTGCCACTCAAACAAGGATTATATACAACAAAATGTAATATAATATCAAATTCGTGCTGAATTACGTAGTCTATCGTAAAAAAATACCAATAAAAAATACATTCACACTCACAATTCATCACATAAAAAGCAAAATTGGTAAAGCTCCCAATTGACGTGAAAATTATTTTTACAAAGGAAATCCTGAAGTGTTATCTAGCCAGCTTAAGGAAACATAGCAACATGTGCTGGAAAAGCTTGTACGCCAAAAACAAGCAGAGAAAGTGGGAACTATTCCCTGGCGCATTAGCCTCTTCACAAATCAGAACATCAAAGGGACCGATTAGGTCTTGAGGTGACTACAGGTATACGGTTCTTACTAACGTTCAGACACAAAACATTCGACATCTCGAACTGAATGACTTGACTATTGTTGCAGCTTCCCATTGCAGTCGTGAACGATTTGAAAGCACACGGCTACTCCGCGGGTTGGTCATGGATAGAGTTTGTAGTTCTTAGCATTAAGAAATCCAAAGTTTTACATTTTCAATTCCGAATTAAGCGTTGTGTAGCAAAGTGGTGTACAATAAGGACTTTGTGCAATAGACTATTGTATTATGTAGCAATTGGGACTAACAAAAGGTTGGTGCTTTTCAGTCGGTCAACACGAATGTACCCAAAAAGAGTTGGGTTGGGCCCTAATCCTGAAATAAATTACATGAGATTAATAAATACACTAGGATGACCAATTTCGATCGTCAAGCGATCATCATCAGATCTATTACACTTAGGGTATAACATCTATGTTTGAGAATACAGGTGAAAAATATTTACAATATGTACAATTATTTAGTTGCAGTATTGGTAATGCAACTGTCGGTGTATGCTAATTGTAGTATATCTAATGTTAGGTGAAATGCTAAAATGGTGATAAAATCCGGAGTTTGTCTGTTTGGGGTGATTATATGTTTATACAAAATCAACTATGGTTATACTGTAGGGCCGATAACCTAGATGTTAGGCCCCTTAAAACAGTAATTATCATCATCATCATGGTTATACTGTAATAATACAGGCTGATACTTTCCGGTTTGTCTTCCTTACTGGAACTTCGAGCAGTTTCGTGTTCACTCTGGCACCAGTTTTGGTCGACTAACCCGGGTGTTAACTGGGCGAAACTGGGTTTTCCCTTTCTTCCCCCTTATGTTCCTATGTCGTTTCTGAGGTCAGTGTAATGCTTATTTGTGTGACGTTGCCAAGTCTGATAAGAATGTATGTTATTGAATACAGGAAGATCAACAATATTAAAGACCGTGGAACTGTCTGCGCCACGCGTGGACTAAAAAGCCATTCAACTAAGCGGTACACGGTCTATTGAAGACGTCCCGGCACCTTTAATACTGCCGCGCTTACCGGCCTAGGTTTATTGCAGAAAAAAGTACATAGCACATCTCATCCAGATAACATTTACCTATAACCACCGCTATTCCCCCCCTCCCCCCCCCCCCTTTATATCTAGCTTGGCTGTGTCGCTAAGTTGTGTCTTGTTTCCGACAGGGTGTGTTTTTTAGTAAAGTGAAAAGGGGTGAACTCTCCATAATAGTGTGTTCATTTAGATTGTTGGGATTGTTTCGTTTGGCTAGGTGACTCTCGATTGCTTCCTTTATGTCGAGAGCTCTGCCTTTCGAGTCGTGATGAATTATTTTTAGGTCAGTCTCGATTTTAGTAAAGCTGTGCCCCGTGTCACACATATGTTCGCATAGGGCTGAATGTGTTCCGTATCTTATCGCATTCCTATGTTCATTATAACGTGTGTCTAATCGTCTTCCACTCTGTTGAATGTAATTAGCTTGACGACCAGTGTCTTGGCATGTAATAGAATATACCCCTGACTTCGAATACGGGTCTTGTTTATTTAGATTACTATTTTTCAGGTGCCTCCCGGTCGTATTGTTCGTTGTGAATGCTATTTTTATGCCTTGCTTTTTGAAAAGATTAGTGATTTTCTATGTGTTCGTATTCACATAGTTGAAGCGCGCAAATTTTTTCTCATTACTGTCCGGTTTGGGAATCGTTTTATCTTTATTTTTATGTTTGGCTGGTCATCCTAGTGTATTTATTAACCTCATGTAATTTATTTCAGGATAAGGGCCCAACCCAGCTCTTTTTGGGTACATTCGTGTTGACCGACTGAAAAGCACCAACCTTTTGTTTACTTAGGCAACACTGAAAAATGGCTTCAAACCTCACAGTTGGGACTAAACTAATATAGTTTAATGGCATTATATTGCTCGACATACACTGCCCAACAAATGTTTGGACTACCGCCATCAATTGTATGCTGACGCTGCCATAGGGGAGTGGGACCTCTTACCCTAAGATGAATTTGATGGTCTCATTCAGAGCATGTCTCCTCCGTGATACTGATCATCATGAGATACAGATTTTCAATTTTTTGTTTTCAAAAGGGACACTTAGAAGCGAGTTTGGTTTGTTTTTGTACCGTTTTATTGTTATCTAACCATGATTGTTATTGTTTAGAGAAGGACTGATGTTTAGTTTGTTAATAAGTTATTGTATACACCTCAATGGGTTACTATAAGAAGTGAGAATGAAAATCCACAGCCTACTTCCAGTCGACCGGGGTCAGGGATGGAATGAATGAAGCCCCCATCTAGCGGCGAGGATATGAACTGAGCCGGCTGCCGAAGCCTGTCGCACTCCTCTGAGGCAATGATTAAATGAATGACAGATGAAATGAAATGATAGTGGAGAGTGTTGCTGGAATTAAATTTTGACAGGGAAAACCGGAGTACCCGGAGAAAAACCTGTCTGCCTCCGTTTTGTCCAGCACAGATCTCACATGGAGTGACCGGGATTTGAACCACGGACCCAGCGGTGAGAGGCTGGCGTTCTGCCGTCTAAGCCACGGAGGCTGTACTACAAGAAGTCATTCTAGTAAAATATATATATTCCAAACTTTTGTTGAGCAGTGTATTATTTAAAAAAAAATACTACAGAAACAAAGACGTAAGATCTGTCGCTGTTGATTAATTTAGGCGTTTTGCGAAATCCTGTTCATGTAGCCCCGACCCCGAGTACTTGGGTGTGTTTGGAATTTGTCTGATAACCTATGTTTATGCAATGGCTGTATTGGTGTGTGTATTCAATAAGAACTTAATTGCAGCCAATGGCCAAATGAATAAATTAACATTAACAAATCAAAGATAGCCTTAGTCTTCACTACAAAACATTGTAAGTGTGACCCGTCTTTGTTGACACAACATCAGGTGATACCTATCTCACTGCTCTCCACACAGCAAACAGATGAACTGCTGGTCCGGCTGATAATATTTCTTTTTGGTGCATACTTTATGGTGAAAACCATGCACCGAAAATCTCGTAACTATAAGACGCAAATCATACAATGCATTTGTCCATTCAGTTGAAAGCATCGCGTCAGTGGCGTAAACGTCCTCCCATATGTCTTCTCTCTTCCTTTTCAATTTGTAATTTAGATTAGGATTAGGAAGGAGACGGTCGTGGCCTTATGTTAGGAACCATCCCGGCATTCGCCTGGAGTAGAAGTGGGAAACCACGGAAAACCACTACCAGGATGGCTGCGATGGGAATCGAATCCACCTCATCTCAGTTTTGCATCGCGAGGCTGATTGTATCCCGTTCCAGCCCTCAAACCAGAATTAAATTTCTTGGCAGATCTGGGAATCAAACCAGGACCTCCGTGGTGACAGCGAAGACTATAAGCCATAATGCAACGAGGCGGACTGAGACGTAAGAATCTGGCATTCCTTTAAACATATAGAAATATATAAATTCACGCCGTAATTGCGCATACCTACAAACATTCTGTAAAATAAAATTTTTCTACATTAGTGAAATTCCTTGCGTTGGATAATTCCAAAGGAATTAACCCAAAAGAAAGTTAATTTTTGTTAAAGAATACATACAATTGTTTTAACTGATCTTGCGAATGCATACATAACTATTTCATTTAAAATTTGTTTATTCTGTAGTAAATCAACATCATCACGTTTATTTCACAGAAATCCAATAATTTCCCATTTTGACCCAATTTTGCATTCCATCAGCATTTAATACCACTAAACCTTAGCCGTAGAAGTCGTTCAAGAAGATACAGTACATGGCGGTCATGAGCTTTGGATAAATGTTGCACCTATTGCAAATGTTATAAATCACAAACTCTTGTCATGCGATTAAATTTCACGTTATTACAACAAAAAATAGCACTTTCCCCTATCACTCAACACCAGACAGCTCTGTAGGAGATTAGAGAGGAGAGATTTCTGGTCAGGGTGACTCACGTCTGTGTGTTGTTCCACATCGCTCCTCCTGAAGAGCAATCAACGTGTTCTCTCCTCGGGTTTCGTTAAGAGCTCACACTTCCGGAATTGGCCGAGTGGGGAACCCCCGATATCAGGCTCACTTAACTGCCGTAGGTCAAGAAGCTCTTATTGAAGCATAATACAACAGCAGGAACACGCACTTGGTAGTTGACTCAAATAAAGCTTGGTCCGCCTCGTTGCGTCACCGCGGAGACCCGGGTCGATTCCCAGCTCTGCCAAGAAATTTAATTCTGGATTGAGGTCTGGAACGGGGTACAATCAGCCTCGTGAAGCAAAACTGAGAAGAGGCGAGTTCGATTTCCTCCTCAGCCATCCTGGAAGTGGTTTTCCGTGGTTTCCCAATTCTACTCCAGACGAATGCCGGGATGGTTCCTAAATTAAGGCCACAACTGCCTTCTTCCCAATCCTCATCTGAATTAAAAATACACATACTAATACAGACATTGCAGTAACGCAAGTTATTAGACAAATTCCACACACCCAAGTACACTGGGCTACAAGCCTACGATGTCACATAACTCCTAAATTAATCAATAACAACAAGAAATAAATCTTGATAACGAAGACTAGAATGTATCAATGAGACAATGTAATTTGCGTGATGAAAACCAGCTGCGCGCGTTAATGAGCAACTCCATGCAGCCAGGCTATCTCCCATCACGGACGACAAGTGAGTTTGACCCATAAAATATTTTACGTTGGCGTCCCATTTTCGACTCCAAGCACTTGGCGAGACGGTAGCTTGTAATTGGCCACTTTTGCTTCCTTCAAATAATTTAAAAAAAATGCAGATGCTGTTTATTTATTTTACTTTTAAGACGCGTCAGGGAAGGGATTTAGGAAGGAAATAGGCCGTGAAAGTAACCATCCCGGCAATTGCCTGGTGGTGAAAGTGGAAAACCACGAAAACCGTTTATAGGACGGCCGAGGTGGGTTTTGAACCCACGCTCTCCCAATGTCAGCGAGGCACGAGGTAGCGCGTTAGCAGTCTTGACCACCCTTCCTGGTTGTTCTCTTAAAATTTTTATTATTATATATAAAATTTGCAAACGGGGGTAATTCCCCGATGGCAAATTTTACAAATACAGAAAATCACGAACAATAACATCAAACACAATAGGCTATACACAATTCGCAATTTAGGAACTAGGCTATAGTAATTACATCGTAGTATTTACACGGGAATTGAACCCGGGCCTCCGCGGTGACAGCCATGAATGAAATGATTCCAAATGATCGAGCTGCATTTCTATTTCACTAATAAACTAGAATACATTTTTAACGCAAGCCTATTAATTCTTGTGGGGAAGTCGAATTTATTTCATAATATGAAGGTACACAGGCAATAGCCCAATTAGTTCCTTCTTGATATATCACGTTCAAAATACAAATACATTAATGAGGAAAAGGAAAAAAGAAGACTACGTAATTGAAGAACTGAACAAAGAAAATGTAATCTTGTGCCAAAACAATGAGTTCGTGGCATTCCAAAGAATGGAATTAAATAATAATTAAAATTTAGAAACATCTGCCTTTACCTTACATAAGACTGCCCGATACCAACCAATGCGTTGCTTCATTGGTGCGTGATTTTTGAATTATAATGTTTAAATAATTCGCCTGAGAGCCATTTAAAAATAATACAGTTGATGACCTTTTGAATTGAGACTCCTAAACTTCTGAGAAAGTTTATTTCTGAAAGAATAGTAGTGTCTAGATCATCGACTACGTTAGTGTTTGATGTAGACTTTGAGCGCTCGCGTGGCTCCTTCTTTGTCTTCGTTAAGATGGCGATGATAGAAATGTGGATTTGAGGTGCCATTTGCTAGTGCTGCCTATATATCAATTTTTATTCAATTCGGTTTTAAGATTTGAGTATTGATGGAAGGGGACAGACTCACACCGACAGACCCTTCGCCCGTGTAGATAGTAAATCTATTTTAAAGTAGGCTGAAAGAACGTTAATTTCAATGGGTTATCAAACTTCTTTGATCGGCCAACCGCTGATTCTCATTCGCATTTGGGATGCATAGGCAGAGCTTGGAAAAATATTACTACTCACCTGAGTATCACGTTAATATTAGAATATTGACGTCACGCGCTCCACGGGTTGTCCTAGTGCTTATTACGCGATTGGTGATTCATTTCTCAAGAGTCAAATAATTTAGCGTTTTGAGCGAATTCTGAATTTTATCGTCAATTAAATACTCATAAGGGTCACAGAAAAAGAACATACGTGATATGATGAGTTTTGTAGAAATTTTGTATCTATCCCTGGTGCTATAAGGCAGAAACTTTAATTACCCTATGTTGGAATTGAATATATTTAGGAAGTTTCACTTGAGGTACCTACAGATGTTACTAACGTCCGTAAATACTGACTGATATTGTTTAATTTAAATAGGGAAATATTTTGACATTTTTTTGGTGGTGCAGGACTGTATTAATTACACTCTCTGAGGTTAATGGGTGTGTAGCAATAGTGTCATAGCTTGGAGCCCTGCAGGTCTATGGAGGAAACTACTGCGACTGTAAATGTTTGCAAAGAGACGTGTAATGCGATTGCAAGAGTGACTTACCTTCTACAAACATCCAAAAGAATGTGCTGATGTGGAAGTAGTGCAGTAGCAGTGTGAGGAAGATACATAGAGTCACATCAGTGTGGATGTAGATCTGAAACAGAAAGGAACGCAAGAAGTATCTATGCCAAAATTAATAACCTCCATCGCGCTACATTGTATTTTATAGTATAACTAGAATTTCTGCCCAGCGTTGCTTGGATTGTGAATATTAGTAAGTAGACTACAGGAACTGTTTGTCAATGCTTCATTTTGGAGCATGCGACATCGCAGTCATTGTGTGTGGAGGAGATGTCTGATAGCCTGTGTTAATATAGTGTCTGTGCGTATACTTGTTATGGAGACTAGGATTGGAAAGGAGGAATCATCCCGGCATTCGACTGTTGTAAAAGTGGGTAACAAGGAAAGCCACTTCTAGTACGGCTGAGATGTGGATCGAAACACCATCTTCTAAGTTCTGCTTATGAGGTAGTATGTACCCCGTACCAGCCCTCAGACCAGAATTGAATTTTTTATCGAATATATTATAAAGAGAATGTCACACTGATTACTCCTAGACTGACAAGTGAGAAGTTCAGTAGTGCTATTAGACTGAAGAAGGCTCAAAGCTCCGAAAGAGAATTTATAAAAATAGTGTATGGCAAATAAGTTATTGTATTGAAAAGTGGATATTTTTGTAATACATTATAATGAATACGGGAAAAATTAGAAATATGACTAAAGTCATAGATTTACATAATGAAGCCAACCAGGTATAGCCTATATTGAAGCACATAAATTATCCAGTACGAAGGTAAAAATCAGCAGTTTATGTATGAAAATCCACAGCCTGCTTCCAGTCAACCGACCGCGTCAGGGAATGGTATGAATGAAGCCCCCATCTAGCGGCGAGGATATGAACTGTATCGGCTGCCGAAGCCTGTCGCACTCTCCTGGGGGCAAGGATTAAATGAATGACAGATGAAATGAAATGATAGTGGAGAATGTTGCTGGAATGAAGTTATGACAGGGAAAACCGGAGTACCCAGAGAAAAACCTGTCTGACTCCGCGTTGTCCAGCACAAATCTCACATGGAGTGACCGGGATTTTAACCACGGGCCCAGCGGTGAGAGGCCGGCGTGCTGCCGCCTAAGCCCCGGAGGCTTAGCAATTTATGTAAGGATATACTATTCTTAAAGAATTGTTTTGAGGAATAAGTGGATTCCGAAACATTTGAGATTTGTTATCGAAGCCGAAAATCAAACCTGGACCTCAGGGGAGACAGCCCAGATTGCTAGTTATTGTTCTGTCAATTTCCTCGTTAACGAGTGGCTCGCCTTTGAAACCTAGCTGGGTGGATATATTTACATTCCATGGCTGCGGGCAGACAAGGTTTTCTCAGCTCGAGGCACAGTGATGTCAACTCTCCACCGTAGCCACTGAGAGCAAGCAGTGAGACTAGACGGTACTACGTGCAGCTGTGCCACACTGGACGACACCTGCCTGACACGTGACCTGGCCGCCAGGACCGTACTTTGGAGTCCAAGTGGAGAGATAGAGGAAGCATGCTATTGGTCAGCAGTGAATTAGAAATATGACTAAAGTCATAGATTTACATAATGAAACCAACCAGGTATAGCCTATATTGAAGCACATAAATTCTCCAGTACGAAGGTAAAAATCAGCAGTTTATGTATGAAAATCCACAGCCTGGTTATTGTCGGCGTGGTTTTCTGCCTTACGTTTGAGTCGCCGGTCGTTAACGAGGAAAGTGAGATAACTATACTACAACAAGAGGCAGTACAATGTTGATGCAGTCTCAGCATTCTGTTGCAGACCTCTACCTACTGGTCGCTTCAACATTCGGAGGTAACATAATACAGAGTTAGTATATATTACCCTAGGGTCGCCTCCGTAGCGTAGCGGTCAGCATGGTTAGCTGCCAGCCTGGAGGTCCTGGGTTTGATTCCTGGCTCTGCCACGAAATTTGAAAAGTGGTATGAGGACTGGAACGGGGTCTACTCAGCCTCGGGTGGTCCAAATGAGTAGAGGGGGTTCGATTCCCACCCCAGCCATCCTCCAAGTGGTTTTCCGTAGTTTCCCACTTCGTCTTCGGGCAAATGCCAGGATGGTATCTACTGTAAGGCCACGGCCGCCTCCTTTCCGCTTCCTTGCCTATCCATCCCAATCTTCCCCTCCCTTTCCATCCTTCATGAGTAGGCTTGCCAGACGTCCCGGTTTTCAGACAACGTCCCGGTGTCCCGGCCGGTTTCCTTCACGTCCCGGAAAAAAATTAAATTCGATTTTTTAGATGACTAAAAAGTCTAAAGTAATTAATTGTGTAGGATTATTAAGGATAATCATAATATTGTCATTTAATTCTGCACTGTATGAAAAGTAAAACTATAGAAGAGTGATGGTTATCTAGTAAATAATATTGTCATCGTATCGCCTTGTTTAGCCAACCGTGACTATACGCGATGGGATAGTCTCTCCGGGCGAGTCTAGTACTGGGTACTCACTGCACAGTACACCCCCTCGTGCAATAACATCGGACTCGCCCACGTCGGCACTAGGCTTGCGATAGAGATGAAGATGAAACTCAGTCAGTTGTCAGTCCTCGTCAGCGGTGCGTGTTGTGTTAGTGAGCTAGCGCTGTTTTATTTATGTTTTAAGTTAAAAGTTTATTCTTTCTCTGTTAAAATGCCAAAACGGTCATGTAAATTTACCGATGATTTACAGAATGAATTCCCTTTTTTGAAGGAGGTATGTACTGGTAATCAAGATAAGGCGATAGAGTTAAATGTTCACATTGTAATTCTGCGTTTTCGGTTGCTCATGGTGGTCGATCTGATATAAAAGATCATTTGCAATCGAGCAAACACAAAAAGAGTTTAGCATGTGCTGCTAGCTCATTAAAACTGACCAGTTTTTTTTAGACTACGAGTTCTAATGACAAAAACTTAGATTTAGCAGCAAAAGAGGCGACCTTTGCTTACCACACAGCAAACCATAGCTTAAGTTTCAATTCCAATTCTTGTTCATCAAAACTAATTTCTAAGTTTTTTGAACCTAAATACTCACTCGGAAAAACTAAGTGTGAAGCAATAGTTTTAAATGTCATAGCTCCATTAGCTCAGGAAGAGCTTAAAGAAGACTTGACCAAGTCAAACTACGTATCTGTAAGTATGGATGCATCAAACAGAAAAGATATAAAACTTGTGCCAATTGTTGTGCGCTACTTTAATCCTAATTCAGGTGTGCAAGTAATGCTGTTAGATTTCAAATCTGTGGAGGGTGTAACATCTGAAATTCTTACAAATCACTTATGCTCTGTCCTGTTGCAAAACGATTTGAACAACAAAGTGGTTGGCTTTTGTGGCGATAACTGCAACACTAACTTCGGTGGTGTGAAAAGAGCAGGGAAAAACAATGTTTTCCATCGACTCAAGAATAGCCTAGGACGGGAAATCAATGGAATCGGATGTGGAGCACACATTGTGCACAACTGTGTGCAAACTGCAGTAGATAGTCTCCCAATCGATATTGAGGCCTTAGTGGTGAAGATTTATAAATACTTCCACATATACACAGTCCGTGTAACTAAACTAAAATCATTTTATGAATATGCAGAGATAGAGTACCGTAAACTAATTCAACAAGGAAACACTCGGTTTCTATCAATGATGCCGGCACTGGAAAGAATTCTACAGATGTTTGAAGGTCTGAAAGCGTTTTTTTAGACCAAGAAATATGCCCATCAATAATAAAAAACTTATTTACTGATTCAAAGGGCGAGCTCTACTTGTGGTTTGTCCACGGACAGCTTGCACTATTTAACAAGGCCATCCTGGTAATGGAAAAAAATAACACGACAGCTTTTGAGGTTGCTGAAGCTCACAAAGCTCTCAAAAGAAACCTGACAGAAAGAAAGGCCTCAAACTACGATTGCAAAGAACATCTACATGAGTCTAGATGAGAAAGTACGTAACAGTGTGAAAGAAGAATTTGATGGCTTTTATGACAGATGCATTGCATACTTAGAACTCTGGGAGAACAGCTTTGGAAACGCTGAACAGTTTTCATGGGTCAATCTGACGAAAACAGATGCTGTTGATTGGGAAAAAGCCGAAACTTCTGCTGAAATCATCAATAGCAGTCTTCTTGATGAAAATATGAAAATAAAAAATGATCAGCTGTTTGACGAAGTTGTGCTTGCTAAGGAGTATTTGCAGTCAAATTGGGAACAGTGGAAGCAAGAAGAGACTACCAGAGACGTGATTATTTCAAGCGAAGAAAAATGGCTAAGGCTGTTTGGTCACTTCAATGAGAATCGCATAGCAGCCCCCAATCAGATCAAGATTGTTGAGTATGCTTTCTGCTTACCTGGAACATCAGCACCAGTTGAGAGAGTATTTTCTTTGATGAACAACGCATGGACTGATGATAGAGGTTTGATGAAGGAATCTACAGTTAAAGGCTTGATGATTTGTAAAATTAACATTGGATTAGATTGTGAAGATTTTTACAACAAAATTAAAACCAAAAAAGACTTTCTAAAAAAAGTCCTAGCCAATGAAAAGTACATGTAAATATTGTCCAAGTTTTATTCATTATTCAAAGTGTTTTTTCTTACTTGTAACTAATAAATATTAACATGTTTCAATTTATAATTGTCATTTATTATCTGTAGCATTAGGAATATACTACCCTCTAAAACTCTAAAAAACCAGTCAAGGGTGTGTAACCTTAAATAACCTAGAAGCGGGGGGTGGTTCCCGGTTGAACATTTTAGATATCTGGCAAGCCTATTCATGAGGCCCCTGTTTGCTTTGCAGGTGAAGCCGCCTAGGCCAGGTGCTGATCACACCTCCTCAGTTGTATCCACTCCGATCAGATGTTCCCAGCTCTTGGACACTGCCCGTAGAGGCGGTAGTGGTGAGTTCCCTCACTGAGTCCGTGGGAACCACCATCCTGGAGGGTAAAATCGATAAAGATAAATATATTACCCTAACATCGGGTAACATATACGTTATTTTGTGATCCCTGATAACATTGACCTATACATTTATATGTCGTTTGTTTCGCATTATATGTGCTTAACGTTACAGACAGCAATGGCTTCGCTCGCTAAAGCGTAGTGTTAGGTCATGGGGCCAAGCTCTCTGATGCCTGGGGCGTGGTGGCGCACTGGTCAAGCTGTTGGCCTCTCACCATGGCAGACCGGGTCCGATTTCCGGTCAATGCATGTGAGATTTTCAAAGTGAAATGCCATGTCCAGTGGTTCGGATTCCACGTAAAAAGGAAGTCCTGTGGCTCAAGAACTCGCGATTAACGGTTACTTAAAACTACAATCTACTCTTATCTGCTGCCTTGGTAGACATGTGGGTTCGAGCCCCACCGTCGGCCGTCCATGAAATGTGTATCAATGGTTTCCAATTTTCAACACCAGGCATATGCTGGGACGGTACCTTCTGACAGGCCACGGCCGTTTCCTTCCACATCCTTGCCCAGTTTCATCAACTTCATCCATTCCATCTCTTATCCCGGCGTGCAGGTTGCCCGCGGGCGTCGACTAGAAAGGTCTGCACTCGGCCCATTTAGAGGCCATACGACAAAAACAAAAGTAAACAAAACGATATTTTGAACTCCCCTGTCCCCTCCGTAAGATCGCACGCCATTCATTCAACTTGTGGACAGCAAGCAGAAGTCAGTTTGCGCCCTGAGAGCATACATTGTTCCCAAAGCAGAATTTCAAGGATATCGAAAAAATAAACTGTGCTGTGTAAATTATTCGGAATTATATAGCATCCATTATAAGCATTTGTTACCGTGTAAATCTCGATTCGTCATTTCATACGACAAATCTGTCAGTACGGGAATTAGTAATCAGGGAGTCCGCCTGGTTGCGTAGTGGCTAGTATTTTTGGCAGTCACCGCTGAGGCCCGGTATCGATTCCTGGCTGTGCCAAGAAATTAAATTCTGGTCTGAGGGCTGTAACGGGGTACACTGACTGAGAAGAAGCGGATTAGATTCCTACCTCAGCCTTCAGGAAAGTGGCTTTCCGTGGTTTCCCACTTCGCCTCCAGGCTTATGCCAGGATGGTACCTAACTTGAGACCACGGCCGCTTCTACCCCAAATCCCACATCAATTACAAATATACACACCAATACAGACAAAACAGTTACACAGTTTATCAGAAAAATCCTACACTCACCCACGTACACGGGGCTACATGACCACGATGTCTCAAAGGCCCTGAAAGAATGAACACTAAAAAAACCTTACAGGGAAGATAATTTTTGATAACAGAAAATTATTTTGCCATGAATCATAGGCGGTTGTATTTGACCTCTAATAGGCCTATGTAAATTATTATTTTACCTAATGATTTACTCCTAGAATTTTGACATTGGAATGTTTTATCTGTAAGTTTAGTCTATTATAGCATTAAATAGTATTTAATATAGCCATGCATTTTTATACAGATACATTTCTTAGAATCATCTACTCAAATTACTTTTATTTAAAATACGTGATCCATGCAGCGACCGGACACGGTTAAGAATACCAATTGAGGCAATCAGGGATTGATGAACCAAACGGTTACAATATACAATTTCACATATTTAATTCCGATCCAAACAGCTGTATCGATACTAAATCCAGTCTGAAAGTTTTGACACAACATATTCCACGATCTTAGTATACAACTCAATGGTAGCTAATTTGTGTCCTGAGATCACATTGAATTCCCATAACTTCATTTCAAGAACGCAACGTACAAATTCACTGGGTAAAAGAGCAGGATTTAACAGATATGTGCGCCAGAAAACATCGTCAATGTGTGTGAAAAGATGTTTCTGTTGTAACGTGTTTTTCGAGGGGTTTTTATGCAACTGGCATAAGTCAGTAGGAAGCCATTCTATATTTATTTACGCGGCAAATTGTTCAGCCAAGAGAATTTTTCAGGTTAATTTATTATTATTATTATTATTATTATTATTATTAAGGTATTTTTGGAGCATTTTTATAAAATTATAAGCATACAGATAGGTTTTCTATGTCTTAGAAAACACTATCAAGCAAATTATTACGAACGACATTATCATAGAAAATTATGTGATTACGGAATTTTACGGAGTTTCGTCAGTTAGGGTATTATGAGAGACATGACTCATTGGGAATTCAGATACAGGCTGATTCTTGTCAAGAAGCATTACGCAAGCCTGGGTCGCAGCGTCAAGAAAAGGCGGATAGTATGGAACGGCAATCGACTTCACCCTCCCGCCGAGTGTAATGAGCCTGAGGTGGGGAAGTAGCGCGTGGGGCTCAGCCAATCAGTGATGACCACGTAAGCTGGAAGTCGGCTCTGGAGTGGGAAGCCGACGAGTGCATATATCGTTTGGCGCACCGTGGAATAAAGGACAATCTGTGTAAGACTTGACCAGTATGGTTGCACGCATGAGTCGCTCCGATGTTCCGTGGAGTGGAGGACTATCTTTGTAAAACTTAACCAGTGTTGTTGTACGAGGTTTTGGCTCCGAAGTTCGGACCATAGAGTTATCAAATCTACCAGTATATCATCAAATATCGAAGAAGATGACGATGTCCAGGAGACTGTGGGAAGCTCACTGCAACATCCAGTACGAGGAAAATGCTTCGACAATTTCCAGTGGTAAGCGCGAATGACACAGACCAACGCAATCTCTCGTTTCTCTTTGTTTTATATTCAATATTTCAGTAACTTCATAGCTTGGGAATAAGAGTAAAATCAATAATTTATCAGACTCCGTTCTCACGTAATTCTCTATCGGTAATATTAAAATCGCAACGCTCCAATTTAAATTTTAAACTTATTATTATTATTAATTTTGCAATACTTGTTTTATATAATAAATTCATTTCTTTTAACAATGCAATCTTTGCTTTCAGTAGGTAGCATTAGATATAGACCAATTCCTTCTCCTGATACAATTGTTTGTTGGGTTAATGATCAAATCATACCACGATCTGAGTGAATAGATTCTTGAAGGTGTTCTACCAGAGCTAGACGTTGTTAAATACAAATTTAGATTTCAACATTGCGTTGAGGTCTTGGCGCCCATTAAAACAACATAGCTTAGGCAAAGGTAAACAGTTACATTTATCACCCAACAGTTAGGGGCAGCCAACCCATTACACTGTTTGAAACTAATTTCGAACTTTCAATACCATAGTCCTGATATTTAGAGTCCGAAATACTTAAAGTTTCCAATGTGCCCAATATATTCCGTACTTAAATATAGCTCATTATGTGCTCTGAAAAATAATATATAGCTTTTCCAATCAGCCGTTTCGACAGGAATCCTAGTTTGAAAGCATATTTTCCCGTATAGAAAACGTTTTGACGTTTCATATGACTTATCATAAGTTACTTTTGTGTTCAAAATGAATTGCGCTCTTCCAATCGTAAATTGTAGGCCTATAGACCATATTATGCTCCTAGGAAAACAACATAATTATCCTCAAATTTCAAATAGCAATTTAGACGCCAATCGCGGACAGACAGACAGACATACATTAGGTTACTCTATACAAGTAGACATATATTGCTTTTTGAAAAATGTTACTCCCACACTCCTTTTGCCAAAAGACTGCTATCTATATATATAAAGCTCAATGTTTGTCTGTCTGTCTGTCTGTCTGTCTGTCTGTCTGTTATGTATACAAATCCACACCGTTTCACCGATCTGAACCAAAATTTGTATACTTACCCTTCGGATCCCTGCGGGTAACCCTGTCCACTTGAAATTTCCGACAGACCACCCCATTCCCTGCATTTAGGCCCTTTGTCCCAAATCTACACCGTTTCACCGATCTCAACCAAAATTTGTATACTTACCCTATGTAACCCAGTGAATAACACTGTCCACTTAAAATTTCGGACAGACCACCCCCTTTCCTGCATTTAGGCCCTTTGGCAAACTTCTACACCGTTTCACCGATCCGAACCAAAATTTGTATACTTACCCTTTGCAACCCTGCGGGTAACCCTGTCCACTTGAAATTTCGGACAGACCAACCCTATCTCTGCATTTAGGCCCTTTGGTCCAAATCTACACCGTTTTACCGATCAGAACCAAAATGTGTATACTTACCCTTTGCAACCCTGCGGGTAACCCTGTCCACTTGAAATTTCGGACAGTCCAACCCAATCTCTGCATTTAGGCCCTTTGGTCCAAATCTACACCGTTTCACCGATCAGAACCAAAATTTGTATACTTACCCTTTGGTACCCTGCGAGTAACACTGTCTGCTTGAAATTGCGGACAGCCCACTCTATTCCCGGAAAGTGGACAGGGTCCGTCCCAAAGGCAATGGAAAAAAGGAGTAAAACCGGACCCGCTCAGGAAACCTTCAGGGTTGCCAACTCCTGAACTCACCAGCCATGAGCCCTTGAGGATGTAGCACTATCCAGGGTGCACCAGGGCTACACACACCCTGCCTCCTTGAGGGTCTTGAGCAGAAGATATGAGATATTAAGAAAAGAATGAGGCTATCAGGAATGATTAGACAAGGGCCAATTAAGGCGGGAAAGTGAAAGAGTCGCTAGGCCTCGGATAACCTGATACCATCGGAGTCGGAAGAGAACAAGAGTTTGACCAAGGGAGGCTGACAGGAAAGAGAACTGAAAGGTGCCCGGCACCAGTAAGTAGAAGCAATGCCGGACTCAGCTGGGGTCCCGTGGTCGCAAACCCACGTCCCACAAGTTGTGACCCTGGTGGGTGGAGGGGGGAAGAGGGGGCAGGGGTGAAAATAGCTTGCTCATTCATCGCGAGGTGACATGAGAAAAATGTCCAGACCCCGCCGTGTTACCTGTTATTGCTGACTATGCTGATGTTCATACAGGGTCTTTGCTCAAACCGCTGTAGTGTTACGAAAGAATGAGTGATTCACCGGTCAATGTGAATAGGACCGGGAACCCCCCCGAACGTCTGTCATCATATATCGTCATCATCTGGGATATTCTCAGCTACGTGCAGCTTGGACCCGAGCAGTACTCGATAAGCTCTTTCACTACACGCATCGAGTATAGGCCTAAGCCAGAATATAACGTTCAGACTTTGGAAGACATCGAAGGTAGTAATCTGAATTACCTATATCAGATTTAAAATTACACCATGTTCATTTAGTAGTCATTTTTCATTACCTTATTATTATCATAAGGGCAAATGACCTAGATGTTACACCCTTTATACCACTAATCACCACACAATAATAAGTCTTCATCGCCTGTGAATTTTGAAATATTTCTTTCTATCACGGTAGTTTGTAAGTTTGTCGTGTCAATTCAACAGTAGTTTTCATTACCATCCTCATCAAAAGGGCAAATGACCTAGATGTTACGTCCATTATACTACTAAGTAACACCACAGTCTTCATCGCCTGCGATTTTTAAAATGTGTATTTCCATTAGTTTGTAAGTTTGATATATCCGTTCAGTAGTAGTCGTCTTCATTATCATCCTCATCAAAGGGGCAAATGACCTAGATGTTACGTCCATTATACTACTAAGCAACACCAGAGTCTACCTAGCCTGTGATTTTAAAAATACGTATTTCCATTAGTTTGTAAGTTTTATATACCCGTTCAGTAGTAGTAGTAGTAGTCTTCATTGTGATCCTCATCAAAAGGGCAAATGACCTCTCATTCCTTTAAAGTATCAATTATTCCCATTCGTTGATAAGTTACATGTGCCAGTAGTCGCTTCTATGTTCATCATCACTATGTAGAAGATGTTTTGCGTCAGAAGAAAAGACAACTGGATGCTCAGGAACGTTAACGATATATCGACTGCGAAATCTGGAAGCTTCTCTTTGAGGAATTGCTTCAGACATTTATCGTACAGTTTAAACCTTAACAAGACGAAACTTTTAACCAGATAGCGATCTAAGTGGGAGCTCTTTGGCAAAAAATAATCAAGTCTTTCCCGAAATGTGAGTCCTAAAAATAACTTTTTCTATTATTTTCTAAGTTTCATATGTCAGTTATGTAGTAATTTTCAATATCATCCTGATCAGTAGGGCAAATTACCTAGATGTTACGCCCTCTACGTCATTTGGGGTAAATGACCTAGATTTTAAGTCCATTATATTTCTAATCACCACCACATAAAGTGTTCTACGACTGAGATGTCACGAATTCTGGGACCTCTAACGACATATCTCGACTCGGACTGAAGACAAATATCACGAGAATGATCATTATTTTACAGAGCCTTCCCATAGTGACCTAAGTATAAACATTGTCACTGGGTTTGATAATGTAAGAAATGAATACATAAATAAATATAATTTATGACGTTGAGTGTTAAGGAGACTGAAATATTATCATCTTTCCACCGGGCGAAGCCGGGTACTACTGCTAGTTTTCTCAATAAAATAGTCGTTTTTAATCTATAACCTCCAAAACCTCCTTACAGCGCAACTAAATTGGCAAACATTCTCAGTTAATCTGATGAGATTTCGTTGCATTGCTGACATGAGTTACTGCAATACTTACTTCCGAGTAAATTGAGAGTGTTACTTCATATTGATACCAATCTGCAATAGCGGGATGGTACCGCACTTAAATTGAGACCAAGGACACTTGATATCCTTGGCACTTCAACGCTCTTCTGCTGTCTATAAGGGAACATACATCCCGTCATCAGACAGATTCCACAAACATTCAAGGCTTTCCTTGATTGTCAACGACTGATGCAAAATATACGCACAGCAAACATGATTCACTTGGCTCCAGTTGTGCCAACTATGAGTATTAAGTAGTACCATAATGTCGCAGAGCCTCCAAATGAAACAAAAGCAAGACCTTGAGAACTTGAGATGAAACCGTACATGATTTCTCCATTAAGAAAAGTCATTGTTGTGGATTTAGTTAATTTAGGTGTTTACAGCATCGTAATTTAAACCCTTGTATTTGGGTGTTTGAAGAATTAATCTAATAAGTGGGGCTTTACTCATCCACCCCTTGGTTTTAAAAATCAGCCCCCAGGCGTTACATAAAACAAACACTTTTGCAACTGACGGTAAATATTATAGGTTACATCACGATAGATTAATATGATTGCGTTTCATCGATTGGTCGTATCAAATTGAACATTGAATTTAAACTGACCGCAACAAAGCGTGCTCATTGTTGGTTTTTATGTGGGCTTACTCTGCCTGCACAATTAAAAAAACCAATAGAAAGTATGTTGGGAAATACTTGAGAAGAAACGCTCGACGTGGCACCCGGGATATTCAGCGTATTATTAGTGAAGCACTGCAGTAAAAATCAGACTGGTAATTATGTGCAGGGTATAGAAGTTTGCTCTACACAGACACTATAGACTCTTGATACATTCAACACTCTTCTGGTTTCTATAGGAGAGCAGACATCTGGTTGAGACTCTCAAAATACTGTATTTCTTACATTTCCCAAGCAATTCTTCTTGGCATATTCCGCACATTGAATGAAAAAAGTTTGGCTTTTTGAGCACTTTCCCTTCCTCACGCGTAGTTGTAGTTTCATGTAGAGCGGATATGTCACGTGATAAGATATGCCCTCAACTTCATGTTTGACTTTTCCCTATTCATAAGTATTTGCACTGAGATTTCTGCGTTAGCAAGGACGCGGAAGAGCAGCGAATTCTTCTCACGTTACTGAATGCATGCATTGGAAAATATGAAAAGATGAGTAAATTGCTGCTAGTGAGGAAATTACTTATCCCTGAAACATGTTATGATGTGCTTTATTAAACAGGTTGACGGCTTGTTCATGTTCAGGGGAGCGTGGTGGAGCAGCGGTCAAGCTGTTGGCCTCTCATCAAGGTGGACCGGGTGCGATTCCCGGTCAATGCATGTGAGATTTTCGAAGTGAAATGCCATGTCCTGTGGTTCGGATTCCACGTAAAAAGGAGGTCCCGTGGCTCATGCTCGCATGATTAACGGTCACGTAAAACTAAATGCTTCCTTGTTCATGTTGAATCAATGGACCTCGTGAGATCTCTTAAATTTTACATTATTGGGGATAGTCAGAACTTGGGTGGGTGAAAGGTCACGGGGCACCATGTACTGTGGGGTGTGGGAATAGAAGGAGGAGCGAAAAGTTACTGGCCACCCTACTACAAGTAAACTCCCACTCAGGACCTTTTGAGAGGTGCAAACTTGCCTGGGAGTTGAAAACCACCTTATTGCAAATGAAGTCCCCCTCAGGACAATTATCTGAGGTGCCAACCTGGCCGTGGGCTGAAAACCAGGAGGACATCCTTCTCTTTTCATAACAGGGACTGCAATAATCATTGATCCAGAAAACGTTAGGTATGTTCATATTTTCTGAGTGAGTAGGCCTACCTACTGTGTTATACATGAGCATCAGTTGCTCACTTTTATAATATTGGGTTCAGTCTCCTCTTGGGTTTCTCTGTGGTGAACTGTATAGTAAGCAAACGAACGATTTTATAATGTGTGTGCATAGTGGAATAAAGTTGGTGTAAGCAACTTGTTAGAAGTAAGGCGTACAGTAGATTCAAGCTTACCTGCAATGTGAGTGTGAAGATCCACATGAAGTCAGTCAGTATAAAGGTGCACATGAGATTAGTGTGAATAGTATTCCGGAGACACCGAAGATCCCTGCAAAATAATAATAATAATAATAATAATAATAATAATAATAATAATAATGACAAACATGTTATTCTAAGCATAATAAAGCGTAATATTGGGAAGTATAAACTTCAAGGTTTTCCTTGATTGTCAAAGACTGAGCCAGAAAATACTGACTGCAAACATGATTTATGTGGCTCCAACCAACTATGAGTATTAATTTGTACCAAATTCACAGATACTCTCAAAATAATTATTTAGTACAGACCTAATTTGAGTATTTTTTTTATCACTTTGGCACTTCCATTCTCCGCTTCTACTGTTACTTTACTACTGCAGTGACGACACATGTTCGTGTTAAATGGCCTAGCAACTACCTAAACTGATAATATTCCCCTTGAACTTGTTAGACAGTAACATGCTCAAGAGGGAATGTTCTCCGCAGTGCCAAGGCACTGCTACGTTAGGTGAGAGCCGGAGTTAAGTTGGCAGCGCGGTGTCAGACCTTTCGCTCACTCGCCCTGGCTGTCTTCTCCAAGGTCGACAGGATATCAGAACACACGTGTGAGCTGTGCTGTGATGTGCTGTGCCAACTTAACCCCGGCTCTCACCTAACGTAGCAGTGCCTAGGCACTGCGGAGAACATTCCCTGACACCCTATATAAGTGAGGCAATGAAGTTGAGGGAAAATCAGTAAGCTCGATATAACTTCCGTGGTCTTCATGGGGTGTACAGTTTTTCGACCCACAATCCAGAAACACGCTGCTATGAAGCAATGGGTTACATCACATCTTTGAATGCGACATTGGGCGTAGTCATTACTTGAGAGGTGGTCGTCACTGGAGGCTATGTGCACTGATTGGTTAATTAAGGTTTTATAATATTGGCAAAATTAACGTTCTGGGGTCTGCTTATACCAGGCGCAGTGTAGGTAAGGTAGGCGAAATATACCTAGACATTTTGAGTTAGAAAACATCCTTCATATTTTTATTTCCTCCTCATATCTGTCTATTTATGTCACATATTAAAATTGACTTACTACTATATTGTTTTATTGTACACACGTATATATACATTTTATATACATTTTTACTACGTAATTCATAAAATTAAACCGTGAAGACAAAACGAAAGTCACCGATGTAAGTTACGAATACAACCAAGACGAACTACTAGTATACAATAATATAGTAGCAATTTAAAATTAAATAAATTATAAATTATTTAGTGAAAACTTTAACCGATTCACAGTGAACAGGATTTGACGGTCGAAACAAGTCATGCTAAATTGCCCATTTATGTGTGATAATTAACTAATACATGACAATTTCCCAGGATTGTGTTTACATATTTATAATATATAATTTGTACCCCGCCCAATTTATTGGGCAAAACTGCTTTGACCGACTGAAAAGCAGCAAAGGAAAATATTACAATAGGATTTGTAGTGTTTCAAATAGTATTGGAACATTGTAGATATACAAGTAAATAGTTTTTTTTTTCGGATACTTAACGCTTTGGTATTTATCAGTAATAGCTATCACACTTTCAAAGTTTTTGCCCTGATTTTTGTTTTGGGAGGCCGTGACGTTAGTGTTTCGTATAGCTATTTTATCTTGTATACTTGATCTGATGATGCTCGCTTGACAATCGAAACATGTCATCCTATTATTTTCTCCCTCATCTGTTATCCATAACTTAGACAGTATATATGTTTTTTTTGTTTAATCACATGTAATTTTTTTCTCAGGTTATTTTTACGCATATCCCAGTAATTGGGCTTGTATTGTGTTGACCGACTGAAACGTTGCAATATCAATTGCGGGATAAGGCAACACTGGAAATTGCTTCAAATCACTCTAAAAGGAGTGTTTGGAATTGTACGCTTGCAAGAAAGACTCTGTATTTTTAACTGATCGCCGACGTGAGAATCGAGCGGCACCGATTGCGTAACATCGTGATATTTCCTGTGCCCATTTGCAAGGATAACGGGATTCTCATCGAAAAACCACGAATGACGCCTATTGTGTAACATATTGATATTTCCAGTAACCGATTGGCAAGATAACGGGATTCTCGTCAAAAAACTACGAGTGGCGCAGATTGCGTAATTCGCAATGTTTCTCCGTTGTTTGTCGTGAGGAATACGGGAATCTCGCCAAACGGCCAGGAGCAGCACCGATCGTGTAACTTCTAGATTTTTTTCCGTACTGTACTGTGCCCGTCTGTACACCTGGAGTGACCAGACAACCACATGCGAGGTAGCAGTAAATACAGTGTTAGCATGAGATCTCTCTCGGCGCGTTCTGGGATTGGGCTGTAATTACTATATACTGTATTCGTGCTCCCCGTAAAGGAAAAGGAAAGACGTCACGACATATAACAGAAAATTAAAGACATATTTCATAACAAACCAATTTACCAAATAAAATTTATTCAATAAATAACTGCCTGCTGGCAGAAGCAAAACAATAGCACACGCATTCCCTATCGGATTTTATGCCTCTCAAAATAAAATAAATCATAGTCTTATTTAAGTTTGTCCGTTGGTCTAGACTATGTTTATAAATCACACTTTAATTTGTTAATCTATACAATTCGAGACGACGTAAAGTTATATTTAAATTTACGCTATTAAGTTGCACTGATAAATAATTCTATTCACTTATTTACAATTAATCATGACACTAGCATGGATTAGTTTCACATTCGATTCTTGATTCTCTTGTGAAATGACACAATTCTTAACGCAGTTTGTTTAAATACATCAGGCTGTTCCAGCCGAGCAACTCGCCCGTGAGCAGGGGAGTAGTCGCCGCTTTCCATGAGTAAATCTGCAACATGCAATACAGCTCTGCTGTGGGGGGGCTGCCGTCACTTCGCGGTGGATACATCATGACTGGCAGGAAGCGCATGAACTTGTGTTATGACTAGGGCGCGGATGTTGATGACATGTCATATTTTCACTGAGCTGTCTGAAACAATTCTGAAGTACATAGAAACTCCGGACGGGCCACCCCGTTTTGAAATATGTCATTTTTATTTTGCATCTTTTTGCATTTTTTTTTTGCTATTTTTCCATTTTTAGAGGATTTTTTAAGTTTGATAGATTTCTTGGTCATATTTTAGAGAAATCGGCCTTTTAAGGTCATTTTCTTCCAATTTAGTCATGTCACAGCTTTATATGAGGGAGCTACGTCTCTCAGAGTTAACAAGAAGCTAGTAGTTGATACAAGATATTTTTATTTTTTTGTCGTGTGACCTCCTGGGAGGCCGAGTGCAGGTCATTCTAGTCAACGCCCGTGGGCGACCTGCGGGTCGGGATGAGAGATGGAATGAATGAAGATAACTGGGCAAGGATGTGGAAGGAAGCAGCCATGGCCTTTCAGAAGTTACCGTCCCACTATTTGCCTGGTGTTGAAAATGGGAAACCGCGGAAAACCCTTTCAAGGACGGCCGACGGTGGGGCTCGAACCCACGCGTCTACCGAGTCAGCAGACAGCTTGGCCCCATGACCTAACGCTGCGCTTTAGCCAGCGTAGCCACTGCTGTCGGTACAAGATAATTGAAAATATTGAAATAAAATATTTCAGTATTGCTATTAGAGGAAAAATATATATATCTTGGATGCAGAAGAACGGTACCGTGGGTATACAGATGCTCTTGTTTTTCGTCGCAAACCAATTATTAGCAGAATAGAATGTTACCTGCTCTGTTGACCAAGATCAGCTGTGGCGGGGTAGAAAGAGTAAGGGGTGTATATTCGTGTTTTAGTTCCGCATAGTTCAAGGCGAGAGTTATCGTTCATTGCCGCTTTCAAAATGCCTAAAATAGAACGGAGTGTGGCAGTGCATTTAAAACAACTAGTATCTGAATTTAGTGACAATGTGTTTTCTACCGATAAAAGCATATTGTTTTGCAAACTGTGTTGAACTAAAGTAGCTGCTGAAAGAAGATTTAGAAATTTATTTTGATTGACTTTTCAGTTCGAGCTTAAGATGTCATTTTTGAAATATTAGTGAGTTTATTATCATAAGCAAAAATATTTGGCATAATAGCAAATTGTTTTTATCCATATTGACAGAATAACTAAGAAGACACTCAAGTTAATTATACGCCAAATCAATACTAATAATAACACACTTAAATGTCTACAATTTATAGTTCATTTGAAGTGTACATGATTCGAAACAACAATGGTTTCTTCTTCAGCACAATTGAGAGAGAAAAAGCTTATTCTAAGGAAAAACTTAAATTAAAAATGGATATCCTTACAATACGTCTTAAAAGAATAATTTTGAAAAACATTTATAAATCCTTAAAATTATCTATGAAAATTTAGGCAATTATATGGTTAATCTTCTGAAAATATATATGAAAAATATTGTAAAAATTCCTCTTCTGAAAAATGTATTAGTTAATATGGTTCTCTGAACATAAACAGTATCTTAAAAAAGAAGCTAGTAAAGCTTTAAAGTAATGTATCATGAAGTTGAAATAACACACGTAGTCATATCTCTGGAAATGGTACAAACTTGGACCCTACTAATAGCATCAAGTTTAACTTTCGATGTTCATTCAGTTCTTATACTGTATGCCTTCTGTTCCGCATGCCAACTATTTCAATACGTGGTGGCGTCTCAATCTAGGAAGTTCAAACAAAATTTTAGTTGTATAATAGTGTTGGAGCTTGAAAGAACAATTTTTAAAACCATCCTAAACCTCACATGTCATTCCCTCTCCCTCCTTGTTGATACATGTTATGGTTTAATGGTCTTTACTAACCTCGAAAATCTTAATTCAGAGCACCAGATTAGCATCTACGTCGTTATGTCTTCAGTTCCGCGTGCCAACTATTTTGGGATATTTAATGTATTAATATTAAATATTAAACTCCAAAATATTTATAGGTCTTTCAATGTTAAACATGTGATCATAAATCCTTAATGAGTTGAAAGATGAATAACATAAGATGAATGGAAATTATCTTAGATGTCGTGCTGGCAAAGAAACTTAAAAGAGAATCATTCTTCAAGTCTTCACAATGTCCTTCTAGGCGTTACTACAATAGCATATTTGTCCGTTTTGGCGAGACTATCTTCCAATGGACTACATGTATTATTGCTTCTTTTACATTTACGAACAAGCTAAAGATTGTGTTGAATATAGCGTGTTTATTCAATAAACCTTAGAATATTGAATAAACATCGTGAAATGTTAGTATACATTAAAGCATTACACACCGTATTATTTTTTTATGCTTTCAATTACCCGAATGCCAACCAAGTAGTGTGAATATTTAATTTAAACTTAAAAATTATTAGGTTCTTGTTGCAATGAATCATAGAACAGAGCTCAAATAAAATAATATTGAATAAACCATATTTTGAAAAGAAGTAGCATGGCTTCAAAAGTAGTAGGTCAACTCCTGATCTGTTAATATCTTAAAGATTTATTATGGAGATTCATTGGAAATGATAAGATTACATATTTGTTTTCTTAATTATTGAAATTACCTTTGGCTGTGTATATAACCAAATTTGCGAATGTCTTGAGTATTGATCTATATCTCGTGTATTATTTATTAAAGTTCAAAATGCTGATTACTCATTATATTAATAGGTTGAAATTTTGAAAAGGAGACTCTTTAACTATATCAATATTTAAAATGGGGATAATTATCTAGGTATTTTTATTAAGATCCTATATATTGTAGTTTGAGTTTCTGTTTATTGTTTTAATGTGGTTAATGATTGTTATGAATAAAGGGTTGTTATCGTTAATTATTTCATTTATATTGAGGGCTGGGTATAGTTTTTGGTTGATGAATATTTCCATTTTTTCAAAGAATTAAACAAGTTTAGCCAATTAAGAGTTAAGATAGCAACAATAATCAGAGATATTTACTTCTTAAAGCAATGTTTAGCTTTACGTCTAATTCCAAAACATTTAAATTCTGTTCAAATGAGAGATAAATTAATGCCTCATGTGAAACTTATGCAAAACAAAGTCAACAACTGTTGGCTTAAAAACGAACTAAAATTTAAATATATGAAGAAACAAAAACTTTCTGAACAATGTTACGAACTCCATCTATATATGATTAAGAATATTTCTCAAATGGAATGGCATTACTTTCAGGAGAAACTTGAATACAGACTTACTATCGCTATACATAAAAAAGAAAATACTATTTTTAATAAACGAAGGACTTTGCAAGAACAAAACAAACATAAACCATTACATCAACAGTACCATTTCATCAAACCTGCTTTGCCCAATTACCATCCCCCCATCATAAATCTATCTTCGACCATTTTCTCTAAAGATGTATTAAAATTACTAGAAAAGGTTCTCAAACATAATTGGCCAATCCTAACCAACACAAATAATTTAAAACAAACAATAGCTGAAATTGAAGTTGCAATCAGCAAATTTCCAGAAGATCATGAGGCATTAAGACATGAATCCAATGAAAATCCACAGCCTGCTTCCAGTCTCCGACCGGATCAGGAATGGAATGAATGAAGCCCCATCTAGCGGCGAGGATATGAACTGTGCCGGCTGCCGAGGCCTGACGCACTCCTCTGGGGCAGTGATTAAATGAATGATAGATGAAATGAAATGAAATGATGGTGGAGAGTGTTGCTGGAATGAAATTTTGACAGGGAAAACCGGAGTACCCGGAGAAAAACCTGTCTGCCTCCGTTTTGTCCAGCACATATCTCACATAGAGTGACCGGGATTTGAACCACGGACCCAGCGGTGAGAGGCCGGCGTGCTGCCGCCTAAGCCACGGAGGCTTACATGAATCCAATAAACAACTTAATAAAATAATAAATCAAGAAAAAGTTAACACGAACCATATACCAATCTTAAAGAGTATAAAAACAAAATAAACCATAACAAATTAATTATCACAAAAGCAGATAAAGGTAACATAACTGTAATTTTAGAAGAACAAACTTACATAGAAAAAAACTGAACAATTTTTAAATGAAAATGCATTGTCAAACATTAAAACGGATCCAATTATGAAAATTCAAAGAAACTTAAAACATTTAATTAACAGCACAATGTTCCTTCTTAATGACAAAGATAAACAGTGTTTATACCAAATGAACCCCAAATTAGCAACTCTAAGAGCCTTACCGAAAATACATAAAGCAAACATACCTATTCGACCTATAGTTAAAAATAAATATAGTCCAACCTACAAAATAGCTAAATTTATACAGAAATTCTTAAATTTTCATTACAAGTTCAAAGCAAACACTTCCTATGTTAATTCACAAGATTTCGTTTTAAAAACAAAAGATTTTACTGTTAGTAATAAAAACACAATACATTCCCTTGATATCACTAATATGTATACTAATATACCAATAAATGCTAATATAAAAATTATTAAAGATAATTTAACAGAGAACAGCGGTTTAAATACAGTTGAAATTCATGAATTCATATCTATTCTAACTTTTACCTTAGAAAACAACTTCTATACATTTAATAATAAAATATACCAACAAACAAATGGATTAGGAATGGGATCTCCAGCCTCAGGAATTTTGGCAAATATTTACATCGATCACTTGGAAAATCAATTTATTATTAACAAATATCCAGGTCTAGAATTATGGGGAAGATATGTTGATGACATATTTATAATAATCAATAAAGATATAATTAACATTGATAATTTTGTGAGTCAAATAAATTCTTTAGACCCAAATAAAAATTTCACCTTAGAAAATGAAAGTAATAATACATTGCACTACCTAGATATTTCTATTAAAAGAGATTTAAATAGATTAGCATACAGTATTTACCGAAAACCTACAACGACTTCAAATATCATAAGAAATGACTCGACACACCCAGGTTCCCATAAAAAATCCAATTTCTAGAGTCTTATCACAAGAGCCCTAAATACACCAATGATGTCAGAAGATTATTTAAAAGAAATACACACAATTTATAACATAGCAGAACTTAATGGGTATAGTAAATCATACATTGATAATATATTAAAACAGATAAGAAATAAATCCATTTCAACTCTTCAAAATACTGACACGAATAAAACGTTAATCACTTTTACATATATGAACAATAAGATCTACAATATAACAAATATTTTCAGAAAGAAAAATTGTAAGATTGCATTTAAAACAAACAATACCACAGAGAAGATAGTTTACAATTACAACAAATTAAATAAAGGAAATATATACACTAAATCCGGAGTATATAAACTAAAATGTAACACCTGTAATATCACATATATTGGCCAAACAGGACGAAATTTTATTAAATGTTACAGTGAACATGTTAATGCCATAAAATACAAGAACTATTCAAGCATGGGAGAACACATAAATGATATGAAACATGCGTTTACCAATATTAATAGGGATTTAACAATTCTACACTTAACAGATAACGGAAAATTTTTGAACATACTTGAAAAAATGGAAATATTCATCAACCAAAAACTATACCCAGCCCTCAATATAAATGAAATAATTAACGATAACAACCCTTTATTCATAACAATCATTAACCACATTAAAACAATAAACAGAAACTCAAACAACAATATATAGGTTCTTAATAAAAATACCTAGATAATTATCCCCATTTTAAATATTGATATAGTTAAAGAGTCTCCTTTTCAAAATTTCAACCTATTAATATAATGAGTAATCAGCATTTTGAACTTTAATAAATAATACACGAGATATAGACCAATACTCAATACATTCGCAAATTTGGTTATATACACAGCCAAAGGTAATTTCAATAATTAAGAAAACAAATATGTAATCTTATCATTTCCAATGAATCTCCATAATAAATCTTTAAGATATTAACAGATCAGGAGTTGACCTACTACTTTTGAAGCCATGCTACTTCTTTTCAAAATATGGTTTATTCAATATTATTTTATTTGAGCTCTGTTCTATGATTCATTGCAACAAGAACCTAATAATTTTTAAGTTTAAATTAAATATTCACACTACTTGGTTGGCATTCGGGTAATTGAAAGCATAAAAAAATAATACGGTGTGTAATGCTTTAATGTATACTAACATTTCACGATGTTTATTCAATATTCTAAGGTTTATTGAATAAACACGCTATATTCAACACAATCTTTAGCTTGTTCGTAAATGTAAAAGAAGCAATAATACATGTAGTCCATTGGAAGATAGTAGCGCCAAAACGGACAAATATGCTATTGTAGTAACGCCTAGAAGGACATTGTGAAGACTTGAAGAATGATTCTCTTTTAAGTTTCTTTGCCAGCACGACATCTAAGATAATTTCCATTCATCTTATGTTATTCATCTTTCAACTCATTAAGGATTTATGATCACATGTTTAACATTGAAAGACCTATAAATATTTTGGAGTTTAATATTTAATATTAATACATTAAATATCCCAAAATAGTTGGCACGCGGAACTGAAGGCATAACGACGTAGATGCTAATCTGGTGCTCTGAATTAAGATTTTCGAGGTTAGTAAAGACCATTAAACCATAACATGTATCAACAAGGAGGGAGAGGGAATGACATGTGAGGTTTAGGATGGTTTTAAAAATTGTTCTTTCAAGCTCCAACACTATTATACAATTAAAATTTTGTTTGAACTTCCTAGATTGAGACGCCACCACGTATTGAAATAGTTGGCATGCGGAACAGAAGGCATACAGTATAAGAACTGAATGGACATCGAAAGTTAAACTTGATGCTATAAGTAGGGTCCAAGTTTGTACCATTTCCAGAGATATGACTACGTGTGTTATTTCAACTTCATGATACATTACTTTAAAGCTTTACTAGCTTCTTTTTTAAGATACTGTTTATGTTCAGAGAACCATATTAACTAATACATTTTTCAGAAGAGGAATTTTTACAATATTTTTCATATATATTTTCAGAAGATTAACCATATAATTGCCTAAATTTTCATAGATAATTTTAAGGATTTATAAATGTTTTTCAAAATTATTCTTTTAAGACGTATTATAAGGATATCCATTTTTAATTTAAGTTTTTCCTTAGAATAAGTTTTTTCTCTCTCAATTGTGCTGAAGAAGAAACCATTGTTGTTTCGAAACATGTACACTTCAAATGATCTATAAATTGTAGACATTTAAGTGTGTTATTATTAGTATTGATTTGGCGTGTAATTAACTTGAGTGTCTTCTTAGTTATTATTTTAAGATCATTTTCTCCATTTTACAGTGCATTTTTCGAATATTTGAGATATCAGTGAGTTAATTTTTTTAAGATAATTTTTTCCATTTTACAGTGCATTTTTCGAATTTTTAGGTCATTTATTACAGTCATTTTTGGAAATTTTAAGTGCATTTTTTAAACTTTTTACGGCATTAACATCCGGGCCCTAGTTATGACCTTCGTCCAGTGACGTATTGGCTCACACCCCCAGTCCCTCTCCAACCGTGCTCCGAGCATTACTGCTGAGTACTCGCGTGTACGCATACTCAAACTCATGGATTTTTAACAGCCTGAAATACATCATAGTGACTATTATTGGGCACAGCAGTTAAATGTTTACAGCAGAACATTGATAACAATAATAATAACCAGTATTGGTTTCGTTGAAGTTAGCTTTGAATATCCTTTCATAAATTTCAGGATCTAATGCACTGAACATGAATTGAGATGGCCACAATAAAAATTGGCATTGCTTGTAATAAATCAATAACTTGAGCTGATAATATCTCAGGGGAAATCTTTAGGATTTGGAACACATTGAAGCATTATGGGACAGGATCTAACTCCCGCAACTCCCATTTTATTTCTTATTAAAAAGCATTCAGCTTTCTGTGGATCAGAATACGACTCCCGCAACACGAGGATCAACGCCTCATTTAATTACATTCACAAAGTGCATTGGCACAAAATAACATCAATTAAGCTTCATTTATCAATACCCTATAAGATAACAGATCGTAAGCTCTCAGATTTATATGAACAATTAATTGTTTAATCATTATTCAACTCTTTTATCGTAGTCTTTCATGTTTATCATTCTTAAGGAATATTACTTCCATAGCTATTCATAGAATTCAGCATTCATCAATATTAATTCATAGAAATATCTATTATTATTATTATTATTATTATTATTATTATTATTATTATTATTATTATTATTATTATTATTAGAAAAATATATTCTGTCATGCAGAAGAAAAATTATTAATGCATATTCTGTGTCGTAAATCTGCTGCGTTATGAATGGGGTAAGACTTTCCATATTAGTTACTGCAATATAAAAATGAAACATTGAGGATTGCACCTCAGCTGCAAGTCTAATTTGACTACAAGGAAAAATTACTCCTAAAAATATGCAACCATTCTAACTATAAAGGCGTTTCTTAATAATAGAGAAAGTGAATTCGTTTATCGGAACGGCGGAAAATTCATGACTCTAGAAAATATTTAGGCTTTTCGGAAGTACGATATCATAATTTCTGTGGTGATTGGACCTCCCTCGGTGCAGATCGAATCCTGGCACCACGGATCTGTGAAGTCTAAACGCTGGGCATGGGACATGTTATAGCGTTCAACTCTCCTGTTGTCCACAGAAATAAGACGCAGGTGGCCTAGCTCCTCGTTCCTGATGGGTCATCCTGGCATGATATCCTCACATACCGCCGCCTTAGCTGCTAACCATCCTCGATAATTGGGGCAGTGAAATTATCATATCATGGGGCTGGTTCTCATGCACGCAAGGCATGCTGCTAGTATGGCCCATTGTCAATTATGAAGTCCACTTATACAACCCATTGGTCTGAAGGGACAGGCAAATGGTAACAATTCCTGGTGAGAGTGTCTTTATCAAACATGGGCGGAATCTGGCCTGATATTCCCCGTACAAATGTAAGCTGTTAGGGTAGCCTATTAGCACTTGCAAATGTTCAATGGCTAAACTTGAATGTGGTCCCAAATCTTATGTTTGATGTAAGTGGCGGGAATAACACACAAGACAACAGTCAAATACTTGTGTATAACAAGTCACACTCACATACCTTTGGATTTCTTGTAGTATTCAACCAGATGAATAATTATAAGTTTTAAAGCACTTGGAAACACTGTGATGTTACCACTAACGTAGCACAAGGCTATGTCCACTCGGACATAGTTACGTGATAGAAATTGCCTATCTCCAAGGAGCACTTGCTCATAATGACGGCGTATTATACTGTCGTAGCGACACACACACGTGGACTAGTATGACGACTGTTGGACTGTTCGATGACTGTGAAGTTTGTCGACTGTACCTGACCTCTCACAGGGCTGGCTTTTATACTGTCTCAATGACACATATCGATCGTTCAACTCGCATTACGTAATGCTAGATCTTACATCCCACTGGCCATATCCATAGAAGCATCCAGAAGGTTAGCAATTTCCATTAAAACATCAGGAATAAACTGGTGAATTACTCCTAATGTAATTCTGAAGTGCTGATATAATCTTCTTCCATAACAAAAGCCTTACAAGTATACAGCTTTCCATATTCGTTGGCTAAACGTGGGACACGCGGCTGGTTCTAACTATGGTGGGCCGACAGCTGTTCAAGGGCTCGCTGACGTCACGGCGCGCTCTCTTCAAATTCACGCCCGACCTAACCATCGTAAAAGGGCACAGTACCTCGAAGACAGAATGCATTGCCGATCATGTAACGTTGTGACTTTTCTCTGTGCTTTACCGAGGGGAGAAACGAAATCACACCAAACTTCTTCGACACAGGAATACAGAATTTGACCCCAGGATATGGCAGGTGTCTCAATCCTGGTGGTCAGTATGTTGCAAAGTAGCACAAGCTTTGCTGTATCTGGTACCAATAAAGTTTTTCATGTAACCATGTTTTATTTTTGTTTACAAAACAGGGAAAGTTAATTTCTGGCTGGGCCTTGTATCTTGTGAGATATATATTGTGTCCTTTAGTCAGATTGTAAAATAAAACAAGATGTTCAGTAAAGAACATATGACCTGCTTTCTCCTAAATGTGTGCGTAGATTTATACCTCATTGACCTTATCAAAGAGTATAATTGAAATTTAGTTGTAGTAGTTTGGCGTAAGTACTGCATGGTGTATTATATGCTGATTGATTGTTGCTTTAATGGGCGGAACAATGAGGTCATCTACCCCAGGGAAAGGCCGACATATTGAAATTATTTGGCTGATGACCTTGTAGATTCAGCAACAGACGCTTCCCAAATAAAAGTATATTTTTACAAAATTTGGTAAAGATCCGATGGTTAGTTTAGTCATAATTTGATTTAGGCTTTGGACATTTGGATGGCAACCATTCTGTTTTGGTTAAGATGGTGGCGGTATAATACATGTCACTGAGGTGCCCCTAGCTAGTGTTTCGTCTGTACTAAATTTTGTTCAATTCGGTTTTGCCATGTTCAAGTTGAAAGAGTGGACAGGCATACACACGAAATATTGGCCCGTGTAGATCTCATAAGTCAACTTTCATTTTTTGCAAAAAACTATTGCAGACTGAAATGATAAGCAATTATTTTTTATGCAAAAATAACGCTACGTCACTTCCATAATTGTAATTGTAACGCAGTTTCATACTTCACAAAAAATAGTAACTTAGTCACTGTTTGTGGTAAGTGACAGTAGTTGAACCTATAGGCTATTACCCTACCCTGGCCATACTGTATGTCTCTAGAAATGAACACGTCCATCACCTGCACAATAGAGTTTACGTATTTGTCGTGTTGGAAGCCACTCTTCAGTGTTGCCGAAGTAATAGAAATTAATGCTTTTTAGTCGGTCAACATCATTTTACCCAATTGTAATGCGTGTTTCCCTTAACCCGAAGAAAATATTTAAGTCTTAATCTCATGTATTTTTTTTTTCATGTTTAGAGAAACTCCCATTATAATTGGGTACAATCGTTGGTTGGTTGGTTGGTTCCTTAGATTAGGGGCTGCGACAACGCGGTCATGTAGCCCCGTACACTTTGGGTGTGTGTAGAATTTGTCTGACAACCGGTGTTAATTTTGATGGCTGTATTAGTGTGTGTTATCTGTGATTCAGGAAGAAGGACTGCAGACGATTAATTTTTTCATGTAGTTCCTACTTTTGCCACAAAATCCTATCTTCCACGACACCTAGCTGTGGACGCGACTACTAAATGCCATCGCAGTCAGCACCCGGTGGCGAATTTTGGAACTAATAGAGCGTTATCAAATTAACCTACAAATTTTTGCTTCCACAAGAGTAATTAGTGGAAGGTTCATTTTCATGCCATAAATCTATGATATGGGACCGCCGGCTTTACTTCTCCTCCGAAGGAAGGCATATTGAGGGAAATTTAACGCTCTTAAAAAATCCGACGACTTCGGTCGGGTTTGAACCCGCTATCTTGGGCATACAAGGTCAGCATACTACCAACTACGCCAGGTTACAATCGTGTTGACCAACTAGAAAGCATAACTTTCAAGAGTGTATAGTTTGTATAAAAGTAGCATACCTCACAAGTGTCGATTTTATTTTATGTCTCGAGATCTCCTGAAACGATCCTTCTTACGAATTGTAGGAATCTTTGGTTTGTGTAATATAACCACTGTGAAAGTTACAATGTTACCGCATCCACATGCTGACAAAACATTAAACTATATGAGAGTGCGTCTCTATGTGCACGAAATAATGTAGGATTCTGGAACTTCACCGTGGCCTCATAACACGGGAAATGCGTATTGTCTTTGCTCATTTCTCCCTGGACTTTAACTTCTAAATATGCGAAGCAATAAAGAATAATCATTTTATCTCAAGCATTACTGTATAGTAGAGGGGAAAGAATAGGAATTCTTCTGGGAGAAGTGAATGCCTTTTTATCTCCCTTCATAGCCATTAAGAATTTTATCTAGACTTTTAACCCTGGAAGTTAGTGCGACGTGACATCTATGAAGATTTTATGGAACTGTGATCAACTATTGCGTGAAAGGGCATCCATCTGCATTTCACATTAAAAGTCAGATTTCCCATCCATAAACTACACACACTTCTCTTATAATTAAAATTAAATATAGTAGGAGATAAGCCTTCATGCCGGTTGCGAATGGGATGTTTTTATGAGGGCACTCAGATATTCAGTTTCCATAAGGGTATTTGTAAGAATATTCCCTAAGTTGTAATAAAGATTATCCATGTGATACATGTAAACAGTGTATCTTATGGCTATAGGATGTTTTTAATCATAGCGTGAATCTCTTGAGAATCATAAACCCGGATTTAACGTTACAGTACCAGTTCATTCAAAGGGAAGATTAACTGCATTTAATGGCATGCGGTCTCATGAGAGGCCAGGTACTGGACTTTGGGAAGATGAACGTGGGCATCCGTACGTTGTGATGGAGTAGACTTCACAAACACGCAGTCTTAGAACCAGGTAATTTTAACACTTGGATCACTTTGGAAATTCCTATCAACGACGTCACACCACAGATACCATAATATTATCGTTTAAGAAACCACACCCCCTCCCTGAATTTTGTTAGGTAACTGTCCTAGGTCCTTACTTGTCTTGCTTTAAAAACGGATTCGGATAGCAATTACAAACTTCATTTATCCTTAAGAATTATCCTGCACAGGTCATAATAATAATAATAAAAACAGTATTGGCTTCACGTCCCTGTTGACTACTGTGGCTTTTAGAGACGCCTGGGTGTCGGAATTTTTATCCGATGGTGACCTTTAACTTGTCAGTAAATCTACTGACACGGCTCCCTCGAATGCCAACTGAATGCGCCAGGATTTGATCCGGCAACCTTGGGAGCAGCAGGCGAGAACGTAACCGCTGCGCCACGTAGTCAGGCTCAAGGCCCAAGGCCCAAGGCCGGGCAAGGTGCAAATGTCAGTTAGGCAGTATTGTTTCCTAGACGATGATATGCTATCCACCTTAATGGTCGTTAACACATAAATACATCGTAACAACGACTGATGCAGGTCATTCGATTTGAAACACGTGAGTGACCGGCGCGTTGGCATGAGGATGAAATTGATGACGAAAATGATACCAACACCCAGTCCCTGAGTCAGGGAAATATAAATATAACTAGCAGAAGTACCCATTCTTCGAACGGTCTTCGGTATTAATAACCAGATGTTATCAATTGAGCTACTGTTGCAATGTTTAGGGGCTTGGAACCTGTTTGTTGGCAAAGAAAAATTATTAGTTAAAATGTGCTCTCAAACTAAATTTACCTAACGTGTTCTTCCTGGCGTGAAAATAAAATTGAAAACTTCGTAGAAGAATCGCAATACACGTCACATACGAACTGACCCTAACCGTTATGTCAAGTGCCCAAATACAGGAAGACCCCTTTTATAAATTATAAAGGCTTGTGGTGCATGAAAATTCAGTGTTTTTAGCCTCCAATGGCCCAAATTCCTAAAATCAGCAAAAAACAGTCTACTATTTCTATTCAGGAATTTTTGAAAATAATGTTGATGTTTGGAGATATAATAGACCATCTGTACGACATATCGCACGTGTAAGTCGTGTGAAAAAAATCTAGGGTACTCCATTTGCAACCTTTCACAGAAATGTAATAAATGGAGTGGCATTACTTATTCCAGAAATAGATGGAAAGTTGGATGCCACCTCTTGATATACCGTTGTCATGGTTAGTGGCTTGCATTCCTTCTTTAGTTTATTAAATGAAATTAGTTTTCTGGGAATATCTAAGAAACTGTTGGGTATAGAGCCTTAAAATATAGTTTTCGGGGACCCTTTACGGCTCTTGAGGGGCCCCGAGTTTTGTTTCTGACCCCAAGGGTTTGAAAATGAGCTTTGTCTCTTCGTTGTACGCCATAATAATGATAATAATTAAAAGAATAATACTAATAATAATAATAATATAACAAAATAGGGATAGGGATATAATAGACCTTCCGGAACATACCCGCACGTGTAAATCGCGTTAAAAAATTCTAGATTACCCCTTGACCCCTTAAGCGCATTATATGTATTGATGAATATTTCAGCTTAATTTGGATCCGTTATAACCTTATTGCCGTTTGCAAACCTTCACAGTAATGTAATAAATGGAATTGTATTGCGTCTTACAGAAATAGATGGACCTCTGAGATTCTGTTGCCATTGTTACCGGCATGCATTCCTTCATTAATTTATTAAGTGAAATTAGTTTTTTGGGAGTATCTCAAAAACTGTTGATTTTAGGGCCTTAAAATGTGGTTTTCGGGGTCCTTTTAGGGCCCCCGAGTTTCGTTTCTCACATTGAGGGGCTGAAAATGAGCTTTGTCTCACGCTTATTTCAGCATGTATTTTAAGGGGGTAGAACCCCTGTTATGAGAGGTACGGAGAAGAGTTACATCAATGATTAGTGTCGTGCCTCTGATGGATATCTGTATCAAATTTTACGTTAATCCACCCAGCCGTTCTCGAGTTATAAGGACACAAAAAATTGTCCACAGACAGACAGACGAAAATATATTTTTGCGTGCATCCGTCACAAAACAGTCTGAAACGGGCAAATATGTCAAATTTTCGTAGAAATGCCGAAAAATCAGACAAACATTCATTTTTATATAATAGAGAAGGGATATAATAGACCTTCCGTACCACACCCGCACGTGTATATATCGTGAAAAAATTCTAGAGTACCCCTTGACCCCTTAAGCGCATTGTATGTATTAATGAATATTTCAGCTTAATTTGGATCCATTATAACCTTATAGCCGTTTGCAAACCTTCACAGTAATGTAATAAATGGAATTGCATTGCGTCTTACAGAAATAGATGGACCTCGGAGATTCAGTTGCCATGGTTACCGCCATGCATTCTTTCATTAATTTATTAAGTGAAATTAGTTTTCTGGGAATATCTCAAAAACTGTTGGTTTTAGGGCCTTAAAATGTGGTTTTCGGGGGCCCTTTCCGAGTTTCGTTTCTCTCATTGAGGGGCTGACAATGAGCTTTGTTTCAGCTTTCTACGCCTATTTCAGCATGTATTTTAAGGGGGTAGGGCCCCTTTTATGAGAGGTACGGAGAAGGGTTACATCAATGATTAGTGTGGCGCCTCTGATGGATATCTGTATCAAATTTTACGTTGATCCACCCAGCCGTTCTCAAGTTATAAGGACTCGTAGAAGTTGTCCACAGACACACAGACAGACAGACAGACAGATAGACAGACAGACAAAAATTTTATTTTTGCGCGCATCCGTCATAAAACAGCCTAAAACGCGCAAATATCGCAAATTTCCGTGGAAATTCAGAAAAAAACAGACAAACTTTCATTTTTATATAGAGATAGAGATCACCCTTAAATACTCTCCGATTCAACCGAGATAAAGCCCTTCTTTGGCTTTGAGGGCCAACGCGTAGCTGAGTGCATGTTGCATGAAGATGCCTTAGATCAGGAGTGGCCAACCCTAGGCCCACGGGCCAATTAATAGCACGTCAAGACATTTTGATTGGCCCTCCGACAGCTCAAGATCCGATGCGAACCTACTGTATTTACCTAGATATAACTACCAGACTTTGCGATTCATAGAAGCCGAGTTTCAAGTATGTATAGTTGATTTCCTGTTCATGCAACAGATGGCACAGTCTTACCTATTTGGTCCTAGATAATTGCTCATACATTATTTTTTCTTTGTGAGGTTGGTACACTCGATTGCAATTTGCATTGCGCTATGCATGGAGTTGGCGTTAGTTAAAATGGCTTTAAGCAAGCATGGTGCGTCACAGCAAACTTTTCTGTCATGAATATTATTAAGAATAAATTACGTTCAACTATTACAGCCAATATTGCTTTATGCACATCAAAATATATACCAAATATTGGGAGATTATTCAACGAAAATCATGCTCAAATATCATATTAAATTAACATTTCAAGTCTTCAAAACTGTATGAAAGGTTTACCGAGTATTTCTATGCACATCCAATTCAATATGTTGTCTATTATGATAATTTTTAAACATGTATAATGTAAATTATATGATTGAATGAATAACTGAATCACTATAAAAGCATTCTCTTTATATATCGGCCAACAGCCCTGTATTTACCTGAATACTTTACTTATATTCATATAATACTGTAGTCTATATTAAAAATTATTGTTAATACATTAGTTGGATGACTCTTCAATGTAAAAAAAATCAATTTACAGGCCCAAGCTCAAAATAGGTTGGCCATCCCTGTCACAGAACCTTTCCCTAACAGACAAAAAGTTTTCAAGACGAAATGAATATAATATTCAGGTAGCACGGATACATTATAAAGAGCAATTGAGATATCTGTAAATATCTTGAAATGTCGTAAGTCTATTTAAATTGAACAGCTATTAAGCCTCTTAGAGCCTGAGTAACACTAAGCGCATGTGAAACATCATGTCCTAAAAAAGGGGGACATTCACTATGGATCCGTTGATGATCGGAACGTGGGGAGTGTTATGAACACATTGCTTATGCTGTACTGTTTACATTTCATTTAGTAAACAGTAGAAGCTGAGCGGCAAGACAAAATAACACACATTACCGGACACTGAACCTATTGGCGTTGCAGCCACAGCATGTGCGAGCGTGAACAAGAGGAAAACGCACGTTAAGAAACATCTTAGTTGAATTCCCAATGTCTAATTCAATGTGGCTGTCATATGAGGTAAGATAATCGAGATTCTACATTTCCATCTCTTAAATTGCTACCAGATAAGGAATTATAGTACGGTATACTAGCGGACTCATGCGATAATTCTCGTATGTGTATAAACCACCCGCCCGGCTTTATTCGTATATGGGCTCGACGCGACACAGTTCTGGGAGGGGATATCGTCTTGTTTATTTGCTTAAAGGCATTATTTCAACACATTGTTGATGTAAACAGGGTGCGGGCGGACCCTTCTTCTTCTTCTAGTACGTTAAGTTAGTGGTGAGTTAATAATTACATTTGGTTGCAGTTCTTCATTTAGCCGCCTCGTTGCGGAGTGGCTAGCACTCTTGGCTGTCACTACGGAGGCCCGGGTTCGATTTCCGGCCCTGACAAGAAATATAATTCTGGTCTGAGGGCTGACTCGTGAGACAAAACTAAGAAGAGGCGGGTTTGATTCCCACCACAGCCATCCAGGAAGTGGTTTTCCGTGGTTTCCCACTTCTACTCCAGGCGAATGACGGGAGGATTTCTGAATTACGACCACGGCCGTCTCCTTCCTAATCCTCATCTGAATTACATATACACACACTAATGCAGCTACCATAATCACACAGGTTATCAGACAAATTCCACCCGCACACCCGAGTGCACGGGATTACATGACCACGATGTCGCGAAACCTCTAAGTGAATCATCAACAACAGCTATTATTCATTTCATCATCATATTTCACGATCACCCAAACCGTTAGGAGCTGATAACTTAGATGTTGGGCCACTAGAAACATCATCATCATCATCATCATCATCATCACAACTTAACTTTTTAGTTTGTTGTGGTGTTTGAAGCCGTATTTTCAGTGTTGCCTTAATAAACAAGAGTTTAGTGCTTTTCAGTCGGTAAACACGAATGTACCCAAAAGAGATGGGTTATGCCCTAATCCTGAAATAAATTACATGAGATTAATAAAATTTCATGTAATTTATTTCAGGATTAGGGCATAACCCATCTCTTTTGGGTACATTCGTGTTGACCGACTGAAAAGCACTAAACTCTTGTTTTCAGTTTGTGTTTTGGTGTTTTGTGAGTTCAATTTATTGGAGCGATAAGTAGGCCTACTAGTTTAAATATTTTGTTTCTCTCTAATAAGGTTCATTTCATATGACAGTACTGTTAAATAAAATTGAATATCCTGCTTTGTAGCAATCACAAGTCTTTTCTGATTCAAAAAATAATATAATAGAGAATGTTCCGTTTCGATGCAGAGCTTGACTGTACTGTCGTGTTTATACATAATATTCACGTTGAGAGCGTCAATAAGCCAGTGCCACGGGGCAAGCTCGTCAAAGTGACTGCTGTTGATCTGCACGCTGAGCAGTGAGGGTAAACTCTGTCACTCTAGCATACGATGTCACGAGTAGAAGCCCGGATGTTCAGGTATTAATACGATAGCCTGCATCATCAGGACAGCATTGTTCCTTAGAGAAAAAATAACTGTTTAGCAGCTACAGAAGTGAGGTTGCACTAAATAAACTCTTTAAAAAAAGTTACGAGCCTTACAGTAGTCACATATGATGTGTAACATCTGACATAGAAGAAACCTCACGTGAAATCGTTGATACACCGGTATTTTATACTATTATTGGCACAAATATTAATCTATTGTAAAAGGGAGTGTTTTACAGATATTGTAGTTTATAAGACGGAACTCATTTTATTAGATGATTTGTAGCTTCCACCAGAACTAACCTAAATAAAGAATACGATATGGATCAACTAGATTAATAGACGCGACACCACTCATAACCTTAAATTCCTTATAAACAGGACCTCTTGATTCACAGACCAACACGTAATTTCATATGGATTCTGTTAAAGTGAGTCATATTGATATGATAAATATCGTTTAAAAAGGTAATCTGGTAGCAAAAATATCTACCCCGTCCAAGATTCGAACCCGAGATCTCTAGATTCACAGGCATATGCGCTAACCCAACGGCTATTTCGACTAAGCAAATATTGTGCACAAGATGGTGGCTTATTTCCACGTTCCAATAATACTGCATTACGGAATTAAGTTTCATTTATATTTTGCTTGTTTCGATAATGTTCCTCCGTGAAACTGAGTTTAAAATGCCTTTTGAATAGGCCCTCTTATGAGTAAAGAGATTGTATTCAGCAATAGTTCATGAAGGCTTGCTCAATTCTCGTATAACCACAACGGTTACATTATATTGATGACTGCATTACCGTTATGTGGGTTAATATTTGAATAGCCATTGTGCAGAAACATAATACCGGCAATGACGAGTAATTACAATGTTTGATATTAAGGCATTTTACCATTTAAATACTGTTACGAAAACTTCGAACATGTACCATGTGCTTTGTTTCAATCACTTGACACCAGAGTTCGCATGAGCTTTTACCGTTCAGTATGTCATACATTCCACATGGCCGAGAGTACGTCATGGTATCAATTTCCGACACCGCGCGCTCATTGTTTCTCTTACCACTGCCGGCTGGATCTTACCACAGCCAGCTGGATCGATCGATAGAGTTGGCAGTGCGTCTTACACTTCCGTTCGATCCACCACTGTCAGCTAGCACACTTCCGTTGGAGCACACTTCCGTTCGATCGAACAGAAGCGTGCCAGCTGGTGCCACCTCGATCGTTCCGATCCACTTCCGTCCCATTTTTTAAAATCACTCCCACAAAAATATCCAGCTACCGAGTGGAAAGATGTTACACATCAAAAGTAGTTCCGTGGAGAACTTAATATTCTGCTTTCATATAGTCATCTGGTCTTTCTCATATCCCGATTTTCCCACCTTTGAAGTGGTTTTCACACAGCGCTTGGCACGTGGCCTGCATTGTGACTCTCAGCCTCGTGAGGCAAATCCTGAGAAGAGGTGGGTTTGATTTCCACCTAAGCCATCCCGAAAGTGGTTTTCTGTGGTTTCCCACTTCTACTCCAGGCGAATGCCAGGACGGCTCCTAAATTATATCCACGGCCGCCACCTTCCCAATCCTCATCTGAATTACAGTCCGGCTCCATGGCTAAATGGTTAGCGCGCTAGGCTTTAACCCGAACTGCTCCGGTTTCGATTTCCGGCCGATCCATCAGGGATTTTAATCTCCTGGGGTTAATTCCCATGGCTCGGGGACTGGGTGTATGTGACGTCTACATCATCACTTCATCCTCATTACAACGCGCAGGTCACCCACGGGCGTCAACTAGAAATACCTGCACTCGGCCTCTCCGGAGGCCTCACGATCATTATCTGAATTACAAATACGCTCACTAATACAGAAATGACAATAACACGGGTTATCAGGCAAATTCCACACACACCCAAGTACACGGGACTACATGACCACGATATCGCAAAGCCCCTAAATGAATCAACAGCAACTACATTGTTACAAAATAGAGGGGCAATTTCAAACACAACTCATTATACAAACGTTTGTTTCCTCCGACTTACCGTTCCAAAGTTATAGCACAGCAAATGCAACGCTGCGTAGTCAAGGCTTTTTTCAATTAAATCAACCACAAAATTAATTGAAAGACCAGAACTTATCATTTTATTTTACAAAAAAATTCTATTGTTACTGCGGATAGAGTGGTGGGCATAATTTAGACAGGGACCGGTGTCGGACAGCTGCCTAAGGCTCGGTCAAACAGGACGTGGGCTGTGTTTGTTAATTAGCTCAAACAATCATATCTATTTCAATCGCAACGTATCAATCATAACTGTACACATATTAACCTTTGTGCCATCTGAATAGTACAATTTTCACACTTCGGCAGACTATAACTTTGGAACGGTAAGGCGGAGGAAAAAAAGTTTCAATAAATGTTGTAGACAATTTTGAGAGGAACAAATTTCTGATTCGCTCTTTTGTGAACAAAACATTTTTCTAGGACAAAAAGTGAAAAAACACTTTTTTGGAAACTTTGGCACCACCTAGCTTCTGCATTTCAAAACGTATGACATGACCTCAATGAGGCGAATTGTAGGTGACAATGTCCTCTACATTTTTTGTTTAAAAAACGTTTCTTTAAAATACGTCGATTCAGAGAAAACGCCTTTCAATGTTTTTTTTAGTTTTCCGACAAAATGATCGTGCAAATTATTCTAAAATTCAGAGTTAAGCTTTTTTTGTGCTTTTCTAACGAGTTACAAAAAGCCAACCATAGCACAATTTTTGGAACAAAAGGTTTTTTTTTCTGTGCAGCTGTCCTGTACTATCACCTCAATAGTACATCAGTGAGAGACGTTCCTTTCAAGAATCTAAATACACATAATTATCATTTATGATATACAAAAGTTGAACCTCGGTTTCCAACGCCTTGAAACAATCACCACCATGAAACTGAACGTGCCCAAATATATAACGTACAGTATTGGTTGATAGTGACTCCACCGGTAGAGATAACATCTTTCTTTAACGAGTCAGGAGTTAATTTGAAGACAAGTCAAATGCACGGCTTCCATAATAATTATTAATTATTAAATTATATAAGAAATTGAGGTAGAGAATTCAGTGCCAGTAGATAATGGTTATTATGGTGGTCCATTGTTCGAAGCTTCTCTTAGATCTCCTGAATTGGTTACGAGAAATAAAACAATGTTTTCAAAATTTTGAATTTAAGCCATCTTGAATTTTGAAATCATCAGGACAGCGTTAGACGCCAATATACTGTGCCCGAAATTGCTATGTAGAGTTTATTAGAATGATTTCATTGAATACAGAAGAAGAGATTGAGATTTCATTGTGTTTGGTTACTACACTGAGTTGGACGTGTGAGCTACCAGTTAGACAAGGGAGGCTATTAGCAAAGGATTCACCGCTCCAATAGGAAAATTGGATTCTGTAAATGACAAGGAGAGACGGCGGAAACCAGATTACAAACGATGACTAGAGAACTGCAGTCTGCCACGAGTTCGGCGCGCTTTGATAAAGGAACAGAGTAGGCAATCCGCGGGACACCTTTATAAAAAAACTTGTTTGGTGTCTCATCGACACGCATACTATGACGTGGAAGTAGAGAGGAGTGTGCCAACTTCATGGGGATATCAGGACGGATATGAAATTATTTTATAAGCACCACATAACTAAGTAAGAAGTATTTTTAGAAGAAATTTTATGCACTGAGAAGAAGTGGTTCAGTATGACGGATTTTCCTGTGTTCTTACTTTTCAAGAAAGAAGGCTCAGAGAGGCAATATATGCACATTTAGATAACCACTCCAAGATTGCGCGCTGTTTTTCTTACAGACGCCAAATTTTGAGTGGAGGGAGAGAGATCAGGCGATTGAATCGAGCCTCTTATAGTTTGAACTCGGTCGTGAACTGACGTGTCGCTCCATGATTGAGTAAAAAGCGAGCGTAATGTGATATTGTTACCTGGAAGCGAGGCGATACTTTGGGCTAACTACATGCTTACGTCCGCGCTCGAGTGATGTGAAATGAACTGGGAACTTGTGATATTTTGAGATATACAAAGATAGAACGTAGTAAATTTTTGTAAGAATAATTTCACGACCTACGACGAGTTGGAACTTTGTGAAGTGAACACTAGTGAAGGCATTGAGATTTATTGAGAGGAACATTTTCATAAAAGACTTCTTAATTATTATTATACGAGGACGTTTCTCAATGAAATTCTACAATTATTATACTGCGAGCTACGTCGATTATTGATAACATTTGAAGTTATAATAAGTTGCGTGATACCACTGAACATTAATTGACGAGGCAATATTACGACGGATTTTCTGCAAAATTGATAGCATCATGATTAATTCACTGAAATTGTGAGGGACATTTTTGAAAAATATGGATGTTATGAACATGGTGTGCTAAATAATGTGGAAGAAAACATAACCTGCAAGATCATGGGGATATCAGGACTAACTTAGGAGGAAGCAGAGAAGGAGACCACCTTCGAAGATATCTTCAAAATTCTACAAAATAAACAACGAAAGGAAAACTAATGAGAGGACTAGGCAAATGAAATTCTACGTGGAGATAACATCAAGAAAAGAAGCAGAAGCGGGAGAAGAAGAAAGAAGACCTGAGGATGGTGTCGAAAGAGGAAGAAGACAGTGGACGAGGAGATGCTGTCCGGAGAGGCAAACCAACATGGTCCCGAAAGGCATATCTTTTTGGACGAGAAAGGCGTATCTGCTTGGAACTGCCTGGCGAATGTTGATCCGGGATCATCATTTTACTGAAGGACGAAACGGAGAACCATGGTAATGGAATCCAGTTCAAGGCGGTTCTTTACGAGACAACTCTACGCTCCACTAGGTAGAAAATAATTTCATCAAGTAGTAATTTGATAGGAGATCTATGAAATATTTGAAGTAGGCCTACCATTTTCGATGTTTTGGCTTTAGTTATTTTGTAGACCGAATTTAAGAAATTTTAGGCATTTTAGGTAATTTTCTTGGTATTATGGTTTAGGATTTTCGATTGGTCCGGTTTTGATTGTTTTTAATTTAGATTTTTATTTAGGTTATTTTTGATTTGAGGTCACTGACCGAAATTTCGGATTTTTCTAGATTTGTATTAAGAACTTGGAGATTTTTGTGAAATTTTGATTTTAATTAGAATGTTTAGGATTGATGATCATCTTAGATCAAGAATAGATCTTTATCAACGAAGTTTGGTATGTCAACATTGAAGACGAAATACATTTTGTAGGAAATTGATCTATATTATAATATGAGAAATGTTATGGAACTTGGATGAAGTATAATTGTTGTAGAAAATCATTTGTGCATTTTGGCAAGATTTCCTCAATCACTCATGTTGAATTGCGAATGGAAAATATATAATGGACATGCAGCATTATTTTTATGCCGATGAGAATGCTAGGATGGAATTTTAAAGTTGAGTTATTGATGTATGAAACTTTATTGAACTACCATTTTTATGTATAATAATTAAACAAGTAACTGCATTTAGAAACGTAATTGAAGTTTACGCGGTTATTTTTGGGGATTAAAACTCAAGTATTACGAGGAGTATTGTTCATATGTGAAAGATAGGAACACATTCTAGTTCGATATGTGTTATTTAGACTTATGATAAGGTATTCCAGTTTATTAAGTTGTGGATATGCATAGTACGATGACTAGTGTCAATGGGCATGATGGCATTGTTTCACTGAAGGTTGAAATGTGATCATATAATGAGAGTCTGTGATGATTATAATGTTGAAAGCTAATGGAAATGAACATTAGGAAGGAATACGAATTTTTAGAGAGCAATTTACGTTTGTGTGAAGTCAGTTTCAATTATTTGAATGGTATTTTATGATGGAGAAGTGTGATATAATGCAGAAGTAGTAAACAGCTGAGTGAGGTTCAAGGTAGAGTTACCGGTACTGTAAGATCATTTGGTTTAAAGAGAGAAGAGATGTATTAGCAATGGTAATTATTTGAATGAAACAGAGGATTATTATTATTATTATTATTATTATTATTGATATTTTTGAACAGAGAATCGAGTACGACAATAACATCTTTGCTTTATTGATGAGATTATTGAGCCACGATTATGACAAAACTTACGAGTCTATGAGAAGTTAGTGGTGAATTTTTAGTAACGCAGTTTTGATGAACAGAGCGTTTAATGTTTTTTAATGTTGATAAAGGCTATGAACATAAGTCACCTTTGGGACTTTTAATAACCTGGTGGTCACAAATCTAACATGGCGGAGTCGCGAAATTTAATTATTTAAATGGACCTTTCTTGCGATTTAACCATCCGAGTTCAGTGAAACTCGGTACGGTGAATGCTCATGCAAATTTTAATCCACTGACATCTAATTTATTTCAATTGTGTTCATAACCACAAGATGACGGCTGTGCGAAATTTTAGAATCTCATTTCTGTTTCTTTGTCCTAGTAATGCGGTTGAAGTTTGAATAATACACCTACGCTATAATCTTCATGTGAAAGTACATAACTCTATGGCCTACATAAAGTAAAATCCAACATGGCCACCAGCAGAAATATTTAGACGGTTCTCAATTCCACGAATCTATTACAACAATCAAACTGAAATTTTGTATGTTGATAGAGGCAATTAACATAAGTAGGATATATGAAAATAGGCTTTAGTTCTTCGCGGAACTACTTGTATTATTAGAAATTCGCTTGGTTGCCATGGTGTTTTTTTTTACTTTGTCAGGTTTATAAAAGTTATACCTAGGTATATGTGTACTTATGAAATAGCCCTCTATTATCATGCAAAGGTTCCATTTAATTGCTGTAATAGTTTTGGATGTATTGTAAACCAGTATTTTATTTCACACGGCCTTGATGTTCGCTACTTTTTATGTATAGGCTATATAATTATATACCAGCAGTTAAAGATTATCACGGTGGTTCAATAAACAATCTTTAACTTTGATTGCTTGCTCAAGACATAGGAAATAAAAATATAACAACATTTTGCACATTCATCTTCCTGAATTTCTCATACCAAATGAATTAAATGAGAGACGAATGTAATATATTTGACATCGTATGGGGATATTTCTTGGCAATTTTCCTTGCAGTCGGCTGATTAAATCGTGAGGAAAGCCCATTTTAGTAGTTAAAATTAGCTTGGCCGCCATGCTAATTTTGCTCTCACAAGGACTTTGTGTCCTCTATCACAATTGTAATTATCAGGTTGATAGCAGCAATAGTTTGGGAGATGTTGAACACAGGTGAAATGTTTCGCGAGCCTGCCATGTTAAAATGTAAGCCACATAGTTATGTACCAGATATTGTTACGGTTGTTCAGTTTACAAACTATCAATTCTATCACTTCATTACGATATGAGAGATAAGAGTATGTTTTTGAAATTTTGAAGTGACGCCAATTTGAATGTGTGGAAACAATTGAATAACAGTGTCAATAGGCTCTATATAAATATTAGTTGGGTCAAGTTTCACTGCGCTTCAATGATAAGACCCCAAGAAATTTCATTTAAAATATTTAATATTTGCGTGCCCGGCATGTGTTTTTTTGTGTTTTGAAGATTTTTGAAAGTTATATACTGTACGTGTGATTAGTTCTCTATCAATATACAACATTTCAGTTTGATTGCTGTAATTGTTTTGGAGATATTGAGAACCTGTGAAATGTTTCGTATGACCACCATGTTTGACTGAAGGTACTAGAGTTGTGTACTTGTAGATGATATTGATCAGGGCACAAGAAACAAAACCATGATAGCTTTATACAGAGGTCGAGTCATAAGTCATGGCAACTATTTCTTTCTCGCGAACAGGAGACAACACGGAAAATCTACAATATGCATTTGGAAACGTACGGTATGTACTTGCGTAGGATGCCACTGGATGGTGTATGTAAACAACAGCGTGGGTCTGAGCATGCCCCCAAGTTCAGTGTGTGAGTGAGAGCGTCACCCAATGGAAGTCAACTAGCAGGAGCAACGATCGTATATTAAAATCGCAGTTCTCCGGGCCAGAAATGCACGCCAATGCCATGCAGAGCTGCGGGAAGCATTAGGTGTGCATGCCATGCCCTATAGAACAGTGGCGAGGTGGATGAAGGCGTTCGAACGGGGTAGAATATCAACTGCCGATTTGCCTCTCCCAGGCCGTCCAGTGTCCATGGACAAAGATGTACGAATCATGGTGATCGATCAGTGTTTACAGGAGGACAGGCACTGGACTAAAGCGGAATTGCAAGAACATACAGCAATACTAGGGGCAACAATACGGCGCATTTTACACAAGGACTTTCAGATGCGTAAAAATTGTGCAAAGTGGGTGCCACATCACTTGACGGTGGTACAGAAGTGGACTCGTTACGAAACATGTCGCATCAATCTGGAGAGGTTTCAGCAGGAAGGACATGCCATGTTGAATCGCATTATTGCAGTCGATGGAATATAGGCACGTGCTTATGAACCTGAACTGAAGAGACAGTCAAGTGAATGGCGTCGTCAGGGGTCACCACGGAGACACAAGGAATGACAAAATCCGTCGCCGGATATGGTTATGGTCATCCTGGCATACGATGTTCAAGGTGTTCTTGTGTGTCATCCAGTGCGTATTACAATTCCTTTTTGTTGTACCAATTGTACCGTGCAGTGCGAACCAAACGTCCTGATCGTTTGGACGAAGCCATAATCCTACACGATATCGCGACAGCTCACACAGCAGCCATCGTTCAGCGACGCTTACAACGGTGGGGATGGGAGGTTCTTCCACACCCGCCTTATTCGCCTGATCTGAGCCCATGTGACTATGATCTATCCCCAAAGTCAAGAAGCCACTACGTGGACGACGGTTTGCTAACAAAAACAAAGAAGACATCGTAACAGCATTTCGGAGGGAGGTGTTACACGTTAGCGATACACATGCAGCGAATGGTATTCAGCGCCTGTCCCGCCGCTGGCAACGTACAGAAGACACCTTGGGTGATTATTTCGAAGGTCTGTAACCAGTGGAGGCCTTTCCTTTGTACGTTGTCCTGTGTATTTGTTGTCTATACCATAATAAAACAACGTTTACCAATGGCCTGTGTTCTGTTACTTACCTACGAGCATCTCCTGACGTCAGAATTTATCTTCAGGCACTATACATACGTGCATGCGCTATATTTACAAATGCATACCGTAGAATTTCCGTGTTGTCTCCTGTTTGCGAGGAAAAAAAGTTGCCATGACTTATGACTCAACCCTCGTACAAATATTTACCGTGGCAAGTTCCACTGTTTAAGAAAAGCCTACTTAAATATTTGTACTTCACATGGTCATCATGTTGATTTAGAGATTTTTAGTTGTTTGAAAGTCACAGAGGTGGGCATACTTAAGAAATCTATATCACCATAAAAATTTCAGATTGATTGCAGAAATAATTTCGGATATATTTTATACCGGTGAAATACTTCGCACGCTCGTTATGTTGGATTGGTGACACTTATTAAAATTTCCAAGACATCGTCGAGGTTGGACGGGATAATGGTTAGTCCTTGCCGAGCTTCATTGAAATCGTCCCAGGCATTTAGAATTTATTACGAACAAAAACACATAGGCTACATACTGTACATACATACATACATACATACATACATACATACATACATACACCTATATGAACACGAGGTTAAAGATTTCTGTGAGTAAAGAAACTATATTCCAACAGTCCTGAATTACATTGCTTTGAAGCTGAGGTTCTTGATTGCTGGCATTTTATGCATTTACAATTTTTCGACCATAGAACCCGGAGAAGGAAATATCGATTAAATGCTGTTTTTTTCGGAATTAAACGTTTTTCTTTTTGTTAAATAAGAGACAGTAATTTATGAGATCTTAGAAATTAATTGTCTTAAAGTAATTTTAAGAGTCATTAATTTCTAAGTGACAAATGGAATTCTACGTAAAATATTGAGATAGTTTTCATAAATGAGAAAGATTATTAGTTTATCCTACGGCGTAACCGTTCTCGTTAATCGCTCATCACGACTGCAATGGGGACCTGCAGCCAGTTCGGAGACCGGAGGATCGAATCCCGACGCTGACAGCACCCATCCTGCGTGTGGTTCTCTCCGCAATATTTCACACTCATTCCAGACACATTTTGGTGTATTACCTTATTTCAAAGTCCCGGGGTACCTATCCCATTCCTGTACCTTATAATTAAAATCACACTACTAATGTCACCACAGAAACACAGGTTATCACACAAATTGAACATGCACTCAAGTACACGGGGCTGATGACCTAGATGTCCCAATTAACATCATCATTATCCAATCTCCTAGACAATGTAATTCTTATAAGTCCCGTGTTACGCAATTGGAACGTATAACGTTCTGCATGATATGTGGCTGTGCTTAAGATGCGATAGGGATGGGTTTGGAGGGCGTTCGTTAAGTTTGTTTAACTGTATTTTGCTGCTGAATATCAGTACTACATTTACACACCACATTCAGCCCCAAATGTCACTGCAGTTGTCAATTTAGCATGATTATTTGATTACATTAATGGTATAATACAATACGCAAAAAGTGCAATGTAAATGAAACTCAATCACAGTATTCAAATAAACACGTCATCGGTCTGTTTCCCTTGATTATGCTTTGAGTTCAATTAGTCACATCGCTGCAGACATGTATTGTAATAACGGGATTTGCTGTAGGAATATTTGTAGTGGTCATTTAGCACACATCGTCACCATAGCCCAGTGGATAGTGCACTTGATACCTGTTTGGTTGGTGTGCGGTTCTGCCTTAGAATTTCCTTTTGTGCGAGGGTCTGGAACTGGGTTGCCTTAGCATGGTGAGGACATATGATATAGAAGGTCAAGAAGACTACCACTAATTATCAAGGTAGCAAAAATATTGACTGGTTGAAATTCTGTCTGACACCTGAAAAGGAAGAATTAGGTGGTGGAGCTCAAGGCATCACTGGATTCTATTCATCAGACTGTACAATATCGCATTTATCCAACGCGTTACGTTGCGTTTCGATTTCCATACAATGCTGCTGAAAACTATCTTCTAAACACTGGACAGTTCGCAACACGTATCTCTTCCACTCATATCTCAACAAGTAGGAGTCCCCGCAGCACGACCTGCTTTTTATGAGACAGTGGCGCAGCAGCAAGGGGCCAGCAAGAGGGGTTATAATCTCAAACAACAACTTCGTTGGCGGCAAGGCCTAATGCCTAGCATTTCGGGCCTTTGGCCCGATTGTGTGGTAATGTAGGAAAATTATAAAATGTTATTCTAGGCAATGCTGACACCATCACGAGGTTATGAAAGCCGGACGTCCTGGGAAATGGAAAGTATATTACAGCTGTAAATACATTATTTAACTTATTGAAAAGGTGAAAACGGGTTATTATAGATAATTTTCCGTAGAATTCAATTAGACCATCGTTTAAATTTTTACGTATTATTATATACATTTGGGCCCCATTTTTTTTTTCAAAAACGAAAAACATTTAATAACATTTTCAGGGCCCCAAAATAAGAAAACGGTGAGAGATATCAAAAAATCGTTATGAGTAAAAAATATGCATACCGCGGAGATCTTACACCTGAACATTTAACGTTTTTCGATGCGACCAACCGTTTCCGAGATATAACGATTCAAAAAAAAGTTTGAAATTCTGGGCCCCGCAAAAAGATCCGGCCCTGCACAGTTCTTAACGCCCGACAACTGGTTTCCTCACAGGGTGCTACTCTTTCACAGCTCCAAATTTCAGCTCGATATCTTGAAAATTGCGACCAGTACTTAGCTAAACGCAAAAATGTCACGCACAATGGACATTTTCAGGGCCCCAAAAAAGAAAACGGTGAGAGATATCAAAAAATCGTTTTGAGTAAAAAAGGTTGCATACCGCGGAGATCTTACACCTATACCTTTAACATTTTTCGGTACGATCAACCGTTTCCGAGATATATCGATTCAAAAAAAAAAGTTTGAAATTCAGGGCCCCCAAAAAAGATCCGGCCCTGCACCGATTTTAACGCCCAACAATAGGATTCGTCACAGTCACTAACTCTTTCACCGTACCAAATTTCAGCTTCATATCTTGGAAATTGCAACCAGTACTTAGCTAAACGCAAAAATGTCACGCACAATGGACATTTTCAGGGCCACAAAAAAAGAAAACGGTGAGAGATATCAAAAAATCGTTTTGAGTAAAAAAGTTGCATACCGCGGAGGTCTTACACCTATACCTTTAACATTTTTCGATACGACCAACCGTTTCCGAGATATATCGATTCCAAAAAACAGTTAGAAATTCAGGGCCCCCAAAAAAGATCCGGCCCTGCACCGATTTTAACGCCCAACATTAGGATTCGCCACAGTCACTAACTCTTTCACCGTACCAAATTTCAGCTTAATATCTTGAAAATTGCGACCAGTACTTAGCTAAACGCAAAAATGTCACACACAATGGACATTTTCAGGGCCCCAAATAAAGAAAACGGTGAGAGATATCAAAAAATCATTAGGAATAAAAACGTTGCATACCGCCGAGATCTTACACCCGTAGATTTAACTTATTTCGATACGACCAGCCGTTTCCGAGATATATCGATTCAAAAAAATAGGATGAAATTCAGGGCCCCCCAAAAAGATCCGGCCCTGCACCGATCTTAACGCCCAACAAAACGATTTGTCACAGTCACTAACTCTTTCACCTCACCAAATTTCAGCTTAATATCTTGAAAATTGCGACCAGTACTTAGCTAAACGCAAAAATGTCTCGCACAATGGAAATTTTCAGGGCCCCAAAAAATGAAAACGGTGTGAGATATCAAAAAATCGTATTGAGTAAAAACGTTGCATACCGCGGAGATCTTACGCCTGTATATTTAACATTTTTCGATACGACCAACCGTTTCCGAGATATATCGATTCCAAAAAAAAGTTTGAAATTCAGGGCCCCCCAAAAAGATCCGGCCCTGCACCGAAAGAAAACGGTGAGAGATATCAAAAGATCGTTTTGAGTAAAAAAGTTGCATACCGCGGAGGTCTTACACCTATACCTTTAACATTTTTCGATACGATCAACCGTTTCCGAGATATATCGATTCCAAAAAAAGTTTGAAATTCAGGGCCCCCAAAAAAGATCCGGACCTGCACCGATTTTAACGCCCAACAACAGGTTTCCTCACAGGGTCTAACTCGTTCACTGCTCCAAATTTCAGCTCCATATCATGAAAATTAAGACCTATACTTCGCCCAACCCAAAAATGTCATGCACAATTGACTTTTTTAGGGCCCCAAAAAATCAAAACAGTGAGAGATATCAAAAAATCGTTTTGAGTAAAAAAGTTGCATACCGCAGAGATCTTACACCTGTACCTTTAACGTTTTTCGATACGACCAACCGTTTCCGAGATATATCGATTCCAAAAATAAGTTTGAAATTCAGGGCCCCCAAAAAAGATCCGGACCTGCACCGATTTTAACGCCCAACAACAGGTTTCCTCACAGGGTCTAACTCGTTCACCGCTCCAAATTTCAGCTCGATATCATGAAAATTAAGACCTATACTTCGCCCAACCCAAAAATGTCATGCACAATTGACTTTTTCAGGGCCCCAAAAAAAGAAAACGGTGAGAGATATCAAAAAATAGTTTTGAGTAAAAAAGTTGCATACTGCGGAGATCTTACACCTATACCTTTAACATTTTTCGATACGATCAACCGTTTCTGAGATATATCGATTCCAAAAACAATTTTGAAATTCAGGGCGCCCAAAGAAGATTCGGCCCTGCACCGATCTTAACGCCCAATAACAGGATTCGTCACAGTCACTAACTCTTTCACCGTACCAAATTTGAGCTCGATATCTTGAAAATTGCGACCTGTACTTCGCTAAACCCAAATATGTCACGCACAATGGACATTTTCAGGGCCCCCAAAAAAGAAAACGGTGAGAGATATCAAAAAATCATTAGGAATAAAAACGTTGCATACCGCCGAGATCTTACACCCGTAGATTTAACTTATTTCGATACGACCAGCCGTTTCCGAGATATATCGATTCAAAAAAATAGGATGAAATTCAGGGCCCCCCAAAAAGATCCGGCCCTGCACCGATCTTAACGCCCAACAAAACGATTCGTCACAGTCACTAACTCTTTCACCTCACCAAATTTCAGCTTAATATCTTGAAAATTGCGACCAGTACTTAGCTAAACGCAAAAATGTCACGCACAATGGACATTTTCAGGGCCCCCCAAAAAAAGAAAACGGTGAGAGATATCAAAAAATCGTTTTGAGTAAAAAAGTTGCATACCGCGGAGATCTTACACCTATACCTTTAACATTTTTCGATACGATCAACCGTTTCCGAGATATATCGATTCCAAAAAAAAAGTTTGAAATTCAGGGCCCCCAAAAAAGATCCGGCCCTGCACCGATTTTAACGCCCAACAATAGGATTCGTCACAGTCACTAACTCTTTCACCGTACCAAATTTCAGCTTCATATCTTGGAAATTGCAATCAGTACTTAGCTAAACGCAAAAATGTCACGCACAATGGACATTTTCAGGGCCCCAAAAAAAGAAAACGGTGACAGATATCAAAAAATCGTTTTGAGTAAAAAAGTTACATACCGCGGAGATCTTACACCTATACATTTAACATTTTTCGATACGACCGACTGTTTCCGAGATATATCGATTCAAAAAAATAGGAAGAAATTCAGGGCCCCAAAAAATGGTCCGGCCCTACACAGATTTTAACGCCCATCAATAGGGTTCGTCACAGTCACTAACTCTTTCTCCGTACCAAATTTCAGCTCGATATCTTGAAAATTGCGACCTGTACTTTGCTAAACGCAAAAACGTCACGCACATACATACATACATACATACATACATACATACATACAGACAGACTTTTTTTGAATTTTTTTTTTTCGACTCCGAATCGATTGGTATAGGTTTGAACCCTGGGCGACGCTTAGTTTCCGAGATCTCGAAAAATCCTACCACGGCTATATGAAAGCCGATGCGGCTTTCATAACAATAGGAGTCCACGCAGCACGACCTGCTTTTGATGAGACGGTGGCGCAGCAGCAAGGGGCCAGCAAGAGGGGTTATAATCTCAAACAACAACTTCGTTGGTGGCAAGGCCTGCGGATTTGCATTTCGGACCTTCGACCCGATTGCAAGGAAATGTAGGAAAATTATAAAATGTTATTCTAGGCAATGCTGACACCATCACATGGTTATGAAAGCCGGACGTCCTCGGAAGTGGAAAATATCTTACTGCTGTAAATACATGATTCAACTTATTGAAAAGGTTAAAACGAGTAATTATAGATAATTTTCCGTGGAATTTAATTAGACCAAAAGTTGAAATTTTACCAGATGTTATATACATTTGGGCTCCATTTTTTTTTAAACCAAAACATTTAATAACATCTAAACGATGAGAGATATCAAAATATCATAAGGGGTAGAAAAGTTGCAAATCACTGAGATCTTACACCTGTAGATTTAACTTTTTTCGATAGGATCGACGCTTCCCGAGATATAACGATTCGAAAAAAAGAATGAAATTCACGGCCCCAAAAAAGGAAAATGGTGAGAGATATCAAAAATTCATATGAGTTAAAAAAGTTGCTAATCACTGAGGTCCTAAATTTGTAGATTTTACTTTGTTCGATACGTTCAACCGTTTCCCAAATATAACGGTTCGAAAAAGAGGAAGAAATTCAGGGCCGCAGAAAATCAAATCGGTGAGAGATATCAAAAAATCATATGAGTTAAAAAAGTTGCTAATCACTGAGGTCCTAAATTTGTAGATTTAACTTTGTTAGATACGGCCAACCGTTTCCCAGATATAACAGTTCGAAAAAAAGGATGACATTCGGGGCTCCAGAAAAGGAAAACGGTGAGAGATATCAAAACATCATCAGGGGTAAAAAAAGGATGAAATTCAGGGCCCCAAAGAATGGTCCGGCCATGCACCAATTTTAACGCCCGACAAGAGAGTTCCTGACAGGCCCAATTTCTTTCCCCGTGACACATTTCAGCTCGATATCTTGAAAATTCCGACCTCTAGTTTGCTAAACGTAAGAAAGTCACGCACATACGTACATTTTCAGGGCCCCCAAGAAAGACAACGCTGAGAGATATCAAAAATCGTTTTGGGTAAGATCGTTGCATACCGCGGAGATTTAACACTTGCGTATTTAACTTTTTTCGATATGACCAACCGTCTCCGAGAATTATCGATTCCAAAAGAGTTTCAAATTCAGGGCCCCGAAAAAAGATACAGCCCTGCACCGATTTTAACGCCGAAAAATAGGGTTCCTCATAGGCTCTAGCTCTTTTACCGCTCCAAATTACAGCTTGATATCTTGAAAATTGCGACCTGTACTTTGCTAAACCCAAAAACGTCAGGCACATACGCACAACTTCAGGGCCCCAAAAAAGAAAACGGTGAGAGATATCAAAAAATCGTTTTGAGTAAAAAAGTTGCATACCGCGGAGATCTTACACCTATACCTTTAACATTTTTCGCTACGATCAACCGTTTCCGAAATATATCTATTCCAAAAAAAAGTTTGAAATTCAGGGCCCCACAAAAAAGATCCGGCCCTTCACCGATTTTAACGCACAACAATAGGTTTCGTCACAGTCACTAACTCTTTCACCGTACCAAATTTCAGCTTAATATCTTGAAAATTGCGACCAGTACTTAGCTAAACGCAAAAATGTCACGCACAATGGACATTTTCAGGGCCCCCAAAAAAGAAAACGGTGAGAGATATCAAAAAATCGTTTTGAGTAAAAAAGTTGCATACCGCGGAGATCATACACCTGTAGATTTAACGTTTTTCGATACGACCAACAGTTTCCGAGATATATCGATTCAAAAAAATGTTTGATATTCAGGGCCCCCCAAAAAGATTCGGCCCTTTACTGTCTTTAACGCCCGACTATTGGTTTCCTCACAGGGTCTAACTCTTTCACCGCACCAAATTTCAGTTCGATATCTTGAAAATTGCGACCTGTACTTCGTTATACCCAAATATGTCACGCACACTGGACATCTTCAGGGCCCCAAAATGGAAAAGGGTGAGAGATATCAAAAAATCATTATGAGTAAAAAAGTTGCATACCGCGGAGATCTTACACCTGTACCTTTAACGTTTTTCGATACGACCAACCGTTTCCGAGATATATCGATTCCAAAAATAAGTTTGAAATTCAGGGCCCCCAAAAAAGATCCGGCCGTGCACCGATTTTAACGCCCAACAACAGGATTCATCACAGTCGCTAACTCTTTCACTGTACCAAATTTCAGCTTAATATCTTGAAAATTGCGATCAGTACTTAGCTAAACGCAAAAATGTCACACCCAATGGACATTTTCAGGGCCCCAAAAAAAGAAAACGGTGAGAGATATCAAAAAATCATTAGGAATAAAAAAGTTGCATACCGCCGAGATCGTACACCCGTAGATTTAACTTTTTCGATACGACCAGCCGTTTCCGAGATATATCGATTCAAAAAATAGGATGAAATTCAGGGCCCCCAAAAAAGGTCCGGCCCTGGACCGATTTTAACGCCCAACAATAGGGTTCGTCACAGGCCTAAACTCTTTCACCGTACCAAATGTCAGCTCGATATCTTGAAAATTGCGACCTGTACTTTGCTAAACGCAAAAACGTCACGCACATACATACATACATACATACATACATACATACATACATACATACATACATACAGACAGACTTTTTTTGAATTTTTTTTTTCGACTCTGATTCGATTGGTATAGGTTTGAACCGTGGGCGACTCTTAGTTTCCGAGATCTCGAAAAATCCTACCACGGCTATATGAAAGCCTATAGGATCTTTAGATCCGGCTTTCATAACAAGTAGGAGTCCACACAGCACGACCTGCTTTTGATGAGACGGTGGCGCAGCAGCAAGGGGCCAGCAAGAGGGGTTATAATCTCAAACAACGACTTCGTTGGCGGCAAGGCCTGCGGAATTGCATTTCGGACCTTCGACCCGATTGCGAGGAAATGTAGGAAAATTATAAAATGTTATTCTAGGCAATGCTGACACCATCACATGGTTATGAAAGCCGGACGTCCTCGGAAGTGGAAAATATCTTACTGCTGTAAATACATGATTCAACTTATTGAAAAGGTTAAAACGAGTAATTATAGATAATTTTCCGTAGAATTCAATTAGACCATAAGTTCAATTTTTACCAGTTGTTATATACATTTGGGCCCCATTTTTTTAAAAAACCAAAACATTTAATAACATTAAAACTGTGAGAGATATCAAAATAAGATAAGGGGTAGAAAAGGTGCAAATCACTGAGATCTTACACCTGTAGATTTAACTTTTTTCGATAGGATCGACGCTTTCCGAGATATAACGATTCGAAAAAAAGAATGAAATACACGGCCCCAAAAAAAGGAAAATGATGAGAGATATCAAAAAATCGTTTTGAGTAAAAATGTTGCATACCGCGAAGATCTTACACCTATACATTTAACATTTTTCGATACGATCAACCGTTTCCGAGATATATCGATTCCAAAAAAAAAATTGAAATTCAGGGCCCCCAAAAAAGATCCGGCCCTACACCGATTTTAACGCCCAACAATAGGATTCGTCACAGTCACTAACTCTTTCATCGTACCAAATTTCAGTTTAATATCTTGAAAATTGCGACCAGTACTTAGCCAAACACGAAAATGTTACGCACAATGGACATTTTCAGGGCCCAAAAATAGAAAACGGTGAGTGATATCAAAAAATCGTTCTGAGTAAAAAAGTTGCATACCGCGGAGATCTTACACCTATACATTTAACATTTTTCGATACGATCAACCGTTTCCGAGATATATCGATTCCAAAAAAAAAATGAAATTCGGGGCCCCCAAAAAAGATCTGACACTACACCGATATTAACGCCCAACAATAGGATTCGTCACAGTCACTAACTATTTCATCGTACCAAATTTCAGTTTAATATCTTGAAAATTGCGACCAGTACTTACCCAAACACAAAAATGTCACGCACAATGGACATTTTCAGGGCCCCAACAAAAGAAAACGGTGAGAGATATCAAAAATTCGTTTTGAGTAAAAAAGTTGCATACCGCGAGGATCTTACACTGGTTCATTTAACATTCTTCGGTACGACCAACCGTTTCCGAGATATATCGATTCCAAAAAACAGTTAGAAATTCAGGGCCCCCAAAAAAGATCCGGCCCTGCACCGATTTTAACGCCCAACAAAAGGATTTGTCACAGTCACTAACTCTTTCACCGTACCAAATTTCAGCTTATTATCTTGAAAATTGCGACCAGCACTTAGCTAAACGCAAAAATGTCACGCACAATGGACATTTTCAGGGCCCCAAAAAATGAAAACGGTGAGAGATATCAAAAAATAGTTTTTTGTAAAAAAGTTGCATACCGCGGAGATCTTACACCTGTACATTTAACATTCTTCGATACGACCAACCGTTTCCGAGATATATCGATTCAAAAAAAAAGTTTGAAATTCATGGCCCCCAAAAGAGATCCGGCCCTGCACCGATCTTAACGCCCAACAATAGGATTCGTCACAGTCAATAACTCTTTCTCCTTACCAAATTTGAGTTTAATATCGTGAAAATTGCGACCAGTACTTAGCTAAACGCAAAAATGTCACACACAATGGACATTTTTCAGGGCCCCAAAAAATTAAAACGGTGAGAGATATCAAAAAATCGTTTTGAGTAATAAAGTTACATACCGCGGAGATCTAACACCTGTACATTTAACATTTTTCGATGCGACCAACCGTTTCCGAGATATATCGATTCCAAAAAAAAGTTTGAAATTCAGGGCCCCCCAAAAAAGATCCGGCCCTGCTCCGATTTTAACGCCCAACAATAGGATTCGTAACAGTCACTAACTCTTTCACCGCACCAAATTTCAGCTTAATATCTTGAAAATTGTGACCAGTACATAGCTCAACGCAAAAATGTCACGCACAATGGACATTTTCAGGGCCCCAAAAAATGAAAACGGTGAGAGATATCAAAAAATCGTTTTGAGTAAAAAAGTTGCATACCGCAGAGATCTTACACCTGTACATTTAACATTTTTCGATGCGACCAACTGTTTCCGAGATATATCGATTCCAAAAAAAAGTTTGAAATTCAGGGCCCCCAAAAAAGATCCGGCCCTGCACCGATCGTAACGCCCAACAATGGGATTCGTCACAGTCGCTAACTCATTCACCGCACCAAATTTCAGCTTAATATCTTGAAAATTGCGACCAGTACTTAGCTAAACGCAAAAATGTCACGTACAATGGACATTTTCAGGCCCCCCAAAAATGAAAACGGTGAGAGATATCAAAAAATCGTTTTGGGTAAAAAAGTTGCATACCGCGGAGATCTTACACCTGTACATTTAACATTTTTCGATACGACCAACCGTTTCCGAGATATATCGATTCCAAAAAAAAGTTTGAAATTCAGGGCCCCCAAAAAAGATCCGGCCCTGCACCGATTTTAACGCCCAACAATAGGATTCGTAACAGTCACTATCTCTTTCACCGCACCTAATTTCAGCTTAATATCTTGAAAATTGCGACCAGTACGTAGCTAAACGCAAAAATGTCACGCACAATGGACATTTTCAGGGCCCCAAAAAAAGAAAACGGTGAGAGATATCAAAAAATTGTTTTGAGTAAAAAAGTTGCATACCGCGGAGATCTTACACCTATACATTTAACATTTTTCGATACGACCAACCGTTTCCGAGATACATCGATTCAAAAAAATAGGATGAAATTCAGGGCCACAAAAAAAGTTCCGGCCCTGCACCGATTTTAACGCCCAACAATAGGGTTCGTCACAGGCCCCAACTCTTTCACCGTACCAAATGTCAGCTCGATATCTTGAAAATTGCGACCTGTACTTTGCTAAACGCAAAAGCGTCACGCACATACATACATACAGACAGACTTTTTCCCACATACCACGGCTATATGAAAGCCTATAGGATCTTTAGATCCGGCTTTCATAACAAGTAGGAGTCCACGCAGCACGACCTGCTTTTGATGAGACGGTGGCGCAGCAGCAAGGTGCCAGCAAGAGGGGTTGTAATCTCAAACAACAACTTCGTTGGCGGCAAGGCCTGCTGAATTGCATTTCGGACCATCGACCCGATTGCGAGGAAATGTAGGAAAATTATAAAATATTCTAGGCAATGCTGACACCATCACATGGTTATGAAAGCCGGACGTCCTCGGAAATGGAAAATATCTTACTGCTGTAAATACATGATTCAACTTATTGAAAAGGTTAAAAAGAGTTATTATAGATAATTTTTCGTAGAATTCAATTAGACCATCATATGAATTTTTAACAGTTATTATATACATTTGGGCCCCATTTTTTTTTCAAAAACCAAAAACATTTAATAACATAAAAACGGTGAGAGATATCAAAATATGATAAGGGGTAGAAAAGTTGCAAATCACTGAGATCTTACACCTGTACATTTAACTTATTCCGATAGGATCGACGCTTTCCAAGATATAACGATTCGAAAAAAAAGAATGAAATTCACGGCCCCCAAAGAAGGAAAATGGTGAAAGATCTCAAAAAATCATAAGAGTTAAAAAAGTTGCTAATCGCTGAGATCCTATATCTGTAGATTTTACTTTGTTCGATACGGCCAACCGTTTCCCTAATATAACGGTTCAAAAAAAGTTTGAAATTCAGGGCCCCCAAAAAAGATCCGGCCCTGTACCGATTTTAACGCCCAAAAATAGGATTCGTCACAGTCACTAACTCTTTCACCGTAACAAATTTTAGCTTAATATCTTGAAAATGGCGACCAGTACTTAGCTAAACGCAAAAGTGTCACGCACAATGGACATTTTCAGGGCCCAAAAAAAGAAAACGGTGAGAGATATCAAAAAATAGTTTTGAGTAAAAAAGTTGCATACCGCGGAGATCTTACACCTATACCTTAAACATTTTTCGATACGATCAACCGTTTCCGAGATATATCGATTCCAAAAAAAATAAAATTGAAATTCAGGGCCCCCAAAAAAGATCCGGCCCTACACCGATTTTAACGCCCAACAATAGGATTCGTCACAGTCACTAACTCTTTCATCGTACCAAATTTCAGTTTAATATCTTGAAAATTGCGACCAGTACTTAGCCAAACACGAAAATTTTACGCACAATGGACATTTTCAGGTCCCCAAAAAAGAAAACGGTGAGAGATATCAAAAAATCGTTTTGAGTAAAAAAGTTGCATACCGCGGAGATCTTACACCTATACGTTTAACATTTTTCGATACGATCAACCGTTTCCGAGATATATCGATTCCAAAAAAAAATTTGAAATTCAGGGCCCCCATAAAGATCCGGCCCTACACCGATTTTAACGCCCAACAATAGCAATCGTCACAGTCACTAACTATTTCATCGTACCAAATTTCAGTTTAATATCTTGAAAATTGCGACCAGTACTTAGCCAAACACAAAAATGTCACGCACAATGGACATTTTCAGGGCCCAAAAAAAAGAAAACGGTGAGAGATATCAAAAAATCGCTTTGAGTAAAAAATGTGCATACCGCAAAGATCTTACACCGGTTCATTTAACATTTTTCGATACGACCAACCGTTTCCGAGATATATCGATTCCAAAAAAACAGTTAGAAATTCAGGGCCCCCAAAAATGATCCGGCCCTGCACCGATTTTAACGCCCAACAACAGGGTTTGTCACATTCACTAACTCTTTCACCGTACCAAATTTCAGCTTATTATCTTGAAAATTGCGACCAGCACTTAGCTAAACGCAAAAATGTCACGCACAATGGACATTTTCGAGGCCCCAAAAAATGAAAACGGTGAGAGATATCAAAAATAGTTTTTAGTAAAAAAGTTGCATACCGCGGAGATCTTACACCTGTACATTTAACATTCTTCGATACGACCAACCGTTTCCGAGATATAACGATTCCAAAAAAAAGGTTGAAATTCAGGGCCCCCAAAAATGATCCGGCCCTGCACCGATCTTAACGCCCAACAATAGGATTCGTCACAGTCACTAATTCTTTCACCGTACCAAATTTGAGTTTAATATCTTGAAAATTGCGACCAGTACTTAGCTAAACGCAAAAATGTCACACACAATGGATATTTTGAGGGCCCCAAAAAATTAAAACGGTGAGAGATATCAAAAAATCGTTTTGAGTAAAAAAGTTGCATACCGCGGAGAAAAATTTGAAATTCAGGTTCCCAAAAAAGAGATTCGGCCCAGCACCGATTTTAACGCCCAACAATAGGATTCGTCACTGTCACTAACTCTTTCACCGTTCCAAATTTCAGCTTCATATCTTGAAAATGGCGACCAGTACTTACCTAAACGCAAAAATGTCACGCACAATGGACATTTTCAGGGCCCTAAAAAAAGAAAACGGTGAGAGATATCAAAAAATCGTTTTGAGTAAAAAAGTTGCATACCGCAGAGATCTTACACCTGTACATTTAACATTTTTCGATACGACCCACCGTTTCCGAGATATATCGATTCCAAAAATAAGTTTGAAATTCAGGGCCCCAAAAAAAGATTCGGCCCTGCACCGATTTTAACGCCCAACAATAGGATTCGTCACAGTCACTAACTCTTTCACCGTACCAAATTTCAGCTCGATATCTTGATTATTGCGAACTGTACTTCGCTAAACCCAAAAATGTGACGCACAATGGACATTTTCTGGGCCCCCAAAAAAGAAAACGGTGAGAGATATCAAAAAATCGTTTGGAGTAAAAAAGTTGCATACCGCGGAGATCTTACACCTGTACATTTAACATTTTTCGATACGACCAACCGTTTCCGAGATATATCGATTCCAAAGAAAAGTTTGAAATTCGGGGCCCCCAAAAATGATCCGGCCCTGCACCGATCTTAACGCCCAACAAAAGGATTCGTCACAGTCACTAACTCTTTCATCGTACCAAATTTCAGTTTAATATCTTGAAAATTGCGACCAGTACTTAGCCAAACACGAAAATGTTACGCACAATGGACATTTTCAGGGCCCCAAAAAAAGAAAACGGTGAGTGATATCAAAAAATCGTTTTGAGTAAAAAAGTTGCATACCGTGGAGATCTTACACCTATACATTAAACATTTTTCGATACGATCAACCGTTTCCGAGATATATCATTTCCAAAAAAAAATTGAAATTCAGGGCCCCAAAAAAGATCCGGCCCTACACCGATTTTAACGCCAAACAATAGGATTCGTCACAGTCACTAACTCTTTCTCCATACCAAATTTGAGTTTAATATCTTGAAAATTGCGACCAGTACTTAGCTAAACGCAAAAATGTCACACACAATGGACATTTTCAGGGCCCCAAAAAAAGAAAACGGTGAGAGATATCAAAAAATCGTTTTGAGTAAAAAAGTTGCATACCGCGGAGATCTTACACCTGTACATTTAAAATTTTTCGATACGACCAACCGTTTCCGAGATATATCGATTCCAAGAAACAGTTAGAAATTCAGGGCCCCCAAAAAAGATCCGGCCCTGCACCGATTTTAACGCCCAAAAAAAGGATTTGTCACAGTCACTAACTCTTCCACCGTACCAAATTTCAGCTTATTATCTTGAAAATTGCGACCAGCACTTAGCTGAACGCAAAAATGTCACGCACAATGGATATTTTCGGGGCCCCAAAAAATGAAAACGGTGAGAGATATCAAAAAATCGTTTTCAGTAAAAAAGTTGCATACCGCGGAGGTCTTACACCTGTACATTTAAAATTCTTCGATACGACCAACCGTTTCCGAGATATATCGATTCCAAAAAAATGTTTGAAATTCAGGGCCCCCAAAAAAGATCCGGCCCTGTACCGATTTTAACGCCCAACAATAGGATTCGTCACAGTCACTAACTATTTCATCGTACCAAATTTCAGTTTAATATCTTGAAAATTGCGACCAGTACTTAGCCAAACACAAAAATGTCACGCACAATGGACATCTTCAGGGCTCCAAAAAAAGAAAACGGTGAGAGATATCAAAAAATAGTTTTGAGTAAAAAAGTTGCGTACTGCGAAGATCTTACACCGGTTCCTTTAACATTTTTCGATACGACCAACCGTTTCCGAGATATATCGATTCCAAAAAACAGTTAGAAATTCAGGGCCATCAAAAAAGATCCGGCCCTGCACCGATTTTAACGCCCAACAAAAGGATTTGTCACAGTCACTAACTCTTTCACCGTACCAAATTTCAGCTTATTATCTTGAAAATTGCGACCAGCACTTAGCTGATCGCAAAAATGTCACGCACAATGGACATTTTCGGGGCCCCAAAAAATGAAAACGGTGAGAGATATTAAAAAATCGTTTGCAGTAAAAAGTTGCATACCGCGGAGATCTTACACCTGTACTTTTAACATTCTTCGATACGACCAACCGTTTCCGAGATATATCGATTCCAAAAAAATGTTTGAAATTCAGGGCCCCCAAAAAAGATTCGGCCCTGCACCGATTTTAACGCCCAACAATAGGATTTGTAACAGTCACTAACTCTTTCACCGCACCAAATTTCAGCTTAATATCTTGAAAATTGCGACCAGTACATAGCTAAACGCAAAAATGTCACGCACAATGGACATTTTCAGGGCCCCAAAAAAAGAAAACGGTGAGAGATATCAAAAAATCGTTCTGAGTAAAAAAGTTGCATACCGCGGAGATCTCACACCTATACATTTAACATTTTTCGATACGACCAACCGTTTCCGAGATATATCGATTCAAAAAATAGGTTGAAATTCAGGGCCCCAAAAAAAGGTCCGGCCCTACACCGATTTTAACGCCCAACAATAGGTTTCGTCACAGGCCCCAACTCTTTCACCGTACCAAATTTCAGCTCGATATCTTGAAAATTGCGACCTGTACTTTGCTAAACGCAAAAACGTCACGCACATACGTACATACATACATACATACATATATACATACATACATACATACATACATACATACATACATACATACATACAGACAGACTTTTTTTGAAATTTTTTTTTTCAACTCCGATTCCATTGGTAAAGGTTTGAACACTGGGCGACGCGTAGTTTCCGAGATCTCGAAAAATCCTACCACGGCTATATGAAAGCCTATAGGATCTTTAGATCCGGCTTTCATAACAAGTAGGAGTCCACGCAGCACAACCTGCTTTTGATGAGACCGTGGCGTAGCAGAAAGGGGCCAGCAAGAGGGGTTATAATCTCAAACAACAACTTCGTTGGCGGCAGGGCCTGCGGAATTGCATTTCGGACCTTCGACCCGATTGCGAGGAAATGTTGGAAAATTATAAAATGTTATTCTAGGCAATGCTGACACCATCACATGGTTATGAAAGCCGGACGTCCTCGGAAGTGGAAAATATCTTACTGCTGTAAATACATGATTCAACTTATTGAAAATGTTAAAACTATTTATTATAGATAATTTTCCGTAGAATTCAATTAGGCCATCAATTGAATTTTTTACCAGTTATTATATCCATTTGGGCCCCCCTTTTTTTTTTCAAAAAACAAAAACATTTAATATCATCCAAACGGTGAGAGATATCAAAATCTGATAAGGGGTAGAAAAGTTGCAAATCACTGATATCTTACACCTGTAGATTTAGCTTTTTTTGATAGGATCGACGCTTTCTGAGATATAACGATTCGAAAAAAAGAATGAAATTCACGGCCCCAAAAAAGAAAATGGTGAGAGATATCAAAAAATCATAAGAGTTTAAAAAGTTGCTAATCAATGAGATCCTATATCTGTAGATTTTACTTCGTTCGAAACGGCCAACCGTTTCCCAAATATAACGGTTCGAAAAAAAAGGAAAAATTCAGGGCCGCAGAAAATCAAAACGGTGAGAGATATCAAAAAATCTTAAGGGTTGAAAAAGTTGCTAACCACTGAGACCATACACATGAAGATTTAACTTTGTTAGATACGGCCAACCGTTTCCCAGATATAACGGTTGAAAAAAAAAGGAAGACATTCAGGGCCCCAGAAAAGGAAAACGGTGAGAGATATCAAAACATTATCCGGGGTAAAAATGGATGAAATTCAGGGCCCCAAAGAAAGGTCCGGCCCTGCACCAATATTAACGCCCGAAAACAGAATTCCTCACAGGCCCGATTTCTTTCCCCGTACCACATTTAGGCTCGATATCTTGAAAATTCCGACCAGTAGTTTGCTAAACGTAAAAACGACACGCCCATAGTACATTTTCACGGCCCCAAAAAAAGACAACGCTGAGAGATATCAAAAAATCGTTATGGGTAAGAAAGTTGCATACCGCGGAGATTTTAGACCTGTGTATTTAACTTTTTTCGATATGACCAACCGTCTCCGAGATATATCGATTCCAAAAGATTTTCAAATTCAGAGCCCCCAAAAATGATCCGGCCCTGCACCAATTTTAACGCCCAAAATTAAGGTTCCTCATAGGCTCTAGCTCTTTTACCGCTGATTCCCGGTCAATGCATGTGAGATTTTCGAAGTGAAATGCCATGTCCTGTGGTTCGGATTCCACGTAAAAAGGAGGTCCCGTGGCTCATAATCACAAGATTCACGGTCACGTAAAACTACAATCTTCCTTCCTTCTTTCTTTTACCGCTCCAAATTTCAGCTTGATATCTTGAAAATTGCGACCTGTACTTTGCTAAACCCGAAAACGACACGCACATACGCACATCTTCAGGGCCCCAAAAAAGAAAATGGCGAGAGATATCAAAAAATCGTTTTGAGTAAAAAAGTTGCATACCACGGAGATCTTACACCTATACATTTAACGTTTTTCGATACGACCAGCCGTTTCCGAGATATATCGATTCAAAATAAAGTTTGAAACGCACAATGGAAATTTTCAGGGCCCCAAAAAAAGAAAACGGTGAGAGATATCAAAAAATCGTTTTGGGTATAAAAGTTGCATACCGCGGAGATCTTACACCTGTGCATTTAATATTTTTCGATACGACCAACCGTTTCCGAGATATATCGATTCCAAAAGACAGTTAGAAATTCAGGGCCCCCAGAAAAGATCCGGCCCTGCACCGATTTTAACGCCCAACAATGGGATTCGTCACAGTCACTAACTCTTTCACCGTACCAAATTTCAGCTTAATATCTTGAAAAAAGCGACCAGTACTTAGCTAAACGCAAAAATGCCACACACAATGGACATTTTCAGGGCCCAAAAAATAGAAAACGGTGAGAGATATCAAAAAATCGTTTTGAGTAAAAACGTTGCATACCACGGAGATCATAACCTGGTCATTTAACATTTTTCGATACGACCAACCGTTTCCAAGATATATCGATTCCAAAAAACAGAAATTCAGTGCCCCCACAAAAAATCCGACCCTGCACCGATTTTAACGCCTAACAATGGGATTCGTCACAGCTACTAACTTCTTCACCGTACCAAATTTCAGCTTAATATCTTGAAAATTGCGACCAGTACTTAGCTAAACGCCAAAATGTCACACGCAATGGACATTTTCAGGGTCCCCAAAAAAGAAAACGGTGAGAGATATCAAAAAATCGTTTTGAGTAAAAAAGTTGCATACCGCGGAGATCTTACACCTGTTAATTTAACATTTTTCGATACGACCAACCGTTTCCGAGATATATCGATTCCAAAAAACAGTAAGATATTCGGGGACCCCAAAAAAGATCCGCTCCTGCAACGATTTTAACGCCCTACAAAAGGATTCGTCACAGTCACTAACTCTTTCATCGTACCAAATTTCAGCTTCATATCTTGAAAATTGCGACCAGTACTTAGCTAAACGCAAAAATGTCACGCACAATGGACATTTTCAGAGCCCTAAAAAAAGAAAACGGTGAGAGATATCAAAAAATCGTTTTGAGTAAAAAAGTTGCATACCGCGGAGATCTTACACCTGTTAATTTAACATTTTTCGATACGACCAACCGTTTCCGAGATATATCGATTCCAAAAATCAGTTAGAAATTCAGGGCCCCAATAAAAGATCCGGTTCTGCAACGATTTTAACGCCCAACAAAAGGATTCGTCACAGTCACTAATTCCTTCACCGTACCAAATTTCAGCTTAGTATCTTGAAAATGGCGACCAGTACTTAGCTAAACGCAAAAATGTCTCGCACAATGGACATTTTCAGGGCCCCAAAAAAGAAAACGGTGAGAGATATCAAAAAATCGTTTTGAGCAAAAAAGTTGCATACTACGGAGATCTTATACCTTTACATTTAACGTTTTTCTATACGACCAACCGTTTCCGAGATATATCGATTCCAAAAAAATGTTTGTAATTCAGGGCCCCCAAAAAAGATCCGGCCCTGCACTGATTTTTACGCCCAACTATAGGATTCGTCACAGTCACTAACTCTTTCACCGTACCAAATTTCAGCTTAATATCTTGAAAATTGCGACCAGTTCATGGCTAAACGCAAAAATGTCACGCACAATGGACATTTTCAGGGCCCCAAAAAAAGAAAACTGTGAGAGATATCAAAAAATCGTTTTGAGCAAAAAAGTTGCATACTACGGAGATCTTATACCTTTACATTTAACGTTTTTCGATACGACCAACCGTTTCCGAGATACATCGATTCCAAAAAACAGTTAGAAATTCAGGGCCCACAAAAAAGTTCCGGCCCTGCACCGATTTTAACGCCCAACAAAAGGATTCGTCAGAGTCACTAACTCTTTCACCGTACCAAATTTCAGCTTAATATCTTGAAAATTGCGACCAGTACTTAGCTAGACGCAAAAATGTCACACACAATGGACATTTTCAGGGCCCCAAAAAAAGAAAACGGCGAGAGATATCAAAAAATATTTTTGAGTAAAAAAGTTGCATACCGCGGAGATCTTACACCTATACGTTTAACATTTTTCGATACGATCAACCGTTTCCGAGATATATCGATTCCAAAAAAATGTTTGAAATTCAGGGCCCCCAAAATAGGTCCGGCCCTGCACCGATTTTAACGCCCAACAATAGGGTTCGTGACAGGCCCAAACTCTTTCACCGTACCAAATTTCAACTCGATATCTTGAAAATTGCGACCTGTACTTTGCTAAACGCAAAAACGTCACGCACATACATACATACATACATACAGACAGACTTTCTCCAATATACCACGGCTATATGAAAGCCTATAGGATCTTTAGATCCGGCTTTCATAACAAGGGAGGAAGAGTGTTGAAGACGGACTGTTAGTAATACATAATGTTTATCGCACCCCTGGAAGAAGACTTTCTAAGTTAAAAATATCTGATTTTGAGATACACTACTGCAATCACCACATGATGAAAATTGCCACAACATTAACTCGTTCTTTATTCCCTACGTGGCAGCGAACGCAATTTTCAAGGTTGTGCCAAAAGTGCATTTCTGCTTTTAACTTTCATAATTATTGTGTAGTGTGGTAACATATTATGAGAGTAGAGAATGTTTTCTGCTGCAGTGATTCAAGCGTCATTGAGAAAAGTTGGTTACGCAGTATTTTATTTACATTACATTATAGGGCTTGCATAGTTTTAAAAGTGTTCTTTTCAGACGTGTGTCAGTATTCTCCCAGGGGTGCGATATATATTTCACTCAAAGCTGAATAGCTCCTGGAGGCAGTGAGTATGCTGAAGTCACATCTTTCTATCCCACAGTTTTTAGGATTGTCTTTGAGACTCGAGTCTCTATAAGGTAAGTTGCTTAGGATTTTCAAAGTTAGTAAATGTTTTCAGCATGGATAGTGGAATAGTGTAACAGCAGTGGAGCGAGTTAGTTCGTAGAAACCAACACTATGCACTTGAGAGTCAGGAGATACTAGTCATGGAACAGTTTCACCATGCAAGGGACAGCAATGAATATCATCTGGTCAAACCGATGACGATAATATTTAATGTACGAGATAATGGGTCGATAATACGTAGACAACTGAAATAAAGTTCCTGTGGTGGATTAGATCGAGAGGAAGAATTTTGTGACCATTAAATGGAACACTTTATTAGCTTGAGTATTCATTACATACTTATTTGAGGGTAGGCTCTGAATCAAAAACAATGAATTTTAACGAAGTGCAATTCGTTCTTCAGGTGAGGCATCTATCAATATTAGTAGTTTATGGCCTGGTGTAACAAATTCAACAAGCATAGGATGTAGGAAAATCACACGTTTTCATACTTCGGCACAAATTATTGAGCCATTTTAGCAATTTACATCACACAAGTTTCCTCCGACCTGGTTGAAACATAGAGAACTATTTTTGATGTCGGCGTTCATCCCCCCCCCCCAGCTTCACTTATTCAAACACATTGAATTAGTCAAACCTTCGAACATATCATCTCCAGAATAAGCGATACCAAAAGCAAGATTACATTTTCTCGAAGCTTGTGGTTTAACGTGACTGTTAATCTCGCGATCATGAGCCACGGGACCTCCTTTTTACGTGGAATCCGAACCACAGGACATGGCATTTCACTTCGAAAATCTTACATGCATTGACCGGGAATCAAACCCGGTCCGCCTTGGTGAGAGGCATACAGCTTGACCGCTGCGCCACCATGCCCCCTATTACATTTTCTCACTGTAAGTCAAATTATTATAACAAGTAGTTGCATGAAGAACTAAATAGCCTATTTTCATATATTCTACATATGTTAATTGCCTATATCAACATACAACATTTCAGTTTGCTTGCTGTAATAGATTCGTAGATATTGAAAACCGTCTAAATATTTCGGACGGTTGCCATTTCGGATTTTTATATATATGGGCCATAGAGTTATGTACTATTAGATGACAATTATTGCGTAGATTCATTATGCAAACGTTGACTTCGATCACGTGATTACGACACAAGAAATAAGAACTTAATTTTAAAATTTCGTATGTCTTGAGGATTTGTAAACAATTAACCTAAATTAGATGTCAGTGCATTGCAATGTGTATAAATATTTGCTGTACCATGTTAATCTGCGCTCGTTTGCTTTAATCGCGAGAAAAGTCTATTTAAATGTTTCAACTTTGCTTGGCCGCCATGTTCGTTATGTACTTACAGGTTTTTGAAAGTCACATAGGCGAACTTCTAGTCGTGCCCTTTATCATCGTACACAATTTCGGGGTGCCAACGGTAATAGTTTCGGAGATATAGAATGCCGGAGAAATATTTTGCACAGCGGCCATTTTGATTGGTGAGACGTAATACAATTTGTATGGACGGGGTCGGACAAAATTAGTACTTTGAGCTTAGTGAGTTTCATTGAAATCGCTCCATCAGCTTAGATTTCATTAGGGACACACACACATACACACACACACACGGACAATAGGTGATCTCATAAGCCTTTTTTTTTTCATAAATGGAAATTATCTAAAAATGGTTAGTAACTTTTTATTAGATAAAATCCAGGAGATTGTGTTAGATATGTGATCATAGGATATCGGGAACATCACCAGGAAACCTTGTGTCCTTTTTGACATGGTGGTGAAAAACAATAGTTGCTGGTTTGATGCTTATTTTTTTTTTTAAATTCAAATCTCCTGAGAATTATATCGTAGGATATTATGTTAGGTCTCGTCATATTTACCATGTTTGAAGAATGAACAGTTGAACTACGAATATACTAATAATAATGTTATTGGTATTACGTCCCTTTTAACAACTGCCGCATTTAGAGACTCCGTGGTGCCGGCATTATGTCCTAAATGGGATCATTATCGTGCCAGTAAAGCTGGGTTTTCCTAGGCGCGGAAGCGGAGAAGGGAACACGGAGAGCGGAGTCGGCTCTCCGGTCGTGAGTCATCAGCTAGCTGAATTGTGTTTTCCTAGACGTGGACTTGTCCTCTGGCGGAGAGCGGAGTCGGCTCTACGGTCGTGAGTCATCAGCTAGCTGAATTGTGTTTTCCTAGACGTGGACTTGTCCTCTGGCGGAGAGCGGAGTCGGCTCTACGGTCGTGAGTCATCAGCTAGCTGAATTGTGTTTTCCTAGACGTGGACTTGTCCTCTGGCGGAGAGCGGAGTCGGCTCTACGGTCGTGAGTCATCAGCTAGCTGAATTGTGTTTTCCTAGACGTGGACTTGTCCTCTGGCGGAGAGCGGAGTCGGCTCTACGGTCGTGAGTCATCAGCTAGCTGAATTGTGTTTTCCTAGACGTGGACTTGTCCTCTGGCGGAGAGCGGAGTCGGCTCTACGGTCGTGAGTCATCAGCTAGCTGAATTGTGTTTTCCTAGACGTGGACTTGTCCTCTGGCGGAGAGCGGAGTCGGCTCTACGGTCGTGAGTCATCAGCTAGCTGAATTGTGTTTTCCTAGACGTGGACTTGTCCTCTGGCGGAGAGCGGAGTTGGCTCTACGGTCGTGAGTCATCAGCTAGCTGAATTGTGTTTTCCTAGACGTGGACTTGTCCTCTGGCGGAGAGCGGAGTCGGCTCTACGGTCGTGAGTCATCAGCTAGCTGAATTGTGTTTTCCTAGACGTGGACTTGTCCTCTGGCGGAGAGCGGAGTCGGCTCTACGGTCGTGAGTCATCAGCTAGCTGAATTGTGTTTTCCTAGACGTGGACTTGTCCTCTGGCGGAGAGCGGAGTCGGCTCTACGGTCGTGAGTCATCAGCTAGCTGAATTGTGTTTTCCTAGACGTGGACTTGTCCTCTGGCGGAGAGCGGAGTCGGCTCTACGGTCGTGAGTCATCAGCTAGCTGAATTGTGTTTTCCTAGACGTGGACTTGTCCTCTGGCGGAGAGCGGAGTCGGCTCTACGGTCGTGAGTCATCAGCTAGCTGAATTGTGTTTTCCTAGACGTGGACTTGTCCTCTGGCGGAGAGCGGAGTCGGCTCTACGGTCATAAGTCATCAGCTAGCTGAATTGTGTTTTCCTAGACGTGGATTTGTCCTCTGGCGGAGAGCGGAGTCGGCTCTACGGTCGTGAGTCATCAGCTAGCTGAATTGTGTTTTCCTAGACGTGGACTTGTCCTCTGGCGGAGAGCGGAGTCGGCTCTACGGTCGTGAGTCATCAGCTAGCTGAATTGTGTTTTCCTAGACGTGGATTTGTCCTCTGGCGGAGAGCGGAGTCGGCTCTACGGTCGTGAGTCATCAGCTAGCTGAATTGTGTTTTCCTAGACGTGGACTTGTCCTCTGGCGGAGAGCGGAGTCGGCTCTACGGTCGTGAGTCATCAGCTAGCTGAATTGTGTTTTCCTAGACGTGGACTTGTCCTCTGGCGGAGAGCGGAGTCGGCTCTACGGTCGTGAGTCATCAGCTAGCTGAATTGTGTTTTCCTAGACGTGGACTTGTCCTCTGGTGGAGAGCGGAGTCGGCTCTACGGTCGTGAGTCATCAGCTAGCTGAATTGTGTTTTCCTAGACGTGGACTTGTCCTCTGGCGGAGAGCGGAGTCGGCTCTACGGTCGTGAGTCATCAGCTAGCTGAATTGTGTTTTCCTAGACGTGGACTTGTCCTCTGGCGGAGAGCGGAGTCGGCTCTACGGTCGTGAGTCATCAGCTAGCTGAATTGTGTTTTCCTAGACGTGGACTTGTCCTCTGGCGGAGAGCGGAACGGTTGCTCATTTGTATACTAGGAGTGATAAGGTGAGGTCGATAAGGACGAGGAATCTAGACTTTCTATTTTATTACACTTGGAAGAGGAGGAAGAAATGGAGGACGAGGAAGAGTTACTACTGCATTTAGTGAAGGATCGAAAATGTGCAAGTGGCATATGATATCTTTCTTCACAACATTCTTATATTCTTTCTCTATTGGATTCCATATTATAGGATGACCATGAACCAACTCAATGAGTTGTTCATCTTCGGAAGCAGTACACCGACACACACTCATGGTGCACACACTTTATACTAAACACACAAGGGACACAATTGAATAAAACTACACACAACTTGTACAGACGTCCAACCACTCCGCCAGCCGACAGCGGACCCGTCTGCTCTCGGAGCAGAGGAACGCGGAGGAGCGAGTTCCGCTCGACAAGCGGCGGTCCACTCCGCTTCTAGGAAATCAGTACCATTAAAATTACAGATGACCAGAGGAGAGCCGACTCCGCTCTCCGCGTTCCGCTCTCCACTTCCGCGCCTAGGAAAACCCAGCTTTAATCTACTGATGTGGCTCCCTTGCATTTGTGCACCCTATGCCAACTGGCGGCGCCAGGATTCGATACTACAACCTTGGGAACAACAGGCGAGAACTTTACCGCTGAGTCACGCAGCCAGTCAGACGAATGGGCTAGACAGTCTCCATTTAATTCTCGTTACGACCTAACATAATCTACGACGATTCGATTTTTTGACGTGACGACGTCAAATAAATTGTTGGAATACAGTGACGTACGTGAAAATGTGTTACAGTGAAGGATGATGATATCGTTTTATCTCTCTTCTGCTAAAACACGCTCTCTCTCTTTCTTCTATTGCTTCCACTTACTTGTGCCGGGCTCCTCTCCGTCTTCTTTCCTGTCGACCTCACTTGGTCAACTCTTGTTCACTTCCGACCCCGACGGTATTCGGGTATCTGAGGCCTAGGGAGTCTCTTCATTTCCCGCCTTAATTGGCCCTTGTCTCATCTTTTCTGACGACCTCCTTTTGCGAGGGCTCAGCCTTCCTTTTTCTTTTCATGTTCTGTCCTGCCTTCTGCTCAAGGCCCTCAAGGAGGCCGGGTGTATGTAGCCCCACCACTTCTGGTGCACCCTGGATATTGCTACACCCTCAGGGATCACTGCTGGTGAGTTCGGGAATTGGCGACCCCGAGGGATTCCTGAGTTGGGTCCGGTTTCCCTCTTTTGTCCATTACCTGTGGGGAGGACCATCTCCTTTTTCACTTTCCTATCCGCCTTTCATGGCTCTCCTTCCTTCCAAGTCCCTCAATCCGCATTCTTCGAGGGTTGAGGGCATTTCATTTCCTCCTGTCGTTTATTTGCCTTATTCTCCTTTTGTTTTCCATTTCTTCTTTTAGTATATAAGTTAGTAGTTAGTTTTAGTTATAATTTACTTTTCATTATCATCTTTACGATCACCTAAACCATTAGGGGCCGATAACCTAGATGTTAGGCCCCTTGAAACAACAATTATCATCATCATCATCATCTCTTTCTTCTATTGCTGCGCTCGACTGTCGCTACTGTCGTTTTTAGGAGTCACGGGTGAAAATCTGGATGGATTTTGATGCGGTCTTCACCATTCTGTAGAGGATATCTTGAGGACAATTTCTCTAGAAAATAGTTTATTTATGATCAAAAGAAGCCTAGCAGTAACGATTTCTGTGAAAAAGGCGAGAAGAAAACCATGGCAAACCGTTAAAAATATCTATATAGGCCTACTATGAGTGTAAGAATTGTTCAGCATGAAAAGTTCTACAAAAAAGTCTTCAATACATCGCCCACTATAAGTGTTTAACAGCGGATTTGGTGGCGTAGTTAGTAGTCTGCTGAACTGCTGTGCCCAAGATAGCGGGTTCAAACCCGGCCGAAGTTGTCGGATTTTTTAAGAGCGTTAAAAATCCTTCAGTATGCCTTCCTTCGGAGCGGAAGTAAAGCCGGCGGTCCCATGTCATAGATGTATGGCATGTAAAAGATTCTTCCACAGACTAAACTTGTGTGAAGCTTTTTTGGGGGGGGGTTAGATTTCGTCAGAACGCTCTATCGAAGTTCCAACGTTCACCACTAGGTATCATTGATATCTGGTGGCGAAAGTTGGAACTACTTTAAATTGAACGGAACTTGTAGCTCACCCTAAGGGTGTCCGGTGGAAGCAGCTACAGACTCAGGTGAGCCGAACATGTCCTCGGACACTCCCGGCACTAAAAGCCATACAATAAATAAATAAATAAATAAATAAATAAATAAATAAATAAGTGTTTTTACGTTTTTATTTCTTCCAACAATCTCCATTCAAATACAGAGGCGATAGTTTACGAGTTGTCTAGGGGCGTGTCACCCCAGTTACAGCCTAGCTAGCGGGCGAACATATTACCCCAGATTCAGTCAGCAGCAAACCGTAGAGTCATGTTGAGTTAATACTGCAGAGAAGAGTGGTTGTGTTTGGAGTTTCCCTGGAAGAGCAACTCGGCTTTTCTTCATTTCGCCTGTAAACTTTCCCATCCGCAAAATACATAATAAAAAAAATACACGAAGCTGATATTTCGCAAGAGCGACAGCTTAAACAAATCAGTTCGAGAATAGGTTGACACGCTCCAATATCGTTGCGCATCCTAGTTGCACATATCCAATAATTTTCATTATAATTATGCATAATGCGAATTAACCATGGTGGACGATTTATCTTAACTTGGGGTTTTTATTGTCATTTTGCTGATATTCCTGATATTTTTGCCCTGAATCTGTGTTTTTTTCGTTTCGGATTGTGAACTCCCCACCTTGTTAAAACCTCGAGATACAAAGATCTCAGTCTACGGCGCTATTTTTTTTTATTATAATCTAATTCACCACACAATCATTATTATTTTGTTCATCGATAGGGGTGCACCTTTCTTGAAGGGTAGTGATGTTTAAGCAGAAGCATCGCTTCTCAACCAGGAACGGGCACACAACTGGGGTAGTTGGCATATAATTATGGGCACGTGTAAGAAAATTATGTTATAACATTTTGCTTAATATTAATGACTGAGAGGTTTCAGGGTAAGTTTGGTCCCTCTCTTGGTGCGGTGGTTAGAATTCTTGGCTATCACCCCTGAGGAATGGGTCCAATTCAGGGCTCTGCCAGGAAATATAATTCCCCCAGGATGGCGACTTCAGGTCGGGGCCGCCTCCTACACAATCCTACTAAATTACTAATACACACACTTGTACAGACATCACAATAACACAAATTATCAGATAATATTATACACATCCAAGTACGAGGGGCGTGGTGGCGCAGCGGTGAATCTGTTGGCCTCTCAGCAAAGTGCACCGGGTTAGATTCCCGGTCAATGCTTATGAGATTTTCGAAGTGAAATGCCATGTCCTGTGGTTCGGATTCCACGTAAAGAGGAGTCCCGTGGCTCATGATCGCATGATTAACGGTCACGTAAAACTACAAGCTTCCTTCCTTACATCCTAGTACACAGGGCACGATGTCCGTAAGCTCCTAAAGAAATCAACAACACCAACAACAGTAAGGTTTAACTCGCATTAGAACAAGCCATTTTAGCGGAATGGTTTTACACCCATCAAGATAAAAGGAGAATGCCATGAGATGCCCATCCCTTTCAGCTTATTCATAAACATGAATTGTTCTTCCTAGTGGCGAAGTGGTTAGCATTCTTGGCTGTGACCCCTTAGATCTGGGCTCGATTCCAAGCTTTGCAAAGAAATTTAGTTCTGGTCTTAGGGCTGGAACGTAGTCCTTACGAGGAAAATCTGAAAGGTGGTGGGTTCCGTTCCCACCTCAGCAATCCTGGATGTGGTTTTCCGTGGATTACCGACCTCTACTCCAAGCAAATACCGGGGTAGTTTTCAATTCATGGCCTGCTTCCCATTCTCACCTGAATTACAAATACACTACTACTACTAGTAACATTTGTATTTTAAGTTTAAAGTTAAGTTTTTAAAATAGTAACGACATAACTGTTGTATTAAGGTAGGAAGAAACAATAATATAATTTACTACTATTGTATTAACATATTATAATCATTTTAACCATAATTAATTATTATGAGGTGATTGAATATTTTTGTGAATAATTATTAGCGGCACTATATAAAACCATTGGTATGCGAGAGATTGGACTGTATACGTGTACATTTAATTGTTTTTATTAACATACATATTGTATAATTGGCACCTGCCGACAAGCGTAAGCTTGGCAGGACCAAAAAATGTAAAATTCGGCTTAAATGAACAAACTCTAAACTAATACTGACACCACAATAACACAGGTTACCAGATAAATTCTACATACACCAAAGTGTACGAGGCTAAATAACAACAACAAACATTAATTATGGGCTTTCCATAAACAACTCATTGAGTAACAGCTGTTAAAAGTGAACTAGTCCTATCATTAGATAATTTCATAATTTTAACTGTGCTGTATACCGGTAGTCAGAAACCATAGCTTCAATCAGTCCATACTAGTTGATGGAAGTATTCCCGTCATACAATGCTAACAATCCAGCAGCAAGTATACATTGCTATGAAATATTGTGATGGGGATTTAGTAAAGAGGAAAATATTGCCTTTGCCATATACAGTATTTAATGCACTGATCTCTCTGAACCTTGACCTGCCAGGAGATAAGCCGGTCACCGTGTGTGCTCCATGAGCCTCTATCCGATGTTATACACTGACATATTTCAGCAATAAACACTACTTACGGACGATTTAATATACTGTATTACACTCATTCGTTCCAGGCCCTCTACGATAATACAGAAAAGAATGATGTATCTCCGCACAATTTTTGTCATTTTATACTGCACTGATTAGCCATTATGAACTTCTTCCTAAACTGGTGTAGGCCACCATTTAGCCAGCAACAGCGTGACCATTCGACCACAAAATTTAGCTATTTTCAGGAGGAGAACAAATCCTGGCTTTTACAATTCTACTTGGCTAATATATGATTTTCATGCCTGGGACTGATAAGCAGTTGAAATGAGTGTCAATTTTCACTACTGCATCGTAAATATGTGTTTTTAAATCTAGCTCAATGAACGACGGCAGCCATGTTTGTCAGCCGTATGTGGACTCTTCAACTGTTACTCAGGCGCACAAATTGAGGTCACATTACTGTTGTTAACATTTGGGATGCAAAATAAACCACACGAGACATATACTATCCTAGACGCACGTGCTATTGTGATTATGTGAAAAGCATAAATTGGCAAAACCATTGGCCTGGGTAAAGATTATTGATGCGTGAGTACCCCACTGTGCGTGACAGAAATCAGGGGTGTACGTACATGTTAGCTACCTAGCAATAGGCAAATACCATTGGTCTGGGTAAAGATTATTGATGCGTGAGTACCCGCACTGTGCGTAACAGTGATCAAGGGTGTATATGTTAGCTATCTAGCAATAGGCAAAACCATTGGCCTCGGTAAAGATTATTGACGCGTGAATACTGTGCGTGACAAAAACCAGGGCTGTATATATTGGCTTCCTAGAAATTATTGTTTTGGCAAGAACCATTGGTCTGGATAAAGATAATTAATGCTTTTTAGCTATTTTCACTTAAATGTAAAAAAAAATGGTGTACTCTAGTGGCTTGAGTGTGATTTGTTATGAAGAGATGCTCTGCCAGGTAGACAGTAGTACTGAGTGCGTGGGGTTGGCAATACTGTATTTGTCCATAACTCACGTGTATAAATGCGGACTCGGTTGGAATGTTATCTAAGTCGTGATCTAAAAAGGGGAGGTGGGTGGGTCATAGGCTATCGAGGAGTAAACATCTATTACTACATCATTTCCAGATGTATTTTCATCTTTAAAAAAGGTATTTTGGCTTATTTCGGTAGTTTAAGAATTGGATTTGATGTCCAGTTTTACCATCTAGGCTTGTTTTCATACATATCAGAGCATTTTTCAGAAGAAACAGAGTATGGATATGTCATTACATTAAGGGGGTGACAGCTGGGTTAATACAGGAGAGAACATTAGTTGATTCAAATACGTGTTTGCATATTCTGAAGCCTCCCATGTCGACCTCCTGATGTAACGACTGCCACCCCGGAGGTCCGGGTTTAATCCCCGACTCTGCCATGAAAGTAAATTCTGGTCTCAAGGCTGGAACGGGGTACTGACCCCGTTAACCAGCAATGAATTGGATGACCCGGCGAAAACATCGCAATTCGTGGCGACAAACCAAGAACATACCTCTAGAAAAAATATTGACACAAGAGCGAGATTCAGTTTGGTTAAATGAAAAAAAATTCTGTCGGTAAAACGAGATCTCAAAGTGATCGCTGGGGGTGGTATGAAATGGATAAAGGTTTGGGTAGGTTTCTCTCAAACCCAATCTCCGATCTAAGGTCGATTGACCCTAACACAAACGAAAAAGAAATATAGATCAATAGAGTCCAGAGTAAAATTTGTTATATCCGTTTAATTGTCCGTCCATAGACCAACAGACAATAAAGATATACATGGTGTTCCAGAAATACTTTTACAAACTTTGGGGATTGGTTCCTTACACCAAAACAAGAAAATAAGTTCATATACACATATGTCCCAAAATCCTTCGTTTTCGATTTATTAATGAAAGAACATTGTACAGTGACACATTAATTGACAGCCTGTTTGGAAGTGTTTAACACATGAACTCATATCAAAAAAGGTTCCTGACACCGACAGATGGAAAATCTGTCAAATGCATAGGTGTTCCAGACAGGATCACCATCAGCACCAGTTTAGGATTAATGTGTGGGCTGGCATTGTGGGTCCATACTATCTACCAGCACGTCTTACAGGTGCTGTCTCCAGAGACTTTATCCAGAACACCCTTTCAGACTTACTGCATGACAATGTGCCCCTACAAATACGACAACGTACAGCATGTGGTGGAAGCATGATGGGGCTCCTGCACACTTTAGTCAGCTTGTTCGCACTGCTCTGACGGAGGTCTTCCAGGACAGATGGTTGGGCAGAGGAGGACCCGTTCCATGGCTTGCACGGTCCGTTAGACTTTTATCTGTGGTGTCAGGAACCTATTTTGATATGAGTTCTTGTGTTAAATACTTCCAAACAGGCTCTCAATTAATGTGTCACTGTACAATGTGCATTCATTAATAAAGCGAAAACGAATGATATTGGGACATATGTGTACTGTATAGGCCTATGAACTTTCTTTCTTGTTTCGGTGTAAGGAACCAATCCCCAAAGTTTGTAAAAGTATTTCTGAAACACCCTGTATATGAGCAAGCCTATTCTATTCGGGGGCTCCAATTGCCTTATTCAAGAAGCGGGCACGAATGTTTAAAAAAATCATTAAATATATTTTTAATGATTGGGACAGTGAACCTCTTCAGTCCTACCGTTCGACAAAAATGAATTTGGAGATTTAAATTCAAATCTGTTAATAAGTAAATAAAATCACAACCTTTCTTCCAAAATTCAACTAACACACAAAATTTCCGTCATGTGGTGTTCAAATAGTGGAATGAAACTCATTTTGCTACTTTAAATTCAACAAAAATAAAATTTGCCCTAAAATAAAAAATGATCTCCGTTCTACCTAATCACCCGTTATATTGTAGAATTATTCACACTATATGTAGAAACAAATTATAATTTACAGATTTACAAGTTTTTATTATTACCATTTTTATCTCTTGTTCATTAGAATCCTTGTCTGCCTTTAGCACCACTTCCATTCCATTCTTACGTTTCGCGAATGTCCATTATAGATTAATACAAAGACTGTTATTTCTATAGATTACTAATTGATCCACCCCTATAGTCCTCTCCATAATATAGAATTCACAAATAAGTTCATGATAATGTGAAATTCCAATAATTTCCCTGTATGAATACAACTACAAAGCAACTTTCCATTTTAATCGAATTATATTCGCAAATGAGTCGAGAATTTATCTTACGAGAGGCAATCTCGCGAACACCAAATAATCATATACATTCATGATCGCAGATTTCTAGTCTGGTAGTGGAATCAACTACCTTTCATTCAATGTACTACACAATTACAATTAGTGTACAATCATATCATTTTAACACCTTTCAATATGTGTTATCATCAATCCAGAGCATATAATATGGATCTAAATTCAATGTTCCACATGAATCTATCTCTTAAAAATACCAAATATTCTCTTTTATCTTTTTTATTTTATTCACCATCATGATCTCCACTTCCATAAACCTGTGTAGAAAGGCATAGGAAATTTCTCAGCTCAAAAAATGCATTTATCAGTAAATTGGGTTGCCTGTTTTCTAGTGGTGGTGTACAACTAGAGTTGCTGGTATGATTGTGTCCTATACTAAGAAATTACTATGAACGCCACTCACTCTCTCCAAGTATCACCTATAATCTTAAAGTATTCCTCAATGTGGTGTCAAATCAACCTACATTTATCTCAAGTTCCTGTCAACACTTTCTACAATAATGCGTAGTGGCTCCCTTAACCTCTATAATAACACGTCATTATCCTGCTGACTCAATCTAGTTTAATTCCATTTCTTTCATGATATTCAATGAATTCACGGTAATGCTTAGTAATTGAAAATTTCAATTCCATTATATGGATTGATAATTAATAATCGAAAATTTCATTCGTCGTAATAATTAATCATGTAAATTAATAATTGGTTCGTCGTAATAATTAGTTATTTATAATTAATAATTGATTCGTTGTAATAATTAATAATTGATTCAACTCCACGACTTTGCTACGAATATGTGTGATCTAATCACCCATTCTACCAATATTGCTGACTCAAGGTCAAATGTGTCAAGAGCTCACCCACTTGTATAAAATAGTTCAGGTACACATCCCACCTTGCGCTTGGGATCATGGCTCCAAGGAGTTGTAGAGGTGCGATCCATTTCCTCCACGTCCTTTCCCTAATCCTCCGGTGTCATGAAGTTTCCTCCGGTCTCCTTCTTCTTCTTCACATCTCCATGGGTCGAACCTTCATTCCCCAATCCATCTTTCCACATGGTGAAGTTCTTGGTGGCTTCCATCGGTGGTAGATCCTGGCTTCTTCGGTAACTGATAACTTCATCGAGTCCTCTCACATGGTGATTTAGTTACTCATATTCTTCTCGCGATAGTTCATGATACTCATCTGCATCTTAATAATATACAAAGCCTTCGCGACAACACGAGTTAGAAATTGTCCGTAATTCACTTTACTCGCTATGCTGAATGCAATATAAATGCGTTAATAGCTCTCTGCCTGTGGTTTTGAAATAAAGTCTCGTCGGCGCAATTACTTGCTTTTGAAATAAAAGTCTTTGTAAGATATCGTGAATATTTACGCCGCCACACGGGGCATGTATTACAAGTCGACTAGTGTGCTCAGGTGAATGCCCTCTTACAGAGAAAAAAGACAGATTTCAAATGCAATGCTGACCTTCCTCAATGCCAAGCGCTCTCGCTCCACGAGTGCACAGTACCACGCGATTGCGTGTGTACATGTATATGTGGCTATTAAAGTGCTCGGGTAACTATTGTACCACAGATGTTTATAGATGGTTTTCTTAAAGTTTGTCTGGAGAAATGCTCTAATATGTTCATGAGACTAACACACCATTTCACACATAACTTCGTACGAAAATATCACGGCAAGCGATGCCGTCCATATGTAATCACCACAGGCCAGTGCACAGGTGTCCCATTGCTTCACAAGCCTCAGGATTCCCTGTTCCCAGAATTCTTGTGGTTGTGACAGGAACCTATCCTGTACGGTGTCCTTTAGTTCGTCATCCGATTGGAAACGTTTTCGCTTGAGATGTTTTTTTAACGGACCAAACAGATGGAAGTCGCAGGGTCAGAAGTCCGGTCTGTAGGGCGGATGCACAATTATCCACACTGTCCAAACGCTGACCCCCACTGTGTTTACCAACATTTGCATGGTGACACGCCGATCACTTCTCACCAGATTGTTCACTTTGGCGATGCTTTCGGCCGTGATTACCCTGTTTGCCTGGCCTGAACTGGGATCGTCGCTCAATCACTCCCGGCCTTCACGAAAACGCGCACTCCACTTTCTCACTGTTTTGGCGGATACACAGTCTTCTCTGTAAACAGCCACCTCCGGCGATAGATATCGGCTGGTTTAGACCCTACTGCAGTCAGATATCTGGTGACATCTCTCTGCTCCTCACTTGTCGAATTGTGCAATGTGAACGCCATCACTGCTGCAGCTTCAACTTCAACTGGACGGGACGGAACGTCCAACCGTCAGCTACTCTTCTGCGTCATGTGTGTGCGCGCCGATGCATGCACAGTATCACGCCAGACACTACATCTCCTAGATGTCAGCATACGTTATCCCAAAGCGGCATATTCAAATATCAACCGGTTTCGGTTTTATGACGATTGGTACCTTTTCATTTGAACACCCTCGTATATCCACAGGTGATTATTCCATTTCAAGTTTATAGATTAACATGACTTTATAAATATGGTGCTTTTAGAATAAAATCCACCATTTTTCATGCTGCGAAAAATTAATGAATTTCATAAAATCCACGTATGCTTGTTTATCATCATCAGCCGCTAGGCTACACCTTCGTTACCCGTGACGTAACTCGTCTCCCCGCTCACTTCTCTAGCGTTGCCGATATCCTTGATCTGCTCATTTTTTGCGGTTTTGCAAAATCTCCGTATAACAATGGCTATGTTGGGCACAGTACACTCAGCCTCGTAAGGCAAAACAGATAAGAGGCGGGTTCGATTCCCGTCCAAGCCATCCTGAAAGTGGTTTACCCTCGTTTCCCACTTTCACTCTAGGCAAATGCTGCGATGGTTCCTAACTTAAGGCCACGACCACCTCCTTCCCAATCTTCACTACACAACTTTCATTTCATGTATCTAATTGTTGTTTGTTATTCATTTCAGTTTTAGTTTCGTGTATAATTCTTTAGTATTATCCATTGAGTATATTTGCTGAGTTCAAAAGTTCTGTGAATTTGAGATTGGCTTACTCGAAGAAACGAAAATAATATTTCGCGATACGGCATAGTTAATATTTTTTGCCCATTTTGAATACGCATAAGATGTTTATTCATACGTGGATAATATTTATCAATTCCATCACTTGAAACTGTAACAGAAGGAAGACGCGTACCCACCGATATTCCAGGTTTGTTGGTGTTTTCGACTGTATTCCTTTACATCTACATAACAACGATATTTTTCTCTTATACGTTATAAAACACAAGTACTGAGAATATTAAGCAAGAAATGTGGACTTACTTAAAATACAGGAAGATCCAAATAGCGACTATCAGAGCCACGAGTGACAAGGAGTAGCCCACATAGAAGAGTATGGTGCTGATGACGACATCTGCATCGTCCGGCTCTTTGGGTAGCGCTCGTTGTGATGGCGCCGTGTTGAGACACAGACTGTAGTTGGAGAAATTGTTCCATGTTCCGTTGCTGAAGCAGTGACGGCTTGCATTCTCTGCAATGACAAACAGTTAACTTGGTTAAATAATTTTCGGTGATGCATAACAAAATATAAATTATAATCAAGTGTGTGTGCTCTAAGACACGCTAATTCCATAATATAATTGTACATTATGCAACGAGCCTCTAATGGCAATAATTAAGACACGAGTATGTTTATAAAACGAGCGTATGCGAGTTTTATAATTGTGCATACGAGATTCTTAATTACCATTATATGCGATTTGCATACTACTGTTTATGTTTGACGATAATTATTATAATTATTTTATGTTCGAAGATAAATATTCATAAATATCTGTCGAGATTTCGCCAGTTTTATGTACTGAACAGAGCGCATGGGACGCAGAGAATGCCATGTATTTGACCATGGCCTCCTCGATTACCAAACTATGACACTAGGCAACGCAGTGAAATTTAAATTAGAAGGCCTTGGAACTCAGCGCGGGTGCGATGCTAATCTTATCTAATTGGTCAAACAACTGTTTCTTGAGCTGTGTTTGGTGGGAGAAACTGTTTCATATTGAAAAATAGTGTTATAATGACCATCATTATGATACAGTTTCCTGACATATAATAGTCAGAGTCGAACATAATAGTTCATTTTGCAACTAGCCTATAATGGCAATAATTAAGACACGAGTATGTTTATAAAACGAGCGTAAGGGACTTTTATAATTTCCATACGAGTGTCTTAATTACCATTATAGGCGAGTTGCATACGACTGTTTGTGTTCGACGATAATTATAACTTTATTATATGTTTTAACATAAATATTCATAATATCTGTTGAGATTCAGTCACTTGAATTTTGTGATCGGAGTGCAAGGGCTACGTTTGATATCTGTGTTTTCCAAGTTCTCTGACCGACCGACGCATGCGCTCTGTGTGCAGATAATGCCATATGTTTACAGCCTACCGATGTGCACCAGTATTCACTCAAACTGTCACTGAAGTCGTTTGAAAGCAATGCGCTGTGTAGAAATTGGAGTTGGGGATATTAAGGTACAATGTTATTTCTTGTCTCATATTCGCCAGTTTAATTACGCGAATTTTCCATGTCGGTAATTTATATACAAGGATGCTGTGTTCATGTCCGATATGTTGGATTTTGAGCGCATGCGCGAAGGTATCCTTACCTAATTGGTCAATGAATGAGCTCTGATTGGCTGGAGAAACTGTATCATAATGGAAAACAGTACTATAATGACCATCATTATGATACAGTTTTCTGACGTATATTATTCACATTTCGTCATCGTCGAACATAATATTGCTTTATGTAATTCAGAAGGGGAAGCCATGATTGGAGGTAGAGGTGCTTTCTAGGAGCCTTTCTGCGAAGTGCATAGATATTATCTATAACTTATTGGATTTTGATCATAGCCAACTTTCATATCGGCATTCCATATATTTATTTAAAGTCAACTTTTACCTAGTCTTTAAGTAATAATAATAATAATAATAATAATAATAATAATAGTAATAATTATACCAACATCGTATGGCCTCGGGTGCAAGCTTTGTTATTTGAAACCCAGAAGGCAGCTTGCATGTTGAATTTTGTCGTTCCTTGGAACGCTACGAAAGTCAAGGAGGTTAGCTATCTAAGCTCTTTGACACTATAGCGCTTTCTGGTAGAGATTGGAGGAACATTGTGTTGGCGGAAAATTTTGCCATTATGAACACGGCCTACTGAATTCAAATGCGTTTTTAACATGCCAACAACGTATGGCATGCATGCCGTGATTTTTGTCGCCTTTCAAAAATCACTTACCACGGCCAGGAGCGAACCTAAAAGCTTGGGGTTGGTAGTCCGACACGATAACCATTCACCGACCGTGGCATGCTCGTCTTTTAGTAAAAGCAGGGGGCGTGGTGGTTCAGCGGTCTAGCTGTATGCCTCTCACCAAGGCGGTCCGGGTTCGATTCCCGGTCAATGCATGTGAGATTTTCGAAGTGAAATGCCATGTCCTGTGGTTCGGATTCCACGTAAAAAGGAGGTCCCGTGGCTCATGATCTCAAGATTAACGGTCACGTTAAACTACAAGCTTCCTTCCTTCCTTTTTAGTAAAAGCTCAATATTCAGTTCAGTTGACCGTCATACACTTTATATTAGCCCAAAAACAGTATTTCGGCATTTGCTTCGCCGCAATCCTGCGTTAGCATGGAGTGTGCTGAGCAGGTGGCTGGGTTAAAGCGGTTCTGGTAAGCGGAGAATCTTTCTCGATTCAGATAGTTAGTGATAACAATATTCATCGCGAGATGGCAACTTCTCCTGTGGTGTAATACAACAGAGAAGGGTGACTTTCCAATTTCCAGAATGGGCACCACAATATTTTCTTCACGCATTTTTATCAAGGCCATTTATAACCGCTGTCCGAAAAGTTCGGTGAATGGGTCTATATTACAAACGGATTGTTGGCTTACCTGAAACAGCAGTTAATGTCCTTCGAAGTAATCCCCGTGGACAGTTATACACTTCATAGAACGACTGTACAAGTCCTTGAAACTCCTGGCATAGTCTTCTTTAGGGATAGCCTTCAGTTTGGTCGTCACAATACGTTGGATGTCCGAAATGTCCGAAAACCTCTGGCCCTTCAGGGCTTTTCTGTGACCCTGGACCTCGCCACTCCATACTTTGACGCTTGCCTTCGAGGTAGTACCTCAGACACGAGGTCTCATCACCCATGACGATGGTTTTTAGGACCATTCCATTCCACGGAACATTCACCCTTCTCACTGCCACCCGACGAACAGGTATGCATGATAGGTTGCATAAATTCACGCTTCTCTCTCGCTTTCAATTTAGCGTTTCGGCGACCCAAACTGAAGGCTATCCCTAAAGACGACTATGCCAGGAGTTTCCAAGACTTGTTCAGTCGTTCTCAGAAGTGTATAACTATCCACGGGGATTACTTCGAAGGACAGTAACTGCTGTTTCAGGTAAGCCAACAATCCGTTCGTAATATAGCCCATTCACCGAACTTTTCAGACAGAGGTTGTATATGGTTTTATGTTTTAGGCCATGTTATACTATGTTCATGATCATAATCATGATTGTTGTTTTAAGGAGCGAAACATCTAGGTCATCTGCCAGTAATAAAAAGGAGGACTGACCCCTCGAAGAATGAGGGTATGAGGAAAGATGAGACAAGGGCCAATTAAGTCGGTACATGGTGACATTCTAGATTTTGTATATTCTAATACCGCTGGGGTCGTAAGAAAACAGAATTTTACCAAGGGAGATTGACTGCAGCCCCGGTAGACGTAAGTAGGAGCAATGCCGGACTTAGCTGGCGTTCCGTAGTCGCCAACCCACGTCTAACTAGTTGTGATCCCCGGGAAGGGGGGGGGGGGGGCAGGTACTTTGAAAATATTAATGTTGTTATATTTAAGAAAATGTAGGCCTTATTTTTGGTCTTGGTGATTTTAAAGCATACTTTTAATTTTCATGTCACAGAAAAAATTATATTGTAGTCATATTGGCAACAGTTGTGTTTATGATCAGTAGTTCATATTAGTGTGTGATAATATGTGGGTGAATTACAATAATTGCTTTTTATAAACAAGTTATTAAAATTTAACTAAGGTACTTCGATTGAAAGAATCCTGCACTCTTAACAATTATTGTTATGTTATAAGTGGTGTGACTAGGGTTTGTTTCTGATGAGATGGGATAGGGTGAGCTGAGTCAAAATTACACTACTGTTCTAAAGTATTGCACGCCCTATGGAATTTTGGTACAGAACTTCTAAACACCCATTTGTCTTTTGAAATTTCAAATTTCTGTTAAAGCAGGATAGTCTACAAGTGAGACGGTACATTGTAATGAAGGACATGATTGTTTATAATATTTAAATTCAAGGAAATATGTCAACAGTACGTGCATATGTACAATGACATGCCATGTCACTGTTGATATCGAAGTTAATTATAAAATATTTTGATGAAATTTCCATTTAATTTGGTCATAGTGTAAAGTATTGTGTATCACTGTTGCATTAATCAGTAGTCATACTTTAATTTTGTTGGACCCCTTCGCCCCCCTTGGCCCTTATAACGGCTTTCACTCTGTCAGATATGGAGTCGATCAATTTTCTAATGATACTGATGCCAATTTCATGGTTCATGAAGATGTGTAAGTAACAAAAGAACATCATTCCAATCAAGGACGTGCAATACTTTAGAACAGTAGAGTACATGGAAGGGGGAAGGGAGGGGGGAATGGGGGAAGTTTCCGACATAATGAATCATAATCAATAGAAGCAAATATAGAAATCTGAAATTTCAAAACCTGTTATCTATATTTTTCTTGTGTGCTTGATTTCATTAGGAGGCCTGTTTGCCATCGCTTGATGAGTACATTTGCATTTGTCTGTTGGCACAGGCCAGAGTAAAATGTGGCTTTTCACCGATGTCTCAGTCTCAGTCATGGCTGTGATTATATGGAAGCTACTGAGGTATGGGTGGTGTTTAGTAATAACATTTAGGGCACAGTCAGTGCCTGTGGATGCTGTGAAAGGTTCTACTCATAGAGTTAGTACTGCTGTTATGGCTCAGTGAGGAAAGAAATGGCAAACTACCTCACTCCTCTTCTTGCCTAGTACGCCTCAATATAGCGCTGCCTTGGGTTTTTATGGGTATCCACCCACATAACCTAACAGCGGTACTTTTTGAGGATCCAACCAGCCTTCGGGCTGACTACCTAACAGACAGATTTCATTAGTGTCTGATACGTTGTCACTGCCCTGCGCTGTCACTAGCGAACAACAGCTATTGTGTGACATATCGCGAGCTGACTCCAAAATGACAACATTTTGTGGAAAGCATCTCTGCGTTGACCGCCTTAAGTGAGATGTCGTGCAGTGGTGAAAGTTCTTGGTTTTAATCCAGAGGCTCGGGTTCGATTCGCAGCTTAACCAAGGAAATCAAGTCTGGTATGAGGGCTGAAACGGTGTACACTTAGCCTCATGAGGCAAATCGGAGAAGAGGTGGGTTCGATTCCTAGCTCAGTCATATTAGAAGTAGTTTTCTGTGGTTTCCTACATATTCTCCACGCAGATGTCCAGATTGTTCCTAACATAAGGCCACAGCCACCCCTTCCTGTTCCTAACAATAGTTACACACCCACACACACACTGCTATACACACAGTAGCAAAGGCTATATGCAAATTCTACACACCGTGGAGGTCCGGGTTCGATTCCCGGCTATGATAAGGAATTTATTCAGCCTCGTGAGGCAGAACTAAGAAGAGGTGGGCTTGATTCCCACCTCCGTGATCCTAAAAGTGGTTTTCCGAGGTTTCCCACTGTTACTCCAGATGAACGCCGGGATCGTTACTAACTTGTGATCACGACCGCCTATTCTCAGATTGAAACACACACCAGCACAGCCACCACAATGACACAGGTTAACAAACATAGTCTACACACACTTAAGTACACGGGGCAACATGACCCCGATGTCGCAAAGACCCCAAATGAATCAGTGACAAACAACTGACCAAGACGTCCTATGTGAGTAACAACGCAAGATCATTTAACCTAACAATGGGACTGTCAGACCCAGCCTGACTAGCGGAGAGTTAAGAGATGCCATCATTGATAAATGGCTTGTGAGAAAGCGGAAATTAGACTATCACAGGCAGGTGATACAGAGTGATGTACTCATAATCAGCGTCCGTGGCGTACACAGAATCAACTGAAAATTTACTGACTCTGCATTACAGTAGTATGCTCAGAGAGTTTCGTATCTTAGTGTAAACTATCAACTACAGAACGAGTACTCAAAGATAGTTCCATATATTAAGTGAACTAACTATTGAGATATGAGTGTTGAGTGATAGTTCTGTGTGTAAACTATCGATCAGGAAATATGTAGTGCATCATTGTCCCGTATCGTTAAGTAAATATCGATAAAGAATTCTGTATTGAAAGACTTATTAAATTCCTAACCATTTTAAGTGAGATAAATATTCTTTACCCGTTCTTAAATGAAGCAACACATTCCTGAATGAGCATTATTTGACCTGCTGTTGAATTAGGCGAATAAAATGTTGATGATAATACTGTAATAATAAAGTCGTCTTTTGATTAATTGACACCTTTTCGCGATTTTTCTTAAAGTTATCAACGATCTTCCACGGATTTTGTAAATCTTAAGTACAATTTTCTTCAGTTTTTACATCCACAAAAGAGTCATGTCAGTCAGGTGCAAGCTAGTCAAGTGTGAACACCTGTGCCACGACTGGGCCTGAAATGGATACTCTAACGGTTAAGTACTTATAAACGTAAATGAAAATCAGTGTGCATGCTCTAATTTTATTATATTAATGTGCAGATTGAGCAAATGGTGGTGATTGTACCAAACTTAACTTAGATACTTTATTTTTGATTTGTCGGATGCTATTGAACGTTGTGGAACGTCAATGAATTAGCCATCTTTTGCCAAGCGTAGGAGCAATGCGGAATTTTAAATCTTTCACAATTATATTTAATTAGGGGATTTATTTCGTACCATTTCTTAGTTTTGTTTTTAGCGTCGTTTGTGTAAGATAGGACTTTAATGTAGTATTATTTCAGAAGGGCGTTAAGATAGCATACTTAGCATTTTCCCCCCAATATAGAGTGGGATACGTATATTGTTTTTATTTTAAAATCTTGATTAATTATGGTAGATTTGACTTTCCTTTGACGTGTATTTAGGCTAGTTTGATAATTCCACCCTTCTTTACCCCCGATAACAGCCTTGCGCTGAGGTTATAGGCTGTAAGTTTGTTGTGATTTTTGCCATTAGCCCCATGGAATCTCGGAACATACGGGCACAATACGGAACCATGTCCACTCAACTTACCAGTTCCACGTGATCGTCGGAACGTGATTGGTCTCTATGCCTTCCTGCACTGCATGTGGCAGCCGGTGGACGGTGTCGCCCTCTATACAATTTTTAAATGTTGTGAAGTATTCTGCATTTTGTATCATACTTTCTTATCATTGAGAAGATATTCAATGCTCACTTCTTCATTCATGTAAATAATGTATTCCACGAAACACACTATTCTATTCCGTAATATGACACATATCACGTAGTTTCTCAAGAAGTCGCTGTTTCAGCCCGTGGCGTTGGTCTACCATGTGCTCGCTTGCCAGCTGAACGCTTCGCGTATCACAACTTCCGACTACCGACGTTGCCAACCATTCCAGACCTCCATGCTCTACATCTGGCACAGAATCGAAGATTGATAAATGGAGGAAATGGATTTGTGATTCAAATTCGAACGTGCCGTTGAAAATATAACATACTAGCTAGTCCGTGCGAGGGTTTTGCACTTAACCGTAAGAGCGATGAAACGATAAAGCGTGAGCAGAAATATCATTAAAAGAGAAAAAGAGCGAGTGGTTATTGGAAACGTATTTGAAATTGAGCTCAAGACAAGACATATTTACATAGATGGACTAAGACTTAGGCACGTTTTACAAGATGTCTGTGTATACGAGGGAGAGCCAAAAAGAAACCGGCCTGAGAGCGCGCTGTCATTCGTGGACGTAGTAGAGAGTTCTCCCGCTAGATGGGGTTAATAGAGACCTTCACGAAACAACTGCCCAGACGGCGTCAGTTTGTATGTGATCGTTTGATTGTAGTGTTGTTTTTCTCTCACTGTTTTTGTGTTTCGCCTGTGAAGTCGTTATGGCAGATTTGAAAGAACAAAGAGTGCGTTTGAAATTGTGGTTCCTGCTTGAAAAATTGTCAATAGAAGCTTACCAAATGCTTCAACAGGCTTTCAAGGAGGATGCTATGAGCCTCACACAGGTTTTGGAGCGGTTTTGCGTGCTGGGTGATGAGATGACTCGGTCCAACGTCGAGCGCCGTGGCGATAGGCAACCTCTTCAACACTTGAGGAATGCGGCGACAAACACGCCTGCCATAATGCAGTCATTATGCCAGGCGTGTTGAGGAGGTTGCCTATCACCACGGTGTTCTTTTAAATCTACCGTAACGACTTTGCAGGCGGAAAACGAGAAGAGTAAGAGAGAAACAACACTACGATCAGACAGTCACATACAAACTGACGCCGTCTGGGCAGTTGTTTCGTGAAGGTGTCTATTTACACCATCTAGCAGGAGAACTCTCTACTACGTCCACGAATAGCAGCGCGCTTCCAGTGCGGTTTCTTTTGGGTCCACCCTCGTACAATGTCCTACGTTATAAAGTTATCTGCTTGCAAACCACTGTATTGGAATTAATGAATAAGGTCATTTTATGGCCGGAGTGCTATAGACGGATGAAAGTAGAACTTATATGGTACTTAAATGCCCCAAGCCCGTAACTCAAACAACACTTCTCGGTAATAATCCATAGGTTTTGTACACAAATAATTCATAATAAAAAAGCGTACATATATTTGTATAATATAATTAAATAGGATGCAATGAAACACCAAGCATAATAATAAAACAAAAATAGCAGGCAAATAAAATCTGCTAAAGTAAGATTTGAGCCACCTAATATTGATAGCATCAACAAAATGTTAAGTACGCTATCCCCAGGACCACCAATAGACAGTATTATGTGACCTTAGTAACGAAACTTCATAGCATGTAGGCCTATAAGCTTCAGATACCGTACGTAATGTCGCCGAGTATTTGCCTTCGATAATTTCGTACAAAATCTGTCTGTAATAGCCATGCTATTAATAATGAAATGTTGAGTTAATAGTTTTGCGGGACACCTGTGTCCTGACGCTTCTAACGAATGCGCATTCTATTATGTAGGTTTCTCAATATAATTATCTTGCGAAACGTCTACAAATCTTAGTGAAAGAATAGCCTTTATAGGAGTTTTTCCTGTGCACCATTTTTAGCCTATTTTCATTTACAAAAAAAAAAACAGGGTTGTTACATCAACTTTTGCCCAAGTATGTGTGTGTGTGCGTATGTGTGTGTCCCCGTAATAAAATCTAAATGGCTTGAAAGATTTCAATGAAATTCGGTAAAGACATAGTCCTCTTTCGTCCGACCCCGAGCAAACTCTTCAACTTTTATGACGTCTCACCAATCCAACATGGCGGCTGTGCGAAATATTTCACTAGCATTCTTTATCTTCGAAAGATATACTGCCATAACCTTGAAATTGTGTACGGTCTTAGAGGACACTACTAGGCGTTCACCTATGTGACTTTCATAAACTTGTTAAGTAGGCCTACAAAAGAAACATAGCGGCCAAGCGAAATTGAAACATTTAAATAGACTTTTCTCGCTATTTAACCATCCGAGTGCAGAGAAACATGGTACAGAAAATGTTAATATACATTGCAATGCACTGACATTTAGAACAATTGTTTACATAACCTCAAGATGGCGGCTGTGTAAATTTTAAATTGAAGTTTAATTTTCGAGTCCTAATCACGCGATCGAAGTCTACGTTTGAATAATGATGATGATAATGATGATGATAATTGCTGTTTTAAGGGGCCTAACATCTAGGTTATCGGCCCCTAATTGAATATTGAACCTATGGAATAATCGTCATCTAATATTACATAATATGGTCTACATATATACAATTCCAACATGGCGACCATTCGAAATATTTTGACGGTTCTCAATATCAACTAATCTATTACAGCAATAAAACTGAAATGTATGGTGATAAAGGCTAAGAACGTAAGTTCACCTATGGTACTTTGAATAACCTGGTGAGCACAAACCCAACATGGCGGTGACGCGAAATTTAAATATTTAAATGGAAGTTTCTCGCGATTTACCCATCCGAGCGCAGTGAAATATGGTATGGTAAATGTTTATACAAATTTTAATCCACTGACATCTAATTTATTTCAATTGTTTTCGTAACCACAAGATGGTGGCTGTGCGGATTTTTTAAATCTCGCTTTTATTTCTTGTGTCCCAATCATGCGATTGAAGTTAGAATAATACACCTAAGCAATAATCCACATGTTATAGTATATAGCACTATGTCCTACATATGCAGGGTGAGGCACTTAAAACTGCTTTTCGGAATATTTGGAAAAAATAGAAATTGGATTAAAACAAAGTTGCAATAAAAGTTGTTCACCTCAAAGAGGGACATCCATGAACATAAAGCTCGAACCCCCTGCACCACCCGCAGGGGCGGGAGGGAAGATGACTTTGAAATCATAAATACGAACACCTATTTTTATTGCAGATTTAGATTCTCCATGAAAAAATATGTAACTTTTGTACGAAACATTTCTTTCGTTTCATGATAGATGGTGCTGTAATCGGCAAAAAGGAAAATAATTGAAGATTGTTGAAAAATGCTAATAACTCAAAAAAAAAAACAAAAAAAAAACACATCAGATTAGGAAAATTCAAGAAAATTTTTAGAAATTTTTGAAAATGTGACACCGTCAACCCTCCCACAATGAATACTTAGACTACTTTTAGCGTTACCCAGGAACAAGGACGTGGACGTAGTAGTAATTTGTTCCCTTCGGGGTGATGATTTTAGTGAGTCCCCTTGCCTCTCACTATCTTGGGGTGCTTGATTACTGTGAGTCCCCTTGCCTCTCACTATCTCGGGGTGCTTGATTACTGTGAGTCCTCTTGCCTCTCACTATCTCGGGGTGCTTGATTACTGTGAGTCCCCTTGCCTCTCACTATCTCCGGGTGCTTGATTACTGTGAGTCCCCTTGCCTCTCACTATCTCGGGGTGCTTGATTACTGAGAGTCCCCTTGCCTCTCACTATCTCGGGGAGCTTGATTACTGTGAGTCCCCTTGCCTCTCACTATCTCGGGGTGCTTGATTACTGTGAGTCCCCTTGCCTCTCACTATCTCGAGATGCTTGATTACTGAGAGTCCCCTTGCCTCTCACTATCTCCGGGTGCTTGATTACTGTGAGTCCCCTTGCCTCTCACTATCTCCGGGTGCTTGATTACTGAGAGTCCCCTTGCCTCTAACTATCTCCGGGTGCTTGATTACTGTGAGTCCCCTTGCCTCTCACTATCTTGGGTTGCTTGATTACTGTGAGTCCCCTTGCCTCTCACTATCCCAGGGTGCTTGATTACTGAGAGTCCCCTTGCCTCTCACTATCTCGGGGTGCTTGATTACTGTGAGTCCCCTTGCCTCTCACTATCTCGGGGGGCTTTGTTACAGTGAGTCCCCTTGCCTCTCACTATCTCGGGGGGCTTGGTTACTGTGAGTCCTCTTGCCTCTCACTATCTCCGGTTGCTTGATTACAGTGAGTCCCCTCGCCTCTCACTACCTCGGGGTGATTGATTACTGTGAATCCCCTTGCCTCTCACTATCTCGGGGTGCTTGATTACTGTGAGTCCCCTTGCCTCTCACTATCTCGGGGTGCTTTATTACTGTGAGTCCCCTTGCCTCTCACTATCTCCGGTTGCTTGATTACTGTGAGTCCCCTTGCCTCTCACTATCTCGGGGTGCTTGATTACTGTGAGTCCCCTCGCCTCTAGCTATCTCGGGGTGCTTGATTACTGTGAGTCCCCTCGCCTATCACTATCTTGGGGTGCTTGATTACTGTGAGTCCCCGTGCCTCTCACTATCTCGGGGTGCTTGATTACTGAGAGTCCCCTTGCCTCTCACTATCTCGGGGAGCTTGATTACTGTGAGTCCCCTTGCCTCTCACTATCTCCGGGTGCTTGATTACTGAGAGTCCCCTTGCCTCTCACTATCTCCGGGTGCTTGATTACTGTGAGTCCCCTTGCCTCTCACTATCTCGGGATGCTTGATTACTGAGAGTCCCCTTGCCTCTCACTATCTCGGGGTGCTTGATTACTGTGAGTCCCCTTGCCTCTCACTATCTCGGGGTGCTTGATTACTGTGAGTCCCCTTGCCTGTCACTATCTCGGGGTGCTTGATTACTGTGAGTCCCCTTGCCACTCACTATCTCGGGGTGCTTGATTACTGTGAGTCCCCTCGCCTCTCACTATCTCGGGGTGCTTGATTACTGTGAGTCCCCTTGCCACTCACTATCTCGGGGTGCTTGATTACTGTGAGTCCCCTCGCCTCTCACTATCTTGGGGTGCTTGATTACTGTGAGTCCCATTTGTGTGTTTTTTTGTTCAGATATTACCATTTTCCAAAAATATTGAACTCATTTTCGTTTTTGCCGAATACAGCGCCATCTATCATGAAACTATAGAAATGTTTCGTACTAAAGTTACATATTTTTTACGGAGAACCCAAATCTGCAATAAAACATAGGGGTTCCTATTTAGTTTCAAAGTCACCCTCCCTCTCGCCCGCGGGAGTGGTGTAGGACGGTTCTCAAGGAAGCAAGCAGTTTCATTGCAAGGGACTACAGCAGCACAAATCACATGAAGCTAAACAACTAATCTGGACGCTCAATTACACTCAAAGCTTGCCGGAAAGGAAAAATAGCAAGGAGGAAGGAAGCAAGAAAGGAAGCAGTGAATGAAGGAAGAAAGCAAGAAAGGAAGCAAGGAAGGAAGCAAGGAGGGAAGCAAGGAAGGAAGCAAGAAAGGAAGCAAGGAAGGAAGCAAGGAAGGAACCAAGGAAGCGGGGAAGGAAGGAAGGATGGAAGGAAGGAAGGAGGGCAGCAAGCAAGGAAGGAAGCAAGGAAGGAAGCAAGGAAGTAAGCGGGGAAGGAAGCAAGGAAGGAAGCAAGGAAGGAAGCAAGGAAGGAAGCAAGGATGTGGGGAAGGAAGGAAGGATGGAAGGAAGCAAGGAGGGCAGCAAGGAAGGAAGCAAGGTTGGAAGCAAGCAAGTAAGCGAGGAAGGAAGCAAGGAAGGAAGCAAGGAAGGAAACAAGGAGGGAGGCAAGGAAGGAATTAAAGAGGGCAGCAAGGAAGGAAGCAAGAATGGAAGGAAGCAAGGAAGGAAGAAATGGAGGAAGCAAGGAGGGTAGCAAGGAAGGAAGCAAGGAAGGCAGCAAGGAAGGAAGCAAGGAAGGAAGGAGTGTAGCAAGGAAGGAAGCAAGGAAGGAAGCAAAGAAGGAAGCAAGGAAGGAAGCAAGGAGGGTAGCAAGGATGGAAGCAAGGAAGGCAGCAAGAAAGGAAGCAAGGAAGGAAGCAAGGAGGGCAGCAAGGAAGGAAGCAAGGAAGGAAGCAAGGAGGGTAGCAAGGAAGGAAGCAAGGAGGTCAGCAAGGAAGGAAGCAAGGAAGGAAGCAAGGAAGCAAGGATGGAAGCAAGGAAGGAGTGTAGCAAGGAAGGAAGCAAGGAGGGCAGCAAGGAAGGAAGCAAGGAAGGAAGCAAGGAAGGAAGTAAGGAGGGCAGCAAGGAAGGAAGCAAGGAAGGAAGCAAGGAGGGTAGCAAGGAAGGAAGCAAGGAGGGCAGCAAGGAAGGAAGCAAGGAAGGAAGCAAGGAGGGTAGCAAGGAAGGAAGGAAGCAAGGGAGGAAGCAAGGAAGGAAGGAGTGTAGCAAGGAAGGAAGCAAGGAAGGAAGCAAGGAAGGAAGAAAGGAAGGAAACAAGGAAGGAAGCAAGGAAGGAAGCAAGGAGGGTAGCAAGGAAGGAAGGAAGCAAGGAAGGAAGCAACGAAGGAAGGAGTGTAGCAAGGAAGGAAGCAAGGAAGGAAGCAAGGAGGGAAGCAAGGAAGGAAGCAAGGAAGGAAGCAAGGAGGGTAGCTAGGAAGGAAGCAAGGAAGGAAGCAAGGAGGGAAGCAAGGAGGGAAGCAAGGAGGGCAGCAAGGAAGGAAGCAAGGAGGGCAGCAAGGAAGGAAGCAAGGAAGGAAGCAAGGAAGGAAGCAAGGAAGGTGGGTAGCAAGGAAGGAAGCAAGGAGGGCAGCAAGAAAGGAAGCAAGGAAGGAAGCAAGGAGGGTAGCAAGGAAGGAAGGAGGGTAGCAAGGAAGGAAGCAAGGAGGGCGGCAAGGAAGGAAGCAAGGAATGAAGCACGGAAGGAAGGAGGGTAGCAAGGAAGGAAGCAAGGAGAGCAGCAAGGAAGGAAGCAAGGAAGGAAGGAGGGTAGCAAGGAAGGAAGCAAGGAGGGCGGCAAGGAAGGAAGCAAGGAAGGAAGCAAGGAAGGAAGGAGGGTAGCAAGGAAGGAAGCAAGGAAGGATGCAAGGAGGGCAGCAAGGAAGGAAGCAAGAAAGGAAGCAAGGAGGGCAGCAAGGAAGGAAACAAGGAAGGAAGCAAGGAGGGCAGCAAGGAAGGAAGCAAGCAAGGAAGCAAGGAAGGAAGCAAGGAGGGCAGCAAGGAAGCAAGGAAGGAAGGAAGGAGGGCAGCAAGGAGGGCAGCAAGGAAGGAAGCAAGGAGGGCAGCAAGGAAGGAAGCAAGGAAGGAAGCAAGGAGGGCAGCAAGGAAGGAAGCAAGGAAGGAAGCAAGGAGGGCAGCAAGGAAGGAAGCAAGGAAGGAAGTAAGGAGGGCAACAAGGAAGGAAGCAAGGAAGGAAGCAAGGAAGGTTGTAGTTTCAGTTAAACTAGCGTTCACAAACCGCATGACCGCCTTTATACGTAAAATCCGAGCCACCGGGCGTGACATTCAACTCGAAAATCCCACATATATTTACCAGGAATCGAACCCGGTCCACCTTAGAGGGATGTCGGACAGGAAATTTACTTCAATATGTACTCCTTGAAAGGCTGACTAAATCCACTCTATTACCTATTGCATGACCTGTTGGAATAGCCATCATTCAGCAAGAAGCTTGATCTCCAGGTTCATAACCGACTTCAACACTAAGTCTGGCAGAGAAACAGACAGCATTGGTACACCATTGGAGCAAGCGGCATCTTTGTTGAGAAATTCAAACAAATTTTAATCTCTTAACATCCATAGTAAAAGGGATACGATATACCGAATGGCTAAAAGTGGCTGCTAGGGTCCCTCTGGAGAACAACACATTTGCATCACTGAATGTTTCAACATCCTATTACCCACGCAATTGTAAGCTATTCATATGTGTTTCATTTCGCACCTTCATTAAATTCCGCAGCCCATATAGTGCTATGTAAATAAACACAGGCAAATGTGCGTTGAAACATGGGAATTATTGCTACAGGTTATATACGTGGATTTGAAATGATTATAGCAAACAATAAACTTTCAAGGGAGTTTATTAAAATAAATAGCAGCGAGGGGAGGAAAAATACCACCCCTCTCCCGGAGGGCTTTGCCATATCGTGGCCATGTAGCCCAGTGTACTCGAATGTGCGTGGAAGTTGTCTGATAACCTGTAGCACTGTGATGTCTGTAGTAGTGTGTATTTGTAATTGAGGTAGGATTTGGGTAGGAAGATGATGATAATTGTTGTTTTAAGGGGCCTAACATCTAGTTTATCGGCCCCTAATGGTTTGGGTGATCGGGAAGATGATAATGAAATGTAAAACTATAACTAAAATTAACTAGTAACTTATATACTAGAAGAAGAAATGGAAAACAAAAGGAGAATAAGACAAATAATGGACAGGAGGAAAAGAAATGCCCTCAACCCTCGAAGAATGTGGATTGACGGACTTGGAAGGAAGGAGAGCCATGAAAGGCAGATAGGAAAGTGAAAGAGGAGAGTGTCCACCCCACATGTTTTGGACAAAAGGGAGAAACCGGACCCAGCTCAGGATCCATCGGGTTCGCCAACTCCCGAACTCACCAGCCGTGAGCCCTTGAGGGTGTAGCATTATCCAGGGTGCACCAGAAGTGGTGGGGATACATACATCCTGCCTCCTTGAGGGCCTTAAGCAGAAGGCAGGTGATAACATGAAAAGAAAAAGAAGGCTCACCCCTCGCAGAAAGAGGGTATCAGAAAAGATGAGACAAGGGCCAATTAAGGCGGGAAAGGAAGAGACGCCCTAGGCCTCGGATATTAGTGGGTAGGAAGCAACCGTGGCCGTAAGTTCGGTACCATCCCGGCATTTGCCTGAAGTGGAAGTGGGAAACCACTCACAAGATGGCTCAGGTAAAGATTGAACCCATCTCTTCTCAATTTTGCTTCACGAGGCTGAGTGTAGTTGTTAAGGCTGCTTGCAAATATATGTTATTTATGTTTAGGAATATTTAAGTAGGTTTACGTTCCATTGTATCACTTACGTTATGAGAGGCCCTTTTCTCAGAATGAGAACTTTAAATAAGCGAGCCTTTATCTGTGTTCAGCTTCAGATGTATCTAATTCGTGCTAATAATTTTACATTAACGAAAGAATAACCCGATCAGCAACAGAACTGACGTGTTGTGACTACTTGTGTCACTACGGATGAGTTTGGTCGAGTAGGTTCGAACAGCAGAACTCCACTCACTCTCTGTGCTAATAATTATAATATCATAAGGCATCGGGTGCCTGGTGCAAGCTTTGTTATTTGACACCCCGAGGGTAGCTTGCATGTCGAATTTTGTTGTTCCTTGAAGCACTATGAAAGTCAAGGAGGTTAGATAATTAAGCTCTTTGACACTATAGCCCGTTCTAGTAGAGAAATTAGGAACTTAGTGTTGGCGGAAAATCCCGAGATTAATTTTGCCATTATGAACACGGCCCACTAAATTCAAATGGGTTCTCTATTATGCCGACATCGTATGACATGCGTGTCGTGATTTTTGACGCCTTTTAAAAATCACTTACCACCGCCAGGAGCGAGACTAAGCTTGTGGTTTTTAATCCGACACGATAACCACTCACCCCCCCCCCCCCCATGGCAGGCCAACACACTGAGTAGATAGGTCTTCACGATATTGGAGCAACCGTTATTACTTGTTTAATCCCCAAGAAGTAAAAAGCATGCTTAACCTCAGCGAGCATCAAGCATATTTAGGGAGAAATTCCACGCTTTAACGAACAAGAACTAAACCTTCACACCAGGACGGGTACCAAATGTATTCAAGTATTGGGGTAGAAGTCCAAACAGTATTAAGTGATTTGGACTGTATGGGCAGTTCGTCCAATTAAATATTAATATATATAAAAAAAAATTATAACCCCTGGCATTACAGCCCATGAAGGGCCAATGCCTACCAAGCGACCCCTGCCCAGCCATTTGGCCTCCAGATATTGGGGTGACACGTGCTCAGCGCATCGGGTCCCCTCGGCCGTTAATCTTGGTTTTAGTGACTGGGGCGCTGCCTCATTGTCAGACAGCTACTCAATTGTCCTCACAAGGCTGAGTGCACCTCGTTCTAGCCCTCACGTCAGTTTCTAAAATCCCTGACGGAGCCGAGAATCGAACCCGGGGCCTCCGGTTGAGGGGCAGGTGCGCTACCGCAATACCACGGGGCCGACCAAGTAAATATTAATTATTTAATAAATTAATTATTCAATGAACGATTGCTCTTAGGCTTTTTACGACCAAACTCCCTCGTTGCGCATTGACTATCTTTCTGGACAGTCACCTTGAGGTCCAGGTTCGATTCGCGACGCAAACAAGGAATTTAATTCTGTTCTGACGGCTGAAACGGGGATCACTCAGCCTCGTGAGGCACAACTGAGATGTGGTGGGTTAGATTCCTACTTAAGCCATCCTAGAAGTGGTTTTCCGTGGTTTACCCACTTCTACTCCAGGCATGTGCCGAGATGGTATCTAAATTAGGGCCATGGCCGCTTCCTTCTCAATCCTCACCTGAATTACACATACACATACTAATACAGCCATCAACATAACACAGGATATCAAATGAAAATTCCACTCACCCAAGTACACGGGGCTAAATAACCATGATATCCAAGCCCATCAAATGAAACAACAACAACTTACCCAGGAGGATTGTTCAATAGTTGTAATAAATACCTTCATCAATAATTTTCCCAAGTGTGTGTTTTACAGCAAATTAAGAGAAGTTCTCATCAACGAACGCAGGTAAGGAGAAATAAGGAAATGGGTTTATACAGCTCCGCAGTGTCTCGACTAATACATCCCTCGGTTTAATATCCCGTTTATTTGATTGCAGTGGATGCCTATATTAACTCCAACCCCGTTTATTAAACACATAGTCAGCAAGGCTTATTGAGCGATCCACCTTTGTTCCAGAAGGCTCAGAGTCAAACAAAGCCGTCTTATTTAGTTCTCATTTGAATCTTAGAAGACAGAATTCATGTCTCATCATCTCTGATCTCGAGGTGAAAAGGTGTTCTCGCCTCGAACGTCTTGTCATATAAACCACGATACCTCTAATTACAGAAAGTTGTCAACACAGAAGTATGATCAATGAGCGCATCAGTTCTGCTCATCATGTCTTTCAAACTGCGTTAAAATACATATGACATTCACGTTGTTATTGATTCCTTTAGGGGCTTTGCGACATCGTGGTAATGTAGCCCCGTGTACTTAAGTGTGTGTGGGATTTGTATGATATTAAATTAAAATACCTGTGAATGGGTAAAATAAAATATATACAGAGATCCACCTTTAAGTCAATAGACCTACTGTATTGAAACTAATGATATATAATAAGAGTTTCGGTTGGCTTGTAACCATCCACAGTTAAAATTATAATTATTAAACTAACAGCATTACTAATCTATGAACAGATGATCTAGTACATGCTTATTAATTGCTAAATCGATAGTTAATAATCAATAATCAATAATTAGCTCTCATCTTGGGGTTCATTTCAGTTAGGCTAGGCTAGCTTAGGTTAAGTTAAGCTATGACCACCATCTTAGAACTTTTTCATCACACCTCCTAGGTTAGGTTAGGTTAGGTAAGCTTAGGTCAGATTCAGTTAGGTTAGGTTAGGTTAGGTGAGATTCGGTTAGGTTAGGTTAGGTTAGGTTATGATAAGTTAAGCTATGGCCGCCATCTTGTGTGGAGGTAAGAACAAAAACACTACTGCAACTTTTTTTGTCCTAGGGATAAAGGCTATTATTCTAGGAATGGAGGGCATAGAGGCCTTTCGTTTGAGCCAACATACAACTTTCTTCGATTCCTAGTTTATAAAATATAGCCTACTTTCCATTTGTTTTCAAAACATTCGAAATACAATGTTTTGTTCCAGCGATAAAGGGTTTAGAGACCTTTCGTTTAAGCTCTCGCACAACTTTCTACGATACCTAGTTTAACAAAATATAGCCTTCTTTCCAAATAGAAATTTATTTTCAAACATCTAAAATAGAATGTTTTATTCTAGGGATAAAGGGCAGACCTTTTGTTTGACCCCTCGCAAAACTTTCTACGAATTTTAGTTTAAAAGATATAGCCTACTTTCCAAATAATATATATTGCAAAAATTTAATAACTACAATGTTTTATACTAGGGATAGACGGTATAGAGACCTTTCGTTTGACCCCTCGCACAACTTCCCACGATTTCTAGTTTAGAAAATACAGCCTACTTTTCAAACAACAACAAAAATGCAAAAATGTAAAAAAATACAATGTTTTGTACCAGGGATAAAGGGTATAGAGACCTTTCGTTTAAGCCATCATACAACTTTCCTTGATCCCTAGTTTTTTAAGATATAGTCTACTTTCCAAATTAAAATATAGCCTACTGATATTTATCAGAACAATAGAATATCTGTAGGGGTTAAAGCCCAGAGGGTATTAGGTGTCATATTACGAGATCTGAGAGAGATTCAGTCTTAACCTACATTCAATGTACTCGTATCTTAGTACATGCTTGGCTGGTGTGTGTTAAATATCCCCTGCTATTTAAATACCTGTAAGAAATATTCAATATTCAATTCTCTCACGCTACATGGCTAATCACTTTCTGTAACGACACGTGATAAGATAAATCTTGTTTAAACGTTAAAGCAAACCCGCTACCTCTATAGCCATGCGTGGTAAAGCCTACCTACAAAGTGGTAAATATTAATAATATTAAAAAAATAGACTAATAGTATTATGCGTAAACTCCAGAGAGGCCTCTTGGCTATCCTGTCGTGGTACAGTTAGGTATCATGTTACATGACTTGTGAAATACGGTCTCTTGCCCTTTAAGAACGGTTTTCCCTAAACAAATAATTAAAAGACCGAGAATTCGAAATTTACAATTAGGCCCTTTTTGCAAAATTAAAAAATGACCTGTCGTAGGGAAAGGTCTCGCAAAGCCCTTTCGTTTTAGCCCCTACACAACTTTCTATGATTATTAGTTCGATAAATATCAACTAAGAAACATTGAGTCTGTGCAGCGTTGGTTTGGCACCCGAAAATTTCTAAGGACTCTTGATTACATTACTCTAAAATTAATAAATTAATAATTAAATAATAAAAAGTTTAAAAAAACTGGTTGTCATAGATAATAATAAATACAAAATAGCAAATTGTGATCTTAGGCCATTTGATCAAATTAAAAAAGAATAAATACAAAATTAAATTTAAAAAGTAAATAATAAATACCAAATAAACAAAATTATTAAAAAATATAAAATAAATAAATTTTAAAATTTGCACTTAGGCCCTTTGGTAAAATTAGAAAATAAATGGTCCTGTGATAAGGAGGCGTTACGCCCTTTCTTTTGACCCCTCGCACAACTCTCTCCTATTATTGGTTCGTGAGATATTGCATTGGATGCCTTCAGGGGCTCACAACTTCCTTTGTGGGTTCGAATCCTCACTGTCTCTCTATTGTATTGACCTAAAGGTGGATTATATTTATTTTACCTATTGATAGATATTTTAAATTTTATGTCAATAAGGACAACTTTCATGCATGAGGTATGATGCATTTCCTGCCTATATACAGGGAGTCCGGGAATGTTCTGCGCAGCACCTACATGCAACTGCGAGAGCTAGCTACAGCAGTTACGTTGGTAGCACGGCTGCCGCTTGCATCATAACAAATAAACAGTAAACTTTGTACTCACCACAGCCATTCAGAACAGATCCTAGAACCATTCACAGTTCATCACTCTTTTTCCGTAATCAGTTTGTTTTAATTCATGAACCACGGTAACTTTATAAGGGAACAACTGAAGCTTGTCTCTTACAGCTTTATGTGCTGTCGACTTAGAGATTCATGTTTGTTGAGCTAATTTTTGTGTTGATTTACTTGGACTACGCAGCATTATATCGGAGATTTCATCAAGTTTTTCGTCTGTTAAAAGCGTAGGCCTGCCTTTTCCCGGTACATCGAGAACTAAGCCAGTCACACGAAATTTACTTACCAAATCCCAAACGGTATCACGGTTTGGACACTTTGAATTAGGAAACCGCGCCTGAAATCTTAATTTTACATTTTCTGTAAACAGATCGCCTTCACGAAAAACGTATTCACAAAAAAAAACTCTCTCGTCAGTAGTAAACATTACCACCTGTATACTGTTGCACTCTTCCAATAATCTATCTCAACGCTCGCTGACTGTAATACACACTGAAGACATGCAGGCTCGCTCGCTTATCGCAATACACACTGACGGCCCACACGCGGGAGTCCGCCTTTCAAGGACACAGTGCAGCCAACTAAACTTATGACTCAACCACTCGCAGCTGCACGTATCCACTGCGGAGAACATTCTCGGGCGCCCTGTATATCTGTATGATAGCCTGTGTCATTGTGATGGCTATATTAGTGTGTTTATTTGTAATTGGGGCTAGGATTTGGGTAGGAGGCAGCCGTGATCTTATTTAGTTACTAATCTGGCATTCGCATGGAGTGCAAGTGGAAAACCAGGGTTAAACCCTCCCAGGATGGCAGTGGTAGGAACCTAATCTACCTTTTCTCAGATATGGCTCACGAGGCTTGGTGAGCCCATCCCAGGCCTCAGCCCAGAATTAAAATTCCTTGGCAGAGCCTAGAATCGAAACCAGATCACTGCGCTGACAGCCAAGAATGTTAATCACTACGCCAAGACATGGCTTATTTCCTCGGCAATATTTCTTTGATCAGGTTCAGAGACCGTAACTAATAAGAAGTAAATCAGTAATCGGCAGCATTTCGTGAAATTAACTCTGTAATGTAGGGCACGAATACTCGCACCAACCGTTGCCAATTATTTACTGCTAATGTTTTCCTTGCTACAGCGCAAACAAGCTAGCCACTAATTGGAATACACAATGCCTGTGAGGTAGGAGAACTCAGACTGGAGAATAACTAGAGGAAAACACACGTGGAGATCATTGGGCTACATATATACAGGGTGCTACGCTAATGTATGCCAGAAAGGATGTAGTAATACGACATGTTCTCTTCAGAGGTCCGGATCATCCCACGGAAAGCATCACCTCGGGTATCATTCTCCACCTATAAGAAACAATGCCTTTGTCATAAAGTTTACTAATGCTGAGAGTTCATTTGTTTGAGAGTACAGGGTGAGGCAGAGAGCGAGACACAGCGTTCATTTCGTAGCCACGGCATCCTGATTACAACTGCTCTTCCCATCGCGCAGGCACTCAGTACGCACTGAGTGGCTTTCTTGGTGAACGTATCAGCGCTATGTTCCTTTTTAATCGTTATTATCACTCACGGGTTTGTTTTGTTTCGTGTTGTGAATTCCGGTGAAGCTTCTTTGTAAATGAGTTAAGGTGCAATGTTTTTGGGAAGGCAGAGGTTGCTACATTCCTCTACCAAGCATTTAAGCCAGCTCTTAACACAACCTGTACATTTCAGTAGGAAAGAACAATCAAAAAGAAATCAATCATCTCCTCTACTGTTTAACCCTCTGCTGTCATGAGATGATCAATATAATAATTCTAATTAACGAGAAAGTGGTAGGTGTCGATGGCAGCAGGTGGTGGAATAACAAAGTGGTTTTCCAATTCAAAAGGATAAGATCATCGCTTTGATGTTCCCATGCCCCAGATGGAGTGGGCTTGGTCTCTTAAAACCATGTCATATTATCGCATTTGATCAATCAATTTTATAATACGTTTTATTTTACACATGAATACCCTGGCTTACGTGTTCCTCCCCCTTCTCCCCCCTTCCCCCCTCCCCCCGCTATTTACTGAATAAAGTATTACCCAAGAGCCAAGCATTACCTAAACAAAAACTACGCATCTGTGACAATTTTATGTTTACAGAATTTATAGAATTATAGAATTTATTTGTAATCACCGCACATGTTTTCTTATAATTAGGTTGATAAAACCAACACAAAAACAAAATAAAAAACAAAACAGAAAACAAAAAACAAAAAACAAAACAGAAAAAAATCCAAAACAAAAACAAACGCAAAAATACAAAAAACAAAACCAAAAGCAAAACAAAAACAAAAACCAAAACCAAATCAAGAAAATCATAAACAAAAAACAAAACAGAAAAGAAATGAAAAAAACGAACCAAAACAATAACCAATAAAAAATACACAACAAAAACAAAAGAGAAACCAAAATAGACAAAAACCAAACAAAAACAAAAACCAAGAAGTAAAGAACAAAAAGAGAACAATAGACAGAAAACACAACAAACACGGTAACCTAGCAAGGAGAACGCACGACTTATATAAAGGCCAAATTTACATACAATATTAAATATCCACTCTGCAAAAAGTTGGGATTTCTCATCCTCAGGTGCTCCAGTTTGTGGGAGGAGGAATGTATGGTACCATACACTCTACAACAACAACAACAACAACAACAACAACAACAACAACAACAACAACAACAACAACGACAGCTACAACATCAACAACAATCAGGATAAGGAAAATTCTAACTTTGGGCTTGGTTACTGGATGATGAATGATAGGCCAAAATATGTAAAGAGAAGTGCAATATTGGTAATTCACACGATTCAACTGACCTTCAACATCGTTATTCACAAGAAGCATTATACGATATATTGCATACTACTGTTCATATTGGAGACATTAGTATTTAACAATTCATCCTTGTTTGAGACCGAAATGACGATATAAATTAGAATATACTGTAATTTAAGCATCAAATTATCAAATCATGCTGTATTAGTAAGGATCCTCTGCCCCGAACGTACATGCGGATACTCGGAAGCAGGGGGATGACAGTTCATAGGGAGCGCGTGGGTCGGGGCAAGGCCCTGTACTGGATGTTCTGCCAACCAATGAAGAATTAATTTTAGCACTAAGGTTCCGTAGTTGGCACTCATGAACGTTCACATCAAACCGAATGGCGGAAGCGGGAATAGTCTGTTTTGATTGTTTTCCCTCGTGGTGTTGTTGGTTGTTTTGATTTGTTCAGTATTTTGATTGTTTATTTGAATTGAATTGAGAGTATATCATGCCACTGCAAGGGAGGAAAAATTGCCAAGCACCGGGATGTAAGAATTATAATGATAGTAAGAACAATACGACAATTTTCATCTTCCTGGTGTTGACCATGTGTAAAACTAGTGGGCAATATGGACTATTCTCGAATAAAAATATATAGAGAATAAATGTGTGCATTTCATCTCTTGTTTGTTTTCTTACCCATTCTCCTTTGCATTGCAATAAAATTTGTGGGCATTGCAATAAAATTTGTGGATTTGGGCTACGGGGAAGGGTGGGTGGCAGCGGGCATGCTAGGCAAAATGTGAGGTTATGGCAATGTAGTGTGTGCATTTGGACAGTTTTCTTTATATTCATCGAATATCCCAACAATTATGTAGAGTATGAGAGCATTTTTAATTAGCCTAGAGGTGAATTAATCTCTAGAATGGCATAACTGTGTCCTTCGTGACAAATCTATTGCCAACATTGATATATATCAAAATGTATTATTTTCCTATCTGGACGTATATTTCAGCGCCTAGCGAAAGACGCAGTTATGTTTGTGTTATTTTCATCAATAATCAATAACTCATCGCAGAACATACTGTTCATTTACGTGTAATAAAGGAAAAGGAAGCTTGTAGTTTAACGTGACCGTTAATCTCGAGATCATGAGCCACGGGACCTCCTTTTTACGTGTAATCCGAACCACAGGACATGGCATTTCACTTCGAAAATCTCACATGCATTGACCGGGAATCGAACCCGGACCGCCTTGGTGAGAGGCATTCAGCTAGACCGCTGAGCCACCACGCCCCTGTGTAATAAAGGCTACATTCATATGGCTTTTTACTTTTTATGTTGCCAGACTTGCCAGTACAATCCATAGCCTCAGGCGGTGTTCTCTCTCGGAAATTCTATAATCAAAAGTGACGAATCTCTTATACTTACATGATCCTTGCTCGGAAGTGTTAATTAACGAATTCTCGTTACGTGTGATGCTCGTATAACACGCAGTTCGCACCACGACTTAGAAACTTTTGTTTTTAGATTTAGCGCACTTTCATCAAATGAAATATTGGCTCTGTGAGATCACCTTTTGTCCGTGTGTGTATACAATAGCGCTCGCACAAACATAATGAGGTCCTTGTTTATACAAGACTAATAGCAGTCACCAGAGTAACGTATATTACATATAAGTACCTATTGAAATATTTGAAGCCATTATATTAGACGCTTTTCAGTCGGTCAACACTAGTATACACAATAAGATTGGGTGGGGAAATACAATTTCATTTGAAGCCTTAGGAAGTTAACTCTCCGTCCAGTACAATTGGGTTTCCTACTCCTGTTGACAGATTGAAAAATGGCTATATTATGTAAGTTGATATGTTTTATCAAAAACGCAATAGAACTTAACAGTTGATCCAGCTCCTAAGTAAATTAGCCTAGTTTAGATTTTTTCAAAAAATGAAAGTAGACTTATGAGATCAACACAGGGCCAAACATTGTGTGTCTGTATGTGTGTCTGTGAGTGTGTATGTGTCTGTGTGTACCCCCCCCCCCCCCCCCTCTATCAATTCTAACATGGTGATTCCGAATTGAACGAAATTTGGTACAGAGGTAGCAGTGGCAAAGAGCACTGCAATGTCATGTTTTATATTACCACCAATTTGACTGAAACGTAATGGCGGCCACCCAAATGTTTAAAGCTTAAATCAAATTACGACCAACCTAATCATCTGATCTCCACCAAATTTTGTAACAACATACCTTTATCTGGGAAGCATTTTTTGACTCAACTACAAGGTCATCAGCCCAATAGTTTGCTGATGGCGGCCATGTATGTGTGCAAATCGATTCCCCCCATCAATTAGAACACGGTGAAACCGAATTGAACGAAATTTGGTACAGAGGTGGCACTAGCAAAGAGCACCTCAGTTTCATGTTTTATATCACCGCCATCTTGACGTAAACGTAATGGCGGCTACTCAAATGTTAAAAGCTTAAATCAAATTACGACCAACCTATTCATCTGAGATCTACCAAATTTTGCAACATTATCCGATAATTTGAGAAGCATCTAATGACCAAACTACAAGGTCATCAGCTTAATAGTTTCCAGATGGCGGCCATGTATGAGTGAAAATCGATTCCCCCTATCAATTCAAACACGGTGAAACTGAATTGAACGAAATTTGGTACAGAGGTAGCACTAGCAAAGGGCACATCAGTGTCATGATTTATATCGGCGCCATCTTGATGGAAATGTAATGGCGGTCCCAAATGTTCAAAGCTTAAATAAAAATCGACTAACCTAATCATCTGATCTCTACCAAATTTTGGAACAACATTCATTGGTATGGCAAGCGTCTTTTGACCAAATTACAAGGTTATCTGCCCAATAGTTTGCAGATGACGGCCATGTATGTGTGCAATTTGATTCCCCCTATCAATTTAAACATGGTAAAACCGAATTGAACGATATTTGGTACATATATAGCACTAGCAAACGGCACCTCAGTGTCATGTTTTATATTACCGCCAACTTGACGTAAACGTACTGGCGGCCACTCAAATGATAAAAGCTTAAATCAAATTACGACCAACCTAATCATTTGATCTCTACCAAATTTTGCAACAATATCCTTTAATGTGAGAAGCAAGAATTGACAAAACTACAAGGTCATCAGCTTAATAGTTTCTAGATGGTGGCCATGTATGTGTACAAATCGATTCCCCCTATCAATTCAAACAGGGTGAAACCGAATTGAACGAAATTTGATACAGAGGTACCACTAGCAAAGGGCACCTAAGTATCATGGTCTATATCGACGCCATATTGACGCAAACGTAATAGCGGCCACCGAATTGATCAAAGCTTAAATCAAACTATGACTAACCTAATCATCTGATCTCAACCAAATTTTTCAACGACATACCTTTATGTGAGAAGCGTCTTTTGACGCGTCTTTTGACCTAACTACAAGGTCAGCAGGCTAATAGTTTGCAGATGGCGGCCATGTATGTGTGCAAATTGATTTCCCCTATCAAATCAAACACAACTGAACCCAAATCGAACCACCTTTGGTACAGAGGTAGCATTAGCTAGGGAAATTTCAGTGTCATGTTGTATATCGCCGCCATCATAACAAAAAATAAATGGCGCCCACCCAAATGTTCTGAGCTTAAATCACATTACGACTAACCTAATCATCCGATCTCTACCAAATTTTGCAACAATATACCTTAATGTGAGGAGCGTCTTTTACCCGAAATACAAGTTCTTTAACCAAATAGTTTCACGCTGGTGGATGTATGAATCATGCAAGTATTATAGCCTAACCGTAACTTACAATTAAACAAAGACTGACCTCAACAATTCAGCTTATCGTACATAGGGAAGTTTAATCAGTCCTCAAAGAGGTGACCGGTAGAATATTAGCATATTATAATGGAATATGTAACCGAAGAAGTGACTAACAGGTCACGCTTACCGTGTCATATCGTTGTGGGCCCGTGCCGTCCCGTTGTCAACATGGCCGCTAGTTTTGCTCGTAAATACATATATTTCCGTAACTTCCTAAGTTTATATCCTTTTAGGAATGTACTGAACAAAATAGTACATATTTAGTATCAAATGGTTTATAGAAACGCCAGAAAATGCTAATGAAATCGTTGATTGCAACACAAAATATGAAACAGTTATACTAATGAAGTGAAGGAATGAGGTCACGACGCACAGTAATGAGAAAAACGACTTGGGTTCTTAGTCTGGGGGTTCGTGGATCAAATCCCTGCAGGTTCAAATGTCTTTACTTCGTTCTTTTTGGTATTTTTTGATTGTTAACTACTCACACGTTATAATGTTAAGCATATATACTGTAGTGTGTATTTACAATCGAAAATATTATGTATATACTTTTAACACCACATATTTCAACACTCAAATACAGCAATTAATATTCGTTGACCTTGATCCGCGGTAGAGGCTATTGCTGTTGATATTTTTGTTGTTGATTCTTTATGGGGTTTGCGGCATCATGGTCTTGTAGCCCTGTTTACTTGGGTGTGTGTAGAAAATGTCTGATATCCTGTGTCACTGTGATGTCTGTAGGTTTACTAGTATGTGCACTTTTATACGAGGAAGGATTTGGATAGGAAGCTGTTGTTGTTGTTTCTTTTGAGATGCATGGACATCATGGTCATTTAGCCCCGTGTACTTGGGTGAGTGTTGAATTTTGTCCGATAACCTGTCTTATTGTGATGGCTGTATTAGTGTATGTATATATAATTCAGGCGAGGATTCAATCAATCAACGTTTAATGTCCGTATTGCACGTTGTATTTCAACAAGCTACAATAACGTTCAATTATACTCCTTGAAAAGGACAAAGAGTTATAACTATACCTATGCATTTAGGAGAAAGTAGGCTATATGTTCTTTACTAAACATCTTGTTTGTTGTTTTCATTTAGAGACTTGGACATTGTGCAGCCCATGCCCGGTAACCTGTGCTATTGTGGGTCTGTATTAATGGATGTATTTTTTGTAAATAACGTGAGCAATGGGATGGAGACGGTCGTGGCCTTACGCTAGACGCCATCCCATCATTTGCCTGGAGTAGGAATGTAAAACCACGGAAATCCACGTCTAAGTTGTTCGAGGTGGGAGTCGAGCCCACCTATGTTTAGTTTTACCTCACGTAGCTGAATGTACCCCATTAAAGTCCAAGACCAGAATTATATGTTTTGGCAGAGCCGTAAATTGAACCCAGATCTTCAAGTTCGACGCCACATAAGTATTTTGTGACCACAAACAGAGAAATGGAGATTAAAAACAAGTAGTTCCGAGAAGAACTAAATAGCCTATTTCCATATATCCTACTTATGTTAATAGCATCTATTAACACACAAAATTTCAGTTTGATTGCTGTAATAGATTCGTAAATATTGAGAACCATCTAAATATTTCGGATGGTCACCATGTTGGATTTTTATATATGTAGGCCTTAGAGTTATGCAGTATTACATGAAGATTATTGCGCAGGTGTATTATTCAAACTTCAATAGCATGATTAGGACACAAGGAATAAAAGTGAGATTTCAAAATTTCGCACAGCCGCCATCTTGCGGTTATGAAAACAACTGAAATAAATTAGACGTCAGTGGATTAAAATTTATATACCTACGCATTTACCATGCCAAGTTTCAATGCGCTTGGATGGTTAAATCTCGAAAAACGTCCATTTAAATGTTGAAATTTCACGTCGCCGCCATGTTGGATTTGTGCTCATTAGGTTATTGACAGTCCCACAGGTGAACCTATGTTCATAGCTTTTATGAACAAACAAAATTTCATATTGATTTCTGTCATAGGCTAGTAGATTTTGAGAACCATCTAAATATTTCGCATGGTCGCCATGTTGGATTTTTATAAAAATTAGCCCATAGAGTTATGTACTATTAGATGACGATTACTGCGTAAGTTCTTTATTCAAACGTTGACTTCGATCGCATCATTAGAACACGAGAAATTAAAAAAAAATCGCACAGCTGCAATAATGAGTTTATGTAGCCTAAAAAATTGAACAAAATTAGATGTCAGTACATTACAATGTGTATAAACATGTCCTGTGCCATATTTGGTTGGTTGGTTCCTCAGTTTAGAGGCTGCTACAACGAGGTCATATAGCCCCGTGTACTTTGGGTGTTTGTACAATCTGTCTGATAACCGGTGATAATTATATTGTGATGGTTGTATTAATGTGTGTTATCTGTGATTCAGGGAAGGAATGCATACGATCAATCATTTTGCTACCAAATGTTACCGTCAACGCCACCCAGCTCTGATCTTGGCTACCAGATGCCACCGCAATTGGCACCTGGCGGCGAACGTTTCAATTCAATAGAGCGTTAATCAAATCTAACCTACATAGTTAGCTTCACAAAATTTTAGTTAGTGGAAGGTTCTTTTACATGCCAAATATCTATGACGTGGGCCCTCCGGCTTTACTTCCCCTCCGAAGGAAGGCATACTGAGGGTTTCTAACGGTCTTAAAAATCCGATGATTTCGTCCGGGTTTAATCCCGCGATCTTGGGCATAGAATCTCACCATGTTACCAATTACTCCGACGAAGCCACCCTGTACCATGTTTCACTCTGCTCAGATGATTAAATAACGAGATAAGTCTATTTAAATGTTTCAACTTCACTTGGCCACCATGTTTGTTTTGTACTTAACAAGTTTCTAAAAGTCATATAGGTGAACTTCTTGCAGTGCCCATTATCACCGTACTAAATTGAAGGGTGATATCGGTAATAGTTTCGGAGATATTGAAAGCCAGTGAAATAATTCGTACGGTTGCCACTTTTTCATAAAAGAAAATAGGCTAATAAATACAATAGATTGATTTTCCGGTCCAGAACTTAATAGTTTGTTGGGTAGCCCCTTGATTGTATAGGCTATGTAGTTTGTTGGATAGCCCCTTGATTGTAAATGCAGTTTGTTCGATAGCCCCTTGATTGTAAATAGTTTGTTGGATAGCCCCTTGATTGTATATACTTTGTTGGATAACCCCTTGATTGTATATGTAGTTTGTTGGATAGCCCCTTGATTGTATATGTAGTTTGTTGGATAGCCCCTTGATTGTATATAGTTTGTTGGATAGCCCCTTGATTGAATATAGTTTGTTGGATAGCCCCTTGATTGTATATAGTTTGTAGGAAAGCCCCTTGATTGTACATAGTTTGTTGGATAGCCCCTTGATTGTATATAGTTTGTTGGATAGCCCCTTGATTGTATATAGTTTGTAGGAAATCCCCTTGATGGTATATAGTTTGTTGGATAGCCCCTTGATTGTATATAGTTTGTAGGATAGCCCCTTGATTGTATATAGTTTGTTGGATAGCCCCTTGATTGTATATAGTTTGTAGGAAAGCCCCTTGATTGTATATAGTTTGTAGGAAAGCCCCTTGATTGTATATAGTTTGTTGGACAGCCCCTTGATTGTATATAGTTTGTAGGATAGACCCGTGATTGTATATAGTTTGTTGGACAGCCCCTTGATTGTATATAGTTTGTAGGATAGACCCGTGATTGTATATAGATTGTTGGACAGCCCCTTGATTGTATATAGTTTGTAGGATAGCCCCGTGATTGTATATAGTTTATTGGGTACCCCCTTGATTGTATATAGTTTGTAGGAAAGCCCCATGATTGTATATAGTTTGTTGGATAGCCCCTTGATTGTATATAGTTTGTAGGATAGCCCCTTGATTGTACATAGTTTGTTGGATAGCCCCTTGATTGTATATAGTTTGTTGGATAGCCCCTTGATCGTATATAGTTTGTAGGAAATCCCCTTGATGGTATATAGTTTGTTGGATAGCCCCTTTTTTGTATATAGTTTGTAGGACAGCCCCTTGATTGTATATAGTTTGTAGGATAGACCCGTGATTGTATATAGTTTGTTGGACAGCCCCTTGATTGTATATAGTTTGTAGGATAGCCCCGTGATTGTATATAGTTTGTAGGATAGCCCCTTGATTGTATATAGTTTGTAGGATATCCCCTTGATTGTATATAGTTTGTAGGATAGCCCCTTGATTGTATATAGTTTGTAGGATATCCCCTTGATTGTATATAGTTTGTAGGATAGCCCCTTGATTGTATATAGTTTGTAGGATATCCCCTTGATTGTATATAGTTTGTAGGATAGCCCCTTGATTGTATATAGTTTGTAGGATAGCCCCTTGATTGTATATAGTTTGTAGGATAGCCCCTTGATTGTGTATAGTTTGTAGGATAGCCCCTTGATTGTATATAGTTTGTAGGATAGCCCCTTGATTGTATATAGTTTGTAGGATAGCCCCTTGATTGTATATAGTTTGTAGGATAGCCCTTTGATAGTATATAGTTTGTAGGATAGCCCCTTGATTGTATATAGTTTGTAGGATAGCCCCTTGATTGTATATAGTTTGTAGGATAGCCCCTTGATTGTATATAGTTTGTAGGATAGCCCCTTGATTGTATATAGTTTGTAGGATAGCCCCTTGATAGTATATAGTTTGTAGGATAACCCCTTGATTGTATATAGTTTGTAGGATAGCCCCTTGATTTTATATAGTTTGTTGGATAGCCCCTTGATTGTATATAGTTTGTAGGATAGCCCCTTGATTGTATATAGTTTGTTGGATAGCCCCTTAATTGTATATAGTTTGTTGGATAGCCCCTTGATTGTATATAGTTTGTAGGATAGCCCATTGATTGTATATAGTTTGTAGGATAGCCCCTTGATTGTATATAGTTTGTAGGATAGCCCCTTGATTGTATATAGTTTGTAGGATAGCCCCTTGATTGTATATAGTTTGTAGGATAGCCCCTTGATTGTATATAGTTTGTAGGATAGCCCCTTGCTTGTATATAGTTTGTAGGATAGCCCCTTGATTGTATATAGTTTGTAGGATAGCCCCTTGATTGTATATAGTTTGTAGGATAGCCCCTTGATTGTATATAGTTTGTAGGATAGCCCCTTGATTGTATATAGTTTGTAGGATAGCCCCTTGATTGTATATAGTTTGTAGGATAGCCCCTTGATGGTATATAGTTTGTTGGATAGCCCCTTGATTGTATATAGTTTGTAGGATAGCCCCTTGATGGTATATAGTTTGTAGGATAGCCCCTTGATGGTATATAGTTTGTAGGATAGCCCGTTGGTTGTATATAGTTTGTAGGATAGCCCCTTGATTGTATATAGTTTGTTGGATAGCCCCTTGATTGTATATAGTTTGTAGGATAGCCCCTTGATTGTATATAGTTTGTAGGATAGCCCCTTGATTGTATATAGTTTGTAGGATAGCCCCTTGATTGTATATAGTTTGTAGGATAGCCCCTTGATTGTATATAGTTTGTAGGATAGCCCCTTCATTGTATATAGTTTCTTAGATAGCCCCTTGATTGTATATAGTTTGTAGGATAGCCCCTTGATTGTATATAGTTTGTAGGATAGCCTTTGATTGTATATAGTTTGTAGGATAGCCCCTCGATTGTATATAGTTTGTAGGATAGCCCCTCGGTTGTATATAGTTTGTAGGATAACCCCTTGGTTGTATATAGTTTGTAGGATAGCCCCTTGATTGTATATAGTTTGTAGGATAGCCCCTTGGTTGTATATAGTTTGTAGGATAGCCCCTTGATTGTATATAGTTTGTAGGATAGCCCCTTGATTGTATATAGTTTGTAGGATAGCCCCTTGATTGTATATAGTTTGTAGGATAGCCCCTTGATTGTATATAGTTTGTAGGATAGCCCCTTGATTGTATATAGTTTGTAGGATAGCCCCTTGATTGTATATAGTTTGTAGGATAGCCCCTTGATTGTATATAGTTTGTAGGATAGCCCCTTGATTGTATATAGTTTGTAGGATAGCCCCTTGATTGTATATAGTTTGTAGGATAGCCCCTCGATTGTATATAGTTTGTAGGATAGCACCTCGATTGTATATAGTTTGTAGGAGAGCCCCTCGATTGTATATAGTTTGTTGGACAGCCCCTTGATTGTATATAGTTTGTAGGATAGCCCCTCGATTGTATATAGTTTGTAGGATAGCCCCTTGATTGTATATAGTTTGTAGGATAGGCCCTTGATTGTATATAGTTTGTATGATAGCCCCTTGATTGTATATAGTTTGTTGGACAGCCCCTTGATTGTATATAGTTTGTTGGACAGCCCCTCGATTGTATATAGTTTGTAGGATAGCCCCTTGATTGTATATAGTTTGTAGGACAGCCCCTTGATTGTATATAGTTTGTAGGATAGCTCCTCGATTGTATATAGTTTGTAGGATAGCCCCTTGATTGTATATAGTTTGTAGGATAGCCACTTGATTGTATATAGTTTGTAGGATAGTCCCTTGATTGTATATAGTTTGTTGGACAGCCCCTTGATTGTATATAGTTTGTAGGATAGCCCCTTGATTGTATATAGTTTGTTGGATAGCCCCTTGATTGTATATAGTTTGTAGGATAGCCCCTTGATTGTATATAGTTTGTTGGATAGCCCCTTGATTGTATATAGTTTGTAGGATAGCCCCTTGATTGTATATAGTTTGTAGGATAGCCCCTTGATTGTATATAGTTTGTAGGATAGCCCCTTGATTGTATATAGTTTGTAGGATAGCCCCTTGATTGTATATAGTTTGTTGGATAGCCCCTTGATTTTATATACACACATCAAAAAAAGTTTTGCATCACCTCGGTTCCCAGATCTCCGGCATATAGACGTTGACTGTGTATATTGTATCAAAGATACAGTCCCTTTGACTGTTCATAGATGTCACTAAAACTGCTCAAAGGTGTAAACAACCATGCATGAGCAGGGCCTATTAGACGGAGGGGGTACGAGAGCCGATCAGTTCCAGTCATTCCACCAGGACGAAGGTACGCTGCTCATGTTGTCTGTAGTTCTACCATGCCTAGAAGGTCAATACCGCAGTTCGATCGCGTCCGCATTGTTACTTTGTGTCAAGAAGGGCTCTCAACAAGGGAAGTTTCCAGGCGTCTCAGAGTGAACCAAAGCGATGTTGTTCGGACATGGAGGAGGTACAGAGATACAGGAACTGTCGATGACAGGCCTCGCTCAGGCCGCCCAAGGGCTACTACTGTAGTGGATGACCGCTACTTACGGATTGCCGCTCGGAGGAACCCTGACAGCAATGCCACCATGTTGAATAATACGTTTCGTTCAGCCACAGGACGTCGTGTTTCAACTCAAACTGTGCGCAATAGGCTGCATGATGCGCAACTTCACTCCCGACGTCCATGGCGAGGTCCAGCTTTGCAACCCCGACACCATGCAGCGCGGTACAGATGGGCCCAACAACATGCTGAATGGACCCCACAGAATTGGCATCACGTTCTCTTCACCGATGAGTGTCGCATATGCCTTCAACCAGACAATCGTCGGAGACGTGTTTGGAGGCACCCTGGTCAGGCTGAACGTCTTAGACACACTGTCCAGCGAGTGCAGCAAGGTGGTGGTTCCCTGATGTTTTGGGGTGGCATTATGTGGGGCCGACGTACGCCACTGGTGGTCATGGAAGGCTCCGAAACGGCTTTACGATACCTGAATGACATCCTCCGACCCATAGTGCACCCATATCGGCAGAATATTGGAGAGGCATTTGTCTTCATGGACGACAATTCTCGACCTCATCGTGCACATCTTGTGAATGCGTTCCTTCAAGATAACGACATCGCTCGACTACAGTGGCCAGCATGTTCGCCAGACATGAACCCTATCGAACATGCCTGGGATATGTTGAAAAGGGCTGTTTATGGACGTCTTGACCCACCAACCACTCTGAGAGATTTACGCCGAATTGTCGTTGAGGAGTGGGACAATTTGGACCAACAGTGTCTTGATGAACTTGTGGATAGTATGCCACGACGAATACAGGCATGCATCAATGCAAGAGGACGTGCTACTGGGTATTAGAGGTAGTGGTGTGTACTGCAATCTGGACCACAAATGCTGAAAGTCTAGCTGTATGATGGTACAACATGCAATGGTGGGTCTCATGAGCAATAAAACGAGCTGAAATGTTGTTTGTGTTGATCTCTATTCCCTTTGTATTTAAAGGTTCCGGAACTCTTGGAACCGAGGTGATGCAAAACTTTTTTTGATGTGTGTAGTTTGTAGGATAGCCCCTTGATTGTATATAGTTTGTAGGATAGCCCCTTGATTGTATATAGTTTGAAGGATAGCCTTTGATTGTATATAGCTTGTAGGATAGCCCCTCGATTGTATATAGTTTGTAGGATAGCCCCTTGGTTGTATATAGTTTGTAGGATAGCTCCTTGGTTGTATATAGTTTGTAGGATAGCCCCTTGATTGTATATAGTTTGTAGGATAGCCCCTTGGTTGTATATAGTTTGTAGGATAGCCCCTTGATTGTATATAGTTTGTAGGATAGCCCCTTGATTGTATATAGTTTGTAGGATAGCCCCTTGATTGTATATAGTTTGTAGGATAGCCCCTTGATTGTATATAGTTTGTAGGATAGCCCCTTGATTGTATATAGTTTGTAGGATAGCCCCTTGATTGTATATAGTTTGTTGGACAGCCCCTTGATTGTATATAGTTTGTAGGATAGCCCCTTGATTGTATATAGTGTGTAGGATAGCCCCTTGATTGTATATAGTTTGTAGGATAGCCCCTTGATTGTATATAGTTTGTAGGATAGCCCCTCGATTGTATATAGTTTGTAGGATAGCACCTCGATTGTATATAGTTTGTAGGAGAGCCCCTTGATTGTATATAGTTTGTTGGACAGCCCCTTGATTGTATATAGTTTGTAGGATAGCCCCTCGATTGTATATAGTTTGTAGGATAGCCCCTTGATTGTATATAGTTTGTAGGATAGCCCCTTGATTGTATATAGTTTGTATGATAGCCCCTTGATTGTATATAGTTTGTTGGACAGCCCCTTGATTGTATATAGTTTGTTGGACAGCCCTCGATTGTATATAGTTTGTAGGATAGCCCCTTGATTGTATATAGTTTGTAGGATAGCCCCTTGATTGTATATAGTTTGTAGGACAGCCCTTTGATTGTATATAGTTTGTAAGATAGCCCCTCGATTGTATATAGTTTGTAGGATAGCCCCTTGATTGTATATAGTTTGTAGGATAGCCACTTGATTGTATATAGTTTGTAGGATAGCCCCTTGATTGTATATAGTTTGTTGGACAGCCCCTTGATTGTATATAGTTTGTAGGATAGCCCCTTGATTGTATATAGTTTGTTGGATAGCCCCTTGATTGTATATATTTTTTAGGGTAGCCCCTTGATTGTATATAGTTTGTAGGATAGCCCCTTGATTGTATATAGTTTGTTGGATAGCCCCTTGATTGTATATAGTTTGTAGGATAGCCCCTTGATTGTATATAGTTTGTAGGATAGCCCCTTGATTGTATATAGTTTGTAGGATAGCCCCTTGATTGTATATAGTTTGTAGGATAGCCCCTTGATTGTATATAGTTTGTAGGATAGCCCCTTGATTGTATATAGTTTGTTGGATAGCCCCTTGATTGTATATAGTTTGTAGGATAGCCCATTGATGGTATATAGTTTGTAGGATAGCCCCTTGATGGTATATAGTTTGTAGGATAGCCCGTTGGTTGTATATAGTTTGTAGGATAGCCCCTTGATTGTATATAGTTTGTTGGATAGCCCCTTGATTGTATATAGTTTGTAGGATAGCCCCTTGATTGTATATAGTTTGTAGGATATCCCCTTGATTGTATATAGTTTGTAGGATAGCCCCTTGATTGTATATAGTTTGTAGGATAGCCCCTTCACTATATATAGTTTGTTGGATAGCCCCTAGATTGTATATAGTTTGTAGGATAGCCCCTTGATTGTATATAGTTTGTAGGATAGCCCCTTGATTGTATATAGTTTGTAGGATAGCCTTTGATTGTATATAGTTTGTAGGATAGCCCCTCGATTGTATATAGTTTGTAGGATAGCCCCTTTGGTTGTATATAGTTTGTAGGATAGCCCCTTGATTGTATATAGTTTGTAGGATAGACCCTTGATTGTATATAGTTTGTAGGATAGCCCCTTGATTGTATATAGTTTGTAGGATAGCCCCTTGATTGTATATAGTTTGTAGGATAGCCCCTTGATTGTATATAGTTTGTTGGATAGCCCCTTGATTGTATATATTTTTTAGGGTAGCCCCTTGATTGTATATAGTTTGTAGGATAGCCCCTTGATTGTATATAGTTTGTAGGATAGCCCCTTGATTGTATATAGTTTGTAGGATAGCCCCTTGATTGTATATAGTTTGTAGGATAGCCCCTTGATTGTATATAGTTTGTAGGATAGCCCCTTGATTGTATATAGTTTGTAGGATAGCCCCTTGATTGTATATAGTTTGTTGGATAGCCCCTTGATTGTATATAGTTTGTAGGATAGCCCCTTGATTGTATATAGTTTGTAGGATAGCCCCTTGATTGTATATAGTTTGTAGGATATCCCCTTGATTGTATATAGTTTGTAGGATAGCCCCTTGATTGTATATAGTTTGTAGGATAGCCCCTTGATTGTATCGAGTCAACGAGCTTGGATAGACGCTACTGAGGAATTGCTCCCCACTCTACACTCAATATACTAAAAAATCATTCGCATATTTTTAGCCTACTTTTCACATTTTGCAAAAATGAGGAAAAAGTAGACTTATGAGATCGGGCAAATGTGTGTCTGTCTGTCCTTCTGTCTGTCTGTCTGTCTGTCTGTCTGTCTGTCTGTCCTTCTGTCTGTCTGGCTGTGTGTGTCCCCCCCCCCCTATCAACTCCTAACCGGCTGAAGCAATCGAAACAAAATTTGGTAGGAGTAAAGATCTATACCTGAATATCTCACGGCCATATTTGAAAATGACGTCAGTGCTACCAACTGCTGAAAAATCGCAATTGAAATTTGAGCTCTATGTTGGATATCTCGGAAGGTATGAATGGGAGCTATTTGAAACTTGGCACACGTATAGATAATAATATTGCAGTTTAATTTCCAGGAGGCCATACATGGCAGTGTTGCCAAAATGATTATAAGCCTGCTGATAGGTCAAATATTTAAATGCATATAACTTCTACACTATCAATTGGAATTCAACCAAATTTCGTATGTGCTATGTGTTCATAAACAGATATAACTGAGCGTATTCCTAAGATCCACCAGGGCTGCCAACTGTTAATAAATGCTCTCAATTTATTTTTTCCAAATACCAATATATCAGAAAGTGTGCAAGCCGACAACTTTAAACTATGCACACGTATAGTACGTGACATTCTGTAATAATTTGGAGTAACTTATATACGTCAGTGTTACCAACATGATTCTAAGCCTGCTGAGAGGTCCAACTTTAAATACATGTAGCTTCTATACTATCATTTGGATTTCAAACAAAATTTGTATGTGCTATGTGCACCATAACAGATACGACTATGCGTATTAAGAGCAACCAGTGTTGCCAACTGTTAAAACATGGTGTCTCTATTTTTGTTTCCCTAATATCAATATATCATAAAATATGCATGCCAATAGCTTTAAAATTTGCACACCTATAGTACCTGACATTCTAGATTAATTTGGAGTAATGAATATACGTCAGTGCTGCCAACATAATTCTAAGCCAGCTGATAGGTCCAATTTTAAAATGCCTGTAACTTCTATACCTGTAACTTCTATACTAACAAATGGATTTCATTCAAAATTAACACAACAAGAGATCATATTATTGCAGATTATTTCTGACCAATACATGTATGTCATTGTTGCCAACATGATTTTAAGCGCGCTGTGAGATCCAATGTTTAACTGCATGTAACGTCCATGCTATCCATTGGACTTCAACCAAATTTTGTATTCTGTACCTTAAGAGATGGAAACAAGAATATATTCAGTCACCAGGGCTGCCAACTGTAGTTCTCTATTAGGCTACATTATGCCAGGTATACAGTATTTCGAACTAATTAGAAATTTCTATATTACCAATTTAATTTTGCCATTATTCTAGATAGATCCATATAGATTAATCAATGGCATGAATTTTAAATTTTAAGAAAAGTAGGCTCTTTAGTTCGTCACGGAACTTCTTGTTCTTTACGAAAACATCCTGAATATGTTCAATGGGGTTATGATATGAACTTTAGCTTGGTCAATACAAGATGGCTACTTTCACCTTTTTCACGGTCGCCTTGACATATGCACATTTGTGATTGGGTTCGTTATCATGCTGAAGTAGCCTCGTATCGTACGAGGCATATTCCATATACCATTAGCTCTTCCATAATCCTACTGCACTTGAATCCCCCTTGGTCCCCTTAACCACTATTAGAGGACCAACAGAAAAAAAAAACCAACAAACCTCACCATGTGTACTTGGAACTTTACGTCATCCCTCTTGTTGCATAGTCGGTAGCATGCTCAGCTTCTATGCCCAAGATCGGGGGTTCAAATCCGGGCGAAGTCGTCGGATTTTTTAAGAGCGTTAAAAATCCCTCAGTTTGCCTTCCTTCGGAGGGGAAGTAAAGCCGGCGGTCCCATGTCATAGATTTATGGCATGTTAAAGAACCTTCCACTAATTACACCTGTGTGAAGGTAAATTGTATAGGTTAAGAATGTAAACAACGCTCTTAGGTTCCTGCGTTCGTTGCCAAGAGCCGACTGCGGTGATGTCTGGTAACTAAGTTCTGACGGTGGCGTTTGGTGGCAAAAGTAGGAACTACTTGAAAATTAATCGTCTGCAGTCCTTACTTGAATAAAACAGATACACACACTAATACAGTCATCACAATTAACAGCGGTTATCAGACAGATTCTACACACACCCAAAGTACACGGGGCTACATGACCGCGTTGCCGCAGCCCTTAAACTTAAGAACCAACCAACCATCCCTCTTGTTTGTCAGTCGACGATCATACTAGACACCATAAAATGAGCGCTATCAGAAATTGCTGTCATCATTCTACAACACTTTGGACCAGTTATTAGTTCTCCATGACGCATATTTCTTTGCAAACTGAAGTATGACCTTTCCATTCTTGACGCTAATCAACGGTTTGCGAGAAGGTAACCTACCAAATAATTTTCCAGCTTCACTACTAAAAATCAGTCATGAACATAGTATATAGGTACTGTATGTGTGCACAACTTTACAAATACTGTACTTATGATGTAGCATCTACAAAAGGTGATTCATAGCAGGAAATTTACCACAGTTGAACACCATTAGACAGTCATCTGTCATCTGAATAACCAATTTACTTTGTTGCGATTCTTCTATCCGCTAAGCAGGTTTTCCAAACAAATACCTTGCAGACAAAATATTTTTGAACGCTACTGTTTGTCTACTGTAACGTCATATTTTTCAGCGATTTCAATGAAACATCGGAAGAACTACGTGTTACCCCATACAACCCCGATCGAATCTTTTGAGTTTCGATAAGTGTCAGCAGTGCATCATGCCGACCGTGTGAGTTTTTCAGTAGGACTCAATATCTCAGACCTTATTACAGCTCACAAGCTGGATATTTTGCACCATGAAAGGGGAATATTAAAGGAGTTGACAAGTACGACTCTGAAAACGGTGGCGAGTACTGAACACTTTCGTTTTAATGTCGGCTTGATTGATATATTTATTGGGAGTTTTTTTTTAAAATTAAAGACAACAAAAAGAGAGAAATTCATTTGACGGCATTAAGAATATCTACCAGAGCAAGATGATACAGGTCAACAGAAAACATTATTGCTGTGATATTTTATACCGCGGTTCGAGGATAGCAGAGCGAGGATTAAACGTGCGTGCAACCTATAAAAAAGAACACCGCTGCCGACAACGGGAAAAGTAAATGGTAAATATAAGAGAGAGATAACAGAGACGCGTGTCTTGATGTGAGCGTGCATGCATGTATCACGTGGCCAATATTACGCACCCTCAAATGCCAATTGAGAAACTTATTTCCAAAATATACCAAATCCAAAAAATCGAAATTGAGATTATGATGGAAAACGTACGTTGGTAGGAAGCTCCATCATATGAATGAAAAAGAAATTGGCAAAACGACCTAAATCCATAACAAACAGGGTATTGAAAATCTCGTTTGATGCCAATAAGTACCAAATCCTGTGGCCTGAATGTGCCAATACGTACCGTATCCATGCAGCCAATGAGAGCCATTTCTTTTAGTACTGGATAATATTTTCCATTGTCCAGATCACAAGTTATTTACCATATTCATGTTCTTTAGACACAAACTACAATCATAATTCCATAAGTTCAGCACAGCTAAGTTACCTTGCATAATTTTCGTTGATTGTTCAATTTTATTTAATATGATTTAAATAATCTATGCCTTCACTGTAAATACCTTAAATCTAATTATTGCATAACTAAATACTATCAGTTTTCTCGAAGATTCTGATGACTTCAGTGAAATTTATGTCTTTCCGTTGCAAGTATGTAGAGTTTCAGTGCCAAAAAGTACCAAATCCATAATTTTCTTTGAATATTTCCTAAGCTGCAAAAGCCAAAACAGACATAATTCGTATAACAATGCATTTATTCTATCTGAACATAATAAAAGTGCTCAAATGGATTTTCAGTAGAAAATTTACACTCTGAGCTTTTTTCCTCTCTCCTGTAAAATATTACTTTTTGGATTTGGTACCTTTTGGAAATAAGCTTCTCAATTAGCGCCAGGATTCGATCCTGCAACCTTGGGTACAGGAGGCGAGAACGTTACCGCTGCACCACACAGCCAGTCAGGGGGGGGGGGAAATCGACCCCCAACACCCCTCCCCTATATACGCCACGGGATGTAACTATTGCTTGTGAAATACATGACTCTCGGAAATACTCCCCACTCCCTCCAAGTATCGGAGGAGCTTGGCATTCCATACCACTTCCTTCTTACCCTCAGCGCACGTATACCGTATAATTTCCCATTGCATTTAGTTTCACGTCACCTTTCGCTTCATATGTTTGCTATCAATGTCATTTCGCACCCGAATATCACACTCATGGCGGAATTAAAATGTGTATGCATCTACAGCAGTGAATTTCGCATGCCAGCCTTGTTTTATTTTCAGAAACGCCATTAAATGTTCCTTGTATTTTAACTTCACGCTGGGGAGCGAAACTAAATGTTGTTAGGAAATCAGGAGTGAAATTAAAATTCTTTAACGAATTTTATTTCGTGCCACGAGTGAAATTTTAATCCATTGAAAAATTTCATTTCGCGACGCTCATTTAAATTGACAATACATTTCGTTTCGCATGCCAGCCCTGGCTTGAACCCACTTAAGTGTGTTATGGACCGCTTATGCAAGTCAGCTGAACAGTTGTTGTTGGTGTTGTTTATGATTCCTTAATGTGCTTCGACATTTTGTTCACCAGACCAATATACTTAGATGTCTGTAGAATTTATCTGTGTCATTGTGGTGTCTGGATTATAATGTGTTTTTCAGGGAAGGAGGTGGCCGTGGCGTTATATGAACCAACCTGGCGATCACCTGTAGAAGAAGTGGGAAACCAAAGCAACAGGTCCTTATCCTAATACCATTACAAAAAAAAAGCATCTGTTGCCCGAAAGAACACAAAAGGGCAAGGAAGTGGGGGGCAGAAAGTAGTAACTAGGGAATAACCAGAAGGCATTTGTAATCAATTAGATATGGTATCAAACTGCCCTTATAAAGGACAGCAAGTATATATAAGGTGCGTTCAAAAAGTAACGAGCCGGAGGCATAATTACAGAAACCAGTACCTGTATGTTAGAAGTATTAGCCCTGGCTGTTGAGGCACTTGTCCCACTGTGACACGAGGCGGTGAATGGCTGTCTCATAAAATTCCCTGGGCTGCGATGTGAACCAGTTCCGCACGTACAGCTGGACGTCGGCGTCCGAGGTGAATCGTTGGCCCCGCAGAGCCCTTTTCAGGAGACCAAACATGGCGTAATCACAGGGAGAGAGGTCCGGACTGTATGGAGGGTGGCCGAGAACCTCCCATTTGAATTTCTGCAGGAGTGCCGCGACTGTGTTGGCCGTATGAGGTCGTGCGTTGTCGTGGAGCGACCACGGCGGCTATGGCGTTCACTGTCACTCGGCGGTCCTGGGTAATGAGTGCATCAACCAGCTGGACGTTGTCATCGGTAATGCAGGGGGGTGCCCCAGACCGGGCATCATCGGCTAACGACACCCGTCCTGCCCTGATGCGCTTGTGTCACGCCTTGACCCTTGCAAGGGACATGCAGGGTTCGCCGTACACTTGTGACATTCGGCCATGAATGTCCGTTCCCCCTAATCCTTCTGCTGTCAGAAACCGAACAACACTTCTTTGCTCTTCGGTTGACGCCTCCATGTCACTGTTTGCAATGCGACTGGCAGCGTTGGACGATTGATGCATGCTGCTGCTTGCTTTGTATCGTCACGTGACGTGCACGCGTGCCCTCTAGCGACGAGCTGTGACCTTCCACGCTCTGGTCGGAACCACACCTCGTTACACACGCCACGATTAGCCGATGTCGTCACCGGTTTGCGCATTACAGCCTCCGGCTCGTTACTTTTTGAACGCACCTTATACTTGGATGTCTATAGACTAGTATTTATCTGTGTCATTGTGGTATCTGGATTATAATGTGTTTTTCAGGGAAGGAGGTGACCGTGACGTTATATAAACCAACCTGGCGATCACCTGTAGAAGAAGTGGGAAACCAAAGCAACAGGTCCTTATCCTAAAACCATAACAAAAAAAAAGCATCTTTTGTCCGAAAGAACAGAAAAGGGCAAGGAAGTGGGGGCAGAAACTAGTAACTAGGGAATAACCAGAAGGCATTTGTAATCAATTAGATATGGTATCAAAATGTCCTTATAAAGGACAGCAAGTATATCCAATGACAGAAACAGATCATGTGAGCTTGCACGATAACAAGCAGCTTATGCCCGAGAGCAATGTACACCGATTTGAATACTGTAATACATGAACAGAACGGCACAAATTGATTGATATCTTGCTAAAGGCGAGGTCACGTTAACTTAAATAATAACTTTCAGTACTAAATATAGCTACCTTAATAATGTGTCTGGACCTGGACCCACAGTCCTTCTCTTAAATAGGGATATGGATCCACAAATCTACGAGTATGTGTCAAGGCGACTGCGTGAAGGAGGGAGTTTCGTGCTTCAGATGCACGATGCTGGCAGGACGTCGTCGGTACGGACCCCAGAGTTTGAAGAGGCTGCATTAGAAGAAATAAATGATAATCCTTCAACCAGTACGAGATCTGTCGCGAGGAATGTTTGCGCTTCTCATATGACGGTGTGGAAGGTTTGGAAGGATCAGCAATTGTACCCTTATCGTCAATCGGTGCAAGAACTAACACCTCTGGATTACTCACAACGCCTAACATTTGCAAGGTGGGTCTTAAACAGCCATGGAAATATTCCACACTTCTTGTCATCGCTCCTTTTCACGGATGAAGCTATATTTACGACAGAAGGCATGGCAAACTCCAGAAATTGGCTCATTCCAGCATAGGTTTGGTGTTAATATTTGGGCCGGCATTGAAAATACTTACAAAATGCAATTGAGATTCAAAATACTTACAAAATGAAACTCGATTTGAAAATACTTACATAATTCAATTTAGATTGAAAATGTCAACGTATCAGATTCAAAATACTCTCAAAATGCAATTGAAATACAAACTACTTACAAAATCCAATTGAAATTCAAAAATACTTAAAAAATGCAATTTAGTTGAAAATAATTACAAAATGCAATGTAGATTCAAAATACTTGCAAAATGCAATTTAGATTGGAAATGCCATACCATATTTTGTAAGTATTTAGAATCGACATTACATTGTGTAAGTATTTTGAACCTAAACTACATTTTGTGTGTTTTTTTAATCTAAATTACATTTGTGAGTATTTTCCTTCTAAATTACCTTTTGTTAGTTTTTCCACTCTACATTTTGTAAGTAGTTTCCATCTGAGTTCCATTTTGTAAGTATTTTCACTCTAACTAAGTTTTCGTTTTGCTTTCCATTTCATTGTCATTTTCGCTATGACCCAGACCATAATGGGCCGATAAACTAGATGTTAGGTCCCTTAAAATAACAATTATCATCATCATCATCATCATCAACATCATCATCATCATCATCGTTTGCAGGATATGCTAGCAGTGCATCAGTATCATATCGGATGCTGCAGAGAAGATCGAAGATCCTGAAGATCGATATGATCTTCCTGATAACACACGTTAGTTGGGCTGCATAAAAATATTATAAGGGACAACTGGTTCACCTGGTATAGGTATACGTAGTACAGTCATTAAGTTCTGAGACTTGACGCCTGGAGGATAGGCCATCACCCGGCCCTGTATGTTGCTCACGCTGCCGCATTACCCGGCGTACACCTACACAGAACCACATCCACCCTCAAAATAGTCGTCGTTGGCCGTTATGAACTTTGGTCAACGTTGGTATAGCTGCTGGAAGCACCGCTGAAAGCAGTTGGCAGGAAGGTTCTGTATGGCTTCTTTTGTGGCCATCATGACCTCTTCGGACGGCCGAAAACTGCATCCACGTAGGAGTGCTTTCAGGCGAGGAAAGAGAAAAAAAATCGCATTGTGCGAGATCAGGTGAGCACGGAGGTTGCGGCAAAACTATCCCCTGTTGCCTTGCAAGTTCTTCTTGGACAAGGACAGAGCGATGTGCAGGGCGTTGTCGTGTAGAAACAGCCAATTCTTTGCACGCCAAAGCCCAGGTCGCTTACGATGAATCACATCCCGTAATCGGCCAAGGACCTCCTTGTAGCGGTATTTGTTCACAGTTGCTCCGTATGGTAGGAATTCCATGTGAACGATTCCATTTGAATCAAAAAACAGTTCCAGCATCACCATGCCTTTAGACCTGTCTTGTCGTGTTTCTTTTCTGCCATAGTGATGATGGCGTTTTCCAGGTGGCCAATTGTCGTTTCAGTTGTGGATCGTAAAGGAAACACCTTGTTTCGTCTCCCGTTATTATCCGGTTGAGAAACGTCGAATCATCGTCAGGTCTGACTGGCGCATTAAAATCACTGTCACAACAACGACCGTACGTCTGCTGCCAGTGCATGCACTCAACTGTCTCTTGCAGGGACGAAAGAATAACTGACCTGTTACCATTCCACAGCGCCACCTATGCGCTATAGTGCCCCACAACGCCGTCATGCGGTCAGTCTCAGAACTTAATGACTGTACAACCTATAAATGGTCTGATAAGTTGTCTGTAGTGGTGTGTACTGTATTTGTAATTCAGATGCGGATTGGGAAGGAGGTAGCCGTAGCCTTAAGTTACGAACCATTCCGTCATTTACCTGCGGTAGAGTGAGAAATCACGGAAAACTACTTCCAGGATGGTTGAGGTGGAAATCAAACCCTTCTCTTCTCACATCTATTTCACGAGGTTCAGCGAACCCCATTCCTTCCCCTCAGATTAGAAATCAACTCCTTGGCAGAGCTGGAAATCGAACCCAAAACTCAGGGGGGACAGTCAGGGATGCTGGCCACTGCACTTCGCTGTGGACGGTCCAGTGTGAGGCTTTTGGCCAGTTTCAATAACAATCAACAGTTCTCGATGTATGGAATATAGCTAATGAACGCGTCATTCACTAGAAACTTCACAAACGTACACAGAATTGAAACTCACCTATGCTTAACTTGGTGACAAGTGGGATTACTGGCTGTCACAAGCACAAAGCGCGCACTCAGCCCCCAATGGATCAGTATTCAGTGTGTACTCTATTGTACATCTCTCCATGACGACAATGCCAAATAAAGGGTGGCATTTACTACCGTTGCGTTGGTGACTGCCGCATCGTTCGTTGGAGATATCACGGTCTTCAGCCCCGTGGGAGCTCCATTGACTCTCAAGAATTGAACTATAGTTATACATTTGCCTGAGTATTGAGCAATTAATATTGTAGCATTCAGTTATTCAACACAAAACCATTTCAATTAATGGGATATGTGCAAAATAAAATAAAATAAAATAAAATAAAATAAAATAAAATAAAATAAAATAAAATAAAATAAAAGAAGGCTTGAAAGGACTGGCAAAAATGTTCTTCAAAAAAGCAGGGGAAGTTGGAGTAGAAGTAAATGATGAAAAAACAAAATTCATGAATGTAGAGAAAAATTACAAGACAAGAGGACATGGAACTTTACAAATTGATAACCATGTGTTTGAAGAAGTAGACGAGTTCAAATACCTGGGGAAACTAATAAAGAAGAGAAACGAAGAAGAACAGGAGATAGAAGATGGATTAGAGCTGCATCCTCAGCATCATATTCAGTTAACAAACTACTCTCATCCAAATTGTTATCACGAGGGACCAAGATACGAATTTATAAAACTATAATTAGGCCAGTATTACTATATGGTGCACAAATATGGAGAGTAAGCAAATTTACAGAGAGAAAGATAAAGGTTATTATTATTATTATTATTATTATTATTATTATTATTATTATTATTATTATTATTATTAAAGATAAATCGCACAAATTGTGCATATTGATGATAACAAACTGTCATTCACAAAACTTCACAATGGATGATCCCCGATTTGCACAAGAAATTACGTGGTATCTACTACATTGCACCCCGCATAATTTACATACGCAGGATTCATCAGGGTCATGAAAGTATTCGGCATTACACAGTTTATGGTGATACCCATGTACCGCCATCGAATTGACAAAGTGTCGCAAGTCTTGATTTGTGTTCATCCATGTCCTAGTCATCATGGCCTCCGTGGTGTAGAACTCGAACCAGATATCGTCCCTTTTCTGTATTCTTTCTTGCGTTAGTTTTTTCCAGGCGTCTGTGGATGGTAGCCCTCTCTTCATCCGAAGGTCCTCAATGAAGAAGGTTTTTGAAAATAAAATCCACTGAAACATTTTCGGACCAATTTGTAAAGCAGGTGAGAAAGAACATGGAACTAAAGGAGTTGTATAAAGAACCCGATATTGTTGCGGAAGCTAAGACAAGAAGGCTTAGATTGGCTGGTCACTTGTATAGAAGAGAAGAGGGATCTAGACTGCGAGAAGTGTGTGATAAAATGCCAGACGGACGAAGACCTATAGGCAGACCAATAATAAGATGGAGAGACCAGGTAGCCAAGGACATCCAACTATTAGGAGAGCGATTGGAAGATGCCAGGGACAGAACGAGGTGGGGCAGGCTGCTTGACGAGGCCAAGAACCGGCTGCGGTTTGTGGAGCCAGGAGATTAAGCTTTATATACCAGGTGAATCAGCTGCCCCTAATATTAGGTTGGTGCATAAATCTGTAGCGCTTTTGTTTTGCTTGTTGGTATTCCGGTTGCTATGGTTTTATTTGTCGACTGGCATTGTTGCTTTGTAGTTCAATGTTTGTTCTTGAGATAACATATTGAAGTTTTGTCATTTGCAGATAGTGAGTGGAGCCGTGGACGTTAGAAAATGGAGTGCCAAGTGGAGAAATTGGAACATTTCCGACATATTCTTCCCTTTGAATTCAATAGAGGGACGAAAGTAGCGGAGGCGGCGAGAAACATTTGCGCCCTGCATGGGGACAATGCTATTGGAGAGAGCACGGCAAGAAAGTGGTTTTCTCGTTTTAAGGTGGGTCGTTTTGACCTCCCCACGTTCAGGAAGACTGCGTGAAATGATGCTCCTCCATGAAAACGCCCGCGCGCACTCTGCTAATCTGACAAAAAAAACTACTGTATATTGGAGTTGGGCTGGGAAATCATTCCGCACGCGCCTTATTCGCCCGATCTTGCACCCTCAGATTTTCACCTTTTCCGCTCTCTATCGATCAACCTCCAAGGGACTTCCTTTCCGGATGAAGATGCGCTCTGAATATGGTTTGACGAATTCTTCAACTCAAAACCACGTGATTTCTACAGTCGTGGAATCGAAAAATTACCACAGTGTTGGCAGACTGTTGAAGATAGTGAAGGAAATATGTTAATGATGATTAACTTCTCTTAATAAAGTTTAATAAACTTATAAACTATATGTGGATAAACTTATGGAAAACGCTACGAACGTATGCACCAATCTGAGTTTAATATTGTCTTATGCAGCCCAACTAGCGTTGATGACAGGAAGGCCGATATTTTTCTCTGCTTGCATCCCGTATAGTACAGTACAGCTGGAATGGTTTTGTTCCAAAAACCATGCTATAGTTGGCTTTTTGTAAATCGTTAGAAAAGCACAAAAAAGCTTAACTCTATATTTCGGAATAATTTGTAGTATCATGTTGTCGGAAAACTAAAAAAAAATTGAAGAGCGTTTTTCTCTGAATCTACGCATTTTAAAGAAATATTTTTTAAACAAATAATGTAGAGGACTTTGTCACCTACAATTTGTCTCATTGAGGTCATGTCATACATTTTGAAATGTAGAAGCTAGGTGGCGCCAAAATTTCCAAAAAGTGTTTTTTCACTTTTTGTCCTAGAAAAAATGTATTTCACAAAAGAGTGAATGAGAAATTTGTTCCTCTAAAAATTGTCTGCAACATTTATTTAAACGTTTGTTTCCTCCGACTTACCGTTCCAAAGTTATAGCGCAGCAAATGCAACAACGCGTAGTCAAGGCTACTATTGTTACTGCGGAGAGAGCGGTGGGCATAGTGTAGACCGGGACCGGTGTCGGACAATTTTCACACATCGGCAGACTATAACTTTGGAACGGTAAGTCAGAGGAAAAAAAAGTTTCAATAAATGTTGTAGACAATTTTGGGAGAAACAAATTTCTGTGTGCCATGCTTAACTGTATGCTTTGTATGCCATATGCTATGTTAAAAATTAATGTTATACAGCCAGAGTTGCAACGCTTTTCAGTTGGGAGTGTTCATTATGCTTAATGACATAATTTGAATGACATTAGCGTAAATCATCATCTTTCATATGTCATGGAAAAAATATGATATGTCATAAAATCCGGGTCCTAGTAATGATATTCAACAAGTTCGGATTGTATTATAAAAAGTATCCGCAAATTTGCTCCAAATATTATCCACAATTTATCCGCTATCCACACAGTCATGCAACCACAAGGCGAAAAATGTTGCGGATATCCGACATTCGACAGCGATAGTTTTTTAGATGCTGGAGGTGCCAGGCTATTGCGCTAGAGAGGAATTGGAACTTGTTAGACACCCAGTAGTGACGCCGAGTGCATTGCGTCACTTTATGCAACTGCAGTGGGTAGCTATAGCAAGTTGTGAGATGTTAGATTTGAACCCCTGCACTGACAGGGAACAATCTGAGTTTAATATATCTCCAGTTTCTTCACACATTCCCATCAGACAAATGCTGGGATGTTACCCTAATTTAAACCCTGGTGCACCCACTCTAATTAGGACCACCGACATTCCACGCGTCTTCCAGGAAATGTCTGAATTGTATTTTGCAATTTCTAAAGCTCCAGGATTAACTCCAAGTTCGTTACTGTAACCGAAGGGCAAAATTTGAATGCAATTTTGAAGCATATAAGGCAGAAAGTTATCAATATATTCTTTCGCTACTGGTAGAATATTGCCAGCTCACAGAGCAGAGATGGAAAGGCGCACCCACCCCAGGACAATAGAGCACAGGTACGCACTAGCCCTTTCCTAGAAGACTTGGCCAGTCCCAGCTCTTTGTTTGTGCTGGAGACTTATTGTATGCTAGTCACTGAAAATTTATGATACCAGTGCTGCAGGATGGGTCAGCGTGGGTTGTAAAACCAAGGTACATGACCCAGGACAATAGAAAGCTGCGCGAATAAATTAATTGGAAAACTAGATGATGAAAATTTAAAAGGAAAGAAGAGCTGTGTTCAGGAAAAGAAACTGTTTTTTTTTGTGCAAGAAATATCCTTAACGTTGGTAAGACACCGGAGATAGCATACAGTATTGGTGGATTTTTAAGTTCGCAGGCGTAGTGATCTCCTAAACGGCGCGAAACTCAGCCTGGTGGGGGAGTAGAGGACGCTACCTGGGACTATTTGGAAGCGTCATGATGCAATGGCATATGAAGCGTTTCCCCACGATCGAATCCTAATCAGAACTGGATATTCGGTACATGCCCATTTAAAGTGACAATATGAGCTATCGCTCGTGAATCTGCGACCATTTCCTGAGGAGCGGATTCTTTGGTGGCAATATGTCCATTGTGTTCGAACGGCCTGCCGATATAAGCCCAGAGCACGAAGAGCGGGGGTTCATTTTCTTGTATAGACTTCATGTGACTGACTGTTGAGGTCGTGTCGGTACCTGAGTGTCGCGTATGTATACCAGCCACAAGTTGAAGCCGAGAGGTACTTAGCGAGTATAATGTTGTGTTTTGAGATATCACGTGTATTGTGATACTGGTTTGAGTCTTTACGCCGATAGGGAAATAGGGTGTTGGATATTACACCCAGTGCTATACTTGCTGTCGCAATAGCGACAAGTACACGGGGTACTGGATGATCCCCGCTGATTGCCGAAGTACGGGACTGAGCGCTCGAAGCGTGACGTCACTAGTATTGCCGGACGGACTCTCAAAGTTATCGCCTAACGAAACTGTGGTTCGGTCCAGGTTAATCTTGTTTTGAATCCTGAGGGTGTGTCGAACAAAACGGTACGGATCCACTAACGCGAGACCAAGTGAACGAGGTTCGGAGCCCGATAGGGGCAAGTCCCACCAGCAAGAAGTGATAGGGAAGAACATTTTTACTAGTGACTTCCGAGGTGTAAAAATATGTGTTATCCATTTCAGTGTAATTTCAGTGTATTATCAGTGTAATTTCAGTGTATGTGAAAAATATCAGTGTTGCCTGTGTTGGAGGCAGATATCTGTGTGAGTGAATCCCAGCGCGTAAGATTGGGCAGGATTATGGAGTCCCGTTGGCGACTCAGCACCATGGGCTAAGGTGGCACTTTGTGGGTCTGAGCGAACCCAGGACACCGTGCAGACCACCTCACCTGGACGGCAGAAATGATGAGTATTGACTTTCAAAATTATGGGTATATAACTTACGAAAGGGGGGCGGACAGTAAAGTAGATTCAGTAGCTTGCGTGACGATGTTAGTCACCGTCAGTATAGGTACGGGAGGCAAGATATTTAACGGTCAGCATGTTCTTGTTAGGAGTTGTGCGTGTACTCGCCATTATTAGTTTAATGCATGTTTTGGGGCTCAAATGGTACGAGTATGTCCATATAGGTAAGATTGATTTGTGAGCCAGGGCACGTAAGATTAAATTCACGTGAAGTTTTGGTTTTTTGTTCGTGTGGCATTTAATGTAATGATGTTAATGACTTTGACCATAGTTTGTTTATATTTTGTTTATCATGAGATTAATACATTCCAGTGAGGATAGGTGTTCGCCACATAATGAGGCATATTGAGTGACCCTTTGCCCCTTTACTTTCCGTGAGACCGACGGGGTCGAACCAGTGTCCGGCGAGATGTTACGAGTGTGTTATGGTGAGTTGTTCCCGCAGAAGCGTGTGTGATATTTATGTGTGATGGGAAACGAGGTTGCCGGCGAGGTTAGCCGAGGTTTGTACCACGTGCGATAGCCGTATGTTGATACGAGGGGCGTCGTGATGCACGTGATGGTACATTTGTTGTTGTTGTTTCTGTATGAGAGGGTCCACGCCTCATAACAGAGAAAGTTTGGTCGCACACGCAAGGGAAAATATATATGTTTTTCAGGAACACCATGAAGAAACACTGGTTCAATCCCCCCGCCGATGTACACCAGCATATTATAAATTTACCATTTGTATATTCGCATAATGTAGGCACAGAAGAGGTTTGTTTTGCTTTGACAGCTGCTCACGGCCGCCCAGCGAGAGCCATTGAGTAAGCAGGGAGAGTCCTTCTGTCTCGTTTTGGTCAAAGCTGTAATTACCTCTTACCGTTGTTAGATAATATTTAAGGGTTCGTGTCGTTTTGCCATGCTGATTCGTATTTCTTTGCTTGTACTACTGTTCGTGGATTGTAGTTTTCTTATGTTCATCCGGGTTCAGCCCGTGTTTATTTTGTAGTAATTTTGTCTTGTGCCTTGCCCCGTATACTTGGATATGATCCGCCCGCCCTAAATATCGTAGTTATATTAGCCCGACGTATGTTGGGCCCTATTTGGTCCGAAGCCCGTCTATGAAAGGTACTCGTCATTATCTGTGTAAAATCGTCCTGTTCCCTGCTAGAGTGTATATTTGTGTGACATAAAAATCAGAATAACACTATTTGTTTATAATACAATCAGTAAGGGCAACTGAAGTTTGTTTTTGACCCAAATTCGTGTTAGAGGCAGTTGACAGTCAATTTAAAGTAATTTTTGACCACCTCGCACAGCTGAGTAACGTGATGTAATGATTTAATGTAAATTCAAATGGTTGAACTCAGCTGTTATTAAGGTTGCATCCTGTGGGATGAGGTTTGTTCTAGTTTTTTATAAGAGGGGCGCACTGGGATATCACATATTCTTTGTTTTTTATATTTAATTTTGATGGTGTTGGTTTTTCTTTGTCTGATGTCAGTTGGGTTTTTATTTGTCTTTATTTTGTAATTTCTTTCTGCCAGTTTTTTTGTTGGAAATAAATTACGGACTCAGTAAGATGTGAGCGTACGCCATTTCTGTAATTGTTGGACACCTGTTTCCTTCATTTTAGGCCTTTAAGTCAGTTACTATAACGAACGCACCACCCCCGAGATCAATTTATTTTATCCAGGCCTAAAGGATTGCCCTATCGGGTACATAAAAATACACACATTCGAACAAACACTAATATCTATCTATATCTTCGGAATTTCGCAATTAATTGGGGTCGCCGGAGCCAACCAGGCTCATTTTGGTTTTGGACGGGGATTTAAGGCTGGATGCCCTTCCTGACGCCACGTGATTTTTAAGGTGAAAATTCCACCCCGCTGTCATTTGGGATTCGAACCCCGGCCGTCCGGGTGAAAGACGAGCAGCTAAGCCACTGCGCCATCACGCTCCCCCGAACAAACACTAATATAATAATAATAATAAAAATAATAATTGTTATTTAAGCTTCTGGAACGTCATAAAGTTCTATACTACACTTCGATGGACTCGTGAATGTTTTGGTGTTTGTCTTTTGCTTCGTCGTAGAAGATTTGAGTGAGTCTTTGATTATTATCCTACAATCACGTGCTCACAGTTTTCTATACTTAATAGCGTTTCTGTGTTCCTTGTACCTACCCCAAATTTCCTAGTAAGTGATAGGAGAAATGATGCCAAGTATCCCTAACTACAAAAAGTATTAGCATTTCCCGGTTTAAGTACAGTAAGAATCCTGAGCGTTACGCTTCTCAGTTTCCATTTCCTTGATAATTAGACAGTATTGGCTGTCATGGTTTTTTATTTGACTTTTGTGTGTTGAGAACTTTCTAGCTTTCCTCTTTAGTCTTTAACGTGTGGATTGTAGTCTTCTGGTCGAGGGTTTCCTTTTTCACGATATTTTGGAACGTATAGATTTGGACCAGCATGATTTTGTTAAAATGTTTATTTGCCCATATACAGTAAGTTATGTTCACCACTAGCGCCAGTCAATGCCCATCCAGAAAAATTGATTCGTAAGTCATTTTTAAAGCCTAGAGTGGCCATCTTTCTATTTTTCCGCGTAGTAGCTAGCATTCTTGGCTGTCGCCGTGGAGGCCTGGGTTCGATTCCCGGTTCTGCCAAGAAATTTAATTCTGGTCTGAGGGCTGGAAATGGTTACACTCAGCCTGGTGAGGAAAAAATGAGAAAAGCTGGTTCGATTCCTACCACAGTCATCCTGGAAGTGTATTTCCGTGGTTTCTCATTTCTACTCCATGCAAATGCCGGGATGGATTCCTAACTTATGGCCACGGCTGCTTCCTACACAAATCTCTACTCAACTACAAATACACACACTGGTACAGACATCGCAGTGACACAGGTTACCATACACATTGTACACACACCCAAGTACACGGGGCTACATGACCACCATGTCGCAAAACCCGCAACATAATCAACAACAACATTATTATTTTTCCAAACACACATTTTCCTAATTTAGCTCATTCCCGGCATATATTCCACACTGATTCAATTCTCTACGGCAACAGTAACAACATTGTAGTGGCATCTTACTCAATAATCAAGTCAAATATGATTTTTTGGATGTTATGAAAATAGATTTAAATCTCATCTTGGTAAAATGACTCTTGACCATTTTAGTGCCAGGGGGCCGATATTATCGGCCGACGGTGGTTTTGTTATATATGCTACGGGCTAATCTAGCGGCCACGTTTTTATAATATTTTTTATTATTATTTCCTAAGCCTCCGTGGCTTAGGCGGCAGCACGCCGGACCCTCACCGCTGGGTCCGTGGTTCAAATCCCGGTCACTCCATGTGAGATCTGTGCTGGACAAAACGGAGGCAGACAGGTTTTTCTCCGGGTACTCCGGTTCTCCCTGTCAATTTCATTCCAGCAACACTCTCCACTATCGTTTCATTTCACCTGTCATTCATTTAATCATTGTCCCAGAGGAGTGCATCAGGCCTCGGCAGCCGGCACAGTTCATATCCTCGCCGCTAGATGGGGGCTTCATTCATTCCATTCCTGACCCGGTCGGAGACTGGAAGCAGGCTGTGGATTTCCTCTCCATTATTATTTCCATCCACGCTGTGCTGCCACTATTGTGACCAAGACAATGCGAGGATCGTTCTCTATCTGAATACAGTATATCGATATGTTTATGTTTCGTGAAAAACTAGATTAATAATAAGTACCATTTTCTATCAATCAGCTGACTTCCCACATGTGTTATCTCTTCGAGAAGTATTTGTTTACGTTCGTGCTCGGAGCTAATTAAGAGAACCGCGACGTGTGATAGGCTCAAAAATGTCAATTTCCTTTTAGCTTAAAAACATCTCCCATCTTTCCTGAAGAATCTGGTGTATCAATTACTGTGCTGAAGTGATATTTGATGCAATAATATTAGGTTTAAACATAATGTTTTTGGGCTATACTGTAGCTACTAGCCAAACATTCTTTTTGTGTTTTCCGTAATTCATATTTTTGGAAATTTCATGTACTATTTTCTCAGAAACTATCTGATCAATGTATTTGAAACTTGGTAGTCTCTAAGACACTATATAGATCTACTAGTGGAAGTAAAATTATTTAGGTATCTTGATTAGTTCTTGGAGCCCAGCTTGAAAAGCACTGACAATTTTACAGAAAATTTCAGTTTTCACTAAGGTGTAAAAATAACTTAACTCCTGTAAACTATAGAACAATATTTTTACTTAAGTGGCTCAAAAATGGTTTAAATATTATGCATGCTAAGTTTGTTGGGTCTGGTTTGAGTATTTGCTCAGAAAGAGGGACATGAGTTAAGGGAATCTTGAACAATATAATTTTAAGATTGTTTTTGTAATGCTCTCTCTGACACAAAATATTCAACAGAGAAGCTTCAAATTCAACCCAAATAAAGATGAATGTACTCTGAATATAGCAAAAGAACATTCAAGGAAATATCAGTTGTAGTGTCTGAGATAATATCATATTATGTAACTAAATAACGGAAGCAACATCTTTCTATCAATTCACGCGTCCCGGTTCCCAAGATACGTGGAAATAAATATAACTATCTCTTTAAAGGAAGGGGAAGTAGATAATGTTTTTAACGCTTAGTGAAATGTGTAAGTGCACATTTTCGACAAATGACAACGCCTTAGAAAAAAATACCCATTTAAATTTGAAAATAGAAATTAATTTTGGAATCATTTTTAATGAAATGGAAATAAAATTTAGCAACTAATATGTTTAACATAGACTACATTTACCTGATGCGGGAAAGACACGTAATTTCACTAACCTTCGCATTTTAACATAACCATTCATCAAAAGCTTGGCATCAGAAGGGTTAATGTCGAGCCTCTATGCCATCTTGTAGAATATTAGGACAACTCACTTCATTATCTTGACAGCATCTAAACATGGCGTCAGATATCGCCTCGTATTCTGACCTTCTGTGGATTAAATGGGGCTACATAATTGAATACAGGAGACTCATGTGGTGAGCAGTAATGAAGTGAGAGGCAGCTTGTGATGGAGTGGCTCTATGACACGTCGAGCCAAGCCGAGTATCTGCAAGTCACGCATCACTGAGCAAACTCTGTGCATTGAAGACTGGGACAGGTGGCTGCAAACCGATATCTCGTACTGAATGCTCGGCTTGGCATATCCACTCTTAAGAACGATTGATATATACAAGTAGAACTCTGAAAGAGAGTTTCGACAAACGTATCTAATGTGCGTGCAGAACTTCTTCCCGAGATGAATGAAATGCTGTGGGTGCATATGAAGTGGTACCAGTTCCAGGATCTGGATTAGGAGATATTCCAGTTTTAACTGGAAGCTGGCGTCTTTAAATATATTTGTCATGCGTATTTGCATTCTTCTGACTCAAAACTAATTGGGGACTGAATCTGAAGGTTGATGGCAGCTGCCAGCTTATAAAATTAACAAACTCTAAAGTTGACTTTTCTAGAATGTTCGCTACGTTCTAGGCTCTTGGTTGGAAATACTAAGGCATCATAAATACCGGTGACCACTAATAACTAGGATCCAAGAATAGTACTTGCTCAATACCCGACTACTGGTCCCATTTCACATACAATCACGTTATATACGGTACTATTAGATCTCGATGTACATGACCTGATAAAATGGTGCAGCGGCTATTAATGAAATATATGATCTGAAGAACATAACAATACTCTCATTAGGAACTGCCATGACTCCTTTCCACGCCAAAATAACTCCCACAATCTCATACGGTTTAGAGCTAAAATAGGAAAAGTTATCCACACAAGATCTCAATACAATAGAAAAAGTGAAAGCAAGATTCCTCAAGAGAGCACTAGGCGTGGCATTGGCAAGAACGTCCCCGGCAACGTTAGGCTATGAACTATGAAAGGAGCCCTTCTATATTGAAGATTTACGATACCAAATTCATCTGTCTTCTACTCCACAAATGGGGAAGGTGCTTGAACTAAGACGTTTGTGGCGACATGATATATCAATAGATTTTTATGTAGTCTAACTGAAGCAATGACCGACAGACGATGGACACAGAGCTAAGACATGTGGTGACAAGACTCACGGTGCACGATTTCCAGCAATCAATTTGTAAAAACATAAAATATCATCAACCGGACAATGACTGCTTGTGTACTTTATGTGAGAAGACATGCGACGAAAACCATTAAACATTATTTGGTAACAGGAAGAAGGGCATAGTGCAATATAGCAATGACTAATCTAATCCGTTTCATATGTACTGTATATCGTAGTGATGGTGAGATAATGTTCATGCTTATTCTATTGTAACTTGCCAGCCTCTCACTACTTTTATATGTACGGGGTGCGTGGGGGTTAAACACCTGTACGATAATACCAACAGCAATAGACATTCACACCTAACTACTCCTAAGTGACCTAATAAATAAAACCCTTCAGATTCTGGTAAAATCGATAATATATTGTTATACCAGACATAAAACACACATTTCGCAGGATCCTCCTCGTACAGAATAATTGCACTCCCTAACGTATTTACACAGATACACATATGACATGATATAGATGACCCTCAGGAATAAAGTTGACTGGTACTTACAGATGTTGGCTTCAGTAGTGGTGACATAACTCTACTAATTCTGGGGTTAGTGCTCCCAAAGAATTAGTCCTATTTACTCGCAGCACAATTAATTTTGATTCACACGCCATTTCTACTTTTATGATGACTTATGTTTGTTACTTTTGTAACCAGCATCCAACGATTTAATTTGCGTCGTGGATCTAGTACCATGAAATGCTTGGAATCCGTTTTGGATCGTCGCATTATCTCCGCTCGTGAATTTAATAATGCATAGCATATGTAACTAGCATTCCTGGACGAATACTTTGCCGCTATAGTTGAATTGCAGATGAACAGCTATCTGATCACAATAATTCGTGCTGTTCGAAATAAGTAATCTTGGCGATATACTTAAGACTAGGCTCATCATTCAATCAAGAACTTATAGCCAGAAACTTGGTTATTGTATCAAGAACACGACTAGTGTTATACTGTAATACTTCTTCCTCAACACACAGGACCAAAAAGACAAGTCCTACTCCCATGGAGTACCGAAGAATACTTTCCGCTTACACGCGGTCTGAAAACGAGACCTCCCTACGTGGTGTCTGAAAAATCAGTCTAATACCCACGGAATCCTAAAGTTGAGTGTACACCGCACCGCAGTCCTAAATTGAGTGACTTCCACTTGCCTCCACAAAATCTAAGTAAGTCATCATCCCCTTCCACAATCACTGGTTTACCTGGCCTCAGCCACGGAATCCAACCAATCACACTGCCCAATTCTCAACATCACCAAATATGGAAACAGTCCATCGTCCTCGCTCGTACATAGATGTCAAGTTTCACCTCTGACTCACCCTCCACAGGCGCTCGGGTTTAACCCTGTCTTCAACAACAACTCGTACTTCCTTGTCCGTGTACATTTTCCAGATACAAAACTTAATCCTACTCCAATGTTAAAATATTCCTCACTCCCTAGATTCGGATCCTGCTAAAATTACAATATTTATACGCTAAACAAATTACTTGTGAATCAAGCTCGTCATAATATATATTCTGATAGATAATTATAAGACATAAAAAGACCTCAAATAAAAATATACACATCACATTAATAATTCGTAACTCCCCAGAACACGGGTTCGGTTCCTTGTAACCGGGGCGGTTACACTATCACATTATAATCATAGTTGTAACTCACTGTATCTGGCTGCAATACAGTATTATTATTATACATGGTGCAATATACAGTACAGAACATCCAATTTAATATGCATTAAGAATGTCATTTATGTAAAATAAAATTTAAAAAAGTAATTACTTTTTGCAAAACAATTATAAACACTTCACAGTACAAGCGCGAGCCTCCGTGGATTAGGCGGCAGCACGCCGGCCTCTCACCGTTGAGTCCGTGGTTCAAATCCCGTACACGCCATGTGAGATTTGTGCTGGACAAAGCGGAGGCCGACAGGTTTTTCTCCGGGTACTCCGGTTTTCTCTGTCTCAAATTTCATCCCAGCAACACTCTCCACTATCATTTCATTTCATCTGTCATTCATTTAATCATTGCCCCAGGGGAGTGCGACAGGCTTCAGCAGCTTGCACAGTTCATATCCTCACCGCTAGATGGGGGTTTCATTCATTCCATTCCCTGACCCGGTCGGTCGACTGGAAGCAGGCTGGGGATTTTCATTTCATTGTCACTATACAAGTGCACGTAATGCACTTGGGATATTTTGTTGTTTCTTTTAGGGGCTTGGACATTGTGTTGATTTCGTCTCTATATACTTAATGTGTGTGTGAATGAATAGAATTTGTCAGAAAACCTGCGTTATTGTCGAGTCTTTAGTAGTGTTTGTATTTGTAACCGAGGCTGGGATTGGGAAGAAGGTAGTCGTGGCCTTAAGTTAGGAACTATCCCAGCATATGCTAGGAGCAGAAGTGGGGAACCTCAGAAAACCTCTCCTAACATGGCTGAGGTGGGAAACGAACCCACTCCTTCTCAATTTATCCTCACAAGGCTGAGTGATGTTCAATATTTCAGGTTATCTCGGTGTGAAATTGTAAACTCAAGAGCCAAGTAGTGGTGATATCAGTCGACAGAACACACTGGTGTAGTTTGGATGTCATAGCTAAAGTAATGCCTTTTTAGTACCTAGATTAAGGAAAAAGGCCCTTGTTTTTCAAATTTCTTTTTCTTTTGTCTCATTCTTTGTTTTCGTATTTTTCACATTGCCCTGGGTTTCAGTATGGCCATGGTACTTAGGTCTCTCATGGTGCAAGCGTCAGTGCATTGTGCGGCGCAAGTTGCAAAGGCACAGTGCAAACCCCCACTCCTAGATTTTGAGCAATTGCGCTCTCTCTCTCTCTCTTTCCGTACGCTTGTCTCACTTGCTCCACCTGTCTCCCCCTTCGTCACCTTCAACGCTGTTTCTCTCATTCCCTACACTCTTATCACTCACTTTACCTTTCTCTCCTTTCGTCACATTCCTCGCTGTTTCTCTCATTCCCTAAGCTTGTATCGCCCACTCCGCGTGCCCCCCTCTTCCTCACCTTCCCCGCTGTTTCTCTCATTACCTAAACTTGTCTTGCTTGCTATGCCTTTCTCCTCCTTCCTCACCTTCCCCGCAGTTTCACTCATTCCCTACGCTTGTCTTGCACTACCTGTTTCCCCCTTCCTCACCTTCCCCAATGTTTCTCTCATTCCCTACCCTTGTCTTGCTCCATCTGTTTCCCCCTTCCTCGCCTTCATCGCTATTTCTCTCATTCCCTACACTTGTCTTGCTTGTTCCACCTTTCTCCTCCTTCCTCACCTTCCCCACAGTTTCTCTCATTCCCTACACTTGTCTTGCTCCATCTGTTTTCTCCTTCCTCACCTTCCCCGCTGTTTCTCTCATTCCCCACACTAGTCTTGCTTGCTCCGCCGTTCTCCTCATTCCTCACCTTCCCCAAGGTTTCTCTCATTCCCTACGCTTGTCTTGCTCCATCTGTTTTCCCCTTCCTCGCCTTCCTCGCTATTTCTCTCATTCCCTACACTTGTCTTGCTTGCTCCACCTTTCTCCTCCTTCCTCACCTTCCCCGCTGTTTCTCTCATTCCCTACGGTTGTCTTGCTCCATCTGTTTCCCCCTTCCTCACCTTCCCCGCTATTTCTCTCATTCCCCACACTTGTCTTGCTTGCTCCACCGTTCTCCTCCTTCCTCACCTTCCCCGCAGTTTCTCTCCTTCCCTACGCTTGTCTTGCTCCATCTGTTTTCTCCTTCCTCACCTTCCCCGCTGTTTCTCTAATTCCCTACACTTGTCTCGCCCATCCACCTGTTTTCCCCTTCCTCACCTTCCCCACTATTTCTCTCATTCCCCACACTTGTCTTGCTTGCTCCACCTTTCTCTTCCTTCCTCACCTTCCCCACAGTTTCTCTCAATCCCTACGCTTGTCTTGCTCCATCTGTTTTCTCCTTCCTCACCTTCCCCGCTGTTTCTCTAATTCCCTACACTTGTCTCGCCCAATCCACCTGTTTCCCCCTTCCTCACCCCCGCTATTTCTCTCATTCCCCACACTTGTCTTGCTTGCTCCACCTTTCTCCTCCTTCCTCACCTTCCCCACAGTTTCTCTCATTCCCTACGCTGGTCTTGCTCCATCTGTTTTCTCCTTCCTCACCTTCCCCGCTGTTTCTCTAATTCCCTACACTTGTCTCGCCCAATCCTCCTGTTTCCCCCTTCCTCACCTTCCCCGCTATTTCTCTCATTCCCCACACTTGTCTTGCTTGCTCCGCCATTCTCCTCCTTCCTCACCTTCCCCACAGTTTCTCTCATTCCCTACACTTGTCTTGCTCCATTTGTTTTCTCCTTCCTCACCTTCCCCGCTGTTTCTCTAATTCCCTACACTTGTTTCGCCCAATCCACCTATTTCCCCCTTCCTCACCTTCCCCGCTATTTCTCTCATTCCCCACACTTGTCTTGCTTGCTCCGCCATTCTCCTCCTTCCTCACCTTCCCCACAGTTTCTCTCATTCCCTACGCTTGTTTTGCTCCATCTGTTTTCTCCTTCCTCACCTTCCCCACTGTTTCTCTCATTCCCTACACTTGTCTCTCCCACTCCACCTGTTTCCCCCTTCCTCACCTTCAACTCTGTTTCTCTCATTCCCTACACTCGTCTTGCTTAATCCGCTTCTCTCCTCCTTCCTCGCCTTCCCTGCTGTTTCTCCATCAAAGTATTGGTAAAAACCTATTTTTTAGGTACAGAATGCTCTTCATCCGGATTTTACAACTTCCTTAATTCTTCCTCCCTGGCTATGGTGTCTCCAAATATTTCTGGCTACACTGTTGAAGTGTCTTTGAATAGACGATATTCTTAAGCTTGTAATTATTGTACCGCATTTTAGGCATTTGGCTTTAACATCGCGACTGACGAAGAACTTCGATTTAAGTGGACTATCGGGAGTTTTTCGTGCCTTCGGAACAGTTTCCTCTATTATTATGTCGTATTGTGCCTATCTGTTTAATTGATAAACAATCAACCTATCAACGCACGCATATTTTCCCTGCAGCGCGATACACCATCCGAGCCGAGCTTAGCCGAGTCGCCTCGAGCCAAAATGCTCATCCAAAGCACGTTTCACAGAACCTCTGTGCCCTGGTTTACATGCGTCTGAGAGTCCCAGCACTAGATTCTAAAAATTAGGCAATAACCTTCCTGCACCAGAATAATGCATCCTTAGTTTACAAGAAATAAAATGATAAAATTCTACTGGCAATAAAATCCACGGAAATTTAATTTACCATGCTTCTATGTGTACCAAGATCTATCGGTATGCTTGCTACTTACTGTACTTGTCCTCCTTACGGGTAAAAGTGTACTTGTTGCGTATCTTACACTCCAAACACTCTTATTGTTCAAGCGTAAGTAAATAAACTCTGAATTGAAAGCGAAAATCCAGCAGCGAGAATCGGAGGCAAGGGTGAACGTAATTAACCTGCCATGGATACCTGTTCGCCAGGCGGGACGCAGTAGCTCCTACTGCTGTACTGAAACGTAACTATTGCCGCCATAATTAAACGATGAAACATTTTCAAACAGCAATTGTCCTATGCTTTTTCCTGGTATAAACCAATGTTCTTGCAAAATTAGATCAAAATTGGTTCCGTAGTTTTTGCGTGAATGAGTGAGAGACACCACTAGATTTCTATATATTAGATTTTCGGTTAATTGTTGTTGCTGTTGATGCGTATTTTAGGGACTGCGTCATTGTGGTCATATAGCAACGTGTATTTTTGTGTGTGTGGAATAACATGCGATAACATATGCTATTGTGATGGCTGTATTAGTGTGTGTATTTGTAAATTGTGAATAGGATTGGGGAGAAGGCGGCGGCCTTAAGCTAGGAACCATCCAAGCATTTCCCTGAAGTAGACGTAGGGAAACCACGGAAAACCACGTTCAGGATAGTTGAGGTGCCTCATGAGGCTGAGTGTACCCCGTTCCAGCCCTCAGACAAGAATTGAATTCCTTGGTTGAGTCGGGAATCAAACCCGGGCTTCCGTGTTGACAGCTGAGAATGCTAGCCACTACGCTACGAGGCGGACAATGCCAAATGTAATCCTAACCAATAAGAAATGTAGCTGGCGAGGTGGTATTTGTTTCCTAAGCCATAGTGTGCAATAGGAAAAGCCAATACTCACAATATTACATCGCGTCAAGCTCAAGTCGGAAACGATTATTTGCGGTTACTTGCACCTCTAACGCAATATATTCATGCACCAGTGGAAGTTGGTAAATGCATCGGGGAATATAACGTGATGTGCAAGCAGGCGTTTCGTTGTCGGAAGAGAAGAAAGGGAACTCTCTAGCCTTTCAACAGCCAATCTGAGAGTCATGCTTCCTGTGTATAGAAGCGTTGAATGTTCTAAATACGAGCTAGGAGTGTGGGAAGTAAACAGCCGTGTTAGAATACAGGTAGCAATGACTGGCAGTAAGCGGTTCATATTTAATATGCTTCATTTTGATCCACACATAATCCTTCGTCTCTCAGAATGGACACCCTGATCCCACAACAAACAAATTTGTAGAATAACCTCCAGGGAAAAGGAGCGGATTCAAACACTCAAGAGTCGGACATTTCAGAGCCTATAAAAGAAAATGAACTGAAACAAAACTGAAATGTTTATCCTAAGTTTTGAATGAGTTAGGCACAAACCGATGAGTGCAGAAGTTAACAATATATATCCTCTCACAAACTCGAACCCAGGTTAGTGACAGGAAGGGCATACAGCCGTGAGAAAATTATCCACCTCGTTAAAGGTCATCACATTTTATCCCCGTGCCCGTTGAAATGGGAATAATGACGGGTGGTCATTAATTTTTCTTCTTTTTTTCCCATTAGGGTATTGTAAAGGCGAACTGCCAATTTCGATGCTTTATTCATTGTTCTCCCTTCTGCCTCCAATACTCCTTCTTCCTCTATTTCCACTCCTCGGACTATTTCGTGCGGGTTTTCTTCTCCTTCCTGCCTTGAATCCTTCCTTTTTGAACAAGTTATTTCATAACAGGTTAAAAGCATTCCTTGAAGAAATTCCGCCTAGTCAATACCTTCTCAATTATAATATTTATTCAATCATATATAATCATTTGGTTCATGTTTCGGGGGCTACAGCAAAATATGCTTCCACCATCAGCCATTATTAATTAGACAACTTGTGCCTAACACTGTAAAGGCATTGATAAAAGCATAAAGCAAAAATTTTAAATACCGTATGTCAAAATTCTCAGTAAGATACTCATTTAAAAATAACACAAAGCTATAAATATAACTTTTTAACCCATAACTATGCTGGTGGGGTCTGTGCAACTCCACGCATTTTTTGGGTAATATTTCACGAGTTAAACGCGTTGTGTAAATGCGAGATGAAATGAATGAAGATGAATGAAACTGGGCAAGGATGTAGAAGGAAGCGGTCGTGGCTTGTCACAAGGTACCGTCCCAGCATTTGTCTGGAGTTGAAAATAGGAAACCATGGAAAACCATTTCAAGGACGCTGGGGTTCGTACCCACGTCTACCGATTTGGCAGAGAGCTAGGCCCCATGGCCTACCGCTGTGCGTTAGCGAGCGTAGCTACCGCTGTCGGGGCAGAGCTTATAAAATGACCCCGTATATCATTATTTCATAATTCTTAACTATTATGTAAACGATAGAGGTTCAATTTGTAGCTGAAGATTATTGAAGCATATTTAAAACAAGTAGTTCCGTGAAGAACTAAAGCCTATTTTCATATATCATACTTATGTTAGTTGCCTCTATCAACATATACAATTTCAGTTTGGTTGCTGTAATCGATTCGTAGCTATTGAGAACCGTCTAATATTACGGATGGTCACCATGTTGGATTTTTATATAATATGTAGGTTTTAGAGTTAGCCCTATATGCTATTACATGAAAATTACTGTGTACGTGTAGTATTCAAATTTCAATCGCGTGATTAGGACACAAGACGTAAAAATAGATTTTAAAATTTCGCACAGCTGCCATCTTGTGTTTATGAAAACAATTGAAATTAATTAGATGCCAGTGGATTAACATTTGTATGAGCATTTACAGTACCAAGTTTCACTGTACTCGGATGGTTAAATCGCGAGAAACGTCAATTTAAATATAATATATTTCGTGTCACCGCCATGTTGGATTTGTGCCCACCAGGTTATTGCAAGTCCTATATGTGAACGTATGTTCATAGCCTCTATGAATGTAAAAAAATCAGTTTGATTGCTGTCAAAGATTCGTAGATATTGAGAACCGTCTAAATATTTCGGATGGTCACCATTTTGGATTGTTATATGTTTTGGCCATAGAGTTATATACCTTTAAGGGAAAATTATTGCGTAGGTTCATTATGCAAACTTTCACTTCGATCGCACGATTACGACACAAGAAATAAAAACTTAATTTTGAAATTTCACACACCCGCCATCTTCAGTTTATGTAAACAATTGAACTAAATTAGATACCAGTGTATTACAATATGTATAGTCTTATAGGCTACTGTAGGCTACCATATTTCACTGCGATCAGATGGTTAAATCGCGAGAAACATCTATTAAAACGTATCAACTTAGCTTGGCCGCCATGTTCGTTTTGTACTTTACAGATTTTGGAATGTTACATAGATAAATGTGCAGTAGTCCCCTTTATCATCGCGCATAATTTCATGGTGATATCAGTAATAGTTTCGGAGATATAGAATGCCAGTGAAATATTTTGCACAGCCGCCATCTTGAGGTTATGTAAACAATTGAACTAAATTAAATACCAGTGCATTACAATGTGTGTAAACATTTGCTGTACCACGTTTCATTGCATTCGGATGGTTAAATCGCGAGAAAAGTCTATTTGAAAGTCACAAATTCGCTTAGCCGCCATGTTGGTTTGGTAGTTACCAGGTTTTTGAAAGATACACCGGTGAACCTCTAGTAGTACTTTTTTATCTCCGTACCCAATTTCGGGGTGATATCGGTAATAGTTTCGGAGACATTGAATGCTGGCTAAATATTTCGCACAGCCGCCATGTTGGATTGGTGAGACGTAGTAAACTTTGACGGGCATGGTCGTGGTCGGCCAACATGGTGCTATGACCTTACCGAGTTTCATTGAAATTGCTTCATCTGTTTAGAAGTTATTAGGGGGGAGGGGCAGACATCACACAGACACACAGACATACGCACACACACACACACGGACAAAAGGTGATCTCATAAAATGAAAATAGGCTAAAAAGAATGGTTGATATATTTGATTTTCGCAAGCAAGGGCAAAACTCGAAAAGTGGATAAAGTAGTTATAAAATGCAATAACATTCACCATGCTTGGAAATGTATTGATAAATAGATAACTCTTAGAAACACTACGCAAATCAATACAGATTACGAAACATCTATTATATTATGATACGTATTTTGATCTACGGAGATACCATCTTCAACAAAACTTCGGTATTTTAAGTAAAATAAAATAATTAATTTAAACCTAAAATTGTTCATTAAAATGTAATAAATGACATAAATTGATATCCTTACAAATACACTTGATTTAAAATACAAATGACAATATCTCTGTGTTTTCCAATAAATAACATTCAAAAATATATTTGACTAAAATTAAATTTGGAATACATCTATGGAATATTTCAATGTGAAGAAATACAGCTGGTGTTTTGGAATCAGTGGACTGACTATTATGCAATAATTGACGGCTCGGTCTGAACTTTAACCTTTGAAGTGATGTCATGAAGTATTCTTCGGATAGCTTCACAAAATAATTATATACTTTATAAGGACTTAATCAAAATTTTAGTCAACTATACTGTCTTTTAGAATGTTTTCTATTGAGAAACACAGAGATATTGTCATTTTTATTTTAAATCAAGTGTATATGTAGGGATATCCTTTTATTTATGTTATTACATTTTAATTAACAATTTTAACTTTTAACTAATTAATTATATTTTACCTAAAATATCTAACAAGGGAAGTGTCAGGTAAGACAGGTCGAAACCTATCTTGAAAATTTGTGGACACAATCGTTGTACTATAAGAGGACAACGTGCGGAAAATCAGCCTCCAGATTTAACTGCAACGCCACGAAATCATGTGGCAAATCTCTTACATAAATCAATGGGAAGTAGCAAGTACCATACATGTTGGAAGGGACAGCCCTGACGGCCCAGGCACTTAAGGCCAGTGGGAAGCAGCCTGCATATACGCCCCGCCAATTGACAACTCCGAATGCGGCAGGGGCCCAGCTCCGCCAGCCGTCAAGCCTGCGTACCAGGATGTCAAGTTCAATTTCGTAGCCTTGCAGTTCAATATGGCGGCTGATTTTCTACACGCTGTCCTCTTATAGTACAACGATTGCGTCCACAAAGTTTCAAGATAGGGTTCGACCTGTCTTACCTGATACTGTACTTCACTTGTAAAAATTGCTGAAGATGTTCTCACCGTAGAACGAAACATGTGCAATAATTGAGTAGATGTTCAACAATTGAATAGATGAGTATTGATAGGCGTAGTATTTTTTCTTTTTCTTTTTAGTCGGTTTACCCTCCAGGGTTGGCTTTTCCCTCGGACTCAGCGAGGGATCCCACCGTTACCGCCTCCAAGGTAGTGTCCTGGAGCTTGAAACATCGGGTAGGGGGATACAACTGGGGAGGTGGGACAGCACCTCGCTCAAGCCACCTCACCTGCAAAGCGAACAGGGGCCTTGAGAGGGATGGGAAGGGATGGGAAGATGAGGAGGGATAGGCAAGGAAGACGGAAGGAGGCGGCCGTGGCCTTACATTAGTAACCATCCCGGAATTCGCCCGGAGATGAAGTGGGAAACCACGGAAAACCTGTTCTAGGATGGGAAAACCACTTCGAGAATGGCTGAGGGGGGAATCGAACACCCTCTACTCATTTGGACCATCCGAGGCTGAGTAGACCCCATTCCAGTTCTCATACCACTTTCCAAATTTCGTGGCAGAGCCGGGAATCGAACCTTGGATCTCCGGGGTGGCAGCTGAGACGCTGACCACTACACCACGGAGGCGACTCGTAGTATTTCTAAGAGTTAAAAAAGTTATGATTAGAAATTAGTAAATTTGGAAGGATGCTTCTGGAAGCAACACATCTGTGTTTCCATGGAAAGATGTATCGTTGTTATAAGCCTATAAGATTCACAATTGATTGTTACTTTCTTGTGCATAAACTGTATTCTCCCTTAAGAATACACATGACTCCCATTGTGTTATCTTACCCCTAGTGTTCCGCTGAGACATATTGACGTTCTCTCCACTCGTCCCAATGTAGAAAGAACCTCGGGAATGTGGTTGGCATTCGCGTCTGTTTGGTTTCCATTTCATCGTCCTTGCCAATACCTCAGACGCTACCACCTCACATAACTCACAAACAAACAGTTACGGTGGACGAGCTTTTAGGTTCTGGTCTTGTTCAGCAAGACTCAACTTCTTCAAGAATTTCACTTTACATTTAAGGAATATTATTAAACCCAAACTCTAAATTGTTATAAACAAGGTTTGTGCAAAACCAACCTGAATGTTCTTTTAATTATTTTTTTCTTCCCAGACAACTCTCAAGTGAACATCACGAATTTAAATGAATCATCACTGCATATAAAGTGTATTGGGCAGAAGCCTTTGTGAAGGTATTCCATCCCCTAACGTATTTGGGCTACTTCTAGGGAGGGCAACATTTGCAGAAAGACGTAGAGCAGTCCATGTGGGCGTACGTCGCGAGTTCCCATAATATCCTCAGTGACCAAGAGCACTACCGAATAAAAGCAGGACTACGGTGAGGGTGTTTACGGTAGAAATCGAGAAAGTATTGGTTGTAGCTGTACGATTCTTATACTTTATGAGCTTTATGAGCTTTATGTGCTTTGCGCTTTGTGCTTTGTGCTTTATGCTTTTTGCTTTTTGCTTTATGTGTTTTGTGTTTTGTGTTTGATGTTTTATGTTTCATTTTATGAGAACACTAGCCGACCACCCCGTGGTGAAATAACTACCATGCTTGGCTATCACCACCAAGGTCCGGTTTCGATTTGCTGATCTGCCAAGAAATTTAATTCTAGTCTATACAAACTTAAACATTCCATACACAACATCCAGTAGTAAAAGATCACTGGCAGTTTACTTTCAAATTTAAATATATTTTGCAAGTAGCAATTAACAGCTGAAAATTAATATTTTTAGCCTACTTTCGATTTTTGCAAAAAATGAAAGTAGACTTATGAGATCTACACGGGGCCAAAAATTGTGTGTCTGTCTGTGTGTGTGTCTGTGTGTGAGTGTGAGTGTGTGTGTGTGAGTGTGTGTACTCTGAATGTCCGCCCCCCCCCCTATCAATTCGAACACGGTGAAACCGAATTGAACAAAATTTGGTACAGAAGTAGAACTAGCAAAGGGCACCTCAGTGTCATGTTTTATATCGCCGCCATCTTGACGGAAACGTAATGGCGGCCACCCAAATGTTCAAAGCTTAAATCAAATTACGACTAACCTAATCATCCGATATCTACCAAATTTTGCAACAACATATAATTATATGGCGGGCGTCCTTTGAATAAACTAAAAGGTCATCATCCCAATAGTTTGCAGATGGCGGCCATGTATGTGTGCAAATCGATTCCCCATACCAATTCAAACACGGTGAAACCGAATTGAACGAAATTTGGTACAGAGGTAGCATTAGCAAAGGACACCTCAGTGTCATGTTTGATATCGCCGCCATCATGACGAAAACGTAATGGCGGCCACCCAAATGTTAAAAGCTTAAATCAAATTATGACCAACCTAATCAACCGATCTCTACCAAATTTTGCAACAACATAATTATAATTATATGCCGGGCGTCTTTTGACTAAACTACAAGGTCATCAGCCCAATACTTTGCGGATGGCGGCCATATATGTATGCAAATCGATTACCCCTATCTTTTCAAACACGGTGAAACCGAATTGAACAAAATTTGGTACAGAGGTAGCACTAGCAAAGGGCACATCAGTGTCATGTTTTATATTGCCGCCATCTTGACGGAAACGTAATGGCGGCCACCCAAATGTTCAAAACTTAAATAAAATTACGACTAGCCTAATCATCCGATCTCTACCAAATATTGCCACAACATATATTCATATTGTGAGCATCTTTTGACTAAACTAAAAGGTCATCAGCCCAATAGTTTGCAGATGGCGGCCATGTATGTGTGCAAATCGATTCAACCTATCAATTCAAACACGGTAAACCGACTTGAACAAAATTTGGTGCAGAGGTAGCACTAGCAAAGGGCACCTCAATGTCATGTTTTATATCGTCGCCATCTCGACGGAAACGGAATGGCGGCCAACCAAATGTTAAAATCTTAAATAAAATTACGACCAACCTAATCATTTGATCCGTACCAAATTTTGCAACAACAAACCTTTTTGTGGGAAGCATCTTTTGACTGAATTACAAGGTCATCAGCCCAATGGTATGCAGATAGCGGCATGTATGTTTGCAAATCGATTCCCCATATCAATTCAAACACGGTGAAATCTAATTGAATGATTTTTTTTTACAGAGGTATCACTAGCAAGGGGCACCTCACATTCATATTTAATATCCGTATAGCACGTTGTATTTCAACAAGCTACTACAACCAACATTCAATTATACTCCTTGAAAAGGCCAAAGAGTTATTACAATACCCATGCATCTAGGAGAAAGTAGGCTATATGTTCTTTACTGAACATCTTGTTTGCGATATATGGTGAACTTTCAAACGTAAGGAATGTTTGGATAACTATTCAATCCAATCATGAGATCAATTGTCTTTAAAAATGGTGTTATATTGTACCCATGTGTTTCAAAGCTGGTGATCAAAGTAAAGGAAATTTTCGTGACATCCACATTCTGTTGTCAAAGGCTGTGTTTCTTGTGATTTGTCAACATTTGCAATGTATGTAGTATAAAAATCAAAATATTTCAGTTTTTACGAGTGCAATGCTGTAAATATTCAGTTCTTCACATATTTATATGGTTTAGTGTCTGATTTCTGTGTTGATATGGTAATCACTTCCATCTTTGTTTTACAAGCTAAGTCTGGAAAGGACCATTGGTGGCAATACATATGGTTGGACTTCACTTCCTTCATAATCCTCATAAAATGATGTAATAATTATTTAAGACGTCTTTCTTTCCTGACAATTCTCCTTTAACATCACCATTTGATTTCCAGTATTCTTGTTAATTCATGTACGAAAGAAAACTTGCATTACCAACGTCAATACTTCCTGATATTTCTTCGAGTAGTTTCCTCTCATGCAATACATTACCCATTCCTTTAGTTTTCAAAGTGAAATTTCATGCCATAATATCTTACAATTTCATTTGAAAAGTGGAAAGTTCTAGCCCATCATCAAAGGACAGTAGAATCAGCACAGAAATACGTCTACACTCTCCTGCCTTTGGATAAATAAACCCCGTATTCCGTAACTTGTTCCATCTCCTTTAAATCTAACTTAAGAAGATTAAATGAAGTGGGGTGAGGCACAATCCTTGTCTAACACCTTCAAGTTTTTAAAAGTAATTGTCAACTTGAATTCATTACATTAATTAATTGCTTTGGCCAGAATAATCCATTATCGTTAACTCCACAGCCACACTCTACAGTAGGGCTGGTACTTTTAATCGATTAATTTGAGTTCTCGAACAGTCGATTAATCGAAGCAGAAAATTTGATGAATTGCTACAAAACGATTAATCGATTGTGCGATTAATCGATTCATCGGCTAGTCGAATAAATATCGAATGATCGATGTTGTTCGCTCCATTCATTACGCTCTCACTGACGCAAAACAGACGTTTAATTAATAAAAATATACTGTAGCATACCTTCTATTTATGAAAACTGGGATAAAACAAAGTAAAGGAACAATGTTCCTCTCCTAAATTTTAAACACTGATCAAGAATACCAAAATCTTTCCTAAAGACTCTTCGTTTTCTTCTCTCGAAACCTTTCCCAATTTGATTGATGTTTGTCCTTCCACTGTCACTGACTCTTAATTGATTGTTGTTAACATAAATAGGAAGGGCATTTTGAATATTTAGGTAAAAATAACTTTTATAAATTTCTATAAATCATTTCGCAAATAAGCGTAACTCAACTTAAGCAATGGCCTCTCATTCAAATTTCTGTTTTTATCTCGCATCTACTAATCAATTAATCGATTCTTAGGTTAACCGATTAATCTATTATTCAGTTAATCGATTAATCGAATGAACGTTCAGTTGATTAATCGATTAATCGTTCCAGTTAATTTCATTTTTTTCGATTAATCATCGATTAGCCGAACATCGCTTATTACTAGCTCTAGTCTATAGTCTCGCGCATGCATTGGTGTTCCCACGACAAACATATGAGATTAAATATACCGGTACTCATTCTTTCTTTTGAGCGACTGTACGTCTGACAATGATTGGTCGAGCGGTTACAGAAATGAGGCTGTGGAGGATGGATAGCTGCTTGTTGGGGGAAGCGGTTCTTGAATAAAAACAAACGTTCAGTTAAAGTCCTTCATAAAAGTAAGAATAGGCTGTAACACGCAGTAAAGGGGAACAGGACATTTAGGAATACAGAGCGGGAGCGATTTGAATGTTAAGAGGCTGAGTGTCTGGCGCCGCGGCGCGCACGTCGGGCGTCGGAACGGACTCAAGGTAAACCTACGCTATTATCCAACTCCAAAACATTACCTGATTCCACTCTGTAATACAGAAACAACCCTTATATTATCCTAATTAGGTCGACTCCATCCCTGCCGAGCGCCGAGTCTATTAGCGACATATCTCTCCACGGTGGACTTAAACTGCCATTGTGGCACAATGGGTTAATTTAAGGTATACATCACAGTGAAATACTCGTTACCAGGCTTGTGTTTATCACGCGAGCGATGATTGGTCAAGTGGTTATTGCTTCATTTAGGGGTTAAGGATACCGTGGTCATCAACTCCATTACACTAACTGCGTTCGTATAGTATGATCAATACAATTTATGTTTAATTGACGACTGATGGATTTGGTAACGGTACCGGGGGAAGCGCTTGAAGTACAAGTACAACCCCATATTGTAGAAAACCCTGAATATTACTCTCAGGACTGTCACCGATTTTATTTTGCAGTTGAGATCAAACCACTTAACTTCCAACTACTTAAAGGGTAGTTGATTAGCACGAACAACTATGGAGGTTCCTGTATATAGAATGATAGATGGACACGAAGCTGCATGAAAGTAGAACACGCCAGCATGGGGAAATCAACCAGACGTCTGGCTTCTGAGGGCGTGTTTGCTTTTAGTGCAAGACTTACTGTTTGAATCCTTTCCATTCTGCTTTTCCAGAATCACAAAATTTAGTCCATGCTTATTCGTAAATGTGTTTAAGTTCTTCATTTATTTTTCATTTCAGACTGTTCTGCCTTTCAACGTCCAGTCTAGTCTGCAAGCCTCTGTTCGCTAAAGAGTCGCTTCATGATTCCCTATTAGCAGTTAGCATTCAGGATTTCTCTGCATCTGTTAGTTTGAAATCGTTGAACACTGAATCTAATTCTTTCCTCCTAGGCCTACCTCTGTTTCTCTTATCCTGTATAGGAGCTCATTAACCTCTTAAGTAGTCTTTCCTCCCCATACTCATCACATGACTCCAACATCTGAGTGGACTCATACGAACAGCTTCCTCTAACGCCTTCATTTCTAAGGTAACCTTTATCTCCTCAGTACAAGTATCCTCCTGCCATTGCTCCCATCTATTGAAAATGTTATTGGTCTTACGCCCCTTTTACCTACTGCGGCCTTAAGATGCGCCAGGATGCCGCAGTTTTGCTCCGAAGGGGATATTAAACGTGCCCGTAAATCTACTGTCAGCAGTGGACAAATAGCAGTGGACTTCTGACAAACAGAAGGAGCGGACCCTTGATAATGCCGGACGCAGTTTCCGGTGAAACTTCTGGACCATGGCCTCGAAGCCCGGACAACTTGTACACAGTTATGAACGCCGGCCGTGGAAACCTAAGCTATATATTATAAAGATGTGAATATACAATGAATAAATTCATTAATTGGTGACTGATGATACAAATTACCACAATCTAATATTTTTGAAAGAACAACAATAAATAATTAAAATGGTGGAACGAAAACAAATATCTGAAGGGATGTTGCAGTCGTACTTTTCAGTAATTTGTAAGTGATAAGTTCGATCCTTCTTATTTCGTGTGCGCACGACTGTAAGTGGGGATTGGAGGTCCGGAGATCGAAAGTCCGAATTCTGGCGCTGATGCATCAAGTATCCTCACACACCTTCCATGAAAATGCTGAGTTGGTATCGGGGGTATGTATTCAATTCCTACACCCCAATAATTACACTAGGCTATTGTAGAAATACAGGTTGTAAGACGAATTCAACGGACACCCAAATACATGGAGCTGACAATGAAGACATTCCAAGCCCTAAATTGTATTAACGAATACTTCCATGAAGAACTTAATAGCGTAATTTCGTACACTCCACTATCAATTTCCATTTAAATAAAATACATGTTTCATGTGTTGGACAATTTTTTTTGTACATAACTAACGGCTGCAATTCCAAACTGAAAATTAAATATCCGAACATTGCAATCATTTTAGCAGTGGACGTGAGAAAATATGTGACTTTCAGTATGGGTTCATGATTACTTATCCGTAGAAATGTGATACCTTTCTAACGAGTCTCAGGAGTTAATTTTAAGAAAATTAAAATGCAAGGCTTCTATAATATTTACGAAAAGTGATGATGATGATGATGATAGTTGTTGTTTTAAGGGGCCTAACATCTAGGTTATCGGCCCCTAATGGTCTGGGTGATAGCGAAAATGACAATGAAATGGAAACCAGAACGAAAATTAAGTGAGACGGAAAATACTTACAAAAAGGGAACTCAAGACTGAAACAACTCACAAAATGTTCTTACAAAAGGGAATTTAGAACGAAAAGATTCACAAATGGAATAGATTGAAAAATACGCACAAAATGTAGGCTAGGTTCAAAATACGTACAAAATGCAATGCAGAGTCGAAATACTTACAAAATGCAAATGAGATCAAAAATACGTACAAAATGCAATTGAGTTTCAAAATACTTACAAAATGTAATTGAAATTGAATATACACATTGCAATTTAGATTGAAAGATCCCATTTCCAATCCAAAATATTCACAAAGTGCAATTGAAATTCAAAATACTTACAAAATGCAATTGAAATTGAAAATGCTTACAAAATGTACGGTAGATTCAAAGTACTCATTTAGATTGACAATACTTACAAAATTCTATTTAGATTGAAAATACTTGACAAAATGTAATTTAGATTCAAAATACCCACAAAATGCAATTGAGAATCAAAATACTTGCAAAATGCCCACCACACAAAATGCAATTTAGATTTAAAATTCTTGCGAAATGCGGTTTTGTTTGAAAATACTTACAAAATGCAATTGAAATTACTCACTGAAATGCCCTGCTCCTACATTGAAAGTCTTACTAAAAAGCAATCTAGAATGACAATTTTACAAAATGCAATTGAGGTTGAAAACAATCACGAAATGCAATTTAGATCGAAAAATACTCACAAAATGCAACGTAGATTAAAAATACCAACAAAATGTAGTGTAGATGAAGAAAGAAAAAAACGCTAAAGGGAATTTAGATACACGGAGAGCCAAGTAACAAAAACCGTGCGGGAATCTTAAAGAGAAAAGGAAATGTAATGAAAAGAATACAAGAGGTCTGACCCCTCGAAGAAGGAGGGATCAGGAAAGATGAGACAAGGGCCAATTAAGGCGGTAAAGTGAAAGACTCCCTAGGCCTCGGATACCCTAATACCGTCGGGGTCGGAAAAGAACAAGAGTTGACCAAGGGAGTCGACAGGAAAGAAGAAGGAGAGGAGCCCGGCACAAGTAAGTGGAAGCAATGCCGAATTCAGCTGGGATCCCGTGGTTGCCAACCCACGTCCCACAAAATGCGAGCCCCTGGGGGAGTAAGCTAGGGAATTCAGTACCAGTAGATAAATGATTATTGTGGTGATTCAATGTACGAAGCTTTACTCCGATCTTTTGAATAGGATATGAGAAATAAAAATATGTTTCTAAACTTTTGCACTGCCACCATCTTGAATTTTTGAAAACAAATTAATTAGACGCACACCCAAATTATGATTCGTTGTGCCATGTTTCATTGCGCTCGTATAATCTTGTGGCCAGAAAATTCATTGAAAAATTGACAGTTGCATGGCCACCATGTTGATTTTGCACCTATCTTGTTTTCGAAACTCATAGGTTAAACTGTACAGTTATTGGAACTCTGACAGTTATTGGCACTGCTTGCATTTATTTGAATTTAAGAGTAATTATACAACAATAACATTGCCACAGTGTGTTTTATCTTTCCATTCTATTACTCCTTGGCCTCTATACTTCATCTTACTGCCACCAGGTGAACAGTTTTGAAGTGAATGTTGGAACAATTTGGTGTTGTTCATCACTGCTGGTATTTTATTGACATCTTACAGTTTTGTTCAGGTTACTAGTTCCAAACTTCGATGTTTGGAGCTCAGTATACGAACGGTATTTTAAGGGTAAGTGCGAAAACATGTTGAATACGCCTTAATGTATTTGTTCTGTATTTATGAAGCACTCTAACCTATAATTATTCTGTGTAATGCGGGTGCCAATTACTGTATTGAAATAACGATAAAATGCAGTACTTGGCACTTGTACCAATAACTGTGATTTTGGTTTTCACAGTATTGTTCCATGTCTAAGGTCTTGATCAATGCGTTTCAAGTTTGTATTAAAAACAGGAGGCACACAAAGAAAAGATAGGTGCCAGAACAGTACCTGACCAAGGTGCCAACAAATAAATTTAGGTGCCAAATACTGTCTGTTTGCTCACTTAATATTTCATAACCGATTTATAATATGTTAAGGCTCTATATTTAGTTTCTCAATATTTGTAGTCAATATTCATAATTTACAGAACATGAGACAAAAAAAATGAGACAAACAACAGCAGATTTTCTGTTCAAAATTATTCATTTAATTGCTTAGTGTCCTTAAAGTGCCAATAAATGTACAGTTTACCCTACATACATACTCATACATAGGTAATAGTCCTCTTTCACCACACAAATTGTCAATTTCTTTTCTGCAATAGTTCCGTAGGTATTGAGTATTAGTGAAATGTTACGCGTGGCAGTCATGTTAGACTGGCTTAAATGTAAGGTACAGGGTTATGCACCGGTAAGTACATATCATTACGGTGTGTAAGTACACAAACATTCTATTCGATCGCTGGGAGAGTTAAGAAATGTTTCTAGAATTTCGCACTGCCCCCAGTGTGAAATACTGGAAACATTTGAACCACATTAGATGCCAATACAATAAACATTAACTAATGATATGTTGTGTCCAGCTTCACTGCACTCGGGTGATTACATCGCCAAAAAGTCCTCTGAAATATTTGAAATTAGCGTGGCCACCATGTTGTATTTGCATTTACCGAGTTTTTGAACTCACTTTGTCTTCTATCACCACAAATTTTCAGTTTGATTGCTGTGATAGTTTCGGAGATATTGAGAAACTATGAAATATATCGCGTGCCCTCCATGTTAGATTGTTTTAAATTTAGGCCATGTAGTTATGCACCATAGGATAAACACTATAGTAGTGGTACATTATACTTCGATTGCGTTATTAGGACAGGAGAAATAAAAATACACAATTTTGAAATTTCAGACAGCCACCACATTTATTTTTTCAAAACAGCTGAATTACGTTACATACAAGTACGTATCTATTCACATTTAAATAAATAGGCCTATGTACTTTACCAAGTTTCACTGCGCTCGGTATATTAAGTCGCGATAAACGCTCATTTGAATATTTGAATTTCGCATAGCCGCCACTTCGGTGTGTGTTGCTGTTGTCGTTAATTCATTTTAGGAGTTTGGGACATCTTGGACATCAGACCCTTGTAGTTAAGTGCTTATTGAACTTGTCTGGTAACCTGTATTTATATGATGACTGTAGTAGTGTGAGTAACTATATCTTAAGCCCTGCGCGGATGCGGATATCCGCAACATTTTTCGCCATGCGGATATAGTTTGCATAGCTTTGAGGATAGCGGATAAGATGCGGATAATATTTGGAGTAAATTTGCGGATAGTTTTTAGAATACAATCCGAAATTTTTTAATATCATGGGGAAACTTGGGTAATTGTGCGCACATTTGTTTTTCGAGTTGGTAGTACAACTAGCAACTCAGTTCACTCCTATCCTCAAGCTGTCATCGTACCTATCAGATAGGGACAGTCAGCATGATACCAGTTGGTATGTGATAGCCGTGAGGCTTGGATGAAGAAACTTTACACGTTGCATGTTATTTTCTGTAGCCAGCAAATAAGAAGGTAAGCCTACAGTTGTGATTCAATTAATTAAAATTAAATGTTGTTTTAAAATGCTAGTTCTTACAGTGTTTATGCATGAATTTATTTTTCAATATAATAGATTAGTTTACCGGGATTCAATGAGTTACGTTTTAAAAGCAGAGTGGGGTAATGGTGCGCAGAACATAATGATACAAGTAAATACAACGCGAAATTAGTGGCAAACTATTTCGTGTTTGTTCTCCAGATGCCAAGAAATTATACGCGGAAAACGGAGAAAAACTCCTACCTAGCAGAAAATATGCAGAAAGCTCTACGTGCAATTGGGTATGATGGGAGGTAAATGAAGGAAGTAGGGAGACGTTTCAACATTTCCGAGTCAACCGTACGAAAGCAGTTGCTGCAAAATAGGCTTGTTCTACCTCGTCTAGGCCGTAAACCTGTTTTACCAACGAAATTGAGTCACAATTATCCCAATACATTTTGACACTGGCAAAATTATTTTACGGCTTAACGCCCACCAAGCTTGTCAGACGGTTTGCGTTCAAGTTTGCAGAGGAGAATAAGATTCCCCATAAATTTCAATAAAGTTAAAAGATCTAGCAGGCAAAGATTGGTTGTATGGGTTCTTGAAGAGAAACAAGCCTAAATTGTATTGCCTCCTATAATGCTGACGAAACGAAGATATTTTATTCTAATATTCAAACTGCAGAATTTTACTATCATTGCATTGTTATTGTATTGTAAAAAGCATTGGAATATTCTAATGTTAATGCACAATGAGGGTTTCAGCAAATTCACATTTGCATTATTATGGCTTTCCAACATTCTTCCCATGATCACAATTCTCCAACCCATGCACATGATTAACCTGCAGGGTGGGTAATGGTGCGCAAGTGCATATTTGCGATATTTTGAATTATAGTCCACCAAATGTATTTTTGAATTAAATTTGTTTCTGCACATCGAATATAGGATTACTAAGGCTCCCTTATTCATAACTGCAGCTGTGTTAGCTATTATGAGACCATCACAAGACCGATTCTTGCTTAAGTGCGCACAATTCCCCCACTATCCCTTACTAGGGCCCGGATGTTCATGACTTTTTTTTTCGTTATGTTTTTTCATGACAAATGTAAGATGATGATTTACGCTAATTCCATTCAAATTATGTCATTAATGATAATCAACACTCCGAACTGAGAAGGGTTGCAATTCTGGCTGTGTAACATTCATTTTAAACATAGCAGATGACATACATAGCCTAGGGGAACCACTTTCTGCTCAAATGTCTAAAGGATAAAGTATACTGTAAAGCAACACATTGAAAATATTATTGTAATGCCAGTAGATTCGGATAACAAACGTGTGGATAACAGTCGTGCGGATGCGGGGCGGATGAGGATAACAGTCGTGCGGATGCGGGGCGGATGCGGATAACAGTCGTGCGGATGCGGGGCGGATGCGGATAACGTTTTGTTTATCCGCGCAGGGCTCTGACTATATAAGGGACAGGGATGAGGCAGGTGCTCCGGGACTTGAAGAAAAGTACTATCACGGCATTTGTCCGGAGGGAGTGTGGTGAGACCCAGGGAAAAACACTCACTTTGGATAGCTTCAGTCAGCACCGGGTTACGAGCCTGTATCTTCGTACTTGGCGCAGCTGTCCTCGTGGCCATGGTGCAAGATTTAACGTCCTTGTTAAATCGTGTGAAATGGCGGCAAAGGCAGTTGCAGCAACTCCAATATTTGAAAGCCACATATTATGTGGAATTACATAAGCGGCATCTATCAGCACACAAAATTACAGTTTTGGAGATATTGAATGCCAGTAAAATACTTCGTGCGGCCGCTATTCTGGATTAGTGACACTTAATGAAATCTGAAAGGCACTGTCGAGGTCGGAGAGGGTAGACATTAATCCTTACCAAGTTTTAATGAAATTGCTCCAGCTAATCAAAATTTATTAGAACACACACACTTGGATAAAAGTGATCTCATACGCTAATATTTCGTAAAATGAAAATATGCCAACTGACACGGACGGTAGGTCAACAATCATAAAGAAAACATGCAGCGAATAGAGTATTAATCGAAGATAAAGTATAATGGAGCTCATGAGAGGAAGACACCGACAGCAGTGGCTATGCTGGTTAAAGTGCAGCGTTAGGATATGCAGCCAAGCTCACTGCTGACTCAGTAGACGCGTGGGTTGGAGCCCCACCGTCGGCCGTCCTTGAAATGGTTTTCCGTGGTTTCCCCATTTTCAACACTAGGCAAATGCTGGGACGGTACCTTCTGACAGGCCACGGCCGCTTCCTTCGGAATCCTTGTCCAGTTTCATTCATCTTCATCCATTCCATCTCTCATCCCGGCGCGCAGGTCGCCCACAGGCGTCGACTAGAAAGACCTGCACATGGCCTCTCAGGAGGCCACACGACAAAAAATACATGAGAGGTGGGCGAGGTATCAAGATCAGATGCAGCCTATATACGTAGGTAATATATTGGGTCAATGATTCTATCATTGACGAGGGGAATTGTTACGTGCCATTATACGTTAGAATTTCAGTTCAGTATTGTTTTCAAGAAGCATATTGTTACGTGCCACCCCCTAGTGGCACTTTTGTTAACTGGATTACGGTGGGGGTACAAAGCACAACACCAATTACTGCTTAAAGAGATAATTAACTTTATTGTGGCCAGAAAATTACACTAATCAGCAAATACAAGCAATTAGGAGCCTTCTCCAGTTTCCTCAAGTCTCTTCCTTATGCGCTCTTGGCCCCTTTCACTTGCAACAGACCACAGAAGTTAATCCGTCCTAATGAGTCCGGTGGCCTTGGCAGAAGCTACCTGCCCCTCTTCCTCAGGTACAACAAATACAGTTACTTACGAGCACTTGATGTACGCTATTCACAAGCTGGGAGAAACAATGTCACAAGATTTCGTAACTCGCACAGCACTTCGTCACCACACTTCTGTCGCACAAGATAATCGCTCGCACTAGCTCGTAAAACACAACAACAACCACTGCTTGACGGGTCACTCTTATATAGCCGGCCGGTGACTCAATAAATGCTTCTAGATCCATCCAGAGTCCACGGCTTCTCAAGGTTTCCAGCGCTGGTCCAGTCACGAATGTTCTGGACTATCCCTTTGTCCTAGTAGCCCTGTTGCATAAGGCGCGCGCAATACAGGAGGCAGGGCACAGCCCAGCCCTGGGGCAGTTGTGACTCACGCGGCGACTGATGACACAAACTCACAGCCGTAACACCACCCCCTTCCTAAAAAGGCTGATCGTCCCGATCAATCATTGGTCCGTCTGTGTCCCTCCGTAGGCTGCCAGGCGATCTCGATGCACGATCTTCATCTTTGCCCTCGGGCTCCGCTGGATCCTGTAGACGACATCGTTGATCCGTTTCACGACTCGGTACGGGCCCTCCCAGGACTTCTGCAGTTTGGATGACAGGCCTTTCTTCCGTAATGGGTTGAAGAGCCAGACCAGGTCGTCCTCGTGGAATCCGCCGGCATCCGTCTGCTGGTCGTATCGGGTCTTCATTCGGTCGGTCTCGATCCGCAGTTTCCTCCTCGTGAACGCGTGTACGTCCTCCAGTTGGTCGATCAGTTCTTGGCAATACTGGCTTACCGGGATCGAATCATTCCCAGGTCGGCCGAAGGCAAGATCGACAGGTAGACGGAGCTCCCTCCCAAACATGGCCCGGGCTGGTGTGCACCCGGTGGCTTCATGCACGGCGGCGCGGTAGGCCAGGAGAAATAGTGGAAGATGCTTGTCCCAATCCCTCTGGTGCTCGCTGACGACTATTCGGAGATGATTCTCGACGGTGCGATTGAATCGCTCTACCATCCCGTCGGACTGAGGGTGTAGCGGCGTTGTCCTTGTCTTCCGGATCCCCAGCAGCTGGCATAGGTTCTGGAACACCTGCGACTCGAAGTTCCTCCCTTGGTCGGAGTGCAGCTCCAGGGGTACTCCGTACCGGCTGACGAATTCCTTCACCAGGGTCTCTGCGATCGTCGCGGCTTCTTGGTTAGGGAGCGCATACGCCTCCTGCCATTTGGTAAAGTAGTCGCTGACGACTAATATGTAGCGGTTCCCTGCCTCGCTTAACGGGAATGGCCCAGCAACATCGATGGCCACTCTCTCCATGGGGCCGCCCACGTTGTAGGTCTTCAGTGGACCCCGTCGTCTTCGTCCTGGGCCCTTGCTGGCTGCGCAATCGTGGCACCTCGCGCAGTGGTTCTCCACGTCTGTTCGGCATACGATCCAGTAGAACCGCTCTCTCAGCTTCTCCAGGGTCTTCTTTATCCCTAGGAGTCCACCAGATGATCCTCATGAACTTCCTTCAGGACTTCCTCCGTCATAGCCTTTGGAACGACGACTTGTTCCCGAGATGTCTTCCCGTCGGTGCTCTCCCAGGTACGGCAGATGAGGCCATCCCTTACAATCAGCGAGTCCCACTGTGCCCTGTAGGACATAAACTTTGGGCTGCAGTCACTCACAATGTTCCACCCGGGTCTGGGGACACAGGCCCTCTTCCATTCGGCTATCAGTCCCAGGTCATCATCTTCCGCTTGCGCCCGCATGAAAGATTCGCGGCTCCAGCTCCCTTGAAGTTCCACGGTAGTCCTTCGGCACTGTATCCCGATGTTCTCCTCCCTTCGGGCACAGAAGGTGCAGTCTTCGGGGCACGGTCTTCGTGACAGGGCGTCGGCGTTAGAATGCAGTTGGCCTTTCCTGTGCTGAATCTCAAAGTTATACTGTTGAAGCCTCTCTAACCACCGCGCGAGTTGACCCTCGGGCTGCTTGAAGTTCAGGAGCCACCGCAGGGATGCATGGTCGGTCCTGATGAGAAATTCTTGCCCGTACAGGTACTTGTGGAAGTGTTCAATGGTCTTCACGATGGCGAGCAGCTCCTTCCTGGTGACGCAGTAGTTCCTTTCTGGCTTTGACAAGGCCTTGCTGAAGTAGGCCACTACTCTCTCCTCGCCGTCCACTACCTGCGACAGGATTCCCCCTATGCCAAAGTCGCTGGCATCGGTATCGACGATGAACCTTTTTCCAGGTCTGGGGTAGGCCAGAATAGGCGCGGTGCACAGAGCCTGCTTGAGTTGTTCGAAGGCACTGTGGCATTCTGCTGTCCACGTGAAGAGTTGGTCCTTCTCAGTCAGGCGATGTAAAGGTTTGGCGATGTCGGCGAATCCCCTCACGAAGCGACGGTAATAAGTGCAGAGTCCCAGGAAGCTTCGTAGTTGGGACTTGTCCTTCGGAACTGGCCACCCCCTCACAGCTGCGGTCTTCTCTGGGTCGGTGCGCACCCCTTCCTCGGAGACGATATGCCCAAGGTACTGGACCCGCTTCTGGAAGAGCTGACACTTCTTGGGGCTCAACTTCAGCTGGGTAGCCCGTAGCTTCAACAAGATCTCCTTCAGGTTGCTGTAGTTCTCCTCGAAGCTTCTCCCCAGAACGATGACGTCGTCTAGGTAGACCAGGCAGGTCTTCCAGTGTAGTCCCCTCAGAATGGACTCAATTAGCCTTTCGAAGGTCGCAGGGGCGTTGCACAGACCGAATGGCATGACGGTGAACTGCCAGAGCCCGCTGCTCACAGAGAACGCCGTTTTCTCGCGGTCCTTAGGGTGGATCTCCACCTGCCAGTAGCCACTCTTCAAATCCAAGGTGGAGAACCATCTTGACCCTGATATGGTGTCCAGCGTGTCGTCGATCCGGGGTAGAGGGTAGCTGTCCTTCTTCGTGACGTCGTTCACCCGCCTGTAGTCCACGCAGAACCTGGTGGAACCGTCCTTCTTCTTCACAAGCACGACCGGAGAACTCCAAGGACTATGTGATGGCTCGATCACCCCTTGCTCCTTCATCTCTTCTACCATCCGGTCGACTTCGGCTTGCTTGGCGAGCGGGACACGTCGGAATGGGGCCCTAATCGGTGCGCTGTCCCCAACGTCGATTCTGTGCTGGACCAAGCTTGTCCTGCCGAAGTCTTTGCTCCCCACGGAGAAGACATCCTGGAATTCGCGTAGCAGGTCCTGAAGTTGGCGTGATTGTTCCTCGTCTAAATGGTCCTGGGATCCTTGGTACAGCTTCTGTAGTTCTTCTGGCAGTGTGCGTCTTCTTCGGTTGTCCGTCTGCAGGTGTCCGTCCGTCGTGTCGGTGATGCGGGCAATCCAGGTAACGGGCTCGCAGACTCCTAGGTTGGTGTCCCGGTGAACCGTAATGTCGTAGTCGTTCAGGTTGGACAGGCGGACGTACGGCCGAGACGTCGTGTTGATGAGGGTCTTGGCAACTAGCAATCCTTTTGTCTGGATGTCCTCATATTTTGGCTCGATGACAGCCGCCACTCCCTCAGCAGTTCCGTCGACAATCACGGCGGCGCTGACCTCCGTCCTGGCAGGAACGATGACGTCCTCTCTCAGCCTTACTCGTCGTGCGGTGACGGCCTCGTGTGCTGGTTGCAAAGCAAGTTCCTCACCTCCGAAGTGCAGAGTGTTGGTACTCAGGTTCAAGATGATGTTGTTCTGGTCCAGGAAGTCCAGTCCGATGATCACTTCGTTTGATACGTCAGCCACAAGCACTGGATGCTTTATCACCCGTCGACCAATGACGAACTCCAGTGATGCTTCGCCATGTACCGGTGCGGTCTCTCCGGTCGCGGTTATTAGCTGGAGGTTCCTTTGTGTGGGTTGCACTCTCCACTTCGGGATCACAGTGGGATTGACGATGGTCCTCGACGCTCCCGTGTCGATCAGCATGGGCCAGCTCACTCCGTTGATGACTCCGTCGACCATCAGGCTGCAATTATCCCTCCGTAACTTCGTCACACGCACTTGGACTGCCGGGGCTTGACGACTGTCACAAGCCAACCTTTGCCCCCCAAGGCTGGCTAATACTCGTTTCCCTGGGCCGCGCGGTTTTCAGACGACTGATTTCCCGTCGGATACCCTCGGCGGCGGCGATCACTGCAGTCCTTGCTCAGGTGGCCTTTCTTACCGCAGACCCAGCAGGTCGGTAGTCCTCTTCCAGGCCGCCTCTCCGGTTGTCTTCCGGCTGTGTCGTTGCTGGTGGTGCCGCGACTATCGAAGAAACGGCTTAGCGCCTCCATCAATTCGTCGGCCAGGGGCTTGGTCTCGTTGGTTTTTGCTGGTTCATCGACGTCCACTTGACGAACCCGCGCGTGCATTCTGGATGCCTGTTTTGCCGTCTCGAATTCAAGTGCGTGGCTCAGCGCATCTGCCAGGGTCTTATTGCGCGCGAGTCGCAGCGCCTGTTGAGTGTCCGAGTCCCGTAGCCCGTCGGTGAAGATCTGCGTCGCTATCTGCTCCAGAAAGTCGGCCGGCGCTGTTGGGTAGGCAAGCCTTACGAGGCGTGCGATGTCCATCTCGAACTCCTGCAGGGTTTCCGCGTTCTCCTGTACCCGGGTCCGGAGCTGCATCTGGTAGGCCTGCTGAAGATGGCTATCTCCATATCGGGACTCCATATGGGCGATCAGTGAAGCGTAGTCCTGGGATCCAGTCGGGATGGCCTGAAGGACGTTAAGGGCGTCACCTCTCAGCGCTACAATGAGAGCTGTAGCCTTTTCTGTGTTGTTCCAGTTATTTATGGAACAGGCCGCCTCGAACTGACGTAAGTAGGTGCTCCACGGGACCTTTCCGTCGAAGGTTGGGGGCGTCACTCTGCTATGTCCCGTTCCTGATATTCCCGGTGTAACGGTGGGCGGGCGTTGGCGCAGCTCGGCAACTTCCTCTTGTAGGGCTTTGACTCTCTCATCCACCCCGGTCGGCGGGCGTCGGCGCAGCTCGGCGACTTCCTCTTGTAGGGCTTTGAATCTATCTTCCATCCCTGTCGGCGGGAGTCGGCGCAGCTCAGCAAATTCCTTTTGTAGAGCGTTGAATCTCTCTTCCACCCCCATCAGCGGACGTTGGCACAGCTCGGCAACTTCCACTTGCAAGGCGTTGAATTTCTCCTCCACCCCCATCAGCGGGCGTTGGCGCAGCTCGGCAACTTCCACTTGCAAGGTGTTGAACTTCTCCTCCACTGCCGCGACTTCCTCACGTAGGCCCTGTTCTAATTTCCTTTGGCTCTCCTCTAATTTCGTCAGCAGACACTCTTCCAGATTTTTCTGGCCATCCAGAAATTTGGCGGTTAGGTCCTCTGCTAACTTATTCTGGCTGTCTTCCATCTGCTTCAGGTCCTCCGCTAACTTATTTTGGCCTTCTTCTAATTTGGAAGTTAGGTCCTCTGCTAACTTATTTTGGCTGTCCTTCAGGTCCTCTGCTAACTTCTTCTGGCCATCCTCCATCTTCTTCTGGCCATCCTCCATCTTCTTCTGGCCATCCTCCATCTTCTTCTTGCCGTCTTCCATTTTGGCAGTTAGGTCCTTGGTTAAATTCTTCTGGCCGTCCTCCATCTTGGTTTCCATGCCATTTAACTTTTCTAGCAGTGCTGCCAATTTCTCCTCCATTTTAGTTGTTTGTCTTGTAAAGGGCATGCACTCACAGGAAAATTAGAGAAAATGACCTGCTCGGGTTTTGAAGCCAGGACCGTCAGGTGTTGTGCTTGAGTTCGTAATCCGGCTTCTGACACCAGTTGTTACGTGCCACCCCCTAGTGGCACTTTTGTTAACTGGATTACGGTGGGGGTACAAAGCACAACACCAATTACTGCTTAAAGAAATAATTAACTTTATTGTGGCCAGAAAATTACACTAATCAACAAATACAAGCAATTAGGAGCCTTCTCCAGTTTCCTCAAGTCTCTTCCTTATGCGCTCTTGGCCCCTTTCACTTGCAACAGACCACAGAAGTTAATCCGTCCTAATGAGTCCGGTGGCCTTGGCAGAAGCTACCTGCCCCTCTTCCTCAGGTACAACAAATACAGTTACTTACGAGCACTTGATGTACGCTGTTCACAAGCTGGGAGAAACAATGTCACAGGATTTCGTAACTCGCACAGCACTTCATCACCACACTTCTGTCGCACAAGATAATCGCTCGCACTAGCTCGTAAAACACAACAACAACCACTGCTTGACGGGTCACTCTTATATAGCCGGCCGGTGACTCAATAAATGCTTCTAGATCCATCCAGAGTCCACGGCTTCTCGAGGTTTCCAGCGCTGGTCCAGTCACGAATGTTCTGGACTATCCCTTTGTCCTAGTAGGCCTGTTGCATAAGGCGCGCGCAATACAGGAGGCAGGGCACAGCCCAGCCCTGGGGCAGTTGTGACTCACGCGGCGACTGATGACACAAACTCACAGCCGTAACAATATAATAATAGAGGAGGGACTCTCTACGTAGTTATGAATTTCTGGGATGAGGCCGTTAAGACGTAGTGCTTGGGTACGAATGCCGCGCACATAGAGAATTCCAACAACACCTAGATGCAAGAACTGACTAGACATGGAAGCAATAATACTAATAATAATCATAATAGTAATATCGTATGGCCTCGGGTGCAAGCTTTGTTATTTGACGCCCAGAGGGCAGCTTGCATGTCGAAATTTGTTGTTCCTTGGAGCGCTATGAAAGTCAAAGAGGTCAGATATCTAAGCTCCATGACACTACAGCGCTTTCTAGTAGAGAAAGGAGGAACTTTTTGCGTTGGCGGAAAATCCCGAGATTAATTTTGCCATTATGAACACGGCCTAATGAATTCAAATGGGTTCCTTAACATGCCAACAACGTATGACATACATGCCATTATGTTTGTCGCCTTTCAAAAATCACTTACCAGGGCCAGGAGCGAACCTGCAAGCTTGGAGTTGGTAGACCATCACGATAACCACTCACCCACCGTGGCAAGCATGAAAGGAATGAATACAAGTGACCGAAGGATCTAGGGCGGTATGCTGACTACACGTGCCAACTTATGCAATGAAAGTGTACTCATACACATGTTATCACTAATATTGTATTAAACAACGGATTTGTGTATTTAATAACGAAAATTTACAGTATCTGAAATGTTAGGAAAATAAGAACTGTTCACTAGTTTTGTTCCTCTATGTTGGTTAGATTGCTAATTTAGATGAATCAGTCGCGGTTCTTTTTTGCTTATTTTGAAGTTATAAAGGGTGTGTGAGTACATGAGAATCGTTCTAGGTAATGTCCGAACTTTATTTAATAAAAAATGTGAACTATTGCTGCTATTCGTGATAGTGGTACCATAACCTCCAAAGTAATGTACATATCCATCCCCTTCCAACCATCTCATCAAGATCATCAGTAAAGCCTTTTCCTTGTTTTGCATTGAGTATGAGTATATTCGGGCTCAATATCGTATTATAAGGCAGTTAAGTGGCTTTCTGAGGTTCAATGATCCGTGACAAGGTCATCAGAGAATCAATTGTATCCATAGCATGGAAATATGGGATATTGATGGCCTTCATCAGCATCACATTCTGACTTAATATGAACAATAAAATAAACCAAAAAAATCCCTCATCTAACTACACACGCAATTAATAATAATAATAATAATAATGTGATATGTTTTAAGTCCCTGTTAACTACTGCGGCTTGTAGAGACACAGGGGTGTCGGAATTTCGCCTCGAAGGGGATTTCTAACGTGCCAGTAAATTTACTGGCACGGCTCCCTCACATTTGCGCGTCATCTAATGCCAACTGGCTGCGCCAGGATTCCATCTAGGGAACAGCAGGCGAAAAGGTTACCGCTGAGCCACGCAGCCAGCCAAAGGTACTGAGCCACGCAGTGGGTATAAACAAATGCAATTAAACCACATTGGAATAATAACAATAATGTTATTGGGAACAGAACTATGGCCACGTTACAAAAAGCTTTTCTAATTGTTGGCGAATAACCCACTAGTTATTTGATTCTGTAGAGGATCAACAAAATAGACACTAAAGTCTCATTATGAAATGAAAATCCACAGCCTGCTTCCAGTCTCCGACCGGGTCAGGAATGGAATGAATGAAGCCCCGATCTAGCGGCGAGGATATGGACTGTGCCGGCTGCCGAGGCCTGACGCACTCCTCTGGGGCAATGATTAAATGAATGACAGATGAAATGAAATGATAGTGGAGAGTGTTGCTGGAATGAAATTTTGACAGGGAAAACCGGAGTACCCGGAGAAAAACCTGTCTGCCTCCGTTTTGTCCAGCACAGATCTCACATGGAGTGACCGGGATTTGAACCACGGACCCAGCGGTGAGAGGCCGGCGTGCTACCGCCTAAGCCACGGAGGCTTCACTAAAGTCTCATTATAAGGTTGGCAATTATGAGCATTCCACGTGCATACTAGGAGCCTTTCAATTCATTTGCTGATGGCCATTAGCTGTCGCTTTGTGCCCAAACACAAAATAACGATCACCATGATTCCAATTAAGTTTCTAAGGCCTGATTGTGTTGAAGATCTGAGGTGAGTGATCAGAGTGGAGAGCAATGAAGCAAGCTTCTGTCACCTGTTAGAACCTACCACTTAACCGTCAGCAGTTGCCCTCACACGATGGGAATGAACTGGAGAGTTTTGTCCTCTATGAAAGAATAACAACAAGACAGTGAAGCCTTCATACCACGTGCTTAGCTGTGCTGTTCGATATGGCGCATACGAGCTATAACAACTAACAGCTGCTGATAGAGGCTGCGTGGATCGAAGTGTATCATGCTTTATCACCAGCGGTTGTGCCCTTAAACTCCTCGTAGGAAGAAGATGGATGTGGGTTTCAGATCGATGCATCACTTCCTGCTTTTTCACGCAGAGAATGTTTTCCCCTTCCACCTGTATCCATCTGTCTCTCTCTATCTCCCAGGCATACATACATTTCCGTATAAAGATACGCACATGCACACAAACAGGATGAGGGTTCTTTGACGGGATTAGAGGAATTTCCCTACCACAGATAAATAGCGCCCGTCTCTTGCTCATTGCTACATAATCCGGCCGTATATGTACGCCCCTCCCCTGGTGACTCTGTCCTTTTTAATGCGATGCATTAAAGTGCCTCAGAAAAAACATCATTGCAATATCGTTGAACGGAAATGCTTAAAGTACCACTGGGACTCCAACCCGGGTGCCTCTGGTGTCTCTGCAACTGGAGTGCTAGCCATTACATCGCATTGACCTTTACAGAACCATCACAATATAGGCTACATGTCGCTGAATGTTAGTAAATTCTGGCAAAGAAACAATTACAACGACGAATTCTAAATTAGCCTTTCCAATAATGATGTCAACAACTTCTAGCCCGATTGATAGAAAGCCGCATGCTTCACTACATAGTTCCTTGTGGATAATTTGCGCAGCGGTCAAGCTGTTGGCCTCTCACCACGGCGGACCGGGTTCGATTCCCGGTCAATGCATGTGAGATTTTCAAAGTGAAATGCCATGTCCTGTGGTTCAGATTCCACGTAAAAAGGAGGTCCCGTGGTTTATGATCTCAAGATTAACGGTCACGTAAAACTACAATCTTCCTTCCTTCCTTATGGATAATTTGATTTTCAGGAAGCAAAGTTTATATCGTTGTTGTTGCTGCTGATTCATTTGGGGCTGTGCCTCATGTACTTGGGCGTGTGTGGAATTTTTCTGATTTAGACCCCGGATCTAGAGGTCCTGGATATGATTCTCGAGGGTCTCCCAAAGAATTCAATTCTGCTCTTAAGTGTTGGAACGCGACACTATCAGCATCGTGAGGTGAATATGAGGAGAGCTGGGCTCTACTCCCATCACAGATATCATAGAAGTGGCTTTCTCTGGTTTCCCACTTCTATTCCAAGCAAATGCCAGGATGGATTCTAACTTAAAGCAACCACCACCTCCTTCCAAATCCCAGCCTCTATTGCAAGCACACACACTAGTACAGTCAACAATAATGACACAGTTTATCTGACAGATTCTATACACAGCCAAGTACACGGGTCTGCATGCCCACAATGTCGCAAAGTCACTAAGTGAGTCAACAACAACAGTACATTGACAGTTTCTTTGGTAACCAAACGCAGGTTTTGAATGGATCCCTCAGACATCTTGAGTGGGCGGTCCTTGGTAGCATGTAGGATGATCTATGTTGCGTATTACTCCAAATTCTACTACCACTACTAAAAATGCAAAATTCCGTGCCACTTCTCCCCTGAAGGGCCTTGGCCCTCCAAGCGACCGCTGCCCAGCCCTGTTGGCCTAGAGATAGTGCGGTGAAGAGTGGTCAGCACGTCTGTATCCCTTGGCCCTTAATCTTCGTTTTCTTGACCGAGGCGCTGCCTTTCTGATCAGACAGCTACACAATTGTCCTCACGAGGCTGAGAGCACCTCGTTCCAACCCTCACGTCAGTAGGAACATCCCTGATGAAGTCGGGAATCAAATCCAGGCCCTCCGGGAGAAACAGGCCCACTAACCAAACACCACGGGGCAGGGAACACTATCACTACTTGTTGTTGTTGTTGTTTGAGTCTTCAGTCTTTTGACTGGTTTGATGCAGCTCTCCATGCCTCCCTGTCCTGAGCTAATCGTTTCATCTCTACATAGGTACCACACCCTACATCCGAAGCAATCTGTTTAAGACTAAATGTCCCGTTTTTTAGTTTGTAATTCTGACACCACGTAGCAGCACCAAAGTGAGACAATTTCTTTTTCTGTTTTCTATTGAACGAGAGCTCGTATTTGCGATCTGAAAACCACTATGTATACTAGACTGCAATTGAATTGATATTAATTCGATGCATTTTCCAAAATGTGAAAAACAAAAGAGTTAACTTACTAACAATTTTTTTTATTTCGCTTAAAATATGAAAAAACCTGGTAATACGAAAACGGAGATTTATTTCCTGATTACAATGCATTTTTCAGAATTAAAATCAGGTGAATGGAATCGACCGCATTAGTTTGGGAATTATTGTATAGAAAAGAGTGGGAGGGGTAGCGGCGCGCGGCGCGGCTTCACAAGATCTCTTGCGCAAAGAAAATGATGATCACGCTGCCAGGGCCGAGTGACAATGGGACGTTTTGACGACAGGCAGGAGTTGTCTTCCTCTTGTCATAAATACAGTATTATAGTTCGGCAAGTTACATATACAAGTGCCTATGCGTGGAAAAATTTCTGAGCATTAACATTATGCTGTAGCAGCGTCACGCTTAACGTTGACACAATGTGTTTGTACAGATACATTTCTTACTTCCCCAAACATTCTTGTTGTCGTTCTTGTTGATAATAATACATTCTAGGGGCTTGGGACATCTTGGTCATCAGTACCTTTGGCTGGCTGCGTGGCTCAGCGGTAACGTTCTCGCTTGCTGTTCCCAAGGTTTCAGGATCGAATCCTGGTGCAGCCAGTTGGCATTTGAGGGTGCGCGAATGCGAGGGAACAGTGTCATTAGATTTACTGGCACGTTAAAGATCCCCTCTGGGGCAAAATTACGGCACCCTGGCGTCTCTAAAAGCCGCAGTAGTTAAAAGAGACGTAAAACCAATAACGTTATTATTTTTATTATTATTATCATCATCATCATCATCAGTCAAGTGTAGTTGATTATGTGTGTAACTGTATTAGAGTCAGGGATGGGGCACGTGCCCTGAGACTTCACGTACGGTACTATCTCGTCATTTACCTGGATGGAGTGTGGAATAACCGGTGAAAACACACTCAGGATAGATGCAGACAGCGCTGGATTCCCATTTAGGTAACTGTTTTAGAGTTATATGAGGATAAACTCCCGAAAAAAATCGTATTCTTCCGACATTAGTAATGCTTTGTATGGCATAATTCTTACCGCACAGAGCAGCGACTGTTTTCACTCGATGAAAAATTGAATAATGTATGGAATGATATGACTGGTTTGTAGTTAGCACGTTCTTGATATTTTAGAAAAAAAGATGTACAATATATGTTCGTGTTCAGGTTTATTGGGATATCCATTCTAAAAACCATCCGATGCGGACGTCCAACTCTAGGTATCGTCTTCTAGACATAACAAACAAGACCACAAACCGTGAAAAATTCAAATCAATGGAGCATCGATTTATAAGAGGCCAAATGCCACGCACATAGACCTACATACATACATTTTGGTGATTCGTATGGGTCTTTGGTTCTTTTGATTCTAATTCCCCCTTTTTTTTCATGAAATCTGAAACGACTCCGTGAGGCCAATCACTATATCTTACTTCAATTTTCATGGAAGTAATAATAAAAGTTCATTTATGTAGGCTATTTTATTACAATAAACAAATTATGAAAATGCATACCAAGAGCAAAATTATTATGCACATTTACAGGGTGTAACAAAAAGGTACAGCACAAATTGCACGATGCATTCCTCACACGTAGACGAAGAAATTATGTTATATGAACATGGGTCCGGAAACGTTTTTCTATTCAATGTTACACCTCATTGTCTCCAACTCATTAATCATGGGAAACAAACAAGAAGACAACGTGAGAACCATGGGGAACATGCACTCTTGGTTACGTCTGGTTACGTTGTCATTATTGTAGGTGCACCGCCAGTGTTTTGTTTTACATGGCCCTGTTGCCATGCGCTTAGCAGATGTGTCCTTAGCTGTGTGACAAAACATGTACTTCATGCACGATGGAGCACCTCCTCATTTCAGTGTTAATGTCCGTCGGCCTCTAAATAACAGATTTGGTGACAGATGGATAGGTAGAGGTGGAGCAATTGCCTGGCCTCCACGCTCTCCGGACCTAAACGCACTGGACTTTTATTTGTGAGGGCATTTGAAAGCTCTTATGTATCGATCCCCAGTACCAGAATCTCCGTGCCCGTATTGTGGAATACTGCGATACCATACGCAATCTTCCAGGGATACATCAGCGTATCCGAGATTCACTACGACGGTGGGTTGATGCATGCATCAATGCACACGGAGGGCATAAAGAGCATCTCCTGTGAGAAAGAGTTGCATGTGGTATGCTGGTGCATTCTGTTCTTGTGTGTTTCCCACGACTAATGAGTTGGAAACAATGAGGTGTAACATGGAAACGAAGCGTTTACGGACCCATGTTCATATAACAAAATGTCTTCGTCTACGTGTGAGGAATGCGTCCTGCATTTTGTGCCGTAACTGTTTGTTACACCCTGTATAGAATTAAAGTTCCTATGATATTCTCATCTGCCTATTGTTAGCACAGGCACTAGTACTGCGTACCAGAAACAAAAAAGAGTATTATACCTAATTGAAGAGTCCAGGGGAATAAAGATGGAGGGTCCACTTTTTATGAAAAATGAGCTCGTAGTGAATTTGTATAGTTTAACCCCGAAATAATATGTTAAACTACTCATAGAGGGCCAAAAAGATGAATGTCTGCGGATACACAGCCAACAAAAATATGTGGTGTAGGCAAGAAAGGTGAGGGTGTCATTGCATGTGAGCTAAAAGCATGAGGGTCCACTTAGTTGGCAGTGCAGAGTGCTCTGCATTCAGTTCACTCAGCTGTTGATGGCTTAATATTCTGTTAACTGTTGAAGAGTGTTACCCCAGTGTTGGTTATTGGTTGTTGTGCCTTGATTGGTCCATTGAAACAGGACCAGACTAAGTGTTTAAGACAAGAGTGTTTTAAAAACATAAGTGCAAGTGATATTATTTCGAATTTTAATTAGATTGAATCACATGAAAAACAGTTGATTTATCTTTGTGGATTAATACAGTGCTCTCCTGTCACTCGCCATCGGCATAGGAAACCAGAACCTGAGGCTGATTTTCTCACATATTCATATTCTTATAAGGTATGAGTAATAAGAAATGGACAGGTTTGTGAAATCCCTGTATTTTACAAATCATTTGTATCACTTCATGGCATTACAGCTAAGAGGCTGCAAAATTTACAAAAGAGTCTTAAAACAACAGGTTTACCACCAAGTGATAAAGGAGGAAAGCACAGCTTCAGGCCTAACAAGCATCCTAATGATGTTGTAAATTCTATAATTGAACACATTCAGACCTTTAAAAGCAGAAAGTCGCACTATGGTTTAGCTAAGTCTCAAAAACGCTACCAGAGGAACTTAATGAAGGAAATGCTAGGCTTGCAGTACAAAAAAGACAGGACCAAAGAAGAAATCGCCATGGACTTCTAGAAAAGCCTGCCTCTTCCGAATATCACCACCAACGATGTTTACTATCAAAGGCAACTATCATTCTACATGTTCAACATACGCCAATTATTATCAGATTCTGAAGCAATTTTCTAGACGTATCCTCAATCTCCGGCAAAAAGGAGGACATGAGGTTTGTTCCTTGCTGTGGGATTTCATTTTTGATCATCTTGACTCTGAAGTAAGGGAACTGTCAATTTTTTGTGACTCGTGTAGTGGTCAAAACAAGAACTACTCTGTGTTTAGAATGCTACACTAAATACGACTAGATACAATAGAAATGGTCCTTCCAATAAGAGGGCGATAAAACATGGGTTTAGTTAACCAGAAGTCTGTGGTTGAACTTCCGTCTGAGTGGAACGAAGTTCTCCAAAACTCGAGAAACAAACCAAGACTATTTAAAGTAATTTCTTGTGACAATCAAGAAATATTCAGTTCGTGGACCAGATTTCATTCCCCACTATAGGTAAAACAATGTCCCTTTAAAACATGTCCAGTGAGGAAACTGAAGATCTTCCGTCACCATCCTAGAATGGTCCTACATCGGCCAACTTACAATGGCATGGATGATGAAGGTGATTTCACCAAACCGAAGAGGAAACTTGTATCTCTACCAGAAGGCTGCTTTCACCTTCCTGAACTAGCAAATGATGGACCTACACCTGGCCCAAAAGCAAAGTTTGATGACATTCAGCACCTGAAAAATCTTTGTTCTGTCAAAGCCCCAATTTTTTTGCATCACTCCCTCATTTGTGAAGTGTACTGTGTATTTAAGAAGCCTATTATTCGTTTCAGGTAATGATGTAGGCCAATAAACAAGTGACATTTTAAGTTTCCAAAAACTACCACACAAACAACAGATTCATAGATTTCACTACAAATCAATGGACATTCATCCTTTTTACCTAGATTTTTGTGACATGAACCAACTATAGTGTGTTTTTTTTAGCGTATGGCTTTTAGTGCCGGGAGTGTCCGAGGACATGTTCGGCTCGCCAGTTTTGTAGCTGCTTCGAGACGGACACCCAATGGGTGAGCTACAAGTACCGTTGGGGAGGAATGTTGGATGGGAGGGTCGAGGAGTTGGAAGGTAGCGGCTGTGGCCTATAGTTAGGGACCAACCCCGGCATTTGCCTGGAAGGAAGATGGGAAACCACAGAAGACCATCTTCAAGGTTGCCGGCGGGGGGATTCGAACCCCCTCGCCTCCCGGATGTGAGCGACTGCCAACAGTCATGCTGCAACGACCTCGGCTAACTCACCCGGTACTATAGTGTTATTTATATAATACTACATAAAAGCAAAAAGTCTATCTACATAGTAAATATGTGCCAGATATGTTATTCATCAGTTTAACATCAAAATAACTCCTGTTTCATAGTTTAGGATTTAGGTATTTCGTTTTAAATTTAAAACCGCTGTTTTCTCAGAACTTTGTTTTCTGGACCCTCATATTTATTCCCCTGGACTCTTCTGCCTATTGTTAGCACAGGCACTACTGTCGACCAAAGTATTATGTGCACTCGAGTTTGAAGGTTGTTTGTGAAGTAACCAATGGACCTACATAAAATCCAATAACATCATCATTTTCGTCGTTCTATTTTACGTTAGGTCATGTAGGTTTGGAATTTTTAATTTATATATTTTAATATTTTTTTAAATCGCAGTTGGAACACAAAAAGTGCACGTTTTTAAGCGTGTTTCAACCATGCGTCACATTTACGAATTATTATCTCAAAAACCCGTCATTATATCGAATCCAAATTTTAACACAATATACATAGGAATGTTTTATAACTGGTTTATTAATTTCAAAATTTTGTGTGTCCAAGAAACAAAGTTGTTATAATTTTTGTAAGGTAACTTTTTCTCGGTTCGGGGTGGTTGGAAAATGTAGTTCTTGGTTGCATTGTAATCCTTATACATCGAAAAGTTACGCTGTATGACTGTGAAATACCTAAATTAATTCACTTATTTTCTATCGGTTTGTATTTATACGGGGAAATAACACATGTTTCACCTGCTAGCCGCTCCGGCAAACGCTGTACAGCGTTGCCGTAATGGTGCCCACACGCATCATGGCGCGTCTCGCTCTGAAGTGATGGGCTCCATCTCAGCAACGCTGTACAGCTTTTGCCGGGGCGGCTGGCTGGAGAACCATGTGTTATTTCCTCGTACAAATACAAACCGATATAAAATAAGTGAATTAATTTACTATTTCACAGTCATACAGCATAACCTTTTGATGTATAACGATTACAACGCAACCAAGAACTACATTTTCCTACCACCCCGAGCCGAGAAAAAGTTACCTTACAACAATGATAACAACTTTGTTTCTTGGACACACAAAATTGTGAAATTAATAAACCAGTTATACAACATTCCAATATATATTGTGTTAAAATTTGGATTCGATCTGATGACGGGCTTTTGAGATAATAATTCTTAAATGTGACGCATGGTTGAATCACGCTTAAAAACGTGCACTTTCTGTGTTCCAACTGCGATAAAAAATATTAAAATATAAATTTAAAAATCCAAACCTACATGAACTAACGTAGAATAGAACGACGAAAATGTTGATGGTATTGGATTTTATGTAGGTCTATTGGTTACTTAACAAACAACCTTCAAACTCGAGTACACATAATACTTTGGCCGACAGTAGTACTGCGTACCAGAAACAAAAAAGAGTATTATACCTAATTATTTCCTGTTCTTGAAATCAATGCTTCAATTTATTCCATATCAAACATAACGTTTCATGATTTACACACATTCAGTATTTTAATTCACCTCAGGTTCTCTTATATCCATTGATCTGGTCATCCTGGGATCAATGATCTCAGGAAACAAGATTTTCTCGTAGCAGAATATGAGTTACATACACATGCTTTGTCTCGAGAACTTCTCGTCCCTCTTTATTGTTTCTATGTGAATTTTCTTAGGCATCCATACCACAAACTAACACATTTCCCGCTGTGTTATTTCCAACTGGCCCTGGATTTGGAAATAAAAATCATGTGAGTGTTAGAGAGTTATCAATCTGTTCTCTTCTGAATGGCACTGTTCTTGATATTCCCAATGCTATCTTTTTCGTTTACTTTCTGCCAGATAAAATCTCTTTAGCTTTTTGCAGGCTTCCAGTATGGTCTTATTCCGTGCAGAATAAGGGCAGTAGACTTCGGACTATAGCGGCGTCTCCTATTTATCCGTCTGGGGAGGCACCTAAGAATCCATAAGTTTTATGTACGAAAAGACCACATTCTTCGACTTTTCTATCGATTTCTCCTCTAGATTTCGTTTTGCAATTCGCTCATTATCACAGTCATACTGCATTGCTTTTGAGTGAAATTCGCTGTACAGAATGTCTTTTGCTAAGGGAGCCCATTTCGAGGTAGGTTTCCTCTTGCATACATATCTAAAATTGAATGCCGTAAGTCTGTCCTCTCTAGCTGTGTGCCACTTTTCTTTTTCCCTTTGGCCCCTTGTTTACTTTTCCAGATTTTGTATATGGCCATCACTAAGCGTTAGTTGCTTGATCTTCTCATCGCTAAACTCTCTCAACAGTACCTGATCGAAATCCAACTGCATTGATCGGTTTTCATAATCACGTGAGACAGCACGTTTCATTTCATTAGACTGTTGTCGAGACATTCTATTCCCTTCTCACGACGCAAATCAACTTTTTCGGCAAGCTGCTCTTCTTCTCCTTCTGCTGAGTGCAGTGCCCTTCACTATTGTGGAAGTCTTTTTCTAAACTGATTTCATTGTTTTATAGTGCCAGGATGGCCCAAACTGAAAGTCCAGTCCGACAGTTTTAGTTCTATGAGTGAAGGAACCACGTTTCCCTCGATTTATCTGCTTACCTCCCGTGAATTTTGCAACAAGGGACATATAATTTTCGGTAGCATTGCTGGGAACGTTTTGCAATTAAGGGCTGCAAGCAAGAACGCATTAATTTGGTTGAAGTTAGCTGTTTGTCTTCACCTTGCCCGCTGGTAGTTCAAAAGTACTGTTTGCAGTCTTTATGGATCCCAATCCAGTATTTCTGGAAACCAATTTTTCATTTTTACAATCGCTACGCCTTTATTTTTCCACACAACGCATTGTTTTAATTTGAAGTCGAACTTGCTTCTCTGAAAAAAGTTGACACTGAATAGTTCATGATCTTGTACTCCTACACTTATGTATTAGAAGTAAAAAGCAAACTACACCCGTGGCGCGATAGCCCATGAAGGGCCTAGGTCTACCAAGCAACCGCTGCGCTGTTAAGACATGTAGCCTGCAGATTGCGGGGTGACGTTTAGTCACCCAACGTGTAGGCTACAGGTAAAATATAAGTGAAATCATAACTGCTCAGTGCATTACAGATTCTTTAATGCAAGCGTAAAGAAATATATAATTTCAAATATAAACTTGGAAAAATACTTTTGGGTGTGTAGAGGTGTTTTTTTTTAGGGCCTGGCTTCCTTTTCGTGGTACTTAGTCGCAATCTCGCCTGGAATTTCGTGGAACGCCCTTGAATCGGTTTTGGTGATGGCTCCATTTTTCAACAAAAGCGAAAAAATAACTCCACGTGATGACCGTAATGCTCTCCACCAGTCGTAATCTACCTATATGTACATGTGTCTATTCTACCAGAAATACTGTCCGAAAAATAAAGTGCCGAAAATAGAACACCTAACGGGCATTAAAAAATAATTGTTGCAGGTAAAATAAATGGAAAAAAGTAATTAAAGAGATCGATGAACTAAAAACCAGACGTCGTAAATAGGAACTGGTAAAATATCAAAGGATCACTCAGAAATATCCAGACCTTGACAATAATTCAGAACTAACCAGCACAGTCAATCGCAACATTGGACTAGATGCTCGGGAATTCTATACCGCCAGGTAAGGTCATCGCTCTCTCAAATCACTGGAGCTCCACTCCCCCCCCACGCTCTGCATGACCTTGTTCTACTGCCGCGCCTTTTATTGCAAATACAGTAACACTTTTATTCACAAACTTCCTAAAGTGATCCCGACGATTCTATTCAACCGATTTAGGTTTTCGATACGGCTTTGGAATCAGTGAGCAAAACTCAACTTTCGTATTACCCGCTTTTTTTCGAATTTTAATCGGATATTTGATAAACAAACAGCAACTTTTCTGTTTTTGAAATTAGAAAGTAATCAATGAATTAATATCAATTCTGCTACTAGACAGAGTACATAGCAGTTTTCAGATCGGAGTTCGGAGTTCCCCTTCGATAAATAAGTAAATAAGTAAATTCAGCTTCGCTTGTGCTGCCATCTGTTGAAATATTTTCTTACCAAAGTGTCGGGACATTTAGCTTTAACATATTCTAACCTTGGTCTACCCCTACAGTTCTTGTCCTCAACCCTTCCTTCCATAACCAAGCTTGCTATTCCTGGGTGTCTTAGTATGTGTCCTACTAACCTATCTCTTCTCTTCATTAGCAGTCGCCAGAAACATCTCTCCTCTCCCACTCGTCTTAATACCTCTTCGTTTGTCACCCTATCGACTTAACAGTTGAAAATTTGTTGTTTAGTTTTGTTTATTCATAACGTTTGTTTTCTGGTGACTGTTTGCCACGGTGGGTGAGTGGTTATCGTGTCGGTCTACCAACTCCAAGCTTGCAGGTTCACTCCTGGCCGTGGTAAGTGATTTTTGAAAGGCGAAACAAATCACGACATGCATGTCATTCGTATTTGGCATGTTAAAGAACCAATCAAATTCAGTAGGTCGTGTTCATAATGGCAAAATTAATCTCTGTATTTTCCGCCAACACAAAAGTTCCTCCATTCTCTACTAGAAAGCGCTGTAGTGTCAAGGAGCTTAGACAACTAACCTCCTTGAATTTCATAGCGCTCCAACGAACAACAAAATTCGACATGCAAGCTGCCCTCTGGACGTCAAATAACAAAGATTGCACCCAGCATCCGAGGCCATACGATATTATTATTATTCTGGTGACTGTAGTAGTGTGTGCATTAGGGACAGGAATGTGGTAGGTACCTCGGGACTTGCAATGAGGTACTATCCTGGAATTTTCATGGAGGGAGTGTAGAATAAACGGGGAAAACACACTCAGGATAGCTGCTGTCAGCATTGGGGTTCCAACCTCCGATCTCCGCACTTTCTCCAGCTCCCCATCACGATCGTGTTGCGCAATTTAACGCATCCGGCTACGCTGCTGGGTAAGTTTAAAACTGATTTACACAGAAGAATCAAATGGACGATTAATGAAAAAGTAATAAAGTATCTGAGAAAATAATTCCCAAGAATGAGTATTAAGGGATGTGGAATGAAGTATAGCCATAAGAGGCAGTTAGGAGAAGGAAAGGGTGTCCATCCCAAAGTCATGGGGAAAGAAAAAGGAAAAAAAAACAGACCCAGTCCTAGAAATCCTAGCGGTGGCCAACTTCCAAGTTCACTAGCCATGGGCACTTGAAGGTGCAGACAGTTACGCGGGGTATACACTTATACTACCCTTTTAGACTCGTACATCCTGCAACCTCTCTAAATATGCGGGTATCAGCAAAAAAAAAATAAAAAAAAAAAATAAAGGCAAGGCATGAAAATTAAAAGAAACTCTAGGTCTCGACTACCGAATTGCATCGGGATCATGAGAACACGTTTTGACCAAGGAGGGTGAACAAGAGAGATGAAATACAGCAGTCCGGCAAAAGGGAACGTTATGTCATCCCCAGTCCCGTCGTCGCCCGCCCATGTCCCACTAGTTGTGAGCTCTTGGAGGAAGTGGGAAATTATCATGTAATCGTGAACAAACGTTGCGGTCTTGAAGGGCAGAAATCGATGTGACTGGGCTTTAAAATAGCTCTAAAGCATGGGAAATAGCAAGCTCTGGAAATATCTCTACCAGTGGGAGCAAATATTGGAACTTAGATGGGAACTGAGCAAAATGCTGGGCTATATGAATGCGGCGTTTCTATTGTTTGAGCAAATACTGAAGGGAATTGGTTTACAGGAAAACTGCTTTCCAACGATGTGAATCCATTTAACACAAGAAAACAATTCTTAGCATTACGACGTAGATCAGCAACCCACAGTCAACGTAAGATTAATTTGGAGTGTAATTTCCTCACTGAACCCAAACAAATATCACTGGGAAGGAATGTTATTCAATGCTGTGTTGGTTGAAGTTGTTGGCTGCCATCACCAAGGTTTCTGGTTCAATTTATTATCGAATATGCCAAGAAATATTATTCGGGTGTGGGTGATGGAACGAGCATAATTTAGCAAAGCGTGGGCTGGTTTTCCCCACTAACCTATTCCAGAAGTGGATATACATGGGTTGTAAAGAAAGTGGCGGCAACAGTGTGTCATGCGCATTCCCAGGCTAAACAAGACAATTGTGATTGTAGTTGAAGACATTGTAGTTCTATTGAATGATAAAACATGTTACTACGTCAACAGATGTTATTATTGTGCATGGTTAAATGTACAGCACAATTTTTGATGTGTAACATCTTTCCACTCGGTTGCTGGATATTTTTGTGGGAGTGATTTTGAAAAATGGGACGGAAATGGATCGGAACGATTGAGGTGGAACCAGCTGGCACACTTCCGTTCCGAACGGAAGTGTGCTCGAACGGAAGTGTAAGACGCACTGCCAACTCGATCGATCGATCCAGCTGGCAGTGGTAAGATCCAGCTGGCAGTAGTAAGAGAAACAATGAGCGCGCGGTGTCGGAAATTGATACCATGACGTACTCTCGGCCATGTGGAATGTATATGACATACTGAACGGTAAACGCTCATGCGAACTCTGGTGTTAAGTGATTGAAACAAAGCACATGCTAGGCTACATGTTCGAAGTCGTCGTATCTGTATTTAAATGGTAAAATGCCTTAATATCAAACATTGTAAGTTGTCGACATTGCCGGTATTATGTTTCTGCACAATAGCTATTCAAATATTAACCCACATAACAGTAATGCAGTCATCAATATAATATAATCGTTGTGGTTATACGAGAATTGAGCAAGCCTTAATGAACTATTGCTCAATACATTCTCTTTACTCACAAGAGGGCCTATTCATAAGGCATTTTAAACTCAATTTGACGCAGGAACATTATCGATACAAGCAAAATATAAATGAAACTTAATTCCGTAATGCAGTATTATTGGAACGTGGAAAAAAGTCACCATCTTGTGTTCTGTATTTGCGAAGTCGAAATAGCCGTGGGGTTATTGCGTATGACTGTGAATCCAGAAATCTTGTGTTCGAATCCTGGGCGGGATAGATATTTTTGCTACCAGATTATCATTTTAAAAGGTATTTATCATATCAATATGACTCATTTTAACAAAATCCATATGAAATTACGTGTTAGTCTGTGAACCAAGAGGTCCTGTTTATAAGGAATTTAAGGTTATGAGCGGTGTCGCGTCTATTAATCTAGTTGATCCATATCGTATTCTTTATTTAGGCTAGTGCTGGTGGAAGGTACAAATCATCTAATAAAATGAGTTCCGTATTAGAAACTACAATATCTGTAGAACACTCCCTTTTACAATAGATTAATATTTGTGCCAATAATAGTATAAAATACCGGTGTATCGACAATTTCACGTGAGGATTCTTCTATGCCAGATTTTACACATCATATGCGACTACTGTAAGGCTCGTAATTTTTTAACAGCTCTAAAGTAAGTTTTCTAAACTGGAGCAGTGATCGTGAAATTAAAGAGAGGCAGCCCGTTGCAGAAATGCACGCCAATATCATCAAGGTTGACATGAAGCTTGTGGCGACGATGCACTACCGTATTGGACGGTTGCAAGATGGGTCTCTGCGTTTTTTTCGGATCGCAAAGGGACGGCACATGAGGCTCGCAGAAGTCACCCGTCAATTTGTGTTGAATAAGTGGAGATAGTGCGAGGTCTCCGAGATGGATAGTTTTTATTTTTATTTAGTCTATTTACCCTCTAGGTTGGTGTTTCCCGCGGACTCAGCGAGGGAACTCACCACTACGGGCAGTGTCCTGGAGCTTGGAACATCTGGTCGGTGTGGATACAACTGGGGCGGTGTGATCAGCACCTCGCCCAGGAGGCCTCACCTGCAAAGCGAACAGGGGCCTCATGAGGGATGGGAAGGGAGGGGAAGATTGGGACGGATAGGCAAGGAAGAGGGAAGGAGGCGGCCGTGACCTTACAGTAGACTATGTACCCGAAACACTTACCAATACCTGGTGAAATCCCTCGATGGTCACTGGATCTTAGAACCTGAAAAATGCCCGGCGAAAAAACCCTCCCAGGTCCTACCACCAAGTAGAGGAATAAATGGGGTACTAGTCATCCTATCAGGCTGTTTTAAGAATGACCATGGCTACAACGAACGAACAAACAAGAAACTAGCTCAAGAACACGAAAAACGACCCTTAAAGAACTATCTCAAGGGTGGAAAACCCTGGAAAAAGAAAATCCAAGCGATGGCCATCTTAAAACGACCTCCAATCTCTTCGTTAAAATATCACACCATGATTTAAAATTGGGAAAACAATTTATTCCATGAGAACAAGGTAACAGACAAAAAAATAAAAATATATTAATATCCTGTCGTCAAGAAAACAAAATCACAACTGAACACAACTGTAGTAAGAAAATCCTACATGATTCCAGAAATGAATTACGATGATCACCTACACGCTGGGGTGATAAAAAAAAAAATATCTCACATTATGTATTAAGGAAATTAGGTATCAATCTCCTAATGATATTAGGAGGACTGGATGAAATATTAGACGATGAATAAAGAAGAATTATCAACATTTATACACGTGTATCGTCTTAAACGATATTCTAAAAGTGTAGCAATATCAAGATTATATACAAGTATTTATAAGAATATATACAGAAATGTCCTCAGACATTTACATGATTCAGCCTAAACAGCTGATCTTGGCCATAACATTCGCATCGTGATATGCAATTAACATTAAATATAACTGGTTACCAATTTTCATCAAGAAATTAAGCTAAATAGTGTATCTATCGACTATGTTCATGATTCAAATTTCAAGTAAACTTGTACAAAATTGTAGAGGTTTTAACGATCATATGCTGTGGAAATGTCTTAAGTAGCTCGAACAGATTATCCAAGCGTTGCCTTTGATTAGGTGAAGAAAAAACATGTAGGATCGCTCCATAAGAATGACGACGCCAATGTCTCCAACAGACATTAAAATACCAGAAAAACTCATCTATATTAACGTGACACCAAACACGGGTGTTGACTACTCGAAGTCACAAACAGATTGGCACTTACCGGCTGAAAAAGCACTTACCGGCTCAATCTAAAATAGGCCTAATGCTTCAACAAGCATGAAATCTCACAAATATGCATCATCCCAGATGTGCATCCAAAACACAAAAAGGTTATACGAACCTTCACAACACTACTATTATTTTTAATCACAATATTCACACAAGAGCTACTAACATGCTTTACTCACACACTAACCTTAAGCACGTTATTCAAAGTCGAGATACTGAAACATTCCACTAGCAAATTCACCTATCTTGCCTCCAGATAATGTATATTAATAATACTTGTTCATTTTTCTTGACTCCAAGTCAAGCTTTCCTGGAATGATTTAGTCAACTTTGTAAATGGTGTTCAAAACTGCTATACTATATCTCACTCACACAATTGCATTAAATGCAATTATTTACGTTAATACTGTGAAAATACATGTCTCGAAATGACATCCTAAATTAATTTAATCTCAAATCAATACCGAATAGAAGGTAAAACTGATCTTTTCCTGAATCAGGATAGCCTCCAACTTCGGTGGGCTTCGAAGTATCAGTGGATAAAACTTACACCATGAAAGCAAGTTAACTAATCAGGTTAATCCAATGACAATCATTAAGTAAATCCACTAATAAATCTGCACTCACAAAAGCGAATTGCTTTCCATAAAAATAATCCAACAGGGGATTAAAACTATAAATGCAACGAACACCTAGATAAACTTTTCAAGATTCAAATCGCTGCGAGAAAACGAAGTTCCTAACAGAACAGTAGTACATGGAAAACATGTACTGGCCTCAAATAAATCAGTGTTCCAAACACTGAGAAGAAACGCGATTAAAACTATGCTTGGACAAAATATTGGAGATCTTCCCCAAATAAAAATACGCACTACTAAGAAATTACTGATTCTACTGATTAAATGATCCAAACTAATAATACACAAGGGATGAATTCGTTAAGAGAATACAAAATCCCGGGAACACAGCAAGTCAGATTCGACAGAAACATCGAACCTAAACTTGTGAATAACCATTTAATCTACAAAAAGGAGATATGACAATTGCAATTGTAAACAAGTGCCTCCACTAAGCTACGTTAATAGAGTCTGCTGGTCCAGTACCTGTTGTTGCATCTCGAAGCATCTTAAGCGGGATATATAAATATCTGATGAAAATCCAGGGTATCACCAGATAATACACTCTTCTTCTTCTCTGGATCTGGGAATCGAACCCGGATCTGCAGCGCACACGCATACTGGTCAGGCGACCATACGAGCCTACTCCCTTCATGCCAGAAATACTATCATCCGCCTGAGAAAAAGCACTGTCCTTCATGTCGCAGCTCAAGAAAGCACTCACTAACAACCACTGGAGTGCGGTGAAAATATACTCCTCTCCAACAAGGAGAATGCAGTTGTGGCTGACCGTCATTTCGCTTATGCATTTCTCATGAAGCTACCCCATTAAATTAGCCTGCCATTCTGGAAGTCATAACTATAACATGGAACTTCCCCGCTGACATCTCAGACGATAATAAGCGTTCTAGTGTCTGCATAATGTACAGCTTAACAAGTCCTGAAGTTAGCATGTATCAGCACAATCATACACGTTACTATTACTCGTGATGAAAACCTCACAAGATTTCGAAATGGCTGCCTTGGTAATGGACACCGCTGGACAGAGTCATACAGTCAGTCCACGTTCCGCTTCGACACAATTCTTCTTGACCAAGATGGCAGTATACATTTACAACTGTTCTGATAATATCTCAGATCCATCATAAACTGGTAGCTTTAATAAATACTTGAGCACGGTACACGTCCGCTTGTCGAGACACGAAATGCTCTGCACGTTTTGACGCACCTTAAAAAAAAAGAACTGTTCGGCTTCGCTGAGTATAAATGCGAGCCGTTTACACGCGAAGTTATCACAGCCTGCCTTGCACCTGCGATCTCGCTTGCTAGCCGCGTTGCGTAACCACATATGACACTCTGAATACAACAGTTTACGTTCAAGTGAAATCGCCTTGCTTGCAGCGAAACGCCACAGCAAGCAACCCCCACTACTGCCTTCCTTCATCGATATCTCGATGTGTCAATAACTCGCTTATGGCTTGATCATTATAGATGCTATTCTTGCACGTCGCTTGTTATATTATATTCCTCATATGAAATAGCTTTCTGCTATGGTTATCTGCGTTCTATGTCCTTTGAAACGTCTTCTAATACTCTAATTCGCTTCAAAACAATAAAGATAATCCTGTAGCGTGGATCGATATATGACATGACGTCACGTATACGTTTATTGATCGGTCTATCTGAGAGTCCACCCACTCGGGAATGCTCGTTACTTTCTGATCTCAAACCGAATGACACTTCTCATATTAGCAGCGTGATATATCATGACTTGACTCACGAGCTCGACAGCATCGCGTCTCTCGTCGTCTTCACTACAGTATCTGGGCATAACCTTATGAAAATATACGGTACAGTACCATCCCGGCATTTGCCCGAAGACGAAGTGGGAAACCACGGAAAACCACTTCGAGGATGGCTGAGGTGGAATCGAACCCCTCTACTCATTTGGACCACCCGAGGCTGAGTAGACCCCGTTCCAGTCCTCATACCACGTGGCAGAGCCGGGAATCTAACCCAGGACCTCCGGGGCGGCAGCTAACCATGCTGACCGCTACGCTACGGAGGCGACTCCGAGATGGATGGTAAAAGATTTATCCATTGAAGTTGGAATTAGTCGTCAAATAGTGTGGCACATCCTGAAGAATATCCTCCATATAGGAAAAATTGCAGCACGCATGGCTCTTCATAACCTGACAGAAGCACAGAAGTGGTACCGATGCGTTATAGCTCAACTCTATCTACAGGGATATCACAACGAAGGAACATGGTGTCCTCGCAAAATTTTCAAATTGAATTGCCCTATCTGGAAAACTAATTGGGTACAATCGTGTTGACCGTTGAAAAGCATTAATTTTGTTCGCTTAGACAACGCTGAAAAATGACTTCCAACACGATAAAGTATTGCAAGTCTTAATGAGATTCTTTACTGTTTATTGTTTGCGTTCCCAGTTTACCTTCCTGATTTTCCATCGTGCCCGACGTATATTATTTGGATTAGTGACCGCTGATGGTTTTCTTTGACACGGGTCTTATTATTATGTTTCCCTCGGTCGTCAAAATTTTCTCAGTCCTGAGTGCATTTTACGTAAATTTTAACGGTCGTAGTGGCGCAGTGGTCAAGCTGTTGACCTCTCAGCATAGCGGGACAGGTTCGATTCCCGGTCAATGCATGTCAGATTTTCAAAGGGAAATGTCATGTCCTGTGATTCAGATTCCACCTAAAGAGGAGGTCGCGTGGTTCATGATTACAAGATTAACGGTCACTTAAAACTAAAATCTCCCTTACTTAATCTAAATTTATTGTAAATTATTTGGTCAGTGCTCGAGCCGTGTAACGAACACTTCGTGAGTTCTGGAGCGCTTCATTGCTTCAGTACATTTTACCAAAGTACTGCCTTTCTTCAATTACGGTATTACAGGGAAAAACTATAAATGCTTATGCACGGAAAGAAAAAGAAAACTTCATACCTTAATTTTCAAGAATCGTACTTTTTTTTATCGCGTTGGCATCTCTAACAGCCAGGGTAGTTAAAAGGGACGTAAAACCAATAACATTATTATTATTATTATTATTATTAATAATAATATTATTATTATTATTATTATTATTATTATATTCATTATCGGAAAAGAAAACCGACAGTAGTGGCTACGCTGGCTAAAGCGGAGCATTAGGTTATGGGGCCAAGCTCTCTGCTGACTCGGTAGACGCGTGGGTTCGAGCCCCACCGTCGGCCGTCCTTGAAATGGTTTTCCGTGATTTCCCCATTTTCAAAACCAGGCAAATGCTGGGACGGTACCTTCTGACAGGCCACGGCCGCTTCCTTCCACATCCTTGCCCAGTTTCATTCACCATCATTCATTTCATCTCTCATTAACTCCTCTCATGGGGTTGGCGTCAGGAAGGGCATCCGGCCGTAAAACCATCGCCACAAAGACTTCCATCGCATCACATCCCCGACCCCGTTGGAAAACGGGAATAATAAGTGGTAGACATACATACAACGCAAAAGAAAACTCTGGTCGATGTGCATCTCTGGCCGCCACTGGTTTGGAGTGACTAATTTTTGAACTCCGCTCGAAGTCATTATTGCATATGATTGACCACATGAAGAGAACATTCGAATGTGCTGATTTAATTGGAGCATTTTCTGGGATATTCGTCATATACTAACAGTATATGCTATGATCTAGCGTGGTGTGATGCATGTTCACCACTGAACGGATCCACACAGTCGACTTCGATAAGCAAGTTAACCTAACGAGATGCTTCTATCCAGAACACATTAGTCTTCATCAGGTTTTTTATTGTCTCTGAACTCGATTTACTCCGTGAAACACAAGCCCGCCCCAACGCCTTGCTCGGTAGATCAGGCACTTCCCATTGACTTCTCAGACTAGGCAATCTGCTTGCCATGGATGAGCATATAAATCCCGCGCTGGTTAAGAAATATGAACTATCTCATCCAGACACTCCTCTACTGACGTGGTGGAGGTTATTTTAAATTTGGAAACGCCAAGCTCCATTTACATTTCTTACACAACAAGGGAGGGAAATACGTATGTGGCGTGTCTCGCATTACTCTCTACCTTGGGTATATTGAATAGAGCTGGGAGGTATATACAAGGTGTCCCACCTAACTTTGTGACCTCAAATATTATCGAAATGAAACAAGATTTGAAAACTCTACTTGCGCAGGAACGTAGCCACGTCACGGGGTCACACAATGGGAGGATATGCACAATCCAGGAAATTATAACAATATCATTTTCAACGCAAAGTTACCTTTCTTAAATGGAACATACATGTTTTTTCTAGCAAAATCAAGAGTAAACATACAATTAATGATAACAGAATTGGCTTCACATCTCTAAACCCCGTAACTTCTGAAATAACTAACGTTGTAGAGGATGGCAATGGAGACACTGTTTGTCAAGTTTAACAAATGTGTAGAACTGTACACATAGTTCAAAATGTACAATTACCGATTTCCTAAACAAACTTGTGGCCTATAGCTTAAAGAATCGCCATGTTTTTAAATTACATCCAGCACGGAAGAGACATTCACAAGTAAGCAGTAACATCTTAACTGATGAAACGGTGTCACTTCAGCGGATGTTCAATGTGACCACCGTTTGCATCAATGCACTTCTGTAGACGGTGAACAACAGAGCGTTGTACTGATCCCAGTGTTTCCACAGATATTTCCGCACACGCCGAAGTAATACGCTGTTGCATATTCGCTATTGTAGTTGGGACTTCCTGATAGACAATCTTGCAATGCGCTCCAGAGAAAGTAGTCTAATGGCGTCAAGTTGAGGGACCGTGCTGGCCATCTCACAGGACCACCACGTACTATCCACCGATTTGGAAACTTCTCATCCAATACATCTCTGGCAACACGTGCGAAATGTGCGGGGCACCCATCATGCTGGAACCACGTTGATACACGGGTTTCCAAGCCCACGTCCTCCATGAGAAGGGGTAATGAGTCTTGAAGAAATGATGCATATCGCTGTTCGTTTAGTGTTCCCTGATAAAAAAAATAGGGACCTACAATACGGTTGCGAGTGATACCGCACCAAACATTGATAGTCCACTGTCGTTGGTTAGTAACCTACAACTTTAGTTATTTCAGAAGGTACGAGGTTCAGAGAAGTGAAACCAATTCTGTTATCAATAATTGTATGTTTACTATTGATTTTGCTAGAAAAAACATGTATGTTCCATTTAAAAAAGGTAACTTTGCGTTAAAAGTGGTATTGTTATAATTCCCTGGATTGTGCATATCCTCCCATTGTGTGACCCCCTGACGTGGCTACATTCCTGTGCAAGTAGATTTTTCACATCTTGTTTCATTTCCATAATATTTGAGGACGCAGAGTTAGGTGGGACACCCTGTAGATGTGTTGAGGTGGTGTTGTTCCCTTCAACAACTTCGGTCATAATGGTAATCAGCACAGTGTATTTGAGTGATTGTTAAATCTGTCTGAAAACCTGCATTATTGTTATGCATGTACTGTACTAGAGCCTCCGTGGCTTAGGCGGCAAGCACGCCGGCCTCTCACCGCTGGGTCACTCCATGTGAGATCTGTGCTGGACAAATCGGAGGCAGGCAGGTTTTCCTCCAGGTACTCCGGTTTTCCCTGCCACAATTTCATTCCAGCAACACTCCACAATCGTTTAATTTCATCTGTCCTCATTTAATCATTGCCCCAGGGGTGTGCGACAGGCTTCAGCAGCCGGCACAGTTCATATCCTCGCCGCTGGATAGAGGCTTCATTCATTCAATTCCCTGATCCGGTTGGTCGACTGGAAGCAGGCTGTGTATTGTCATGTACTGTACTAGTGGATGTACAGTATAATTATGTAATTGAAGTTAGGATTGGAAAGAAATGGCCGTTACGTGTACTCAAGTACCTTCCCGACATTTCCATAGGCCGTGGCCTACATTAAGTTCCGTATTAGTATTTGCATTGAGCAGAAATGGGAAACTTTGGAAAGCCACCTCTGGGATGTCTGAGTCAATTTACGCATGACAACAAGATCGTTGTTGTAATAGTTCTTGATTAATGCAATGGCTTGGACAACTTAGTCATTACTTTTCCGTAGAAATACGTGTGAGTGTCTGATAACCAGAAATGAGTGTAGAAAACACATATCGTTTGCCACTATAAGTCTATGAAACTCGTACACTCGTAGCACTAGAGCTCATCATGGAACGTAACTTAACCAGCACGGGTATAAAGTTGAATACACTAGTTCCCACTCCTGTGGTCTATGGCTGCGTTTATAGGCTCCTGTTCCAAACGTCTTGGGTCCGATTTGATTCTGTAAAGTGATGCAATTCTAGTCTGAGAGCGGGAACAGGGTGCACTCATTTTCGCGAGGATATCTGAGGAGTCGTAAACTCTTAGACTGGGGAGTCAAAGCCTTGGCTCCGAACGTCTGCTTATTGCACTCAGTAACTAACGATGGGCAAGGAAACCCGTAGTGGAGAACTTATTTCATTCATTTCATTGCTAATCTTTAGAAGTTACGTGTGTCAACTTTCTTTGCCGTGTTGATAGTGGGTCACTACCATTGTCCAGGGGGTTAGTTTGGTTCGGATTATATCCCCGGTTTTACGAAGGATGAACGTTTATGTCCTAGGGATGCCCTCAGCCATCCTGGAAGTGGATTTTCGTGGATTCTAAACAAACTTTAACCTCAAATTCAAGTAGGCCTACATGCACAAAATATTATTAAAAGAGTTTCAGGAAAACACCATTATACCATGTGAGCATAACTTTTTTTTTCACGAGTACCCTTCTTTAAATACTAGAGCCATGAGATAATATTCAAATCCAACAACAGTCATTTATTGTATGTTGTACTTAAGGAAACAGTTCCATTAAGCTCTCAAATGAAAAATTCAAAGCAACATATTAGACAAAATACATTGGTCTTTTTGTCGCTCGTTATGAATGATATTTCGGTGGGTGACGTGATTACCATTGTCTTGGGGGTCCTGAATTCAATCTCCTTTGGAGTAAGGACTGGAGCGAGTTGTGCTCAGTTCCGTAAGACATATTGAGTAACTGCTTGATGTTAGAAAAAGGTCCCCATAGAACCCAAGTATTATGCTGGTTGCGGGTGCCCCCAATCTTCAGAAAATGAGCAGGACGGCAATGAACCCTGAAGTTAAATATCGGGGTTTGCCCCCTAGCATAGTTCCAAATATTTCTACAACGACACACCACTCAACCAACCTTGTTAACGAGTTTAGATAAAAACAACCGTATTAAATCCATTGTCCATTATAGAGTAATACCATTTATAACACAACATGCGTGATCAATACAAACTGATGGAACACTTCATCAATTACCCTTTTAATGGATTTGGATGGATATTGAAACGGTCATTCCTTTCTGCTTTAGGAAGCCCATCTTACACCGTGAGAGCGTTGCCAGAGGTGCAGTCACTTGCGGCTTAAAGGGGAAGGGGGGAGGAACATTATTCACAACAGCTTGCTTTGATCAGCGTGGCGTGCTGAATGTAGCACTGCTTTGAGTATCCCGCACTGTGAATGGGTGAAGTAGGAGAGAACATCCGTATCAGCGTATCAGCCACATCGTCTTGACTTGAAAAAGAAGTCTCCTAATACTCTCAGTGACAAAATAAAGTTAAGCATCCAGAAGGAGTGGTGGAAATGAAATGAAATTTCAGGCGTTGAAATTCCATTTGCGTTTATATCAACGATTAAAGTTCAGATAAAAATGAACCACAGAGTACATCGTAGCAGCTATCTACTTGTTCTTTGTCCACAGATGAAACACCCAATCGTACCTGGATAAGTATGCTGATTCAGAGCAGAAGGTAGCCGTATAATCCTTGTATCCTCTACATCTGCTTACTGGCCCAGAGATGTCGTAACTGTTCTTCGAGATCCGGCTCATTGGAAATGGATCGGGTTTGAGGTCCGAACAGGTAATCTTCTCCATAGTGCCTACTATCTTCGACGAGGATAGAGCCTAACTCACAGTTTGACTATGGAGGTATGGATTGGTGTCTACCCACCATCTCATCCCGTTTACCTGGTTAAGGCACGGGAATGACACACACAACAACCATAGATGCACACAAACACGCCATCTGGTAGTCTACATATTCAAATTTAAATAATTGATGTGCTACATTACTATAAACATTGAAAGGACAAGAGCTGACTCAAGATTACCAACGGGGAACCATGATGTGGAAACAAGATTCATGGCAAATGTTTTCTAGTCTTATTACGAAATTCCCGCCATCACAGAGTTCGTTCATCAATTGCCACGTCCCTGAGGAAATTGAAATGGGAAGTTTATGAGGAAGTGCACTGCGTTTCGGAAAATGGTAGTCACCGTAGAGCAGATATCGTTGCCATTGACAGGAAGAACGGAAGAGGTTTGGTCCTGGACCCCACGGTACGAAGGGAAGTGGACATTCCGCAAGCTGTACGAGTCAACGAGGAGAAAGAGGCCATTTACCGACCATACATACCTCACTTGAGTGAGAGATATAACTTACATAAAAATGCATGGAATGTGAATGGCCTCCTATTCGGAGCTCGGGGAACATCCTTCAAGTTCGTCGTGGATATCCTCTAAAAGCATGGCATCATCGAGGATCTTGAAAAAGTCTGGTTTGGAATACTGAGAACATCAATCCACATGCTGCATAATCATTTATAAGGTGTACCATAATGTTGGCATATACTGTATGTATTATAGAGCACACAGAGTATCTTATTTATTCTGGATTTGTATGGTCTCCCGGAATGCCGGGTGGATGTCTTTGTGGAAATATATATAGAGAGAGGTGTGCAAATTATTAGAATCGATGCCAGCTTTCCAACAATTCATTTTTTCTTTTTATGACTTAATGCAGTAAGAATGTTTGCGTGGCATATTTTTCAAAGGATTAACCAACAGTCTTACATTTACTCTTAAAAAACTGTCAGTAAAATGATTTATTTAGAATTTCCTGTGATTGTGGAGTCTTAATAATGCAAAATGTCACTCGTTTTGTTTCCTTTTCATTACGTTTTTCTAGTTTGTTGCGAATAATTCGAAGTCTTTTATTACTGATGGTCTGCTCTTGAACTATTCAAAGATTCGTGGACGCTGGTTTGAAATCACCTGATTTAGAGCGGTACATTCCAAATTCAATGAAAATGGAGGAAACTGACCCAGCTCAGGTATCCCTCAGAATCTCAAATTTTGAAAATTTCTTCACGCAATTCCTATTGGGAAAAGTTCCGAGTTCTTAGGGGTGAAAATAACACTAACTGGGTTAATACAAATAAAATAAAAATATTTTTAAGGAAAAATTGTGACTGATTTCAATCCATTAACTTAGTCTAATAATTTGCACACCTCTTTACTGAACGCTACTAATTCTGTTTCAAGGAGTTAAGAATCAAACTGTACATCTGCTGTTTTCATTAGCCTATCATGTGTCCCTTGCAGGTCTGAAACTCTGGCAGCCTCACTGTTTTTATATGCGATAGTTGGCTTCTTTCCGGTTCTGTGGTGTTGGGGTAGCGCGCCTGCCTCTCACTCGGAGGCCCCGGGTTCGATTCGCGGCTTCGTCAGGGATTTTAGAAACTTACGTGAGGGTTGGAACGGGGTGCACTCAGCCTTGTGAGGACAATTGAATAAATGTCTGGCAGTGAGGCAGCACCCCGCTCACGAATACCAAGATTAATGGCCGAGGGGACCCGATGCGCTGACCACGCTGCATCCCAATATCTGCAGGCCAAATTACTGGGCAGCGGTCGTATGGTATGCCTTGACCCTTCATAGGCTGTAGTGCCAGGGGTTATTTAGTTGGCTTCTTGGTCCCTAAACACAACGAACTAGGCGCTCTAAAATTACCGAACATTTTTGCTGAACTAAATTTTACATTCGTGGCTTTGCGTGAATCGAATAAAATAATTTAGTTCGTGAACTGCAACTATGCAACATTAAGAGATGTTAGGTGGTAAGCATCATTTAACACATGTTTTCCTTCTCGGAGGTTATCCTGTCCTATCCCCTGCCTACTGTACGATGCTCCATAGTGGGGACCGCGGAAGGTGCTCCCCTCAACTTTACAGTGAGCAGTTGAACATATAGGTATACAGCGAATACACTAACGAACATCATTATCCTTTCATATGACTGCGTACTGCACACGAACCACCTATCGTAAGGATAACCTATAATACAGTAGGCTATATACTGTATATCAAAGATGCTGATGGTTGAAACTTTCAGTCTGATTTCAACAATTTCTTTCGAGAAAGTGTTAATATTTCTGTATCACCTTGACTTATAGTGCTAGATAAAATAAAAATATAAAAATGTAGAAATTAAAATAAAATTTAAATGAAAATAACAGAAGCTGAATTGTGTGCTCGAAAAAGTCGTCCGGGAATGGAGACGAGCTGGTGCACCATCCCATAGACCAGGACCAAAACTCAAAGAGATAGCACTAGACTGTTTGGCATTTGCGGATGACATGGCGTTAATTGTTCCAAGCATTTCTGATGCCCAAAAACAACTTGATTTACTCCAAGAACACGCAGCAAAAATCGGCTTACTGATTTCTTTTGGCAAAACAAAATTTATGACGGATATTAAAACTGCTCCGAATACACTCCGCATCGGTATTTGTCAGGTCTCCTGAGTGAAAGACTTCAAGTATTTGGGTGAATGGATCAATGAAACTGGCAACGAAAGAAAAGCTATAGAAGCAAGACTACAGAAAATGGAAACTGCTTTCCATTTGACAAAACAAGTTTATAACAAAAATGCCTCTCTTGGAATTGTAAAATTCAACATTATAACACAATAGTCTTGCCTGCAGCCCTTTATGCACCCGAGACACTTAATCTACAACATAAAACCACTGAGAAATCAATTGGAGATTAAGGAAAGCAAAATCATGCGAAAAATTTTGGGACCAAGAATTAAAGAAGGAATCCACTTTCCGAAACCTAATGCTGACATCTATTTAAAAATTACTAAAATCACAGACACAATCCGTATGAGAAGGATCCAATTCATGGGACATTTGGACAGAATGGACCCAACTAGGTTAACAAATAAAATCTATACGTTTTTGCAGAAAAAGGCAACAAGGTCCAATTGGTACAAACAGGCGGAAAAGGAGTTGGCTGAATTAGATTTTCCCAATCTCAAGGATCGAGAGGAAATTAGGAAAATTACTCATACACGGGGTTTTGAGGCAGAAGAGAGAAGACCTACCAGACACGTCTGGTCGCAGCAACGAAGACTAGCTCAATCGTTGGGCATGAAGAGTTATTGGGCAAACATCAAGGCCAAGAAGTGTTGATTCCGCGTGGTCCTAGGAGACCCATTCGCGCAGAAGAAGAAGAAGCTGAATTTTTTAAATTAAAATTGTTACTAATTAAAATTAAACAATTAAAATCCAAATCCAAATTAAATAATTGATATTCATTGAAAAATGTTTTTATTAAAACTTAAAATAATTAAAAATCTAATTAAAATCACCAAAATAAAGGTCGAATAAAGAGTCTACTAATAAAATACAATTTTGAAACATTAGGTCTGTCATAAAAAAGTACAAAGGTCGCAGAGAGTTTTACTGTGGACATAGAAGGCCAGTACAGCGGCCTTAAATTAGCGATGTTTACCAGTACGATTCTTGTTGATACACGAACAGTTCATTTGGTGGTGCACATATTAATTGAAATTATGTACTTTGACGAGTGGCACGTTACTTGGATGATACTTCAAAGTCGCCAAGATATGTAAATAGAGGTTGCTTCATTACTACCGCTGAGGGATGCCGTGACCACCGAGAGACACGATATACTGAAACTTTCGTACAAGATGTCAGTCAACGAGAATTCCAATGACGTGCCAAAATCTGCGTGAATAGTAACTCTGTATGCTTGCTTCCCTTGCCAGACTCACGCTGTTCAGTGATTGGGCTAGCCATCGGTGGTTTGTTTGACCAAATAGGCTGCAAGAGACCCCTGGTTGATAAGTCATTTTGATGATGGCTCACCGAATAAGCTTGAATGGCACCTCCAGTACTTAACTCTTTTGCCAATAGGATTGGGAAAGGACAATTCAATACTTAGTCTGGAGTGTGTAGCAAATAACCACGGACATTGAAATTTAACTTGGCCCATATCTGAAGCAATCAACTCTGGCTTTCTAATGTGCTTATGGTGTAATATTGCAATACAAAATAGGATGGAAGTAAACCCAGTTCTTAAAAATGTGTAAATTTAATGCCACTGTATCCCTACGAAATAATTGATCAGAATTAAATTCGTCCTCTGCAGAAGGTCGTAGCGAGCTGCCTTGTCAAACAGAGAATCTATTCCCTTATTGATTAGTACTGGTCTCTGTGATTTCCTTAGGGGTTGGCCTTAGTTACAGCCGACCGCTACGCTGCACCCTCCTTTCCTCTATTAATTTTGCACTCAATTCCTGTTCTTTGGATGATGGTCACGTAGGAATTCTCTTGGCAGAGATCGTAAGGAAGCTTACCTAAAGTAGATTACAACGAGAACAGGTTCCTTCTCCCCTGAGGGACTACTCCCCTCTCTCAACGACTTCTTCTTCCCCTCCCCCTCAAAAGTTGAGGATCAAGAGGAATCGTCTTTCTATTGTAATTATTTTATTTGATGATGTTATTCTTTCATTTTCGGACAGGCGATATACGGTCGTCAGTATGTTGTACTTGGTTGTTTTTAGAAGTTGTCAGATAGCCGGTGTTATTGTGTTGTCTGTGGAGAAGAGTTTGCCAGCCCCATGGTGTTGGGGCTTGCTTCTTACCTGGGAGACCAAGGTTCCTATTCTTGATTCCACCAGACATTTTTGAACTGACGGGGTGCAACCAATCCCATGAGAACAATGGAGTAGCTGTCTGATGTGAGAGGTAGCAGCCAAGAAAGTCATGATAAATGGCTGAGGGAACAAATCACTCTTACCACACGGAACCCCATAATATGCAATCACTATGGTTCGGCAGCGGTCGAATTTTAGGCCAAGGACTTTTGAGCTGTTGAGGCAATTCGTTTTCTATTTTGGTGTTACATTATAGGTTATACTGGCTAACTGGACTAGGATTAAGATGTAGGTAACTTTGGCCTTGAGTTAGCTTCAGCATTTGTCTGAAGTAAGACATGAAAAAGAAAAAAAAAAAGAAAACAATTTTCAAGATGGCTGAGCTGGAATTAAATCAGAAACCCTTCACCTGTTCTCAACGTTTACCCACATTAAGCCCTCTGACCAGAATCATTTGTTTACGGAGCTACTAATAAACCTCAGATTCAAGCTGCTTGCCTCGCACCGAGGCGTACCGGTTTCGATACCCAGTCAATGCATGTGAATTTCCCAAGTGAAATATCACGTCTCGTGGTGCGGATACCACATAAAAATGGAGATCGCGTGGCTTATGATCGTGAGATTAACGATCACGTAAATCTACAAACTACAAGCTTGCTTCAAACCCATGGGTTAAGGTAGAGCAGCCTCAAGACGCACTATTGACCACGAAACGGGATTTGGGTATAATTTTCGCATCCGGTATTTATGTGTTAGTCACACCACTCATATATTTTCTTTGTTTTATTGTCTATAGTACTGAGTAATTACTCAGCGATGTAGATGTGCACATAACTCGCACGTTTCGACTGCGATAAGAAGTTGTGGCGCAAGTTCAAAGATGAGAAGTTTGAATATCAGCACTGGCAACAACCATCCCAAGTGCGGAGTTCCCCAAGTTTATCCACACTCCTAATAGCCAAATACTTGGAAGGTACCGTAATCCATGTCCCGGGGCACCTACCCCAACTCCAAGCCAAAAAATTACAATTACGCACACCAATAAAATTACGAGAATATGTATCCAGAGTTGTCTCGCTGGAAGCCATTTTCCATAAATTTCGTTTCATGTCTAGCCTACACAGATTACAGACAGACGTAGCACCCAGGCAAGAACAAGATGTCACAATCCTACAGAGCAAATTACCAACCAAATACTGAAGTTGTTAGGAGCTAAAATCGAAACAAATTTCTCCGGACTTCAAACACGATTCTAGCTGAGCATTTTCTTGAGATGATAAAGGAGTACGACAGCATGAGCCTTGATCTTGCAGTGACCATCATTCGTAGCTGTCATCCCAAAGGTCCGGATTCGATTCTCGAATCTGATAAGTAATTTAATTCTGGTCCAAAGGCTGAAACGGAGTACACTTATCCGTGTGGGGCAAAAGTAAGAAGTGGTGGCTTCGTTCTCGGAGTGGATTTCCGTGGTTTCCTACTTCTACTCTAGGCAAATGCCGGGTTGGTTCCTAGCTTAAGGGGCGTGGTGGCGCAGCAGTCAAGCTAATCGCCTCTCACCAAGGTGGACCTGGTTCGATTCCCGGTCAATGCATGTGAGATTTTCAAAGTGATATGCCATGTCCTGTGGTTCGGATTCCACGTAAAATCCATCCAGCCATTCCTAGCTTAAGGCCACAGTTACTTCCATCCAAATCCTCTCCTGAATTACAAATACAAATACTACAACAATACAGGCTATCAGACATAAATCTATACACAAGTACACGGGGCTGAAATGACTACGATATCCGAGCCCCTAAATGAATTAACATCATCAACATACGATTACAGTGTTAGAGTTTGACGTAAGTGACGACAGAAATAGAGTAAGATGTCGATGAAGAGAACGGTGACGGCGCGGCCGTCTGAAACAGTGTTAATATCCCAAGACCAGGCCGAGAAACGAACACATCGTCCTTCGGACGAAAGTCCATCGTGCTATCCATTTAGCTACGAATTGGCAAAATAATAAAATGAGAGTTCTTAATTACTTGAATACTCCTTAAAATCAAATTATCTCCTTTAGATTAACATGTCACTAATTTCTGATTCAATAAATGAAATTTACATATGCTCGTGTAACCCTGAGGCTTTGTTGATGCATTTCCACGCATTGCCATTTCAGTGATTGGATTTGATGTAATGACGACACAAATAGACAAAAATTTGTCATCGCTATATGTTCATACAGTAGCTAGAGGGTATAGCTCACATGTTAAATGACGTGCATGTGACAGCAAAGGGATGGAATCATTCATGCAACAGCCAGCAATAAAAACAAAATGTGAGTACCATATTTGTCGGTAGATATATAACAAACAGGCCTTGTTGTTTGCACAATCACTAGTCTGAGAGAAATGAACCATTCAGTATTAGCGAGTCTGACGTCATCTCGTAAACTGCCACCTGACATTGCTTTGGGAGAGATTTGTTACTGAATTCACGCTCAGCAGCTGGATCAAGTCCTAAGAGAAGATGGGATCGATTAATACCTCACCATTCTAAAGGGTATTTCCATGGTTTCCCAATTATAATTCAAGAAAATCCCGGGATGGTTTTTAAATTAAATCCACAGCAGCCTCATTCCAATTCTAACCACAGTTGCAAGTACACACACCACAATAATACAGGCCGACAGAAAAATTCCATACAGACCAGGTTCACGAAGCTGATGACCATGACATCCAAGTACGTAAATGAAACAACAACAATTCTTCAATACAGATATTAGCATGCTTTGAAGACGAGCTTCTCTTAATGAGCTTGAGTTAATTTATTTTCGGACAAGTGGTAGTACAAACACTTATTCTGAAGTATCGCATGTTTGCGGCTCTCAGCCGGTGTAAAACCCAAATCTGTGCGTGTGTAACTTGAAGTCAGAGTATAACATTCATTAATGGAACATATAATTCTGATAAATTAGAATGCAATATATCGGACATAAGTTATCTTGCTAATCAACATCATCATCATCACGATTAAGAGATTACCTCACAGGAGCTCAGCTACACTGATTTACACTCAACATCTCTCGAAAACTCTCAACGAGGAAACAAAAGCTTGTCGCTACATTGCTTTGATGAGCTCAGAGCTCTCACAGCAGTTCCATTAGGGAACTTTCCCTTCGACCTGACCTGCAAATTTACATGCCCTTGTTCTCCGCGCACGGATAACATGGCAGGCAGATGAAGATTAGTATGCTTTCTACGATGCATATTATTATCACTATTATTATATCTGGCTCCATGGCTTTGGCCACAACAATCCTGGGTACCATTTCCAGCCTACCGTAAGGATTTTAATCACCTTTTGTTGATTTCTCTGGCACGGGAAATGGATTTTTGTGATGTCTTCAACATTATTCCATCCTCAGGAAGTCTTCTATGGGCGTCAACTCGGATGACCAGTACCAAGCCTCTGTACAGGACATTTCGCAATGTTATTATCATTCCTTGATTTTCTAAACTTACAAAATATAAATTAGTACGGTAATTCCTTAATTTGTTTAAGTTCAGAATTATTCTCTCAATGAACCTACCTCTTATGATGATGGTTCTTTTGGAGTCGTTAACTAGGAACACTGTTAAGTCTGATTTGCATCGTCTGCTGAGTATTGGACGTCGGTCAACTAATGAAAGGAATAATGTGCACGGCGATCGAAAAGTTACGAAATCCATGACAAAGTCTTTCTATGATATTTTTAGGCTATTCTCATCATATGAAAGATGGGCTTAAGAGATCACCTTACGCCCATGTGTATGTGCGTAGACTATGTGTTTGTTCCATATGCGGTGTGCTTCCCCATAATAAAATCGAAACGACTAGAACAATTTAAAGTAAACATGGTAGAGATATACTACTAACTCGTCTAATCTCGAACAAGCCTTCCAAGTTTGAAAATGTTTCGCCAATTTAGCTTGGCGGCCACGCGAAGTAATTCACTGGCACTCTATATCCGCGAAAATATTGCGGATGTCACCCTGAAATTTTGTGTGATGATAGATAATACTGAGATAAGTTCACCTATGTGCTTTTAACGACCTGTTAAATAAAAAGCCTCAATGACGGCCAAGCAAAATCAAAATATGTAAATACAAATTTCTCTTGATGCATTGATACGAGCGCAGTGAAACTTAGCACGGTAAATGATTTTACAACAAGGTATCTAATTTAATCATGGGGTGTGGTGGCGCTGCGGTCAAGCTGGTGGCCACTCACCAAGATGGACTGAGTCCGATTCCCAGTCAATGCACGTGAGATTTTCGAAGTGAAATGCCATGTCCTGTGCTTCGGATTCCACGTAAAAAGGAGCTCTCGTGGCTCATAATCAAAAGATTCGCGGTCACGTAAAACTAAGAGCTTCCTTCCTTTCCTTCTAATTTAATGCAATTGTTTTCATAAACGCATGATGAAGCTGGGAAACATTTTAACCAAAATCAACATGGAGGCGACGCAAATCTTAAATATTTAATTTGATTTCTCTCGCGACTTAATCTTCCGAGTGCAGTGAAACTTGGCACGGTAGATCTTCATAGAAGGCTTAATATATTGGCGTCTAATTAAATTCAATGCCATGAGAACTTAAAATGGCGACTGTGCAAAATACTTTAAAACAGTTTTTTTTATACCTCGTGTGCTGAATACGTGATGGAAATGTCACTTAGTACATTGAACCACCATTATATTATTCATCTGGTGGCAAATAATTGGCCTATATATGAAACAATCCAACATGGCGTCCATGCAATGTGTTTCACCACTTCACAATACCATCGAAACTATTTTAACAATCAAACTGAAATTTTGTTGGTGATAGAGGACTATTACAGAAGAACATAGGGTGACTTTCAAAATCCTGAAAAACACAAAAAACAAAAATATTCTATGCATTGACCGGGAATCAAACCTGGTCCGCCGTGGTGAGAGGCAAACAGCTTGAACACAACGCCACCACGTCCTAGGATGATGAACATTGATAATTGATTATTGAGTGCACACAGGAGGAAAGAATTTCCTTTCTGAAATAGACATTCGAAGTTGGGGGTATAACAAGTCAGCAGCGTATATAATCAATCCTCAGAATTTGGAAGACCTAAAGACCAGAATTCAGTGCAACGGACAATATTTCACGTGAAACGCTATAGGGTGTGTTCAGTAACATGGCCAGAAGGTAAATAATAATAATAATATCGTATGGCCTCTGTGCCGGGTGCAAGCTTTGTAATGACACCCAGAGGGTAACTTGCATGTCGAATTTCGTTGTTCCTTGAATCACTATGTAAGTCAGGAGGTTAGATATCTAAGCTCCTTGAACACCATAGCGCTTTCTAGTAGAGAAATTAGAAACTTTGTGTTGGCAGAAACTCCCGAGATTAATTTTGCCATTATGAACACGGCCTACTGAATTCAAATGGGTTCTTTGACATGCCAACATCGTAAGTCAAGCGTGTCGTATTTTGCCGCCTTTCAAAAATCACTTACCACGGCCAGGAGTGAACCTACAATCTTGGGGTTAGTAGACCGATATGCTATCCACTCACCCACCGTGGCAAGCTAGGTCAGAAGGTATACTAGTGTGAAGCAGCAGATGGTGCTCATTTTCAACCATATTTTGTTGTAGGGCATGGGTTGTTTAACTTTTCGATCATGATGTAAGTGACGCGTGTTGTTTTGATGTGCTGATAGCATCCTGAAGATATTTGTATGGCTTGATACAGGGCGCCAGGAAATGTTCTCCGCAGTGACTAAGGGCTAGCATCAGTAGTTACGTTGGCAGCATGCCTGTCGCTTGTATAAAAACAAACAAACAAACAAACAAACAGTAAACTTTCTACTCACCACAGCCATTCATAACAGATGCTGGAAGCGCTGATGACACACACGTTCGCTTATCGCAACACACACTGACGATTTCGACAGCCTACCGCCCACACGTGTGGGACTCACCCTATCAAGGACACCGTATTTCCATATTTTTATCATATTTTTGAACCAATCAAGTCTGTAAATTGCTACGTGCTGTCTGTCAAATTTCCATGTAGGGCATTAGCATAATGCTAATGAACAGTAAGTCCTATACGAGGAACATATGCGTGAATTCATTCATTCATTCATTCAATTACTTTATTTGCAAATGGGGTAATTCCCTGGTGGTAAAATGTACAATTAAAGAAAATCACCAACAATAACATCAAACACAATAGGCTATAGTAATCTCATCCTAGTATTTACACAAAATTTCAATCTTCTCTTAATATGTTTGGGGAAAGGCTCTAAGACTGAGGCAGGTAATGAGGTCCAATTATCAATACCACGTTTAATGAAAGAATATTTCCCATAATTTGTACGCTGTGGTCGGCCATTGACTTTATGTGGATGCTCTACCCTGCTCAGGTAGGTGGGATTTCCCAGACATTTGCTCAGTTCTCCCCATGCTGGCCGATTAGTGTAAGTGTTAAACATAGCGCATAGTCTGGATTTCGTCCTTCTATCTTCCAGAGATTTCCACACTAGTTTTTCTACCATTCGATTTACACTACTTCTAGGATTAAAATCGTTGAGCAAAAACCTAGCAGACTTTCTTTGTGCTATCCCCAGCTAATTGATGCTACCTGATATGGGTCCCAAACCACTGAGCCGTATTCAAAAATTGACCAGGGTCAAATATCCTAATTCTTTTGTGGGGGAATTACTGCCTTTTAATATCCTCATTACAAAATGAAGTGCTATGGAGACGGCATAATCCACATGGGTACTCCATTTCATATCATTCCTTACATGGATGCCCAAGCATTTGCACCAGTTTTCATCTAGAATTATTTCCGAGTTGATACCTTCGCCCTCTTCAATCCGTCGAATACAACGCACATCCAATCAGGTATTGTTTTGTAAAGATTTGTATTCTCGATCCCAGAAAATGAATAATTTCTACGAAAATGTTGTTTAAATTCTGATTTTTTTGAAAGGTCACATAAAGATAATGGCCATGGTTTTCCCCAATATTCTCATGATCTGTGTAATTTTACTGAATCTTTATAAGACAAGTGCAAATTCCTTGATTTTCTGGTGTTATGTTTCCTCTCGGAAATGTTTGTCTATGCAAACAGGAAGTGTAATACTTTATGCACAGGCCACATAGCATTTGAGAAATTCATAGTTTTATAGAATGTATGGTCATGCAGGTGTTGTCATTGTAGAGGAGACTGGTTGCGTGGCGGAGTGGTAACGTTCTCGCCTGCTGATCCCAAGTATTCAGGATCAATTCCTGGCGCAGTCAGTTGGCATTCGAGGGCGCGCAAATGGGAGAGAGCCGTGTCAGTACATTTACTGGCACGTTTAAGGTACCTCTCGGGAAAAAACTCCGGCAACCCGGCGTCCCTAAAAGCTTCAGTTGTTAAAAGAGACGTAAAACCAATAACGTTGTTATTATTGTTTGTAATTTGGAAACTAAAATAGAACGGTGGACCTATGTCAGTGCTGCAATTTACAGATAATTCTTGACTGACAGGATTCTCGTGTTGCAATGTTAGACATATATTGTAAAACCGGAGACCACAAAAAACAAAATAAAGAAATAATATAACCTTACAATAAAACACGGAGTGAACCAATTACCCTCTCATTTGCCACGATTGCAATACAAACAACAGAATATGCATAGCTCCTTACTGACCCTTATTAAAATTTCTCGTCCCACTCTCTCCAACCTTTCCAAAAAATCAATTGTAAAACACCAAATACCGTACATGAGTTACTCCATTGTACCACACATACACATACCGACAGTTAAAATAGGTGAGTCGCTACAAATAGCAAAGCACACATAGATCCTTTCTCTTCATCATGAAGAAATCGACGGTAAGAGCTTTGGACACTGAGCAAACATGCCTTGTTCGTAGGAATTCAAATACCGATCTAACAAGGCATTTTTGTTTCTACGTCAGTAGTGTAGGTATATATTAATTTATGGACACTGAATAAGATGCCAGCGCATTTCTATAGTCGTGAGCGAATTCTGTCTGTTACAGAAATTAACAGTTATAATCAATTGATCTACTTTCGTTATTTCCAGAACAGTAGACTTTTCGAGAACTGACCGGAGAACTTACTGCCATTTATCTCCGGTATACTCTAAACTTTAAATAATCTTCACTTCCGAGGATAACTAAAGTCAGCGACGATTCATTCCTGGAGCAGCTAGTCACAGTAAACCCATACAGTGCATTTATTGACGTACTGGTTGCAGAACGTATTTTATTATTCAGCTTGTAAATATTCCTAGGACCTCACATTCACCAGCTCTCCATTCTGTCAACATCAAAGAGAAGTCATGTGCCTGCTCACAAAATCTACAGAGTGAATGGCAAAGAAAAAGCAAAATAAATCGGCACATCAATAGATGCACACAGAGATGAAAATGAAAATCCACAGCCTGCTTCCAGTCTCCGACCGGGTCAGGAATGGAATGAATGGAGCCCCCATCTAGCGGCGAGGATATGAACTGTGCCGGCTGCCGAGGCCTGACGCACTCCTCTGGGGCAATGATTAAATGAATGACAGATGAAATGAAATGATAGTGGTGTGTTGCTGGAATGAAATGTTGACAGGGAAAACCGGAGTACCCGGAGAAAAACCTGCCTGCCTCCGTTTTGTCCAGCACAGATCTCACATGGATTGACCGGGATTTGAACCACGGACCCAGCGGTGAGAGGCCGGCGTGCTGCCGCCTAAGCCACGGAGGCTTCGCACACTAAGATGAGGAAAGGAAAGGAAAATGGGGCGATGACGTTGGAAATAGATGGAAACCTTATGTCCAGATACGTAAATCATAAAAGATCTTAGGATTAGAGATGAAAGGCAGATTACGCTACTCGCCAACCCATACTGCAGTCTGTATCTGAACTAGAACTGGACTACGAGGTACTTAAGCCTCCATACAGGTTGCCAGTGTTTCGTGATAAAATTGTGCTTTTGCTCCGATATTCTAATAATTTACGTCCGTCAACGTTACAATCATTGATAGCAAGTTTTCATATAAATCATACAATTCCTCCTTGGTGCTGCAGTAGGTAGGCTGGGGGGGTTTTGACTCAAATACCGTTATTTATGCAAATTAGGGGGGCGTGGCAAGGTCAATGACCTTGAGGTAGGTCATGATCAATGACCTTGAGGTAGGTCATTGACCCCAAGGTCGCCGGGACCCCGGAAGGTAAACAAACCTTGGAGGGTCCAGGAACCGGTTTGAGGGGGTGTGGGTGGAGGGGGAGGAGTGGGGGTGGTGAGGGGGGGGGGGGGTGAGGGGGGGGGCTAGGGTGGGGGATGAGGGGGAAGGATGGAAGAGGCTCTGCACGAGACCCTCCTCGACCCAGTCTCTCTGTTGGACTGAGCGCCTTCTCTGATATTATCCTGGGCTATATAGCTTTGCTTTATGCCCGATGAGATCCGAGTGTTGCCGAAGGTTTCCGAATCCTTGGTTGTGAATGAATTGTCAGAGAATTGAACGGTCAACTGGTGTGTGTGTGTGTGTGACGTCACAGCAGATTACGGGATGTGGGGTAGGTCATGAACGGGAGTGTTTTGAATGGAAAACATTAGTGTAACTGTTGTGTGTGTGTGACGTCACAGTAGATTACGGGATGTGGGGTAGGTCATGAACGGGAGTGTTTTGAATGGAAAACATGAATGGCGGTGGATGGCGGTGGTTGTTGAACCCTGACGTGGTAGGTTGGTTAGGTGTGAATGGGTCTGAGAGACAAACAAGATGGGGTTGAAAGCGCTCAATGGTAAACAAACATCAATGGTATCGGGAGTAGTGAATGGAATTGAGAGAGAGGGGGAATGAACTGGTTGTTGAATGTGCTCAATGGTAAACAAACATCAATGAATCTGGAGTAGTATTTCCTGTAAATGGTAGGGTGGGGGTAGGATACAAATCGCATGGCATGTTGAGTCGGCCAGCTCGACATGAAATAAAAACAAGAAGGTGTACACCAGATCTGATTTATTAATCCATGAATTATATGTGGCATTAAAACCTAGCCACTTAACAAAAAGTTTATTGCCACGTTTTTGTACAATTTTTTCAACAAGATAATGCTTGGGATATTGCGTCCTTTGCAGTTCCTCCATGTAGAATCCTCCTTGGATTGGCTGCTTGTTGAGGTCATCAAGTAAATAAACAACTGGATTAGAAAGTTTTACCTTGCGAATACGAAATATTTCTGTGCTCCAGTTTGGTGTGTATCCTTTGGCGAAGATTGTTTTATGTTTACTGATGCGCACATAATCACCAATACGTAATTGATGACGTCGCGGATCTACTGTTTTGATTTTGTGATGAATGCGATCCAATTGCGCAATGTTCTTGGTTACAAGGCGTGGTTTCATTTTGATGGTTCTATGTTTAGTGTTGTTGTAACGTGTCACCAGGTCGCCTACAAGTTCAAGCCAGCGATAGGATCCTCTTGCTGTAAATTGTTCCCACATGCGCGTCTTGAGTGTGCGGTTGAAACGTTCTACAACACTTGCCTTTAGATTGCTAAAAGTGGAATAGTGATGGATGTCAAGTGATTTGAGATAAGCGGAAAAAGTCTTGTTGAAAAATTCTTTGCCTTGATCTGTTTGAAGCAAACGAGGTTGTCGTCTTGACCGCTGAACGATGGTCTTGAATGCAGCGGTGACCAGTTGTGCAAATTTATTCCGAACAGGTTCAACAAAGGCCATTTTGGAATAAACGTCGATGACGGTGAGCAGATAGTTGACCCCGTTGTTAGCTTTGGCATAGGGAATCATTTCAACCAGATCAGCTTGCCAAAGATCGTCAACGCCCCGTGTGATGACATGACGACGATGGTAGAGACGACGAGCTGGTCTATGCAACTCGCGAGCAATGGCAGCCTTAACAGGCGAGGGTGTATGAACACGTTGACTCATTAGACAATAATGCCAGCATGACGAAGCTCCTCTTCTATTTCTAAAACTTCCGCCTCGTGTCCGGTATGACCAGCCTGTTCCGATGCACGCAACAGTTGCAGACGTTTAACCAACTTATTTGGATTGTTCCAATAGGCGAAATCGATGAATGGTTTCAAAGTATTAAACGTGATACCGGACGCTGAATTTGCACGGCGAACACTTGCATAGGTGGGAAACAATTTTGATACGATGGTTTTATATTTGAAGCCCTTATTAGCATTTATTGCTTCAGAACGTTTATAATTACGTCTAAAACCATTTGTAGCCATCAAGATGTCTTTATACTTTTCAAGATCTTCTTTATCATAGTCCTCGGTAGAAGGTGTACGTGAAAATAAAAGTTCTAAAAGACCTGGCGTCAATTTGTAACGAACTGTTTTAACAATCAAAACATTGTCACTTATCTTGATTGGTGAATCGCCAATTCGAAATCTATTGTTTTCATAGCGAACACCGTAGGTAGTATCAGTTTTCTTAGTAAAAAGATCTTCAAGGAAGGGGGTAACCAACGCACCATAATTTTGTAGTAAAATGGATTTTAACCGCACATATTGTTCGGGCGTATTCAATATTTCTTTAAGAGTAGGCTGCTTTTCTTTGGCTCTAGTGGGTGTTTCAGCAATTATTGATGTTTTCAAAAACTGGGGCAGCGGCGATTCCTTGGAGCCAGAAGACGGAAGCAATGGAGAAAAAACATCGTCAGGTTCTTCATCAATTTCTTCCTCCTCCTCCTCTTCAATTGTTTGTGTTTCTTTTGAGCGTGTACTAGGCTTTGATGTTCCTTTCAACACAGCTTCCAGAGGTGATTTCAAATGTTTTTCGACAAACAGTTCACTGTCGGCATGTGCACGTTTTAGATAGCGAAACTTTTGTCGAATGCTATTTCGCGCACGGATTATGTGCTTTTTTAATTGACTCCCTGTTGTCGCCATGACATCTGAACTAATGATGTTCAGAAAAGCAATGCAGCTACTTAAATACGAATGAAATGATCAAATCCCATGCGGTAGCGTCCATTGTTGATGTTGCTCTGCTTATCAATAACAAGACAACTGTGGTGATGAGCGTTCCAACACATGACACACAACTGTGTAAAGGCTTGAAAGGTCATGTCTGGGTTCACGTGATCATCGTAGACGTGATGCATGTTGCGCTCATCCTGACGGAAGAGAACAATCACGTTGGCATTGTCACGAATCAACTGTTTTGGTATTCGCGAATAGGTTTGAGCGAGATAAAAACAATCAATATATTTATGACGTCCCATGCTAAAGTAAGCCTGAATAATGCCCTGTCGTTCTGTGGCCACATCATCAAAAATCATAAGCGAATGGGGGCGAACATTGTCTGGAGAAATTACATCTTCGTGCGCTGCGAATGTGAAGTAGCCCATGTTGCGCAGACCTGACATGACCTGTTCCAAGAACACATACAGCGGTTGATACAGCGATTTGGCAAAAATATAGATATTTTGAAAGCGCACTCCGTTTAAGGAGGTGATGAGGGTAAGCAGAAGATTGGTTTTTCCACATCCCGACGGGCCGGCAATGAGACAGCGAATGGAGGATGGGAAGAGTGATCCATGACGTTGTTCGGACGATGTTGAGAAGAGGTGTGAAACCAAGTCTCCCACCGGAAGTGAATGTTGTTGCTTAATAATCTGCATATCAACTAAATGTGAAAGGGGAAGAGCTGGTCTCTATATACATGAGGCAAACGGGTGTTTCAGTTCCAGTGTAACCATGGACGCCTTTGGAAGAACTCTTAAAACAAATGAACGATTTGCTTTGACAAACGATCCAAAACATGATACAGATCCGGCTACTAAATGATATGTCGATGCTAATGTATTGCCACGCACTACAGATGGCAATTACAACTTTAATGGAAAGCGATTCACCAATATAACAGAACCCGTATTACCCTCGGACGCATGTTCAAAAAAGTATGTAGATTATTACCGCTTACGACGTATCAAAGGAGATTATGAGGCTCAGAATAAACGTATTACGGGCGTTGCAGATCCTGTGAACGATCAAGATGTGTGCACCAAAGCCTATGTGTTAACCAATGCTGTGGTGTTAACAGAAGCAAAGGACTATGACGTACACCAACGTCGAATCACTCAGCTGGCTCTTCCAACAAACAACACGGACGCTGCTCGAAAGGACTATGTAGATAACAAGGTGAAACAGGTGCTCAGTATTGTGCCCACCCTAACTGTAAAGGGCTATACAGCAAATAATGCACGCCTTGTGCATGTGGCCGATCCTGAAGATGATCAAGATGTTTGTACAAAACGGTTTTTAAGCTCTGAAATGGAAAAGGTGTGGGAAATTAAGGAGAACGCTCTACAGATGAAGCGAAGACGAATAGCCGAAGTTGCTGATCCTGTGCAACCTCATGACGTGACGACCAAATGATTTTTGGAACAACGGTTATCGCTTTTTATTAAATCAATACCCTCTATATTTCTGCTTCACATTGTAAACAAACAACCGGTAAAAGATCCCAATAACCTCGCCTACATACTACGTTCGGGGTATGACAATTACCGTTTAATGTATGATGGTGCCATTCGTGTAATTGAGTATGCACCAGATTTGAAACATTTAGAGGTACGATTAAACGGTAGTGTTCAACCACTTATTGATCAACCGGTGAAAGCCGGAGACAAATTATTCTTTCACTTGAAACTCTCGTCTGAAGAAAAAGAGGCGGGGAAAACGATGAACGATTTTCCTCTGTATATAGAACTTGAATATACAGCCACCATTGAATAAATAACTACAGGTTCCCTTCCTGGGGAGCGTTAGTTGTGTTCTATACTTTGTGGTGTGAGGTTGTCTTGTTCTTTGGTCGCGATGGTGAAACAGAGATATGTGGTGAAGAAGAGGAAGAAGTTGTCCAGAAAGGGAGATTTTAAAGCTATTCTTCATGCGGCACGTCAAGCTTCGCGCGGAGAAACAAATAGTGAGTTGGCTATTAAGAAAGCACTCCGAGCAGCACGATTGCATGCGAATCCCAAAAGTAAACTACGTTTTAGAAAACGTGCCCGAGTCATTCCTGTGCCGAAACGTGGTGGATTTTTACCTGCACTGTTTGCTGGACTAGCAGCCCTGGGTTCACTTCTTGGAGGAGCAAGTGCGGTAGCACGAACGGTGAAAGCTGTTGAGGAGGCGAAGCAACAGTTGAAGGAAAGTGAAAGGCATAATAAAACTATGGAGGCCATAGCACTGCGCGGCAAAGGTGTGAACATGAAGCTAGCACCCTACAAGAAAGGACTCGGCATTTACATGTCGCCAAAAAACGGTTAATCGATGCACTGCCACGACGATCCATGACGCATGAGGAAGTTATAAGATATGCAAAACAGCTTAAGATCTCCCACTTTCGAGGCGTGTTTATGCGCAACCAACTACCGTCTCGACCACGGAGCCATGAAAGTGCAGTTGTCAATTTGGATGACAGTCATGGACCGGGAACGCATTATGTGGCCTACATAAAGCATGGGCGAACCGTGTGGTACTTTGACAGTTTTGGAAATCTTCCTCCTCCGACAGAGCTTGTTCGCTATTTTGGAAGCAGTGCAACAATACACTATAATGTGAAACGAGTGCAAAATTTTAACACACAACAGTGCGGTCGTCTATGTTTGACTTTTCTATATAAGACCGAGCACGGCGGGTGACGTGGTCATTATGACAACAGAAAGTAGAACGTTTACAGTGCACGGACAAGGTGCGGAAGTAACTGTTGACTTTTATCCTCCTATTGAATTGGGACGACGACCCTACGTGTTGGGACTTGTTTCGTTTGAAGGCTATAATAGAATCTGCAACATAATTGAAGACGTCAATGATAAGTTCTACTACGATGACTATGTGTTAACTCTACCGTCTGGCAGCTACACCGTAGATGATATTCACGATCACATCTACACAACTCTCACCAAGGAATTTAGTCTGAAAGCATTTCTGGACGGGACACGCAAGTTTGAACTCATAGCCAACAACGTGACACATCGCTGCAGTATTCTTTCTTCTTTTAGGATTGATTTTAAATCTCAACCAGATTCGATTGGGTCATTGTTAGGCTATTCACCACAAGTGTTAGTACCAAACGTGATACACAAGTCTGACCAACCGGTGAAAATAATTGAAGATCATCACATATCTGTCACGTGTAATATTATTACAGACGTCTACACCAATCAAGATCCCTCGCATTCGCTTTATGATTTTATTGTTACTTCACCTGGTGGTTATATCATCCGCGAAAACCCGTCGGTGGTGCTCTATCATCCTGTGAGTGTGACCAACATCAGGAATATTACCTTAAGACTGGTGAATAGAAACCAACGTCTCATCCGGTTAGACCCTCATACACCTGTGACCTACAAACTGTATCTGAAGCCAGCATGAAACAAGTGTATAAAGCGGCAACGCTGTCAAGAGCAGGTGTTAGTTGTGCTCAACACGTGTACAGGTTAACACGTGTCAACAAGCAGATCCTACAACAACTTGGTTACATCTTACGTCATGAATTCGATTCTAGACGTGACAAACCCTGTCGAAGTACAGGAGGGTATTGTAAGAATTGAACACCATTCCTACCAACCGTATACTCAGGGACTAAATAATAATGATGAGATTCGAATTACTATTAACCAACAAGATATCTACACGCTTCCACATGAAAGTTACATCCAGATTGAAGGGCAACTCACCAAATTGGATGGCACCATTCCAACAACGTCAAAGTTGGCCAACAATGCTTTGGCCTTTTTGTTTTCTGAGGTTCGCTACGTGATCAACGGTATTGAAGTGGATACTACTCGAAATGTTGGCATAACAAGTGTCATGAAACTTTATCCTTCGTACGGAAGCGAAGAGAGTAAAGCTTTTTGTATGGCTGGTTGGTGTCCCAACTCAACCAACGACTGGATGATTGACGATGATGGTACATTTACTGGACATTTACCTCTAAAATTAATACTAGGCTTTGCAGAGGATCATAAGCGCATTGTTGTGAACGCAAGACAGGATCTGATTCTTGTACGAGACAGGAGTGATTATAATGCGCTAAAGGGAGCTGATACAGCGCCAATAGATACAAAAATTCTACTGCAACGAATTCTATGGAAAGTACCGCACGTTACTCTATCAGATCAGAAAAAATTGAGTCTGCTCAAGATTGTGGAGAAGGATACAGCTTTACCCATTCAATTTAGAAGCTGGGAGCTGCATGAATACCCGGTATTACCACTCTCCGATACACATACTTGGTCTATAAAAACCTCACGGTATACAGAGCGGCCACTCTATGTCCAGGTTGGATTTCAAACAGATCGCAAATATCAACAGAATAAAGATGCATCACAATTTGACCACATCCAATTACGAAATATACGTCTCTTTTTGAACGGAGTTACCTTTCCCTATGAGGGAATGGATTTAAACTTTAACAAGAACAAATATGGTAAGCTCTATGACATGTTTGTAAACTTTCAGTCTTCCTATTATCAGAAAGAGGCATGTCCGCTATTATCACCACAAGACTTCAAGTCCAAGGCGCCTCTGGTGGTGATGGACTGTTCGTATTTGGAGGAGTCGATGAAGGAAACAACAATTGATATCAGACTAGAATTTGAAACATCGACAGTTATTCCAGAAAAAACAACAGCCTATTGCCTTATTGTTCACGAGGCGCAAGTGTTTTATCAACCGCTGTCCAATATGGTGACCAGAGTATAAATAGCATGTCTTCCTGTATTGCCCTTCACAGTCATGGAAAGCTACGATGAAGTCACAACCCCCTCTGCGAGGTGGGTCTGCAAATGTGAAAGTGATTCACCAGGTTCAGATGAAGATTCAAGGTTTACCATTTATCGCGCCCTAGTGAGTGAAGCTATAACTGCCTATCACAAGAATCATACTGTGCTTAGAATGCCGCCGCATCTGGTTCACTATTTACCAGATGGATTCATGTCTACGTTTGGTATTCATGACAGGGGCTACAACAACAAGCCCATCACTAATCAAACAAATAATGTGGACGATGGCGTTGCCAAAGCTTCATCTGGTCATGTTGGAGAGCGGGTAGATTGTATGGACTGCAAATGTGATCGTTGCTCAACAAGTCGAGACGCTGATGCAGCATTTGAGATTTATCGCACCCTGGTGAGTTTAGCAATACGCGCCTACCATAAAGCACAATTTCTTCGTGAAATGCCGCAGCATCTGATTGCCTATTTACCAGCTGGATTTCTGACCGCGTACGGTGCACACGACATTGACCTTAATTGGGATAAGCTACCATTACACCTCCGTATGTCGGCGGATGTTGCAGCCTGCCGTCCCTGTCGTAGACACTTTATGCATCGAGGAGATTCTCACTGTGATTGGGATGGTCCAAATCCTATGATAAAAAATTGTAAGCGATGTACTGATAACTTTATGAATAAAATTGTGTAATTGATTCTTTGTGTGTATAATATTTTCCCGCTCCTATCCAATCAGTTAGTTGTTAAGAAGCAGCGGTGGTGGAAGGTGTGATATCCGTCGCCATGCCGAAAACATTGATTGTCGACGTGCAGGGTTTCAAGGTGAACGGAAACAAGTTTGTATTTAAAGAAGTAGAAATTATTGACTGCACAACCATGTGGGCACCAAGAGTAACCAGTTTTGTCTTTGAACCACCGTTTCCATTGCATTTGCAGTCAGACGAGGACAGAAGACAAACAGAGTGGTTGCAACGCAATTTGGGACTAGTCTGGAAAGAAGGCGACATTCCTTACCAGCATCTATCACTTGTTCTGAAAGCTCACTTGTTTGGTGCTGACCTTGTATTTGTAAAGGGAAGTGAAAAAAAGGAATGGTTGCGTCAGTATGTTAATTCAACATGTCAACTTGTTGACCTTCATGATCTGGGATGTCCTGCACTGTACAACCTGTCCGTGCCTGATGAACCTCTACAAAATAAAACACTTCAAAATGTTTGGAAGCTTTTTGATTGGCTAGCTCGCAGAGCATGTCAAAACTTGCATGTTGAGTGCAAAGCGTTGTAACGTCAGCTTCAGTGTGAGACATACCAGTGATCAGTGTGGACGTGTAGTAATATGGCAGCAATTGAAGGTTTGGACTCAAACCCCACAGAGCGAGCTATTGTCAAGTTTTTTGCCTGTAAAAAAAAGCTTGACAGTTTCACAGATGAGGAATTGAACGCTTTGCCCAAGGCGTTCCTTTTTTATGTTGCTTCAAACGCGGTGAAAAATATTTGGCACAGTGTACCTAGTGAATGGAGCAGAGATCCTGGTCTGCGTGAACTACAACCATGCACTGACTTTAGTCATCACCAGCAAGTGTCTATTACTAAAATGCCATCCATTAGACAGTGTGGAACGTGTCAGCTCATCAAATTGTACCACGGCCATACAAATATACCGTCCTGTAAAGACTTTGCTTCATCATTCCATGGTTGCGATGAAGAAGAGGAAGAAGAGACAGCAGCGGCAGTATCGCCAGCACCAAAAAGTAAGACAACGATTGAAAAAGATATATCGGACCTTTGCTGGTCATGGTCTAGTTAACAAGGCCATTGATGTACTTCCCATTGAACTGCATATTCCCGGCTATCAATTTTGTGGACCTGGGACTAAACTAAACCAACGTCTAGCACAAGGTAATTCTGGAATCAACAAATTGGATGCTGCGTGTAGAGATCATGACATTGCTTACAGCGACAAGAATGCAGAAGTACGTCGAGTTGCAGACCACATTCTTCTAAGAAAGGCTGTGCAGCGCGTGACATCATCTACTGCTTCCATTGGTGAAAAGATTGCAGCCTTGATCGTGGCAGGAGCTATGAAGTCAAAGCTAATGATTGGTGGTGGTTGTGGATTAGCGAGGAAAAGGACAAAGAAATAACCATGAATCAAATATTGTTAAGTATTTATTTGAGAGTCAGTCCACCAGATTACAGCATTCACAAAAGATGTTTTGGTTTCTTCTTGTAAAAACATACAATTGTAATAAAAAAAGAATTGAAAAATTAAAGTGTGTTCTTATTTACTAGGTGTGGAAATGTCCAAAAGGCAAGCTATTTACACCATCCCACAACCGTTTATTGTCATATGTAGACAGCGATGTTTTATTTTGATTTACTGTAAATATATTATGGTTCTTTGAAAGAATGCGTGTTTGCTGGTACAAGCGAGAGGTGTTTGTGTAGAGTACACATCGATATTCCTCAACATTGAGGAATTGTGTGACGCTACGAAGAACACCCTTCGCTTTGCATTGACCTTTATTCTTTTGTGTTGAAAATGCGTACATTTTCGGCGCCAAAGCCACAATTCCGTCATAACATCACCAGCACACTCATCCTTAAATAGACCAATGTGTTTTTTATTCATGGGAATTATGCAAAACATATTGTTAACCTCATAGTTTGAGGTATCAAAGTAACTTGGATGTTCTCTCATCACAGAGTAAATATCCGTCTTATTGGTTTGATAAATAAGACTGTCTGTATCCATATACAGTAATTTTACATCTCCAAACTTTTGTTTGGCAAACTCATAATGAAATTGATACATTACAAATTTTGAATAGTCAAGTATTACCATTCCTAAGTAAATTGGTTTGTTATACATGATTTCTGTCTTTGACAATTCAATGGTTACTAAATCAGTTTCAATAACTCGTACTGAATGGAAATTGGGCATAGCAATATATTTTCGTGCGCCATATCGACCATCCCAGTGGTTTACCAAATGAATAGTTCTATGCTTTCTAATATTTTCCATAGATTTACCGTAGCATGCATTGCTCATTAATTTATAAAAATTTGACTCGAATGTAGTCTTGGCGTGCTGCCGATAATGAGTATTTAATTGCATGTACGGTTGTAACCATGGTTTCTGGTCAAAACAAATAATGCGGTGAATGGTTTGTAGCTTCAAACCGTGTTTCAAACATTGCATTACATTTTCGATGTGTATGACGTAGCGATTTTTCGGATTTAACGTTGCCAGCAACTTTTTATTGTTGGAACGTGAACTGGGAGGTTGTAGTTTTTCAACACAAAATGGTAGATCAGAATGATCATTGTGTATCTCGCGGGGATATAATATGTCAACTTCTAGAACATAGCCACGTGTGTTATTGCTCAACGCGTCCTGTAAATTAAAATTTGAAACTTCATCTGAAGTCAGCCATCGAAAATTTTGATACGGAAGCGGTTTTTCCATAGCATATCCGTATAAATTGTTACAATCCAGGTAGGTGAGGTATGTTGTAGGTTGCTTTGGTTTGTATGTATCCATATATGGATTATTTGCTTTGGCATGCTTTTGCACAAGCGATACAAGCCCGCCACGTATCCCGCGTTCAAAAAAGAGCAACATGTCGATGTCAGTTAATAGTTCCAGTTCTATTTCAGTCACCTTCAACATACAGTCCCAACTGTATCCGGCAAGGGTGTAGTAATGGGCTGGATCTAGATTGTAGATTTCAAGACACAGTTTGCGAAAGTGTTCAAACACGTCTGTCAAAAGTAGTGTATCAATTTTGAGGTATAAATCAGCATACTCGCCCAAAGTTGATATCTTGAACACGTCCCATACTTTTTGGGCGTGTAAATAGTCTTCTTCAGAAATATGACTTTTTGTTAAGTCATTGTAAAATTTATCCTTTGAAGGGAGTGCAGTTTCCTGCAAACATGCCCAATTGTTTACATGATTATAGGGAAACACCCCTTTTCGAATGCATAATTCAAATTGTTCGTCACCAGTAAAGTTTTGACGTACAGAATTCAAATTGTTTGGGTGAAGCCCTTGAACCAGCGCATCCAATGATGATGCGAGGAATCTATACGAATCTAAAAATCGTATACTAATTCCATTTCGCCATTTTGTAAACGAAATAAAATTTTCATGATTTTGTGGAATTAAAGTAAACTTTTGGTTTTCAAGGTTAACAAATTCCTTAATAATTAGATGACTGTCATACCGAGACATGTTGTGTAAGAAACAAGAAATATAGCGTGCTCTTTTATAGGCCAAATTACATGCACTATGAGCCGCTCCTCTAAATTTGCCAGTGTACCGATTATGGTCCCTCACCGGCGTGTCACAAGTTGCTATTGGTTTTTGACAAATGTGGCAAGTGGTTGCTGTTGCAAAAGCCACCTCGTCTGCATCCAACATTTGAAGCGGAATTGGGTTTTCCAGGATATTGTACACCCGATCTGCCAAGGCGTCCAATTCATTTAAAAACCAAGCAGCAGCATTTGCATCGCGATAAGATTTGAAGTACGAAAGCGAAGGGTCATATGAGCAAATCACGTTTAGAGCACAACTGAATGGCACATGTTGCTGTACTTGTTGAGTGTACGGGCGTGCTGGATCCGGGTTACATGTGTCAATGGGTGTGGTTAAACATTCAAAATCTGCATATACTGTAAATGGAAGCGGTTCTTGACGAGACACATTTTGAAATTTCATACTGGCTTTATCCTTTTCTGGGAATGTAATTTTTACAGCTGGTTGTGTAATGCAATCAATAGTATGGGCTGTCAACTTTTGATTGCTAGTAAAATATTGCAAACAGCGATCACATATATATACCCTATTTTTACTCTTTGTAACTTGTGAACGAACTAGTCTGGAAAGATCTTTGATATAACAATAATGGTTGCACAATTCCCCTTCAATGTACAATAAATTAAAATGCTTTTCTTTTTTTTCCTTTGTCACATAGAGTGGCCCAATAACTTTGTCCCCTTCAACTCCGTATACATTAATGGAGTAAAGCAGATTTTTAGATTCAAAACGAGAAATGGCGTTGAGGTCCATTGGGAATTCTATGTCTGCTAAATTTAGACTGATCATTAATTCCATAAATTTCTGGTGATATTTGCCCATTCTGTGAACATTGTTACTTGCAGAACATAGCCCAGCAGCCAGGGACCAAATAAAGCAGAAATCATCATTATTATCCACATTGATAACTGCGTGACGGTTTTCCAACTGTTTAGGCAAATTAACATGAGATGACCCACTATTTATGGGATCAAAGGTGCATACATTAATTTTAAGATGATTGATAGCTTCCAGCGATTTGCCGCTTTCTAATTCTTGAAACTCAGCAAAGCGTGTTGTGAGTTTATCAACAATATTTTTACTATACCAACTGTGTATATTATCAGTGCGGTATAATTTAGTCATGTGTGTGTGTAAATAGATTGGCTGTATGATCTCCTCACCTTGTTTCAAAATAGCAAAGTCACATAATAATTCAGCGTTAACCTTTAACGCTACATGTTCTCTTAAACAGTCTTGTATTTTGTTTTGAAAAATGTTGTAACTAGTGTTTAAATATTCATTAAGATCTAAAATGTTTGCATCATTATTGACTTTAGTGCAACAGATATTGTTATTGAAACAACTATCCACATCTTGCCAACTTTGTATCGGTGGCGACATGATGTCCCTTAGTACTTAACAATTACAAAAACTGAACGGTTTGCAGAGAGAGTGAACCAAAGTTTATTTTCCCTGCAAATTCCGTTTTTACATAAACTAATTTTAAATTTTATTTTTTTCTTCTATGAATTCCACAAGACATCTTTTATTTTCCAGTCCCAAGTATTTTAAATAGATGGTCCCTTTGTTGAGATCGGATACATCTTCCTCGCTGAGTTCCTTGAATCTCGACGGTAGAAATACTGCAAAGTCCTCCAGTTCGCAAAGAATACGTTCCCCAAATTTGGTCTTGACTCGACGAACAGCAGTTACCAAATAAGACTCATTTACCTGCAGATCCTGTAGTCGTTTAGTCTCTGGTCCAGCATCTTTCCCTATGGAATTCGCATTTTTTATTGCCGACATTCTGAAATCGAATTTGATATCTATAATAGTGTTTTAGTATACCTAAGCCATTAGCAAATATGTATATACACACAAAAGTTATCAAAACCCTTCTACACACCCATTATCGCTAGCCACTAATTTAATTGTCAGCAGCTTGCGTTCACCATTTTCCTACTTCTCCTCAATCCATTACAAGAACACAGGTTATCAAACAAGTTATACACCCAGGTGCTACAAGGTCAGGAGCTGATGATTTAAATGGCCATGACTGTACTTTGGTGAAGCCGGGTCAGATTGCTTGTATAATTTAACTGTTCCCGGGCAAAGCCGGGGCAAACTGCTTGTGTAATTTAACTGTCCCCCGGGCGAAGCCGGAGCGGGTTACTAGTATAATATATAACTGTTCCCGGGTGAAGCCGGGGTGAATTTCTTGTATAATTTAACTGTTCCCGGGCGAAGCCGGAGCGGGTTTCTAGTATAATATATGACTGTTCCCGGGTGAAGCCATGGCAGATTGCCTGTATAATTTAACTGTTCCCGGGAGAAGCCAGGGCGGATTGCTTGTATAATTTAACTGTCCCCCGGGTGAAGCCGGAGCGGGTTTCTAGTATAATATATAACTGTTCCCGGGTGAAGCCGGGCAGATTGCTTGTATAATTTAACTGTTCCCAGACGAAGCCGGAGCGGGTTTTTAGTATAATATATAACTGTTTACGGGCGAAGCCGGGGAAGATTACTTATATCATTTAACTGTCTCCCGGGCGAAGCCGGAGCGGGTTTCTAGTATAATATATAACTGTACTTGGGTGAAGCCAGGGCAGATTGCTTGTATAATTTAACTGTCTCACGGGTGAAGCTGGAGCGGGTTTCTAGTATAATATATATCTGTTCACGGGTGAAGCCGGAGCAGATTGCTTGTATAATTTAACTGTTCCCGGGCAAAGCTGGAGCGGGTTTCTAGAATAATATATAACTGTTCCCGGGCGAAGCCGGAGCAGGTTTCTAGTATAATGTATAACTGTTCCCGGGCGAAGCCGGAGCAGGTTTCTAGTATAATATATAACTGTTTCCCAGGCGAAGCCGAAGCAGATTGCTTGTATAATTTAACAGTCCCCCGGGCGAAGCCGGAGCGGGTTTCTAGTATAATATATAACTGTTCACGGGTGAAGCCGGAGCTGATTGCTTCTATAATTTAACTGTTCCTGGGAGAAGCCAGAGCGGGTTTCTAGAATAATATATAACTGTTCCCGGGCGAAGCCGGAGCGGTTTTCTAGTATAATCTATAACTGTTTCCGGGCGAAGCTGGGGCAGATTGCTTGTATAATTTAACTGTTCTCGGGTGAAGCCGAGGCGGATATTTTTTGTATAATTTAACTGTCCCCCGGGTGAAGCCGGAGCGGGTTTTTAGTATAATATATAACTGTTCACGGGTGAAGCCGGAGCAGATTGCTTCTATAATTTAACTGTTCCCGGGAGAAGCCAGAGCGGGTTTCTAGAATAATATATAACTGTTCCCGGGCGAAGCCGGGGCGGTTTTCTAGTATAATCTATAACTGTTTCCGGGCGAAGCTGGGGCAGATTGCTTGTATAATTTAACTGTTCCCGGGAGAAGCCAGAGCGGTTTTCTAGTATAATCTATAACTGTTTCCGAGCGAAGCTGGGGCAGATTGCTTGTATAATTTAACTGTTTCCGGGCGAAGCTGGGCAGATTGCATGTATAATTTAACTGTTCTCGGGTGAAGCCGAGGCGGATATTTTTTGTATAATTTAACTGTCCCCCGGGTGAAGCCGGAGCTGGTTTCTAGTATAATATATATATATCTGATCCCGGGTGAAGCCGGGGTGGATTGCTTGTATAATTTAACTATCCCCCGGGCGAAGCCGGAGCGGGTTTCTAGTATAATATATAACTGTTCCCGGGCGAAGCCGGGGCGGATTGTTTGTATAATTTAACTGTTCCCGGGCAAAGCCGGGGCAGATTGCTTGTATAATTTAACTGTTCTCGAGCAAAGTCGGTGCATGCTTTTGGTATAATATAACTGTTCCCGGGCGAAGCCGGGTTGGGTTTCTGGTATAACATAACTGTTCCCGGGCGAAGCCGGGTCGGGTTGTTTGTATATTATATCTGTTCCCGGGTGAAGCCGGGGCAGGTTGCTTAAATAATTTATCTGTTCAATACACCCAAGTGCATGGGGGCTACATTAGTCGGGAGATGATGATTTAAATGTCCTTAACTAAATAGGTTACTTAACCTGGAGCTGATGTATAGAAGTGAATGCATGTCCAGGTGCTAATGTTAAATATATCCTTCACCTTTGCAATACATAAGAGATCTCTTCCGTGACTGTGTCGAGCACTGTAATTATCTCGCGGACTAGGCAGTGAAATCGGCAACATTTAATTGGATAATAACAGTAAGTATATATAATTAAGCTGCATTCATTTTATATATTCCAGGCAGCTAATGGTTTAAGATGCATGTCACGTTAAAACCAATCTTATTACATGCTATGAATTCTGCTCGTTTCATACTTGAAGTAATTATTGCTTGTCTGATTCATACCGTCTAACTTTTAAACCAGCTTTGTCAATAGGCCATTATACTATTAAAATTCTAACATCTTCATGTGGATTTAAACCTACAATCTCATCATTTACAAGTACTGTAATGTGCAGTACAATCACTTATTTTGTAAACCATCCGGCTGAGTTAGTCTCCCAGTAGCACATAGTCAAATATATACACTAGGATATACTTTAAAGTTATATACTTAAGTATGTTGAATATTACCTGATAGACAAGGATCCAATTGCAATCTGGTGTGAACGCTGTAAGCTCGCAGTTAACTCTACTTTCATTTCAATTCTGGCCCTCTATTTATACCCCTCCGAATACAGGAAACGCCCCTGAATTACCGTTCCTTTCACACAAAAATGACCTCCATACGGCATTACCCTGCATTAATACAGGAATCCTTATTGACCTTCCTTTCACCAGAATTAGCTCCACACTGTATAACCCTGCACAACTACCTTAAACACTCCTAATTAATCCACCTTTCACCAGAAAACACAGTATATAAAGAGGTTGTTCCTTTTCACAACATATCATTCGCTGCAATGTCTGCCAACAAGATCAATGAAACTATGGGGCTGGAAGAAGAAGAAAACGACGAGGATTTGACGCTTGATCTGTTAATGTAAGTATTATTTATTTACTTTATTTACTAAAGCCTTATGCAGCAGCACGCCAGTCTCTCGCCGCTGGGTGCGTGGTTCAATTCCAGTCACTTTATGTTAGATCTGTGCTGGGCAAACCAAAAGCAGACAGGTTTTTCTCTGGGAACACCAGTTTTCCCTGTCAAAATTTTCTTCCGGCAACACCCTCCACTATCATTTCTTTTTATCTGTCATTCATTTAAACATTGACTGACAAAAGTGAGACAGGCTTTGGCAGCCAACACAGATCTTTCTCGCCGCTAGATGGAGTTTAATTCATTCCATTCCTGATCTGGTCAAATACTGGAAGCAAGCGGTGTTTTTTTTCTTCTTCAAAATGATTAGAAATACTGAGCGTAGTTACCGCCTTTGTAGCCCATGTTTACTTGGGTGTGAGTAGAATTTGTCTGATAACCCGTGTTATTGCGATGAATGTATTAATTTAAAAAAAGGATTGGGAAGGAAGTCTGATTTTTTTAAGTGTGTTAAAATCCTTCAGTATGCCTTCCTTTGGAGGGGGAGTAAAGCCAGTGGTTACATGTTCTCACTTTATGACATGTAAAAGATCCGTCCACAGACTAAACTTGTGTGAAGCTAAATTGACAGGTTAGATTTTGTCAAAACAAGTTCCAACATTTACCACTAGATGGCATTATTATCTGGTAGCAAAAACTTGGAACTTGTAGCTCACCCTAAAGGCGTTCGCTGGAAGCAGCTACATACTCAAGTGAGTCACACATGTTCGTGAACACTGCCAGCACTGAAACCCATACTCAAGTTCCAACATTCACCACTAGGTATCATTAATATCTAGTAGCAAAATTTTGGAACTACTTAAAAATGAACAGAACTTGTAGCTCACCCTAAGGACGTCCGCTGGAAGCTGCTGCAGACTTAGGTGAACTGTACTTGCTCTCACACACTCCCAGCAATTCACAATACAATATTTAGATAAACAAGCGTTATAAAACAATTTTGTTGTACTCTTTATTGTATACTTTTTTTATAGCTTTGGAAATGATCCAGTTTTGGTGGTTTTTTTTGCTGATTTAATGTCAGCGATGGAAGGGCGTGGGAGAGGTGAAGAAGATGAAGAAGAAGAAGATGATGATGATGAAGAGGAAGATGAAGAGGAAGAAGAAGCTGGTGATAAAAGGCAAATTAAGTTGTAGTAACAGTTCCAAAATAAAACATAATTTTACTTTTTTTGCTTCTGGTTTTATTTGTTTTTACATTCAACCTACCAAGCAAGCCAGAGTTCAACACCCACCATCCATCTCCATTCATGATTCAAACACGTTTACCTCATCATTTGTCCCGCACCCTCTCAATCACCGTAAGGTCATTCCCAGACATGACCTACCAAACAACCCGTTGTCAATCTCAGGATTAGTCATCCCATGTGACGTCACACACAGGTTAACCGTTCAAATCTGTTTATTCATTCACACAAACACCTATGTTCATTAAACATCCACCCACGCATCGATGTTTGTTTACCATTGAGCGCTTTCAACCCCATCTTGTTTGTCTCTCAGACCCATTCACACCTAACCAACCTACCACGTCAGGGTTCAACAACCACCGCCATCCACCGCCATTCATGTTTTCCATTCAAAACACTCCCGTTCATGACCTACCCCACATCCCGTAATCTGCTGTGACGTCACACACACACAACAGTTACACTAATGTTTTCCATTCAAAACACTCCCGTTCATGACCTACCCCACATCCCGTAATCTGCTGTGACGTCACACACACACACACACCAGTTGACCGTTCAATTCTCCGACAATTCATTCACAACCAAGGATTCGGAAACCTTCGGCAACACTCGGATCTCATCGGGCATAAAGGAAAGCTATATAGCCCTGGATAATATCAGAGAAGGCGCTCAGTCCAACAGAGAGACTGGGTCGAGGAGGGTCTCGTGCAGAGCCTCTTCCATCCTTCCCCCTCATCCCCCACCCTAGCCCCCCCCCTCACCCCCCCCTCCTCCCCCTCCACCCACACCCCCTCAAACCGGTTCCTGGACCCTCCAAGGTTTGTTTACCTTCCGGGGTCCCGGCGACCTTGGGGTCAATGACCTACCTCAAGGTCATTGATCATGACCTAACTCAAGGTCATTGACCTTGCCACGCCCCCCTAATTTGCATAAATAACGGTATTTGAGTCAAAACCCCCCCAGCCTACCTACTTGCTGCACTAAGTTGCAGTGTATTAATGGTTATTGTGCTCAAGTATCCAGCTCACCATACCTAATTCAGGTCATTTCCATCTCATATTTATAATATCACTTTCATTACATCTTATTTATTAAAGAGTTCTAATTTTCATCACAATCATCTCATTCAAATCCATCTTAAACATACAGTATTTTGAAGATTATACCATAGGACACACCTAAATTGCTTGAACTTACAATTAATAATACCGAAAAGAACACCTTAGTTTCAACGGATTCGTTATTTGCCAAAGATCTTACATTCAAATATTACTCTCATAAAATAATCAATAACATCAATAAAACTTACTACCATTTTAAATGACTACTTTCCTCGTCTCATTCATTCATCTTCATTTTGATTTTTGTCCCCCAGGGACTCACATCTAGTGGGACGTGGGTTGGCGACCACAGGACCCCAGCTGAGTCCGGCATTGCTTCCACTTACTTGTGCCGGGCTCCTCTCCGTCTTCTTTCCTGTTGACCTCCCTTAGTCAACTCTTGTTCTTTTCCGATCCTGACGGTATTACGGTATCCGAGGCCTAGGGAGTCTTTCACTTTCCCGCCTTAATTGGCCCTTGTCTCATCTTTCCTGATTCCTCCTTCTTCGAGGGGTCAGACCTCTTGTTTTCTTTTCATTATATTTCCTTTTCTCTTTAAGATTCCCGCACTGCTCCCCGTGTATCTAAATTCCCTTTAGCGATTTTTTTTCATCTACACTACATTTTGTAGGTATTTTGCATTTTGTATTTTTTTTTCGATCTAAATTGCATTTCGCGAGTGTTATCAACCTCATTTTCATTTGGTAAAGATTGTCAATCTAAATTGCTTTTTAGTAAGTCTTTCAATGTAGGAGCAGGACATTTTAGTGAGTATTTTGAATTTCAATTGCATTTTGTAAGTATTTTCAACCTAAACTACATTTCGCAAGAATTTGAAATCTAAATTGCATTTTGTAAGTATTGTCAATCCAAATGAGTAGTTTGTATCTACCGTTCATTTTGTAAGTATTTTGAATTTCAATTGCACTTTGTGAGTATTTAGAATCTGAAATGGGCGGTTTTCAATCTAAATTTAATTGTGAATTTTCAATTTCAATTGCATTTTGTACGTATTTACGATCTCATTTGCATTTTGTACGTATTTTCGATCTCATTTGCATTTTGTAAGTATTTTGAATTTCAATTGCATTTTGTAAGTATTTCGACTCTGCATTGCATTTTGTACGTATTTTGAACCTAGCCTACATTTTATGCGTATTTTTCAATCTATTCCTTTTGTGAGTATTTTCGTTCTAAATTCCCTTTTGTAAGTATTACCGCTCTCCATTTTGTGAGTAGTTTCAATCTGAGTTCCTTTTTGTAAGTATTTTCCGTCTCACTTAATTTTCGTTCTGGTTTCCATTTCATTGTCATTTTCGCTATCACGCAGACCATTAGGGGCCGATAACCTAGATGTTAGGCCCCATAAAACAACAATTATTATCATCATTATCATATCATTTTCATTAGAGAATGTTCATCCTTTTAGTATCCAGCCTAGTCTGCAAGGCTCTGTGTGCGAACGAGTCGCCTCCATGATCCCCTATTAATAGTTAGCACTTCGGCTCTGTTTCTACAAATCTTATTTTGAAATCCTTGTTTCGATGATGTACTGCAGCTTCTCTTTCCCACTATAGCAGAGCTCAGTAACCTCTAAAATAATCTCTCCTCCACCATTCTCATCATAAGACCCCACCATCTGAGTTGGCTTATACGAACACCTTCATCTAGCGTCATTTAAACTGATTACTCTTAACTTAGCCTTTATCTCTTCACTCTCCTGCAATAGCTCCCAGTGTCCCAGCTACCCTCACATCAGTTACAGCAGCTGTTCTAGATCTAACATGTTAACTTTCAACGGAGTGTGTCATTACAACCATGTCATCAGGACACGCCAGACTGCTTCCCTGGTATCCACCCAACTGAATCCCACCCAGGCAGTTTATGTCCTTAAGCAAATGGCCCATGCATAAAATGAACCGTAGCGGTGAAAGATTACGACCTAGCTTGACTTCTGTAACAATTTTAAACCAAGAACTACTCCTACCATCAACTCTGATTGCAGCCTGATTATCAACATGAATACTTTTAATTGCCTGTAGCAACCTTCCCTTGATTTTATAATCTCTCAGGATGCTCAGTACATTCTCCTTGGTACTCTATCATACGCATTTTCTAGATCTATAAATCACAACTGCCAAGCCTCGTCTCTTGCTACTTCTGGTACTACATCCCTCCATCCTGATCACTCCGTTTCTATGTCCTGCAATTCTTTTCCATTGACTCTTTGGAATTTCTATCTATCATTTCCATGCATTTCTGTCTAAATTCCTTATCCTGGAGATTTTCAACCCTAATCCTTCAACGAAAAAAAAACAACATTCTGCAGTGTAGGTGTAACTTTGCACTACAGACAGCAATTCAGTTTGTGGTCTGTCTCATCAAAACAGCTCCTGAATACCCTACAATTCCTTATCTATTTCCTGAATTGAATGTCTGTGCTGATATAGTATATTATTGATCTGGTTCTTCTACCCTCCCATGAGTATCTGTGAATCTCCTTATTCTTCGAGAATGAGTTCGCAAGAGCTCGTCCCTTGTTAGTACAGAAATCCACTAAATATTTCCCATTGGTATTCACTTCTCTATCTTCACTCCTTTGACCCATTTCCTTCCCATACCATAAGTCCTATGTCTCATCCTAGGGTTAAAATCTCACGTCAGCACTCTCACTGCAACATCACTCGGTGCCTCATAAAATCTGTCTACATCGTCCTGATTTGCCCCTCACATGGAGCGTACACTGAAACAATCCTGACATGAGTTCCTGAGAATTCCATATTCATCCACATTAAACGTTCATTCATTTACGCACATTATAGAAACAATGTTACGTTATGAGGCTTTTTTGACCCTTTCTACTGACATGTAGCCTATAACTTCTAATCTCCTCCCTCATCTGTATCTCCCTTTATCTTAACTTCACTATTACCTAGAACAGGCCCATCCAGTCATTGCGCTTGGAGAGCGCGGATGCGCTCGGGGAGCACTGGGCACTCAGACTAGCGCTCCTTCCCCTACCACCACTACACTGTGGTAGCGAGGAGACCTGAGACGGACGGACGGACGATGTTCGGACCACGCTGACTAGATACTTACGGTACGTACAGTCGTGCGGCCGACGGCTTTTGTGGGATTGTTGACATCACTTTGACAGGGCTGTTCTGCCGTAAATAATATACCACATATACAAATTGAACGGCACTCCAATGTATGGAATGTGCAGGAAACAAATGCAAGTGTTAAGTAAAGAATATTGTGATTTATTCCAAACTGAAATGTGAACATATTAGAGGGGAAAATTCAACAATATTTTACCAATTTGAACAGATAGTACAGACCTTGAGTGACTTTTGCTCCAAATTGGGTACAGTGTTTCTGGAACAATTGCGCAAGTTTCTATCGCTCATCGTTGCACGATGTTTACTTTTGGTAAGGTTCAGAACCGAAAAGAAACGCTCACATATGTACGTTGAGTTGTTCGTTGCTCTCTTCGGCGCGGCGGGCAGACCACGCGCTCAACCAGCCAAGCTCCTTCCACCAAAGCGCTCGGAGCACTGGCTTAGAGAGCGGCTGGAGCGCTAGCGTTCGGGGAGCGCTTTGTGGAGGGCCCTGACATAGAATATCCAATCACATCCTACTTGCTGGCTTAGTTAGTTCTACTTCCTTCCTTCCTTCCATAACGCGCCTTGATATTAATAGTACCCCAACGAATACCAGTTTGATTGCCTGTTCATTTCCAAGAAGTCTCTGATCGGTCAGAAGTGAATGCATCACTCTTATAGGTACGAGGCTTGTTTAACAGAAGTCCCTTATATTGATCAAGAACAAAAAGAAAACTGGCTGCGTGGCTCAGCGGTAACGTTCTCGCTTGCTTGGCCCAAGGTTGCAGGTTCATATCCTGAAGCAGTCAGCTGTCATTTGAGGGTGTAAAAATGCGAGGGAGCGGTATCAGTAGATTAACTGGCACGCTAAAGATCCCCTTCGGGGCAAAATTTCGGCTGCCCGGCGTCTCTAAAAGCCACACGAATAGAAAATTTCTCCTGTCCCTCATTGGGGTGTCTGCTTGGCTATCCTCCTTCCATTCCACTTGGCTGAACGAGTCGTCTTGTTCTGGCTTTCGTCACGACTGCAAATCGGCATTGTTCCTCATATGTTGAATTAAGCCTAACATGGTACTGGATCCCATCTTCTAGAAGATTTTAATGCTCTCATATAAATGGTTTATTTCTCCGTCAATCAAAGTCTTTGAATGTATTCGTTGAGGATTCATCAGTTCACTTAATATAAGAATGCCCACGCACATCCTCACACAATTCCTGAAATTATACAGGGTGTTTAAAGAACGTGTCACATATTTGAGGAGGTGAAAATGAGCGCCGACTTTCTGAGATCCGAACACTTGTTCATTGTAATGCAACACTCCACCCTTCCAAGATACCACGGTACGAACCAGAGTTAAGAGTTGCAATTACTGTTAATGATTGTTAATTGTTAATGTTGCCCCGTGTGCTTGGGTGTGTAAATAATGTCTGATAACCTGTGCCACTTTAAAGTCTCTACTAGTGTGCGTATTTGTAATTGAGGTAGGATTTGGTGGAAAACAATGGAAGATCGTAGTTTTACGTGACCGTGAATCTAGTGATTATGAGCCACGGGACCTCCTTTTTACGTGGAATCCGAACCACAGGACATGGCATTTCACTTCGAAAATCTCACATGCATTGACCGGGAATCGAACCCGGGCTGCCTTGGTGAGAGGCATACAGCAAGAACGCTGAGCCACCACGGATTTGGTGGAAAACAGCCGTGGCCTTAAGTTAGGTAACATCCTGCAATTTGCTAGGAGTAGAAGTGGGAATCCACGGAAATCCACTTCCAGGATTGGCTGGGGTAGGAATCGAACCCACCACTTCTCAGTTTTGCCTCACGAGGCTGAATGTAGCCCGTTCTCGCCCTCAGATCAGAATTACATTTCTTGGCAGGGAATTGAACCCGGGCCTCCGCGGTGACAGCCTAGCAAGCTAGCCACCACACAACTGGGCCCTATTTGATGGAGCGCCAATACGACGACACGGTTTATTATCACAACCAGACTGTGGTATTCGTCATTCCGTGTGACGTTTCAGTACTCTATGGCTCTAGGCCAGGAGTGTCAACTATGATTATACCGGGTGAGTTAGCTGTGGTCGTTACGGCATGACTTCTGGCAGTCGCTCACATCCGGGAGGCGAGGAGGTTCGAATCCCCCGCCGGCAACCTTGAGGATGGTCTTCTATGGTTTCCCATCTTCCTTCCAGGCAAATGCCGGGGTTGGTCCCTAACTATAACCCACAGCCGCTACCTTCCCACTCCTCGTCCTTACATTCCAACTTTCCTCCCCAACGGTACTTGTAGCTCACCCATTGGGTGTCCGTCTCGAAGCAGCTACAAAACTGGCGAGCCGAACATGTCCTCGGACACTCCCAGCACTAAAAGCCATATGCTAAAAAAAAAAAATCAATGATTATCTGATGGAGTCCATCTCCCATAAACAAGTGATCACATCTCAGAAAGTAGGCGCTGTAGGACCAATGTTTATTTGACATATTTTTATTTTGATTTGTGTACCGGCTAGCATTCTTGGCTGTCGCCACGGAGTTCCGGGTTTGATGATTCCAGGCTCTAAATTTTTTTTTATACTGATTTGAGTGCTGGAGCAGGGTCCACTAGCCTGTGCCTCATGACGCAAAACTGAGAAAAGGAGGGTTTGATTCCCATCTCGGACATACCGGATGTTATTTTCCGTGGTTTCCCACTTCTACTCCAGGCAACTGCCGGGTTGGTTCCTAACTTAAGTTCACGGCCGTTTACCTCCCAATCCTCACTGGTATTATAAATACACACACTAATACAGACACTACAATCACACAGGTTATCAGACAAATTCTAAACACACCTAAGTACCCGGGGCTAAATGTTCACGATGTCCATGCCTCTAAATGAATTAACAACAACTTATTTTAATCGACACTTCCACCTACTAAAATATGGGGCACTTTTCTTAAACACCCTGTGTGTGTGTGTTCACTGTACGTATTATTACTATGTGTTTTAATACAGCCCATTCTATTGTGTGGCTATCGTAATAAAATACGCCCTCTAAATCACAATTACAGTAAACTCTCGATTATCCGCGGTGCCTGAAAGAGAACATTTTTGTAAAAAAAAAGGAAGGTTTTGACACCAAAAATTATTTCTCAAAAATTGAAATAAAGTTACTAAATACTTAAACGTATTAAAAATCGTAAATCGCAAATACTTCACAGATGAAAACATCATAAATCAAGTACGAGGGATTGAATCGGTTGAATTGGAAGACAATGAGGAAACGCAGATGCAGACGACCGTTACTCATGATGCAGCATTAGGACACATTGACAGGATTCTTCAATACGGCACCTTGAAGAGCAAGACGACGCATCACTTTGTGATAAGATGGTGTTGAGAAAACTCAAATCACAAATTTAAAAAAAAACACATTACACTGGAAAAGCAAATGACCGATTTTTTGTTAAACAGTAAACAAGACTTTTTAGTAACACACATAACATCGACTGAGTTTTGTTATCATGTACGTCCTTTTATTGTATATTAAATTTATTTAAAGCACTTGTGTGTTGTTTTTAGTGCCTTTGACCTTTGTTTAACCAGTACCAGCACTTTTGCGGCTTATCCGCGAAATTCGATTATCCGCGGTATCCGCGCCAGTCAATTCCGCGGATAATCGGGAGTTTACTGTTTTTATATTACTAGCTTGCGTTCTGCGTCGACTTTTAACATGTTCTATCACTCCTATAGGTAATTGATAAACCACACACACACATTGCGTTACTCGCATTAGATTGACCATTAATGGACGCGACTTGGGTTTCAACTCCGTTCTCCCGACTCGACTGCTAACGAGAATTCGCGCTAATACTTCCAGGGAATGAGACTGAATACGAATTCACAAAGCATAATTTATATGGATGCGTACACTTTTCTAAGAGAAGAACAAAACCTCTTGATAGCATGTTGCCAATTAGAATATGGGATGGAGTATCTTACAATTAAGTAGCAATTGCGCGGCAGATCTCCCCAGCAGATCACGGTGGTCGTATATTCCTAGAATATATTTTCTTTGTGCAATCTTTTGCGCCTCGTAAATCAGGGGCGTGCAGCCTTTGCACGCTTGGCGCCCTACTGTTCGTCCACCAGCTCATGATCTCAGGGTACTGAAGGGGAGAGGAGACGCATTCCAGCTGCGTTGATTGAGTGGACGTGCCGCTGCAGGTATTGCCAACTTAGCACCGATGTTATTCACGCTATGGTTAATCACTGCTACTTGCGTTTACTTTCAATTGTGAAATCGTACGGGTCAGTAGTGTTATGACGGAAGTGAAGAAAAAAAGAGTGATACATTATGAGGGTAAGCAAATATAAGGAAAGTGATTGAGGGATGTGATGAAGAAGCTAGGAACAAGTACAGGGTCTTTCATATAAAATAAGAACGGCGAGCGGCGGCTTTGTTATCCGCTGCTACAGTAACCTTGGCCGAGCTTGTGGCGTGCCACGGCCCCCTGCTATAGTATTGAAAGCGCGCGCATAGGCGCATATACTGTACTTGACCTTGCAATAAACGTGCAGGTGTTCAGTGGTCAGTCTGAAACGCAGATGTTAACATGAGGCAGTTATCATTTCAACATCGTATTTTTGTATGTAAAAGTTATTTTAAGTACGAGTCGGCTCGGCGGGTACGTGATGCATTTGTTCAGCAATTTCCTTCACTAGCAGATTTACGTAATTGTAAATTTGTAAGTTTGACACCACTGACTCAGTGCTCAATAAAAAGCATAAAATTTAAAATCAGAAACTTTACAGTGGCAGAACTCACTCGCGTCAGCCAGAATGTGGTTACCAGATACAATGCCTGTATAACCCAGGAAGGACGACACTTCTAGCATCTGTTATACGGTAATATTCCATACAGGATTGTACACCCGCTTAAAGCAGGGGGCCGTGGCGCGCCACAAGCTCGGGCAAGGCCACCGTAGCAGCGAATAACAAAACAGCCGCTTGCCGTTCTTACTTTATATGAAAGACCCTGTATATAAAACTTCCACTGTGTCAGGTAACTGCAAGAGCTGCCGATTATACAGGGGTTTCTGAAACAACAATCAAAAGAATCAAACTTAGTAATTTATGTTTTATCTAATTAAAATATTGTAATGCCAGTAGATTCGGATAACAAACGTGCAAATGCGGAAAAAAGTCGTGCGGATGCGGGGCAGATGTGGAATCGGATAACGTTTTGTTTATCTAAGCGCGAATACACATTCTAAACTTGAGCGATAATTTTACTTAGAAATTATTACTGTGCTGTGTCCACACCATCCACACACACACACACAAAAGGCCCGTGTATGCCACACAGCCTGTGCGGAATGGAGCGCATACGTATCTGAGGTTGGCACTATTGTCGTTCACGCAGAGGCCAGCTGACTCCAGCTGACTCATTGAATTCCTGCCACGGATAGCTGGTGGATGGACAGTAGCTTTGCTGCGCCACACGTTAGCAGGCTGGCTCCTGCCTCTCTTGGCTGAGCTGACTGCTAGCGCTGCGACTGCTCACCGCTGTGTCTGACCTAGTAAAGTTGGGATCGCTAGCGCACCGGACGTAATGTAAACAAATAAACTGTTCGTCCAATGCGTTGGATGTCCGACACATCTACATTGTGTTTCATGCGTTTCTCTGCGTACCGATACTTGTGGATTACGTGCTTAGCATTAAAACTGTCAGAAATATTGATAAGGTGTCATGGAACTCATTTAAGGCTTTGCAATTTCGGTCACATTATTGTATTTATTCTCCTTGTATTCGTCTTGTTTCAATTTGTTTTCATATTTACAATATAATGAATACCGATTGACGTTGGACCGATCAACCACATCATAGCGAAGGCAGTACGGGAGGGAGTGAGACTGGAAAGCAAGCGAGAGAGAGACAGACATATAGTCCTCCCCCGTTATCGCTGCAAGGCCGTCTGCATCAGAAGCCGGCGTGCAGCCGGCGTGCTGTATGGACACCTCTATCGTAAATCATTCCATCATTAATAACATCGATACATATTCTAGACGTTCTAGCCGCTTGGTCTGCTCGTGCTCCTTCACAAAACTCACCCGATGACTGAGTGTTACGTATTAACATACAACACAATGAGAGATCGCTGCTCTCACTCTAATCTTGCCTGGTGCATACCGAGCTTAAATATTCAATCAGCCCATGATTGAACGGGTACATTGTGAAAGGCATATCAGAGATCATATTTATTTTATTTATTGTATGGCTTTTAGTGCCAGGAGCGTCCGAGGACATGTTTGGCTCACCAGAGGCTGTAGCTGCTTCTAGTGGACACCCATAGGGTGAGCTACAAGTTCCGTTCAATTTCTAAAAGTTCCATCTTCGCTACAAGATGTCAATGATGCCTAGTGGAGAACGTTGAAACTTTAATAGAGCGTTCCAACGAAATATAGCCTAGGAATTTAACTTCACACAAGTTTAGTCTGTGGAAGGATCTCTTACATGCCATAAATCTATGACATGGGACCGCCGCGCCAGCTATACTTCCCCTCCGAAGGAAGGCATACTGAAGGATTTTAACGGTCTTAAAAAATCCGACGACTTTGGCCGGTTTTGAACCCGAAATCTTGGGCACAGCAGTTCAGGATGCTACCAACTACGCCACCGAGGCCGTTTATATCAGAGATACTTCATGCGAAGGTTGTGGTGACCAAGAGTGAAGTCTAAGGATGTACAGCATTGAGGTTTACAATACAGTCTATATTTTTCTCTCCTTCAGTTCAAACGGGAGCCAGTCCAGAGTACGGAACCCCAACTAAATATTTTTCTTTGTTGAAGCTCCCTCGGGGCTTGTGAATCTGTCGCTTGCCGGTCGATCGCTTCACAGTAGGTTTCCTCTTCTGAAGAGATAAAAGTGGTATTCCCACCCACACGGCTGTTCCTGGTGCAAATGGAGACCCGTAATGTAGAGTAACCATGTTCAAATTCCTAGGGCAGTCTCATTTTGGAATATCACTCCTCCGATTTCACTGCTGTATGACAATCTCCCATTGAATGATGTGGCTATGTAGGTAGTTCTACTTACAAATATCCGCACTCATATACGATAATAATAATAACGTTATTGGATTTGCGTCCCTTTTAACTTACTCTGGTTTTTAGAGACGCCGGGGTGCCGGAATTTTGCCCCGAAGGGGATCTTTAATGTGTAAGTAAATCTACTGACACGACTCCCTCGCATTTGTGCACCCTCAAATGCCAGCTGACTGCGCCAGGACACGAACCTGCATCCTAGGGCCCAGCAAGCGAGAACGTTACCGCTGAGCCACGCAACCAGCCGTTCAGATATGAACAGTAACGTTTAATACAGTTTCATTTTCATTACAATTACTGGCCATGGTGGTAGAGAGCGCTAAGGCGCTAACTCGTGCCTCGCTGGCATCGGGAGAGCGTGGGTTCGAATCCCACATCAGCCGTGGATTTCGTGTTATTCCATTTTCACCACCAGGAAAATGCCGGGATGGTTCCATTGAATAGGTCCACGGCTGATTTCCTTTCCAGCTCCATCCCTGACCCGTCCTGAAAATAATATGAATGACCGAAGGGTTCATTAATAAAATTAATATTCATTACAATAATTATCATACTCAGTTAAACACAATGATGATATAAAGTCGGAGATTGTTTCTATTTCTTTTCCTGGTGTAAATGGCGACGTGCATCTACCCGTAATTTAGAGTAACCATGTTCAAATTCCTAGGGCAGTCTAATTTTGGAACAATGTTCGCGATAGGTCATTAAATGAAAATATGCATTTAAACCTAGGCTTGTTTTAATATTGCATTTTTATGGATTTTATAAGGGAGCTTGATCCATTCCATTATTAGGTCCTCCATTAACATCAAATTCATGATGAAATTATAATATTACACGAAATAAGGCAGCAAACTGGTGCAGTCTGTGCAGAAGAGTAGCGATGTGGTATGTTTGACTTAAACTGAGAGGTTCGGAGCTGCTTTGTCGGAAGATAGGTGCATTCAAATTCTAAGGTCTCCTTGTTTTAACCTATTTTAATCTCATGAAATATAGGGTCAAGAGATTATCCTTTTTACATGTGTGTGTGTGTGTGTGTGTCGACTATGCTTTGACTCGATAGAGCACTTTCAGTAAAACTTGTACCACCCAGTCTGCTCCCGACCATGCCTTTCTAATTTTAATAAGTGTCATAATCCAACATGTCGGGCACGCGAAATATTTCACCAGTTATCAACTTATTCGAAAATACGGATGCAATCAACCAGATATTTTGTATGGTAATAGCAGCCACTAAGGTATGTTCACATATTATGTGATTTCCAAACATCGTCTGAGTGCAATGGCATTTGGCATAAACATTTATCTATACCTTTAATATATTGGCCTATAATATAATCCAATTGTGATGAGGAATTCAAGATGGTCACATTAAAAAGAACATGTTTCCATTTATGTACTAATCAAGCGATGATCAAAGTGAAGCTTCGCTTAATGAACCACTGCTGTAATATTTATCTGCTAGCACATAGCTATATGGCCTAGCCAAAATATAAACTAATCCAACAAGGCAGCCTCGAGAAACTCTTCGGTGGTTCTCAATGCCCTTGAAACTATTACAGCAATTAAGCTGAAAGTTTGTATGGCGATAGAGGACTATTAATTGAGTAAATATCCTCTTATAATATTATTTTACTATTACTTTTAAAAATGACTACGATGTTTGCATATTGCATTTTGAGTTTGAAATTGTAGCACTATACAAAAGGTGTTTATTTCTCACATGAAGAACTATTTTATGGCGGGAGAATTTTGAAACAGAAAAGACCAGTAGAATATATGAAAATAGGCTATTTATTTCTTCATTCAACAACCGACATTTCTCAAGTTTGGGAGCAAATAAGCAATATGCAGTCTGGGCTGATAGGATGGGGCGAATATCTGATAAACGGGGCAGAACTGGAAGCCGCTAGGCGAGAAGCGTTGCAGATGATTAAATTAGGGGGGCATTTACTTTTAAGCGTCCATTTTCACCTGCTTGGGTTTCAACCGGTATGCCGTATATGAAAATTTATTGATACAAGAAATGATAAGGTCATAGATGTGAAAAACGTGCGTTCATGGGAGTGACAATTCGCAGCTGAGAGGACGTCATGTGATAACGATCACACACCAGCTGGTTAGAGAACCGTGTCCGGACAGTTCCCCACACTGACACTTCCACACACTGCCCAAAATACTGACACTTCCCCACAGCCCTTGGACGCGGCTACCTGTTTAATGACTCAGAAATAATCTCGACTGGCATTTCCACACACATCTCCCCTCTCCCCCAAGGCAATATGCAGTCTATGAAAACGATCAAGTTGAAATTTGGCCTACTGTTGTTTAGCAATTTTAATATCTCTGGAATCACATATTATATTCTTTAACTACTGAAAAAACTACTGAACAAATAGTTCCGTGAAGAACTATTGTACCCGATTATCACCATGTGGACCATGTGTTCGTATCCCAACTAGCTCACGGTCTTTCGAGGTATGGGACGTTCCTGCCCACAATACGACCACATGCTCAGGATTTGAGTCTACCAGGTAACTACTTCTACAGGAAATACACAACATTCCTACAAATAAAACATTTACTGGTCTAAAATCATGGCTATACAACAAATACAAATCAAAGGACAAATTACATTTAATTCCCACAAATAAAACAGGGTTATTCTGTGAGCTTTCTTCTTAAAAATAGTGCTACACTGCACTCAAACCTAATTCTAACATCCTGTCAATAATAGTTCAGATTACAAGGTTTCCATAGTGTTCATCAGGTGACACAATTTTAGTTAATGGGAGTATCTTAACACAAAAATCACATGTCACATAAAATGATATTACTAAGACATTATTCCGTCTCTTATGGCATTTACTTTAACTAGCAAAAATTCATTATATTCTGAATTTACTAACAAATATTTGTTGTGTCGTGCGAATCATCTTCCTTCTTTCCATCCCTATGAACGATCTAGGACAGTGGTACATGCTCCTTAAAAAAAATAAACATGGATAGAATATTTTATAGTTTCACCATATAACGATTTTCTGGGTCTTGTCGGGCTTACCATAGTTACAACTGTGTCATGTTCTGGGAAAAACACATACCCGTTTGCATAAATTAGCATGAACTGGCAAAATGCATTTTAAAGAAGATGCCTACATTATTGTGGTTCAGCTTTCCTCCTCAGAGGATAACTTCGCCAAATGTTATCTGATTTCTATGATCCAACAACGTATGTGACTTGCCATACACCATTCAATTCAATTGGCATCATTATAACACTCATATCTTAATTGCATATTTAAATACCGAGATTCCTCAGTGTCCTACTGTGACTGTAAATGACAAGGGATCAGTCGACCGACCTTTCTCCCCCTCAGCAGGCCATAAAATTCGTTCCAGCTGGCTAACCAAGATGGCCGCCACGGAAGTGATCCACACTACCTTTCTCTCTCTATCGTCAAGGTCAAACTTGTTTACAATTATATAACAGTACAGATACGCTAGGCGTGATTCCTAAGTAATTGAGTCATTTAATTAATTAACACCTATCTTTATAGTGTATTTGGGCTCAATTGGCTCCTTAATAAACATTCATGGCTGGGGTGGAATTCTAGTGATAGCCTTGCCGTTCTATGGTGATTATGTGGCTTTAAGACGCGCATCATAGTGAAACCCCACGGTTTTCACCAGCAGCTGTCAGTAATATATCAGGAAATCTGCGTTCCTAGACGACGAATATGATCCTACCTATCAGGGTAGACCATTGGTACAAATGCTCACTGCGTCTCGACGGACGTCAATAGTGGCCATAATTCATGCAAGCGTTGGAAATAGACAGGATCTATCCAGATCGCTGCGTATAATACAGTATGCACAAAGGCGATACTCCTCGAAGATTCAGCCAACTCTTCACCTAACGCGCAAGCTATACTAGTCAATCCCCGCGATTATCTTACGTAAATCACTGGATTCTACGTTAATCTGCACGCTATACATGCGGCTCAAACAATCTTTCACATAGATGACTCCATTATTAAGGCACCTGCGTTCTCTCCGTCATACTACTTAAGCCAAAGCTTTACATAGCTCCTAACACAAATGTATAAATTTACTGGCTTACTTTAACTTAATGGTCCTCAAACATAATCCTAAGGATTGACCATATCAAATATTCATTCAAATTTTCACTGACACTGAAAAAGCTCTCGTATTTCACTATATTCCACGTTACATTTTTACTGTTTACCAAATTACAGTATCTTTAAATTAGACATGACACTATTTGAACATTATTTAGGCCAAATTTGCCCATTACTTTATTGTTGCCGACCCCAGTTTATTATTATTATTCATTTACCGTTACCGTTAGATTCATCACTATTTTTGACCTAAAGGGTCCTAAACAAATCACCTTCCAAGCCATACTTTATTCAAGACGAGTGGTGAAAACTCGTTCAGTAAGTGACTATTACATCTTTTAATCTCAAAGTGATAAATCGTTACATGGTGAACTATTCAGTTATAAGGATATAATTGCATGTGTACTCACTTTTTCCTTCTTGCTGGAAAATGCCAGCTCTTCAGCCTGAGCGCTACCATGATGTTTGGTTTAAGCCATCATGATATCCTTAACACAACACTGAGATTCACACACTTGCCACATGATATACATATTTTTATAAGTGGCCTTTACCACTGCTATACACTGATTATTAACCATTAGACACATGAACACTTTAAATCATTATTTCACAATTTATGTACACTTCATCCATGACTTCACATATTGATCCTTAATCCGGACTTCTCCTACGCTTGATCTCAGAGATGCGATGCAATTATGACAACCGCTGGTCTACGTGAAATCTAGTAGCGTTTTACGGATGTTCGATCCTCGTTCCCTGCAATCACGTTCAGCTCACTATCCTGGTTAGGTGGCAATGACTTCCACGCTCCCATCACTGTAGTGATCCCGATGATAATGTCATACAATTCTGACAATACCTCCCGGTATAAGAACTGTTCGAAAACATAAGTTCCTTTTCGCTGTAGCGAATTTATATCTGCGTCAGATAATAGATAAATATCTGTATTAATTTACTCTCGACGCACTTCATGATTATTTATGAAGCTTATAACTTGCTTCCATTGTCTTCAACGGCGGCGCGTTGATATTTTAATACTTGGCGTGCTTACTGCAGAGCGAATGTAGACAAAAGACTTCTAACTCTCAACTGCTGTAGGTCAACTAACAACTTTCAACTCGAGCATCTGTAGATCAACTGCTTCTGACTGCTTTCAACTGACGCTTTCAACTGACCCTTGGCGCGGGCTGCTCTCCCTTATAAAGGTTTCTTGCACAAAATAGTTCACGGGACATGTGAGAGCGACTCCCTTCTTGAAATAATCCCTCTTCAGCCGAAATGACATCTGCATCTTGTTTATTTAGGTGTGGAGGTTTCAAAAACATTCGCGTGCCGGCGATCGCTTCGGCCAATTAATTTCAATTAATTGCCTTGGTTCAGCGCGTTATGACGCCACGGTGGGGGTTCCTCGCTGGCTGGTTACAGTATCCCTGCTCTTGAGCGTGAGTTAGGTTGTAATGCGGTCATTTGGAGATATAGGCATTAATTTAGGTGAAAAACCACTCCTAAATTACCTTTCCGTGAATATATTCATCTGTGTGTATATTTCAATGCATTACAATGCTCCATTTAGCTGGAATTAATTAATTTCCTTGTGCATGCGGTCCCGCTATAGCTTGCCCCGTTGTCGAATGGTGGATACCCGGGTCATTAATTTTGAGCTGTCTCTCCGCTCCAGACGTAAGTAGTGCGGTCGGCGCCTAGGCTACTCCGCCCACTCGCTAAGGGTCATTTGTAAACTGCCAAACTCGCCCTCTCTCGTTTTCGTATGCACTGAAAACGTATATTTCCTATGCATTTGGCTACAATTCCTCCTTTAAATTGCTATGATTTTCACGTATAAATCGTGAAATCACGCTAGACTATTATATGTCAATATACCTCTCATTGCTCTGTGGGTTCCCTATAATTGCTCCCCCTTAGAGACCAATGGTTCGACCCTAGGCATAACCATGTGCCTGGTCTTCTCTGATGAGACCTGAGTTCGATGCCAGACTGCCGTGACTAATTGGGCACATCTTTCTCCTGCTAAGTTCGAAAAATTCATTTCATAAGTGAATTTTTCGGGCCTATCAGCTGGCATCAACTCCATGCAGTATTTACTTTAAGCGGTCATTGCTCTCGGCAATGGGCTTTCTCGTTCCCCACTCCATTCTGTCTGCTGCCTCGTAGACTCTCGTTCTCCCTTCTCAATTGTTCATTCATCCCCCTCAGCTCCACAGCGGCTTCCCTCAACTGGTCATAAAGTTCCTGCAGTAGACAGCTGCATTCTTCCTTCGTGTCCGCTGGGTTGGCGAGCTGGTTGTTTCGCTGCGACCCTTCTTGAGCCTGCAAGCTTTTCTCAAGAATCTTTCCGTGCATACGTAATGATTCCCCGTTCACTTGGATGTGCATAGCTTGTTCCTCTCTCGCATCATAGTCTTCTGGTGGACTATATAATTTCAAGTTAGCTGCGTTTACCACAACTTCTCTACCTGTTGCTTCATCTTTGATCCGATATGCATTATTTTGCAGATCCCTTATAATCAGGTAGGGTCCGTGGTAAGCATGCTGAAATTTCTTATATTTCCTGCTCTCTGGATCTGAACTGGCGGGTTTCTTCAATAAGACGTATTCTCCCACGAGTAACGGTCTGTGATACCGTTTCCTCCTGTTTCTTCGCTGCCGTCTATCAGCTTGTTTCTTGAGATACTCGAACGTCCTCTGGATCCTCAACTCACGTCCAAGTTGTGCATCGATGGGTGTCTGGATAACATTATTCCACGGCCTCTCTGGTCTTCTATCGAGATGTAGGCTCACTGGCACCTCTCCTGTCGCTTCGTGCACGGTATTGTTGATACAGTATTCAATAATCTCAAGTACGTCAATCCATCTCCAATTCTCAGTAGAGCAATATATCGTCATGTATTTTTGCAGTTCCCTCATAACTCTCTCAGCGGAATTCGACTCTGGGTGTCGAACCGTGGACAAAATCTGTCTTATGCCCAGATTTTCCAACTCCCTGCGAAATTCTATGCTGGTAAAACAACTTCCATGATCAGATAGGATGTTTTCTGGCTGTCCTAATATAGGAATGATTCTTTCCTTCAGCCTCTTAAGTACCTGTTTTGTACTGGTTTTCTGAATTGGACACAGGACTACCATTTTGGAAAACACGTCTAGTGCAACTAGGATGTGTTTATTTCCTCTTCTAGCTCTAGGAAGGGGCCCAAAGTTGTCCAGCGCCAGGAGCTGACATGGCTTCTCTGGTAAGAGTGGTATAGGTTTCTGCCTCATTAAGTACGAGTTAGGCTTTACTCGTTGGCACATATCACATGTCCTGATAGTATTTCTGACTGTTTCTCTAAGTTTTGGCCAAATAAATGCCTCCTTAAGCAGGGCAACAGTCTTATCTACACCGGAGTGTCCAAAAGCTCGGTGTGCTAGCCATACTAGCCTTCTCTGCAATGCTGGTGGTACAACAATCCTGGGTTTGGTGTGGTCAGAGTCGCTCCATTTATGTAGCATCTGGTTAAACCATAGATATTCCGTTGACAGTGCTTCAGCTTCCACATACATCGGGGTTCCTCTATCCAGCTTTCCCTCGAAGTAATTAATCATCAACCGTATCCAGGGATCTTCACGTTGAAAAACGGTGATGTTCCTCAGATCATCTAAGGTCTTCTGATCTCTATCTTCTATCTCGATAGCTAGAGCTTCTTCTTCCTCTGCTGTAGGGTATCTGCTTAGCAAATCAGGTATGATATTGTCCTTCCCCGGGCAATATGCTATTTCCACTTGAAATTGTTGTATGTACAGGGACCACCTTGTCAGTCTTTGACTCGACAAGTCAGTTTTTAGCAGGAACGTTAGGGCTTTATGGTCTGTTCTCAATATAATTCTAAAACCATAAATCAGCTTGTGCCAATACTGTAAGGCATACAGTATCGCAAGTAGTTCGATCTCCGTGACCGTATAATTCTTTTCATTAGGCTTCAACCTTCTACTGATAAATGCAATATAAGTTTTCTCCTCTGGCCTGTCCATATTTTCCTGATATAACATAGCTCCAATGCCTATGAAGGATGCGTCAGTCTGGATAATAAATTTCTGAGTGTAGTCAGGATATCCCAATTTTACATAATCTAACAGCATCTGTTTAGATTTCACGAAGGCTTCCTCGCATTGCTCCGTCCATCGCCATCTTCCTCCTTTCTTAAGTAAGTCTTGGAGTGGTGCTACAGTCTCGGTATACTTCGGACAATGGTTTGAAAAGAATCCAATAACGCCTAGATATTGCCTGACGTTCTTTACCTTCGTGGGTCTCGGGAAACGTTTAATGACTTCCAATTTTCCCGGATTAGGTCTGACTCCTTGTGCATCTATTACGTGACCTAGAAATTTAACTTCTCTCTGAGCAAAGTTAGACTTCTTTATATTGACCTTAAAGTTAGCCTGACTTAGGTCATATAACAACTTGCGTAGATCTCTGACATGTTCTTCCACTGTTTCAGAGGTCAGTAGTATATCATCTACGTAGCATATGGTTGTAGCTTTTACTTCTTCGGATAGGTTCCTATCTAGCGCTCGTATCAACGCTGAACCTGCTGTTTTTAATCCAAATGGAAGACGTACGTATGAATACGTGTGCTGGTCAAATAAAAATCCGGTTAATAGACTTGTTTTCTCTTCCAGAGCAAGATGGTGAAAACTTGCCGTCAGGTCAAGATTTGAGAACACAGTCTTTCCTTTGAACCTCCTGAGTACCTCCTTAATGGGCGGCACTTTATCAAATTCCGGTATGACCTTGGAATTCAAATTTCGTAGGTCCAGGCATATCCTCACACTTCCATCCTGTTTCGGTACAACTACCAGTGGGCTGACATAAGGTGTGGCTGTCTTTACAATGACGCCTGGTTCTAGCATTTCCTGTATCGCTTCTTTGACCTTTAAGTAATGTTTCTCAGCTACAGGATACGGCTTCTGTTTGAATGGCGTCCAATCGCTGACTTGGAACGCATACTGGAAATTCTTGATCCGGCCAGGTCTCGAATCAAAGACTCCTTTATACTCGAATAGCAGTTCCCTTAGCATTTGTTTATATTCTGGACCAAATTTAGCTTCCTCAATCTTCTCTTCCAGGCATTCTTCAAATTTTGGTTCGAGATCCTTTTCAATGTCTGCGGCCAGTGTTGCCAACTCTTCCTCAATGTCTTCTATTGTCGACACTGCATCCCCAGTCATATCTCCGTATGTATGCCATACGTATTCTTCTTGTCTCGTTTCATTATGCCTTAATGAGAGTTCTAACTCTTCCTTTCCCTCACTTGCGCGAAACATCACAATGTCTTGCGAGAGATCTATAATAACTTTATACTCTCTTATGAAATCCATCCCAACAATGAGGTTATACGGCAGCTTATTCACAAGTAGGAAGCTCTGTGAGAATGTAGAGTTCCCTATCTGCAAATCTAAAAATACTTGGTATCTGCATATCATAACTTTATCTGGTATGACACCTTTTATTTTCACGCTTGAAATAGGTATTTTCAATACGTGGATTTTACTCTGGATTTCACTGTATAATGCCTGGGTTATCAAACACACTGTTGACCCTGTATCAATGAGACTTCTTACTTTCATGCCCGCAATGTTCACAATAATAATAGGTAGTTCCCTTCTTACATTGACCGTTCTTTCATCGAGGTCTTCGATAAGCTCCTCAGGTTTGGCAATCCAGTTAACAACATTCACTGTATTCCATCCTGAACCTATCTCTCTTTGGTCATTTAAAATTGGTGGGTTTTTTTTCGATTGCTCCATTCTTTGTGGAGTTCTTCTGCCTGTCTTCATGCTGTTGAAGTTCCAGACTTTTGGCACCGTCATCATTTTGATATATGTCGGGTGACCTTCTATTCCGAATCGCTTCATCCCAATGAACTCGCGATTGTCTCGGATCATCTCCGCGCTCTTCCATGTATCTTAAAGATGCGTGATAACGTTCTTCCGCCTCTTCATCGAACCCGCGACTCTGCTCTTGGGATCTCCATCCTTGGTTGTTCCCATTTCGACCGTAATTTCTTCTGTTATCCAGCTGCTGGTCTCTGGTACCACGCTGATTCCAGTTTTTCCTTCCTCGGTTACCACGGTTCGAACCTCCTCGATACGCTGGCCTCCAATTTTGGTTTTCGCGTCCTTCGCGCTGCCAGTCGGATTTTTCTGTTTCGGTGCTTGTAGATTTGCTCTTTGTCTGCACCTTCGTTGGCTCAATCGGCGTATTCGTCATGTTAACCTGTTCCACCTGTCGACTTTGCCTTGCGTGCTGCACTGTGGTTAGATCGAGTTGTCTCAGCACTTCCTCCATATCGATTGCAGTTTTGGCGTTTGCTGAGATTAGCAGACGCTGTACTTCATACGGTAGCTGCTTGGCTATTGCTATGCATAAATCTGACTCTTTAAGCCCTTCATCAAGCTCGCGAAAACGGCATAATTGATTCACAAAGAACTCTCCGTACTTAGTCGGATTACTAGTACTGTAACGCCTGGAATACAAGTCCAGTCTGAGGTTTTGTTGTACGCTCGCGTTCCAATATCTGCTTAAAAATGCTTGGCGAAATTCATCAACGGTGTCGAACGTGTACCGAAAACTCCTAAACCATAGGGCGCACTCCCCTTCGGTTAGTTTTTCAATCGCTCTCAACCTGCGCTCTGGCGGTACTTTCGCATCATTCAAGTACTCGGAAACTTCTTTAAGCCAATACTTGGGTGTCATATTAGAATTACTCCCAGAGTATTTCTTTGGTTTCTCATCACTAGCCCTTATAACTGTGACTATTTGGTTTTGTACAGCATTTTCATGCGGTGTTGACATGGCCATTGGCATACCAGGTGTGGCATACGGGCTGTCACTTGGCATGGCTGCATTCTTTGGAGTGGGCTGTATTTCTATCTCTGCCCATTTATTTCTCCTATTCTCGTCTATACTTCCTTCGCTAGACCTAGGATTCCGCAACATGGATTCTTCCTGCGCTATCATTCTAGTCTCTATTTGGCTGTGCCTGTTTTCCGCCCTTTCCAAACGAGCTAATACCTCTCGTTCTATTTTCTCTAGGCGATCTCGGTTTCTTTCTGCCATAGAAAATACCTTTTCCTTATCATCCTTAAGGTTTTCCTTCAGGTGGATAATTTCCCCTGCTAGACTTTCTCTTACTTCGGCAAGAGTCTTATCGCTGGCTTCAGTCTTTAAGCCTTCTCGAAGTTCTAATTCTTCGCGTAAGCCTGTAACTTCCCTTTGAATGTGACCTTGTATATGAGAGATTTCAGTCCTTATTTTCGTGATTTCCCCTTGGTCTTCGTCCTGTCTTTTATGGATAACTGCTAAGTCACTCTGAGTTTGTTCCAACCCTTTCTGCACTTTTCCGACTTGTCTCTTCATATTAGACATTATCTCCTTATTCTCTTGATCAGAAGTTTTTATTTCCTGAATTTCCTTACATTGGTCAAGGATATTCTGATCCTGTTTTCTTAAAGCTTCGTCTACTGCCTTGGCGTAACCTGCCATTCGCGTATTCCATTTTACGTCATTATCCTCGAACCTATGATCCACGGTCTGAGTGAACGTGTTAAATTGCTCTAACTGACGTTTAGTATTAGCTTCATTCTGACTTTGAATGTCTTTAAGCTCCCTGGACATACTGTTTAAATTATCGTTAATTTCACGCTGTGACTCTCTGCACATTTGCAGATTGCTCTCTAATTTTAATTCAATAGACTCAAAGCGTTTATCGTTATCATCTTGCATTTCTGAGATCACGCTAACAATATTCTTAGTTACCTCACGCTGGACAGACTCTTTAACGTCGTCCATTTTCTTATTAACCTCTATTAGGTTTAATTCTAACTGCGTGTTTACATTAGCTTGACTAGCCTCTAATCTAGTATTTACTTCGGCTTGATTAGCCTCTAATCTAGTATTGACTGTAGCCAACATCTGGCTTACCTCAGTTTGATTAGCATCCAATCTATCCGCTATTTCATCTTTAAATGCCTTGGATTCTTCCTTACTCTTAGCATTAATAACATCGAAATGTTCCCTTAACTCAGCAATACACCTGAGTACTTCTTCCGTTCCAGCCATCCTGTACTACTTAATTTGAGATTCAGGTAGGCCGCAGCTGAATATGCTGGCACGTTCTATTGGAAAGAAAAGATTCCGATCCCGCGACAACAACAACAATATATTATAAAATGTCAAAACTAACTATGGAATGGGTATTGACCCTCGTACCCGTCTGACAACAATGTCTGACGTCTGAACATCATCTAGAAAGACTCACAATCGCTCAAACAAAGTTTGAGGAAAAATATTATTTCTATGGTTTTCCCCATGAAAACCATGCTATTATTATGGGTTTTTTTTGAATCCCATAAGCCATCCACGTACGGGCGCCATGTTAATAATGTGTTGCACATCGCTCATGCTCCACAGGTGGGCGACATGTTAGTAATGTATGTTGGGGTAGGTATCATGCTTAAGTGGAGGTTACCTGTATTTTAAGCTGGCCCCACGTATCAGCGTCATGTTAATAATTTATAGTGACCTGATAATTAAAGGGGTTTGGTGAAAGTTACATATATATAAGCATGTCTGATGGAGGATTATCAACAATTATTTTTAAACGTGATGGCTTCTTAACAAATGGGACGCGGCCTTTCCTATTTTGTCCTAATATCTATGCTGTACTTGCTTCTACCATTAATATCTCGGCCGACTTTAAGCAATACCTGTGACTCAATCCAAGTACAGAGACAACTCCCCCATGTACCCGATTGTCACCATGTGGACCATGTGTTCGTATCCCAACTAGCTCACGGTCTTTCGAGGTATGGGACGTTCCTGCCCACAATACGACCACATGCTCAGGATTTGAGTCTACCAGGTAACTACTTCTACAGGAAATACACAACATTCCTACAAATAAAACATTTACTGGTCTAAAATCATGGCTATACAACAAATACAAATCAAAGGACAAATTACATTTAATTCCCACAAATAAAATAGGGTTATTCTGTGAGCTTTCTTCTTAAAAATAGTGCTACACTGCACTCAAACCTAATTCTAACATCCTGTCAATAATAGTTCAGATTACAAGGTTTCCATAGTGTTCATCATGTGACACAATTTTAGTTAATGGGAGTATCTTAACACAAAAATCACATGTCACATAAAATGATATTACTAAGACATTATTCCGTCTCTTATGGCATTTACTTTAACTAGCAAAAATTCATTATATTCTGAATTTACTAACAAATATTTGTTGTGTCGTGCGAATCATCTTCCTTCTTTCCATCCCTATGAACGATCTAGGACAGTGGTACATGCTCCTTAAAAAAAATAAACATGGATAGAATATTTTATAGTTTCACCATATAACGATTTTCTGGGTCTTGTCGGGCTTACCATAGTTACAACTGTGTCATGTTCTGGGAAAAACACATACCCGTTTGCATAAATTAGCATGAACTGGCAAAATGCATTTTAAAGAAGATGCCTACATTATTTTGGTTCAGCTTTCCTCCTCAGAGGATAACTTCGCCAAATGTTATCTGATTTCTATGATCCAACAACGTATGTGACTTGCCATACACCATTCAATTCAATTGGCATCATTATAACACTCATATCTTAATTGCATATTTAAATACCAAGATTCCTCAGTGTCCTACTGTGACTGTAAATGACAAGGGATCAGTCGACCGACCTTTCTCCCCCTCAGCAGGCCATAAAATTCGTTCCAGCTGGCTAACCAAGATGGCCGCCACGGAAGTGATCCACACTACCTTTCTCTCTCTATCGTCAAGGTCAAACTTGTTTACAATTATATAACAGTACAGATACGCTAGGCGTGATTCCTAAGTAATTGAGTCATTTAATTAATTAACACCTATCTTTATAGTGTATTTGGGCTCAATTGGCTCCTTAATAAACATTCATGGCTGGGGTGGAATTCTAGTGATAGCCTTGCCGTTCTATGGTGATTATGTGGCTTTAAGACGCGCATCATAGTGAAACCCCACGGTTTTCACCAGCAGCTGTCAGTAATATATCAGGAAATCTGCGTTCCTAGACGACGAATATGATCCTACCTATCAGGGTAGACCATTGGTACAAATGCTCACTGCGTCTCGACGGACGTCAATAGTGGCCATAATTCATGCAAGCGTTGGAAATAGACAGGATCTATCCAGATCGCTGCGTATAATACAGTATGCACAAAGGCGATACTCCTCGAAGATTCAGCCAACTCTTCACCTAACGCGCAAGCTATACTAGTCAATCCCCGCGATTATCTTACGTAAATCACTGGATTCTACGTTAATCTGCACGCTATACATGCGGCTCAAACAATCTTTCACATAGATGACTCCATTATTAAGGCACCTGCGTTCTCTCCGTCATACTACTTAAGCCAAAGCTTTACATAGCTCCTAACACAAATGTATAAATTTACTGGCTTACTTTAACTTAATGGTCCTCAAACATAATCCTAAGGATTGACCATATCAAATATTCATTCATATTTTCACTGACACTGAAAAAGCTCTCGTATTTCACTATATTCCACGTTACATTTTTACTGTTTACCAAATTACAGTATCTTTAAATTAGACATGACACTATTTGAACATTATTTAGGCCAAATTTGCCCATTACTTTATTGTTGCCGACCCCAGTTTATTATTATTATTCATTTACCGTTACCGTTAGATTCATCACTATTTTTGACCTAAAGGGTCCTAAACAAATCACCTTCCAAGCCATACTTTATTCAAGACGAGTGGTGAAAACTCGTTCAGTAAGTGACTATTACATCTTTTAATCTCAAAGTGATAAATCGTTACATGGTGAACTATTCAGTTATAAGGATATAATTGCATGTGTACTCACTTTTTCCTTCTTGCTGGAAAATGCCAGCTCTTCAGCCTGAGCGCTACCATGATGTTTGGTTTAAGCCATCATGATATCCTTAACACAACACTGAGATTCACACACTTGCCACATGATACACATATTTTTATAAGTGGCCTTTACCACTGCTATACACTGATTATTAACCATTAGACACATGAACACTTTAAATCATTATTTCACAATTTATGTACACTTCATCCATGACTTCACATGTTGATCCTTAATCCGGACTTCTCCTACGCTTGATCTCAGAGATGCGATGCAATTATGACAACCGCTGGTCTACGTGAAATCTAGTAGCGTTTTACGGATGTTCGATCCTCGTTCCCTGCAATCACGTTCAGCTCACTATCCTGGTTAGGTGGCAATGACTTCCACGCTCCCATCACTGTAGTGATCCCGATGATAATGTCATACAATTCTGACAATACCTCCCGGTATAAGAACTGTTCGAAAACATTATAAGTTCCTTTTCGCTGTAGCGAATTTATATCTGCGTCAGATAATAGATAAATATCTGTATTAATTTACTCTCGACGCACTTCATGATTATTTATGAAGCTTATAACTTGCTTCCATTGTCTTCAACGGCGGCGCGTTGATATTTTAATACTTGGCGTGCTTACTGCAAAGCGAATGTAGACAAAAGACTTCTAACTCTCAACTGCTGTAGGTCAACTAACAACTTTCAACTCGAGCGACTGTAGATCAACTGCTTCTGACTGCTTTCAACTGACGCTTTCAACTGACCCTTGGCGCGGGCTGCTCTCCCTTATAAAGGTTTCTTGCACAAAATAGTTCACGGGACATGTGAGAGCGACTCCCTTCTTGAAATAATCCCTCTTCAGCCGAAATGACATCTGCATCTTGTTTATTTAGGTGTGGAGGTTTCAAAAACATTCGCGTGCCGGCGATCGCTTCGGCCAATTAATTTCAATTAATTGCCTTGGTTCAGCGCGTTATGACGCCACGGTGGGGGGTTCCCCGCTGGCTGGTTACAGTATCCCTGCTCTTGAGCGTGAGTTAGGTTGTAATGCGGTCATTTGGAGATATAGGCATTAATTTAGGTGAAAAACCACTCCTAAATTACCTTTCCGTGAATATATTCATCTGTGTGTATATTTCAATGCATTACAATGCTCCATTTAGCTGGAATTAATTAATTTCCTTGTGCATGCGATCCCGCTATAGCTTGCCCCGTTGTCGAATGGTGGATACCCGGGTCATTAATTTTGAGCTGTCTCTCCGCTCCAGACGTAAGTAGAGCGGTCGGCGCCTAGGCTACTCCGCCCACTCGCTAAGGGTCATTTGTAAACTGCCAAACTCGCCCTCTCTCGTTTTCGTATGCACTGAAAACGTATATTTCCTATGCATTTGGCTACAATTCCTCCTTTAAATTGCTATGATTTTCACGTATAAATCGTGAAATCACGCTAGACTATTAAATGTCAATATACCTCTCATTGCTCTGTGGGTTCCCTATAATTGCTCCCCCTTAGAGACCAATGGTTCGACCCTAGGCATAACCATGTGCCTGGTCTTCTCTGATGAGACCTGAGTTCGATGCCAGACTGCCGTGACTAATTGGGCACACTATACAGCCTATTTTCATATATCCTACTTATGTTAACTGCCGCTATCAACATACAAAATTTCAGTTTGATTGCTGTAATAGATTCGTAGATATTGAGAACCGACTAAATGTTTCGGATAGTCGCCATGTTGGATTTTATATATGTAGGTCCAAGAGTTATGTACTGTTACATGAAGATTATTGTGTACGTGTAGCATTCAAACTTCAATCGCGTGATTAGGACGCAAGAAGTAACAAGGAGATTTTAAAATTTCGCACAGCTGCCATCTTATGGTTATGGAAACAATTGTAAAAAAATTAGATGCCATTGGATTAACATTTGTATGAGGATTTACTGTATCAAGTGTCACTGCACTCGGATGGTTAAATTGCGAGAAATGACCATGTGAATATTTATACTTCGCGTCGCCACCATGTTGGATTTGTGATCGCCAGGTTATTGAAAGTCTTATAGGTGAACTTATGTTCATAACCCCTATGAACATTAAAAAATTCAGATTGATAGCTGTAATAGATTCGTAGATATTGAGATCCATCTAAATATTTCGGATGGTCGCCATGTTGGATTGTTATACGTATAGGCCATAGAGTCATGTACCATTAAAGGAAAACTATTGCGTAGGTTCATTATTCAAACTTTCACTTCGATCACATGATTACGATACAAGAAATAAAAACTTAATTTTAAAATTCGCATAGTCGCCATCTTGAGGTTATGTAAACAATTGAACTAAATTAAATACCAGTGCATTACAATGTGTATAAACATTTTCTGTACCAAGTTTCATTGCGTTTGGATCATTAAATCGTGAGAAAGGTCTATATAAAATTTACAACTTCGCTTGGTCGCCATATTCGTTTTGTAGCTAACTGGTTTTTGAAAGTCTTATAGATGAACTTCCAGTAGTGCCCTTTATCTTCGTACAAAATTTCAGGGGGATACCGCTAATAGTTTCAGAGATATAGAATGCCGGTGAAATATTTCGCACAGCCGCCATCTTGAGGTTATTAAACAATTGAACGAAGTTAGATGTCGGTGCATTACAATGTGTATTAACATATACTGTACCAAGTTTTATTGCGTTTGGTTGGTTAAATAGCGAGAAACGTCTATTTAAAAGTCGCCAATTCGCGTGGCTGCCATGTTGGTTTTGTAGTTACCAGTTTTCCAAAAGTCACATAGGTGAACATCTAGTAGTTCCCTTTATCACCGTAAAAAATTCCAGGGTGATATCGGGTATACTTTCGGAGATATTGGATGCTGGTGAAATATTTCGCACAGCCGTCATGTTGGATTGGTGAGACGTAACAAAATTTGAAGGGCACGGTCGGTGTCGTCCGGAATAGTGCTATGAACTTACCGAGCTTCATTGAAATCACTCCAGCCGTTTAGATGTTATTAGGGGGACACACACACTCCTCACACACACAAACACACACACACGCACACAACACACGGACAAAAGGTGATCTCATAAGCCTATTTTTTTTTTCAAAATTGAAACTTGGCTAAAAATACTCTTCAGCTATTATGAGTACAAGTACAAGTACTAGTACATAAAAAATGAGAAATTTCCAAAGGCTCCTCCCCATAGTAGCCTTTGAAGTATAAGTACAGCGTAAGATCTTCCCCTGATATTTAACAGCTGTGTTTAATACAGCACACTTTAAAAATGTATCGCGCAAGTAGATAAACTATATATTTGTTTCGTTTACACCGCATTTTGCAAGCCACCACGCAACAAAAACAAACAAAAATAAATAAAATATAAAAAAAAATCAAAACAACTGACGAAGCCTAGAAAGCTGATTTCAAACACGCCAAAATGATAACAACACCGAAATGATCGGTTTTGTTATTATTTTGCCAGTCCACAGCCTGGATAAAGTGTGATGGAAATCAGACTCTACATTTATTTTATTTTGTTGGAAATTACACTACACCGACAGTAGTGGCTCTGCTCGCCAAAGCGCTGCGTTAGGCCATGGGGCCAAGCTCTCTGCTGACTCGGTAGACGCGTGGGTTCGAGCCCCACCGTCGGCCGTCCTTGAAATGGTTTTCCGTGGTTTCCCATTTTCAACTCCAGGCAAATGCTGGGACGGTACCTTCTGACAGGCCACGGCCGCTTCCTTCCACATCCTTGCCCAGTTTCATACAAAAACATTCATTTCATCTCTCATTAACTCCTCCCATGAGGTTGGTGTCAGGAAGGGCATCCGGCTGCAAAAATCATCCGCCACAAAGACTTCCATCGCATCTCATCTCCGACCCCGTTGGAAAACGGGAATAATAAGGGGTAGACATACATGGAAATTACACTACAACACAATGATATTTTAGAGACCATGTTAGTAATGAAGTACATAGACCGAGCGCTTTTCTTCATTTCAAAGGATTATTATGTTAAGGTGCATTGTCACTGGTGCGGCTGTAACGATGATCGCTGAAGCCTATAGCCTTAAGGTGTGTGGAACTGTCAGTCGAGATTATTTCTGAGTCATTAAACAGGTAGCCGCGTCCAAGAGCTGTGGGGAAGTGTCAGTATTTTGGGCAGTGTGTGGAACTGTCAGTGTGGGGAACTGTCATGTAATCTTAGAGAACAGGACTGCCGAGTGACAGTGGAAGAGATCGGTTCGAAAATCGAAAATCCGTAGGTTCAGTGCACAATATTTTTCACGATGTCTTGAAAATGTGAAAGGTTTCCTCCAGATAGGTTCCACAAATGATGACAGACGGCACATGTGGTAATAAACCCCGTCAATCTTGGCACGGGATAATGTCAAGAATGGGGCTTTCATTGCAATTATTCTCACGATAGGTGAAACATCAGCAACCCCTGGCACTATACAGCCCATGACGGGCTAAGGCCGACCAAGCGACCGCTGCTCAGCCGTTTGGCCTGCAGATATTGGGGTGACGCGTGATCAGCGCATCGGGTCCCCTCGGCCGTTAATCTTGGTATTCGTGATCGGGGCGCTGTCTCGCTGTCAGACAGCTACTCAATTGTCCTCACGAGGCTGAGTGCACCCCGTTCCAACCCTCACGTCAGTTTTAAAATCCTTGACGGAGCCGGGGATCGAACCCGGGGCTTCCGGATGCAGTTTATCAGACCTTAAATCAAATTACAATCAAAGCAATGGGAGCACACACACACTCCTCCACGAAAGAAATTTGGGTTACCGCCAGCACCGATAAATGTCTTAGGATAGTGAATCCGTCATCCGTAAACATTCCACTCTAAAGGACACTACTGTGATCACAGCTTCCCTCCATCTGGTCTATGAGATGCAGTGGAAGCAAATAGGATGGAGAGGGGTCCTGGGATTCTTTTTCTTTAAGACAACGCACCAGCTCATCGGACAACACGTTTCAGGCTTTCTTTCGTAAGAACAAATATTGAAGTGAATCCTCATGCGCCTTACTCCCAGCAGTTTTGGCTCCTCTCAATGGCGAAGAGCAGTCACCGGTACCAAACATTTTCTAGCCTTGCTGCTCTTGTCTAGGCAATAATCCGGAGATCCTAAGGAACCGTTAACAGCGGCCATGCAATCTTAGCGGCGAAGTGGTGATAAATGTGTACGTCTTGAGTGAGACTATGTTGAGAAGTGACTGAAGTTACATAAATAGGAATAAATAGGAGACCCTAGATCTTGAACACACCACGTAGTGCTGATGCGAGGAACTATGCAGTTCATACCTCTAATATCCCTGTAATTCCCTTTAAACATTCATGCTAGTCTCTCATCTCAGTGAGATTATAACATGTTTCTAGTTCGATACCCTTATTATTCTGAACCTCCTGTCAATGAATATTAACGATATTAAATAGATTTCATTCCTGATCGTGTACCGCGAAAAATTGAGATAAAATAAATATTTCGTTATCTTGCCCTACCATAAATGTTTTTATAATATGTAATGAATATTTAAGACTCTATTCCTCCTACGGGACGCTATACTGTCGCGAAATCTTACATACACACTGGCCAATATAGAAAAACAAATGTCAGCCAAGTCACGTTGAGGATACGATGGTAACCTGTACATAATCTTGTAGCTGCATCATGATCCTCGCAAACCCATCAACCATGGGTGTACCACAACTAGTTGGTCACTCAATTGAAGTCAGTGATTGACGGACATTGGACGTGATAGCTATGACTTGAAAGTCTTAACTGTTTGTGGTTAGAATAGTTAGTTCCACAAGATGTGTAAAACAATTTAACATTAAGTTAGAAAGCCTCAGATTGAGTTAGCGTGGAAGTTGAGTTATAATTGGTATGCAGGATATGTATTTGTCAAGTCCGTAAAACGCTTTGCGGCGAAGAACAGTGATAGAAGGTAATTTTACTATGACAGAGGACAGTAATCCAAACAACACAGAAGCTGCAATTCCAGCCAGCAGAGGGTAGTGACATATATGTTTGCGGCAATATTAAAAAAGCATCCACGTGGAAAATGCATATTAACATTATAAATGGGAGGTACAATAATACGAATACAGGCTTATACTGCGTGTTTGTGGATGACGTGATGGATGTATAGGAAATAAAAAGGCAGTGTTTCAAAAAATACTTCTAGACAACGAAAAGGTACTTGTATGGGTCATGAATGTCACATGTCTAGGTATACTAATTATTTAAAAATATATGGTCCTTATTAAATTGAAATGAATAGAAAAAAATAAACTGTTGGGGCAAGTAGCAGCACATGTGCAACATGTAGTGGTAGACAATCTTATCTCTCACTTGGTCTAACGTTTTACCAAAGTGTCGTACACTCACGTTTCTGAAAAGCGCAAATCCAAAAAGAATATGATTGGAATAAACTTCATACCACAAGTTAGGTACATAACAATACACAAATGATTAGGATTACAGAACTGGCACCACGTCATCATGAACTATACAGTACACCTTGCACTATGTCTCGACATTGGGACACTTGTCGTTGCATGCAATTAGCTTGAAGAATCCACTATGGGAAAACTCACTGCCCTGCGACGCAAGGAATTGTCCCACAACCTGCTCCATCTCAGCATTGGTGTGAAAGTAACGTCCCGAGAGTGCGGCTTCCAATTCATGTGATAAGCCCGGGCACGACCAATACGCAGTGTGGAAGCCACGCCTGCCACCGTTATCTGCCTGTCCGTTAACACCATGTCCTGTACTCGAGCAATGTTGTTTTCATCCGTGGATGTTGAGGGACGCTCACTTAGATCTTCACCTTCCACAATCTGCCGTCCTTCAATGAACATGAAACACAAGCGACCGACCATTTGACGAGACATGACCGCTTCACCCTACACGGTCTGTAGGCGTTCATGGATGGCTGACACACTACTGTCGACCAACATATTATGTGCACTCGAGTTCGAAGGTTGTTTGTGAAGTAACCAATGGACCTACATAAAATCCAATAACATCATCATTTTCCTCGTTCTATTGTACGTTAGTTCACGTAAGTTTGGAATTTTTAACTTACATTGCAATATTTTTTATCTCAGTTGGAACACAAAAAGTGCCCATTTTTAAGCGTGTTTCAACCATGCGTCACATTTGAGAATTATTATCTCAAAAACCCGTCATCAGATCGAATCCAAATTTTAAGACCATATACATTGAAATGTTTTATAACTGGTTTATTAATTTCAAAATTTTGTGTGTCCAAGAAACAAAGTTGTTATCTTTTTCTGTAAGGTAACGTTTTCCCGGCTCGTGGTGGTTGGAAAATGTAGTTTTTGGTCACGTTGTAATCCTTATACATCAAAAGGTTATGGTGTATGACTGTGAAATACGTAAATTAATTCACTTATTTTATATCGGTTTGTACTTGTAAGGGAAAATAAGACATGGTTCCGCAGCTAGCCGATACGGGTAAAGCTGTACAGCGTTGCCGATAAGGAGTCCATCACTTCCGAGTGAGGTGCGCCATGACGCGTGATGGGCTCCATCCTTGCAACGCTGTACAGCTTTACCCGTATCGGCTACCTGCTGAACCATGTCTTATTTTCCCGTACACATACAAACCGATATAAAATAAGTGAATTAATTTACGTATTTCACAGTCATACAGCATAACCTTTCGATGTATAAGGATTACAACGCGGCCAAGTCCTACATTTTCCAACCACCCCGAGCCGAGAAAAAGTTACCTTACAAAAATTATAACAACTTTGTTTCCTGGACACACAAAATGTTGAAATGAATAAACAAGTTATAAAACATTCCAATGTATATGGTGTTAAAATTTGGATTCGAACTGATAACGGGTTCTTGAGATAATAATTCTTAAATGTGACGCATGGTTGACACACGCTTGAAAATGGGCACTTTTTGTGTTCCAACTGCGATAAAAAAATATTGAAATATAAATTAAAAATTCCAAATCCACATGAACTAACGTACAATAGAAAGACGAAAATACTGATGGTTTTGGATTTTATGTAGGCCTATTGGTTACTTCACAAACAACCTTCAAACTCGAGTGCACATAATAGTTTGGTCGACAGTAGTCCCACGTGTCCATTCATACCGGATAACAGCACGCACTTCCATTGGTGACCACATTGTCAGTACACGCCTGTCTGCCAACGAGAGTTGTACGCGATCGAGCACACTGGTCTGCTGCTCCTGCGTCACGTCACTGGACGTATCTTTAGTGACTGAGATAGAAGTTACGATATTCTTTCCACTCAAGAGAGAGAGAGCTGATGGGCCTACGTGTGGACCATCTCTCTGCAATCCTTAGCACGTATTGCGGGTATACTGCTCTACACATTCAACGTGTTTAGATTCATTCGGGCCATTCTTTCTACGAGTTGCAATTTCACAAACTTTAGTGTATAACAAAGAACAGATCTATTCAATTCTTTAACCTGGGGATGATAATAATGATGTCCGAAGCTCCAGAATAATAACCAACAGCAATCATTTCTTTGTTCCACGGTCTTTAATAGTTGTAGATCTTCCTGTATTCAATAACATACATTCTTATCTAGACTTGGCAACGTCACACAAATAAACATGGCACTGTCCTCAGAACGAACATAGTAACAAAAGGGGGAGAAAGGGAAAACCCAGTCTCGTCCAGTTAACACCCGGGTTAGTCGACTATAACTGGTACCAGAGTGAACACGAAACTGCTTGAAGTTCCAGTTAGGAAGACAACCGGATAAGTATCAGCCTGTATTATTACAGTATAACCATAGTTGATTTTGTATAACCATATAATCACCCCGAACAGACAAATTCCGGATTTTTATCACCATTTTAGAATTTCACCTAACATTAGATATACCACATTTAGCATACACTGACAGTTGCATTACCAACACTGCAACTAGATAATTGTACATATTGTATATATTTTTCACCTGTATTCTCAAACATAGATGCTATAGCCTAAGTGTAATGGATCTGATGATGATCGCTTGACGATCGAAACTGGTCATCCTAGTGTATTTATTAATCTCATGTAATTTATTTCAGGATTCATAAAAGCCATAACCATAAAAGAAGCTGAAACTGCCATCAAGAAATTGAAGCATAAAAAGTGCAGTGGTCCGGATAATATACCTCAATATATTATAAAGGCCTGTGTTGATGTCATAAAATATCCACTGTTTCTCTTGTTCAATCTCATTCTAAGACATAGCACATTTCCAGCAATATGGAAATTATCCAGAGCATGTCCCATCTTCAAATCCGGTGACTCCTCTCAAATTGAGAATTACAGACAAATAACGATCATCTCTGTACCTGCCAAGGTTTTCGAACAAATTATTTATTATAGAATTCTCAATCATGTAAAGCCATATATAAGTCATTCAACATGGCTTCGTTCCAAACCGATCAACAACTACAAATCTGTGTAACTTTGTACAGTTTGTCTCGAATGCATTAGATTCTCGATATCAAGTTGATGCCATCTACACTGATTTTTCAAAAGCCTTTGACAATATTAATCATGGTATATTATTACGGAAATTATCAGCCTTAGGATTCTCGAATCAAATGTTAGAATTGGTGGCATCTTACTTATCAAACAGAAAACAGTATGTGTCCTATAGTGAAGCTAATTCCTACACCTACATTGCTAAGTCTGGCGTGCCGCAAGGCTCAAATTTGGGTCCGTTATTTTTTGTGATTTTTATAAATGATCTTACCATTTCTATTAAAGAATCAAAATGTATCCTATATGCTGATGATCTAAAAGTGTATAGAGTTATTAAAAATGAGCAGGATGTCCAGAAATTGCAAAATGATATAGATAACATTCACAAATGGAGCCTAGACAATGACTTATTGTTTAATATAAAAAAATGTAATTTCATCATCTTCAGTCGGAAAAGACAATGCTTGGAATCGAGCTACAGAATGGATGGAAATCTTTTAACTAGACTGAATACGGTCAAGGATCTAGGGTTGTATATAAATCATGATTTGAGTTTCAAATATCATATTGATAAGGTAGTGAATGATGCACTTAGAACTCTGGGCTTTATTTTTAGAAATTCCAAGGAGTTGACGAATGCAAAGACAATCATTACGCTCTTCAATGCATATGTGAGAAGTAAACTGGAGTTTAATGCGGTAGTCTGGTCTCCAATGTACGAGTCACATATAAAAACATAGAAAGGCTGCAAAAGAAACTGTTACGCTTCCTATATTACAAGAAGTACTCTGTATCAGCCATCCGTTGTAGAATTCCTTACTCTAACTTGTTGTCAGAATTCCAAATGACTAAACTTTCAACACGCAGGCTTATTGCTCAGCAGATATAGTTGTATAAAATTATCAATGGTATCTCAGACACGAGTGAAACTTTTGGGCAAATAAATTTCAATGTGAGAAAGAAATGTCTCCGAAAACGAGAACTCCTAATAGTTAAAAAATCTAATACAAATTTCCATAAAAATTCACCGATATTGAATATGTGCTGTACTTACAACAGGCTCTCAGCTGACAACAATTTAGATTTTGGAATGTCCTTGCTAAATTATAGAAGGCAATTACACGTAGTTTTAGATGTCAAATGATTCATTATAACGAAGATATTAAATTTAGGTTTCACTTCCTTACCATCTTCCATTGCTATTGTATTAGTACCTTAAGAGATGTATCTAGTTTTACTTTATGTGACCAAATATTAAAAATCATGCTTCATTTACAGTTATTGCGACTTGAAATTGTGTAATTCCTTGTTAACAATTTCTTTTTTTTAGATTTAAGTTTTAATTTTCAACTATCAATTTTTAATTTTCAATTTTTATTTTGTATTCTAATGTATTTTTATCTTGTATCTTAATGTATTTTCAAGTATTATCTGTGTGTAAACAATTGTTTAATTGTTTGCTACTGTAATTGGGGCACTGTCCTGTTGTGGCAATAAATAAATAAATAAATAAATAAATAGATTAGGGCATAACCCAGCTCTATTTGGGTACATTCGTGTTGACCGACCGAAAAGCACCAAAATTTTGTTAATCATTTCTTTTAAAAGTAAATTAAAGACCATGATAGTTAATGTGAGGTACTATTCCGCATTGACGCAGCATCTATTCATGATAATAAGTAAACATTCCATTTATATGCAATTGGAGGTAGAAGTTTTGGCCCTTCAATGGGGGTCATATTCAGCTTTATGAAAGGCAAAAACTTATCCTATGTAAAATGTAAAATACGAATAAGGACATTATTCTTAACGTTAGCCTATATCTAGATTAGATCATGAGTAAAATGGATATCCCCACAAAAAACACTTAAATTTAAGAATTGATTTTAAACAATATTTACATGACTGTTGTGAAACACTATCAAAGGAATAAACAAGTAGTTCCGTGAAGAGCTAAAACCTATTTTCATATATTCTACTTATGTTAATTGTCACTATCAACATACAAAATTTCAGTTTGATTGCTGTAATAGATTCGTAGATATTGAGAACCGTCTAATAATACGGATGATCGCCATGTTGGATTGTTATATAATTATGTAGGTCTTAGAGTTTTGTACTATTACATCAAGATTATTGTCCACGTGTAGTATTCAAACTTCAATCTCATGAGTAGGACACAAGAAGTAAAAAAAGAGATTTTAAAATTTCGCACAGCTGCTATCTTGTGATTATGAAAACAATTGAAATAAATTAGATGCCAGTGGATTAACATTTGTATAAGCATTTACCGTACAAAGTTTCACTGCACTCGGATGGTTAAATCGCGAGAAACGTACATTTAAAAAATTATACTTCGCTTCGCCGCCATGTTGGATTTGTGCTCACCAGGTTATTGAAAGTCCTATAGGTGAATTTGTGTTCATAGCCTCTATGAACATAAAAAATTGCTGTGAAAGATTCGTAGATATTGAGAACCGTCTAGATATTTCGGATGGTCGCCATTTTGGATAGTTAGACTATACAGTATGTATAGGCCATGTACCATTAAAAGAAAATTATTGCGTAGGTTCATTATTCAAATTTTCACTTCAATCGCATGATTACAACACAAGCAATAAAAACTTGATTTTAAAATTTCGCACAGCCGCCATCTTCAGTATATGTAAACAATTGAACAAAATTAGATGCCAGTGAATTACTATATGTATACTCATTTACTGTACCATATTTCATTGCGCTCCGATGGTTAAATCGTGATATTTGTCTATTAAGATGATTCAACTTCGCTTGGCTGCCATGTTCGTTTTGTACTTAACAAGTTTTTAAAAGTGGCACAGATAAATCTGCAGTAGTGCTCTTCATCACCGTACAAAATTTCAGGGTTATATCAGTAATAGTTTCGGAGATATGGAATGCCAGTGAAATATTTCGCACAGCCGCATCTTAAGGATATGAAAAAATTGAACTAAATTAGATACCAGTGCATTACAATGTGTATGAACATTTGCTGTACCAAGTTTCATTGCGTTTGGATGGTTAAATCGTGAGAAAAGTCTATTTAAATGTATCAAATCCGCTTGGCCGCCATTTTGGTTTTATAGTAACCAGGTCTTTAAATGTCTCATAGATGAACTTCTAGTAGTGCCCTTTAACACCGTACAAAATTTCAGGGTGATATCAGTAATAGTTTCGGAGATATTGAATGCTGGTGAAATATTTCACACAGCCGCCATGTTGGATTGGTGAGACGTTATACAATTTGAAGGGGACGGTCGGGGTCGGCCGAAATGATGCTTTGACCTTAGCGAGTTTCATTGAAATCGCTCTAGCCGTTTAGAAGTTATCGGAGGGGGACACACACACATCACACAGACACACATACACACACACACACATACGGACGAAAGGTGATCTCATAAGCCTATTTTTTCATAAAATGAAAATAGGCTAAAAAAAATCACAAAACGATAGTACAAATGTCACAGAAGCCATATATATAGGCCTATATTGTTTAAAATTCAATTCTTAACTTTAAATGCTCGTGTGAGGATATCAATTGTACTAACGTTAATCTAGATATAACGTTAAAATGATCTTTTTATTCTTATTTAAAATTCTACTTGGGATACGTTTTCACCATTCATAAAGATGAAGATGACCCCATTAATGGGGGGTATATGCCTATAAATGGTTCTTGAGTTTGTATTGATAGGCGCCATCTTTATTAGGAATATATAAATAATTTCTTTTCCAGCATTTTGACTTCGGGAGTGTGGTATATGGCACAAGTATAATGATAGCCTATATTCTGAAAGCAACAAACTCATAATGGGCTATATGTGGAGGTGTCTGCTTCGTATCTAAGTGGTATGATATTGTCACACTACTTATTATGTCAAAAGGCATTCCAGGTTACTCATAACTCAAGTGTATTCAATGATATATTTCTTTCGTCTTATGATTCTCGCAACCTGTTGGCGTATTCTACGCCCAGCTCTCGGCGAGCTGATGAGCATAATTAATGACAAAGTCGGCAGAGAAGCAGTAATACGGTGATAATCGTGTTGAGGGAACAATTTCTTTGATACACTTTACCCCTGGGATGAAATGAATAATAGCTTATATTCCTGCAGACAAGATTAGTTACAAAATCATTACACTGATGAGAAGCGCAAAGTAACTTCACTCAGGGGAAATCAAGATATTGTTTGGTCTAGAAGCTCTTATATTAATACTTCTCAATTTTCACATTTTGCGAAGGCATGAGTAAAGTTGTAGTTAAGAGAATGACAATATATGGAATATTTAATGGTGAGTGCATATTTCTGATTGAGGAAGCAATTTACAGAATATATCGTGCGTAAAATCGTATGGGTGTGTTATGCGTATTTCCTTGTCAATGATGGTGGTACTACGGAAGCTACTGTATTATTCTTATAAGCTTACACACTACCTTATGTTGTCTAAGAGTATGAATAGAGGAATTAAATAATTTGAAAAGAGGATATTCGTTAAATTAAATTATATTGCTAATTACTTCAATATATTAGCTGTTGTTGTTGATTCATTTAGGGGCTTTGCAACGTCATGGTCATGTAGCCCCGAATACTTGTGTGTGTGTAGAATTCATCTGGTAACCTGTGTTATTGTGATGGCTGTATTGGTGTGTGTGTAGTTGCAAGTCAGAAGAAGTTTGTGAAGGAGACGGCCGTGGCCTTAAGTTAGGAACCATCCCGGCATTCGCCTGGAGTAGAAATGGGCAACTACAGAAAACCACTTCCAGAATGCCTGAGATGGGAATCGAACCCAACTCTTTTCAGTTTTGCCTTATGAGGCTGAGTGTACACCTTTCCAGCCCTCAGACCGGAATTAAATTTCTTGGCAGAGTCGGGAATCGAATCCGGGCGTCCGCGGTGACAGCCAATACGCAACTAGGCGGTTCAATATATTAGCAAATTCCTTTTCACACTACATGTAAATAATCATCAGAAATATATGTACTGTAACCAATACCAAATTATACAAGATTATATTCAAGTGTGTCAACTGTGGATGGTTGACAATGAACCAGTTGTTTGCTGGGAGATAACTTATGCGCATATTACAGGGCACAGGGAAAAGGCTATGAAGCCGTCAACTTATAACACATTTAGTCAGAGAACAGGTTCATACGGAAATGAGATGTGCGTATCGATATACAAGGCTCATCTTCTCGGGCATAATGAGTTTCACATGTAAGCCGATGATATATTCCTTTGACGAACAAAAGGGTGTGAGAAAATCGAGTGAGATTTGGCAGGCCGTGAAGAAAAGACAAGCAAAGATTTCAATAACATCACAGGAATCATAGGCTAATCAATGAGGTTAGAAGACGTGATGGATACGAAAGAAGTGTTGCATTTCTTATTTGATGAGCTGTTTATTAATTACGAAGATTTTTGGCAATAACTAGGAATTATTCATTCATGGGATATGATATAATTTATTTTGTAACTAATGCTGGACTACGAGGTGTGGCTATAAATAAACCAGGCAGAGCCACAACTATCCTCTATTCAACAGATTACACATTGGCAATGCTATCCCCTTCATAGTACCCTCCTCCACGATCACCACATCGCTCCATGCGGATTTTCCACTGCTGGAAACAATGTTGCAGGTCATTTTGTGACACGTTGTCCAGAAGTCTTGTCGCTTTTGCCTTGACTGCTTCTACGGACTCAAACCGGGTCCCATTCAATGCAGATTTGACCTTCGGAAACAGAAAAAAGTCGCAGGGTGCCAGGTCTGTGGCTTGTAGGGATGTTGTGTTTCGTTAGAAACGTCTTGACAGACAAAGCATTGTGTGGCGGGGCATTGTCCTGGTGAAGAATCTACGACTGATTTTTCCACACTTCCGGTCGCCGTCGCCTCACTCGTTCACGAAGTGTCCTCAGAACGTCTTTGTAGTAGACCTGGTTCACTGTAAGACCTTCAGGTATTCAATTGATGTAGATGATCCCTCTAATATCCAAAAACACTAGCAACATGGCCTTGAATTTTGATTTGCTCATCCGTGCTTTTTTCTTTCTCGGGAATGTCGGAATCTTCCAGTGCATGGATTGGCGCTTGGTTTCAGGACCATACTGGAAAATTCAAGTCTCATCGCACGTAATAACGTTATGGAGAAAGTCTGGATCACGTTCAATGTTCTCCAGGGTGTCAGCACAAATGTTCCTCCGATTTTCCTTTTGTTCTGCCGAGAGGAATATTGGCACCATCTTTGAGCACACTTTTCTCATTCCAAGATCGTCGTGTAAAATCACCGCACAGTTTCTTTATCCAAATTTGATAGTTCGCCAATTGCTCGAATGCTAAGATGACGATCTCCTCAAACAATTCTATCGACTTTTTGATTGTTCTCAGCTATTTTCGAAGTTATAAGAGCGCCTGGATCTGGATCATGCATCACTAACGTCTTCCCTTCCCTCTCTAAACTTTCTGAACCATTCAAGAACTTGTGTACGAGATTAACACTCATTACTAGTGCCCGGATGTTGATGACATGTCATCTTTTTACTGAGCTGTCGAAAACAATGCTGAAGTACATAGAAACTCCGGACGGGCCTCCCCGTCTTCAAATATATCATTTTTATTTTGCATCTTTTTGCATTTTTTCCTACTTTTCCATTTTAAGAGCATTTTCAAGTTTGTTAGATTTTTTGGTCTTATTTTTAGAGAAATTGGCGTTTTGATGTAATTGTTTTCCATTTTAGTCATGTCACAGCTTTATATGAGGGAGTTACGAGTCTCAGAGTTAAGAAGAAGCTAGTAGCTATTAAAAGATAATTTAAGATATTGAAATATTGATTCCATTTCCTTAATCAACCGGGTGAAAGCTAGTGAAATTGATGCGGGTATTGCATCAAAACTGAAACAAGTGCTGGGTAAAAACACCGGGTATAAAACATTCTGCAAAATCTCAGTCATTCTTTCTGGTGAAAAATTACTGCATGGATGGGATTGAGGAGGATTTAGCAGAAAACGACCGTCTTCACTTCAAGTACACTCCTATCACATCAGTTGATGTTGAACGCAGCATTTCGAGACATAAATACTTGTTGGCTGATAACCGCAGATCATTTACATTTGACAACATCACAATGGCATTCGTAGTGCAGTGCAACTCAGACTAAAGTGAACATAAACCTTTTGTTATGTGCTAGAAATCTATTTTGATTCTCCATTTTATAGTGCATTTTTCGAATTTTTAGGTCATTTATTACAGTTATTTTTGAAAGTTTTAAGTGCATTTTTTAAACTTTTTTTACGGTATCAACATCCGAGCCCTACTCATTACCTTAAACGTCAGTCAACAAGCTGTACGCTTCGATAGTAGATTTTACAACTTTGGCTATACATTTCAAATTAACACGCTGCTATACTTGAACAGTGATCATCTTTCCGATGGGCGTGCAACACACGTTCTGCTTCCAACAAAGCAACTAACCGTCTCTGGTGGTTCATATTTTCAGCATAATTAGAGGGGGGGGGGACAAGGTCAATGCTCCAACAGTCACTTATGCCTGCCGGTTACTGGAAACCCGTGAGCATTCCAGTCTGGTTTATTAATAGCCGCACCTCGTATATCTTATTCCCGAAACTTCCATTCAGTATTGATACAATTCTTGAAAACAGGTTGGTGAATACTTAGGCTTGAGAATCGAACTTAAACGGAACCTGAGTTAACTTACCTCCGTGACACGTAGGCTTGATTAGTGAAAACATCTCTAAGTGTCGTAAAACCAATATCGGATGCATATCGAGTGTCCGTACCATTTGTGCGGTGCAGTGTGATGGTGATGGTAATTGTTAGTCTATAACTATTAATTTTCTACCGACTGCAGTCGCTGCGCTAGCTAAGGCCCAACATTAGACCTTTAGGCCAAGCTATATCCAAACTTGGTAGACGAATGGGTTCGAAAAACACTCTCGGCCATCGTTGGAATGCTTTTCTGTAGCTTCCCATGTTCATATCCAGGCAGATGACTCCTTGCTCAGTTTAGTTAATTTTCATTAGGTTGGTGTCAGGAAGGGCATCCGGCTGTAAATTTCACCTATTAGTCGTTCAAGATTTGATTGCCACTGAACGTGGCTGTGCCAGCATTTGTTAGCCTATTTTCAATTTTGAAAAAAATAGGCTTATGAGATCACCTTTTGTCCATGTGTGTGTGCGTGTGTGTGTTTGTGTGAGGAGTGTGTGTGTGTCCCCCTAATAACTTTTAAACGTCTGGAGCGATTTCAATGAAACTCGGTAAGTTCATAGCACTATTCCGGGCGACCCCGACCGTGCCCTTCAAATTTTGTTACGTCTCACCAATGCAACATGGCGGCTGTGCGAAATATTTCACCAGCATTCAATATCTCCGAAACTATTCCCGATATCACCCTGGAATTTTTACGGTGATAAAGGGTACTACTAGAAGTTCACCTATGTGACTTTTGAAAAACTGGTAACTACAAAACCAACATGGCGGCCACGCGAATTTGCGACTTTTAAATAGACGTTTCTCGCGATTTAACCAACCAAACGCAATAAAACTTGGTACAGTATATGTTTATACACATTGTAATGCACCGACATTTAACTTCGTTCAATTGTTTACATAACCACAAGATGGCGGATGTGCGAAATATTACACCGGCATTCTATACCTCTGAAACTATTAGCGGTATCACCCTGAAATGCTGTACGGAGATAAAGGGCACTACTGGAAGTTCATCTATAAACTTTCAAAAACCGGTTAACTACAAAACGATCATGGCGGCCAAGCGAATTTGAAAATTTTAAATAGACCTTTCTCGCGATTTATTGTTCCAAACGCAATGAAATCTGGTACAGGAAATGTTTATACACATTGTAATGCACTGGTATCTAATTTAGTTCAATTGTTTACATAACCTCAAGATGGCGGCTGTGCGAATTTTAAAATTAAGTTTTTATTTCTTGTGTCGTAATCATGCGATCGAAGTGAAAGTTTGAATAATGAACCTACGCAATAATTTTCCTTTAATGGTACATGACTCTATGACCTATATATGTAACAATCCAACATGGCGACCATCCGAAATATTTAGAAGGCTCTGAATATCTACGAATCTATTATAGCAATCAAACTGAATTCTTTAATGTTCATAGGGGCATTGAACTTAAGTTCACCTATAGGACTTCAAATAACCTGTTGATCACAAATCCAACATGGCGGCGACGCGAAATATAAATATTCACATGGACGTTTCTCGCAATTTAGCCATCCGAGTGCAGTGAAACTTGGTACAGAAAATATTTATACAAATGTTAATCCACTGGCATCTAATTAATTTCCATTGTTTCCATAACCACAAGATGGCAGCTGTGCGAAATTTTAAAATCTCCTTGTTACTTCTTGTGTCCTAATCATGCGATTGAAGTTTGAATGCTACACGTACACAATAATCTTCATGTAACAGTACATAACTCTAGGACCTACATATATAAAATCCAACATGACGACCATCCGAAATATTTAGTCGGTTCTCAATATCTACGAATCTATTACAGCAATCAAACTGAAATTTTGTATGTTGATAGTGGCAATTAACATAAGTAGGATATATGAAAATAGGCTTTAGTTCTTCACGGAACTACTTGTTGTTTATTGCAGCAGGAGGCTGTGGGACGAGCAGGGAGCGACAGCCATGGCCGAATGCCTTCTGCACATAAGTCAAGCAGCATTGCGCGTCACAGGAACTCATATCACCACGGACGATGACTCAGGCTACTGGAGCTGAGTCATATCCCACTCGCGCAACTGTACCTGTCAACCAAGCAGGCTGACCGTGTGACTCAAGTAAACAAAGAATAGTTCCCATCTCGACCGCCGGCAAACACATCTTGAAAGACTAATACCACATAGTATCTTATCGCTTCTCATTCCCGATCCCGTTGAAATGGGAATACCATGGGGTAGATATAACATATATTATTATTATTATTATTATTATTATTATTATTATTATTATTATTATTATTATTATTATTATATAATTCGTTGAGTCTTGCTACACATGGCAATTTGTTTCGCCTTCCTCTGAGCCCAGAATTCCCTCATTCACTGTGAGTGGGCCATCTTGCGCTCCGCTGTCCTAGTGGTACCTTGTCTTCTTTTCGGGTTCGATGTCTCGTCTCGGGTTAGCCCAATAGTCAGTATCATTTTGCGGAAGAGATCTCTATTGAAGGCGTCGTCGGGTTTTAGATGCAGTATTTTGAGGTCGTCTTTGGTATTCATAAACCAGGGCATTGTGGTTTTGTGTTTGGAGTCAAAGAAATGAAAAATCTGTTTAGTCAGCCTGTTTCCGTCCATTCGTTTGAGATGACCGTAATACCGTGCCCGCCTTTTACGGATCGATTCTGAAATTTTCTTTATTTCACTGTAGACGTCTTTGTTGGATCTTTTTCAGTGGATGCCAATCTTGTAATTTGATCCCATTACACCTCTGATGATTTTGCGCTCTTTTTTCTCCAGTTCTTCAAGGAGTCCTTTATTAGCATTTAGGGATTGGGTTTCGGCTGCATACCATGGGGTAGATATAACATATATTATTATTATTATTATCATTATTTTTCTCCAGTTCTTCAAGGAGTCCTTTATTAGCATTTAGGGATTGGGTTTCGGCTGCATACCATGGGGTAGATATAACATATAATATTATTATTATTATTATTATTATTATTATTATTATTATTATTATTATCTCTATTGAAGGCGTCGTCGGGTTTTAGATGCAGTATTTTGAGGTCGTGTTTGGTATTCATAAACCAGGGCATTATTATTATTATTATTATGTGTCACCTGTTTTGAATTCATTTGAATTCTAGTCACAGGACCAACTGGTTTCAGAACAGTTTCATAATGACGTAGTTTAGTATTTTTGGACAGGCATTTTTTGTTGTATATTGAGCGCGATGTTTGATAGGCTATTTCAAGTTTGCGTACCCGTTCTTTGAGTGATTCTTAGTCCAGTCCACTTTTCATGATCATCTCTCCCAAGTACTTAAATTTTTCCACTCTGTTGATCTTCCCGTATTTTGTCTGCAGTTTTCCTGGGGCGTCTTTGATGTTAGTCTTTACTTCTGTTTTTTCGAATGATATCTGCAAGCCAGTTTGTTCAGAGATTTCTTTTAAAAGGTCGATTTGCATCCTAGCAGTTTCTATTATTATTATTATTATTATTATTATTATTATTATTATTATTATGTGTCACCTGTTTTGAATTCATTTGAATTCTAGTCACAGGACCAACATACAAGAATCACTGGCATTCGCATATGCTGGCTTTCTTTGTAACTTCCCATGCTTCTAAATTTATTGACAGTTATTGTTGGTGAAAATCCACAGCCTGCTTCCAGTCTCCGACCGGGTCAGGGATGGAATGAATGAATGAATGAAGTTATTGTTGGTAATTATAGTAATGAAACCTTCCCCGCTTAAAAGGCTTAATTATCTCATTGGTTTTCGTAATATTTTCTTCTGATTGTGCTGAATTACCTAAGGGGGGACCTACACCTATAAGGATACACAAATCATATATATGTTACGTTTTTATTCCTTAGCAACAGAAAGTACTAAAATATTGGAATTAGGCCTGCCAATCACACTATGCTTTACCAATATGTTCGTATATCTAGAAGTCATATGGCGAATGCATTTCAGGAAATTAGGCATTTAAAATGGCGGCTGCATATAGTGCACTGTTCCACCGTTTCCCTAATATTTTATACAAATGTCATTGTTTTTCAAACATTCTTTTTTCATTGTATTTACTAGTGCAGTAGCTACAGATTGACCTAGAATCATTGGAATCTACAAAGACAAATATTTTTTAAAAAGCTTAGGCCTATATTAAAGTGTAACTTCTTTGCAAGTGTTTTCACTGAATATTAAAAAAAACTATGACATGTACATTAACAGTTGTACGTCATATTGTTCTTCCCTATAGGATACACATGTATACTAAATTTCACTTCATTATCTTTAAAACTCTGGAAGTTACTAAGGAAACGGATTTGAAAATCCAAAGTTTCGGGAAACGAGCAACAAAGTTACCAATGTGTAGGGAAATTTCTAAAACTTCTGTGACAGAGACGGTGACAGTCCTGTAGGTTTTTTTGTCATAACTTCAAAAGTATTACACATATGAAAGAAATTATTGCACTGATTTGAAGAGGAAAGATCAATAAACGTAGAATAAAATAAATTGAAAAATTACAAATTTTGATCTTTATAGGTGTAGGTCCCCCCTTAACATACGAAAATTTTCCCCTCATGTTGGGCTCATTACGAAAATATTACACATGTGCTATGACACGCTTTTGCTTCCGAATGGCATGGAGCAACGATCAAATTGCGTGCGTCCACCAAGGTTGGCCGGGTTTGATTCTCCGTTGATGTATGGTGGATATTGGAGGTGAAATGACGCGATCGTTCATAATGATTTCGTATTAGGAGGAGGTCCCGTGACTTATAGGCTAATTGTAAAATTAACGATCTCCTTTCTAGTTTACGTTGTGCTCTTTACTGCACTGTAAATACATGTAGGAATAGCAATGCGTGCATAATTCTAAATATGAGAAAGTTAACGGGAGGTCATGTGACACATTCAATTTAAATCCGACCCCCATACAGAACATGAAGACATACTGTATATGCTACATCAAATGAAGGCATGTTCTCTGGGACTGAACTGCACAGCTCTGGCCAATCACATCAACAATTCACCGCACAGCTGATTATCACACAGACACCGCGCGTGCGGCATGAAGTGTCTCACGGAACATCGAACCAATAAAGCATTCATTCCCACGCTCTCATCTCCTCCACCTTTCCAACCGAAAATACCTACTAGCGCGCTAACATTACGTTACGTTATGTTGTTGAATATAGACCTATGTACGAGGGCTATTCCAAAACTAAGTTCCGGCTAAAAAAACATCCAAAATCAAAATTGTTTCCAAAACGATTGTTTTATTGACATTCCTTACGTCTTTCTCTATTTTTCTACATAATTTCCATACTTATTTACACGTTTGTCACATCGTTCCACAAGCTTTTGAATGCCTACTCGGCCGCCTGCGAAGCTAACCAGTCTTTAACAGCTTCTTTCACTTCATCATCTGTGTCGAAGCGCTTGCCGCCAAGAAACTCCTTTAGGTAGCGGAACAGGTGGAAATCACTTGGCGCCAAGTCCGGACTGTACGGTGGTTGGTCCATCTGCTCCCAATCAAATTTCTTGATAAGAGTTTGCGTGTCATTCGCAGTATGGTGTCTGGCATTGTCATGCAACAACAACACTCCAGACGACAAAGGACCACGTCGCTTATTCTGGATTGCACGTCTAAGTTTAGTCAGGGTAGCGCAGTAGGCGGCTTTATTGATCGTTGTCCCTGAAATAGTGAATCGTCGATCTTCACGAATTTTGTCGTCAACCGCATGAACCAACTCGTCTGAAATCACTGATGGTCTGCCAGAGTGGGGTTCATCGTGCACATTTTCCCGTCCTTCATTAAAGGCTCGCACCCACTTGCGCACTTTACTGTCACTCATTATGTTAGGACCGTACACTTCAGTAATCTGCCGATGAATTTCTGCCGCAGAAATGTTTCTTGCAGACAGAAACCGTATCACTGCCCTTACTTCACAATCGGCGGGCTGATAAATTGTCTTAAACATTGTGAACTGACACTATCAACAGCACACAGCAACAGTAACAACGCTACAGGCGGCTTTTGCCACGCAAGGCATGCCAGGAGTCGGCGCGCATGCGTGTTTTGCCCTTGGCGCCGCTTTCAAATATATACGGCGAATCGGACCTTACTTTTGGAATTACCCTCGTATGATGCATTGGGCTGCTTTTAAATTGAACGTACTGAAATACTCAATCATTACGTTCCATTTTATTTTTAGCAAGTACTGAAGGAGATAATGGAGAATTCTCCGTAACGAATGACGAAGGTTCTAAAAGGAGTGAGTATGATCGCCCACAATTCTGGTTCTTTGGTTAACACGGGAGTTTTGATCAATTTTAAGATTTTTCTTTCCTCGTTCACGGATTACTACCGCATTTCTTGTTTGCAATCACATGTGAGGACAGAGTTAAATTACGATGAATTTACAATCTCCCAATTTTATCTGCGCACGACTTTCCTTAGCAATGGTGTGCAGTTCCGTGGCAATATGTTCAGGTGTTCGATTAATATAACCTTTGAAAATAAAAAATAATATATTCTATAATTGTAATTGAACGGGTTAGAAATTATGCCAGGCCCCGTGACGAATTGGTTAGCACGCTAGGCGTTGGCCCGACAGCCTCGGGTTCGAATCCCAGCCGAGTGATCGGGGATAATAAACTCCTGAGGTTACTTCACCTGGTTTGAGAGCTGGGTGTATGTGAAGTCTTCATCATCACTTCATTCTAATTAGGACGCACCGGTCGCCCATGGACGTCAACTAGAAAAACCTGCACTCGGCCTTCCAGGAGGCCACACGACATTATAATATAGTAGAAACTACAATCGTAATGCATGCTTTTCAGTCTGTCAACACGATTGTACCCAATCGTAATTGATGTTTACCTAAACCTGAAAAACATTTACATGAGACTAATGAATAGCCTACATTCAGTTGGATGATCATTTTTTTGCGTATGGCTTTTAGTGCCGGGAGTGTCCGAGGACATGTTCGGCTCGCCAGAGGCTATAGCTGCTTTAAGAGGACACCCATGGGGTGAGCTACAAGCTCCGTTCAATTTCAAGTAGTTCCAACTTTCGCTAGCAGATATCACTGACACCTAGTGGTGAACGTTGGAACTGTGATAGAGCGTTTCAACGAAATATAACCTAGAAGTTTAGCTTCACACAAGTTTAGTTAGTGGAAGGATCTTTTAGATGCCATAAATCTGTGACATGGGACCGCCGGCTTTACTTCCCCTCCAAAGGAAGGCATACTGAAGGGTTTTAACGCCCTTAAAAAATCCGACGACTTCGGCCGGGTTTGAACCCACGATCTTGGGCACAGCAGTTCAGCATGCTACCAACTACGCACCGAAGCCGCTGGATGACCAGTTTCAATCGTCAAGCGATCATCACAAAGGCCGTTAAATCTATATCTACAAATATGTGGATGATATGAACATATACTGTATTTAGTTCCAGCATTTATTAGACACTTGCGCAACCAATGAAGATTTGTAGAATATGTGATTTTGTGTTATCACACTAAACAAGCAAACTTCAAGGTCAATAACCACTAACAATATCTTAACAAAAACCACATACCTTGACAAGTTGCAGAAGTGTGTAATAACTGCTTTTACTAAATAAACGTAGCCTACATATTGTTAATGCCATCAACTGCATACTTGCAGATATAGATTTAACGGCTTAAGTGTAACGGATCTGATGATGATCGTTTGACGATCGAAACTGGTCATCCGGGAAGTAATTTATTAATCTCATAATTTTCTTTCCAGGTTTAGGGAAACACCCATTACCATTCGGTACAATCCCGTTGACCGACTGAAAAGCATTGAATTTGGTTACTAAGGCAGCACTGACCAAGTAGTTCCGTGAAGAACTAAATAGCCTATTTTCATACATCCCACTGGTCTTTTCCATTAAAATTATCCTGCCTATTACTAGGATTTTCCGAGAAACATCTATAAAAAAGAAGGGCACAGGGAAAAAAACGACCAGAGTCAGGGAAACCACATTTTGAAGCAGAATGTTTTAAAAGTTTTAAAGGCTCTTACAATTACAGTTTGGAATATATCAAAATTTTAAACATTTCGTTCGGTGTACTGTATGTACTTGTTGGTGATACACTTATAGCAGAACACATTATTACTGCAAGGACATTTTATTTACCTCTGCATTGACTCTGATCATTTTTTCTCCGTATCACTGGGAATAGAAATCGTAGATTACTCAAAATAATAGTAATAATTTCTGTTATTACTTTACACACTGTTTATTAATGACAGTATCCATTTACTAAGGATTGAACGAAGTATGTTTCATAATATGAATGTTAATAATGTTTCTCGAACATCCACTTTTTCTTTCTCATCTTTGTCTTAGAAGTCGTGTCTCGACTTGTATCTGAAATGGAAAAATCCTAATATTACTTTATTATACTCTGAGAGGTTTTGAGTGACGAAGAAGTGAAGAGTGAAGTGCGTCTTCATACCTCCAGTAATCGCAGTCCCTCTCCTCAGGATGGTTCTTCTCAGGTCCGACTACTGGAAGGGTGTCCAAAAAATCTTGTGCTTCCTGCCTACAGAATTTTTTCAAGGACTGAACGTCTTTGTAATTTGCTGCATTCAAAGGAATACGTTCGTTGTATGACATTTTGGGCTCTATGCGTCGAAGTTGATCAGGTTGTTTGTAACTTTGTTTGGCTGTTTTCTTTACAATGTCTGTAGATCTGTATGCACCATTGTACGTTTCCCGATGCTGAATGGTATGAGTATTTTCAGCTGTAACTACAATCTGCTTTATAGGGCGTGTAGCAACTGCCAACTTCTTGCTGTAGCCTCGTTCCAAGGCATTTCCCCAAGCTTTGAACATGTCCAAAGTACATTCCACGATCTCGAATGGAGTTGGTTTGACCCTGGCACTATAAATCGCATCCCGCCAGTCCTGTGGGGTTTCGGCTGGCGTCGTTTGGTTAATGAGGGCCATATTTCGGTCACACTCCATATATGAATGCCCTCGCACAGGGTAAGTCACTATAATTTTGTTAAACCTCTTTAACACAACCGTTGTATAATGCAGAAATCGAATAACTGTAAAATTCTTATTCTGTCCACGACATGCATTACAGAAGATGTGCAATTCCCGGACTTCAAGGCTTAAAAAGTTTGTGAAAAAGTGATGTAGCATAGATCCCACATCATCACTTCCCTTTTTGCCAACTGTTTGATCATAAGTGTAAAAACAGCTGACCCATCTGAAAGTGTGTGTACATTAAATAGATAAAACGACAGTTGTCTTTTGTAGTACACATCATTTGTCGTTATGTTTGGAACGGGCAAGTTTCTACCAAAGTCCATAGCGATCGCTTCATATCCTTCAGTGTTCTGTGCATTCTTTCTGGCAGTCCGTTTCACACGGTAAAACCACTCAGCGTTGCTCTTGTGAAGCTGCACCTCTGTATAAAGGATTTCCAATTGCTGATAAAATTCTTCAATTTTCTCAGGGTCTGCAGAGTTAGTTTTGGCTTGTTCTATGTTAACTTCTTGTGCCTTTTGAGTATCACAGGCGCCACAGGTGTCAGAACGTGGGTACCCAAAGGAAAAGTTGTAATTCATAACAAAATGTTCTCTAAATTTTTCGTACGAAATCTGAATACCAATGTTACTTTGAAGAAACATTCCCAAGAGCTTTTTGATGGTTAAATCTTCAGGTAGGTATACCTTCTGTGTGTCACTAAGGCTGTGCTTTTCGCCCTTTTAGGGATTTGAAAAAAGTCTCCATTGCCTCATAAGTTGACTGAGGTAATTTATTTCCCCCTCGATTCGCATGTTTTCCTCGCATGTCTACTAGAGCTCTTCCCGTCCTTGATAAAGAAGTTTTAATTGTCTGAAGCCGACGGGGTGTTACACCAAATATAGACAAAAAAAAACCTTAAAACAAACCGGAATCTCGGCAAGTTCTTCACCTCGGGAAACTCGAACCTTGTAAGAGTAGGAGAAGCTGTTTAAATTGGCATTCTCTTCGTTCTGTCTAGGCCGCCTTTGTTTAACTGAATTCACACTGATCAAACCTGATAAATAAGCGTTTTGAGAATTTCTCCCTCCAAGGGCATTAAAATCCCTAATGAGAGCATTTCGTTCATTTCTTGAAACATATTTAAAACATTCATATCTCTTATAGCAGCAGTCGCTGCCGGTCTCGTGGGTTGTCTCGTAACTTTTTTGATGCACTAAAAATACTGCCGTATTTACGTTTCTTTTTGGAAGAACCACTTATATCACTGACACTACACTGTTCACCATCACTTGAGCCTGCACTCATCTCTGCAAACTTTTATAAAAAAAATGTATAAACAAATAAAACACTGTTCTTTCAACACAGACTTAGCAACGGATAACTACTAGCATAGCCTCCCAACAAGTTTTACCTGGCAAGCCATGCCGCCGCGTCAGCATGCTGGGGTAGGCTAGGCAATATCCGACTCTGTGCGTTTCTCCGCTGTTTGGTGTTGACTCTGATCGATATTTCTCTGTATACAAAATCTGTTTGAGGCCATAGCACTGACTCTGTTCGTTAATTCTCTGGATTGAATGCACATTGTAATATCTTACATTGTGATGCATCAGGTGGTTTCAATAACTAAAAAAAAAATACATTTTAGGACTCTGCTCGTTCTTTCACTGTACCCTAAATTTTGCATCACCACCATGTTCAATTTGTGTTCATCAGGTTTTTGAAAATTCCATAAGAGAACTTATGTTAATAGTCTCTATCAACATACAACATTTCAATTTGATTGCTGTAATAGATTCGGAGGTATTGAGAACCGTCGAAATATTTCGCATGATCGCCATGTTGGATTGTCATATACGTAGGCCACAGAGTTATGTACCATTAGATGAAGAATATTACATATATATATTATTCAAACATTCACTTCAGTCGCATGATTAGGAAACAAAAAATAGAAAAAGGAATTTTAAAATTTCGCACAGCCGCCATCTTGTTATTATAAAATAAAATTGAATTGCCTCTCATGCCAGTAGATGCAATCTTGTGTACGCATTATTTTACTAAGTTTCAATGCGCACGGTTGATTAAATCTCGAGAAAATGCCATTCACATTTTTTTTATTTCGCTTGGCCGCCATGTTGGTTTTGTACTTACCATAGTTATAAAAATCACATACAGTAGATGAACATAACCGAGTATTGTCTATCACCGCACAAACGTTCAGGGAGATATCAGTAATAGTTTCGGAGATATCTAATGCCGGTGAAATATTTCGCTCAACCGCTATGTTGGATTGGTGGGACGTATCAATATTTAAAGCCGATAACCTAGATGTTAGGCCCCTTAAAACAACAATTATCATCATCATCAATATTTAAAGGTCACGATCGGGGCCGGACAAAATAGTAATATGTCCTTACCGAGTTTCAATGAAATCGCTCTTGCCGATTAGAATTTATAAGGGACACACACACACACACACACACACACACACACACACACACACACACACACACACGCGCGCACACACATACGCGCGCGCACACACATACGCGCGCGCACACACACACACATACGCGCGCACACACACACACATACGCACACAGACACGCGGACAAAAGGTGATCTCATAAGCCTATTTTATAATAAACTAACAGTAGAGCCTGGCTTCGCCCAGTGGATTTATTTGTTTTATGGATGATAATGAATACTACTACAGAACTGGCACATGATACTTAAACTATGAGGAAGAAAAATAAAATATAACTTTTTGTGGTGGAGGTGGTGGTGGTTTTAGTGAGGGTGATAAGCAGTACAGTATAATGGATGTAACATTTAGGTCATTTAACCCTAATGATAATTGTGATAATAATGAATAGGGAATCGGATATTTACTAACTACAGCACTGACACATGTAGCCTAATTTACAAACAAATTTCTCAAAATGATTAGAAAGAGGAGTAAGTGAAATAAAAGACACTGCCTAGGGCCTATATCTCAATGTCTGTTATAAATGTAGAGACCAATAGTGTCGTCTTTTGTCGCATAGCGCCGTAGGAAAATACACAGAACACTTTGAAAAACTTCGGCTGTCCCGAGCTCCTGAGGTAGCAATAGTATCATTTATGGCCACATAGCGCTCAACGATAAGTTTCGGAATAAATTAAGGTAAATTTGAAAGCACCAACGTTTATTGCAGCTGATAACCTCAATGTATTGCACCAACACCATTGCACTTAACCAGATGCATAAAAATGTTCTTGATGATAACTGTTTTAAGGGGCAAAAGAAATCTTTTTGTACTAATTACTCCCCGTGACTGCAATTTATAAGCAGCGCAAGATTTAACTATTTTCGCAATTCTGCACCAGAACACTGGTAGGGGCGACAGGATGCAGCCCGAATTGCCAGTCAACAATAGACTTAATAGAATGCTCTTACAGTTACACTACTACGGACATGAATGATTCTAGGGCCTTAATACATGGTTTTCAAGTTCAGTTTGTTTGTTATTCTAAATGTAGGGAATGGAGAGCGTTGTCCAAAATACGTATCAAGTGGACAGTGTTACCAGCCGAGTTTCAATGTGTATGTATAATTTGGTGCAATGGAACGGTGTAGATTTGTGATAAAGGGCCTAAATGCAGGAAATGGAGTGGTCTGTCCGAAATTTAAAGTGGACAGTGTCACCAGCAGGGTTCCAAAGGGTAAGTGTACAAAATGTGGTTCAGATCGGTGAAACGGTGTAGATTTGCGCCAATGGACCCAAATGCAGGGAATGGAGTGGTCTGTCCGAAATTTCAAGCGGACAGTGTTACTCGTCGGGTTACAAGGTGTAAGTATGTGAAATTTGGTTCAGATCGGTGAAACGGTGTAGATTTGTGACAAAGGGCCTAAATGCAGGGAATGGATTGGTCTGTCCGAAGTTTCATGCTGACAGTGTTACTTGCAGGGTTCCAAAGGATAAGTGCGTAATATTTGTTTATGTCTTAATGCATATTTGGGCTGAGGAAGCACTAACGTTTGTGCGAAACATGTACCCAATTGTATAAATAGAGTAGTGTGTTTGTGAGAGTTCTGGCCCCTCCTCCTCCACACCCTCCACACAAGATGGCGGCAGCCCGATAACTCCCAAACCCGTGGTCGGTTTTTGACGAATGAGGTGTCATTGAACTCGGGCTGATACCCCCTTTCCTATGGACAACATATTTCAACCCCAAAATAAAACCTACCCCTACTAGGGGGTGAAATTGTAATTTTTTAGAGAATCTCTCTTTCCAATTGCAACATGTGAGAGTTTGAATGCTGATATGGAATGAAATGTTGTTCCACATAAAGTGCATATGTTCGGTGGAAAGCCACTATGAATTAGCATGCCCACTCATGGCTTTTGTAAGAGGGTGGGGGAGCGGATCCCTATGGATGGGTTATTGTTGACGGGTCATTGTTGGCGGGGTCATTGTTGCCGGGTCCTTGTGGACAAGTCCTTGTGGACAGGTCCTTGTGGACAGGTCCTTGTTGACAGGTCCTTGTGGAAGAGTGCTTGTTCATGAGTCCTTGTTGATGAGTCCCTTTAGACCGGTCCCTTTGAACTGGCCCCTATTGACTGACCCATGGTCTCTAATGCTATGATGAAATTAAACGTTGTTCCACATGAAACGCATGTGAAGAGCCGATTGCTATTATGAATTAACATGTTTGTTTTTTTTGTTTTTACGCATGTGCACTTGGGGTTTTTGTAAGCGGGCGGGCTTTTCGAATAATGATTTATAGATGTGTTATTTCTAAAAAAATTATCAAAAGATCCAAAACTAATAGGTCATTAGCTTTTTAATATCTCATGAATCAATAAGGCTAGGGACCTGTATGAGAGGTCGTTGGACTTGAGGTGACATTCTGTTTTTGAATATATTATTTATTTATGTCAAAAGGGCCTAACTGCACTTTTGTTGATATCTCGCTAACTAATAGTCAGAGAGGGTCAAGTGAGGTGTCATAGGACTCAGGATTGTCAACCCTTTTCCATGACCAACGAATTTACCCAAAAGATCTAAGGTCATTAGCTGTTTAATATCTCATGAATCAATAAGGCTAGGGACCTATATGAGAGGTCGTTGGACTTGAGGTGACATTCTGTTTTTGAATATATTATTTATTTATGTCAAAAGGGCCTAACTGCACTTTTGTTAATATCTCGCTAACTAATAATCAGAGAGGGTCAAGTGAGGTGTCATAGGACTCAGGATGGTCAACCCTTTTCCATGACCAACGAATTTACCCAAAATATCTAAAACAGCAAGGTCATTGACCTATGATTTTATAAACTAATAATCAGAGAGGCTCAAGTGAGGTGTTATGGGACTCAGGATGGTCAACCCTTTTCCATGACCAACGAATTTACCCAAAAGATTCAAAACAGCAAGGTCATTGACATAATATTTTATAAACTAATAATCGAATATCAACATGTGAGGTATCATAGGACTTAGAATGGTCAACCCTTTCCCATGGCCAATGAATTTACCCAAAATACCCAATACATCAAGGTCATCAACCTGAGATTTTATAAACTAATAATCGGATACGAACACGTGAGATGTTTACCATGTGTGATGAAACATAGCTTGGTAGAGAAAGAATTAGTGTAGGCTACATGTATGGTGACTGACAAGTCATTGAAACTTGATTTTCAGATCAAACTGCAGTATAGAGAGAGTATAGGTATGGGTTAATAAATGACGAACGGTGTACACAAACTTTGATTTATAGATTCAAGAATTACCAGTAGACTATCTTTAATTGATTTGTTAAAGAGGATAGCTAAAACACAAAAAAATGCTCAGTGGTTACCGGGACAAGATGGTCGCTACACACAACAAGCTTTAAATACTTGAGGCTAATAATCTATACACACACACAAACACTTGTTCTAAACTAAACTGTGTTTCTGTCAGTACTCAGACAGTAGGCTGATGACAAAATGCATTGCTAACAGAAATATAATCATTTCCGGTTGTATAATGTTACCAGCTATCCATTTTGTGTTGCAGTGTTAAGCACTTTTAGCTCTTGTACTGGTGGTCTTAACTCGATTTTCAGGTCTGAGGCCTAGAACGAGTCAAACTAAGAAACAAGGGCATGGTGGTATAGTGGTTAAGCTGTTAGCCTTTTCACCAGGGCTCGATTTCAGGTTAATATGCATGTCATAAACATATTAAACAAAACAAAACAGAGATAACGTTTAAAACTGATTACATTTGTGTCTTTTCAAATTATTACTTGGATTACAAATACAAAGGTGAACTGGGTTTGATATACAGTTAATGCTATCACACACTAGACTGTAAGAAAACCAAATAGCAAAAGGCGTAGGTAGAGCAGTGGTAAAATTGCTATATGTAGAGAACTACTTAGCGGTTTTATGAACTGGCAAAGCTATATCGCATAAACAGTGCGGTATACAATCCAGCAATCAAATTTGTATCTTGTGGAACAGAGAAAATGCACTTTTACCTTGATGGATAGCAAATGAGTGCAGATGAATGACCTATGAATTAGCCTACCATAGGGTTATAACCACGAGGTGGAGGTGTGACTTCTATACTTTATTGTTTAGAGACATGGCTTTTTTGTAACCAGTAGATTTAGTATTTTGTAAATATTCACTTTGTAATTGTAAATAGTGGAAACATTTTTTTGTAATAGTAAATGTTAAATGTATAACTAAAAGTTATTTGGGATAAGTGTGCATGTCAAGGATAAATAGCGTGGTTGTATTTGTTTTTAAGACAGGTATGGTTGTGTGAATGTATGACTATAGATAGAATGATAGAGAGAGAGAGAAAGCTTGTGTGTGTGTATGTGTGTGTGGGTGGGTGTGGGTGTGGGTAGCATTGATTTTTCAACCAAAGCAAACACGGCAAGGTAGGATGGTGGGGGTAATTAATGTATATAGCGAATGGTAAATAGTATAATGTAATTTTTTTAACACTTGTGTTTTTTTAATGCAGCGGTAGATAGGTGTTATTTTGTAAAACAGCCTTACCTACAGAAGTAGTAGTAGTAGTAGTAGTAGTAGTAGGCCTATATGTTTTTGGAAACAAACAGAAAGAGAATGCACTATTGCCATGGCCAAGCAAATCCATTAAGGTGATTTCAAGAAAATTTAAATCATCAAATGTGTGTTTAACAAAACTAAACTTTCAGCATGGATTAAATCATAAACGTGTCGTCTGTGATATGAAAAAAAATATAGGAAATCCATGTTTCCATATCAACACAATTTAAAAAACTTAAAACTGTCATTTAAAAATGTAAATGGGAAATTGACAAATGTGTAAACAACAAGATGGAAAATTCTTGTTTCCATATCATGAAATCCAAAAACTTTAAACTGACATTTTCAAATTGTGTACATGGAAAATTGACAAATGGCAATATGTGAAATGTGAAAATGAAAAAAAAAATGAACAAATGGCTATCATTATTTAAAAGAATAAAAAACTGTCGTGTTCTATCGTTAAAGTGTGAATCAAACCACATCTACTTATTTGGATCACCCGAGACTGAGTAGACCTGTTTTAGTCCTAATATATACTGCTCAAAAAAATTAAAGCACCACTTTTTTCAAAGGCCACCAAATTTTTAAAAGTTGACCTACAAGCACGAAATCTCAGTATGACGTTTGTCCTGACGCCTACCAAGCATATGCTTCAGCACAACTCCCCAACTTGAGTAGTTTCGGGGTAGCACCCCGAAAACCAGCCCATTTTCGAAAACCACAAATTGAAGTTTGCGAAAAACGCTGCAGGACTTGTCGCAGGTTGCCAAAGCAGTCGAAAATGAATGAGTCTTGCTCTTAAAGGTTCCACAAACACGTAGAAATCGTTACATTTGACGTTTGGGCATTTTCAACCCCCTTCATCATCCCATAAACATGGACTACCATTGGGGGCGTCTGAGAAGGTACCGGGTGTGTTTAACCATCTGAAAACCTGCACACCGTCCTCAGTTGCTGATTGCAGTAAGTTCTTAAGGCCTCCGGCAATGTCCACACCCCATAACACCCTCAACTGGCATGGGACCAAACCACCCCCTCTCGATTCACCCCTAAGGAAGGTTTTAATTGAGATGTTTATCAGAGCTGTGAATGCGGGGGTCTTCCCCTACCGTTTCAAAAATGGAGCTGTGCCTTTGTCACCACCCCTTCCCCTGCAACCCCCGTTTGTATGATTATTCGAATCAGGCCCTTTTTAAGGGCTGAAACGAGGTCTTAATCGCTGAAAGGGATGTAAAGGTCCTTAGAAGTAGTGGTGACACGAAATCAACCCCTTCCGATCGATGATTGACATTCCGTCCCCCAAATTCGAAATTTTTGCACCCCCAACCCTCCCTGTCTGGACGCGTAACGCGTCATGGCAGAGTTTTCAGAGTTGGATGGAAATGAAGCTTATGGCCTGCAATTGAGCCCAAAACAGCAGGTTGGATAGAAATTCATCGGTAGGTTGGGAAACGGGACCAAACTTTTTCAAAAAAATGTACAGCCTACAGTAAGTTCGCCCATGCATAGGCAACCCACATCACGTCCGTGCGTGTGGGTTGCCTATGATCGGCAATAGGTTACAAAGTTTGGCAATGAGAGAAAAATGACGTGATGTGGGTTGCCTATGCATTGGTGTACTTACTAGAGGCTGTTAACATTTTTGAAAACTTTTTGGTCCCGTTTCCCACCCTACCGATGAATTTCTATCCAACCTGCTGTTTTGGGCTCAATTGCAGGCCATAAGCTTCATTTCCATCCAACTCTGAAAACTCTGCCATGACGCGTTACGCGTCCAGACAGGGAGGGTTGGGGGTGCAACAATTTCGAATTTGGGGGACGGAATGTCAATCATCGATCGGAAGGGGCTGATTTCGTGTCACCACTACTTCTAAGGACCTTTACATCCCTTTCAGCGATTAAGACCTCGTTTCAGCCCTTGAAAAGGGTCTGATTCGAAAAATCATACAAACGGGGGTTGCAGGGGAAGGGGTGGTGACAAAGGCACAGCTCCTTTTTTGAAACTGTAGGGGAAGACCCCCGCATTCACAGCACTGATAAACATCTCGATTAAAACCTTCCTTAGGGGTGAATCGAGAGGGGGTGGTTTGGTCCCATGCCAGTTGAGGGTGTTATGGGGTGTGGACATTGCCGGAGGCCTTAAGAACTTACTGCAATCAGCAACTGAGGACGGTGTGCAGGTTTTCAGATGGTTAAACACACCCGTTACCTTCGCAGACGCCCCCAATGGTAGTCCATGTTTAGGGGATGATGAAGGGGCTTGAAAATGCCCAAACGTCTAATGTACTGATTTCTACGTGTTTGTGGAACCTTTAAGAGCAAGACTCATTCATTTTCGACTGCTTTGGCAACCTGCGACAAGTCCTGCAGCGTTTTTCGCAAACTTCAATTTGTGGTTTTCGAAAATTGGCTGGTTTTCGGGGTGCTACCCCGAAACTACTCAAGTTGGGGAGTTGTGCTGAAGCATATGCTTGGTAGGCGTCAGGACAAACGTCATACTGAGATTTCGAGCTTGTAGGTCAACTTTTCAAAATTTGGTGGCCTTTGAAAAATGTGGTGCTTTAATTTTTTTGAGCAGTATACTTTTAAAATTTTATGTTAAAGCTCAAATTGAACTCAAGAGCTTTAGAGTGCCAGCTAACTATTATAACCGTTACGTCACAAAGACAACTTTACACTACTCTTAATGAACAATAATAAGAAAAAGAAGAATAAATGTTGAATTTTTTAAAGGATGAACATGGTGACACTGTTTATGTTGCACAGTCTGCTAGCTTCTAGCCAGCAACTGGGGTCTTAGAAAACGATACAATTAACATTTTGTAATGAGATGTGACATGTTTCAAAGTACAGTATTATGGGTTCCTGTTGAGTAAAAACTAATCCTGTACAAGGAAGCAAGGGTTCGAACTCCTTACCTAACATTACTATTGCCTGAACATGGCTTGACGACACGGTATTAGTATGATACTCGGTACACAAACCATAGATAGAGTGTATTGTTTAAGATCACTGTCTTTCTGAACATAGGTGGAGACTGTTGATGGTTAACAATGGCATTAATATAGTAGGACGTGGGTAGAGCAATTAAGAAAAAACAGACAATACCCATACAATATTTGTATTTATTTAATATAAGTACTTGTACAATAGTTACATTCAAAATACATTTCTTTTTTCTCTATTAATATTTAGTCCTTTTTGATTCTCTTGCATATGAAGGGTAGATAACCTTGTAGTTCAGCCCCTTAAAACAACAACAACACAACCTTTTGCATAGTCTGTGATGTTGACGACTCTTGAGATGTGGAAGATGGATTAAACATAACTTTTACAGCAGGGGTTAAATGTTGCTCAATAAACACTGCACTATTTTGAGTAGCAACATTTTTTTCTTGTACTAGCTCTTTAGCATTGTCATGATTATTTGTTGACACCAACAGTGTTTCATCTGGTACACCACATTGATGATCACTCACACTTAAAACCTTACCATTTCTACTTTTTAGATTGCCTCGACATTTTTTGACCTCTCTTTTGAGCATCGCCAAAATATTATTCCTTTTACATTTTGACGATTATAGTTATAAGAGTAGCCTTTATAGAGTACACGTTGTTTACCTTTGTTAGTTGTAGTAAGTTCCATAGTAGCAACTAACCTGTTAGTATGATTTGCTCACTACAAAGGTTATAACTGTTCTGATAATAAAATCATTTAGCGTTGGCTTTTATATTTAATATGTACAGTTTGAAGTGATAACAAAAGTGAGAGCAAAATGGTAGCAGAGTGGTAGAAAATATAACATGTATTGTCAAGAAATAGTTTAAGCGGTTATGTGGATCCATTACATAATAATTTTAGCACGACGAAGCTCATTTTCTATATCCAATAGTTCTTTATCATATTCAGTATAACCAGCCTGTTTATAGACATGCAGTTGCTGATGCCGCCGGATTAGCTTACTTGGATTGTTCCAGTAGACAAATTTAACAAATGATTTTTTAGGTGTAAACAAAGCATTACCATTATTATCTTCATCATCAACATCATCATCATCATCATAACCATTATCATTATCATCATCATCATCATCATCATTATCATCATCATCATGATCATTATAATCCTCATCACTATTACTATATAGTCATTTTGATCCTTTTGCAACACCACATTTTTCACAGTCTGTGTTGCCTTTGATAATGTTGGGAGTTTTTCAGACATTGACAACTGTCCTAACACGACTTTCTGAGGAGATGATACATGCTTCTTAACAAACAATGCACTATCTTGAGCTGCAATATCTTTTTCTGGGACAAGTGTTTTAGCATTTTGAAGAGTTTTTTTAAACAGCAACGATGTTTTATCTGGTACACAACATTGATGATCACTCACACTTAAGACATCACTATTTTTACTTTTCAGCTCACCTCGACACTGTTTTGAACGATGTTTTGAACAACGCCAAATAACAGTTCCATTTTTATTGGTTCGTTTTACAATATATGTATATCCTTTATAGAATGCGTATGGCATACCATTGCTATTTGTTGATACTTCCATGTCAATTGTCAAGCAGGAACTAATCTCTAGCAAAGTTCACTCGATAATATAATTAATAGTTTAAAGTGAGAGGAAAAGTGGGTGCAAGAGTGGGTGCAAAAGTGGGTGCAAAAGTGAGTGCAAACGTGGGTGCAAAAGTGAGTGCAAAAGTGGGTGCAAAAGAGGGTGCAAAAGTGAATGCAAAAGTGGGTGCAAAAATGGGTGCAAAAGTGGGTGCTAAAGTGAGTGTAAAAGTGAGTACAAAAGTGGGTGCAAAAGTGAGTGCAAAATTGGATGTAAATGTGGGTGCAAAAGTGGGTGCCGCTTATAGTAGGCATGAATTTTACTGGAATGTGATTTGAGTAAATGTAATTTCTAAACCCCAGTAGTGAATAGTCAGTTGGTTTCGATCTATGCAAGCGTAAACATGTCACACACACTGGTGATGGATACTCAAGGCTTTAAGGTCAACGAAAACAAGTACAGTATATATTTAAAGAGGTGGCTATCATTGATTGCACAACACGCGGGTTACAATATCTTTTTTCGGACTAGTGTTTTAACATTTGAAGAGTTTTTTTAAAACAGCAAAAATGTCTTATCTGTCACACTACATTGATGATCACTCACACTTAAGACCTCACTATTTTTACTTTTTTTAGCTCACTTTGACACTGTTTTGAACGATGTTTTGAACAACGTCAAATAACAGTTCCATTTTATTGGTTCGTTTTACAATATACGCATAACCTTTATAGTATGCATATGGCTTACCATAACTATTCGTTGATAATTCCATATCAATTTTCAAGCATGAAATAATCTCCAATAAATTTCGCTCGATAATAGAAATAATAGTTTAAAGTGGGTGCAAAGGTGGGTGCAAAAGTGGGTACAAAAGTGAGTGTAAAAGTGAGTGTAAAAGTGGGTGTAAAAGTGGGTGCAAAAGTGAGTGCAAAAGTGAATGTAAAACTGGGTGTAGTTTATAGTAGGCACGATTTTTACTAGAATGTGATTTGAGTAAATGTAATTTCTAAACCCATGTAGTGAGTAGTAAGTTGGTTTTGATTTATGCAAGCGTAAACATGTCTCATACACTGATGAAGGATACTCAAGGCTTCATCGTCAACAAAAACAAGTATATAGTTAAAGAGGTAGCTATTATTGATTGCACAACACTGAATCTATTTTTGAAATTTTGACAAAGAGTCTAAGTGCACTTTTGTTAATATCTCGCGAACCAATAAGACTAGGGCATTGCATGAGGTATTGTTGGACTTTTTGCCGAAGACTGCTGGTAAACACCTATGTTTCCACGACCTTTTTAAAGATGGCGGCTGACCCACGAAGGCTGATTAAAAAGTATTCCAAGTGGAGCTTGTCGATAAGCAAACCAATAATCAAAGGGGTGTATGACAGAGCTTGAGGCGATAACCCCTTTTGATTGATCCCTGTTGATTTGCCCCTTTGGACTGGCCCCCGTTGACTAGTCCCTCTGGACGGGTCCTTTTTGAAGGGAGTCATTTATGACGGGCCCCTGCTGACGGGTCACTGTGGACGGATCCCTGTGGACGGGTCCCTGATGACAGGTCCTTTTGAATAATCCCTTTGGACCCGTCCCTTTGGACTGATCCCTATGGGTTGGCCCATGCATTTATCCAAATTATGTCTAAGGGACGGGTCCAAAGGGATTATTCAAAAGGACCTGTCATCAGGGACCCGTCCACAGGGATCCGTCCACAGTGACCCGTCAGCAGGGGCCCGTCATAAATGACTCCCTTCAAAAAGGACCCGTCCAGAGGGACTAGTCAACGGGGGCCAGTCCAAAGGGGCAAATCAACAGGGATCAATCAAAAGGGGTTATCGCCTCAAGCTCTGTCATACCCCCCTTTGATTATTGGTTTGCTTATCGACAAGCTCCGCTTGGAATACTTTTTAATCAGCCTTCGTGGGTCAGCCGCCATCTTTAAAAAGGTCGTGGGAACATAGGTGTTTACCAGCAGTCTTCGGCAAAAAGTCCAACAATTCCTCATGCAATGCCCTAGTCTTATTGGTTCGCGAGATATTAACAAAAGTGCACTTAGACGCTTTGTCAAAATTTCAAAAATAGATTCAGTGTTGTGCAATCAATAATAGCTACCTCTTTAACTATATACTTGTTTTTGTTGACCATGAAGCCTTGAGTATCCATCATCAGTGTATGAGACATGTTTACGCTTGCATAAATCAAAACCAACTTACTACTCACTACATGGGTTTAGAAATTACATTTACTCAAATCACATTCTAGTAAAAATCGTGCCTACTATAAACTACACCCAGTTTTACATTCACTTTTGCACTCACTTTAGCACCCACTTTTGCACCCACCTTTGCACCCACTTTAAACTATTATGTCTATTATCGAGCGAAATTTATTGGAGATTATTTCATGCTTGAAAATTGATATGCAAGTATCAACGAATAGTTATGGTAAGCCATATGCATACTATAAAGATTATACGTATATTGTAAAACGAACCAATAAAATGGAACTGTTATTTGACGTTGTTCAAAACAGTGTCAAAGTGAGCTAAAAAGTAAAAATAGTGAGGTCTTAAGTGTGAGTGATCATCAATGTAGTGTGACAGATAAGACATTTTTGCTGTTTTAAAAAAACTCTTCAAATGTTAAAACACTAGTCCGAAAAAAGATATGGTAACCCGCGTGTTGTGCAATCAATGATAGCCACCTCTTTAAATATATACTGTACTTGTTTTCGTTGACCTTAAAGCCTTGAGTATCCATCACCAGTGTATGTGACATGTTTACGCTGGCATAGATCGAAACCAACTGACTATTCACTACTGGGGTTTAGAAATTACATTTACTCAAATCACATTCTAGTAAAATTCATGCCTACTCTAAGCGGCACCCACTTTTGCACCCACATTTACATCCAATTTTGCACTCACTTTTGCACCCACTTTTGTACTCACTTTTACACTCACTTTAGCACCCACTTTTGCACCCATTTTTGCACCCACTTTTGCATTCACTTTTGCACCCACTTTTGCACCCACTTTTGCACTCACTTTTGCACCCACTTTTGCACTCACTTTTGCACCCACTTTTGCACCCACTCTAGCACCCACTTTTCCTCTCACTTTAAACTATTATTTATATTATCGAGTGAACTTTGCTAGAGATTAGTTCCTGCTTGACAACTGACATGGAAGTATCAACAAATAGCAATGGTATGCCATACGCATTCTATAAAGGATATACATATATTGTAAAACGAACCAATAAAAATGGAACTGTTATTTGGCGTTGTTCAAAACATCGTTCAAAACAGTGTCGAGGTGAGCTGAAAAGTAAAAATAGTGATGTCTTAAGTGTGAGTGATCATCAATGTAGTGTACCAGATAAAACATCGTTGCTGTTTAAAAAAACTCTTCAAAATGCTAAAACACTTGTCCCAGAAAAAGATATTGCAGCTCAAGATAGTGCATTGTTTGTTAAGAAGCATGTATCATCTCCTCAGAAAGTCGTGTTAGGACAGTTGTCAATGTCTGAAAAACTCCCAACATTATCAAAGGCAACACAGACTGTGCAAAATGTGGTGTTGCAAAAGGATCAAAAAGGACTATATAGTAATAGTGATGAGGATTATAATGATCATGATGATGATGATAATGATGATGATGATGATAATGATAATGGTTATGATGATGATGATGTTGATGATGAAGATAATAATGATAATGGTAATGCTTTGTTTACACCTAAAAAATCATTTGTTAAATTTGTCTACTGGAACAATCGAAGTAAGCTAATCCGACGGCTTCAGCAACTGCATGTCTATAAACAGGCTGGTTATACTGAATATGATAAAGAACTATTGGATATAGAAAATGAGCTTCGTCGTGCTAAAATTATTATGTAATGGATCCACATAACCGCTTAAACTATTTCTTGACAATACATGTTATATTTTCTACCACTCTTACCATTTTGCTCTCACTTTTGTTATCACTTCAAACTGTACATATTAAATATAAAAGCCAACGCTAAATGATTTTATTATCAGAACAGTTATAACCTTTGTAGTGAGCAAATCATACTAACAGGTTAGTTGCTACTATGGAACTTACTACAACTAACAAAGGTAAACAACGTGTACTCTATAAAGGCTACTCTTATAACTATAATCGTCAAAATGTAAAAGGAATAATATTTTGGCGATGCTCAAAAGAGAGGTCAAAAAAATGTCGAGGCAATCTAAAAAGTAGAAATGGTAAGGTTTTAAGTGTGAGTGATCATCAATGTGGTGTACCAGATGAAACACTGTTGGTGTCAACAAATAATCATAACAATGCTAAAGAGCTAGTACAAGAAAAAAATGTTGCTACTCAAAATAGTGCAGTGTTTATTGAGCAACATTTAACCCCTGCTGTAAAAGTTATGTTTAATCCATCTTCCACATCTCAAGAGTCGTCAACATCACAGACTATGCAAAAGGTTGTGTTGTTGTTGTTTTAAGGGGCTGAACTACAAGGTTATCTACCCTTCATATGCAAGAGAATCAAAAAGGACTAAATATTAATAGAGAAAAAAGAAATGTATTTTGAATGTAACTATTGTACAAGTACTTATATTAAATAAATACAAATATTGTATGGGTATTGTCTGTTTTTTCTTAATTGCTCTACCCACGTCCTACTATATTAATGCCATTGTTAACCATCAACAGTCTCCAACTATGTTCAGAAAGACAGTGATCTTAAACAATACACTCTATCTATGGTTTGTGTACCGAGTATCATACTAATACCGTGTCGTCAAGCCATGTTCAGGCAATAGTAATATTAGGTAAGGGGTTCGAACCCTTGCTTCCTTGTACAGGATTAGTTTTTACTCAACAGGAACCCATAATACTGTACTTTGAAACATGTCACATCTCATTACAAAATGTTAGTTGTATCGTTTTCTAAGACCCCAGCTGCTGGCTAGAAGCTAGTTGACTGTGCAACATAAACAGTGTCACCATGTTCATCCTTTAAAAAAATTCAACATTTATTCTTCTTTTTCTTATTATTGTTCATTAAGAGTAGTGTAAAGTTGTCTTTGTGACGTAACGGTTATAATAGTTAGCTGGCACTCTAAAGCTCTTGAGTTCAATTTGAGCTTTAACATAAAATTTTAAAAGTATATTAGGACTAAAACAGGTCTACTCAGTCTCGGGTGATGCAAATAAGTAGATGTGGTTTGATTCACACTTTAACGATAGAACACGACAGTTTTTTATTTTTTTAAATAATGATAGCCATTTGTTCATTTTTTCATTTTCACATGTCACATATTGCCATTTGTCAATTTTCCATGTACACAATTTGAAAATGTCAGTTTAAAGTTTTTGGATTTCATGATATGGAAACAAGAATTTTCCATCTTGTTGTTTACACATTTGTCAATTTCCCATTTACATTTTTAAATGACAGTTTTAAGTTTTTTAAATTGTGTTGATATGGAAACATGGATTTGCTATATTTTTTTTCATATCACAGACGACACCTTTATGATTTAGTCCATGCTGAAAGTTTAGTTTTGTTAAACACACATTTGATGATTTAAATTATCTTGAAATCACCTTAATGGAAGTGCTTGGCCATGGCAATAGTGCATTCTCTTTCTGTTTGTTTACAAAAACATATAGGCCTACTACTACTACTACTACTACTACTGTAGGTAAGGCTGTTTTACAAAATAACACCTATCTACCGCTGAATTAAAAAAACACAAGTGTTAAAAAATTACATTATACTATTTACCATTTACTATATACATTAATTACCCCCACCATCCTACATTGCCGTGTTTGCTTTGGTTGAACAATCAATGCTACCCACACCCACACACACCCACACACACACACACACACACACACAAAAGCTTTCTCTCTCTCTCTCTCTATCATTCTATCTATAGTCATACATTCACACAACCATACCTGTCTTAAAAACAAATACAACCACGCTATTTATCCTTGACATGCACACTTATCCCAAATAACTTTTAGTTATACATTTAATATTTACTATTACAAAAAATGTTTCCACTATTTACAATTACAAAGTGAATATTTACAAAATACTAAATCTACTGGTTACAAAAAAGCCATGTCTCTAAACAATAAAATATAGAATTCACACCTCCACCTCGTGGTTATAACCCTATGGTAGGCTAATGCATAGGTCATTCATCTGCACTTATTTGCTATCCATCAAGGTAAAAGTGCATTTTCTCTGTTCCACAAGATACAAATTTGATTGCTGGATTGTATACCGCACTGTTTATGCGATATAGCTTTGCCAGTTCATAAAGCCGCTAGGTAGTTCTCTACATATAGCAATTTTACCACTGCTCTACCTACGCCTTTGGCTATTTTGTTTTCTTACAGTCTAGTGTGTGATAGCATTAACTGTATATCAAACCCAGTTCACCTTTGTATTTGTAATCCAAGTAATAATTTGAAAAGACACAAATGTAATCAGTTTTAAACGTTATCTCTGTTTTGTTTTGTTTAATATGTTTATGACATGCATAGTAACCTGAAATCGAGCCCTGGTGAAAAGGCTAACAGCTTAACCACTACACCACCATGCCCTTGTTTCTTAGTTTGACTCGTTCTAGGCCTCAGACCTGGAAATCGAGTTAAGACCACCAGTACAAGAGCTAAAAGTGCTTAACACTGCAACACAAAATGGATAGCTGGTAACATTATACAACCGGAAATGATTATATTTCTGTTAGCAATGCATTTTGTCATCAGCCTACTGTCTGAGCACTGACAGCAACACAGTTTAGTTTAGAACAAGTGTGTGTGTGTGTGTATAGATTATTAGCCTCAAGTATTTAAAGCTTGTTGTGTGTAGCGACCATCTTGTCCCGGTAACCACTGAGCATTTTTTTGTGTGTTTTAGCTATCCTCTTTAACCAATCAATTAAAGATAGTCTACTCTTAATTCTTGAATCGATAAATCAAAGTTTGTGTACACCGTTCGTCATTTATTAACCCATACCTATACTCTCTCTATACTGCAGTTTGATCTGAAAATCAAGTTTCAATGACTTGTCAGTCACCATACATGTAGCCTACACTAATTCTTTCTCTACCAAGCTATGTTTCATCACACATGGTAAACATCTCACGTGTTCGTATCCGATTATTAGTTTATAAAATCTCAGGTCGATGACCTTGATGTATTGGGTATTTTGGGTAAATTCATTGGCCATGGGAAAGGGTTGACCATTCTAAGTCCTATGATACCTCACATGTTGATATTCGATTATTAGTTTATAAAATATTATGTCAATGACCTTGCTGTTTTGAATCTTTTGGGTAAATTCGTTGGTCATGGAAAAGGGTTGACCATCCTGAGTCCCATAACACCTCACTTGAGCCTCTCTGATTATTAGTTTATAAAATCATAGGTCAATGACCTTGCTGTTTTAGATATTTTGGGTAAATTCGTTGGTCATGGAAAAGGGTTGACCATCCTGAGTCCTATGACACCTCACTTGACCCTCTCTGATTATTAGTTAGCGAGATATTAACAAAAGTGCAGTTAGGCCCTTTTGACATAAATAAATAATATATTCAAAAACAGAATGTCACCTCAAGTCCAACGACCTCTCATATAGGTCCCTAGCCTTATTGATTCATGAGATATTAAACAGCTAATGACCTTAGATCTTTTGGGTAAATTCGTTGGTCATGGAAAAGGGTTGACCATCCTGAGTCCTATGACACCTCGCTTGACCCTCTCTGATTATTAGTTAGCGAGATATCAACAAAAGTGCAGTTAGGCCCTTTTGACATAAATAAATAATATATTCAAAAACAGAATGTCACCTCAAGTCCAACGACCTCTCATACAGGTCCCTAGCCTTATTGATTCATGAGATATTAAAAAGCTAATGACCTTAGATCTTTTGGGTAAATTCGTTGGTTATGGAAAAGGGATGACCATCCTGAGTCCTATGACACCTCACTTGACCCTCTCTGATTATTAGTTATCGAGATATCAACAAAAGTGCAGTTAGGCCCTTTTGACATAAATAAATAATATATTCAAAAACAGAATGTCACCTCAAGTCCAACGACCTCTCATACAGGTCCCTAGCCTTATTGATTCATGAGATATTATAAAGCTAATGACCTTAGATCTTTTGGGTAAATTCGTTGGTCATGGAAAAGGATGACCATCCTGAGTCCTATGACACCTCACTTGACCCTCTCTGATTATTAGTTAGCGAGATATTACCAAAAGTGCAGTTAGGCCCTTTTGACATAAATAAATAATATATTCAAAAACAGAATGTCACCTCAAGTCCAACGACCTCTCATACAGGTCCCTAGCCTTATTGATTCATGAGATATTAAAAAGCTAATGACCTATTAGTTTTGGATCTTTTGATAATTTTTTTAAAAAATAACTCATCTATAAATCATTAGTCAAAAAGCCCGCCCGCTTACAAAAACCCCAAGTGCGCATGCGTAAAAACAAAAAAACAAACATGTTAATTCATAATAGCAATCGGCACTTCACATGCGTTTCATGTGGAACAACGTTTAATTTCATCATAGCATTAGAGACCATGGGTCAGTCCATAGGGGCCAGTTCAAAGGGACCGGTCTAAAGGGACTCATCAACAAGGACTCATCAACAAGGACTCGTCCACAAGGACTCGTCCACAAGGACCCGGCAACAATGACCCCGCCAACAATGACCCGTCAACAATAACCCATCCATAGGGATCCGCTTCCCCACCCTCTTACAAAAGCCATGAGTGGGCATGCTAATTCATAGTGGCTTTCCACCGAACATATGCACTTTATGTGGAACAACATTTCATTCCATATCGGCATTCAAACTCTCACATGTTGCAATTGGAAAGAGAATTCTCTAAAAAATTACAATTTCACCTCCTAGTAGGGGTAGGTTTTATTTTGGGGTTGAAATATGTTGTCCATAGGAAAGGGGGTATCAGCCCGAGTTCAATGACACCTCATTTGTCAAAATCCGACCACGGGTTCGGTAGTTATCGGGCTGCCGCCATCTTGTGTGGAGGGTGTGGAGGAGGAGGGGCCAGAACTCTCACAAACACACTACTAAAGAGACTATTAATATTGTATTGAAAAGACGGAGAATTGTTAGTTTTATTAGTTCCAAAGGGTGAGTATACAAATTTTGGTCCAGATCGATGAAACGGTGTAGATTTGTGCCTAAGGGCCTAAATGCAGGGAATGGAGTGGTATCTCTGAAATTTAAAGTGGACAGTGTTATCCGCAGTGTTACAAAGGGTGTGTATACAGATTTTGGTTCAGATCGGTGAAACGGTGTAGATTTGTGCCAATGGACCTAAATGCAGGGAATGGAGTGGTCTGTCCGAAATTTCATGCTGACAGTGTTACTCGCAGGGTTCCAAAGGGTAAGTATACACATTTCGGTTCAGATCGGTGAAACGGTGTAGATTTGTGCCAAAGGGCCTAAATGCAGGGAATGCAGTGGTCTGTCCGAAATTAAACATAGCCTAAACTATTCCTCTTGAATCTGGCTATCATATAAAAACAGGAATTTTTCGAATCCGACTGGTAGTTCCCGTTTAACATTTGATTGCCGCTGAGCCTGGCTGCGCCAGTTTTTGTTGTTGATTGTAGCAGCTGCCCAGCGGGACGGAGCGTGGAACATGGCGATGACTAGAGTTCGTTCTGCACATAAGACAAGCAGCAATGCGCGTCATAGGAGCTCATGTCACCACGGACAGTCAAACGATAACTGAGACTATTGGAGCTGAGTCATATCCTACTCGCGCAACTGTACCTGTCAACGAAGCAGGCTGACGTGTGACACAAGTAAACAAGGAATAGTTCCCATCTCGGCCGCCGGCACTCAATTCTTGAAAGGGTAAATAGTTCCAGCGATTAGCGCGTTTAAACACAAAAACACACAAACAAACACACTAACTCTTCAGCTTTATTATATTTGTATAGATGAAAATAGGCTGCAAATGGCTTCCAACACGATAAAGAAAATACAATTCACAAAGTAGCTTGGTTTGAATGGCACCGACCATCCTTTGGTTCACGTCTCTCCTTTTGCATTTCTGATGGACCTTGGCCACTTCCTTTCTAAAACCTTATCCACTGATCGCGGAGGCTTAAGGGGACCAGTACAGTAAACCACCTTCAAATGTTGTCATTTTAAATAATCATTATCTCAGCTCCTAATATACAGTATGTACAGCAATGACACTTTCTAAAAAAGCATCCAATATATTTACTAGTAAGCACATATCTCAGAATTGATTTTAGCATTATTAAAATCGCTAATTAATTATTCAAAATGGCGGCTGTTTGCCTGTCGGTGCTCAGTGTTTTATTCATAGCTGGACTATTTATCAATATATTAGTGTTCTGATTTTTAAAATGTACTGATAAAAGTTTCAGCTATAAAACGGACCACTTCCAGAATTATATGTTTAAAATTAGTATTTTTAATTTTGTGTTACTTAAAAATTGCATATTTTGGTCAATTTTAGGATGTAAATAATTTTTATCCCAATAATTATGAACCCTAGGAACATGATTTTGGTCAGTTTCGTAGTCTCGAACACTTAGAACATTAGAGAAAAGTACCTATCATTGTAATAAAATGCATAATTTATGAGTTACAAGTAAAACGGATTAGAAAAATATAGTTTTGAGAAAATGAACCGCAAAGTACCGCAGAGCTCTTTAAGTAGCCTATGCAATGTCTAGCATTTTAAATCATAACTCTTAAACTATTGCAGATAATTAAATAATTCTTTCACCAAAATGAACTAAAAGACTGGGGCTGTACATAAAAAATACATTGAAAATTCGAAATTTTGAAGGTGGTTTACTGTACCGGTCCCCTTAAGCAATAGTAAATCCTCCCTGGTTCAAATACCGTGAATGGTCAATATCAATTGCAACCAATTATTAACAAAAACAAGGAAGAAAACTTTAAGCTTTATGTGATAATTGATCTCACAATCATAAGCAACGAACCTTTTTTTTCTTTTCACGTGGGATCGGAATCAACGAATGCAATTTTTCACCTCAAAAAAATAGCACATCTTGATCCAAAACGGGCCATCTGCACGTTGTAACATTTTTCAATAGAGCCAAAATACTATTTCTGATTATGTTATGCAAGATATGAATATATTTCAACCATTAAAACTAGGAAAACATTTAATGCTTTTCATAGACATTGTGATTAATAATCATACATAATTCCTTCTTGGGTTAATTGCAAATAAAATTGACACTTGGCCGATTTTGTAACTAACCATGGAAAACTTTTCCAATTTTGGAACTAAAACAAGGAAGGTTACAGGTTGTTTCTCCCAAATGAATAAAAAATAATTGCTTAAGTTTTCATAATACTTAAATATGGTTTATTATGACAGTTATAAAACACATACAGTTGTCACTAGATTAGCTTGAAACAAAGGGGATTAAATTCCTACACAGTGTCTGTGTTTTCCACCATAGTTGAACAACACTCTTCATTGGCACTACCTTCAGCATCATCATTGTCACCCAGTTGCAGATCAATTTTATAGAATTCAAGGGATTGGATGCATTTCCAGTCATCCCCAAAAGGTTTCTCTAACAGCTTCGCAACATCCCCATGTTTGAGTGGATTAACATTAATGCCACTGTTGCAGCTTGAGGACGGGGTGGCAGTAATAGTAGAATCGGGCGCATTAGTCTCGACTGTGAAAGGGACATTGTTGTCGTTGCTAACTAGCGCAGCATTCTCTATAGCAGTTTTAAACGATCGAACGTTTATTGTATAGCATGTAACCAACAATTGTATGTCTACCCCTTATTATTCCCGTTTTCCAACGGGGTCGGGGATGAGATGCGATGGAAGTATTTGTGGCGATGGTTTTTACGGCCGGGTGCCCTTCCTGACGCCAACCTCATGAGAGGAGTTAATGAGAGATGAAATGAATGATGGTGAATGAAACGGGGCAAGGATGTGGAAGGAAGCGGCCGTGGCCTATCAGAAGGTACCGTCCCAGCATTAGCCTGGTGTTGAAAATGGGAAACCACTGAACACCATTTCAAGGACGGCCGACGGTGGGGCTCGAACCCACGCGTGTACCGAGTCAGCAGAGAGCTTGGCCCCATGATCTAATGCTGCGCTTTAGCCAGCGTAGCTACTACTATCGGTAGCATGTAACCAACAATAATAATATAGGATTAGAACATCTAGCGACGTGTCATTAACTGGCAACACAGGTAATAATGCTACGCTCCACATGGCAGGCTTCGGAACTAACACATGGTCGTTTCTGGAACTAACAACATTGAGGAAACGGCTGGTTCTGGAAATAACCTACAATTATACTTCACGATGTGTATTGAATCGGGTCAGATTTGATGGTTTGTTGGTTCCTCAGTTTAGGGGCTGCAACAACGCGGTCATGTAGCCCCGTGTACTTTGGGCGTGTGTAGAATCTGTCTGATAACCGGTGTTAATTGTGATGGCTGTATTAGTGTGTGTTATTTGTCTTTAATGCAAGTAAGGACTGCAGACATTCATTTTTCAAGTAGTTCCTACTTTTGTTACCTAACACTACAGTCAACGCCTACAAGTTCTGAACATGGTTACTAGATGCAGTCGGCTCCTGGCGACGAACGTTGGAACTTAAGAGCGTTTGTCAAATCTAACTTATAATTTAGTTTCACACAAGTGTAATTAGAGGAAGGTTTTTTTACATGCCATAAATCTATGACATGGGACCACCGGCTTTAATTCCCCTCCAAAGGAAGTCATACTGATGGATTTTTAACGCTCTTAAAAATCCAACGACTTTGGCCGGGTTTGAACCCGTGATCTTGGGCATAGAAGCGCAGCATGTTACCAACTAAGACACTGAAGCCGCCGGTCAGATTTGATACTCAGTAATTTAATCATAGAAAGACAATATCCGGGCTACCGCTATTTACAATGAAAAGTATTTTCAATTTCATTGCATATGGTCGGTTTTGGAACCACCGACAGTAGTAGCTACGCTGGCTAACGCGCAGCATTAGGTCATGGGGCCAAGCTCTCTGCTGACTCGGTAGACGCGTGGGTTCGAGCCCCACCGTCGACCGTCCTTGAAATGGTTTTCCGTGGTTTCCCATTTTCAACACCAGGCAAATGCTGGGACGGTACCTTCCGACAGGCCACGGCCGCTTCCTTCCACATCCTTGCCCAGTTTCATTCACCATCATTCATTTCATCTCTCATTAACTCCTCTCATGAGGTTGGCGTCAGGAAGGGCATCCGGCCGTAAAAACCATCGCCACAAAGACTTCCATCGCATCTCATCCCCGACCCCGTTGGAAAACGGGAATAATAAGGGGTAGACATACAATGGTCGGTTTTGGAACTAGAGGACTCATATATTAAGTGGGAATCAAACCCTGTCCGCCTTTGTGAGGAGGCAGGCAGCTTAACTACATCACGCTCCGCAATAAATTAATTACGTAAAGTTATGTTCTTCATACTGAAATATATAGTCTACTTGTATTAATGATTGTCCACCTCCTAGTGTAGCATCTAGCGTTTTCGGTACGATCCCCGGCTCTGAGGGCTGGTACGGGGTACACTCTGCCTCGTGGGACAAAACTGAGAAGGGGTGGGTTCGATTCCTATCTCAGCCATCCTGGAAATGGTTTTCAGAGGTTTCCCACTTCTAATCTAAGCAAAAAGCCGGAAAGGTTCTTGAATTAAGTCCATCACCGCCTCCTTTTCAATCCTTGCCTGACTTACAAATACTCACACTACCACAATAATAGAGGTTATCAGACACATTTTGCACACACCCAATTACACGGGGCTAAATGACCACGATGTCTAAGCCCCTTAAATGAATAAACAAGAAAAGTTTATTCATATACATATATTTATTCTATATATTATTTCAGTAGTATAGATCCCTCCTGCGGCGTTCACAAGCGACCGATCGTGACAAATGAGCATTCAAATGAAAGAGAATAGACATTAACAGTGACGAATTGCACTCTAATTTCATAAATATATATAACTTCTTTAAAAATGACTATTAAAAGATGAACGAAGTGTGATTCGCAGATACTGTTACTGTAGGAAAATACGCTCCATAATTGCTGTCCACTTCACATTTTGGCCGCTGTGACACCTGTTTCATGTCATTTTAACATTCTGAGGCCTTTCCTTTTCATTTTGCATGGATTTCAGAAACAGTAAATCAAAGGAACGAGTACTCAAATCGTATAATTTCATAGATATCGAATAACCGGTGAGTGTTACACCTAGGTTGTCACAAGAAGTGTGCGATTTGCAAATACTGATGCTCTAACATGCTGCAATTATGAGTTGTCGTCTAAAACCTTAAAACTATTAAACGTTAATTCATTTACAGGATTTTCTTCTGCATTCTAATTTCATAAAAACATAACAACCTTTCTCTTAAGTCTCTCATTATAAACCTATTGGGAAAGTGTGGTTTATGAACATGCAAGATTTCTCGCACGGGTCCGCTAGTATATATTTACTTATTTAACAAATTAAAAAAAAAAAATGAAACTTGTCTGATAACCTGTGTTATTGTGGTATCTATAGAAGTGAATGTATTTGAAATCCAGATGAGGATTGGGATGTAGGCTGTTTTGGCCTTCAGTAAGGAACCATCCCAGCATTTTCTTGGAGTAGAAGTGGGAAAACACGGAAGACCCCTACCTGTTTGGCTGAGGTGGGAATCAAACTAACCTCATCTCAGTTTGGGCTCACGAGGCAGAGTGTACACTATTTCCCAGCCTCCGACCAGAATTAAACTCCTTGACAAATCCTGGAATGCAACCCGGACCTTCGGGCCGATAGCCAAGCATGCTAGCCACCACACCAGGATGTGGGCGAGATTATTTTCCTGTGTGTGAATTTGCTGAAGCAATTCTTCCTCGTAGTTGCTCCAATCTCAAATTCGATTGCCATTGGTATCTTGTCTCCATGTGGTGGCATATCGAACAGACAGAGTGGAAATGACAAGGTGTCTCTGGCTGGATCACGTGAGGGATGAGCAGATTTACTGCTCAGTCCCTTGAGACATTTCTCTCTGTCCGGACCGTAACCACAGGTAGGAATACCCGTATTGGAGCACTCAAGGAAGGCAATAAATGAATTGTTCTTCAGTGGGTGAACACGTTAATGTAGCCAATTATTCTGGGCGTGGATTAACACTTATCTTCGCACACTTGCTAATCTGGAGAAGAAAAAAAACAGACCAAATCGTGATGTAGCTGCTCGCATTCTTGGCTGAATACATTTCAACCATTAAAAGTAGGACAAATAATAATGCTTTTCATAGACATTGTGATTAATAATCATACATAATTCCTTCTTGGGTTATTTAAATATAAAATTCACACATGGCCAAGGAATTAAATTCAGGTGAGAAGGCTGAAATTCAGCCAGTGTAGTTAAAAGGGACGTAAAACCAATAACATTATAATTATTATTATTATATGAAATTCAACATCTTGAAGCAAAACTGAGAAGATGTGGGTTCGATTCCCACCTCAGGTGTCCTGGATGTGGTATTCCGTGGTTTTCTACTTCTACTGCAGGTAGATGCTGGGAAGGTTCGTAACTTGAGGTTATGGCCGCCTCCTTCCCGATCATCACCTGAATTTGAAATACTCACACTAATACAGCCATCACAATAATAAAGGTTATCGGACAAAATTCCATACATACCAAAAGTACACGGGGCTAAATGACCACGATGTCAGTGCCCCACCAATTAAACAACAACATCAACAACAACAACAACAACCACAACAACAAAATACATGGATTTATTGTACAGTTTTAGATACTTCTCGAAAAAGACGGAGTTGAAGAGATTAACTCGGTTAATTGGATTACTTAGATTCCCGACTCTGACAAGTGTATAAAAGTCTTGGTATGGTCAGGAATGAGATCTCTTAACCTCGTGATGCTAATTGAGAACCTACCGGATGTTGTGGCAGGATGATGAGTGGAAAGGAACTGGCCACCCTACCGCACGTAAACACCGGCTTAAGACGCCTAGTTAGTGATATTTTAACTCAGCCAAGTACTCATATCGGGTCGCCCACATCCTTTGTGGATATGGCACCCTTAAAGTGATTGTTCTGTACGTTTTATACCAGAACAGTAACTCCTGCCTTTTTGACTGGCTCAGTGGTAACGTTCTCGCCTGATGTTCCCAAGGTTGCTGGATCGAATCCTGGCGCAGCCAGTTGGCATTTGAGGGTGCGCGAATATGAGGGAGCCATGTCAGTAGATTTACTGGCACGTTAAAGATCCCCTTCGGGGCAAAATTCCGGCATCCCGGCGTCTCTAATAGCCACAGTACCGTAGTAAAGAGGGACGCAAAAACCAATAACATTAATAACTATTGCGTTTGTGTGGTTAAATGTATGAATATTAATGTGCTAGTAGACACAAATTAAACGTAATGTTTTCAGGAGTGTCATAAAACTAAAGGAACACGTGTGTGTTTGAGTCTTCAGTCTTTTGACTGGTTTGATGCAGCACTCCATGCCTCCCTGTCCTGAGCTAATCGTTTCATCTCTACATAGCTACCACACCCTACATCCGAGGTAATATGTTTAACATATTAGTCTACCCATACAGTTCTTGTCCTCGACCCTTCCTTCCATAACTAAGCTTACTATTCCTGGGTGTCTTATTATGTATCCTACCAACCTATCTCATCTCTTCATTAGCAGTCGCCAGAAACATCTCTCCTCTCCCACTCTTCTTAATACCTCTTCGTTTCTATGCCTATCTACCCAACTCATCTTCATCATTCTCCTGTAACACCACATTTCAAACGCTTCAATTCTCCTCTTTTCAGATGCACCAATAGTCCAAGTTTCACTTCCATAGAGTGCCACGTTCCAGACAAAGGCTTTCAAAAATGACTTCCTAATACCTAAATCTACATTCGAACACGAGGAAAAACAAATGAATTGGCACGTTATAAAAATCACGAAGTATATAAATGATTTTACGCGAAATGTGCATAACTGATATAGGCTACTCGTATACATATCCGCCACATCTTAAAAGGGCCTTGCTTGAGTGAACGGGATATGATGAGGATCGCCATACAATATAAACTTGTCTTCTAATTCAGCGTTTCTCAAACTGTGGTACGCGTACCACTGGTGGCACGCTCGTACTGTTGCAGTGGTACGCGGTGATATTCCGAAAAATATAAAAAATATTAGATACGTTACGAAAAATATAAAAATATAAAATTAAAAAATATATAAACATTGATATGGTGCCAGAGGACTTTAAGGCCAAAGATAAGGAACAGTTTTATGAATTGAATTATGATTCAGGACTAAGCCAAACTTTTTCAGAAATGGCTCTTGTGAACTTTTGGTTTGAGAGGGGTGCAGACAATGCAGACATAGCTGACAAAGCAGTTAGATTTTTACTGCCTTCCACTACTTCGTACTTGTGTGAGACAGCATTTTATTCACTTGTCTATCTTAAGAATAAATACTGGAATAGGCTCCTTAGAGTGGAAAACGATCTTCGTTTGAGACTCAGCAATCTTAATACAGACATTCCTAAGCTGGCTTCTAAACTTAAAGACCACCCTTCACATTAAAGTAGCTAATTGAACTTTGGTTTTTATGTTTAATTATTAAGAGTTATTTTATTAATATTATTTGTACATTGTAATTTCTGAATGTTTGAATTGAATACTTATTGTATTAAATAATAAAACAATTGGACACACTTCCTATTATTTGAACTTGAACTCTAACAAACACAATTTACAATCCATCTTTTGGTCTGATACGTAGTGGTGGTGGGGGTTATAGTTACTAGATCTGCAAACCACTAGGTGGTACGCGAGAGATTCTCATCCCTTAAAGTGGTACACATACAAAAATGTTTGGGAAACACTGCTCTAATTAACCCCCTCTTTTTCGGGAAGACCTCCTCATAATGCAACGGCTAGAGTTCTTGGTTCTCGGCCCAGAGTTCCGGGTTCCATTCTAGGCTCTACCAAGGAATTTATAATAATTCTGGTCTGAGGGCTGGAACTGGGAACACTGAGTCTCGTGAGGCAAACCTGAGAAGAGGTGGGCTCAATTCACACCTCACCCATTCTGGAAGTGGTTTTCTGAGGATTCCCTTTTCTATTCCAGGCAAAAACCGGGATAGTACCTTACTTAAAGACACGGACGCCTCCTTCTCGTCTTTCTCGATCCTCGCCTGAATTACAAAGACACACACTAATACAGTCTTCAAAATATCATCAGATAAGAATTGAACACATACCCAAGTACACGGGGCTGAATGACCACGATGTTCAAGCCTCTCATATGAAACAACAAAATAAAACTATTTTTCTTTCTACAAAATGTTCATTCTGGAGCACTTATTGTGGGACTGATGGTACCCAATTTACACAAGCATAGCTAATAAAAATTGCCATGGTTTTATCATTTCAAATAATCTTGTCGACTTCATCGTTACGCTTTGGTCTACCGTCATGCGTTACGGTTACGGCGTGTATGACGTCATCATGTAAGTGCATATGCACCGAGTCTGATTTTACTCCTGGGGTCTGGCGTTATGCGATACGGAGACGGCGAGTGCGTGACGTCATGTAGCAGAGTGCACCTCCCGCTCTCCGTTCCCCACGCCGGAAGCCTAAGTTAAAGGAAAATAGAATCTGTTGAGTCTGAGTTTACTCCTGGGGTCTGGCGTTATGCGATACGGAGACGGCGAGTGCGTGTCGTCATGCAGCAGAGTGAACCTCCCGCTCTCCGTTCCCCGCGCGGTAAGCCTAAGATAATGGGTAATGGAGTCTGTTGAAAGAGCCCTCCTGAGCCTTTCTAACATGTGTAGCATGCGTCATTTGAAATGATATAAAGTCTAGTCTCTCAGAAAGACTGTATCTTTTTATACTGCGTACATTTTTAGTATTTTGTTATTCTTAACACCAGGGGCGTATATAAGGGGGGGGCAGGGGGCCTGCCCCCCCCCCCCCGAAATTTTTGTCACATATATTATTTGTTTATGAATTAATACATGAAAACCCAATATAATCATGTACTATTGTTACTAAGTGACGTATGGCAACGTTGCAAAGCAAGCCGAAGGTAGAGCGATATATACAGTGTGACAATCAGTTTGCTCTGATCTTAAGTGTAACAACATAACTTCTTATTACTCTCCAGTGCCTTCGCTCTTATGAACGAACCAAGAACAGCAACTAAGTGCCCTTGAAGCGTGTGACTAAAGTTCTTTCCCTAACTTTTATACACTTATCAAACTTGTCTCTCTCTGTAGCTACCGGTACTGCCGAACGGAGTTTGAGTTGGTTGAAAACATACTTAAGAAATTCTACTTCTGAAAACAGACTCAACGGTCTAGTATTGTCATCTATTCACAGAGACATACATCTCACTGACGATGAAGTTATGAACCGATTTGGCAATGCTTCAAGAGACCTTGACTTTATATTATAGTGTAAGTTGTAAATCAAAACAGTAACATTAATTCTTTCCACGTAAATACTATCAAGTGAGCAAGATGATTGTATTAATAAAAAGTATAATAAAATGGTCTTAGTTGTGTTTGACATTAACCAAACAAAACATCACAATAAATAGCCTTAAAACTCATCATTTTGCACCAAATTATACACCATTTTCCCGGGGTGAACCCCGGACTCCCTATTCTTTGGGCCTATACCATGCCTCCTAACCCCCAGTTGGGCACCCCCCGAAATAAAATTCTATATACGCCCCTGCTTAACACCAAATATATGGTTTCATAATATGGAAAATTGATCACCTATTTTTAAAGAAAATCTAGAGACCTATGTAGAATGGCTTCATTTAATCCCAGAATAATTTCAGAAATTGTGTACGCGAAGACAAGTGCGAGTCCAAAACAATAATAATAATAATGCATTTACATCTCAAGGGACTATTTTTGGAGGTAGTAAAATGAAGCATTATACCGACAGCAGTAGCTAAGCTTACTAACGCGCAGCGCTAGGCAATGAGGCCAAGCTACCTGCGGACTCAGTAGACGTGGGTTCGAGCCCCACCTTCGGCCGTCCTTGAAATGTTTTTTCGTGAATCCCCCATTTTCAATCCAGGCAAATGCTGGGACGGTACCTTCTGACAGGCCAAGGCCGCTTCCTTCCACATCCTTTGCTCAGTTTCAATCATATTCATTCATTTCATCTCCCATTAACTCCTCTGATAAGGTTCACGTCAGGAAGGGCATCCGGTCGTAAAAATCACCCGCCACGTACTTTCATCCCAACTCATCCCTGACCCTGTTGAGAACATACAAACAGTAAAATAAGGCATTATTTAGCTGTAACATCCACACAATTAATTATTTTCCGGGTTTCTGCGACATCGTGGTCATGTAGCACCGTGTACTTGGGTGTGTGTGGAAGTTGTCTCATAGCCAGTGCCACTGTGATTTCTGATTTAGTGTGTGTATTTGTAATTGAGGTAGAATTTGGGCGGGAAGCGGCCTTGGCCTTAAGTTAGGTACCATCCCGGCATTTATCTGGAGTAGAAATGGGAAACAACGGTAAACTATCCCCTGGATATCTGAGGTAGTAATCAAACCCACCTCTCCTCAGTCTGGCCTCAGGAGGCTTTCTTGTCAGAGTCGGAAAGCTAACCCGGGCCTCTCCGGTGACAGCCAAACATTCTAGCTACTACGCAACAATTAAATCTACGAATGTAAAGCTTGGTATACAGTGTATTTATCCCACCACGCATATGTGATGTAAAGTTCCAGGCCAAATAATTATAATCGCTTATACGTTAGTGATGGTCTTCCTACATGTGTTGTGTTTCTCTACCTTCTGATATCCTGAAACCTTCTTTTCAAATTGCACAAAATAGACGTCCGTTTCCGTTGAAAAGTTGCCTGTACACTGGAGAGCTTTTGCCCTAGCTAGAGCGTAGAGTAGCTCTAGCTAGGGCATTCTAAGCTCCTCTCTAGTGTACACAGGTGGTAGAGGACCCTAGCGGAGACCGCTCTAAGCTCTAGCTAGGGCTGGCTGACTCTACGGTGTAAACAGTATTTGGGTGCCGTAGTTAGACCAGTCTAGCTCCATTCATTCGGTTGAATATTGGAAAGTGCTCTATGTAGAGTCAGTGGTGGATTGTTGGGGTTTTTGTTTGTTGTTAATTATAGTGTTTGAATATAACTGAATTTGTGTGGAGTCGCGAAAAAACAATAACATTAATTGAACATCCAGAAACTTGGAATTGTACCATACTCTCAAAGAGTAGTCAATTTTGCTCATTCTTAAAAGTTCTTGTACGCTTCAGAATCTTCTCTTGCAATAATATTTAGCGTGCATTCCCTCGTATTTTCTTTTTGATATCCAATTCCTCACCCACAACATTTTTTCCTGTTCATAGTTTTCTTTTTTGACAAGGCACACACAACCACCACTGATGCTGAACGCTCTCTTGAAGACATTTTAACTTCACAACACAGCGCAATAAAAACTAGACTCACACTGCTCTCAGGATGTTGTAGCGCTGCTCTACCTAGTGCATTTACGTTTGACAGTGTGCACAGGTTCAGAGAGTGCTCAGGGTAGATTTGTCTATCTCCACTCTACGAATGCTCTACCTAGGGAAAGTTACTCTACAGTGTACACGCACTCATTTTAGCTAGAGCGGTCTAGCTAGACTTGCTCTATGAAAATCACTCTCCAGTGTACAGGCACCATTATGAACACGGTCTACTGAATTCAAATGGGTTCTTTAACATGTCAACAACGTATGACATGCGTGCAATGATTTTTGTCACCTTTCAAAAATCACTTATCAGCACACTCGTCTTGTTTCATTCAGGGATTATAAAAGCGTCTAAGAGATTTAGTGAGTTATTTCTGTTAATTTTGTAGATTTTTGATGGAGCTCTAATGCAGATAATAGTGAATTCGTGGTTGTTCCGTGTTACATTTCTTTTTTTCATTTATAATTTTCCAAGTTACTTCTGCTTTCGATATAATCTCCATTGTGATGGGTACCCAAATACTGTTTACACCGTAGAGTCAGCCAGCCCTAGCTAGAGCTTAGAGCGGTCTCCGCTAGGGTCCTCTACCACCTGTGTACACTAGAGAGGAGCTTAGAATGCCCTAGCTAGAGCTATTCTACGCTCTAGCTAGGGCAAAAGCTCTCCAGTGTACAGGCACCTTTTAATGGCTAAGCCAAAATGCCTACAAACGTACAACAGAAAGATAAACTTTCTTCAGCGGACATTTCGTATATAGAGCAAACAACGCCAGTAGCAGATAAGTACAAGAAATCGAATAACGGTCGTAATAGTCTTGCCGAGTACTGTATCTTTAAAGAACATGGCTCCTTTAGTTTAGATTTGCGAGATTTCCCTTATGGGTAACCTTAAGTTATTCCAGTCACGGCGGAACACGTGGTGCGCGCGCAGATGGTCACACCTATTGAGGAACGTCGTTACACGAACAACTGAGCACCATTTCCTGGGCTTGGCTGTCTCTAGGCGCCGAATTGACCTTCACACACATTGAATTTATAGTAGAGGTCCCCCGGAGGCAGAACGTAAGTTACACCGTATAGTATTCGAGTTGCATTGCAACTACCATGCAAAATCCAATTTAGCTATCGGCAACTCTATGTGACTTGAAAGTGAGAAGTGCTTAGTGACAATATGATTTTGCATTCAGGCATTTTGTAGGAAGTACATGCGATTCTGGAAATTTCTACCAATATAAATATGACAAAGATTCACCTTACAATTAAATTGAAGAAGGCAGTTACAAAACCGAACAAGTCCACTTTGGACTATAAATGAATTATGATCGAAATATAGTTCTTTAGACAGCTACGCATTACAGTATGTATAGTGCGAAACAACATAAGTTTCCACGAGGAAGTCCTTAGAATTGTAGGAACGAAATTAAGGCAGTTGCAAAACAGCATTTGTTGCAGACCTGTGATGTTTTCTACTGACAAAGCACGCCGTATCTAAGCGAGTTCAGTAGCAGAAGAACACAAGGCAATGCGTAATCGTCATGCTCTTCAGCAAATGCTACGTATGATGACATTAATCAAAGTATGATCAAGGTTTACAAGACGTATCTTGACAAAATAGATCCCAAACCTGTTGATACAAGTTTCAAAGACAGAAAAGGGTGGGCTGTAACTGCTCAACAAATACTAGAATATTCAGGTACTATTGGCATTACATCAACACTGGCCAACAATATACTCACCACCGGGTGAGTTAGCCGTGGTGGTTACGGCATGACTGATGGCAGTCGCTCACATCCGGGAGGCGAGGAGGTTCGAATCCCCCCGCCGGCAACCTTGAAGATGGTCTTCTGTGGTTTCCCATCTTCCTTCCAGGCAAATGCCGGGGTTGGTCCCTAACTATAGGCCACAGCCGCTACCTTCCACCTCCTCGTCCTTACATTCCAACTTCCCTCCTTCCCTCCCCAACGGTACTTGTAGCTCACCCATTGGGTGTCCGTCTCGAAGCAGCTACAAAAAACTGGCGAGCCGAACATGTCCTCGGACACTCCCGGCACTAAAAGCCATACGCTAAAAAAAATATATATATATACTCACCCAAGTTTTCAAGTTCAGGAACAGTGAACTTGCTAAGAATGGCCCTAATAATGCCTATAAGGAGGAAATACTACTTAAAGTGCCAAAATCAAGATACATAAGTATATAGACAGTATCCCTAGCGAGTATCAAGAGCTGGCAAAGATACCTCACTGGTGATAACACAGGGAGTGGCAGTAAACAGTGATTAGAAGTTCATATTTAACAATATTTTTAGTGCAAACTGCATTAAAACTCGCTCAGAACATTTGTTTTGTTATTTCAAAAGTTCTTTATATTTCTTAATACATATAGAGTTGCAAAGTGACAAACGTCCAAGTACATTATACATATATTGGTACATTGGCTTTCAAGGCCAGTGAATTTAAACTCTGCAATTCTTCTACGTCTGTGCCGTGTCTTGTGTGGGGTTTCGCCTAGAACACCAAGCTGGTTCATCAGCGGGCTCAAGGTAACCCCGCCCGGACCCTACAGGAGTAGCGAACTGCGCGCTACCTCCCTTTTTATGAAGCGCACCTGCGCCTCTTTACTACGAGAACTAAAAGATCAAGCAGCCATAACCTCCCTATGAAGGCTTCCAAAAAGATGGTATATTGGCTTCATGGCCAGTGAATTAAAACTCAGCAATTCATACAGAATTCCTCTATAATTATAGAATACATTCATTTAGAATTTGTCTGATAACCTGCGTTATTTTGATGTCTGGAATAGTGTGTATATTTGTTATTTTGTTGAGGATTGGGAAGGAAGCAGCCGTTGCATTAAGTTAGGAACCATCCCAGCTTTTTCCTGGAGTAGAGTGGAAAAACCATGGAAAAGCACTTCCATGATGGCTGAGATGAGAATCGAACCCACCTTTTCTCAGAACCTTATTTAAAACCTCGGGTAAACTATTCCCTTCAGGGCCCAAATGATTACACTTACCCACACTACTTTATTCACCAGACAAACACAGGTTATCAAATAAATTTAACACGTCCTAAGTGCACAGGGCTGATGACTAAGATTTCGCAGGCCCATGACACAAATTATGACGTTGGAAGACAATTTTTAGTGTTGCCTTAGTAATCGAAACTTTACGCTTTTCAGTACGGCATTTTATCAAATAAAAAAAAACTAACAAACAAAACTAACAAAAACTAACTAACAAACGGTGACATTTATATAATAAGTGATGAAACTGAGTGTATATATTGTAAATACCATCATCCATAGATTTAATAGCCTAAGTGTAATGGATCTGATGATGGTCGCTTGACGATCGAAACTGGTAATCCAAATGTATTAATCACACAGGTCTACAAAATAAAATTTTAGGAGACCTTTTTTGGATTCAATAACTGATTTTGTATATTGCACGTGTATGAATTACGGAAATGTCTTCTATGTTCCTGTATCGCATCACGGTTTTTTTAAATTACATATTAAAGAAATCTTTACAAGATACGTGAACTTGAAAATCTGCATTGTACTGTTTCTTTTAGCAGGCAGAGTTTAGTGCATGAAAACAATAAATACATTAACGTACGACATATTGTAACAAATACATATCAAAGAAAAACAAGAAGTTCCGTGACGAACTAAAGAGCCTACTTTTCATGCCAATGATTATTCTACAGTATATGAACCTATCTAGAATAATGAAGAAATTAAGTTGCTAATATCGAAATTTCTAATTATTTCGAAATACTGTATACCTTGCATAATGTAGCCTAATAGAGCACTACAGTTGGCAGCCCTGATGACTGAATATATTCTTAGTTCCATCTCTTAAGGTACAGAATACAAAATTTGGTTGAAGTCCAATGAATAGCATGGACGTTACATGCAGTTAAACATTGGATCTAACAGCGTGCGTAAAATCATGTTGGCAACAATGTCATGCATGTATTGGTCAGAAATAATCTGAAATAATATGATCTATTGTTGTGCCAATTTTGAATGCAATCCATTAGTTAGTATAGAAGTTACATGCATTTTAAAATTGGACCTATCAGCAGGCTTAGAATCATGTTGGCAGCACTGACGTATATTAGTTAGTTCAAATGCATCTAGAATGCCAGGCACTATACGTGTGCAAAGTTTAGAGCTATTGGCTTGCATACTTTCTGATATATTGGTATTTGGATAAAATAAATTAGGATCATTTATTAACAGTTGGCAGCCCTGGTGGGTCTTAAGAATACGCTCAGTCATATCTGGTTATGTATGCATACAACATACGAAATTTGGTTGAATTCCAATTGATAGTGTAGAAGTTATGTGCACTTAAAAAGTGGACCAATCAGCAGGCTTATGATCATTTTGGCAACACAGCGATGTATGGCCTCCTGGAAATTAAACTGCAATATTATTATCTATACATATGCCAATTTTGAAATAGCTCCCATTCATACCTTCCAAGATATCCAACATGGAGCTCAAATTTCAATTGCGATTTTTTAGCAGATGGTAGCACTGACATCATTTTCAAATATGGCCGTGAGATATTCGGGTATAGACCTTTACTCCTACCAAATTTTGTTTTGATTGCTCCAGCCGTTTAGGAGTTGATAGGGGGACACACACACACACAGCCAGACAGACAGAAGGACAGACAGACAGACAGAAGGACAGAAGGACAGACAGACAGACAGACACACATTTGCCCGATCTCATAAGACTACTTTTTCCTCATTTTTGCAAAATGTGAAAAGTAGGCTAAAAACAGTTTGTGTTCACTTGTATGGAACCGTTGCCCCTTGGATGCAAAGCTTCTCATACAGCTTTTTCTCTTGTTCACTCTCTAGTAGGATCATCAAGTTTTATCAGCCAACAATAGAGATATTGTTAAATTTTGCAATATATTGTTAATCAAAATTACTGCAATTATAAAATATTGGATGTGATAGGACAAAAGTAACGGCACTTCTTAATTCAGATGAATAATGTACATGTAAAATAAGAGTCAAAACCAGGAAAGGAAAAATCGTGTAGACCTGTGTTACTAATCTTATGTACATTTTCTCAGGATTCAGAAAACACGCATTACAATTAGATACAACTGTTTTGACAGACTGAAAAAACATTACATTTCGATCCCTGGCACAAATTATGAAAATCTTAATAAATCATGGCCATTTCCTATCGAAAGCCTCGTTGGACTGGACCGATGTAGAGGCTTTAGATCAATCGGGAGACGTACCTGTTTAACATCCGGTGAACTTCCGGCATTATTTGCAATGAGTGATTTAAAAGTCATGAAATTATATTCTGCGCGCGCTTTGTGAGCACTTGGTTAGTGGTGTCTGGCATTCCTGCTGTCGCTAACGATAAGTGGACACGAATATGCACTTCAGTGAGGATACCTAATGAGGTGCGTGTATTTGTGTCTAGCACCGCAGATCTGGGCTTTGTCTGTATGTGGAAGGCAAATGAATTAGCCATTCTATTTGTAGGCCCGGTGACTGAATGGCGCAGTGTGCAAATGGCGAATTTTCGTCCAGTGGATATATAAAACATTTATTTTTAAATCACGTATTCTCCTAGCTCGCCTTCATCCACAGACTCTCGAAAGGATGGTGTATGGGAGCTGAATACACTTTGCCAGCAGATACAACTGGGGATGGTGATAGACCGATCGCCCAGGCGAACGCTAACTTGGGCCTAATTAAGAAAGGTTCAGGAAAGGAATTTTGTCGGCCCTGGACCTGTTGAAAGGAACCGTCCCGTATTGTTACGGCTGAGGTGGTATTCGAGCTCACGCTCTTCCGATGCCAGCCAGGCACGAGCCTAGCGCGTTACCGCTCATGGCCATCGTGGCCAGTACATAAAACAATAACACATAAACATTTGCTATATTGAATTTCCCTGCCTGTGAATGCTAAAACATTCGATGTTTTTGGTGCCTCCACAGGAGCTTAGAAGTGCTAATGGAGCTAAAAGCTCCCTACTCTTTTAGCCAAGAAGCACTGCAATGCGCTTTATAGATGGGACATTGCAAGCAATTACGGCACCACAAGTGCCCTCTCCGATTCATTTCCTTTTACCTTCAGGGGTCCACAAGTTGTGGGATATAGTTTGGCGACCACGGGACCACAGCTACCGCCAGCATTGCATCAACTTACTTGTGCCGGTCTCGTGTCTATCATCTTTTACTATCGACTTCCCCTGGTCAACTCTTGATTTATTCCTACCCTGGCTCTTTTAGGGTATGCGAGGCCTTGGGAGTCTTTCAATTTCCCGCCTTAAATGACCTGTGTCTGATCTTTCCTGATACCTCATTCTTCGAGGGTTCAGATCTCTTGTTCTTCTTTTCATGGTATCTCCTGCCTTCTGCTCAAGGCCCTAAATGAGGCAGGGAGTGTGTATCCCCTAGTACACCCTAGTACACCCTAGATAGTGCTACACCCTCAAGGGCGCATGGCTGGTGAGCTCGGGAGTTGGCGACCCCGAGGAATCCCTCAGCTGGGTTCGGTTTTCCCCCATTATCCATTACCTTTGGGGCGGATCCTCCCCCCTTTGTCTGCCTTTCATGGCGCTACTTCTTCCCAAGTCCCTCGATCCTCATTCTCCGTGGGTTAAGGGCATTTTCGTTTGCTGTCGTTTATTTCCCTTATTCCTGTCTCATCCACTTCTGCAAGTTAGATGTAAGGCTGTAGTTAGTTGTAATAAGTAGTTTACATTTTCAAATTAATTTCCATTATAGGCCTAGTTCATATCTTTAGGGGCCGATAACCTAAATGTTAGATTCCTTAAAATAGAAACTATCATCATCATCGTCATCGTCATCGCCATCGTCGTCGTCATCATCATTATCATCATCATCACCATCATCACATAGTCTCCCATATTTTTATTTATTTATCTATTTACCCATAGGCTGTGAAACGTTCCTCTTTCATTGTTCGTTCTTGAATGTTTTCCTTATGTTTTGTATATGTTTTATACTAAGTAGAGGGCTACTAAGATATCTGTAGTGCAAAATATAAATATAAGGTACACTTCAGGTTGTGCAGAATTCGATGATCGACTTACCACGATTCCTACACTTGATAACGTGGTAATGTTCACACCGCTCACATACATAAGTGAGATTTGGATCATGATGCGATTTCATCCAACACTGTTTGTGATGGTAGCCGCTGAACAGCCATGGAAGTCACGAAATATCTATGATCTTGGTTCTAGTCAGTCCATATTCTGTTCGTCATGATCTCAGTTGAGTAGAACTCAATCCAGATATCCTTGGCCTTTGATGTCCTCTGATCCAGGATTTCAGCAAGTATTTGGATATAGTAGAGTAGAAGTAGAAGTGCGAAACCACAGAAAGCCACCATCATTTTCCCCCTACTCTATGACACAAGACTTCTTCGTTGAGATGGTTGCCCGCCTTTTACAGCTAGCGCGGGAACGGGAATTAAACTGCCCCTATCAATCAAGTAGATACTATCCCACAAGGGATCTACACAAGGAGTACCAACGTCTATTGACAAGCTCAATTGGTACACCTGGGCATATCCCCAACTTTGTTGTTTGAGTCTTCAGTCTTTTGACTGGTTTGATGCAGCTCTCCATGCTCCCTGTCCTGAGCTAGCCCTCCATACCTCCCTGTCATGAGCTAATCATTTCATCTCTACATAGCTACCACACCCTACATCCGAGGAAATCTGTTTAACATATCCTAGCCTTGGTCTACCCCTACAGTTCTTATCCTCGAACCTTCATTCCATAACTATACTTGTTATTCCTGGGTGTCTTAGTGTGTGTCCTACCAACCTATCTCTTCTCTTCATTAGCAGTTGCCAGAAACATCTCTCATCTCCCACGCGTATTAATACCCCTTCGTTTGTAACCCTATCTACCATCTGATCTTCATTATTTTCCTGTAACACCACATTTCAAACGCTTCAATTCTCATATTTTCTGCTGCACCAACATTCCAAGTTTCACTTCCATAGAGTGCCACTCTCCATACAAAGGCGTTCAAAAATGACTTCCTAATACCTAAATCTATATTGTATATCAACAGATTACTCTTTTGTAGAAATGCTTTCCTTGTCTGAGCCAACCTACTTTTTATATCCTCTTTGCTTCGTCCATCACTGGTTATTTTGCTTCCTATGTAACAGAAGTCACCTACTTTCTTTAGCTTTTCACCTGCCAATTTGATGTCCATAGAGGTTTCTGATTTATTTCGGCTGCATTCCAATATTTTCGTTTTACATTTATTAATTTTCATCATGAATTCTTCACTCAAGACGGAGTCCGTACCATTCAAAAACTCATTCAAATCCTCAGGCGTGTCAGCCAAGATGACTATGTCATCAGCAAATCTCAAACAGGCATGGCATATTGCCTACAACATTTTCTGCATTAAATTGTTGTTGATTCATTTAGGGACTTTGTGACATCGTGTCATTGTATCGAACGTGTCTGACAACCCGAGTCCTTGATATGGCTGTACTTGTGAGTGCATTTGGAATTGGAGATAGAATTTGGATATAGTAGAGTAGAAGTAGAATTGGAAACCCTCAGAAAACCACTTCTAGGAAGGCTGAAGCAAGAATTGAACCCACATCGTCTCAGCTCTTCCTCACGAGGGGGAATGAACACCTTTTCTGCCCTAACACAGAATTACATTTTTTGGCAGAGTCACCTCTGCAGTGACAGCCAAGATTGCAAGTCACTACGCCACTAGATGAAAACGAAAAATGAAAGTCCACAGCCTGCTTCCAGTCTCCGACCGGGTCAGGAATGTAATGAATGAAGCCCCCTCTAGCGGCGAGGATATGAAGTGTGCCGGCTGCCGAGATAATACAACAATAATACAGGGACTTGAGAGAAGGTGTGGTTGCTTCATTTAGGGACTTAAGACATGGTGGTATTTAGCCCCGTGTACTTTGGTGTTGTTGTTGTTGGTAATCTGTTTGTTGTTGGTAATCTGTTCTAGAGGCTTGGGTCATCTTGGATATGAACCCTGTGAACTTGGAAATGAGTACAATTTGTATGATAACCTGTGTTTCCGTGATGACCTGAAATAGTGTGTGTAACACTTTATTATTATTGTCAGGGAGAGGCAGGAGCTCCGGGACTTGAAATAAGGCACTATACAGGCATTTGCCTGAAGGGAATGTGGAAAACTCAAGGGAAAATTTACACTCAGGATAGCCGCTGTCAGCGCCGGGATTCGAAACTACAATCTCTGGAATTGCTGCAGCTCCCCATCGTGATCAAGGTGAGTGATTTAATCGTCGGAGTGTGCGTATCTACGAGTGGAATATCCCTAGTAAAATGTTTCATTGTGGTGTCTGCAGGAGTTTATGTATTTTTATTTGAGGCTGGGGGATTAGAAGGTCGTTCGGTGCCTTAAAATTAAAACCTTCCGGAACTTGTCTGGAGTAGAAATGGAAATACAAAGGACACCACTTCTAGGGTCCTTGAGTTGGAAATCGAACCCACCGCTTCTCAGTTCTACTTCACATGACAGAGTGTACCCCATTCCAACCCTCACACCAGAATTAAATGCTAGTCACAGTGGCATGATATGTAAAATGCATTTATATATTTAGTGCATCACTACAAGCATTTGTATGCTGGCATCCCTGGAAATAAGTAAAGGTATAGAATGAAGACAGAGCCGGAAGACGGAGATAGATATCACCGGGCGAAGTAAAATGTTTCCAATTCACAAAATTTGGCAATTGATGTATACCTCAAACGTTCCATATGCTTAACATACAGAATCCAAATTTTCTTGTAATTCCGGAAAAGTTTTGCTCATCCCTTGGCGTAAGGTTGGGTCATATCAAAAATTCTTTGAGACAAAAGTTTTAGGTAAGTTTTAGAAGAGTACAGACTATTTAAAACTGTTTTGATAAAGAAATGTATGATTTTTTCCTCTCAAAAGTCCATTCTTCCAACCTCTTTGGTCAATGAGTGTTATCAAAAAACTTTTAAAAAGATAAGTTTTTGGCCCTTATCCGAAGAAAGGTATAAACCTTGAATGGATTTGATTGTTCACATACTAAGAATGTTATAGCGACATTGCCTGTTTCCGAAAATGCACCCCCTCCTCCATTTCCACCCCCCCCCCCCCTTGAGCTAATTTCGCCCAGTAAGGAACTCGACTGAGATTTTAAATGGTTATATTTTATGTAGCCAATGGATTTGAAAGTGATTGGTTCAAAATGACGGTAGACATCGTGTCCACAAGTAAGTGATAAATATACCGTACATATAAACTTTTGAAATGACGGTGGTTTTGGGATCTGGGGTATGTTAAACGAGAAGGTGTGTCAACATTTTCCGGACGCCGTAATATGCAATAGATACGGTAGCTTTATAATGAAATCCACCTAACAGGTCTCATTTCAGTAATTACTGTGTTACGCTTACTACAGTCTTGATAGTAAAATACATTTCTCTTGGTTTTTAGCCTACTTTTCACATTTTGCAAAAATTAGGAAAAAGTAGACTTATGAGATCGGGCAAATGTGTGTCTGTCTGTCTGCCTGTCCTTCTGTCTGTTTGGCTGTGCGTGTCCCCCCCCCCTATCAACTCCTAAATGGCTGAAGCAATCGAAACAAAATTTTGTAGGAGTAAAGATCTATACCTGAATAGCTCACGGCCATATTTAAAAATTATGTCAGTGCTACCAACTGCTGAAAAATCGCAATTGAAATTTGAGCTCCATGTTGGATATCTTGGAAGGTATGAATTGGAGCTATTTCAAAATTGGTACACGTATAGACAATAATATTTCATTTTAATTTCCAAGAGGCCATAAATGGCAGTGTTGCCTAAATGACTATAAGCTGCTGATAGGTCCAAATTTTAAATGCATATAACTTCTACACTATCAATTGGATTTCAACCAAATTTCGTATGAGCTATGTGTACATAAACAGATATGACTGAGCGTATTCTTAAGAGCCACCAGGGCTGCCAACTGTTAATAAATGCTCTCAATTTCTTTTATCCAAATACCCATATATCAGAAAGTATGCAAGCCGACAGCTTTAAACTATGCACACGTATAGTACCTGGTATTTTAAATTAATTTGGAGTAACTTATATACTTCAGTTCTACCAACACGATTCTAAGCCTGCTGATAGGACCAATTTTTAAATACATGTAATTTCTATACACTCAGTTGGATTTCATCCAAATGTGCTATGTGTAACATAACAGATATGACTATAAGTATTCTTAAGAGCAATCAGGGCTGCCAACTGTTAATAACTGCTGTCTATATTTTTGAATCCTAATATCAATATATCAGAAAGTATGCAATCCAACAGCTCTATACTTTGCACACGTATAGCAGCTAACATTCTAGATTTATTTGGAGCAATTAATATAAGTCAGTGCTGCCAACATGAGTCTATGCTTGCTGATAGGTCCAATTTTAAAACACATGTAACTTCTATACTAACAAATGGATTTCATCCAAAAGTGGCACAAAAATATATCATAATATGTCCGATTATTTCTAACCAGCACACGCATGACATTGTTGCCAACATGCTTTTACGCGTGCTGATAGATCCAATGTCTAACTGCATGTAACGTCCATTGGACTTCAACCAAATTTTGTATTCTGTACCATAAGAGATGGAACTAAGAATATATTCAGTCACCAGGGCTGCCAACTGTAGTGCTCTATTAGGCTACATTACACCGGAAATATTTCGAACTAATTAGACATTTCGATATTACCAACTTAATTTCGTCATAATTATAGATAGGTTCATATACTGTAGAATAATCATTGACATGAAAAGTAGGCTCTTTAGTTCGTCACGGAACTTCTTGTTATATCCACGAGAGATCATAAATAAATGCATAATTTTCTCAGAATTATTTTTGATGTGTAACATCTTTCCACTCGGTATCTGGATATTCGTGTGGCACTCGGTAGCTGGAAATTTTTGTGGGAGTGATTTTGGAAAAGAGACGGAAGTGGATGGGACGGAAGTGCATGGGACGGAAACAATGGGCGCGCGCGGTGGCGGAGATCGGTACAACGACGTACTGTAAGCCATGTGACTATGCTGAATGTAAATCGCATACGGTTTACCTCAAGGTTTGGAGGACCCATTAAAGAAATTCCTAAAATAAATCATCTTCAAGTTGTCGTTCTTTGGTGTGAAAATATTCATTATATCATATTTGCTGAAAACAATTACGATTTATTAAATCTTCATACTTTTGCTGTATTCTTATTTAATGTAAGCACTCGATACCTGGAGTGCTATATCGCATCAACCAACACTCCACACAACGTAGGAATTCAGCATATTAACACCGACTACTAACAATAATTGAAACTTCGTTGGTCTAAACGTATCACTGGGGGAAACGCATTTAATATACTTACTGCACACCTATTTTTTTAATCGCGCCTATACTTGGCAGTGCGCTGTATCGGCAATAAGAGGCCATTTTCAATAACACCGCTGGCATGGGTTCACTAACTGGCCGTATGAAGCGCAGCTCACATCAAGTAGACAGTGGATTGCTCCCGCATACAGTTGCAGGTATATGTCACTACTGCAGATGCATTGGAGAATCCTTTCATGTTTGCTGGCACAAGGTAGCACTAAGAGTTCATTCTTTAAAAAATGAGAGTAAGTAATATGGAATTATTCGAATAACATGTCAGATGTTACACATCATATGCGACTACTGTAAGGCTCGTAATTTTTTCAATTGACTGGTGGTATTAATTTGGAAATGTGTTGTGAATTATTCCTTAATCGTAATGTACTTACCACAGAAACATCCAGTTGATACGACATTGCCACGAGTTAGTTTGGTGAATATCTAGTTTATTTGATGTGGGTGCGTTACTGGAGAAAAAAAATCAATATTCGGGAATTCATTATTATATTCTTATTCACTTCTACGCTTAAAACTACAAACAAACGTATGTTTAAAACAGGCATTCTCAACCTGTTTTGAGTCTGTGAGCACCACTCCCATGTCACAGCAAGTAACCGAGCATCATTAAGTTGAATATATTATTATTAATAATAATAATAATAATAATAATAATAATAATAATAACTATATTAATAATAATAATACATGGCTTCGGGTGCCGGGTGCAGTCTTTGTTATTTGACGCCCAGAAGGCAGCTTGCATGTCGAATTTTATCGTTCCTTGGAACGCTAGAATGTCAAGGAGGTTAGATATCTAAGCTCCTCGACACTACAGTATAGCGCTTAGTAGAGAATGGAGGAACATTTTGTGTTGGCGGAAAATCCCGAGATTAATTTTGCCATTATGAATACGGCCTACTGAATTCAAATGTTTTTTTTATCATGCCAACAACGTATGACATGCGTGTCGTGATTTTTGTCGCGTTTCCAAACTCACTTGCCACGGCCAGGAGGAAACTTGCTAGCTTGGGGTTGGTTGTCCAACATGATAACCATTCATCCTTCGTGGCAAGAAACATGCTCCTCTCGTTCCTTTGTCCATCTCTCTCTCTCTCTCCATCCCTTCCTCAGAAGTGCCCACCAGGCATACTGCAACTGCTTTCATTGCTCGCGGAGATAAGATACATTTACGTATGGACAGTCGAGTCCAATCAACAACTCTCGTGTTACTCATAAAATATGGAAGTCCAATTATTATTACCGGGCAAATTTTCCGATTGTGAGAACTTGTAATGAAAACACTACAATTTTGGTTGGTCCAACAGAATTTGTATTGAAGAATGGATCCCAGGGAGCTGGTGCTCGCGAGAACTTTATGGCTCGTATTACGAGAGCACCAAATAACATAACAAATTCTAGTTACAGTTCCTCTGTGGGCATTTAGTATATGGCCCGGTATTCTATGACACTCTTTGTTGAATATGCATTGAGAAGTACCAGAGTAATTGTCGGTCACCTTATCATTCATCTCTCACGCCTCTGGAGGTGACGTGTGGGTAAAGCTTCACGGAGACGAAAGAAACTACCCACACGTGCAGGAAGAGATCATGCAGTGTTCATTTTTCATCTGTAATCTGGATGTAATCCGCTCTAAGCTGTGATCAGTCGTGCATACTGAAGAGCTTCAAAAAGATCTTCCACAAGCTCTCTTCATCCATCTTCGAGGAAGATAGTTACAATGAGCATTTCTTCCTACTACGCAAATATAAACCATCATAGATAATGTGATGTTCATATTATGTTAGGGGTTACTGGTTATTGGCCACTATAGACAAATAATTCGAGTATTATCGTTGCTGTTGTTGATTTATTTAGGAGCTTTCTGGCATCGTGGTCATGTAGCCCTGTGCACTGGGGTGTGTTGGACACGCTTAATAGATCTTCAATAGACCTCTACAGTTTAATCCTCTGCAATGTGTTGCACCCACTGCAGATTCCAAGTTCTCATTTTCGAACGTATCTGCCCATTACTCGGTCTTTATTTATCCACCACTAACATGAATAACATATACATTATTGTTGTTTAATCATCTAGAATTACTACTTCAGCTAAAAGTGGTAAATAAACATTCCCAGATGCACTTCGGTGATGTTCCATGTGATTTAACAATACATTAGGTAGGTTATTTCTTATTTAATCGGGCCGATAACCTCGATGTTAGGCCCCTTAAAACAACAATTATCATCATATCATCATCATCTTATTTAATCACTATATTCTAATTTGTATTATTCATCTTGTATTAAATGTTTGCTAATTAGCTTGTTTAGTTTTAAGTATATTTTATATTTTGTTTTATTAGTTCTTAAGCTAGGTTTAGTTTCTTATTACAAAAATTCAATCCAGACCATTGTATACGCTACATAAAGGGGCTCTTTAGCCTTAGTGGCAGTTCACTATGAATAAATTCAAATTCAGTCATCAGAATTTGGAGACGAAATACAACACACATTCTTTCCTTGCGATTCAACCAACATTTGCACTATGTTTCTACAAGAAAGGATGGCCCATGATCTCCCGTCAATAGTCTCATATTTTGGGAGAGGGATACAACTTACCAAGTTAGAAAAAAATCCTTTTCTATATATATATATTTATTTTGTGCAGCTAACTCCAAGGTTTAGTTTAAAGAAATGTTTTTGTTGTATTATTTGAGTGGCTTTGACATCGTAACCATGTACAGTACTTGGGTGTGTGTAGAATTTGTCACATAACCCTTGTTATTATGGGATCTGTGGTAGTGTGTATATTTGTAATTCAGATGAGGATGGGAAGGAGGCGGCCGTGTCCTTCAGTTAGGAACTATCCCAGCATTTGCCTGGAAAGTTGGGGAGACCATGGAAAACCACTTCCAGGTTGGCTGAGATGGGAATCGAACTCACCTTTTTAAAAATCATATTTTGCCTTACGAGGTTGAGTGTACCCCATTCCAACACTCAGATCAGAATTATATATCTTGGCAGAGCTGGGAATTGAAACCGAACCTCCGGGGTGACAGCTGCTTCACCGGGAGGTGGACTAATTTAAAGAAATAATTATTGGAATATCTGCCCTGGTTCTTAAGATTACCACTTCTTAGTCAAAAGGGCCGATAACCTAGATGTTAGGCCCCTTAAAACAACAATTATCATCATCATCTTAGTCAAAATATAATTAAGGTGATAATTTTCAGAAATTGTAATCTAATTAGCCTAATTCCAGTTTTTTTAAATAATGAATTAGACATATATGGGTCAAATATGCGTTTGTCTGTCTGTCTGTCTATGAGTGTACTGTATGTCTCTCACCCTCTCACGTGCCAATTCAAACGCGACGAAACTGAATTGAACCAATTTTGGTACATAGGTAGCACTAACAAAGGGCACTAAGTGTCATGTCTTACATTACTTCCATCTCAACGAAAACAAAATAGCGGCCACCCAAATGTTTAGAGCTTAAATAAAATTACGATTGAGCTAACCATAGGATCTCTACCAAATATTGGAAAAGAACACCTACTACCTTAATGTCAGACGCGTCTTGCGCTAGAATACAAGGTCATCAGCCAAATAATTTCAAAATGGCGGCGTATGAAAGTATTATAATCCATAACTATGATCCAATGAATCAATGTTCACAGTACCTGGCATTCAGATAGTATTGTATGAGGCCTATATGTTACCAACATGATGAGTATACAATATTGCATATTGCATATTGCGCACAGCCGCCATATTGAAGTAAAATAACTCTCAACACTTAAGAGCTACAGTTACGAAAATTAGTGAAAATATAGGACCGTTAATGTGGCTTTGTATAGTCTAGGCAAAAGAACAGACTCCCCCTACATTCAAGATGGTGGCTGCGCAAACTATTAAAACATATGAATCGAAAACTCAGAATGAAATTGGGTAATTAAGAGTATCTTGCAAAGTGTGGAGTATCATATAAGAGCTCTCACTTGCGTTAAAATATTATCTCACGAAATAAAGAAAACTGAGGCCGCCTCGAAATTTCAAAATTAATTTTGTTGATTGTGTTAGTTTTTGGACTTATAGCACCATGCAACAAACTGAACTTCGCTAGGACCATTAGGGATTCAAGAAACCTTCACCATTTTTAAAAGCGAAATTCATTTTTAATTGCCAAAATCAACATCAATTAATACTGCTTAGTTTACATAATTATGTTAATGACTGTGGCTTTCTTAGTAACTGGACGTTTTAAATGCACATTAAAAATATGAAGTCAGAATTTCCTTGAAACATGGTAAATATTAGGTAAATGGCAAAGGTTTGATGTTGTTAATTCAATTAAGGGGCTTGGGGCATCTTGGTCATCAGTCCCGTCTAGTTGGGTGTCTGTTAAATTTGAATATTTATGTGATGACTGTGTAACTGTGTTTGCCTGGGAGGAGTGTGGATAACCCTGGGAAGAACCACACTCAGGAAGGACACATTCAGTGCCGGGATTCGAACCTACGATCTCCTGACTTGCTGCAGTAGCCTACGTGGTCTTGGTACACATTTCAATGAGATAGGCTACGCCGCGGGACAAACGGCGAAGGACAACTCAGATGTAATTAAATATGGTTAGAATTTTCAAAATTTGAAAGTTGTTTATATAAGGTGCGTTCAAAAAGTAACGAGCCGGAGGCATAATTACAGAAACCAGTACCTGTATGTTAGAAGTATTGGCCCTGGCTGTTGAGGCACTTGTCCCACTGTGACACGAGGCGGTGAATGGCTGTCTCATACAATTCCCTGGGCTGCGATGTGAACCAGTTCCGCACGTACAGCTGGACGTCGGCGTCCGAGGTGAATCGTTGGCCCCGCAGAGCCCTTTTCAGGGGACCAAACATGGCGTAATCACAGAGAGAGAGGTCTGGACTGTATGGTGGGTGGCCGAGAACCTCCCATTTGAATTTCTGCAGTCGTGCCGCGACTGTGTTGGCCGTATGAGGTCGTGCATTATCGTGGAGCGACCACGGCGGCTATGGCGTTCACTGTCACTCGGCGGTCCTGGGTAATGAGTGCATCAACCAGCTGGACGTTGTCATCGGTAATGCAGGGGGGTGCCTCAGACCCGGCATCATCGGCTAACGACACCCGTCCTTCCCTGATGCGCTTGTGCCACGCCTTGACCCTTGCAAGGGACATGCAGTGTCCGCCGTGCACTTGTGGCATTCGGCGATGAATGTCCGTTCCCCCTACTCCTTCTGCTGTCAGAAACTGAACAACACCTCTTTGCTCTTCGGTTGACGCCTCCATGTCACTGTTTGCAATGCGACTGGCAGCGTTGTACGATTGATGCATGCTGCTGCTAGCTTTGTATCGTCACGTGACGTGCACGCGTGCCCTCTAGCGACGGGCTGTGACCTTCCACGCTCTGGTCGGAACCACACCTGGTTACACACGCCACGATTAGCCGATGTCGTCACCGGTTTGCGCATTCCAGCCTCCGGCTCGTTACTTTTTGAACGCACCTTATAGTAGCAAGAAGTCTGTGCTTCTTCGGAAATTTAAATGGTTCGTTAATTATTTTTCATCTCGATAGGGCTATGCATATTTACTGTTTGTTGAAGAAAAGTTCTTTACCCGTAATTGTCCCCAGAATGAAGACCGGAGAGCTGACCTATTGCCCTATCGCCGCACTGACCTTGCCCTGCGAGTTAACTATGTTCGCTGTCCCCATATTGCATGTCGTGTAGCGGAATCGTTGCCTCCCTCATCCGATACTCGTTAATGATTCCAGTTTTACGCCGATACGTTCCGTGATTAATTACCAGAGCATGTGAACACAAATTGGAAACAAGCAGATAAGCTCTGATCATCAGCACTTCTCGCCTCCACATCCTCAGTTACAGCAGTGCAGACTTGAATAGAATTACCGATCACCAGTGTCGTGCATATTAATCCATATATCATTTGATGTTTGGAATTCACAATAAATGCAAAGTTTGTCCTAAACCCATTGCATGATTTATCCTGACGTTACGCGTCATCAAGTGGCTTTTAATGAAATTTTAAACACCGTTAATAGTACGTTATGCAACGAGCCTATAATTACCATTATAGGCGAGTTGCATACGACTGTTTATGTTCGACGATAATTATAACTTTATTTTATTTAATTTTATGTTCGAACAGAATTATTCATAAATATCTGTCGAGATTCAGTCACTTGAATTTAGTGATCGGAGAGCAAGCATCGAGTTTGCACTCTTTGCTTCCCAAGCTCGCAGACCCACGCACGCACCACGCATGTGCTCTGTCTGCTTGGGAATGCCATATGTTTCTTTACAGCCTGCCGTATGAAAGAATGCCCTGTGTAGAAATTGGTGTTGGGGATATTAAGGTACAGTGCTATTTCTTTTCTCATATTCGCCAGTTTATTTACGCAAAGATATGGGACGGTGCACTTTCCATGTCGGTGATTTTGTCTTTGTGTTTGCCATTATAACTACAATGTTAGGTCGGATATCTTTTACATTGTCACCTTTCAAATCATGTAATCCGACATGTTGGATTCTGTGTTCAAGTGCGAAGCTATCAAGTACCTAATTGGTCACACATCATTCATCTTGAACTCTGATTAGTTGGAGAAACTGTACCTTAATGAAAACTTGTACTATAATGAGCCTCATTATAGCACAGTTTTCTGACATATAATAGTCAGGGTCGAACATAAAATACAAAATTATGCATATTCTGCTAAGTAAATGCGAAAATTTGATTTTGCAGCTTTTTATTCGTTTATTTATTTATTTATTTATTTATTTAACGATATGAAGGTACACAGGCAATAGCCCAGTTAGCTCCTTCTTGAGATATCAACTTTAAAATACAAATACATCGATGAGGAAAACGAGCTAGAGACAAATTAAAGAAAACACAATAATCGAAGAACTGAACTAATACAGAAAAATAACAGGTAGTTCCGTGAAGAACTAAAGAGCCTACTTTCCTTAAAATTAGGTTAATACCAGTGAATGATATTACTTTATATAAATCTTTCTGAATCAATAAATTTAACTACGCCATTAAGTTGGTAGTACTAAATTTACGATTTGCTCGATATACACATGGAAAATTGTACCCCAATAGAATACTACAGTTGTTTTGAAATAGTTTCCTTCTATGACATCTGAAATACTGAAAGTGTACAGCTCAAATGCTCAGAGATAAGTATTAAGTAGTTGGTATATCAGCTGCCTCTGGAAATGCAGACATCTGTATCCTTTACGACGTACACTGCATATATAAAATATGTTAGTTATCTACAGTATAATATGATATAGAAGCTGCATGTAGTTAAACAATGGATCTATCAGCACGCATAGAATCATGTTGGCAGCACTGTCATATATCGGTTACTCATATTTAAACTTCAATAATTACATGTACTATAAGTGTGCAAAATTTCGATGTGTTGGTCTGCATACTGTACATCTGAAAGTGCTAATCCTACGGGTGTGTAACGAATCAACTCGACCATCGGATGTATTATAAAGCGATAATATTTTAACTAATGGTTAATTAGATTGATGAACACTTCAAGATCTTCGGGTGACAAATAGTGTTGTGATACGTAAAAATAGATGAAACTAAGTAATTATGGACAGTAATTTTTTCCAGTTAGATTTCTCCTCGATAGTCACAATGAAATTATTGTTCTCCTATTTTTCAAAGACGTGAAGTTTAATAACGTTAGTAAACAAGTAGTTCCGTGAAGAAATAAATAGCCTATTTTCATATATCCTACTTATATTAATTGCCTCTATCAACACACACATTTTCAGTTTGATTGCTGTAATAGATTCGTAGATATTCAGAACCGTCTAAATATTTCGGATGGTCACCATGTTGATTTTTATATGTAGGCCTTAGAGTAATGTACTATTACATGAAGATTATTGTGTAGGTGTTTTATTCAAACTTCAATCGCATTTTTAGGACACAAGAAATAAAAACAAGATGTTAAAATTTCGCTCAGCTGCCATCTTGAGGTTATGAAAATACTTTACATGAATTAGATGCCAGTGGATTAAAACGTGTATAAGCATATACCGTACCAAGTCTCACTGCACTCGGATGGTTAAATACGAGATACGTCCATTTGAATATTAAAATTTGCGTCGCCGCCATGTTAGGTTTGCGCTCACCAGGTTATTGAACGTCCCATAGGTGGACATATGTTCATAGCCTCTATACACATACAAAATTCAGTTTGATTGCTGGCACAGAATAATAGATATTGAGAATCATCTAAATATTTTGGATGGTCGCCATGTTGGATTTTAATATATGTAGGCCATAGAGTTATATACCATTAGATGAGGATTATTGTGTACGTTTATTATTCAAACGTTGATTTCGATCGCATGATTAGAAGACAAGAAATAAACACTTAATTTTGAAATTTCGCTCAGCCGCCATTTTGAGGTTATGTAAACAAGTGAACTAAATTAGTTCAGTGCTTTGCAATTTGTATAGTCATTTGCTGTACCAAGAGTCACTGCGTTTGGATGGTTAAATCGCGAGAAAAATCTATATAATTGTTTCAACTTCGCTTGACCGCCATGTTCATTTTGTAGATAAAAGGCTTTTGAAAGTCATATAGTACAATATTTCAGGGTGATATGAGTAATAGGTTCGGAGATATAGAATGCCGGTGAAATATTATGCACAGCCGTCATGTTGGATTGGTGACACGTAATAACATTTGAAAGGCACCGTGTGAGTCAGCCAGAATAGTACTATGACCTTACTGAGTTTTATTGAAATCACTCAAGTCGTTTAGATGTTATTAGGGGGTGGGTTACACTCACACGGACGCACGCACACAGACACACGGACAAAAGGTATCTCATAAGCCTATTTTTTTTTCATAAATGAAAATAGGCTAAAAACTGGGTCCAAGTGTCAAATTGACAAAATACATTTATTTATTTCGCACAATCTCAATACGAAAAATGTTGTGTTTGTGAGAGGGATCCCAGGATACTCATGAATATTCCACTTCGTTTCACACTAAACTTACATACGATACAAAAACGTTATGTTATACAGTGCACTATTAATTCGTAAAAATGAATCATATTTAAGATATTCATTTTGAATAGAAATCTGTTGAGACAGTTCTGTGAGTTCCTTCCCGGCCAAGAGACACATTGATACCGCTTTCAAGTATTAAATTCAATGTTTTTAATTTGATAAAGTACGTTATAACTTAGTATATTTTTGCATCAGCTAACAGACATCAGATGAATTTTCTCAGCTATTAATGAAGATATTTCCAGTTGAGATTTTCTTTATTTGTGTGGAGACACCCCTAGTAAACACTCAGATATTGTGCCGTGAATCCTTTGAGTTAAAACCATTAAGGCAATTTACTCCCCAATTCCGACGGTATCCATAACACATATCTCTAGCAATGAAGACGAGAAGTCAACTGGGTGACTTGCGGCAAATATTAATTTCGTCTAATATTCACTAAATGATATACGTGAGAGCTTTGTAAAACCACATCGTACGATTTAGAGTGTCGTGGAGGAATTGTGCCACCATTCAAAAATACGAAGTACAACCTCCTCGTCCGAGAATTTAGTGCACGATCTTGGGATTAGGAAGCAGACGACCCAACGAGCAAGCTCTAGTGCTTACAGCTCACCAGGTTCAGTGTAAATGCCAAGGAAACGTTTGCCCACATGGTTTGGTCTGACGTTCTTGTTATCCTATTGTTTTTTTTTTTACATAAACCGACACCAGGATATGTCCATTCTTCACAAGAGCAAGGCAGCCAATAAACGACACAAATGGTCACCCGTCTCTTAAGAGCAAGGCCCCCAATAACGAAACAAATGGTCACTTGTCTCTTACGAGCTAGGCAACCAGTAAACGGCACGAATGGTCTCCTGACTCTTACGAGCAAGGCACCCAATAATCGACACGAATCTCGTCTCATAAGAGCAAGGCACCCAATAAACGACACCAATGGTCACCTGTCTCTTAAGAGCAGAGCACCCAATAAACGACACGAATAGTCACCCGTTTCTTAAGAGCAATACACCCAAAATACGACACCAATGGCCACCTGTCTCTTAAGAGCAAGGCACTCAATAAACGACACCAATGGCCACCTGTCCCTTAAGAGCAAGGCACCCAATATACGACTCCAATGGCCACCTGTGTCATCAGAGCAAGGCACCCAATAAATGACACCAATGGCCATCCGTCCCTTAAGAGCAAGACACCCAAAAAACGACACCAATGGCCACCTCTCTCTTAAGAGCAAGGTACCCAAAAACGATACCAATGGCCACCTGTCTCATAAGAGCAAGGCACCCAATAAACTACACCAATGGCCACATCTCTCTTAAGAGCAAGGCACCCAATAAACGACACCAATAGTCACCCGTCTCGTAAAGGAGCAAGACACCCAATAAACGACACGAATGGTCACCTGTCTCATAAGAGCAAGGCTCCCAATAAACGACACAAATGGCCACCTGTCTCTAAAGAACAAGGCACCCAATAAACCACGCCAAAGGCCATCCGTCTCTTAAGAGCAAGGCACCGAATAAACCACACCAATGACCACCTGTCTCTTATGAGCAAGGCACCCTATAATCGACACCAATGGTCCCCGTCTCTTAAGAGCAAGGTACCCAATAAACGACACCAATGATCCCCGTCCGTTGAAAGCAAGGCATCCTCTAATCGACACCAATGGTCCTCGTATCTTAAAAGCATGGCAAACTATAAACGGCACCAATGGTTCCCGTCTCTTAAAAGCAAGGAACAGTAAAAGCGATATCCATAGATGTCCGTCTCTTAAGAGCAAGGCACCCAATAAACGACATCAATGGCCACCCGTCTCTTAAGTGCAAGGCACACAATAAACGACACCAGCAATGGACACGACGTCTGTTTTCCAAAGACAAATGTAATCCTAGGTGGTGAGATCTACTTCAAGAGGGTCATAAAAGAAGCGGTTGCAATATGAAAGCTCTCAGACTGATTTAATAGGGAACTAGGCTTTTAGAAACACGAACACTCCTGGCCCGTGGGGACAGGTAGTCTAGTGTGACGCGCAGGTTCCCATCTCCATTTTGTCGTGGTGTTCAGTTAACGCGCCAGCCACTCATCCAGATGCCCCGGGTTTGATTCCTGGGTCAGTAAGGGACTTTAGAAATTGACGTGAGGACTGTAACGGGGTTCTCTCACCCTCGTTAGACCTCATGAGTAGTTGTCTGACACTAAGGCAGCGACGCGGTCACAGTAAACAAGATTAACGGCCGAGGGAACCCTACGCCATGACCAAGCGTCACCCCGCAATCTGTATGCCAAATGGATGGGCAACGGTTGCTTTGAAGGTTAAGGCCACGCCGTGGTGACACAACGGGGGATTTGCGCGCACATCTGGAATTTGTCTGCGTATACATTTTTAACTCTGATTCCATTTGTGTAAAACCTTTTTTAATTTCGTAAACTTGCGAAGCTTCAAATGATACGTCGAACGAACGTTGTTCCATCATCCGCCAGTTTCCTGCATAAGGTTTATTATACGTCCTTTTAAACCAAAACGCTTTAGTGAAACCTGCGTAAGAAAATTGTACTCTGAAGGGGATTTTTAATGAGCCGGTAATTATACAGACACGAGTATCTCTCAATTAAGCACCCTGCATGGCAACTGACTGTGCCAGGATTCCATCCCACATCTTTAGGCATATCCCCGCAGCCTTCCAAGGAAGTCCATATCATTATCTCGATGGTTAATGTGTTTACGATAACATGTATAAAGCCCAATCGTGTGCCATGTTTTAGGGTGCTCATAGTATATCTGATGTTAGCCACGAACTTTGCTCACGTGTTAATATTTCCCATCTAGCCACACTCGTAGAGAGTCCATCTTTTCTATACCTCTGTGGAGCAAGGAGCCAGGCACAAGCGAGCCATTCGGCTGGCATCGTATGAAAAGTGGTGCCGAGATGGATTGTGCACACCTAAAAAGTCACATCTACCTCGTACGCGAGCAAAACATTCCATTCACGTGAAATGTTACACTGGGTCATCATCTACTGTAGGCCTATGTCGTGAAGGGTGTTAGTGAGTAAAATTATGGCGGGCATGCTAATTCATAGATAGTTGCTCCCTCTCCAAACCTTTCACATGGATCGTTGACCCCTACATGTAGAAAGGTTGGGGGATAGGGAAAGGGGCTGGCGTATGAATGTGCAACTCATTAATACTTTTACAATTTGACTTATATTGATGATGATGATGATGATGATGATAATTGTTTTAAGGGGCCTAACATCTAGGTTAACGGCTCCAGGCCTGATATTACTCTGACGAAACTGCAATTGTCATTTTCCTAACAGGAGGATGGCCACGCCACGCTTGGGATTTATTAACGGGCATGGCTTCTTCTACTATAATCGACTCATGCTTCAAAGCAATTTTATGCAACGAACATAAAACATTCCTCATAAACTTCTATTATCCGAAAAAAGCACGAAGTGACCTTGAAACAGCAGATGAACATTCTAATGTATTGTGCAAGCCCATTATGGAAGAATTCTAACAATGTACAGATTATCTTGCGTTCTGTAGTGTTCCTCTGTGGTGTTTTACAGTTTCATAAATTAATTGTACTCACCCTAATAAGATATTCCAGCATTCTATATTAAAATATACTGTAGTTCAAAAACATCAAGTAATAAGAGCTGTGCATATTTCCCCTCGTGTTCCAATATTCCACTAGGGATGAAGCAGGATAGCTCGGTGTTATCATTGGAGCTAGGAATTTTATGTCTTTCACCATAATTTATTTTTTCTATTAATGTGCTTAAATTAGCTTGTCTTGCAGGAAACATTTCATTAACACCCGTATTTGAGTGTATATTAGCTCATTTTCTCATCGCGGGGATCATTTGGCACCCCGTCTCAGTATGGAAGTATTAGAAGCCATTTTTCAGTGTTGCCTGGTGATTGTTTCGACTTTCTATTGTTGTGAAAACGTTCGGCCTAGAACCTCATCTGTGTGAAATACATAATAATAATAATAATAATAATAATAATAATCATAATCATAATAATAATAATAATAATAATAATAATAATAATAATAATAATAATAATAATAGTAATGCTATTGTTTTTTGTGCCATTTAACTACTTATTTATTATTTATTTATCGTATGGCTTTTAGTGCCGGGAGTGTCCGAGGACATGTTCGGCTCGCCTGAGTCTGTAGCTGCTTCCAGCAGACACCCTTATTAAGGTGAGCTACAAGTTCCGTTCAATTTCAAGTAGTTCCAACTTTCGCTACCAGATATCAATGATACCTAGTGGTGAACGTTGAAACTTTGATAGAGCGTTCCGACGAAATCTAACCTAACAATTTAGCTTTACACAAGTTTAGTCTGTGAAAGGATCTTTTGCATGCCATAAATCTATGACATGGGACCACCGGCTTTACTTCCCCTCCGTAGGAAGGCATACTGAAGGATTTTTAACACTCTTAACAAATCCGACGACTTCGGCCGGGTTTGAACCCGCTATCTTGGGCACAGCAGTTCATTTAACTACTGTGGGTTTTAGAGACACCGGGGAGCCAGAATATTTAAGCTGATATTTAACTTGCCAGTAAATCTACTGACACGGCTCCCTCAAATGCCAGGACTTGATCTTTCAACCTTGGACAAAGCAGGCGAGAACGTTTTCGCTGTGTCACGCAGCCAGTCAAGACATAAATAAAGACATAGAGCAGTGCTGAGAACATGCCGTGGAGGCAATGAATCTGTTTACGTATCATGAATAGGATAATGGGACATCAGACTGTTCTTCTATGTGTCGATATAATTGCTCGCACAATGTCTAATCAGCAATTTGTGACACCCTCTTGACCTGCATTTCAATAACTACTATTGCCAGTCGTTGAGTGGGACTTCGTATCAAATTAACGAAGGAAGACCTCACATTCATTTACATTATTGACACAACCACCTCTGAACCACAGGATCCGTACCATTTAAAGTTTACTCATACATATAGGACTTGTTGTTTCATTCAGAAAATTGGTGACATTGTGTGTGTAATTTGGTGGGTGTAGAATTTGTCTGATAACATATGTTATTGTGATGTCCGTATAAGTATGTACATTTGTAATTGAGGCGAGGATTGAGTTGGACGTGGGTGTGGTCTTCAGTTAGAAACCATTCTGGCATTTGCATGAAGTAGAAGCGGGAAACCACGGAAAACCACATCTAGGATATCTGACAAGGAGAGGTCGCCCTGTGGTTCACTAGAAAAGCGTTCATATTTGGAGGGTTTGCTTTTCAAAAAAAAAAATGCCCCTGTTCGAGCGTTTTTGCCAATGGGCCTTAGTGTGTTCAAAATTGAACGTTTAAAATCAATCCTCAAACTTTTGTAGTCCAATTCCCACACACGTTCGCGGCTCGTCTCCGTGGCATGGTCGCTAGCGCGTTGGCGTGGGGTACTGAAGGTTTCGAGTTCGAGTCAGACATTGGTCAGCACTTCCTTTTCTTTCATTTACTGATACATCCCTTATTGTCTTTTGTGTTTTCTATAATGTTTTGCTGCGGTCTCTTCTGTTTTGGAGCTATGTACAATATTTTAACATCATTATTCGTCCGTGACGCTTGAACGTGTTGTAAGCATTATTCATTAGAATTTAAGTGCAACGTGGCCGGCGACGCTACGTTCATATGGACTGCGCCGAGTCTAATGCAGAAACGCAAGAGCCCTTCCCTCCGTTCCACTCTGCTCCACCATCAAGCTTAACTTTCTGAATGTAAACAATAACGTAAATATTAATTTATTTAAATTATAAATAGAAAAACCATCAACAGATAATAAAGCACTTGATGTAACCTGCCAACATAAATATTGTACCACAAACATAAAATAAAAGAAAGAATATCAAAGAAAGATTAAAAATAATTTAAAAAGATCAAGGTAGGTTCCGATCACGGTAACTTCTAATTCCAACGCCAATGCGTTAGCGACTACGCCATGGAAACGAGCCGGGAATGTGTGTAGGAATAAGTCTACAAAAGTTTGAGGATTTATTTTAACGTTCAATTTTGAACACACTAAGGCCCATTGGAAAAATAGCTCAAACAGGGGTAAAATATTTATTTATGAAGAGCAAATCCACCAAATTTGAACACTTTTCTAGTAAACCACATGGCGACCTCTCCTTGTGGGTTGGAATATGACCCCACCTCTTGTCAATTTTCCGTCACGAGGCTGAGTGTACCCTGTTCTAGTTCTCAGACCAGAATTAAATGTCTTTGCAGAGCTGGTAATTGAACCCGAAGCTCTGGGGTAACAGCCAAGAATGCTTCTTTTTAAATTGGTCGTGTGGCCTCCTGAGAGGCCAAGTGCAGGTCTTTCTAATCGACGCCTGTGGGCGCCGGGATGAGAAATGGAATTGATAAAGTTGAATGAAACTGGGCAAGGGTGTGGAAGGAAGCGGCCGTGGTCTGTCAATAGGTACCGTCCCAGCATTTGCCTGGTATTGAAAAATGGGAAACCACGGAAAACCATTTCAATGACGACCGACGGTGGTGCTCGAACCCAAGCGTCTACCGAGTCAGCAGAGAGCTTGGCCCCATGACCTAACGCTGCGCATTAGTGACCGTAGCCACTGCTGTCGGTAGCCAAGGATGCTAGCCGCTACACCACGAAGGACACATATTGCGTCTGAGTAGGTCATTAAAAAAAACACATGTCCAAAATATGTGAAACCCATGATTTCTTTTACTCTATTTCTCTTGTTTAAATGTAATTGCTACGATCAATACGGAAAATACTCTACTTGGTCTGTATGAAGTGTGAAAGGTTCTGTGTTCATGTCCCTCACTATTTATTAAACCCCTTCATGCACTTCCATCGCGCATAGTTTTCTGAATCTTCGCTTATTTTCCAACTAGCCTAAATTGATACATATCAATACTTGAAACAAAACTACATTTTATCAAAGCCTGATGGTCATCGTTCGCTCTTAACCTAAGCTAGTTCACTTTCTGTTCTGTAAATGCAAAGCCTTCGATTGATTTCTATGCCGACGATGATTTAAGTCATTTAGGAGCTATTCGGCATCGTAGTCATAAATTCCCGTGTACTAAGATGTATGTGGAAATTGTCAGTTAAACTGTGTTCCTGTGATGGTGTATTTGTAACTAAGGTGAGGATTTCAGTAGAACGCGGCCGTGGCCTTAATTTGGATTAAATCCCAGCTTTTACGCAGAGTTGAAGTGGGAAACCTCGGAAAACTATTTCTAGGATGGCTGAGGTAAGAATCGAACCCACGTTTTCTCAGTTCTTCCTTACAAGGCTGAGTGTACTCCGTTCCATCCTTTAGACCAGAATTCAATTTCTTGGTAGAGCCAGGAATCGAACCCAGCCTCCGTGGTAACAGCCCGGAATGAGAGTCATTACGCCACGAGTTGGATTCTTCTGTTAATTTAAAGGAGGACATTGCCATACAAAATGCTCATATTTGTAATTAACATATTTATTTCGACAGTGACACTGCAGACGAGTAATCAACTGTAATATTATTGAACGGAGCGCGATGTGACGGACGACAAAGGCGTGGTTCTTCATTGTGACACAGTTGTGTATGAATGATTTGGGGAAAACACACTATATAATTATTCAAGGGGAAACATTTTCAATTGACTGGCTGGGTGGCGCAGCGGTAACGTTCTCGCCTGCTGTGCTGAAGCTTGCAGAATCGAATCCTGGCGCAGTCATTTGCCATTTGAGGGTGCGCAAATGCGAGGGAGCTGTGTCAGTAGACTTACTAGCACGTTAAGAATCCTCTTCGTGTCAAAGTTCCAGCACCCAGGCGTCTCTAAAAGCTGCAGTAGTTAACAGTAACTTTATTATAATATTTTCAATTAATTTAGATCTAAATTTTATTAAATAAAACCACCAATAGTCAATACATATATTATTATTAGTATTATTATTATTATTATTAGTAGTATTATTTTAATGTACTAGGAATAATTTTGACCACAATGTGCTCATAATCAGCAATGTTAATATACTGTCTAAGGAAACTATTAAATAATAAAGTTACTAGTATTTGAATGCAATACTCGCAACTTTCAGTTTCAACTTCTGATATTTGTAGGCTAGATTGAAAACTTGTTTAGTGTTAGTATGTACTATATATACAATTTTCAATTATTACTGCAAAGGTATATTTAATTGGTTCTTTTTCTACATCGAGAAGCAAAATAGGCACTCTCCTTACCATGTAGTTCAATGTTTGCAATAACTTTAAATATTCTGTGACTAATTATAAAGTGTATTCATGGGAAAAAGAGAACTCCGGTAGAATAATCTAGTGACAAAGAACGATAAAAGTACTATGAAGAAAGAGGCCGGTTCATCAATTACTTTCTACGATAATGCATCTCCTTCAGTATTAATTGCTACGTTGTTTGAACGAAAATTAGCTCCCCACAAATATTGTGAGATACAATTTGTTATAAAGATATGCCATGAAAAATAATTCATCTTTAATATCTTTCTGAGCGTGAAAGCAAGCGAGGAACTTCACCTTCCCCTTCAGGGTGATGGGCGCTGATTTTAAGGATTAGCTATTCCAGCGTATCAGCTATGGCAAGACGTGCAACAACAAGGCATTGAACCATTTATAGTGAGAGATGTGTGAAAACAAAAAAGCGTCCTTTTGGTGAGCTACATGGGGTCAGAGTGCTGGTCTATATTTTCTAAGGAACTCAAGAGATTTTATGTTTTAACTGAGATGATGATTCTAAATTCATTCTTTTAAAATTGAAATTATCGAGGATTCTTTTTCTCTTTTGCCATTGCTTCCTCGCAATGTAAATTTGGGCTAATCAGACGCAGAGTAGTAGAGAGCAACTATTACCTTGTGGCGCAAACCTAACCGAACTGTGGAGCTTAGAGGGGAAAGGAGGAAAAGGTAGATAGTGTGTGTTGCTGGGAGACACACTAACGTGCAATACAATTACCGTGTACTAGGAGCCGATGAGAACATATCCGTATCCCTAGCAACTAGCGAAGTGAGTGTTCCTCCAGATTCAATCTCGCTGTAGCACATGGACTGACCGCATACGAAACTCATTGCCTGCGCATGTATTATCAGCTAATATTCGCGGTCTACATGCTGTGAATACCACTGTAAGGCTCCTGTGACGCTCGCTACAAGCAGTGCCAATGTACTATGAGAGACATAGCTTTCTTCATGAAGAAATGCCTCCCTTGCTGATCCAAGTCGATTGTAATGTTACCGAAGAATCTTAAAGATGTTATATTCTGGTTGAGAAACCTGAACAAATACAGTTTCTTGGTTAACTGAATTGATATTGATGTTTCTCGAATCGTCCACATTGAGAAAACGTTACGAAATATTGCTCTCAGTCTACCACTTACATATGTGGGAGTAGGCTATAATTTTCCTGGAATATTTCAATATTCATGTGTGTGGTTGCGAATCTGAGGTGAGTTTTGTTGAAGTAATGCAGTTAGCAAGTAGCGGACATGCGGTGTGGTGTTTTTCACATGCTTAATTGAGTTAGGGCCATATGGTGAGGAGGGTATCATATAGGTAGGTCTTCCTGAGGTGGAGTTTATTTGTGGTTGGATGGATAGTCCCTACCTGAACAGGCTTCCTCCTACATTGCAAACAAGACGAGATAAATCAATCAGATACCAAACCGCGAACTAACCACGCCCAATATTTTTCATCTTCGAAGATCACAGGGGTCTGATAAACATGTCTACGCCGACGCAAATGGCATTTTGTTGTATTGAATCAGGCTACTTATGTTTGAATCCTGAAAGTCCTCAAAACAGGAAGACTGGTTAATTAACTTTGGCCTATGTCTAAATTAAAAATATCTATTTTTGTCATCGTAGTTGTTGGTGGTGTTGTTACTTTATAGACTGGGGTCATCTTCTTCATGGTCATGTGTACTTGGTTATGTGTTGTCTGATAACCTGTGTTTCTGTTGTGATTGTAGTAGTGTGTGTAACTTATTATAATTAGAGAAGTGATTGCAGCATGTGAAATATGAAATCGTCCGGGCATTTACCTGGAGAGAGTGTTGGAAAATCCGGATAACGTTTCACTGAAGATGGCGCTTTCATAGGCGATATTCGAACCAACGTTCCCTGGACTAGTTGCAGCTTCCCATTAGAGTCCTTGTGAGCGGTTTAACGCTCATGGCTACGCCGCAGAGTTAAGATATGCCACACCATCATTTTAGAAATATTAGCCCTACATTGGGGATTTCCGTGTCACTCACTACAGAATTGAATCTCCCATAATTCCTCAGGAAAATGAATTACTGAGCTAAAGAACGGGCTTAATGATAAGTTATTAACAAATGGATAAACATTTCACCTATATCAACTAAAGTCTTCATTACTGAGCTCGACATTCAAATGGACACCAGCAAACATTAGCTTTCTGAGATGTAGTATGCTAAACTCAATTCCACTGAAGATATCGTGTTGATAATAATTGAAGATTTTCGAACAAAGACACCGTGTTTGACTGACCTCTACAAGAGCACTGGCATGACGTGAACGGTTATTGGATGATTTGAATTCACTCGGCCGACTGAAGCAGGACTGAGAAGAGGTGGGTTTGATTCCCTCTTCAGCGCTCCTAGAAGTGGGTTTCCGTTTTTTTCCTACTTCAACTCCAGGCAAATGCCCGGATGGTTTATAAATTAACGCCACGCCATCCGCCACAGTCACCTCATACCCAAACTCTAGTCCCAGTTACCAAACACACAATGACACAGGATACTATATAAATTCCACATTCAACTTGACCACGATGTTGCAAATCCACTAATGTTATTGGTTATATGTCCCTTTTAACAACTGGGGCTTTTTGAGACGCCAGGGTGCCGGAATATTGCCCCGAAGGGGATCTTTAACGTGCC